>CM062810.1:142257588-143566338 GCA_031772625.1 Pinus tabuliformis
CATAATCTAACATGCTGAGGGAGCTCACCTTGCTGATGATTGGATTTGAATCCAAATGCCAATGCCTGCTCCTTCTTTCCAAGAGCACCATCAAAGTCCATGGTCCAAAGGCCATGTTCCTTTTCCAAGAGTTGTTCATCTTTTTTTTTTGTTTTGGGTCAATTTTTTGAACTTTCTCTTCGGAGTGTTCTAAAGGTTCCATTACCTTCTCTAATGGTTGTTCTAAACATTTTTCTACCTTGTCTGATGGATATGCGGATGAACTTGGCAGCTCTTCTTTTTCTTGATTTGAAACTGCCTTATAATGTTGAAAATCTCGGGTACATCTTTAATTTCTACAAGCTGAATATATGCATCGTTCAGTCCACTATCATTATATAAAAAAAAGACTCTAAATCTGTATGTACAACATTTATAGGATGATTATTAGGCTTCTCCTTGCTAGTTATCATGAACTTCATTTTGGTTTCTCGGTGCAACTTTCTCAATTGCCCGAAAACCGGGATGGTGGCATGGGAGAAGTCTAACTACATTGTGCCTCTTAGTTTTTTCTCCCCAGGATCTCGACAATAACATCCCAAACCGTGTGGTATATCATCAGCTACCACCACATCCATTAAAACATTCTTTGTAGGGATTTGATCCAGGGATACTACCAAATCTTTTATTAGACCAAGACAACATAATTTACCAGAATCAAAAGAATACAAGTCATTGTTATAGACATTTTTGGGCACTGCAACCCCAATCATAAATGTCCATAGAACAAGGGTTTCTTAAGTCCCTAAAAGTGTTGTTCCAACCTCTAAAATAACAACGTCAACTGATTACATCTTCTCCCATAAGTTCTCCATGAAAAACTGCTCAGAACTGGTCAAAATTGGACCATCTCACCTGCTCCATGGTCAAAGTGCGCTGCATCCCACCTAAATACACATGAGAGGTGTGATGCATCTTGAAAATCCCTTCTATGGGGTGCGATGGGCGAGAGTGGACAAATGGCAGGGTCAATCTGCAAGGTGGAGGATCATGGAATCTTCTAGAAACTTCTCCTGTGACACTTTCCTCTCTGCATTCGCGCCCAGGGATGAGTAAGAGATCATCAATCTCCAAGTGGAATCAAGAACTATCAGAGAGAGGACACTAATCAAATCTCAAAAGATGACTCACCCCCTTGCAAACATCTATATATGGATCCCTCATCCCAGAGATCCAAGGCTGGAATTTTGTATCTTAAGGAATGTTTGCTGTTTCTTGTGCAATATCATAGTGTTGGGTGATCTAAGCTTTTCATGAGGTGAAGAAGGGCTTTCTGCTGAGAGGACGATGCTGGGTCAAAACAATTGGTTGTAATCCTCTTTGCTATTCTTGATTATCAATAAAGCGATTCAAGTTTTCCTCCACATTCTTGTATGATTAATGATATATGCATTTGTGTGGTCAATATATATTGGTCCTATATTGTTTATGATAATAGATCTATGTTCTTGGATAGTGTTATGTTGCTTTGATTCTACAGGTGCTCTTTGAACCTGGGTAGACGAGGAAGCTAGTGGCAAAGATCTATCAGAAGGGAGAGGAATCAAGTAAGGAACCAAGCGCAAGACAGAGGTTGGTCTCCTTTATTCCCCTCTTATCTATTTCTCATAAAGGAAAACGAAAGTGGTTTTAGTTTGTTTGTTTCTAAGGTAGCTACCAGCCATAGTGGGACTAGCAGCTCTGCATGGACACTAGATTTCCCGATAATAGTCATGGTACTCACAAGTTATATCCAGACCCAACCTTTCCATGATGGCTTTTGGCATTAAATTATGAGAGGCTCCGGAGTCAAGCATGGAGTTGTGAAGAATGAATTGGTGGATCTTAAACTGAGATAAAATGGAGAAACATCACTATCTCTTGACTGACCATCTATGGATGGACCAAAAATCAATTCAGACTGGTCATCTTCAATATTAACCATGTCAGGCATAGGATCAACTTTGAGCATTTTAACTATATCAAACTTGTAATGGCTATTTTTTACTAGTTCAGTAAGAGGGATTGATACTTTCAACTTTGAAATTTTAGTTTCTAGATTGAAAGAGCTAGTTTTATCTACCTCTCTTTGGACATTGTCTCTTTCTCGGGCAGATCTCTTGGTATTTGATCCTTGTTTTCTGTCATGATCCTTGCTTGGACTGCTTGTAGATGGATGTTTTGCTCTACATTGATCGGTTGCTTTCAGCTCTTTACCTTTGCTTTGACTACCTTGAGGATTTGATTTCTATTGGGTATCTTTCTATTGTGATGTCATTTTCTGAATAGGAGTGATTGGGACATCTCTATTCCTCAAAGAATATTGCTTCTACTAAGAACTGAGTGCATTCAAATATCCTCTTTGATAATCATTGGTTTGGGTCTCTAATGCATTGTCACTTCCCAGTATGTAGTCCTCATCTTTAGGATCCTCCACCTTCTCGACATACTTCTCATTTTTAGTCAAGAAAATGGGATGGTAATCTTCCCTAAAGAAGTGATTTTCCTCAACAATCGGGTCTGTTTCATCATCAAATTCTCCTTGAGCATAATTCTGCTTCAAGGGTGTCCGAATTGGCTACTGAAATGTCGATGCTTCAGAAGCTTTCTGCTCTCTTTGTTTTATCCTGTACTGAGGTTGCCGCTGATTTCTGAAGTTAGGCTTTCTAACTTGGGGCTCCTGAGGTCTATCCAAATTTATCATTCGGTCATCCATTCTCTCCATGGTTCTGATCAGTGCATCTAGCTTAAGATTGGTGGAAGAAGAAGGTTCTTCTTTGATGGTTACTCTTTTTTTCCGTTTCTCATGTTTTAATTGAGAATTTTTAATCATCAAGTTTGCTTCCACACTTATTGCAATGTTCTGCATGTCTTCCAGAGTTGTGGGATCTCTTTCCCTCAATTGATAATCCATCTCCAGATCGAAAGCGTCTGGGTAATGCTAAAGTGCTAAATCAGGTGGAGGTTTCATGTTATCCGGAATGGAATTGTAGATCTGATTGAACCTTATAGTGAATTCCTAAACCGTCTCATTGAGATTCATTTTCAATGTGTTGTATTCCACCAAGATCTGCAATGGGTTCTTATTTTCCCGCCACTTGGCTAAGAACAACTCATTTAACCTCTAAGGAGTATCAATGGAGCGAGTTGTTAAACCACGAAACCATTTTTTGACATCTCTAGAAAAACTTTAAGCCATTAGTCTCATTTTAGCATCATCTTCGACTTCCTCTAAGTCAATGAAATCAACCATCTTATCAATATGTTGCAACGTTGTGAATCCTGGCTGCCAATCAAACAAAGGAAGTCTCTAGCCATTTGTGTAAGGTAAAGTTGCCAACTGACTAGGTAATACTAAGGGTGCAAACCTGCTATAACTAACTCCTGGAGAATGGTGAATGGGAATTGCAATGGGTTGTGTTGGTTGAGATGAAGATAAAGGAGGCGATGTGGATGTTTTCAGAGGTGTAGTAGAGGGTATAGTAGAAGATAAGATTTCAAATTGATACTGAATATAGGATTCTTGTGGCATGCTATTTTGACATTGTTTGTTCTTCAATTTCATATGTATGAATGTTTTGTACCTTCCACGACTCATTTCACTCTAAGTATGTTTGAATTTCAAACATCTTACCTTGAAAATCAAACATACTTAAAGTGAAATGAATCATGGAAGGTACAAAACATTCATACATATGAAACTGAAGAAGAAATAATGTCAAAATAACATGCCACAAGAATCCCACCAAAATAGCTGCAACTCATCCAATATATTTTATGCCAAAGTCTAAAACACTAGTACAACATCCAATACAGTCTAACCTGTAGAATGACTGACAAAATACATAATATAGGCCTCAAACTAGCTCATCCTAGCCTCAGGGGTCGAATCCATGAGAGAAGGAGCAGTTGCAACAAAACTTGAACTCATAGCTAGAGTATAGGGTGGTCAAAGTGACTCATCCCTAACTTAAGCAAATTGATTCATTACAAGCCGTGTGAGGCCTTTACCTAATGTATTTACCATAGGTAATGGTAAAAACATAATAATTACATCATCCTTATCAATTACATCAGTAAAACACTAATTTCCCATAGGTAAAAAGCAAAGGAGAGAAACAGTGAAAATCTAGTGATCTGAAAATGGGGCAGTTAGGCTTCTTGTCTAACTTACAAGAACCTCTCCCACTTCCAAAGCTTAAATATTCCCAAGTCTTTATGATTAACCAATGCGGAATTAAATATGTGCTTGAAAATAAGGTGTATGCTGGTGTTTATTTTTGATTGTTTATGTGCTTTAAAATTCTGTTGTTTATGCTAATATAACATACATATAAAAGTAAACAATGCAGCCATAAAACAAACACATAAGACAACAATTTGATTAGGACTTCACTCAAAACTCTTGGGCTACGTCTCCGTGATCTCTATTCAACTCGTCTAGGCTCTTGGGATTATGGTATAAGTCCTTTTACAAGCTCTTGGTTCAACTCCATTGGTTTACATAGAACACAATGGGTTTAGACACCATCTTATCCCTGGCTCTTGAAGCTCTCGACTTTCTAGCTCTGCGCTCTCGCTCTGGCTCTCGGCTCTGGCTCTGGCTCTTTGGCTCTGGCTCTGGCTCTTCGGCTCTGGCTTCTCTGAGCTCTCAGCAGTCCACTTGACCTCCAAGCGACTGTCTCAACAACTTTCTGCTCTCTGGTTTTTCCACTTGACCTCCAAGTGACTCCAAGGCTCCCTCAGCTGCTCTACACTTCAGCTTTCACTCTCTCCGCCCTCTCCATTGAGCTCTCTGCCTCCTTTTAGGTACTTTTCCATCTTTTTGGCTTCCCCCACCGTTTTTCTGCGTATCATCATCTCTCTTTACTCTACGGCTTCCCTGCTCCTTGTCAGTTCGACTGGCCATCTGGCTCTGCGGCTCCGTGGCTTCAAAATGCATCATTGCCTATAAAAACGCCTGCTTGCAACGCGGCATGATGATATGGAGTGGTTGCAGAGTTTTCGGGGCCTTCTCATAGGCAAAAACCCAAAAATTGAGAAAATCGCATTACATAGAGAATGTCTGCAAAATACATTATCGGGCATGATTTTTGGATTTGAAATCCCATTTAATCGCCCCTAAAATCCATATCGGGTCTGCCATTAGGCATTATATCGCATCGCATTAACGTATTGGGCGAGATCCCAAATACACGGTAAAACATTCAAAAACCCGACAAAATTCTTTTTATCGGACTTCAAATTATATCGAAATCGCCCTAATATCAAATCGGGTCTGCCTTGGGTCACTTTCACGAGCTCCACCATCGATCTAGGTGATATTTGATCCAACAGTCAACATGCAGTTTCGGGCGGCTTAAGGATATGGAGGTTACCTGCCTGAAAAGGTGGTTTCTCTGCTCCTCCGCCAAGCCGCGCATCGTTCATTATATGGAATTGGGTGGAGCCGGCCCAATACTGCTTACTGCCTAAGGCCCGCCCAAAATCCCACTTTATCAAGACTCAAATAACATGGCACCATGTTTATAATTCCCTTTTGGGTCCACTTTATCGCTTCGAGCAATTTCCTTTATATTTCAGTTTTTACACCGAAACGTGCTTATACACAGGAAATTCCCTTTTACTGGACTTCAAAACTTATTGAACCGCGCCTATAAAGTCCATCGGGTTTGGCGTTATCACCCTTTTTACATTGCTGCGACACGACGTTGAGATGTGATGTATCACAATCGCAAGTCGCATTGGCCGGGGGTCTGTCTCTTGTCTCATGCCATCGCTGATGCCGATCCACCGATATCGGCGATCGCAATATCACATCGGCCCAAGGTCCTTTCCTTAGGTTATATGCACAAACCTGCCTCTGACCCGATATGTTAGGGATCACAATCGAGGGTTTCTGCCCTTTCTGCTTAAGTCCACCTTTGGACCTCCTCCATGTGATTTCCCTTTATAAGGTTTTTTCACCCATTTTAGGGATTTTGCCTCTTTTTCCAAAGAATAAAGGGCATCTTCTTTTTGCGATAACTTTTGCATCCTAAGTTCGTTTTTGCCCATTCAAGTTGCAGTAGATTCAGAATGAAAATATCTTTGCCATGGGGTTATTTCTAGGAACTTCCTTGGACTTTCATTTTCCTTTGTGAGGAACACTTAGACTTAGGAGTCTATCCAAAATTCATTTTGGATCACGCCTTCCCACTAAAAACTTTTGCTCTCCAAAAGACTGACATACTGATCTAAACATTAAATGAGAGTAACAAAACCCTCTTCTTTCAACCTCCATACACTTTCCTTTGCATAGTGCCTCTAAACCAAAGTCTTTGACCACTTTCCTTCCTCGATGTGCTGGTCCTCCTAGGAAGAACTGCTTCCTCCTTCAAAACTCCTGCTGAAATGGTCATAGAAGGTAGTTTGAACTTCTCTGCCTTGATCATTGATCCAAGGTGGCTCAAACAAATGTGAAGTACATCTGCTCTCCAAAAAGCTTTCATTTGTACTTGTTTGACAAGTTGTCAACAACAACTGTTAACAACAACAGTAATATAGACAACAACTGGATAGCCTAAACTCCTACTTCAACAAAAGAAACAGATTTCACATCTTGTGAAAACCTCCTTGTCTCACAATATGCATACAAATGAAGGACTAGATAACAAGCCCAAAAAACATGCCATTAAAACAAATGACCCTTCAATTCAAGCATGTGGAAAAAGACCATTAGGACTCTTTTTCAAAAGATGAAACACTTCATCGTTATCTCCATCTTGGATACCAAGTTAACTTCTCCCGAGTCAACATTGCATCACATGCATGTCAAAGCAATCAACCCTACAAGTTAATTACACATACATGTTCAAAAACAAGGAAATCATCAGCATCCTTGTGTTCATGCACATCAAGCTCATGCCTGCATTTCATCCTTCAACTTTCACTTAAGCACACTGTACTTTTGAAGCTGAAATGAAATATAATGTTGTAGCAATAAAGTGAGTCTCCTGCTCAACTTCTCCATTCACCTTCTTGGAAAAATCCTACAACTTGCATCTCATCAACCAAGAAATGCAAATAGATGCATCAATAGACATGCAACCTTAATTGGATAAGAACTCTAGACATTTCTCACCAATCCCTTTCAAAGGTACTACCTTTGTCTGCAAATTAGCATCGATATGTGAATCATCCTGAAACACCTCAATCATGGAATCTTCCTTTCCATTTCTGCCATCTTCTCTTTCCACTTTCTTCAGCTTTTGTGGAAGCATTGTTGGATTCAGAGTCCAACACTTTTCAACAAGATTCCCTTGCTTATGGAAGTAAGTGCACTGCATGTGCATCCTCTTGACAGCATGACTTGCCTTGTCCAATGGACCTTTGGCTTCTTGCTTCCTTTCCTTCAAAAGTTTCATGTATGTGGCCATTCTCTTCCAACATCTAGAAACATTATGGTATCTAAACCAAAAAAGGAACATACAATTCTTTTCCCATATCTATGTGGAAATTTATCATGCTTTGCAAAATCAAAAGGAATATGTTTAGAACCAAATTTATACCTTTCTCTTTCACCTTTATTGCCTTTATGAGGAGGTGAAGCAAATGAAGAAGTGGCTCCCTTTAGAACACCATCAATCTCTTCAAGGCTTTCAGAGTTTCCACAACTCTCTGGTTCAAGTGTGTGCTTATGAACACCTGCATCCTGCAAATGATGTTTCAAGCTATTGTATTCCTCTTGAATACAATCTTCACACTCTTGATGTGGAAGACCTGCAATGCAACTCCTTCTTGGAGCTGTTTCAATGGTCTTCATCGCGGCTTTGGAACTCACTTCATAAGCTTGTCCATAGCCAAGACCCAAATAGTTAGGCCTTTGCTCAATTATTATTGGCTCAACAATACCCTGTGCTTGTCTACCCAAGCCTTTTCCTTCATAGCCCATCTTGGACATTAGCTTGGAACATATGCCTCTGGTATGTTTTTCAAAAGAACCAATATAAGCATTCTTAGAGGAAATTGAAGACAAGCTGGAATTATTTACCTCTTCTTCAAGCTGATACTTGACCAAGGCTTCTTGTGCAACAAAGAGATGTGCCTCCAACTCATGCATCCTTTCCAGGTTCATATTTTCAATATGAAGTTGCCTCTCCATTTCCTGCAATTTGTCAGAAAGCATCTGCTTCTCTTCATCCACGAATTCAACTGCTCTCTAAGTATTTGCTCTTCCTTCCATCCTCATACATTTCTCTCACCATATCCATCATGGTGGACAAGTCTTCCTTCATGTCTTCATCAAAGACTCTTGTGAAGAAAGCAGAATTTGAGGATTCACCTGTAGAAGTAGTCATTATGCCAATGAACAAAAGAACTTCAAACAAGATTAATAAAGAGCTTATTTAACAACCTTTTGCAACAAACCTCTTATGCTTCAAGGATTGCTTTGAGGTCCTTTGGGATAAGAAGAATGCCTTCAACCCTTCTTCCTTCTTGTCCTTCCTGGACTGAGCTATCAATAGCTTTCCCTTCACCTCTGCAAACTCAGAAAATAGTCAGTCTGCAAACAAGCATACAATCAATCATACAATCAATCCTTGACTGCCCAAACACCTTCTAGACAAGAAATCTTTGCTTTGTCAATCAAGCATTCTGATATAACCTTATTGGAAGGTGTGTTAATCAAACTCAAGCTCTGATACCACCTGATCTGAAAATGGGGCACTTAGGCTTCTTGTCTAACTTACAAGAACCTCTCCCACTTCCAAAGCCTAAATATTCCCAAGTCTTTATGATTAACCAATGCGGATTAAATATGTGCTTAAAAATAAGTTGTATGCTGGTGTTTTTATTTTTACTATTTATGTGCTTTAAAATTCTGTTGTTTATGCTAATATAACATACATATAACAGTAAACAATGCAGCCATAAAACAAACACATAAGACAACAATTTAATTAGGAGTTCACCCAAAACTCTTGAGCTATGTCTCCGTGAGCTCTAGTCAACTCGTCGAGGCTCTCTTGGATTATGGTATAAGTCCTTTTACAAGCTCCTGGCTCAACTCCATTGGTTTACACAAAACACAATGGGTTTAGACACGATCTTATCCCTGGCTCTTGAAGCTCTCGACTTCTGGCTCTGTGCTCTTGCTCTGGCTCTCGGCTCTAGCTCTAGCTCTGGCTCTGGCTCTTTGGCTCTAGATTTGGCTCTGGCTCTGGCTCTTTGGCTCTGGCTTCTTTTAGCTCTCAGTAGTCTGCTTGACCTCCAAGCGACTATCTCAGCAACTTTCTACTCTCAGGTTTTCCACTTGACCTCCAAGTGACTCCAAGGCTCCCTCAGCTACTTTGTGCTTCATCTTTCGCTCTCTCTGCCCTCTCCATTGAGCTCTCTGCCTCCTTTGAGGTACTTTTCTGGCTTTTCGGCTTCCCTAGCCATTTCTCTTCGTATCATCATCTCTTTGTGCCTTTGTGGCTTCCCTGCCCCTTGTCAGTTCGACTGGCCATCTGGCTCTGCGGCTTCGTGGCTTTAAAATGTATCATTTCCTGTAAAAATTCCTGCTTGCAATGTGGCATGATGATCTGGAGCAGCTATAGAGGTTTCGGGCCTTCTCATAGGAAAAAACCCAAAAATTGAGAAAATCCTATTACAGAGAGAATATCTGCAAAATACACTATCGGCATGATTTTCGGATTTGAAATCCAATTCAATTGCCCCTAAAATCCCTATCGGGTCCGCCATTAGGCGTTATATTTCATCACATTAACGTATTGGACGAGATCCCAAATACACAAGAAAACATTCAAAAAACCCGACAAAATCCTTTTTATCGGACTTCAAATTATATCGAAATCGCCCTAATATCGCATCGGGTCTGCCTTGGGTCGCTTTCACAAGCTCCACCGTCGATCTGGGTGATCTCCGATCCAACAGTCAACATGTGGTTTCGGGTGGCTTAAGGATATGGAGGTTACCCGCCCGAAAGGGTAGTTTCTTTGCTCCTCTGCCAAGCCATGCGTCATTCATTGTATGGGATCGGGCGGAGCCGACCCAATACCGCTTACTGCTTGAGGCCCGCCCGAAATCCCGCTTTATCGGAACTCAAATAACATGGCGTCATGTTTATAATTCCCTTTCCAGTCCGCTTTATCACTTTGGGAAATTTCCTTTGTATTTTGGTTTTTACACCGAAACACGCTTATACACAAGAAATTCCATTTTACCAGACTTCAAAACTTATCGAACCGCGCCTATAAAGTCCATCGGTCTGGCGTTATCACTCCTTTTACATCATTGTGATGCGACATTGCGATGCGATGTATCACAATCGCAAGTCGCATTGGCCCGAGGGTCTGTCCCTTGTCTCATGCCATCACCGATGCCGACCCGCCAATATCGGTGATCGCAATATCGCATCGGCCCGGGGTCCTTGCCTTAGGTTATATGCACAAGCCTGCCTCCGACCCGATATGTCAGGGATCGGCAATCAGGGGTTTCTCCCCTTTCTACTTAAGTCCACCTTTTGGACCTCCTCCAATGCGATTTCCCTTTATAAGGGGTTTTTTCCCATTTTAGGGGGTTTTGCCTCTTTTTCCAAAGAACAAAGGGCATCTTCTTTCTGTGATAACTTCTGCATCCTAAGTCAATTTTTGCCCATTCAAGTTGCAGTAGATTCAGAATGAAAAAATCTCTGCCATGGGGTTATTTCCAGGAACTTCCTTGGACTTTCATTTTTCTCTGTGAGGAACACTTAGACTTAGGAGTCTATCCAAAATCCATTTTGGATCATCTGGGTTGACTGCCAAATGCGCAGTGTGATCTTCAAGCTAACTTTTACCTGCCTTCCTGATGTCCAAATCTAGCCCAGGATAGCTCATTGAAAAGCTTATCCTATCTAGTTTCCAAAACTGCCTTTGGGTTCAAAATGGGCTTGATTTTCCCCTCAAAAATTCCATTCTGCCAGGACTACTCAAACACGCAGCGCCTGGTCTAGAAAAGAGGCAAAAACATGATGTTTAGGTGGTTTTTTCTCCTTTTTCAGCCACCAGTTTTTCTTTCCATGGCCAGAAACATGGTTTTCCTAGATGTCTTCGTCCTTCTGAATCCAATGGTGGTGTCCATTCCTCCAAAAAGTGCACAATGCCTAAGGCGTTGTGCGTTTTACCAAACTACTAATATAAAATTGCCTTAAAAAGACAGGAAAAGCAAGATGACAAAAATTGAGCCAAGGATCTTCAAAATTGTTCAAGAAGCTGATTTCTGAGGTGGCTAGGCATGGAGTGAAGCCTATGCAAGCATATCATGCTTCTTCTTCTCCTCATGGTGAGTTAGGGCTTCAATTTTTCCCTAACAGCTTTGAGCTTTGCCCTTGCAAATTGGTTCCTTCGGCAATAATACTTTTCCATCCTTATTTGAAGTTTAGTGTCTCCTTTAGCCTTGTCTAAGAGGCTTTCAAGATGGGTGTTCACCCTCTCAAGCCAATGCTCCTAGTTCTCATTTACCATTTTGGCAAATTGCTCATTTACGATGAGCTCATTAGCTAGCTCAGCCTCCTTTTGTTTTTCTAGCTCCAAAGCTCTCTTTAGACCTCTAGTCCTTGGACTTTTTCTTGGCACCTATTCCTCCAGCTGATCACTGTATTCTCCTTATGATTCATCAAGTAAGGCTTTAGCCTTTTTAACCTCCCTCTTTTCCTTGATGAGTTGAATTTCCATGAGCTCATGTTTGGTCTCTAATTGCTTGTTTTTTGCTCATAGTATATGATGATATATTTTTCCCTCTGCAAATTGACCTGAAGTTCCCCTGTGAGTGCTTATTTTTCTTTGAGAGCAATGGTTGTTCTATCACTGTCATCATTTTCACTTAGGTCAACTAAGTGAAAATCTTGCTCTGTCTCATGGAGGTTCTCATCCTGCTATTGGATCTCTGCCTCTGTCACTTTTTCCTTACCCTTTTATACCTACTTTGCTGACGAAGAAGGCAAGTCACCTCCCACAATATGTGGGGAAAACATTTTCCTATGCCCTCTCTAATATTTATGTGCCAAATTACCCAGAATAATCCCTTTAGGCTTACTGATCTCACCATGTTCCATGTGCTCTTGCTCTCTGCCTTCATCTCTGCTAGGTGAATGAATAGGCTCATGAAATGGTGATGATGGAGGTGATGGTGTGGCTGACTCATTAGATGAGGATGAATGATGTATGGGATGATATGGAAGAATGGAGGTGGATGAATGAGATGATGAAGGGACGCTTTGAATATTTTGAGTAAATGCATGAGTGAACATGAGATTAGCTATGAAGGTACTCCATCCAATGTTGAGTTCCTTGAGATGGTAAAGGACTATGATCTTAATGAGGGAATGATGAAATAGGCTCTTCATTGTATCTTTGTACTCCCTCTTTTGGGCAATGTAGGCCATCTTCTCAACACTCCGAAATATATAGTAGGGTATATTGAGCATTTTTACCCTAGTGAAATGCATTAAGAGTCAGATATGATAAGAATAGACCCTGGAGAATCTATCTTCACATGAAAAATATTTCATAATAATCTTCATCATTGGGGCATATCTATCAAGGAGATGTGAAAAAGGAAAATAACCCTTTCTTTCATTTATATACCTTGGTTTCATGTAAGGCTCATAATAATGCCTCTCCAAATCACCCAGTTTAAACCATTTTTCCCCAACATCTGGGATCCCGGTGGCAGCTGATATATTGGTAGTAGACAAAGTGAAATTTATACCTACTAGAGTGAATTAGTTGTCTTGAAGTTTAGTAATGAAGAGCCTAGTCAACTCAGGGTGATGTTGGACTTCCTGTACTTGTTCACAGAAATCATAACAACCTAGCCATTTGAAGGATGTCACAGTCATAGGGGATGCTAAGAGTTCTCTGGGATCAAACTTGTGTATCTGTCCTCTTTGTGTGGCCTCCTGTGTTCCCTTTCTTCTTCTCTATATTTTTCATCTTCCTCACTATGTGGTCTGTATTCCTCCTCTACCATGTTGTTTGAGTATCAAACTCTAGGGAGGTGTAAGGTAGGGGTAATTTAGTTTTTTAGGGAATAGTAAACGGGGAAGGGCAAATATGAAGATGATGGGTGAAGGGATATGTATATTGGAGAGGGGTATAGGATAGTAGTATGATAGTTCGGGGATGGGAAATTTGTTTGCAATATAGGGGTTTGGGAGCCTAGGTAGTGTTGTATCACCTATGACTTAGGGTTTCTGGGACAAAGGGTTAGAGGGTATATGGATATAAATAAAGATTTAGGGAAAGGAAGGAGGGTGGAGGGAAGTGTGCAAAAGGGAATGAGAGTGGGAGGTAGTTGTTGGGGGAAATCTAGGGTTTAGATGTAACAATTACACCAAATCTTCAATAAACTTTTCAAACACTTAGGAATTGACTTGAGGAGGAGGAAAAGGATATCCCTTAGTTGTTACTTACTTGATTTGAGGTTGAAAGTTCTTTGGAGGAGCTGAAGAGGTGACTGAAGCGTTGTTGGACAAACGCGCAACACAAATAAAGATCACCTTAGCCAAACGCACCGCACCTTAAGGGATGCGCAGCGCCTTAAGGAAATGCGCAGCACTAGGTAAATGCACATCACTAGAAGAGAACGCGTAGCTCCACAAGGAAACACGCAACGCATGCCCTATTTTTGTTGATTTCACCCAGAACTGTGAAAAAACTCTCTTGGGGTTTGCTCAATGAGTGCTAGGAGGCAAATGGAGGTGAGTTTGAAGGCAAGAAGTCCTTTATAGGTGAGTGATTTTGATCTTTTTCTTTTCAAACCCACTTTCTAATGTTTCATTTGACCCCTTTTTGACCTCCTTGCTAATTTTCTTTCTGACTTTTTCTTTGCAGGTGGATGATGCTAAAGCTTTGACAATCTTCACTTTTGACTTTTGTTTGGATGATATTGGCAATGGATTTTGAGTAAACAGCTAAGAATAGTGACTTATTACATATGATAAACATAAAATTACATAAATAAATAAAAATTATTACATCTCTCTTTTGAAATAAAAATTACAAACTAGAATGAATTTCTTGCTTAAAATCCAAACTGGAATTTTATAAACCATGGTTACATGCTTGTAAACCCTTATCTAACTGAAAAATGGATTTTATTTGCTTCTCTCTCATACTTTGTTGGCCTTATGCAGTGAAGTGGTGTTTTATTGGACCTTGGAAAATAAAACCTAGAGACCTAATGGGACCTTGAATGACTGACTTCAATTGGACTTGACTGTCACAAAACATGATGAAATGAGCTTTTATAGACAATGTATGTTCAGCAAGACACATGAAGGTGGGCTGGCAAATATAAATTTTTGAGAGGGGATGGGGTTTCAAATTGGGCTACCATAAGTGAGTAAATTTTACGTGATGACCTAGGTGGAATGATAAAAATTTCAACATGGGACACTAATATGATATAAAAGAGAAATTTTGATCACTGATGGCAGTATGAAAATACTGACTCTAACAACAGTCACTGAGGAAGAACCCTGTGGAGGTTCAACAGAAAGAGAGGAAGGAAAAGGAAAATAAAATAGAGGAACCTATGGATTTGGATGTAGAAGAACTCCATGATGGAGTTGAGGAACTTGATGTTGATGAGGGCGAGTCTATCACTAGGCTCCCAGCATAAATCCCTCCACGGAAAGGGAAAGAAAAGGTAACGAAGGACCCAAATTCGGGCAAGTTCACGATCTCTACATCGTTACTGCCAGAAGAAGTGGTATTTGAGGGCATGCTCTTAGTGCGTATATCTATGTTAAAACTGGAGGATTGAGATCTCATTGATCATGAAAAATTTCTGCATTTGGCCACTAATAAGTACATGACCAAGATTTACTATGAATAGACTGGGGTCACAAGGCTAGAACTGATGAAATGGATAAAAGGCATCGAGAAGGCTGGATTGCTACATATGTTGTGTGTGCCACACTTTCACAGGTAAATTATCAATACTTTTTGTGTGCGCCAATTTCTCTCATTGGTGCATGATGGGTGTTTATGGTTAGGCGAACCCATCCCCATAACAGACATGTTGATCCATAGAATTACGAAGTTGCCCTATAAACGAGATGATCCAGCTAAGGAATTTGGAGGCAAAAGCAAGGAGAAGAAACTTGCAGATAAATGAAAAATGAGTATGGACTGGTCAAGAATTCGCACGAATACTCTATCTGATCTATTGCAGACCCATCAGTGTAGTTTGAGCTCAGATTTTGGCCTGTAAGGTCATGAGAAAATGTCGCATGGAAGAGGTTCCGACGCCAGTAATTTCATTGGAGGCACAATATGCAAAGGGGTGTAGTACAAATGGGCGCAATACCTCTGCAAGGAATTTTTAGCTAATTCCCACAAAGCATAGGAGGAAATCAAGGCATTTCACTATGCCTAGCTCCTGTTTTAATTGTACTAGTTCCATGGTGACTACTGGAGGTAGCGAAGTTCGCTTCACTATGGGAAACGAAGGATCCAAGGAGGATCATGGAGTCAAAATTCTTCTAGATATTGGTCGAGATGGACCTCTGCACAGTGATAAGTCAGAGGCCAAGGTTGTCTCCATCCTTGTCTGAGCAGTTGTGTGCCTTTGCAGAATTTAAGGCTGATTTTCATAATGTATCTATTCGCGTGAGGCAAGACCCTAAGAATATATGGCACAAGTTGCCATACCTAGTAACGTAGGTTGATGTACAGGAGATTGTGGGTCATGGCCAGTAGAGTGGAAAAAACCTATAGATCTTGGTGCAGGTACTAGTAAAGGTGGAGAACGCTCTTCCACATAGAAGACAACTGTGTAGAAACGGAAAGAAGCAGCACAAGCAGTAGCGCAGGAGTTGGTCGAGCATAAGAAGAAAGAAGTCACTGCCAAAGCAATTGCTGCTAAGGTAGTTGTCGATAAAGAGTGTGTTGTAAAAGAGGCCACAGAAGAGGTCGAAGCATTGACTTCCCAACATACTAAAGAGGAGTAAAAATCTTAGTCAGAAGGAGGCGAGGGTGAGGAGTAGAGCACTCCCTTCAGGCTAACAAAGTGAGAAAAGGAGACAACTACCGAACTCAGGAAGAAGCAAAAATTGGACAAACAAGCACACGCAGATCCAATGGTCCTCACTAAAGGGGACTTGGATGAGATCGGGGACAAGGTCCGAGATACAACAACGGAACTGCTACAACAATTAGAGCAGCAGTACATGACAAATATCAGGAGAGATATCATTGATCATGGAAAATTTCTACATTGGCCACTAATAAGTACATGACCAAGATTTACTATGAATAGACTGGGGTCACAAGGCTGGAACTGATGAAATGGATAAAAGGCGTCGAGAAGGTTGGATTGCTACATATGCTGTGTGCACCACACTTTCACAGGTCAATTATCAATAATTTATGTGTGTGCCAATTGCTCACATTGGTGCATGATGGGTGTTTGTGGTTAGGCGAACACATCCCCATAAAAGACATGTTGATCCATAGAATTACAAAGTTTCTCTATAAAGGGGATGATCCAGCTATGGAATTTGGAGGCAAAAGCAAGGAGAAGGAACTTGCAGATAAAATGAAAACTGAGTATGGATTGGTCAAGAAGTCACACGAATACTCTATCCACTCTATTGCAGACCTAGCGGTGCATTTTTCCACTCATATTTTTTCCTGGAAGGTCATGAGAAAATGTCGCATGGACGAGGTTCCGACACCAGTAATTTCATTGGCGGCACAATATGCAAAGGGGTGCAGTACAACTGGGTGCAGTACCTCTACAAGGAATTTTTAGCTAATTGATGCGAAGCACAGGATGAGAGCAAGGCATTTCACTATGCCTGGCTCCTGCTGTTAATTGTACTTGTTGCATGGCGACTATCGGAGGCAACGAAGTTCACTTCGCTGTGGGAAATGAAGGATCCAGAGAGGATCATGGAGTCAAAAGTCTTATGGATATTGGTCGAGATGGACCTCCGCACAGTGATAAGTCAGAGGCCAAGGTTGTATATGTCCTTGTCTAAGCAGTTGCGTGCCTTTGCAGAATTTAAGGCCGATTTTCATAATGTATCTATTCATGTTAAGTGAGACACTAAGAAGATATGGCACAAGTTGCCATACCTAGTAACGTAGGCTGATGTCCAGGAGATTGTGGGGTCATGGCCAGCAGAGTGGTGACAACCCATAAATCTTGGTGTAGATACTAGCAAAGGCGGAGAACGCTCTTCCGCACAGATGAAAACTGCTCAGAAACAGAAAGAAGCAAGCACAAGCAGCAGCGTGGGAGTTGGTTGAGCATAAGAAGAAAGAAGTCGCTACTAAAGCAACTATTGCTAAGGTAGTTTCCGACAAAGAGCGCGCTACAAAAGAGGCCACAGTAGAGGTCGAAGCATCGACTTCCCAACATATTGAAGAGGAGTAACACTCCGAGCTCGAAGGAGGTGGGGGTGACGAGTAGAGCACTCCCTTCAGGTTGACAAAGCGAGAAAAGGAGACAACTACTGGACATAGGAAGAAGAAAAAATTGGACAAACAGGCACAAGCAGATCCAATGGTCCTCACTGAAGGGGACTTGGATGAGATTGCGGACAAGGTCCGAGATACAAAAATGAAACTGTGGCAAAAGTTCAAGCAGCAGTACATGCAGATGTTGGGGAGCATCCAGAAGGGTCAGTGGGAGTTGCAGATTCAAGATTCAGGCATGGCGAGCGTGGACAAGCGAGCGGGTTCAAGTGATCCTGCAGTGCATGAGCAAGAGCGTGATGGAAACAGAATGGACTCTGGACCTCATATTCATTTCCTTGCCAAAAGGGACATTACGTGCAGAATCAAAGGAAGATAATGCTCAACGCGGAAATATCAAGGGCGTGGGTATGAATTTAGCTATACTACCCCTTCAGACCCTCTACGCGCTTCATCAAGGAGTCTCAGATGAGCTTCAGATTAGAGAACAACGTGCACTATCGGTGATTAGCGAAGTTAAAATGAACAATGAGAAGATATTTTCTAAAAAGGCTCAGGCTCTTAAGGAAAAAGAAGAGCTAAAGCCGCAACAGAGCCTAGAAGTAGAAATTACACAAACGTGTAATTCAGTATCAGAGCTACACATTCCAGAGGATGTGATTGCTTCAATAAAGGTTCGGAAATTGGCCGTTGTAGTGTGACAGTCAAAGGAGGAGGTAGGCCGAGTTACTTTAGATTTTTAGATGAAGATCTCAAAACTATAATTGAAAATACAATCGACTACTCCACTAGAGGTTAGGGAGCAGCGTGGCGCAACCATCCAAGAACACATGTCTACCTTGGATAGTGCAATAACGAGCTGCAAATGCCTCTTTGAAAATGCAATGGAGCTATGTACCATTTTCCAGGAGGACTCAAGACTGTAGAAATTAGGTACAAATATCAGAGAGGCACAATAGAAAGTCGATGAGATCAAGGTGACTGCACACACTATGGTGCCAGTATAGTGCTGCGCGCGCTTACAAGAAATAATGGTGCTACAGGCACATGGTGAGGAGTTGCAACACAAAGAACAAGTTTTGAAGGCCTGGATTCAACCATGGACATAGGAAGAAAGCCAGATTACTCTCGTTATCCAAGAGAAGATGAAGAATTTCCAGGAGACATAAAGGACCATGTGCCTCACGATGGAGGGGCCAACTACAGAGGAGTTGGTCGAAGAAGTGCAGCAGACCATTGTACAGAGCACAACGGACCTTGAAGTCTTGAAGATGGAGTTTAGTGAACTCTGCCATAAAGTGGAGAAACCATCTGAGTGACTCAAGGGCGAGTAACCATATTTGTGTTGGGGTCCTGTTGGGATGGGGTCCCTGGGGTCAAATTTTGTCAGTTAAATCAATTTTTTGTAATAGTTTTTGTGAAAGAATGTAAAGTCTCCATGAAATGTGGAAGCAAAGCGTAAAGATAAGTAAGATTCAAAGGGGCATTAGTCCCTTGTATGGGTAGGTGATAGGATGGTTTTGAGACTCACCCATGGTCCACAGGCCATGGTATCTTAATGAAGAGGATATATATAGTTGATTCATAGCAAGTCTAAGGAATGACTTCTGATAGAGAATCATTGTAAGGGCAAGGTGCTAAGGTAGGAAATGTTTGTTTCTTGTACTTAGGCAAAAGGGGAAGGCTCCTGCAGTTGAGTGCGTGGAGACTTTGGTAAGTTTTTAGTTGAGTGTGTGGGCCCCTACAATTGGGTGCACAGGGATAAGAAGTCTGTATATGAACGTTTACATCTTAATAAAGATTGTTTTGAGCCATATTTGTGCATCTGTGCCATGTTTATTTATTCCTATTAAGTTTATATATATCTTCGCTCGGTGATTTGTTTTATATGAATTAATGCTTAATTTCTGTGCAAAACGGATAGATCTGTAATATTTATGCATAATAAGTATAATTAACCACCTCTGTGGAGCTCGGGAAGTTGTTAAATATATATTCTATAGTTAATTTCTTGGAAAGGATAGATCTGCGCAAAGGCAGATCTAGGTCATAAAGGCTTCAGAATATCCAATTTATTGCTTGAAAGTAGTGAATCTATATCTTTTATGCATGTTAAGTACAATAAGGTACCTTCGCGAAGGTCTGAAGGTCATATCGGTAGAGTTCTAGTAGTTGACAATTGGAAGGAATAGATTTGTGCGAAGGCAGATATAAGCTATAATGTCCTTAGAAAAACCATCACACAAGCCTCTGGTTGCAAAAAACTAGTTCTAGCATCCCTCTATATTGCTTCGGGTTGGACTGTAGCCTGCACTACGCAGGTTTTTCCAAAAGGGCCAGTAGTTAAGGTTTTCTTGGTTGGCGCAAATAACTTTGAACCTAGGTCAAGCCCCTTAAGCCAACAACATGGAATAGTGCTAAAGATTGTGGATCAGGACAAGGAGTTTGTAGTGTGTACAGATGATTGCAAGAGAGGACTTGGTGGAGTTCTCATGCAAGAAGGGCAGGTAGTGTGCTATGAGTCACGAAAATTGAATGAGCATGAGAAGAACTATCCAACACACGATCTTCAGCTAGCAGTGGTTATACATGCATTGAATATCTGGAGGCACTACCTTCTTGGAAGGAGCTTTACATTGATGAGCAATCACAATGGGTTGAGATATTTGTTTGATCAATCGAATTTGAATGCTAGGAAATCTAGATGGTTGGCTACCCTTAGTGAGTTTGACTTCGAGATCAGATACATCAAACGGAAGGAGAATCAGGTTGTGAATGCCCTTAACATGAAGGTACAGTTAAATCATATAGCATCTATGAGCTCTTATGGGACATAGTTACAGGATAGGATCTTACAAGCAGGACAATGAGATGACAAATACATGGAGATTATGCATAGGTTATAGCAGAGCATAAGTATAGGTACAGGTGAAGGTATAGGTACAGGTACAGGTGATGAGGATGCAAACTATCGTCTCATGGTAGATGGTTTGGTGAGATTTAGAGATAGGACCTATGTACTGAATTGTTGTGAGCTCAAGAATATTGTTTCGAGGGTATTTCACGCCAAGCCATACTTGGGTCATTGAGGATATCAGAAGACGTAGACAGTGTTGAAGAAGTTCTACTATTGGCTGAATCTGAAGAATGAAGTGGTAGAGTTTGTGGCTAGATGTTTAGATTGTCAACAGGTCAAGGCAGAATATAAGAATCTAGGTGGTTTAATATAGCGTATAGTGATTCCAAAATGGTAATGAGTGGTCATTTCAATGGATTTCTTCACAGGTCTTTCGAGGAAAGTGAGGCAACATGATTCCATTATTGACGTGGTTGAAAAATTGAGCAAGGTAGCTCACTTCGTTCTAGTAAAGACTACATATTCATCCAGTGAGGTAGCACAGGTGTTCATCAAAGAGATAGTGAGACTGCATGGCATAGTTCGATACAGCTGTGATTGGAGCGCCGGTTTTGATGTGATCATAGTTTTCTGAGGGTGGAGGTGGTTTAACCTCTAGATTCTCTTAGTTGTTCTTGGATTGTTCTTTCTATGAGATCCCACATTCATGCTTGGAATATGGCACAGGGGTGACTGGCTGAAAGTGAGATTTGGTTCAACCATGTCTATGGTCGGGTGTTTCAGCCATGTCTATGGATTCAAAGTTTTATTGTGCTTTGATGCTATGTTGTTGCAGTGCTCATGTTGAGAAATTTTTAGGAGTATGGTTTGAAAATATATGAAACGAGGCTTGCATGGAGGAAGTGAAGGCATGGAGGATTTGAGTATACTGTGATTGGAAGATTCAATAGAATGTAAGATTTAGTAGTTAAATCATTTAGCAGCTATGAGCTCTTATGGGACATAGTTACAGGATAGGACCTTGTAGGCAAGACAACGAGATGACAAATACATGGAGATTATGCATAGGTTATAGCAGAGCACAAGTACAGGTATAGGGGAAGGTACATGTATGGGTATAGGTGATCAGGATGCAGACTGTCATCTCAGGGCAGATGGTTTGGTCAGATTTAGAGGTAGGACCTATGTATCGAATTGTAGTGAGCTCAAGAAGATTATCTTGAGGGAATTTCATGCCAAGCCATACTTGGGTCATCCAGGATATCAGAAGACATTGATGGTGTTGAAGAAGTTCTACTATTGGCTGAATCTAAAGAATGAAGTGGCATGTGGCTAGATGTTTAAATTGTCAGCAGGTCAAGGAGGAATGTAAGCATATAGGTGGTTTACTACAACCTATAGTGATTCCAGAATGGAAATGGGAGGTCATTTCCATGGATTTCATCAAAGGTCTTCTGAGGAAAGTGAGGCAACATGATTCTATTATGGTCGTGGTTGACAAATTGAGTGAGGTAGCTCACTTCATTCTAGTAAATACTACATATTTAGCTAGTGAGGTAGCACAGGTGTTCATCAGAGAGATAGTAAGACTGCATGGTGTTCCAAAGAAGATTATATAGGACAGGGATGCAAAGTTCACTTCCAAGTTTTGGAAGGAGCTATTTGCAGGTTTTGGCACAAAGTTGGCCTTCATCATAAATTATCATCCATAGACAGATGAACAGACAGAGAGGTCAACATGATCTTAGAGGATATGTTGAGGATGTACGTGAGGCACCAACAGAAGAAATGGGAGGAGTATCTTCCATTGGTTGAGTTCGAATACAACAATGGTTATCAAGAGTCATTAAGGATCATTCCTTTCGAGGCATTTTATGGACGGATTTGTAACACTCCCATCAGCTGGAGTGATCCAATGAACATGGTACTTATTGGACCAGACATGTTGGCAAACATGGAGCAGGAAATGTAGGCTATAAAGAAGAATCTAAAGGCAACACGAAATAGACAAAAGAGTTATGTGGATCAGAATAGAGTGTTCAAGGAATTCCAGGTTGGGGAACATGTGTATTTGCACATCATCCCAAGAAAATCTCTTTGAGGATTAGTTCATGTGCCAAGTTGGCACCACGGTATTGCGGCCTTTTTGAGATCCTTGAGAGGATTGGACCAATGACATATCGACTTGCACTACCTCCAATAGTGAAATTCCATGATGTTTTCCATATTTCATTGCTTAAGAAGTATATAAAGGATGGTGATCATATTATTGATTGGTCTATATTGTAGGTGGAGCATGAAGGAGATTTCCAGCTGGAGCCTCAGTGCATATTGCAGTGGAAACGTCTCATGATCAGGAAAAAATCCACAGATCAAGTTAAAATGTAATGGAATAACTTTGGGCCTAAAGAATCTACATGGGAGATGGCGGATGAGATGTGAGCCCTATATCCTTCATTGTCTTCCAGTTGAGGCAAAGCAATTTTGGTTTAATGTTGGTATATGTTTGGCATATTTTTTGTTGATGTTTTGGTATATGTATGTATATGTATATGGATGTAAATACCACCATGAGCTAAGTTATAATGCTCTAATAAGCGGTATAGGTGTCATATTATTATGGTTGTTATATTGCCATGTTGTCATGATGTTTTTCTTTTAAACATGTCTTTCATTGTAAATACTGCAACGAGCTAAGTTACAAAGTTGTTGATCTAGATTGACATTAATGTCAATATGGCAATATTCTAGGTTGAATTAGAGAATTGTTTTTTTGTGCAAACAGTTAGGCGTCTCAGGCATCTATCACAGAGAAGAGGAATGGTTCACAAATCGTAAACTAGAAGAAATAGAGGTAAGCGGCAGGTCCAGCAGGACAGAATAAAGCAGGAGGACAAAAGTAAGTCATAGGTCCAGCAGGGTTGGGAGCAGAGAATAACTACCAAACATATCTAGACAATATAAAGTAGAGGGTTGGAGCCCTTGGGTAGGTGCCTCAGAATTGGAAGGATTGGTGTGCTTGGAGTTGGTGCTCCTAAATCCAAGGTTGATGCCTTGACAAGAAAGGGTTGGTGCCCTAGAGGTTGGAGCCTCACAAAAAGTCCAAGTTGGTTCTTGGAAACAGGTTGAAGCTTTAATATATTGTACCTGATTCATTGTAAAGATTATTTAATAAAAAGCATGTATTCATTCTATTGTTCATTTGTGGTCTAAATGTAAATGACTTAACTGGTAAAATTGGCAATTGAAAAGAAATATTGATTCACCCCCCCCACCAATATTTCCAACAATTGGTATCAGAGCGGACTTCTTCATATCAACCTAACAGCTAAAAGAAGGATTCTTAGGCATGATGAGAAATCAAGAAGTATCAGAAGACCTCCTTTGTTCGATGGCACAAATTTTGGTTTTTGGAAA
Organism: Pinus tabuliformis; assembly: GCA_031772625.1. Classification (NCBI taxonomy): domain Eukaryota; kingdom Viridiplantae; phylum Streptophyta; class Pinopsida; order Pinales; family Pinaceae; genus Pinus; species Pinus tabuliformis. The sequence goes on from CM062810.1 coordinate 142,281,334, forward strand.
AAAATAATGTCCTACTACTTAATGTCCCTTAGATTTGAAGTTTGGCATTCGGTTTTAAATGAATACACAGCTCCTTCCACTCTTCCAACAGATCAATATGAAATGAAAGCTTACATTGCAAATGCAAAACCCTTAAACTCCATCACTAGTGGAATCACTGATTATGAATTTACAAAAGTCATGAATTATAACTCGGCCAAAGAAGTATGGGATAAGCTAATTAGCTTATATGATGGGGACTCCAAAGTTAAGAAGGAAAAGCTTCAAAGTCATACAAGTCAATTTGAAAGTCTGAAAATGGATGATGAAGAAGATATTGCATCATACTTTCTCCAAGTAGCTAAATTGGTCAACTCTCTTAAAAGATTGGAAGAAAACATTGAAGAAAGCACTATTGTTCAAAAGGTCTTAAGATCTCTCCCAGACAGATTTGAATCCAAAGTAAGTGTTATAGAAGAAATGAAGAATCTAGATACTCTCAAGATGGAGGAACTTCATGGAATCCTCATTGCCTATGACATGAGAAAAGGACGCCCAAGTTCCAAAGATGCAGCATTCAAGGCCTCAAAATCAAAAAAGGGAAAGAATGGAATACCAGTAGTGTTGACTTCGATGTTGAATCCAAATTGGAAAATTTGTATGAATACTAAAGAAAGGATCTAAGATTAAAGGTAAGTACCCTCTTATTTGTTTCAAATGTGGGAAAATAGGTCATTATGCTGCAAAATGTCCTCATAAGCATGATAGTGATGGTGAGGAAAATTCTAAAAGGATGGTATACAAAAAGAAAGGGTTCAATAAGAATAATTTCTTCTCTAAGAAAGATGAGTCTGATGAAGATGAATTTCTAAAAAATAAATCAAATAATCAGTTCCCTCACCGCAAAGGAGGTAATGAAGAATCAGATGAAGAAAATGACCATGCTGGAAGCCAAGAAGTATTATTCATGGCATTCACAAATGATGATGATTCAGGGCTAGAAGGAATGTAGATGAATTGTTAATGAGTGCCGTTGAAGAAAATGAGAAATTATGAAATAAAATCATCTCTCTCAAGGTAGAAAATGAGGAAACAAAAAGAAGGGAAGACCTCTTGAAAAATAAGCTAAAAGAAAAAGAAGAATTTGTGAAGAACGTGAAGTCGAAATAGTATCTCTAAGGAAGGAATTGGAGCAAGTCAAAAAGGGTTGGGAAAGCTCTCAAATACTTGACACTATCCTAAATAATCAAAAACCTCAACATGACAAATTTGGGATAGGTTTTAAAGGAGAATCATCAAGTACTAAGAATAATGAAAAAAGCTATGTCGACTTACTTCCAGCAACCCAAAATAAGAAAGATTATTTCATCAAAGGCCCATCTCAAATCCAAAGAATGAAGAGAGAGTAAGTCCAAGGAAGAATGTTGATTCAAATCATGGCTATTACAACAAGTACAAAACATCATTTCATCAAAAGCCCATCTCAAATCCAAAGAATGAAGAGAGAGTAACTCCAAAGAAGAATGTTGATTCAAATCATGGCTATTACAACAGGTACAAAACTATCTTTTTTGGGCACTGTTTTTATTGTAAAAATTTTGGTCATCAAGCTAGACATTGCATGGCCCATAAGAATGAAACACCAAAATTGAAGGATCAAACAAACAAACCATATGGTCCCAAAGGGCAAGGACAAATCAAGACCTACAACTTTTTTGATCCCTTGGCCAAATTTGATCCAATGTGCTCATTATGTAATGATAATGGACACAATGAACAAAATTGCCCCCTCAAAGGAAGGAAAGCAAAAAATGAGAATCCCAACACGGATAAATGTGGCCTAGCTCTATGTGCTCACAGTGATAAAAATAATCGGTTTGTGGATAGTGGGTGCTCCAGACACATGACAGGGGACAAAAGGAAGTTTGTCTCACTGAACAAAAAGGAAGGAAATGTATCCTTTGGAAGTGGATCTGCCAAAATTGTTGGAAAAGGAAATGTTATCCTTATTAACGGAAAAGGAAAGGCTCAAAATGCTTTGCTAGTAAACGGGCTCAAACACAATATCCTGAGTGTTAACCAAATCTTTGATCAAGGACATAATGTTGTCTTTAGCACTAAATATTGTGAAATAAGGAACTCTTCCTCAAGGGAAGTTATGGCGAAAGGGGTTATAACACCAAACAACATATACATTCTGAACAAAATTCAAGAAGATAAATGTTACTTAAGTCAAACAGATGAAAGTTGGTTGTGGCACAAGCGACTAGGACATACAAGCTTCGGTAAATTAATCAATATCAGCAAGATTATTGCAGTATGAGACATCCCAAATTTATTCAAGCCAAATCAAGGAGTATGTGGTCCATGTCAACATGGAAAGCAAACTAGAACCAGCCACAAGACCAAGGATTTTTCTACATCAAAGCCTTTGGAGATCATCCATGTTGATTTGTGTGGACCAACTAGAACTCCGGCACTCCAAGGAGAAAGGCACTTTGCTTTATTTATGACTATACTAGAATGATGTGGGTATATTTCATAAAATATAAATCCGAAGCATTTGAGTGTTTTAAGAATCTTAAAGCTCTTGTAGAAAATGAAAAGGACTTTAAGATTAAATGTCTCAGAACATATAGAGGAGGAGAATTCACATCAAAAGAATTTGATGAATTTTGTAAAGTACATGGAATTGAAAGAGAACTCTCTACTGCCAAAACACCTAAGCAAAATGGGGTAGTTGAAAGAAGAAACCAAACAATTCAAGAAATGGAAAGAACAATGTTAATAGCAGATGACTTGAAGCCAAAATTATGGAGAGAAGCAGTCGGGACAGTTGTCTATACCTTGAATCGAACTCAACTAAGACCAAATAATGAGAAGACTCCTTATGAATTATGGAAAGGAAGACCTGCTTCAATAAAATACTTCAATATTTTTGGAAGCAAGTGCTTCATAAAAATCAATGATGGCTCACCAGGAAAATTTGATTCTCGGGTTGACGAAGGGATATTCCTTGGATATTCTACAAGGAGAAAAGCCTACAAGTGCTACAATAATCGACTATGGAAAATAGTGGAAAGCATTGATGCGAAGATTGATGAAAACCTTCCAGAAAAAAGAAATTGAAGAACATGAAGTTGACCCTCTCATTGAAGAAGAACCTGAAAAATAAGAAAAAGATCAAGAAAAACACAAGGAAAAAGATCTCAAACCCCTTCAAAGATGAATTTTCTCCAAAAACATCACCCAGAAGAGCAGATTATTGGCAATATAGATGAAGGGATGCAAACCCGAAGAAGGATGACAAGTACACCAAAGAAAAATTATGTTTCTCTTCTATCCATGATAGAACCAGAAACATTTACTCAAGCAAGTAAGGATCCTCATTGGGTAAAAGCCATGGAAGAAGAAATGTCTCAAATCGAGAAGAATGAGACATGGGAGCTGGTACCTCGTCCAAAGGATAAAAATATAATTGGAACCAAGTGGGTGTTCAAAAACAAAATGAATGAAGATGGACAAATCATCATAAATAAGGCAAGGCTTGTTTGTAAAGGCTATTCACAAATTGAAGGAATTGACTTTGAAGAAACATTTGCACCAGTAGCTCGTGTGGAAGCTATCAGGATGTTCTTGGCATTTTATTGCTCAAAAGGATTTAAAATCTATCAAATGGACGTAAAATCAGCATTTTTGAATGGGGAACTCAAGGAAGAAGTCTACATGGAGCAACCAGAAGGGTTTAATCTAGCAGAAGGAAAAGACTTTGTTTGTAAGTTGAAAAGGAATTATATGGGTTGAAACAAGCTCCTAGAGCTTGGTACGCAAGATTGGATCACTATCTACAACAAAAAGGCTTCAAGAAGGGGGTGGCAGGAAGTAATCTCTACATAAAGATGGATGAGGATAAGTTACTAGTCACACTTGTCTATGTTGATGATCTGATTTTTGCTAGTAATAATGATGAGATGAGCCATGAGTTTGCTCAAAATATGTCAAAAGAGTTCAAGATGTCGATGATAGGAGAGTTATCTTACTTCCTTGGACTACAAGTATCTCAAACCACAGCAGGCATGTTCATATCTCAAGCCAAATATATTAAAGACATGCTTAAAAGATATTGAATGGAAGACTATGCACCCATGAGCACACCTATGACCACAGATTTCAAATTAAGCAAAGATGATGCCTCCCCTCCAGTAGATGCAACTCATTACAGGTCAACAATTGGAGCCCTTCTATACTTAACTACTACGAGACCCGACATTATGCAAGCAGTAGGAATGGTGGGAAGATTTCAATTAGCTCCTAAACAATCCCATTTGTTGGCTATAAAAAGAATTCTCAAATACTTGAAAGGAACTCCTGATTTTGGTCTTTGGTACCCTAAGAGCTCAACTCTTACTGTGACTGCATACACTAATGCTGATTGGGCCAGAAGTGTCGATGATTGGAAAAGTACTAGTGGAAATGCATTCTTCCTAGGAGATTGTCTAGTATCTTGGCTCAGCTAAAAACAAACGTCCATATCACTATCTACAAATGAAGCCGAGTATATAGCTGCCGCAGATTGTTGTACTCAAATATTATGGATGAAGGAAGCTCTGAAAGATGTCAACATAGGTACAAATCAACCAATCACCATCTATTGTGATAACACAAGTGATATTAGCCTCAGCAAAAATCCAATGATGCACTCAAAAACCAAACACATACCAATCAAGTATCATTTCCTTCATGAACAATTAGCTAAACAAACCATCATCTTGGAATATGTCAATACTAAGGAGCAGATAGCTGATATTTTCACAAAACCTCTTCCTCGAGAAGCATTTGAACATCTCCGTCAAAAGATGGGGGTTATTTCTTTAGCATCACATTAAGTTGATTCATAAAGATGTTGCATGACAAGGGGAGCAGTTCGACAAGGGGAGTCCTTATGCACTCCTTTGCCACTGATGTCAAAGGGGGAGAGAAGAAGAATATTGCCATCAATGACAAAGGGGGAGATTGTTGATCTAGATTGTCATTAATGTCAATATGGCAATATTCTAGGATACTAAATGATGATATGAAGCCAAGGAGAAGCAAAGTAGATCTGTGAAGAAATAGGAGCAAGAAGCCAAGGAGCAAAGAGGTCATTGGAAGCCATGAGAAGCAAAAAGGAACACATTGGCAGAGGTGCATAAACAGTGTTAACAAAGGAGTTAACATGAAATATCGAAGAAATATCAGAGGAGTTAACATATCGGAGGAGTATTGCAGAATATCAGAGCAGAGAATATTGGAAGTCATAGGAGCTATCAGAGCAGAGAATATCAGAGCAGAGCAGAGCTATTAGAGCAGAGAATATCAGAGAAAAGAAGAGTTATCGGAGCAATATCGGAAGTTATAAGATGTCACCGGAAGATAAGCCACAGGAGCAACAGCTATCGGAAGAGAGGGGTAGGAGTGTACATCTGTTTTGATCATGGTTGAAGGCCCACACTAAATCCTAGTTGTCGATCCCATTTTCAACGCTTACATCACAGTAAATGATGGTAGTTAAGCATGTTGTTAACCCGTGTGCTATTTGAAGACCCACAGGCCATAGATTTGATGACCTTGTATATCCAATGGATATTGGGTCACAAAATGATCAGACGTGAATCTCAAGAACGGACCCAAACTTTTATAGATCAAGGATTTATAATCCTTATCGGCTCCGTAAAGGCGGTTAAGCGTCACACAAGTTTTCCAGCCAATATCATTATGAACCATTGGATTCAGTGCGCCTTGATCAAATGGTGGAGGATCAATAATTGGGTTTGTTGATCGGGTGGATCAACAACTGTCGGATTAAAGATGATATCAACGGTGGAGAATTAATCCGATAAGACTTGGGACTAAGTGGACCCGATTGAGTTATCAAAAGAAGCTTATTGGAATATCGCATCCGTCTCATATCGCTAGTCTTGAATAAATGTAACGATGGTAAACCACGATTGCGATTAAGGTGATGATGTGGCAGGTGGGACCACCCATTATATGGTTTTAACTATGTTGATATGTGAAGATCAATGATGTTGATATTGGAGGCAGAGTATGTTATGGGCACAGCTTATAAAATACCTCCAGAACTTGTGATTGTGATTGATGACGTGGATGTGGGACCTCCTTGGGTAATCGAAGGAACAGAGGAAGCTGAAGAGAAAACGAGAAAGAAGGAAGTCGAAGGTCAAGCGAAACTACTGCGTGGATTAATCCTTGAAATGCTTGAACCTGTGATTATTTAAAAAAGAGGAGCAATATAGATCGTAACTGATTTGAAAAATTCGACGAAGTGAAATAAGGTTTGATTTGCCATCATTTGAAGGGAGTAATAGGCTACACCAATACTGAAGTATTCATGAGTATGATCCTTGGAAGTAAGAGATTGTGACACTAAGAAAAGTGAGAAGAAGTCACTCCTGAAGCACTTACCGTGGCAGATAGAACAATGGGTTGAATCAGAGAACTGTTTTTTTTTTGTGTGTAGACAGTCAGGCGTCTCGGGCATCTATCATAGAGAAGAGGTAATGTTCACAACTCATAAATTGGAAGAAACAGAGGTAAGCGGCAAGTCCAGCAGGACAGAAGAAATCAGGAGGACAAAAGTAAGTCGTAGGTCCAGAAGGGTTGGGAGCAGAGAATAACTACCAAACATATCTAGATAATATACAGTAGAGGGTTGGAGCCCTTGGGGTAGGTGCCTCAGAATTGGAAGGATTGGTGTCCTTGGAGTTGGTTCTCCTAAATCCAAGGTTGGTGCCTTGACAAGACAGGGTTGGTGCCCTGGAGGTTGGAGCCTCACAAAAAGTCCAAGTTGGTGCTTGGCAATAGATTGAAGCTTTATATATATTGTACCTGATTCATTGTAAAGATTATATTAATAAAAGCATGTATTCCTATTGTTCATTTTGTGTTCTAAATGTAAATTATTTAACTCATAAAAATGAAAATTGAAAATAAATAGTTATTCACCCCCACTCTTAGTATTTCCAACAAAATCTCCATGGGCAATATGTTTGGTTTTCAATGGTTTTGTTGAGGTCATGGTGTGGCTTAACACCGAGGGAAGTGTTCCCAAGGGGAAGGGTTCTATAACAACCCTCGTGAAAATTTCATGTAATAAAAGTTAATAAAGGCAAAATAAGACCATGACTAAGGGACACTTTTTCCAAGTTGAATGTTGGGAAAATACATCTTATTGGGCACCAGTAAATGTGTGTTTTGGCTAAGGAAAATTCGAAAAGGCTAAGGCAAAGGGATTAAAATGAAAAAAAGGCATTTTTGGCACATTTATTAATTAAAATAAATGAAAATATGAGAAAAGGAAGGTAAAAGGTCATAGTTGCAAGTGATGAAAATTGAAGGAAAATAATGGAAAATGAATAAAATAAAGGCATTATTAATAAAAAGGCTTCTGAGGATCAATGGGCAAGATTTTGCTAACCTTTTATCAGTTCAAGTTTGGAGCTCTCTTATTATTCTATCTCTCTCTCTCTCTCACTCTTGATCACTTAGAGTTTTCTTGGAGCACCCTAGCTTTTGATCAAGGAAGGAAAAGAAAGCAAAGGGAAAGGAAAGAAACCAAGGATCAAGGAGCAAGAGCAGGACCAAGTAGCTTCAATAGGAAAACTTGCAGGTAACCTTTTGCATGTGTGATTTCCTAGCTGGTTTGGACATGCATGGATTTGCATGTTGGTGTATGGTTCTCTTGCAGCTAGTGGCATGGTTTTGTCAGGTTATGACAATGGTTTCATCCTCACCTTGCCTTTTTCCAGATGCCATGGTGTTGGGATGTTTATTTCGGTTTTGATATTTGGTTTTCCGGAGGGATTTCAGAATCTGGGGCAGAGGTGGTCTCAAGGTTCATTTCCCAAAGGTCTAGGAATCCCTTGACTGGTTTTGGTGATACACGGTAAATCCTGAGGGAGAAGTCTTGGCTTAGGGACTAGTGATTTGGTTTTGGATTATGGTAATGCGTGAGAGACAAAAAATTCCTCAAGGATAGTGATGGATTCCAGATGGCATTCATAGTTTGGTTCGATTGTGATCGGAGCACCACTTTTGGTGTGATCACAATTTGGTGAGGGTGTAGGTGGTTTAACCTCTGGATTCCCTTGGTTGTTCTTCGATTGGTTTTTCTACGAGATCCAACATTCATGCTTGGAATATGGCATAGGGGTGACTCGTTGAAAGAGAGATTTGGTTCAGCCATTTCTATGGTCGAGTGTTTCAGCCATGTCTATGGATTCAAATTTTTATTGTGCTTTGATGCTATGTCGCTGCAGTGCTCATGTTGAGCAAGTTTTAGGAGTCCAGCTTGAAAATATATGAAACAAGGCTCATATAGAGGCTTTGAGTATACAATGATTGGTGGATTCAATAGATGGAATAGATTTATCTATCCAATGGTGGTTGGATAGTTCGACAGAAATTGGGTGAGGCTCATTGGTCATGATAGTACCAGCAGACCGGATTCTGTAGAGTCGTTGTTACAAGGGTAACCCGCGAGGATCATTGATCGTGGTGGCCTTCAGTAGATGGTAGTCCGTAGATCTGTGAGATAAACATTTTCCTGTCTAATAGTGCCAACATACTGTGAAAGAATTTGAGTCTTCCCACTCATGGGAGTGAGTTTTTCCATATATAATTTGTTTGATAAATTAATAGAAGAATTGAGCAGCGCAACAACGAGAAGGTGGTTTTTTGTCTGGGATAATTTTTCCACCAAAAACAATTGTCTATTGTGTGATTGCTTTCATGGTTTCTGAATTATGTTTGATGCACCAATATTTAATCATGTGTTTCAGTTTATGCATGCTAAAGATTAAATAATTAGAGAAAATTTTTATAAGTGTTCACACTGCTGATTCACCCCCCGCCCTCCTCTCAGTAGTGTTCTAGTTTCTAAGAAGAACAACTACCTCACCAGGAGTGGCTCTTTATGAGAGAAACTATGGACTTCCATTCATAGGTTTCATCCTAGCCTTGCCTTTTTACGGATGCCATGGTGTTGGGATGTTTATTTCGGTTTTGATCCTTGGTTTTCCGGATGGATTTCATAATCTAGGGAGAAGGTGGTCTCAAGGTTCATTTCCCAAAGGCCTAGGAATCCCTTGACCAGTTTTGGTGGGATACATGGTAAAGCCTGATTGAGAAGTCTTGGTTTAGGGCCTAGTGATCCAGGTTTGGATTATGGTAAAGAGTGAGAGACAGAAAATTCCTTAAGGATAGTGATGGATTCCAGATGGCATTCCAAGTTTAGTTTGGTTGTGATCAGAGCACCTCTTTTGGTGTGATCACGGTTTGGTTAGGGTGGAGGTGGTTTAACCTCTGGATTCCCTTGGTTGTTCTTGGATTAGTTTTTCTACGAGATCCCACATTCATGCTTGGAATATGGCACAGGGGTGACTCGTTGAAAGAGAGATTTGGTTCAACCATGTCTATGGTCGGGTGGTTCAGCCATGTCTATGGATTCAGAGTTTTATTTTTTTGATGATATGTTGCTGAAGTGCTCATGTTGAGCAAGTTTTAGGAGTCCGATTTGAAAATATATGAAATGAGGCTGACATGGAGGCTTTGAGTATATAATGATTAGCAAATTCAATAGGTGGAAGAGATTTCTCTATCCTATGGTGGTTGGATAGTTCGAAAAAAACTGGGCGAGGCTTATTGGCCGTGATAGTACCAGCAGACCGGATACTGTAGAGTTGTTGTTACAAGAGTAACCTGCGAGGATCGTTGATCATGGTGGCCTTCAGCAGATGGTAGTCCTCAAATTCGTGAGGTACACATTTTCCTGTCCGATAGTGCCAAGATACTGTGAAAGAATTTGAGTCTTCCCGCTCATGGGAGTGAGTTGTTCCATGTATAATTTGTTTGATAAATTAATTGAAGAATTGAGCATCGCAACAACAAGAGGGTGGTTTTTTGTCTGGGATAAGTTTTCCACCGGAAACAATTGTGTCTATTGTATGATTGCTTTCATGGTTTCTGAATTATGTTTGATGCACTAATATCTAATTATGTGTTTCAGTTTATGCATGTTAAAGATTAAATAATTGGAGAAAAATTGTATAAGTGTTCACACTACTGTTCATCCCCCCCCTCCTCTCAATAGTGATCTAGTTTCCAACAAGAACAACTACCTCACCAGGAGTGGCTCTTTATGAGAGAAACTATGTGGACTTCCATTCATAGGTTTGGATTAATACTTGAGGAAAGCAATTTTGGTTATCTTTTTTAATAGAAATTTATAATCTTTTTCTTGAAAAAAAGAAAGGAGGAAAAGATTAAATTGAAGTCCTTAAAAATAAAAAAAGAGGAAACAATAATAATACTACAATAAATAATAAGCCATAATAATTGTAAAAATTTATAATAAAATAATAAGTTAACCTACATCTATCTTTGCCTTAAATAAATCTTTTAAAATTTGACATACCTTTATGTTCCTTGTTTATTTTTAGTTTTTTCTAGACTTAAATAACGCTTATTAAAACATTCCCGTTCAATAGTTGGATGTGTGTTAATAATGTTTATTAAAATATTCTCTTTCAATTGTTGGGTGTGTGTTTATGAAAACGTTTTAGTTTTCCCATAGTTGTGTAGTTTCAGTTATGGAATTACGGTTTGATTGAAAATTCATATTCCATAGGATTTATATTGTATTTTAATATATTGTACTAAAATATAATGAAAAAAACTTCTTGGTCTTTGAGCTTCCAAGATAAAATTTATGTAAATTTTTGTGTCATTTTTTTTTTTGTTTTTATTAAGAATCTATTTGCAACAACTATTTGTACATAATTAAAACTTACATCAATATGATAAAAGTCTTGGTCTTGTAAAAATTGAAATTAAGATCCGAAAATATTTTACAATATTTCTCTAATTTTCATTATCATATATTTATACTTGTAAAAATATACTTATAATAAGAACTTTCACTTTGATTGGAAACTTAAGATTTAAGCTTAAACATTTTCCTTAGCATAAATGAAAATTCCAACCTTCTCGTTATGCCTCCCATTATTATAGATAGAAAAAAATTACACAACCTCTAATTCAAGGTGGCAAATTAAATTCAAAATGGCAAGTTAAACATGTTTATTTAATTTACTTCAATTTCATTTACAACAAATCAATAACCATAAATCAATAAAAACACCTTTCACTTTGGTAAAAGTGGCTTGCTCTTTACAAATTTTATTATTTTAATTTTTATTACCAAATGACATCATATATGACCCCAACAACACTGTAATAATTCAACAAATGAGTAGCTATAGCAAAAGTGGTTAGCTTTTTAGAAATTTTATTATTTTTAATCTTATTATTAAATACATATTTAATATATGAGCCAAAAACATTAATAATACACCTTTCACTTTGGCAAAAGTGATTTTCTTTTTACAAGTTTATTTATTTTTTTATTTTATTACCAGAAAACATATTTAATATGAGTCCAAAAACACTAATAATATATTTCCTCAAACATAAGAACTTCATTTTTACCATGTTTAAAAATGAAACAAAAATACTTATACCCTTGAATCATTAGATTATTCAATAATAAATTAAAATGGTCCAGTGTGAAGCTAATGGGATTTTGGATTGCTCAAGTGAATGGAGAGTTAAGTAATCACTTTGACTTCAATTTAGTTATAGTTTGCTCTACAATGATTAGGATGAATAGTAGAATATGTTTGTTTTACCCAAATAACATGTAGAAAATTGACAAATGACAAGGAATAGGATCAATAGTATAATTTATAAATTACTCTTCGAAATAATTCTTTTAAAAAGGAAAGAATTAGCAAGTTGACATGCTTATCACTTTGTATATTTGTTATTCTTCGTTGAATGATATTTAGATTCCCATTTCATTGGTGGCAAAATTCCCAAACAACGACAAGGAATTTCTATTAGATATAAGAAAGAATTAATATGAATAAAAGAAACATGTAAAATTGAAAACTTAACAAATAACTAATTCCAAAATCTTTTAAAAATTAATGTTTTTGTTAAACTCACATGGACAGCAAGACAGATGTGAAAGATAAATCAGTGAGTTCATATTTTTTTTAACATCAGAGATATACATTTATAGTACAATGTTGGACACCTAATCCTAAAGGGTTAGTGTGGAAGCCGAAAAGACTAAGCAGTCCAAGAGACCTTGGATCTGAAACCCAAGAGTCACACATTGTACTATAAATGTATATCTCTGATGTTAATAAAAATATGAACTCACTGATTTATCTTTCACATCTGTCTTGCTGTCCATGTGAGTTTAACATGGTATCAGAGCAGGCGTATTCCTGCCCTGCAAAATTAATGTGAGCCATTTGTCTTATGGCCTGTCTGTGCAGTCATTTCTGCCATCAATTCTGCATCCCAGGAATATTTTCTCACGAATATTTCTTCAGCTAAATGTTAGCTGCTCCTGGCGCTGTCCAGCACTGTCCTTGTACCTGCGCTTCTGTTGTGCTGTCATCCTGACATTGAAACGTCTGAGCGTTGTCATCCCCTCTCTGCGCTGCCTCTGACCTGACAACGCATCTGCCTGAATTGTCCTCTGACCTGACAACGCATCTGCCTGAATTGTCCATATGCCAACGCATCTAACGTTCTTTGCCTCTGTCGCTGCCCAGAGATGCATGTAACGTTTTTTTGCCTGAATACACCATTCACGCTGCCCCTCTCTGCGCATACACTGCCAACGCTGTACCTCCATGACTGTATCGGTTATTTCCTGCAGTCAAACGAGCATCTGGATCAGCATCCCTTGTAAAAGGAGCATTGTTGTCGCTGTGCGTAGAATACCTTTAAAAAAAAAAAAGCCTAGTTTGAAGATCGTGCATTGCAAATGCTCCTGCATATGGTGCGTTCTCCTGCAATGAGTTCAATATCTGTGTTAATTCGTTTGTGAAAGCACAGTGTGTTGAGGTTTGTGGTGGTCGATAACGTGTGTTGACTGCATATTCTACCAAAACCATATATACAATTCAATATAAATCTTCTGTGCTTCTAGCTCTGCGTTAACCCATGTTTTGAAGATCATGACCATTTTTTGATGGTTGCGTGTTGGTATTGAATTATGTATTATGTGCGCCGCCCTGATTGAAAAGGATGATAGTGCTGACTGCGTATGGATGGTTTTAATTGTTGGGTGTTGTTTGAAGGTTGATATCTATGCATACTTCTCTGGAAGCTTTTTTAATGATTCATGTGTGCATTGAAATACGCGTTGAGCCTTTTTTATGAAGACCGTGCTTGGTGCCTTCCATAAAATTCAATGGTGAAATTTTCAATTATGATGACCATATATTATATGCTTTGGAATTGTTAAAAAAAAAAAGGCAACGTGGATGGAGGCACTTCGGATAGCGCCTTTGATTTGAGAAGGCTGCTGAAGCAACTCAGAGTCAAAATCATCTGACGGTGTTACATCTACACTCGACCTTGTTGCATCTGAACCACGCCATGGATTTCTTTTACACAAGACAAACGGTATAAGGAAATCGCTCAGATATATTACCTCATAAATAAATTTGTCCGTGAGCTGAAATGTCAATATAGGAATTGTTGTGATCCTTTGTTATGAACGATCGTTCATTTTCTAATGTTTCTGTCAATTTTCATGGCGGTGCACCTTCTGTTTGTATATCGTTATGAACCCCTCGGCAACGCAGTGGAACCGGGGTCTGTGTGTGCAGTTGGATATTTAGTTGATATTTCAGTGTCTACTTGTGTATAAATGGTATTATGAAGTCACAGGATGTGGTAATTCTTGCTATTTCAATTCTGCGGCGCCTCTATTAGTCTCTCTAATTTTGCAGCAATGAGCTGTTTTCCTAATCTTTCTTCAAACCTTTCGAGCTCAAATGGACGCGAGGAGAGCTCCACAATCTGATATTCCTGATATTCCTGTAACAGATTTTTCATATTCAGAATTATTGAAAGCAGTCACAGGTTTTGGGCCTGAAGTAACCAGTCACCTGGACTGGCCAAGATCTCCTAAAGACAAAGAAACTGAACATTATTCTGGGGTGGTGTGACTTGTCTGAACATAGTTCGCTGGAGTAGATCGTGATTGGTGTGAGTTATCGGTAGCTGCAGTACACTTATCAAGACCCTTCTAAAACTGATATCGGTTGATTCTGTGGTCAACATTTTGGTCAAATCTTGAAACCATGCGACTATCATCGATGGTTGCATAGAACGATCTTCTGAGTAGTGCTGGGCATTGGTTGATTTCGCGGGTCCATGCTCTGGTCAACTATTCTTTGTGGCAATGTGGAACAATTTTGTGTGCATTTTGTAAATCAATCGATCTAACCTGTTTAGTGTTCCTGGAACTGCCTTAACTGTAGAATGACTATTCTCTGTGGCTGCAGCATGAAGCAACTCTGAAGCTGCACTGATTGATTGTTGAAGCAGTCTGACCTCCTTGGTAGCGATTCTAGAGTAGATTAATTGCAGATCGAATGCACGTTGGAGCTGTCATTGTCCTGAGGCATTCGTATTGTCTACCCTCTACGGCACATCTCAATTTGTCAACACACCATTGCAGAAATAAAGCAACATATCTGAAACTTTGGATCTTGATCATATGGGCTTTGACATCATCTATTATTGGCATCAGTTAACGACCCTTGTAGATGTTACGAACCTGAAATAAGATCCATACTAGAAGACTTGAAAGAGTAATGCTTTTGATAAAGCTAATTTTGATGCAGTAAATATTCATTGTTGGCCATTTAGAAAACATTGCTTGTATCTTTATTTGATCAGTCATGGGGACTGTTTATTCTTTAAAGTCGCAGCAATTTGGCATTATTTAAGAATTCATGTGGTGTATTGTGCGCTGTATTTGAATGCTTGACTTATAAAATAGCATAGATTATTCCAGCAGAGAATTATATGTGCCCTATATCTGTTTGGTTTCTACATTACAAGTGATGTTTTTTATATTTGGAATATTCAACACGCTGGGATTTGTCTAGTCGTGTTAGACAGCTAAGCCTCCATTTCCATTCATCAATATTGGCGACAGACGAATATACACTGGGCATTCAGATAAATCATTATCAAAAGCATGTGTTGACACCTCTTCTGGATCTGGAATCAAAACTTTGGTCAAATTTCAGCAGAAACACATAAATATAGAGTTGATAGAGCAGCAAAGCAGTGCTACCAATTTCTGCCAGTGGTTAATGTGCATCTCTAGCCTCTTGCTCAGGTTCATTGATAGACTCAAATTCCTTCTGCTCTGCAATTGACTCCTTATGGTATTCAACATTCAGTGTTGTTTCTAGAAGTGATACCCTCTTTTGTATATCTCTTAATTGGGCAAGAAGACTCTCTGAAGATCCAGCTTGAGGCAGCTGGCTTCTCTTCTCAGTTGCCAATGTTGCAGTTGCTGCTGCCCCAGTTGTGAAACTGTATTTAAAACTCATTATAGTTTCTGTTCCTTGATTCATTTGCTGCACATTTACAAAGGATTTTTCTGTGTCTTTGTACTGTGAGTGGGTGTTACTTTTACTCATTGAGTCATAGTTGTAATCAGTCTTTTAAAGGGGTGTAATTTTGACAATGAAGAATATGCCTCGAATTACTGAAATATTAGAGTTCTTAAAAACTCTCATACATTCCTCAGATCATGATACAGTGAGAATAAGCAAAGCTTCTCTGGTTGATATTAGAACCTGTTTGTATAATGTACAAGAGAATATTGAGTTTTTGCAGCTTGAGACAAAGCTACAGCAGGAAGAATTACAGCAGTGGAGTCATCATTCTGAACCTGTTTCTGTTCAGAACAATGAAACAGACTCCCATAAACAGCAAGTCAATATTGTTCAAGTTCATTCAGATTCAGTACCCAATAAAGCAACAATTGTACATGCAGATGCAGAAACTCAGTCTGCACTTCCCAAGCCCATCATCAGACCTTGGGAACAACTTGTCCACAACAAGCACAGAACTGGTCTTGGATATGACAAGGACTTGTCCTTTCATATTCCAGACTACTCAAAGCCCATTCAGTTTCAGAGTGCTGGATTCATTCATGACAGTTCACCTGCTCCTTATGACAGTTCAGTTTTAGTTGTTCCAGACTCTGCCCCTCTTCCACAGCAACAGCAACAACAACAACAGATTGTGAAATGCCAACACTGTGACTGAGTTGGCCATCTGAAAGATCACTGTTTTGATCTTCATCCATGTAAGCACTGTCATAAAACCAGTCATTCTTCACACAGATGCTTCAGAAACAAACGTCCTGCAAGAACAAAGATTCATCTTGGATGGATCGCTTCTTGGCAATGGGCATCAACAGCCAAGAAGATATTCCAAACACATGTCAGAACATGTTCCAGAATATTGAACAGTCTTGCAGTCAAGTTTTCTCCATCTTCTCACCTTGTACCTGACAGGGGGGGAAATGATGGTCATCTACAAGCTTCAAAGTCACATCAAGCGAGCCTGAGCCACAACCTACCACACCAGAGTTGTAGTCAGAGACAAGATGCCTGAACATGCCTTCAGTTGGCAATCTGGGACACTTCCTCTAGCAGAAGACTCCATCTTCTTGCCAGTTTTGGAAGAGTTCCAGGAATTACAGAGTTGTTGGTCATCCTTAAACCATCACAGATTGAGAACACTTCCTCTAGTAGAAGACTCCAGCTTCTTGCCAGTTTTGGAAGAGTTCCAGGAATTGCATTAAGCATTCCAGAGTTGTTAGTCATCCTTAAACCATCACAGATTAAGAACACTTCCTCTAGCAGAAGACTCCAGCTTCTTGCCAATTTTGGAAGAGTTCCAGGAACTGCACTAAGCATTCCAGTGTTGGTGGTCATCCTTAAACCACCGCCCTTTTTTACCAACATTTCATAGAGCACATTCAGCCTAGTGCTGCCATGCATTTTTGCACATTTTGTATTACAGCTCTCTTCTTGGACTCATACATAACCCTTCGGATTAAGGGGGGGAATGTTGGACACCTAATCCTAAAGGGTTAGTGTGGAAGCCGAAAAGACTAAGCAGTCCAAGAGACCTTGGGATCTGAAACCCAAGAGTCACACACTGTACTATAAATGTATATCTCTGATGTTAATAAAAATATGAACTCACTGATTTATCTTTCACATCTGTCTTGCTGTCCATGTGAGTTTAACAGTTTTTATAATGATATTTGTAAATGCCACTTTTGTTGGAAACTTAAGGTTTAAACTAAGATTTTTCTCTTTTTAGTATAGATAGAGGTTTTGTTGTACTCTTAATGTCTCTATTTTTTTTTTCCATCGTCTTTTATTTGCTTGGAAGAATAAGGATAGAGGCTTAGATTTCAATTTTATTGGTGACACTACTTCAATAAATCATTAAGAAATCTCTCTTTGACAAAAATGGTTAGGTCATTATAATTATTTTGCATCTTTATTACTCAATAGATTAGATCATTTCATTATGTGAAAACAAGACAAACCATATCATAAAATAGACCATTTTAGTTATCAAAATTTAAGTGGAATAGAATGCAACTTATTATATTATGAAATATAATAAGTTGTAACAAATATTGATTTTTTTCGTAATGTCTAAACAGAAGAAAAATCATTATATCATTACCTCATTAAATTGTTGAATAATGAACTAAAATGATATATTGTGAAGTTAATGAGACTATGTTTTAGAGTGGATGGAGAGCGATTACCAAGGCTTCATTTTAGCTATGTTTTGCTAACTTAAATAGTAGATTTCATTTCAGAAATGGTTTCCTCCATTTAAAGGATACATTTGCCTATTGTACCATGATACTTGGAAATTTAAACCTCAAAATTTCATGTATTATACCATGCAATTCCTCGCAAGGAGTATAGAGAACTTAAATCAGAATTCAATTGCTTTCATAACTCAAACATCTAAACATCTTATCCATTCTAACAAACTATTAAATTTAACTTAAATTATATCAGTAAAACTTACAACAAGGATTATAAAGAACCTAAATCAGAATTCAATTGCTTTCATAACTCAAACATCTAAACATCTTATCCATTCTAACAAACTATTAAATTTAACTTGAATTATATCAGTAAAACTTACAATGAAAGCATAAAGAAGAGAACCAATTACGCATACACTTTTACTACAAAAATATTATAGGGTAACTTAACTTTTACCATGTAATATCAGTTAGAAAAAAAACAATACAAAACCAATAAACCAATAAAAGAATATTGAGAAAAAAAACAGCTCTCGAGTATTCCAACAAAATGAAAATCAAATATCCAACACAAATTCTCTTTTCCTTACAAGTCAAAACAACAACATTCAATTTTCATACCTAAAATTAATAGACAATCTACCTTCTCAATCCTCATTATTCCACCCTAATGAAAGTGAAATAGATATAAAATGTTTAAAGGCACACAATACAAATCCTCATTATTCCACCATAATTAAAGTGAAATAGATATTCAAGGAAAACCATACCATTCCACTTCTAAATCTTAATAAAAGTGAAATAGATATAAAATATTTCAAGGCATACCATTCCACTTCTAAATCTTAATAAAAGTGAAATAGATATAAAATATTTCAAGGCAAACCCTACCATTCCACTTCTAAATCTTAATTTGTAAGAACCAAAAACACCAATACAAAACCAATAAAGAAATGTAAAAATTTCGACTAAATTAAACAGCTCTCCAGTATTCCAACAAAATAACCAGGAAATAGAATATCCAACACAAATCCTCATTTCCTTATTGTTGAACACAAATCCTCATTTCCTTACTGCTCAAAACAACAGCATTCAATTCTCATCTCTAAAATTGAGAGACAATCCACCTTCTAAATCCTGATTTGTAATGATGCTGTATCATCTTCTAACACGGTTAAAAAAAATAAAAATAAAAAATATTTAATCAACTTCCTCAATTTTAGGCCCCGAGGCTGTAGCAGCAGAATAACCCTATTCAGGAGAGCCAGCAGCTCCATAGGCTCCACCAGGTATATCAGCACCAGCGCCTTGGTACATCTTAGCAGTGATAGGATTTCAAGTGTTCTCCAGCTCCTTCATCTTGTCATCAAACTCATCAGCATCTGCAAGCTGGTTGTTATCCAGCCACTGGATAGTCTTCTCAAGGGCATCCTCAACCTTCTTTTTATCAGATGGATCTA
Organism: Pinus tabuliformis; assembly: GCA_031772625.1. Lineage (NCBI taxonomy): Eukaryota > Viridiplantae > Streptophyta > Pinopsida > Pinales > Pinaceae > Pinus > Pinus tabuliformis. The sequence continues at coordinate 142,300,531 of CM062810.1, forward strand.
ACTTTGCCGCAATCTTATTATCTCGAATGGTATTCCTTATGTTGTAAGCATAGTTCTCCAAAGAGTTCTTGGACTCTACCCTCTTCTTGTGCTCTTCATCTTCAGCCTTGTATGTCTCAGAATCACGAACCATCTTCTCAATCTCCTCTTTACTCAATCTACCCTTGTCATTTGTAATGGTGATTTTGTTTTGTGACCATTGTTTTTATCCTTAGTAGACACATTTAGAATACCATTGGCATCAATATCAAAGCACACAGTGATCCGAGGAACTCCTCTGGGAGTAGGGGAATACCAGAAAGTTCAAATTTACCCAACAAGTTATTGTCCTTGGTTCAAGTTCGACCACACTCATACACTTGAATCAACACACCAGGCTGGTTGTCTGAGTAAGTAGAAAGACTTTCTCCTTCTTTGCGGGGATGGTAGCATTCCTAGGGATGAGAAATTTCATAACCACACCTACAGTTTCCAGCCCTAATAAAAGGGGAGTAACATCTAGAAGCAATAGATCTTGCACTTTCTCATTTCCCTCTCCAATCAAAATAGCATCTTGCACTGCAGCTTTGTATGCAACAACCTCATCAGGGTTAATGCTCTTGCAAAGCTCCTTGCCATTGAGGAGGTATTGCAACAAGAAATGAACCTTAGGCATCCTAGTAGACCCATCAACAAGAACCACATCATGGATTGAGCATTTGTCCATCTTCGCATCCCGCGGGCATTTCTCAACAAGCTCCATGCACTTCTTGAGAAAATCCATGTTCATCTCTTCAAATCTAGCCCTAGTAATAGTGGTATAGAAGTCAATACCTTCATATAGGGAATCAATCTCAATGGCGGTCTGGGCAGTTGATGAAAGGGTTCTCTTAGCTCTCTCACAGGAAGTTCTGAGTCTCCTGAGGGCTCTGGCATTACCACTAATGTCCTTCTTATGTTTTCTCTTAAACTCTTGTACAAAGTGGTTCACCAATCTATTATCAAAATCTTCACCACCCAAATGTGTATCACCAGCAGTAGCCTTCACTTCAAAAATACCCTCTTCAATTGTGAGCAGAGACACATCAAAAGTACCTCCACCCAAATCAAAGATAAGAACATTCTTCTCACCAGAACTGCTAGCCTTCTTGTCAAGCCCATAGGCAATAGTAGCAGCAGTGGGCTCATTGATGATTCTCATAACATTCAAACCGGAGATTGCCCCTGCATCCTTGGTTGCCTGCCTTTGAGAATCATTGAAGTATGCAGGAACAGTGACCACAGCATTCTTAACAGTGGTCCCAAGATAAGCTTCTACAATCTCCTTCATCTTAGTTAAAACCATGGAAGAGATCTCTTCGGCTGCAAAATGCTTCTCCTCCCCTTTGTATGTTACAACAATGCTGGGCTTATCGCCAACCCCTGAAATGACCTTGAAAGGCCATAATCTCGCATCGCTCACAACGGAGGGATCAGAGAACCTCCTACCAATCAACCGCTTTGCATCTGCCATAACATAGAGAACTGATTTAGATTGAACACAAACGCAAATTCTACACAAACAAAAGAATCTTACAGATGCAAATTCGAGCCTTCATATCAATCACATTAAAAAAACTATAAGCTGAATTACGTCCATCCCGGTTCATATTCGAGAATGAAAGGGGAATTAATATACAACAACGAAATCACATATACAGAAATAAGCAGTGGAATAAACTCCCTCAAAAGAGTGACAAAGATTACTAACCGAAAACAGTGTTGATAGGGTTCATGGCGACCTGGTTCTTGGCAGCATCTCCGATGAGACGCTCTGTATCAGTAAAAGCGACATAGGAGGGAGTGGTTCGATTCCCCTGATCATTGGCGATGATTTCCACCCTGTCGTGCTGCCACACTCCCACACACGAGTACGTCGTCCCCAGATCGATTCCGATCGCTGCTCCCTTGCCCATATTGACACTCTCACACACAGAACGCAGAGAGGGAGTTAACTTACGAAATTGGGCCGAGAGCGATCGAACGCAGAGAGGGAGTTAAGTTACGAAATTGGGCCGAGAGCGATGGAAACTGTAGACGAGTAATGCAGGCCAAGAAGCACGAGAGGGGGAATGTTCAAAATAGTTGTTTCACACTTGAATTCCCTTCCCTTGACCATATTTTATAGTCGTAGAAATACTTTCAACTTAACTTCTCCCTTGGAATGAGTAAAAAAGAGGGTTGGTTTTTCAACGAATTGCCCCAAAACCAATCTGTCATGGGTATTTTTTATTTTCTTTGGGAAACTTTATCCATCAGTTTTTATTTGTTCCGTAAACCCATAAACCCATTTTTCTCCTTCTAGAAGCTTCAGTTACCATTTTTTTTATTTTATTGTTATACTATTTTAATTTTCTCTTTCAAAAAACTTTATTATCGGATTTTGGGATATTATTATTATAATTTGTAACAATTTTCATCTTTCATAGTATAAGTCTAATGTTATAATTTTATAAATTTTAATATGTGGGCAAAACAAAAAATTAATCTTAAAGCAATTTCAACGTAAAAAAAATTCAATCTTAAAGCAATTTCGACCAACGTAAGTTTTAGAGAATTGCCACACAAACCTTATTCACTTATTGAAAAAATTCCATTTAAAAGTTTTATTGTTAGATAACCTGAATTCTCTCTTTCAAGAAACTTCATCTATTGGGTTTTGAGATTTTATTGTTATGGTTTTCATCTTCCAACCTCATAAACTATTTATGCATCCTTTACTTTTATTATGGCTGGGCTCCTCTGCATGTGTGACTTCTCCACTAGACCAATGTGGTTGAACTCTTCGCTTCACATTGCTTATGATGGGTAAGCTTCACATCTTTGGTGCAAGCCACAAGGTCCTCAACTATCATTGAGATAATGTGTCATTTTATATGGTTTTGAATACAACACATGTTACTTTATAAGGTATATGTTATATAATATAACATGTATTATTAATATAATTATTAAATAATGATCGAGAGACTATGGCGTTGATGAGATAACGACGTTGGGGAGTCAATGAGGCTCGAGAGGCAATAATGTCGAGGATACAATAATGTCGAGGGGATCATATTTACTCAATGATGGAAACACAACCTTGACATAGGGAAGGTTAAACTTCATCTTTTTATCTCCATGATGATTAACAGATCTCGAGTTGAGATGATTATATGCTAAAAATAAAAGATGCAAGGTTAAATGGCACTAGTTAGCCCTCCTCATAAGTAATCGTTTATTTATTTTATGAATTTGACGCTTAAGGCTAGTACACTTGCTCTATCCCTCCTTATTTTTCTTTAAGCATGGTTTAACATAATTACTAGATACTTTGTTTCTGTAGTTTTCTTCTAGTGGGTTTAAGTTTGTGCTACATCATCAATGTCAATAGGGACCATACACGTTATGCAATGCATAATATAATCTTCTAAAACAATCACGTAAGAAATAAAGTCCTTTGTAAGAAGTAGACATGGCACTTTTATAAATAACGCGCACACACAAAAGAAAAAATCGGTTAGTAGTTGATAATAAATATATGATTTATTATCGAAGTATATATTTATAGTCACAATGTGAAAGGGTGTGATCTATGATTCTTCATTATTATTACTAATGCTATGTGATACAATTGTATTAATTATTAGTTATCATTCCTACACCTATACCTATATGTGTATCTCACGTTGTCTCCCTCTTCAAATGCTTCATCCTCAAAGTATAGATAAAAGGAATTACTTTGTTCACCCAATGAAACCCAAGTGGAGAATCATCATTTATGGGCATCCATTTGCCAATGATTGAATATTTTGTTTTTCTTCAACACTAATAGTGGGAGGAAGTTTATTGTAGTCCTTGAGTATTAAGTACATGGCCACTCTCTACACCAAGGTATATTTCATTAGTTTTTATCCAGTTTGCACTAAAATAACAAGCTATATGCTCTATAGCTCCCTACTCATGCTTGTATACCAAATAATAGATAACATTTATATGACCAACAATTACAATAAAATATTCACCACACTAAACATGGAGTGAAAGCATATGACCATGTATCCAAATTCATATTGTAACTATCCGCAAAGTCTCCTCAATAACGTTCATCTACACAACTCAATCTTTCCATTGATTATAGCAAATAACTTTCCACTAAATGTGATGAGATCGTATAAAAAAATTCTTGTTTCATTCTAACTACAAATGGAAACTAATCAAGTTGATTTTGATGGAAAATATGATACAGATGTTCTTTATTTTGTTCAGTTGCAATTCTAGTCCTTTTCAACACTTAAACCTTCAGGATAGTTGATTTGTTGATTTTAATAGTTGTTGGCTTTAAGCATTGTTGCCAAATTTCCATCTTTTGTTGTTTCATCATTGTCACATTGCATATGAGAAAAATAAATTGTGCTAGGCAATTGTTCAGCTTGTTTTTCCCAAGGTTCATACTTAACAATGGAATCAACATTCATTCTTTTCATTTTGTTATGTTTAGTTGACTTATCTCCCTCAAAATCCATTTCTAACCCACTATACGCTTTTGGTTAAGCATTGAATTTGTGTTGATTACACCATTGGTTCTTAGTTTTGTGACATAAATTTGATTTAAATTCTGAAATTTCTTCATTGTTTGAGATAAAAAGACCAAATAACTTATCTTGACCTTCAATACCAATAATTGCACACCTATATTACCCTCGATTGTTGGTTTCTATTGCTTGAATGATAGAAAAAATGTTATTTTCACCAACATTTGTCTAATTCAACATGCAATCAAAGATATTATCCTCAAATGTAAAACAAAATATTAAGAAGTTATGTAATATGGTAGCCACTTATATAAGACTGCACTGTCTTTCTTAGTTGCTAGAAATTATTTATTTTTATTTTTTTAGTGAATTTTCATTGCTTTGTCGATCTTGTTTATTGTGCCCATCTACTTTGACAACAATTGAATTATCTTTCATTGTTGCACCAATCCTTTCAACAATAAACTTCTTACTTAAAAAAATTGAAAGTACGTGAGTAAAAAACCCATGTTGTAACTCATCGACTTTCATACCATTGACACCAATGTATTTTGTCTTTTGGAAGAATCTATATCAATATCATATTTGAGTTTAGATTTTTTCTCTAAGAAGGGTTGTTTTCACCTTTCACCCACCACTGAATTTGTATTTTAAGTGTCACTTTAAAATTTCTCAAATCTTTGTCTTCATCTTGGAAAGCCCTATGTGTGGGCTCATTACTTTCCTTATCACATACAACATTTGTATTATTTCCATTTCTATATTACTTAATAGTACAGTTGCAATTTTATACACAATATTATATGTCTCTTAATATAGATTCATTTATGCTTAATTCATATTTGCATTAATTTCATAGTTTGTTGTCCCTGATCAGGTGTGGCTTGAGGTATTGGGTGGGGTTCATAACCAAGCCCACCACCCTATGACATGAGAAACATTAAAGTATGGGGGTGGTGTGGCCACCCCCGTCCATGCATAAGCATGCAAATTTATATTTATGTGTCTTCTCGAATGTTCAGTACTGGTAACTAGAGGAGGGAGTGACAATACTAGTTTGCATCGCTACCTTGTTGAGAGTTGAAATGTCACCATAGTTAGAAGGTTTTGGTTTATATTTTGGAAAATTGGCGACCCGAAAAGAGGCACGTGTTTCAGTTGGTTTCGAAAGTTTGGTAGCCTGCTATACTTGAGTGAGCATTAAGTGAACTAGATCTATAGAGTGCATTCCCATCACACTGGTGACACAACAACTTACATTGTGGACTAGAGAGGTTTTGCAATCAGGAGAGAGTTAGAAGCCTAAAACAAGAACTCTTAGCAAAGTGCATGTGTCAGCCTAGCACTAACAATCTCAATCTTCAGACAGTAGTATTTCATCTTTGCACACATAGTTTGGAGCTTTGTTCTCCCCGAGTAACTCTGAAACCTTTCAAGTATCTTTATCTCATAATTGCATTACTTTACAATGTTGGGTTTCGTAGTTGGATCTTTACTTCTAGTTGTGGCATCGTAACTTTTGTTGTGGTTTAGCTTAATACATATACCTGGGTCTATTGTGGTTATCCAAAGTTTAGCTACACATGTTGGGGTGATTTATGGCTATGGTGGTTTGGTTCTGTGTGAATTCTAGCTATCTATCCCGATATAATGTTTTACCCCTAGTACAAGTGATGTTGGTTCTTTGTGAAGTTTTTTCCTTCAAGTCAGGCTAGTGGTTGAACACATGCATACCCTTTGTGTGCCATTCCTTATTTATACCAGCGCAAACCCTTAGCATCCAGCCTTCATGCAGCGCCAACACATGAGGAGCAGAAGATGGAGGGGGGAGGATAGAGGTCCCTGGGGCTAAAATTGAGTCCAATAGCAAGCCCAAAAGGTTGCTGGGAGTTTTCAATCGGTCATCCCTATTGATATTCAAAGTGAAATTTAGACCCTTGAAAACATGGTAGCTAGAGATAGATATACCATTTCTGACTCAAATCTTATGGAGGAATTTAGGCAACTGATTTCAGATTCTCACCACAACAGGGGAAAAAAACAATATCTTTAAGCCTTATTTCTTTATTGGAAAATGAAAATTTTGATTGGCAAGATTCTAATGTAAAAATAGGTTGACAAGTACAACATATTTTCCAATCTTGCGGACATGAAAAGAGAACAGAGGAATATGAGGTTTTATATGGAAAGGATGGCTTCCCACATGGCTCAAATTGAACACTATATTCTAAGCATAGCCACTTCTTCTGTTCCCCTAGGATCTAGTGCAAAATATTCACACCAATTACATCTTCTGACTCCTAGTTGTTCTATGTTTGTTGATAATATTTTGTGGTATGATGACTTTATAGGCACTCTAGTTATGCTGCAAATGTTACAATTTCTTCTATTTTGGACTAATTACTCTATAAGCAGATGGTCAAAAACATTTGGTTTCCCATTGGGTATATTGAGACCATTTGTCATAAAGAAAAATGATAGTGAATAGCTGAACTATGTACTGAAATATTTGGTTTTGTGAGGTAATAAAATCTTAGCTTACAAAAAAAAATCTTGGATTTTTTAATTTACAAAGTACATCCTTTTTTTATGGTTGTGAATGGTATACGGATCATATTAGATTTTCATTTCAACAATTTTTCTGGCTTGCTAGTATTTCCTCTAGCAAAATAGGGAATCTTGTAGAAGCCAACAAACAACCCATTCATTCATTTCAACCATAAACTCTTGATTTAGTTTCCTTGTCATATCAGAACATGTTTGGGATGTTGAGGATGGAGTTTGGAAGAGCATAGATCTCTTGAAGTTTCTCTTAGATGCTTTTATTGTATGTTTTCTTAGTGTTGTTTTTATCTTTTGTAACATAGATTTCAGGTTTTCTTTCCAAGTACTTTATTTTCAAGTAAAGTGTGTTTTCCATTTCCTATAATCATCATAGGTGTGTGGCATTTCATATCTACAAGTTATTTCTACAATTTCTCTTTCTTGTATCATAGCTAGCTTGGCAACTTGAATGGATTTATGTTCATCTAATTAATCTACATTACAACATCTCTCACTTGCATGAGGATTAGAAAAGGAAAAAAATATCACCTACTGCACATACAATATTGACTCCTTTTAAGATTTTACTAACTCTGGGTTGATAATTAAAGTTGAGACTCTTGGGAGTTGCAACATTATCGCTGCGATACTAAGGGCCAACACTTTTTGGAGTCGTTGTCGGGGAAGTGTTAAGGTATGCACTACCTTTTTCTTTAACTAATTCACTCTCTTTCTTTATTTTGACTTCTACAAAAAAAAAACACACACACACACAAAAACACAAAAAAACACACAAAAAAACACAAAAAAATTAGAATTCTTTCAAAAAATACTACAATTTTTGTTCTTATTTTCCAAAAAAATTCTTCTTTCATGCCTCGCAGATTTAGGGACGAGAAATTTTTTACCTAAAACCCCCACTTCTACTGGCAGCCAACCACTTTTTGGCTGACTGTGAGCCTCTTTCCCTATCCACAGAGACCTTTGTAGGCCTTTTGAGTGGAAAAACAAGGATATTTGAGGAGCTTGTAGAGGGAGAAAATCCTTCAACCCCTAATACTACTATGGTTGAAGTAATAAAACCTGAAGTTTTTGTATTCCCATTAGAGAGGTAGATGTAGAAGAAAAAATGACCTTCTTCGTCAAGCTCTCATAATATTATTTGAACCAGGAGCTTGAAACTGATAACTTTCTTTAAGCATGAAACATGGAAAACTACGACTACTCAGGAAGATGCAGGAAGCTCCAATTTGTATGCCTCAGTACCAATATTTTACAACACCTTGTAAGGACCACAGTACTTGGGTGATAATTGTTTATCCTTATTAGCTTACTTGAGGTACATTTATTTGTATAGTTGTAGGTGTAAAAACACCCAGTCACCTACATCAAAACTTTTTTCATTATGATGTTGATCTTCTTGTTTTTTCATTTGATTCCGCACTAGAGTGAGGTTATCCTTTAAGATTTGCAAAACTTCTTGTTGATGCTCGATGTGGTCTTCCACTACTTTAACCTTAGAATTTTATCTTAAATATGCTGTGATGGACAGTGGATGATATCCATAAAGTGTCATAAATAGGGTCTTTTTTGCTATAGTATGGAAGGAAGTGTTATACCACTATTCAGCCAAAGGTAACCACTTAACCCATTGTGTTTGTTTATCATATACAAGGCAACGAATATATCCTTCCAAACATTTTTTCACTATCTTAGTTTTCCCGACATATTGAGGATGATAAGATGAGTTATGAGATAATTGAGTACCAAGACAAGAAAATAATTTCATCCAAAAATTTCCAATGAAAATGGGATCTCTATCACTTAGAATATTATTTGGGTTTCCATGTAGCTTTTGAATTGTTTCCATAAATGAAGTAGAAATTGTATTGGATTTAAAAGGATGAGATAATTCACAAAAGTGTGCATACTTGGTAAGTCTATCAACTACCACCATGATGGCACTCTTTCCTTCAAACTTGGGTAAACCTATGATAAAATCCATTGAGACCTCCTCCCAACACTAACTTGGAATGGCTAAAGGTTGTAACAGACTTAGGGTCTTAATTGTCTCAACTTTATTTTGTTGGCAAACTAAACATTCTGCCACAAACTTCTGAATATAAGATTTAAGGCCATCCCAAAAAAATTCCTTCTTGACCCTGTAGTAAGTTTTTAAAAATCTTGAGTGCTCTCCTAAAGGGGAAGTGTGTAATTCTAAAAGAGTCTTTTGTTTGAGTTGGGAATTCTTACAAAGATATAAGCGATCTTTGTACCATAATGAATCATTTTTCTAGATAAATGTTTCAGTTGTACTAGGATCTTGTTGTAACTTTTGAATGAGTGTCCACACTTATTCATCATTGTTCCATTCATCCCTTGCTTCAGTTATCCAATCAAGTTGGATAATAGAAATGACACAAAGAAATGCTTCCACATCGCATCCTTTCTTGAGAGTGCGTCTGCAACAATATTTTACTTCATTTTTTTGTAGATGATTTCAAAGTGATAACCCAACATCTTTGTGACCCATTTTTGTTTCTCTTATAAAGAAAATATTTGTTCCAAAAAGTATTTAAGACTATCGTGATTTTTTTTTTCCTTGAAGTGTCTTCCCATTAGGTAAGGTCACCATTTCTTTAGTGCATGTAGTATTGCCAACATTTCATTCTCATAAATAGGTTTGTGTAATTACTTTCCCTTGAATTGACGACTTTCAAAATCAAGTGGTCTTCCTTCTTGCATTAAAATAGCACCAATTCAATTTCCTTAGGCATCACATTCCACAATAAAGGTTTTTGTGAAGTTTGACGTAGCAAAGACCGATACTTGGTAGATTGTATCTTTAAATGTTCAAAGGCATTTTTTGATCTTGGAGTCCACGAAAATCCATCTTTCTTCAGTAATATTTTTAGAGGTGTTTCTATTATCCCATAATTCTTAACAAACTTGCAATAATACCCTATCAACCAGAGAAATCCTCAAAGATGATTTAGGGTTGTTGGGATTTTCCATTCCTTAATGGCTTTAATTCTATTAGGGTCTATGTTGGGCCTCCAATTTTTCATAATTTTGTTGATGAAACCATCAATTTTCACATCATTCCATTCACCCATTGTCATCATTTTAAACCATATTTCTTCATAAATGCACCAAAGTGTCGCATACATGTTTACATGTTTTATTATTATTATTTCCATTAGTTTTAATCAATTAACAAGAATTTTGCATGGTTTTACTAATGACAATTTAGCAAGTTCAAATTTCTGCAGTTTTTTCAAGTTTCCTTAGTTATCTCCATGGTTGAGGCAGTAGCACCACTCTAGAAGGAAATTCAGCATGAGGACATTGTTTCTAAAGGTTCCAATATGGATTTATATTTGTAAAATTCCACTCAGCTTACATCTATGGACCTCCAACATCAATCAAGGGAAAATGCAGCAATTTTTACCAGTCATATTCAAATGCATTTTCTAAGAAAATGAAAGCGAAATTCGGAAAATGAAAACATGGCTTTTGTTCGACACAGGTCAAATTAGGTCTTCATGAGTAGTTTTCTCAAATTTGTTACCATTTGAGATATTTTCGAAGTTCTTTAGAGTTTCATTTTGCAGATTATATGGATAAACAATTTTTCAATTTGTCATTTAATGCACAATCAACAAAGAGGCCAGAACAAGTTGTTCTTTAGAAAATTCGTGGCAAGAAGATCATTATGAACATACCTGGGCTCATCTTTTATCCTAAAATCCTTCAAAACATATTTTATTTCATTCTCAAATTGATTTTTTGAGATCTCATCATTTCATGCAATGAAATTCAAAGTTTCTAGTTGCTTCAGAGATCTAAAAAACATTGTAATTTATTTGATCAAGAGGGGATTATTGTTTGAAAAACTATGGTTTTTCAAATACAAACTTTGTTTTTGTTTCATTCTTTTGATGTGCATGGTATCGATGCATATATAGTCTTGTAGAGGAGTCGTGCTATTGCCTACATCTCGAAGTGGGCCCCTTTGAGTTGTAAGGAAGAATGAGTGAAGCCAAGACCTCTTATGCACATGAAAGAAATTTGATAGAGTGTGAATTGATGTAGATTTGTAGTGTAGTTTGAGTTATTAAGTGAAGAAGATTTCAATTTCCAATTGGTGTGATTGTAGTTTTAGATTATTTTTGAGTAATTTAAATTTAATTTCGTAAGAAAGTGTGATAACCTCCTTTCTAGAAGTGTGATCTTTCATTTAAGAAAATTGTGATCTTTACTTTGAGCAACTGTGATAATTTTAGTGTGACCTTTCTTTTAAGCAAGTGTGGTTATATTCTTTTGAGAAAGTATAGTGATTTTGGTTTGCAAATAATTTCTTTCAAGCAAGTGTGATCATTTTCATTTTAAGAGTGACATATTTACTTTCATATAAGAGTGATAATTGTTAGGAAAACATGTGCATGACAATATCTCAATTTAATTTAGGAATTGCTTGAATAATAAGGACTTCTAGCACATACAATGCCCATACAATTCATCAATATACTAGCCCTGGTTGACAATTTATGTAAGTAATTTAACATCAATTAAATTACCAAACATTTTGGTGTCATTGTCGGGGAAGTATATATAGAGTCTTTTTCTTTTCATTAAAAAAGAAAAAGAAAAAAAATTCAATCACCTCCCACCCCCACTATATCACGTGGTGCAATAAGAGCCACACATCCACATCATGAATTATTAATTTTGCAGGTAGAAAAAGAGGTGAAAAAAAGGTTGAATAAATGGATGGAAATGATGAAAATGAGGAAGATCCTTTTGGATTTCCCTTTCAAGACATTGATATCAATGTTCATATGAAGAAAATCCCTCCATTCTTACTTCCTAACTTCAAAGGTATGAGATCAGAAGACCCGGAAACCTTTCTTTTTTAATTTTAAATACTTTTTTGATCTTATGGCTACTCATTACACACTCAAAAATTGAATTTGTTTCCAACAATATTGAAGGATAAAGCTCTTAAATGGTTCATGAATTTAGGAACAAATTCTATAAGGACATGGGATGATATGAAAATAGTCTTTCTGGAAAAAAAAAATATTATTGCATACACCATAACCTTAGAAATCAAGTCTTTAGGATGAACCAAAAAGAGGATGAAATCCTAGAAGATTTAGCGGAGAGAATTACTTATAATATCAAAAGATCTAAATTGCATAATTTAGTATCAAACACATTAAAAAATCTCCTACTAAATGTTATAAGGGATGAGTGGATTGATATTCTTAACCTGGTGGGAAAAGGAGATGTCTCTCAATTGTCATTTCAAGAGATTTGTGAACTGTGCAAGAACATATTACGAGGAAAAGAAAAGCATGAAAGATCCCCTCAAGATCCAGTTATGGAAAGAGTAAGTAAGTCGAAATCAGTATTGGTAAGTCAAACTAAACTTAACAATTTGCTAGACATTTTTGGTAATTTAAATGAACAAATTGATATGCTAAGAACGCAAAACAAGAACAAAGTTGAGCATGTTGCTTCATTTATATTTTTCCCTAAATGCATAAAGAAACATGATTTTCATGAATGTCCACTTGATAACATTAAAATTTGTGAAATATGTGCAAGATCACATACTACTAAAGATTGTCCACTATTACCAGGGTTAAAGGCAGTTTACCAGGGAGAAAATCAGACACTGGAACAATCCTATTATGTAGCTCCCTGAAGACCATGGCAAACTCATCAATCCGATATGATGCAAGATCTTAATCCATGTTATGCACAACAATATCAAAGTAATTGGCAAACACCCTTGCCTTGGAAATCTTGGCCATCTCAATCCCAACCTCAAAACCAATCTTGGCAACAATTTTGGCAAGGGACTTACAGAGGAAATCCATCATATCCTCAATATTTTCCCCACTATCCAGAATACCAATATCAATGTTATCCATACCATTCACCTCCACCATACCATTATGCTCCACCACAACATCATTTTCACCCTCAGTTGACCTCATTTCAACCTTTCCCATTTCCCACTCCACTACTTGCACAACCATTTCAGATCCCCAACAATAAAACACCTCAATCCACTTACAATGTTGAGGTATTGCAAAATGATTCTATAGCTGCCATTAATAACAACAACTAGAATAAGAAGAAGAAAAAGATAAGGTCCAAGAATCATGGATGCATGTCAATAAAGAGAAGTTGTTAGAACCTGAGATTGAAAACTTTCTTACATGCCTATCACCAGATTCTGTGAATGAGGATCACATCTCTAAAGACTTGCATGGCATGGTAGCGGGAAGCCAAGGAAGACAAGATTACATTGAATCTTGGTTCAAGACAATCATTGGATCCCAGTACTCAATTCTTCAGTATTTTCTGAAATCATCTCAATCAAGGCAGTTGGTATCTCATATACTGGTACATATCAAAGTGTATCTTTCAAACCTACATATGATTTTATTCATCATCTTGTTACACACATGGTTCCATTGGAAGTATTCAGATACTTGAACGAGATTTCTTTCTCAAGTAGATTAGGACATATAAAAAATAATAAATAAAAAAGTAAAGAGAAAAATAAGTCTTATTGTTAAAGCCAGCTTGATGGCACAATTGGACATGTAATTTTCTTGAAAACTAGGCAACTGTCGAGCAAAGTTCACAATAAGTTTTACAATTTTATGATGGTTCCAATATTTTATTATGGTTCTTCAAATCATTTTGGTTCTATCCTCAAGTTGGTTGATGTGGGATTCCTTAAGGTCCACCTTCCAATAGATCTTGTCCCATCGACCTTAACACCTTATCTAGGATCAATATCAAAGATTATTTGGAGTGCCTTGAAACTTTCATACATCAATGGCAAGCATCCTCGTTGACAACAATGGGAATACAACAATGTATCTTGATTTTTAGATCTTGTAGGTGACTCGACTTCAACACCTTCATTCGTCCCTGCCAAGATGCACTCAGGTATCTTGAAACTCATTTACATTATCGGTGAGTTTTCTTGCATTGGTTAACGATTTTCATCAGTGATCTGTAATCCAATGAACTCTTTCCATGCTCGACTTCGGCACATTCATTCACATGGTAAGAATTGTACCATGAATTTTGGTTTTGATGAAGATTATATGGTTTTTTTGAATCAACAACAACTTGCATTAGTACATTTTATTGGTTTCTTGTAGCAGCATGTTCATCTTGTTTCCATTCAACAACAATATGATGGCACTGCTACAACCCTTTTTCATTCATTTCATTTTCAAGAAAAACAATAAAATTGGATCTATTTAAGTCAATATGCATTATGTTTCATGGTTTCTAATTCATAATGCAGTACACAATCCAAATCAGCGGTTCAAACTCAGAGAAAACAACTTTCTACAAAAATTGACATTTTCTGGAACAACTATGGAAAGTTGCAATTTCTGCAGCTTTCTGTAACAACCTCTTTTTACAACTATGCACACATTAGGAAAGAATTTGGTATTTTTGCACAACAACTTCTTTTCGTCATCAAAAGTGGATTTTGGAGGCATGTGGCAGTAAAAAAGTTAAAAATACACTGTTTCCCTTTTGAATCACTCAATTTGGCCTTAAAAATGAGTTCGTGGCATATGTTTTTGTCGCAACGTTGGGAAGCATGAAGGGTGAAATAGGTCGGAAATTTATTTGACCATATCTTGCAAACTGTGCATCTACTGGTCGTGAATTTTTTATGGTAAATGCATTGAAGTAGGGTAAATAAATAAATAAAATTTCAAGAAATTCCATTGTGTATGTTTTAAGAAATTGGTCACTTTCACCTACAACCATTTCTCAATTTTCCTGAGATCCGTGCACCCATTGGCTGAGATATTTTCTAGGAAGATACATAATATTAATGATAACAACCTCAGAAAATTTCAAAAGAACATGATTTACCGTTTGAGAGAAATTAAAAAAACAAGTATGTTACATGAAAAAGATGCATTCTATGGAGCAAGGTCAAAGTGGTGGTCAACGCATCATGGAGCAAAGTACCTGAGCCAAATCAACACCAAATCAGCCATCAGATCGTGTTCTCTTCTCCAATTCCAAAAGGTAAACTTGAGGTAAAACTAGCCTTAAACTTTTTAATTTGTTAAAAATTCTAGAAATTTTGATGAAAAGCTATTGTAAACATGTAGTTCCAATTTATCTCCCATTATGTTTTGTCATACCCTTTAACAACCAATCCCACAAGCTATGATTGATTCTTTATCAACAAATTCTTGCCACCCATGCAATCATCTCATTTTTTTCCATGGTCATAATGATGTTCTTCTATGCTTTCACCTCTCTCTTGTTTACACTTTCTCTTCTTGTTAATTCATGCTTCATTGATGAACAATCTGACCTTTTGAACTTCATGTGAGAATAATCCATGTTTTCCTTAACATTCCATCAACATAATGTTCTTGAGAAAAAGAATTATTTTACAAATAGAAAAACTTGACTTCATGGTACATATTTGTAGCACATGATCAAAAGGTACATGGAGCACTTAAATCATATGTCATATTGTTCATCTTCAGAGATCTATAAAGCAGTATAATATATTTGATCAAGAGGAAATTATTGTTTGAAAAAATCTATTTTTGCAAATACAAACTTTGTTTTTGTTTCATTCCTTTTGTTTGGTCAATTAACGTTCTTAAATTGCTTACATAAATTATTGACCAGAGTTGGTAAACTTGTAAAGTGCAAATGCACTATATATGCTAGAAGCCTTCTTGAGTTTATTAAATTGATGATTGTGTTTATTTTAAGGATTTACTTAATTCTTATGTTCCTAATGAAATTGATGATTTACAATCAAATTCCTATAATAAACTCTGCAAATAAAATTAAAACAAGCTATCATGATCCTATTTAACTGACTATTGTTAGTTTCAAAAGAACTACTATGAAAGGTAATGGAAAAGCAAAACTACTTTGTAAATTCTACGAAAAACTTCTTTTAAGATAAATTGTATTTT
Source organism: Pinus tabuliformis (assembly GCA_031772625.1). Taxonomy (NCBI): domain Eukaryota; kingdom Viridiplantae; phylum Streptophyta; class Pinopsida; order Pinales; family Pinaceae; genus Pinus; species Pinus tabuliformis. Next base: position 142,316,615 of record CM062810.1, read on the forward strand.
TGAAAAGAAACTAAAAAGAAAGTTATTCTAAAATTTGTGAATAAACTACTTATGTTCTAGAAAGACAATTATTTATGCTCTAAAAGAGAATCACTTCTATTCTAGAATGAATTTATAAAGCATCCTATGTTAAGATCTCTACACTGCAATTAACAATTCAACTTTGAAATGATAAAGAAAAAACAAAAGGAATGCAATCTAATAGATGTATTTGCATACATGGCTCTATTTTAGAAAGCATATAAATGATTGGAATTGGTAGACAACAAGAAAAAGTATGTAAACAAATGACTATAAAGAAACTAAAGCTACGATAATGAAATTATGGAAATAACGAAAATGAAATTAATGAGCGAAACGTAAAAGATTGAACCTCAACTGTCTACAGGGGCCCTCCACAAAACACCAAGTTTTAGAACTTTAATTCAACAGCTAACTGTGAATGAGTTTGACAAAAATGCTACTTCAATTAAAGAGAACAACGTTTATAAAACTTCAAATATTCATTCAAATATTACATACGTGCCTCCTCTGCATTCTGTTTACAAAGTACATATATAGAATCCGTGCTCAACAGATTGAGACTTTTATGCCTTATCAAACTTAAAGCAATCCTAGCTTGAATTCTAATCTATAACGAAGTAATAACATTTCTCTACGATTTTCTACTGGGAAAGAAAATCGGAGAGTCATGATGTTTTGAACTCTCGTTGCTCTGCTTATTGACGTATTGACTTGCTTCTTTGACTGCGCCATTGGGCGATTTCCTTGATGATTTGGTTCGGGCGAATAGGAGGGGATCCATGAGGAGATCAATCCCCATCTACCCATGTGCTTCTTTGCTTGGCTAGCATACTAGAATCTGACAAACCATGGAGATAGCTGCGGAATCATGAAATAACTGCAGAATTGTATTAATTCTATAACTATTGCAATCTTTTAACTTAACAATAAGGCATATTAATAAATATGAAAAATAATACATTTGAGTACCTTACCATGTCAAAATATATAGTTTACTTCTTATTTGAGTTCATAGCGATGATGAAAAGAGGAAAAGTGGATGAAAAGAGTGTAAAAAACAAAATAGTCATGAGAGTCTACATTCCCCCATGCTGAGGTTTTTTCATGTCCTCATGCAAAAGACAAAATTGATGTCTCTTGTTTAATTACTGCATTTCTTTTGAGACCTCTATAAGTACATCCAAATTCATATTTTTCCCTTTCTTTCCGACCATTGCCATCCTTGGCTTTTTCATGAGAATCTTGTACTTCAGGTTTATGACTTGTCTTTGTAGAGCTCTATATTTTTGCTTCAACTTCTTATTTTTCTTATACCATAGACTTAGGTGTAAAAGAAGATTGTCACTCTTAGCTATTTAGATTTCACTTTGTGCCTTTAGGGTTTGATTATCCTTCTGAATGTACCTGTATAGTGTCTCCATCTCGAAAATTTCTTGTTTTAAAACATTTATCACTTGAGGTTCATGTGGTTTACTAAACTAGACTTCTTCTTGATTTAAAACTGATGTTCTTTCCGTGCCTCTTTTCTCCAGGGACTCGATATAATCATAAATTTCTTGTTGTATAGGATCAATTTTAGGTGTTCTTCGGCTTGGGCTCTGAGGAGATGAAATGAAATTTGGCAGAGAAACCATTGAATCTTCTTATGCTTCTAAGTCGATACACTCTATACTTTTTGAAGGTAGTTATTTTGTTGTTGGATTAAGTCTGGTACTTCTTCTTAAACTTGTCACAAGAGGCATTTGAATTTTCTTTCTTCCTTTCTATCTAAGGCTTTTCTGTTTTGGGTGTGCTCTCTGTTTTTTTGCTGGCTTTCTCTCTTCTAACATTTTTCTTGTTTATATTCTCTAAAATTGTTATAAGAGGAATGTCATCCTCTGACGGTTCCTGTGGTTGTTGTTGTTCTTGTTCCATTGGTTCTTCAATTTCTCATTTTCTCCCTCTGTTGACATTGCTACTACTCGGTTGTTCTTGAGTATCTTCCTTAAAATGATTCCTCACTAAAAAGCTTTCCCAATTATCACCCACATTTTTAAGATGAAATTCAACAAGGATTTTAACAAGACCATGGTGATACATGGTATTCTCTATAAACTAAATTTTCCTTTGAACATTTCCTAACATCTTCCTTAGACTATTAAGTAAGAAGTATGGAAGATTTATTTCATTATCCTCAATAAAATTCATCAGCAGTCGAATATGATAGAAAAACATGCATCCAAACCTCCCTTCGCAAGTAACAAATTTTTGAATTATCAAAAGGAGGCAATTACTTTTTAATCTTGTGCTTAGAATGCCCTTCTTAAAAATGGTGGTGTCCATGCTAGGTTTATTCAGAAAAACTTTCCAATCCTCCCTCTCAATACCTCTGTTTTTAAACCATTTTTATCCAATTCAAGACAATCCAGTAGCTTCGACTACAAAGGATTCTGTGACTGTAAATTTTATGTCCCCTATCTCTACTTCCAACCCATCAAAAGCTCTGGCAAAGGATTTGGTTACTTATTTGTGGAAACCATTGAATTTATCCACAAACTCCAACCACTGCGCTTTCTGCAATAATTCTCTTATCTGTGGATATCCTTCTAAAAAAATTCTCCCTATTGGTTCTATTCTGAATATAACCCCCATGGCTAAGAAGCTTTGTCTCAAGACTGTTTTATTTGACAAGGTATGAGGGTTTCGGAGGGTTTCAGAGCGATGAAGATGAGAGTTTGAATGATGGGAGTGTAAGTGGTAAGGGTATAAAGAAGTGTGACATAATCTAACCGTTGAGAGCATGAATGAGCATGATTTGGGCGATCAGATCAATAAAATCGAGATGTGGGTTGGAGCATAAGTATAATGAAAAGAAGTGAATGGCGAATTAGATCTGATTTGACATGATACTATCAACTCTTAGTAATAATGAGTTTGAATTTTGGCAGTGCAATGTCTATATGATTCATAAATTTAATGTTTTTGATCCCTATTATCAAATTAAAGAGCTGCATACCTTTGAATTATTTCTTTCTAACCTTTGGTTGCTCCTTTCTTCATTGCCTTCAGGTGCTTTGTAGTGGAGGGAGTCAATCACTCTTTCAATTGTTTCATCAGAAATTCTTGTCAAATTGGCTGCAAAAATCTGTTAGAGTTGCATAAACTCAATAATTTTGTAGCTATTTTTATTTCTGAAAAGAAAAGAGTGAGATATAAAGAAAATGGGTTTAGAACAGGTACGAGGAAAATTTTAGGTGTCAAAAATTTATTTTCACCTTAGATTTTATGTATAAACATGCCAACTGTTCTTGGTTTTCAAGTTTATACATTTTATTATTATTATTATTTTATATATTTTCTTTTATTTTTCAGAAAGAAAAATAATTTTGGAGATCAAGTTGGGAAAGAAGGAAAATCCTTCTTCACCAACTTTAAATCAATATTATCTTGAAAATATTTGATAAATTCTTCCTTGGTCAATGGCTCGTGATAGATTCTCAGTTGATGACCATTCACAAGAAAAGTGGTCATTTCTTCATCAATAGTTTTGATCCTAACTGCACCATTATCAAATATTGTTTCAATCTCATAAGGCCCAAGCTAATGAGTTTGAAATTTCCCTTGGAAACCTTTGAACTTTGAACTTTCTCTCTTTGATATATTTTTCATGCCATCTGGATCTATGTTGTTGAACTAGATTGGTTCTTTGGATTGCAGCTTGTCTTATCTCATCAAGTTCATTCAGTTGCTCCATTCTTTGTTTTTGTGCCTCTAAAAGATCAAGACTCAATTTGACTATTGTCTTGAAAGTTTTGACTTGAAACTCAATAGGAAACAAGACTTGTTTCCCATAAACAAGCTCATAAGGGGTATGCCCTGTAGTATTTTTCCATGTGGTATGGTATGCCCATAAAGATTCTGGAGGCTTTTATACCCAATCTTTTCTATGCAAATGCACAGTTTTGGTGAGAATTGCTTCGATGAATTTATTGGTGGACTCCACCTGTCCATTTGCTTGAGGATGATATGGAGTAGACTTCTGATGTTTAATTTTGTATTCCTCCATTATCCCTTGTACCAACTTGGATTTGAATTGAGTACCTTGATCTGTTACAATTTCTCTTGGGACACCAAAACGAGTAAATATATCCTCGAAAAAAAATGAAACTACAACATTTTTAGTAGCAAAAAGAAGTACTTTAGCTTCTACCCATTTTGTAACATAATCAGTGCAAACAAGAATGTACTTTTCTTGTCTCGAAGGTAGATTGGTTGGACCAACAAAATACAGAGCCCATTTTTCAAAAGGCTCAATAAGTACCTGAGGTTGTAGAGGCATCTCACTAGAAGGAACAAGTTTCCCCATCACTTGACAACTATCACATCTTTTGAATCAGAGACCGGAGAATCCACAGTATGAACATTTTTACACCAACGTTTCAAATCCGAAGTGGGATCCATCATCAGGGTTGAAGAATGATAATAAAAGAAGGTCAATACTATCCTAAGAGAAGGACTTTGTAAGAAGTTATATTGTCAGTGAACTATCACATCTCTTAACATACTCCCTAACATCCTTAAAAAGGGAAGGTCAATAGTATCCTAAGAGAAGGACTTTGTAAGAAGTTATATTGTCAGTGAAGTGTCCTCCACATGGATCATTATGACAATCTTTCAATATCTCTGGTACTTCATATTCTCTAACACACCTTTGGATGATCAGATCTGGCCCTGTTTTATACAATTCTTCATTTATCCATGAATAAGATGCACTAATTTTAATTGCCTTCCTTTTTTCTCGAGGAGACAAGTATGATGGTAATTTTCTTGTAGCCAAATAGTTAGCAATATTTGCAAACCATGGAGATTTAGTAGATACTGCAAAAGATATTCATCTGGAAAATTATCTTCTACGAGCATGTTATTGTTATCATTTTGAATCCTTGATAAAAAGTCAGCAACTGTATTTTGTTTTATAGGTCGATCCAAAATAGTAATGTTAAACTCCTACAGCAACAACAACCATCTAGTGATTCTACCATTAGTGATTGGTTTATTCATTAAGTATCTAATTGTAGAATGATCTGTATGTACAAAAGTTTCATAACTAGTAATATAATGTCTGAATTTATTGATGGCATGAACAACAGCTAAAAACTCCTTCTCTATGACAATATAATTTAACTCTGCAGGAGTCAATTTTTTACTAGTGTAATAAATGGCATATGAAGTTAAGTCATTTTATCTTAATACATCTCCTAAACTTGTGTCTGAAGCATCAATCAAAATGTGAAAAGGTAATTTCCAATTCGGTCCTCTAAGAATGGGTGCTTCAGATATTTTCTCTTTTAATGACTCAAAGGCCTTTTGGCAATCAGAATTCCAATTGAATTCACAGTCTTTTGTGAGTAGTTTGAAAAGTGGAGATGCAATTTTTGTAAAGTTTTAAATGAATCTTCTATAATAACCAGTGAAACCAAGAAAACTTCTAACATCTTATTGACAGGTTGGAATTGATAATTTAGAAATAACTTCTACTTTAGATGTGTCCACTCTAATTTCATTTCCTTAAATATGGTGTCCTAAAACAATTCCCTCGGTAAACATCATACAACATTTTTCATGGCTTAATGAGAGATTTGCCTCTTTACATCTAATGAGAAAATTCTCCAAATTTTTAAGAGCTTCTTCAAAATAATTTCCATACACTGTAAAACCATCCATATACACTTCCACACAATCATGAATTATATCATAAAAAATGCCTAATACTGCTCTTTGGAATGTTGCAGGAGCATTACATAATCCAAAAGGAAGTACTCGGTAAGCATAAGTTCCCCATGGGCAGGTAAAGGTAGTTTTATCTTGGTCTTCTGGGGCTACTTGGATTTGATTATACCCACTAAAACCATCTAAAAATGAAAAATATTTATTTCCTGCCAATGTATCTAAAACTTGATCTATGAAAGGGAGTGGAAAGTGATATTTTAAAGTGGCTTTATTCAATTCCCTATAGTCAATACACACTCTCCATTTTCCATTCTTTTTAGGAACAATTACTAAGGGTGAAACCCACTGACTGTCTGATATTGGATAGATGAAATTGACATTCAACAGTTTTTGTAGTTCTTCCTTAACAATCTCCCTTAGATTTGGATTCATTCTTCTTTGAGGTTGTTGAATTGGTTTGGCATTTTCTTCAATGTAGATATGATGTATACAAGTATTAGGATCAAGAGTCCCTTCATGTCAGTATATTCCCATGTAAGCAGATGAATGTTCTTGTAACATCTTGATTAATTCTTTCTTTTGAAATTCTTCCAAATTTTTGTGTATATTCAAAGTTTTTCCTTGAAATATTTCAATTGTAGAATTGCCAAAATTTTCCATAGAATGCAAGGATAGTTGACGAGATAATAAATATTCAATATTGCATTGTTCTTGAAAATTCTAACTAGATTCACAATATGATAATGGTTCATTATTTTCCATTAAATTTAAAATTTGATATTCTTCATCTATTCGTGAAGTAGAAAAGATTGGTATTATATCAAAGTCATAATCTATCCATTCTTCATTTTCAATCTCTAATTTTGTTTTTGTTGGTGGATACAGTGTGAATTTCTTTGTTGTGCTCTCATCAGAAATAAACATATCACCAATTCTACAACTTATAGAAGCATCAGTTGTAGCTAGCCATGGTCTTCCTAGAATCAATGGATGTCCTCCTAAGTTATTCTTGGGTGTTAAAATCATAAAATCAAAAGGGTATTCCCACGAATCTAAGGATACATATATGTCTTCTAATACACCATCAGGTTTGATTACAGATCTATCTTCCAATTGTAATAGTGTAGATGTATATTGAAGATTACAAAGTTTTAATTGATTCATAGTTTGTTTACTTATGATATTTATGGCTGCTCTTAGATCAGTCAATGTATTTGTGATCTCCACACCATTGATGTGTGTTTTCACAATGGGACTTCCTGGATCAAGGTATTTCTAAATTTTTGTTTTACCCATCATGATATCTGCAATTTTTCCAGCTAGTTGGATTCTTTTGATTTATTTTCTTTTTCTTCTAGGTCTTTTTATGCTCACGTGCCTAATTGTTTTTATGAAAATTGGTATTTTATTAATGGCTTGAAGCAAAGGAATCTTTATGCCAATATTCTTCAGTTCATCTAACATGTCGTAATCATGTCATAAAATTTGCTTTTCTACCCCTTCATCAATTTTTAATCTTTCAGGGAAAGGTGGTTTTGAAACAGATACTGAAGGTTGTTCCATAATACGAGTTGAGTTATTTGAATGTGTTGGAGTAACTTGTTTTTAGTTTTTTCTTTTTCATTAAGAGACTTTTCTTCTTCAAAGATATTTTCTTTTTCACTTTCTTGAATAATAACTGATGGGGACTTCTTTTCTAATATTCTACCAGATCTAGGTTGAACATTGTTTAGATATAGTGGAGTTATCATGTAGGTTTGAAAATTATGTCCTTCCATATTGTAAACAAGTTGTGAATTTTTATTATTATTTGGATTTGGGAGTGGTTGGGCAAGGAATTGGTTGGTCTTTGAGGAAATGGTAATGAAATTTGTGGATTCAAATTGTGAGGTTGAGTTTGTTGAACAGACTGAGGATAATATTGTGGAGTAAAAGTAGGATATGATTGTTGAAATTGTGGAAATTGAGGATATTGAGGATATTGAGGGTATTTTCCGTAAGGATTTTTCCATCATTGTGACCAAGGTTGTGGCCAAGATTGCAAGGCATTGGGTTAGTCCAATTACTTTGTGAAGATTGTGCAAATGGTTGAGTATTAAAACCTTGAATTGTATTTGGCTGTGGATTCCGCCAAGGTCTTTTAGCAATAAAACAGATAGGATCTACTTGATTTGGTACTCCTTCTTCTTGATAGACAAATTTAAGACCTGATATTGAGGGACATTATTTTGTATCATGATTTTCCATGCAAATAACACAAGTTTCTACACTTTTTAAATCAAGAGGACATTCTCTCAAGGCATGTTTCTTTCTGCACTTAGGGCAAAAAATGGACAATGCAACATTTTCAACTTTTTTCTTGTTTTGTATTTTAAGGGTGTCAATTTGTTCACTAAGACTCCCTAAAATATATGTTTTAAAATTATCAAGCAAATTTCCTAATTCTTCTCTACTTACTGTCCTAACTGCAGATTTATTAATCCTTGATAAAAGAGGATCTCTTGGATTTTTCCCAGTTCTTGCTTTGCCTCTTGAAATGTGTATGCACAACTCACAAATTTCTCCTAGTGACAACTGAGAAATGTCTCCCTTACCCATTAGATTGAGAAGATAAATCCACTCATCTCTAATGGATTTCAATCAAAGATCTTTCAAAGTTTCCTCATCTAGATTATTTATTTTTTCCCTTTTTACATTGTAAGAAAATATTTCGACAAAATATTCAAGATTTTCATCTTCTTTTTGTATCATTTTAAAGATTTAATATTTAATTTTATGGGGCATACAATAATCCTTATATTTCTCTAATAATGTAGTTTTCATTTGTTCACATGTTCTTATGGAGTTTATTCCTAAACTCATAAACCATTTTAATGTTGCATCTTTAAGGGTTGCAGAGAATAATTTCAACTTTTGAGCATCATGTAGATAATCATATGATCTACACAAGACTTCAAATTCAAAGAGAAATGTCTCAAGATCTTCACTCCTTAATCCATGAAAGTTTTTTGAAAGGATAGAGAGTGAGATATTTTTCATTGTTACGGTTGTATCTTCATCAAGGATAAGAAATCCAAAGGGTTCTAGATTTATATCTTCTCCTCTTCCTCTTCCACCTCTTCTTCCACCTCCTCTTCCCCCTCCAATCCTAGGTTGTTCACCATTCAAATTATGTACCTTTCATTCCCCTTCTCCAACCATTGTAGATTCTTCAGAACTAATATAGGGTTTGAGTTCTGGTTCTAAGATTGGGTTTTCAACTTCCTCTATTTCCTCTCATTCTTCTATCAATGGTTTGAAGTAGGTTTCTTCTTCCTCTTCTTCAGTAGGAACTTCCAACTCTTGAGCTAGAAGTTTTTCTCTAGTTGAAGATAGGAAAATTATTCCTGATGAAGTTGTTGAATCTCTAGGTTGGATTTGAAATCTTAATACCTCAGGAATTTTATGTTTTCCTACTACGGATGGAATTCAAGTTTGTGTGGGTGGCATGGCACTACGAGGTTGTGGTGGGGTAAGTGATTTTGTTGGAATTAAGATCTTTCCTCTACCTAGAAATCTACCCCTAGAGTCTCTTTCCCTGTGCATATCATGTTTGTTTATTGTTTTTTTGTTGCTTTTTTTTAATACAAAAGAAATCAAGGCTTCTATTTATACCTTCCCAGAAACGACGCCAAAATATTTGGTCAATTTAATGTTCTTAAATTTCTGACATAAATTATCGACCAGAGTTGGTAAACTTGTGAAGTGCAAGTGCACTATATATGCTAGAAGCCTTCTTGAGTTTATTAAAATGATGATTTTGTTTATTTTAAGGATTTTCTTTATTCTTATGTTCCTAATGAAATTGATGATTTATAATTAAATTCCTATAATCAACTCTGAAAATAGAATTAAAACAAGCTATCATGATCTTATTTAATTGACTATCGTTAGTTTCAAAAGAACTACTATGCAAGGTAATGGAAAAACAAAAGTACTTTGTAAATTCTACGAAAAACTTCTTTTAAGATAAATTGTGTTTTTGAAAAGAAACTAAAAAGAAATTTATTCTAAAATCTATGAATAAACTACTTATGTTCTAGAAACTCAATTATTTATGATCTAAAAGTGAATCACTTCTATTCTAGAATGAATTTATAAAGCATCCTATGTTAAGATATCTACACTGCAATTAACCATTCAACTTTGAAATGATAAAGCAAAAACAGAAGGAATGCAATCTAACAGATGTATTTGCTATGAAAAGAAGAAGAGTATATACATGGTTCTATTTTAGAAATGATATAAATGATTGGAATTGGTAGACAACAAGAAAAAGTTTAGATGATCTTCGGCAAAATCACATAATCAATCGTTTGTCGACGCGTTTCGAACCAACCAGTGTGGTTCATCGTCAGGACAAGATGAAGATCAAATCAGGCTTAGCTCGATTAAATAGAGTGTGTAGAGACTCCAACGGCTATAGGATAACGGCTAGTTTGACCTAATGAACCTGGTCAAACCACTCAAATAACTAATTAATATTTCAAGAAATAGTTAAAATAGGTAAATGAAGGAGTTTTTTTTTTTTTTTTTTTTTTTTTTTTTTTAATTCAAGGATAATATTAATATTTTAATTCTAATGGTCATTATATAATATATATTCAATATTATTCAATTATTATTTAAATAAATGACTATAAAGAAACTGAAGCTACGATATTGAAATTATGGAAATAAAGAAAACGAAATGACTGAGATAAACGTAAAATATTGAACATCAATTATCTGCAGAGGCCCTCCACAAAATACCAGGTTTTAGAACTTTAATTCAATAGCTGACTGTGCATGATTTTGACGAAAATGCTTCTTCAATTAAAGAGAACAGAGTTTATAAAACTTCAAACAATCATTCAAAGATTAGATACGTGCATCCTCTGCTTTTTGTTTACATAGTATATATATAGAATTCGTGCTCAACAGATTGAGACGTTTATGCCTTATAAAACTTAAAATAATCCTAGTTTGAATTCTAATATATAACTGAGTAATAACATTTCTCTACGATTTTCTATTTGGAAAGAAAAACGGAGAGTCATGATTTATCTGAACTCTCGCTGCTCTGCTTATCCACGTATTGAATTGCTTCTTTGACTACGCCATTGGGTGATTTCCTTGATGATTTGGCTCAGGTGAATAAGAGGAGATCAATCCCCATCTGCCCATGCACTTCTCTGCTTGGTTGACGTACTGGAATCCGACAAACCATGGAGATAGTTGCAGAATCATGAAACAACTACAGAATCGTATTAACTATGTAGCTATTGCAATCTTTTAACATAATAATAAGTCACATTAATAAATATGAAAGATAAGGCATATGAGTACCTTACCATGTCAAAATATATAGTTTAATTCTTATTGGAGTTGATAGCGATGATGAAAAGAGGAAAAATGGATGAAAAGAGTGTAAAAAACAAAACAATCATGAGACTCTACATTTTTGTTGTACGTGGCATCGATGCATATATAGTCTTGTAGAGGAGTCGTGTTATTGCCTACATCTCGTAGGAGGGCCCCTCGAGTTGTAAGGAAGAATGAGTGAAGCCGAGACCTCTTATGTACATGAAATCAATTTGACAAAGTGTGAGTTGATGTAGATTTGTAGTGTAGTTTGAGTTATTAAGTGAAGAAGATTTCAATTTCCAATTGGTGTGATTGTGGAGTTAGTTTATTTTTGAGTAATTTAATTTAATTTCATAAGCAAGTGTGATAATCTCCTTTCTGCAAGTGTGATCTTTCATTTAAGAAAAGTGTGATCTTTACTTTGAGAAAGTGTGATAATTTTAGTGTGACCTTTCTTTTAAGAAAGTGTGGTTTTATTCTTTTGAGAAAGTATAGTGATTTTTGTCTGCAAATAATTTATTTCAAGCAAGTGTGATCATTTTCATTTTAAGAGTGACATATTTACTTTCATATAAGAGTGATAATTTTTAGGAAAACATGTGCATAACGATATCTCAATTTAATTTAGGAATTTCTTGAATAATAAGGACTTCTATCACATAGAGTGCCCATACACTTCATCAGTATACTAGCCCTAGTTGATAATTTATGTAAGTAATTTAACATCAATTAAATTACCAAACATTTTATGTTGTTTCCGAGGAAGTGTATGTTGGAAATAATGCTGAGAGGGGGGGGGGGTGAATCAGTATTATCACATCAATAAAACTTTTTCATTTCCATATTCAGATTCATATATGCTACTTCCATAACTTCTTATGATTCAGTTAGTTGATCCTTAATGAGTGCATTAGAACATTATCAACCATATTAACAGTAAACTGGTGCAGTAAAATAGAACAAATCATCACACATAAGCCACACACATGAACACCATGATATAAGGTGGAAACCCAATGTGGGAGAAAACCACCTACTGCAAGTCATCTCAATCTTCTTCTTAATAAGAAAATCCTTTTACAATATTTCTGTACTGGTGCAGTCTTATACCAGTACGCAGGCTTCTACCTGCAGAGAGCTACAACCCCCATAGTTCTTGTACTAGCCGATCCATTTACTAGTACGCAGGCTGCTACCTGCTACAATGCTCCAAAGTTTTCAACTGCTACTGGAAGGGAGCTACCACCCCCTTAGCTCTTGTACTAGCTAAGATACTAGTACGTAGGCACCGGCCTACAATCTTCTCTCCTCCAGGTACCACATTTCATACATTTTCAGACTGGATACTCCTAAAGCACAACACATAATCTGAAAGGCCACATTTCATCCAATTTTCATACTGGACCCATTAATATCATTGAAGCACATAATCAATCAATCTTCTGAATCACCCAAACACTAGATCAATACATATACAAGGATAATATGAGTGTTAGCAACCCGATCTAGTCCATTAGATCCATTACTAGATCTCATCCGTCAACAAAATCAATCAAACTGAATATGTAGAATACTGACACCATTAAACAGTCATCAGAACACATCAACAATCTGAACAACCTGTAACTTTAAACATCATAGCTCAAATGGTATATGCTACTACAATGAACCAAACCTGCATACATACGTGCTTTCACCAAAGCCAACCCGCGTATAGATCTATAAATATTCAATCATGACTTGCAGCAATTTCAAACTTAAGTTATACCCAGTTCAGATCATTACAAGCATCAGTATACAGATCTAGAATAGGCATAATCAACTATATAGAGATAGTTCATTTCAAACCATTTGATCCCGATCTATCCTTAGATCTTGTTCTCCATCAACCGGTGAGATCCCTCTTTAGCTCAGATCCAGATCTGCACCATAACCCAATCACAGTATTCCAGATCTAGATATTCAATTAATTCAGATGATACTTTGCCAAATGATCTCCTTCCTCTTTTATAGCCTTATTCCTTTCTCAATACCACGGTCCAAAACCATAGGATCAAAAAAACTGTTGGACTAATACCATGAACCAACCATGAAAGTGCGTGAGATCAACACTTTTGGATGCAATACCACGGACGAAAACCATAGGATCAAAAATTGTTGGACTAATACCATGAACCAACCATGAAAGTGCGTGAGATCAACACTTTTGGATGCAATACCACGGGCCAAAACCATAGGATCAAAAACTGTCGAACTAATACCATGAACCAACCATGAAAGTGCGTGAACTTTTCTCTTGCATGAAGGGAAATTTTCTCTGCATGAAAGTGCGTAAACGTTTCTCTACATGAAATAAACTTTTCTCTGCATAAAAGTGCGTGAATATTTCTCTACATGAAATAAACTCTTCTCTGCATAAAAGTGCGTGAACTTTTCTCTACATGAAATAAACTTTTCTCTGCATAAAAGTGCGTGAACTTTTCTCTACACGGAATAAACTTTTCTCTGCATAAAAGTGCGTGAACTTTTCTCTACATGGAATAAACGTTTCTCTGCATAAAAGTGCGTGAACTTTTCTCTACATGGAATAAACTTTTCTCTGCATAAAAGTGCTTGAACTTTTCTCTACATGAAGGAAACTTTGTTGCACTATAATTTATCAAATAAATTTGCTGCACTATAATTTATCATTTGTGTGATTTGCCATCAAGGACAACACTTGTCTCATAATGCCAACAATCTCCCCCTTTGGACTTGTCATACTGATAATTGTCATCTGATATCTCTTCCGTAGATTCATCTAGATATATATACGTGAGTTGATCTTCTATGAGTTGTTTGCCATCAAGTACAACACATGCATCATAATGCCAACAATCTCCCCCTTTGGACTTGATGGCAACAATACCAAATCACTCTCCCCCTTTGACATCAAGGGCAAAGGGCGGACCAAGATATTCTCTTCCTTTGTTGTCCATACTCCCTCTGAGTACCTGTTGAAATCTCTAAATGAGCTCCCCCTTTGTATATGCCATGGTGCACCAATCTGTCCATGCTGAAATCTCTGCTCTGCTGAAATATGTTGTTCATGCTCCCCCTGACTATAAGCAAGGTCTGCAAAAATATGTTCTACAAGAAGAACGTGACTCTATACATCATAAATGACCTTCCTATCACCAAAGACTCATACATACATCTATCTCCCATCACAATGGTGATATACCAAAAGTTTACATATGATAACATAAGAGAATAACATCATTCATCCCAGGCATAGTGGGGAAACCAACATAGGCCGTTACATGACCTGAAGAGATCTCATCAAATGACTACAATAAATAGAGACACACTATTACATCATGAGTCTTGATATGACCTTTACATCGAATGATATACATGACATTTATAACAAAGACCAAACACCTAAATAAGATCATGATAAACATCAGCAACAACACTGTATGATCTGCTCCATAGCATCTGTCAACAGCAACTAGACCAGCAAGTTGTATTAGTGCATGAATCATCAAGGTATGTCAGTATCAACTCATCCTTTTGAACAAAATTCTGTATATACAGAATCATTCACATTCTATCATATGTGAGAAACACCATAGCCATCCAGATCTGTATGAACCAAGTATCATCAATTGGGAATATCTGCATCAATCAACATATGAAACAACCTATCATCATATAGGTAAGAATGTAACTTTGAATAATCATCCATGTATCCAGCCAACAATCCTCATCCATATATGTGCTAAGAACAATAGGAATCCTGCATCATAACTGTAGTATATGATCTTTATGCATATGACGACAATAGCATATGAGTGACTCATCATCAAGTGAAGAAGATGTGAATTATGTACTGCTCCTTATCCTTATGAAGATCACCATGTAAGCACCATTAGAGAATCAACCACAAATCTGATCTAAATATCAACTATGTAACCCCAAGAATCATCTGAACAACTCATAACCATATCATAGCAAGATGAATCATTTATCCATATAAGCATCATCACCAAGGACTATTAACCATAATGCCAACAATGCATTAAGAGCATATGCTCCCCCTAAATCTGTGCCATCTGTCAGATCTGATCATGCATATTAATAAGAAGTATCAAGACATCAGCAATATCAAGTTAGAACCAAAATACTTCTAACCATCATATCCACACATCATTAGCAAAATGCAACCATTATCAATTAGATCAAAACTGATCCTTTTCTTGAATCTGTCCCTACTGCCTTTCTTCAAACAATCATATACGCGACTGTGCAGTAACAAATTCGCATATATATGCAACTTCCCTTTATCAAGCTTGCGTAGGAGATTGAAGTTTTACACTTTCGGCTCCCTCTGCTATGTCTGTATAATGTGTTGTGCCGCTACTTTCTGACTGAACTTCCTTTTTCTTCCATATCTTCAAGTGTGATGATGTTTTCTCTTTTTGGTGTGATGTTCGTGCTTTGTTCCTGCATTCCTTTGCTATATGTCCAAGCTTGTTACATGCATAACATCTTACATGTTTCATATTCCTTTTGTAGCAATCAGTAGCTTTGTGACAAAAAATATTGCAAGCAAAGCAATATCCATTAAAGTACCTTGACTGAGATGATCTGTTTGTTTGATGATCTTTAACCCTTCTTCTTCTACATCTGGCTGCAACATGTCCAAGGTTATGACATACATAACATTCAACATTATTCATAGGAGGAGTAAAAGATTTTCTTTGAAGAATTTCTTTCCTTGGTTGATGATGAGATTGACCTTTCATCTCTCTTATCTCCTTGTTGATCATTTTAGATTTCTCTTTAGAGTTCCTTGCCTCACCTTGTGAACTAGATTCACCTTCAACAGATTCATGAAAGCCAAGACCAGTTTTGATAGCAGGAGATCTTTGACTATTAAGAATATCATCCAAGACTTTAGTACTATCTTGAAAACGTAAGAGCTTATCCTTTTCTTCTAATTTACTTTTCAAGATATTTACCTCAACCTGAAGTTGTTCTTCTGTTTCTAGATATTGCTTCTTCATGTCTTCTTCAGCTTTCCTTTCTTCTTCCAACTGATGCTTTAGCTTGAGAATCTCCTTTTCTTGTTCTTCATTCAGATCCTGTTGCATTTGACGAATTCTGAAGGCACATTCTAGCTGAGATTTTAAGCTGATAACTTCGTTTCCCTGTTTTTCAATATCTTGGACTAGATCTTTATTCTGCTTCTTTGATTCTTCAAGATCTTCCTTTAGGGAGCGGATCGTGGCTTCAAGGCTTTCTTAGTAACTGGATCTATCTCTGAGTTTCTTGATGGTTGTGTTCTTTTCATTGACTTCATTTCTTAGAGATGTTGCTTCAACCTGCAACTTTTGATATTTCTCCTTGAATAACTCTCGTTGAGCCTTTTGTCTAGTAACAGCTTCTTTGAGGGCACCACTCTTTATGTTCAGAAGTCTTTCTTGTTCACTAATTTTGTTTGTCAGCCTGTTAAATTCTGCTTCTATTTGATATCCTTCTTCCTCACCCATAAGAGCACATTCAGTTGTTTCTTTATCACTTCAATCTTTTCCAAATGGATAGATAGTTGGAACATCAGAGGATAGCAAATTCATACCTGATAGTTCATCTTCATTCTGAAATGATTCCGAATCTGAATTTGAATCTAAATCTGAATCTGAAGAGCTTCTTATACCTAATCCCCAATCGATTCTCCCACTGTCATAGTTCTTCTGAGATGTCTTCTTCTTCTTATGAGCTTTCTTCTTAAGCTTCTTTCCCATTGTTCCATGGATCTCCTTCAAGCGATCAAGCTTCTACCAAAGGACCTGCTCTGATACCAATTGTTGGAAATAATACTGAGAGGGGGAGGTGAATCAGTATTATCACATCAATAAAACTTTTTCATTTCCATATTTAGATTCATATATGCTACTTCCACAACTTCTTATTATTTAGTTAGTTGATCCTTAATGAGCGCATTAGAACATTATCAACCATATTAACAGTAAACAGGTGCAGTAAAATAGAACAAATCATCACACATAAGCCACACACATGAACACCATGATATAAGGTGGAAACCCAATGTGGGAGAAAACCACCTACTGCAAGTCATCTCAATCTTCTTCTTAATAAGAATTTACAATATTTCTGTACTGGTGCAGTCTTATACCAGTACGCAGGCTTCTACCTGCAGAGAGCTACAACCCCCATAGTTCTTGTACTAGCCGATCCATTTACTAGTATGCAGGCTGCTACCTGCTACAATGCTCCAAAGTTTTCAACTGATACTGGAAGGGAGCTACCACCCCCTTAGCTCTTGTACTAGCTAAGATACTAGTACGTAGGCACCGGCCTACAATCTTCTCTCCTCCAAGTACCACATTTCATACATTTTCAGACTGGGTACTCCTTAAGCACAACACATAATCTGAAAGGCCACGTTTCATCCAATTTTCATACTGGACCCATTAATATCATTGAAGCACATAATCAATCAATCTTCTGAATCACCCAAACACTAGATCAATACATATACAAGGATAATATGAGTGTTAGCAACCCGATCTAGTCCATTAGATCCATTACTAGATCTCATTCGTCAACACAATCAATCAAACTGAATATGTAGAATACTGACACCATTAAACAGTCATCATAACACATCAACAACCTGAACCACCTGTAACTTTAAACATCATAGCTCAAATGGTATATGCTACTACAATGAACCAAACCTGCATACATACGTGCTTTCACCAAAGCCAACCCGCGTACAGATCTATAAATATTCAATCATGACTTGCAACAATTTCAAACTTAAGTTATACCCAGTTCAGATCATTACAAGCGTTAGTATACAGATCTAGAATAGGCATAATCAACTATATAGAGATAGTTCATTTCAAACCATTTGATCCCGATTTATCCTTAGATCTTGTTCTCCATCAACCGGTGAGATCCCTCTTTAGCTCAGATCCAGATCTGCACCATAACCCAATCACAGTATTCTAGATCTAGATATTCAATTAATTCAGATGATACTTTGCCAAATGATCTCCTTCCTCTTTTATAGCCTTAGTCCTTTCTCAATACCATGGTCCAAAACCATAGGATCAAAAAAACTGTTGGACTAATACCATGAACCAACCATGAAAATGTGTGAGATCAACACTTTTGGATGCAATACCACGGACCAAAACCATAGGATCAAAAACTGTCGGACTAATACCATGAACCAACCATGAAAGTGTGTGAGATCAACACTTTTGGATGCAATATCACGGGCCAAAACCATAGGATCAAAAACTGTCGAACTAATACCATGAACCAACCATGAAAGTGCGTGAACTTTTCTCTTGCATGAAGGGAACTTTTCTCTGCATGAAAGTGCGTAAACTTTTCTCTACATGAAATAAACTTCTCTCTGCATAAAAGTGCGTGAATATTTCTCTACATGAAATAAACTCTTCTCTGCATAAAAGTGCGTGAACTTTTCTCTACATGAAATAAACTTTTCTCTGCATAAAAGTGCGTGAACTTTTCTCTACATGGAATAAACTTTTCTCTGCATAAAAGTGCATGAACTTCTCTCTGCATGGAATAAACTTTTCTCTGCATAAAAGTGCGTGAACTTTTCTCTCCATGGAATAAAATTTTCTCTGCATAAAAGTGCGTGAACTTTTCTCTACATGAAGGAAACTTTGTTGCACTATAATTTATCAAATAAATTTGCTGCACTATAATTTATCATTTGTGTGATTTGCCATCAAGGACAACACTTGTCTCATAATGCCAACAATCTCCCCCTTTGGACTTGTCATACTGAGAATTGTCATCTGATATCTCTTCCGTAGATTCATCTAGATATATATAAGTGAGTTGATCTTCTATGAGTTGTTTGCCATCAAGTACAACACATGCATCATAATGCCAACAGTGTATATAGGAGTCTTTTTCTTTTCATAAAACCAAAAAAACAAAAAACAAAAAAAACTTCAATCACCTACCACCCCCCTATACCACATGGTGCAGTAAGAGCCATACATCCACATCATGAATTCTTATTTTTGCAGCTAGAAAAAGAGGTGAAAAAAAATGTTGTAGAAATGGATGGAGATGATGACAATGAGGAAGATCCTTTTGGATTTCCCATTCAAGAAACTGGTATCAATGTTCATATGAAGCACATCCTTCCATTCGTACTTCCTAACTTCAAAGGTATGAGATCAAAAGACCCAGAAACCTTTCTTTTTGAATTTGAAATACTTTGTAGATATTATGGCTACTTATTACATACTCAAAAAATGAATTTGTTTCCGGCAATATTGAAGGATAAAGCTCTTAAATGGTTCATGAATTTAGGAACAAATTCTATAAGGACATGGGATGATATGAAAACAATCTTTTTGGAAAAATATAAAGATTATTGCATACACCATAACCTTAGAAACGAAGTCTTTAAGATGAACCAAAAAGAGGATGAAAGCCTAGAAGATTTAGTGGAGAGAATTACTCATAATATCAAAATATGTAAATTGCATACATTAAAAGTTCTCCTACTAAATGTTATAAGGGATGAATGGATTGATATTCTTAACCTAGTGGGAAAATGAGATGTCCCTCAATTATCATTTTAAGAGATTTATGAATTGTCAAGAACATATCAAGAGGAAAAGCAAAGTATGGAAGATCCCCTTAGGATCCAATTATGGAAATAGTAACTAAGTCGACATTAGTATTGGTAAGTCAAACTGAACTTAACAATTTTATAGACATTTTTAGTAATTTAAATGACCAAATTGATATGCTAAGAATTCAGAACAAGCAAAAAGTTGAGAATGTTGCTTCATTTATATTTTTCCCTAAATGCATAAAGAAACATGCTTTGCATGAATGTCCACTTGATAACATTAAAATTTGTGAAATATGTGCAGGATCACATACTACTAAAGATTGTCCATCATTACCAGGGTTAAAGGTAGTTTACCAGGGATAAAATCAAACACTGGAAAAATCCTATTATGTAGCTCCAAGAAGACCATGGCAGACTCATCAATCTGATATGATGCAATATCTTAATTCACGTTATGCACAACAATCTCAAAGTAATTGGAAAACACCCTTGGTTTGGCAACCTTGGCCATCTCAATCCCAACCTCAAAACCAATCTTGGCAACAAGGGTGGCAAGGGTCTTACAGAGGAAATCCACCATATCCTCAATATGTTCCTCAATAGCAACAATACCAATATCAATGTTATCCATACCATTCACCTAACATCAGTTTCACCCTCAGTTGACCTCAATTCAACCTTTCCCATTTCCCACTCCACTACCTACACAACCATTTTAGATCCCCAACAATAAAACAACTCAATCCACTTACAATGTTAAGGTATTGCAAAATGATTCCCTAGTTTCCATTGAAGAACAACAACCAAAAGAAGAAGAAGAAGATAAGGTCTAAGAATAATGGATGTGTGTCGATAAAGAGCAATTGTTGGAACCTAAGATTGAAAAGTTTCTTGCATACCTATCAGTAGATTCTATGAATAAGGATCACATCTCTGAAGACTTACATGGCATGATAGAAGGAAGCCAAGGAAGACAAGATTACATTGAATCTTGGTTCAAGACACTCATTGGATCCCAATACTC
Source organism: Pinus tabuliformis (assembly GCA_031772625.1). Lineage (NCBI taxonomy): Eukaryota > Viridiplantae > Streptophyta > Pinopsida > Pinales > Pinaceae > Pinus > Pinus tabuliformis. Next base: position 142,337,401 of record CM062810.1, read on the forward strand.
AATTCTTTAGTATTTTCTAACATCATCTCAATCAAGGCAGTTGGCCTCTCATATACTAGTACATATCAAATTGTATCTTTCAAAACTACATATGAGTTTATTCATCATCTTGTTACACACATGGTTCTATTGGAAGTATTCATATACTTGAACGAGATTTCTTTTTCAAGTAGAGTAGGACATATATATATATATATATATATAAGGAGAAAAATAAGTCTTATTGTGGAAACTAGCTTTTTTCAAGTAGAGTAGGACATATAAAAAAAAAAAAAAGGGAGAAAAATAAGTCTTATTGTGGAAACTAGCTTGATGGTGAAATTGGACATGAGAATTTCTTGAAAACCAGCTAACTGGAGAGAAAATTTCATAATAAGTTCTATAATTTTACGATGGTTTCAATATTTTATTATGGTTATTCAAATCATTTTTGGTTCTATGCTCAAGTTGGCTGATGTGAGATTCCTTAAGAGAAAAATAAGTCTTATTGTGGAAACTAGCTTGATGGTGAAATTGGACATGAGAATTTCTTGAAAACCAGCTGACTGGAGAGAAAAGTTCACAATAAGTTCTATAATTTTAAGATGGTTTCAATATTTTATTATGGTTATTCAAATAATTTTTGGTTCTATGCTCAAGTTGGCTGATGTGGGATTCCTTAAGGTTCACCTTCCAACAAATCTTATCCCATCAACCTCAGCACCTTATCCGAGATCAATATCAGAGATTTTTTGGAATGCCTTGGAACTTGCATACATCAATGGCAAGCCTCCTCGTTGAAAACAATGAGAATACAACAATTTATCTTGATTGTTAGGTCTTGCTGGTGGACTTGACTTCAACACATTCATTCATCTCTATCAATATGCACTCAAGTACCTCGACAGTCATTTACATTATTGGTGAGTTGTCTCGCAATGGATAACGATTTTCATTAGTGATTAGTAATCCAATGATTTCTTTCCATGCTTGACTTCGGCACATTCATTCGCATGGTAAGAATTGTACCATGAATTTTGGTTTTGATGGAGACTATATGGTTTATGGAATCAACAATAACTTGCAACAGTAAATTTTATTGGTTTCGCGTAGCAGCATTGCATCTTGTTTTCAATCAACAACAACATGATGGCACCACCAGAACTCATTTTCATTCATTTCATTTTCATGAAAAACAATAAGATTGGGTCTATTTCAGTCAATATGCATTATGTTTCATGGTTTCTACTTCAACTACAGTACACAATCCAAATCAGCAGTTCAAACTCAGAGAAAACAACTTTCTGCAAAAATGGACATTTTCTGGAACAACTATGGAAAGTTGCAGTTTCTGCAGTTATTGTTGTAACAACGTATTTATTGTTGTAGCAACTTGTTCCAGAGGTAGTTTTGGCACAAATATTACAAGAAATTGGAGTAGAAAAAAAAAAAAAAGTGAGCCACTGGGTTTTCTGAGAATATGATAAATTGAGTAACACGTGAAAAAAAATCCAAAAAAGTGCAATTTTCCAGGACTTTTCAACAGGTTTTTAAGGCATATTTTCAATTATTACCACTTTGCACAAATTAGGATATAATTTGGTATTTTTGCACATCACCTTATTTCCGTCATCAAAAGTGGATTTTGAAGGCATGTGGAAGTAAAAAAGGTAAAAATACATTGTTTCCCTTTTGAATCACTCAATTTGGACTTACAATGAGTTTGTGGCATATGTGGTTTTGTTGCAACATTGGGTAGTGTAAAGGGTGAAACAGGGTAGAAATTGATTTGACCATATCTTGCAAACCATGCATCCGTTGGTCCTCAAATTTTTATGGTAAATGCATTGAGGTAGGGTAAATAAATATAAAAATAAATCAAGAAATTCCAGTGTGTATTTTTCAAGAAATTTGTCACTTTCACCTACATACATTTCTCAATTTTCTCAAGATTTGTGCACCCATTGGCCGAGATAGTTTGTGGGAAGATGCATAATATTAATGATAACAACCTCATAAAATTTCAAAAGAATATGATTTAGCGTTTGAGAGAAATTAAAAAAACAAGTCTGCTACATCAAAAAGATGCATTCTTTGGAGCAATGTCAAAGTGGTAGTTAGCGTATCATGGAGCAGAGTACCTGAGCCAAATCAACACCAAATCAACCATCAGATCATGTTCTCTTCTCCAATTTCAAAAGGAAAACTTAAAGTAAAACTAGCCTTCAACTTTTTAATTTGTTAAAAAATCTATAAATTTTGATGAAAATTTATTGTAAACATGTAGTTCCAATTTATCTCCCATTATGTTTTGTCATACCCTCTAACAACCAATCCCACAAGCTATGATTGATTCTTTATCAACAAAGTTTTCCCACCCATGCAATCATCTCATTGTTTTCCATGGTCATAATGATGTTCTTCTATTCTTTCACCACTCTCTTGTTTAAGCTTTCTCTTCTTGTTAATTCATGCTTCCTTGATGAACAATCTAACCTTTTGAACTTCATATGAGAATAATCCATGTTTTTCTTAATGTTCTATGAACTTGATGTACTTGAGAAAAAGAATTATTTTACAAATAGAAAAACTTGACTTCATGGAACATGTTTGTAGCACACGATCAAAAGGTACATGGAGCACTTAAATTATGTGACATATTGTTCATCTTCAAATTTTTAATGGAATCCAAGAAATGATGAGTACAAAGCCACAAGAAGAAGAATGTTGCAACAAGGCTTTGTTCATGCACTCTTGAAATCACTTGGAAGCATATTTTGTGCTTTGATAAGTTGTACAACTGTCACCAACAACTCTTATTTTGTGTTATGTGCAACTCATCTTGTCAGAGATTCACAATGGGAAGCTTGCATGCATTAACAAAAAATCACTAACCATTCACATGAAGATCATTCATTAGTTGGTGAGACCTTGAAGAAACTATTTGACAACACTTTTGAAGTAGGATTTGGCTGCTATGAAAAATGTTTTTATGCATGAATGATAAGAAGACAAGCATTATGGGCTGAAATTTATGATCATTTCTAGCCATGCTAATGGGATGAATTTCACAAGGATGGAAAACACATTCTATGAATGTAGTAAGAGCCTTGATGTGTTTTTCACAATATGGTATTCTACCAAGGATTGAACAAATTGTGCATAATTAAGTAGTGACAAGAACCTCATAAATAGTTTCCAAGTTATTGAAAGAGCTATATTAAAAAAAAAAACATGAATTTTCAAAGGCTTTGACAACAATGAAAAAGTACTTGGATGTGCTACTTTGTGGGCACCCTTTCCCTTCACATAAGTTGTATATGATAATGTGCAATGGGCCAATAAGTAATGCAGGGATTTTTGTTTTAATTGAGAAGAACAAATCAATGGGCATCACTTCTACCTTTATAACATCCATGAGCAGCCTAGTATGTGAAGACTTGTTTTAATTTCAAAGGAGGATGGGTAACTCTTATTTCTTAGTCTAATGACACAACAAGAAAGTGTAGAAATAAAGAGTTATGCTACCAGATTAGTAATCTTGAAAAATGGAGAGAGAAACGTGCATCTTATTGAGATAGAGGGTCAATATTGTTCTCTTGGAGCTTTGGTCAAGGATTTAGTTGAAATGACATAATAAAGGAACACAAGGAACTAGTTGGATTATGAAACTTTGCAATTATTTATTTGCATGAGGACATGAAAAATCTTTGGTGTGGGGGAATGTTGGGCTGCCAATTTGTCATAATTTTGTTGATGAAATCATCCATTTTCACATCATTCCATTCACTTATTGTCACCATTTTTAACCATATTTTTTCGTAAACACACCAAATTCCTGCATACATGTTTACATGGTTTATCATTATTATCTCCATTACTTTTAATGAATTAAGAAGAATTTTGCATGGTTTTACTAATCACAGTTTAGCAAGTTCAAATTTCTGTAGTTTTCTCAAGTTTCCGTTTTTGTCCCACATTGGGTTTCCACCTTAAATCTTGGTGTTCATGTGTGTTTCTTATGTGTGATGGTTTGTTCTGTTATTATTGCACATGGTTACTATTTATATGGTTAATGAAGTACTCATGCACTGATTAAAGATCAACATATGATGAATTAACTGAATCATAAGTTTATTGGATATACGTTGGTTGCCTTAAATACAGTTGTGTGTACACACGAGTTACCTTCAATGTAGTAGCATATATAAATCCGACTATGGAAATGAAAAAGTTATAGATTTGATAATATTGATTCCCCCCCTCCCCCACCCCACCCACCCAACCCTCAATATTATTTCCAACATTATCTTCATTGGCTTTTAAAACAAATTCTCCTACCTCTATATTTTTGTCAGAAGAAGATCTGCTCTCAAACTAACTTTTGAATTATTGGTGTCGATGGAGTTTACGGTTTCACTGTTCTCTTTGTTTTTCTAATTCCAGCAAGGCATCTATTCTATTTTGCATCACAGAAGACTTGACTTCATGGACCTTTTGGGAAAATTGCAAAGAAGGAAAAAATATATTAGGGGGTAAGATGGCTTCTCTGCCATAAACAAGGAAAAAGAGGGAGTCACCAATGGCAACCTTAGGGGTGACCCTATCAGCCTAGAGTGCATTAAAAAGGGTGGTATGTCAATCCCTATAATTTTTAGAAACTATCTTTTAATCATTTTAATTAGATTTTTATTTTATGACTCAGATTATTCCCCTGAGGGTAGTAGTTTGCTAAGGATTTAATTTTAACTCCTTGTTGGCTTAGGGGGTCCTGACCTAGGTTCAAAGTTAGTTGTGCCAACCAACAAAACCCTACACTACTAGCCCTTCTGGAAACAACCCACATAGTGCAAGCTGCAGTCTCACCCTAAGCAATATTGGGGGTTGCAAGAACCGAGTTTCTGCATCCAGAGACTAGTGTGATGTCTTCCAGCACCTTGGATCTGCCTCTGCACAGATCAATAAAATTCTAGGGCCTATCACTGCAACTCAGTTAAAGCGGCCCTCAAACCTTCATGAAGTTCCACGATCAGTCCTTGCAGACCCTTAATAGTCGATTTAACAGTCCACGATCAGCGTATCAAAAAGTAACCCTAGATTGGAGTTCACGTAGATCTACTTTATTCATAAGAAAACAAAAGAGAAGTGATTTGAAACTTCACAGAATTGGCTAAGCACTCATTTCATACATTATTAAGATAGATTCAATAAATTTGCGTTGTTAGTGTTAGTCTTTGAAACCTTCCTCCAGTGATTAAACATGCTCTTACAAAGTGATTTTAAGGTGTCAAGGTCAAATTTTGTCATTTCAATGAGTCTTCAAGTAAAATTTGGTCACTAGGTATTAGGCCTAGGGTTTGTTTCACTCCTTTCAAAATTTTCCAAATGTCGGTCCATGTCACCATTCAGCTAAGTGTACCATCATTCAGGTTCCAATGGTCATTTTACACCTTTTTCATGCTTCAGTTGTGCCTAGGTAAGGTTCATTTCCCTCTCCTAGGGTTTTAAAGGTAATTTCTCTTGGATGGTCAAATCATCAACAAAACTAGTATCCTGATGTTCATACACCTTCCCCTATCCTTAATGTACCTTATTAAACACTTCCCATCACTGATATCCCTCAAATTCCTCATTTTCTCACAAACCCTAGTTTCTTGCTACAATTTGACAATTTTCTAGGCTAGGCCTGTGTTTTGCCCTTTTGGACCCCTTCCCCTCACTCAATATTTGAAATTCCACTTTCTCCTACTTCCTAACATCCCTCCTTACTTCCCAAAATTTTCTAAAAAATTTAGAAGCCCCTTATCCCCTTCATTTCACTTCATTTCGAAAAATCCCTTGTACCACACAACGGGATATGTTTTACTCCAATGATGTTTCTGAGCAAGAAAAGATGAATTTGGGAAAACTGAAAGAGGTTTTTGTCCAAAATAGGCTAAGGAAGAAAAACCTCCTTCAATTTTTACACAGGTGTCATGGTTTTAGAGAAATGGCAAAAATACAGTTGCCTCAGGAGAATTGATGCACCTATAAAGTGACCTTGGGAAAATCAAGATTTATCCTAGCTTGGTTGGCCAAATGCCTTGCTTGATGAGTCAAATAATAATTAGACTCAATAATCTTTCCAACGAGCTATCTCGCTCTCAATTTGGACACCGGAAAGGCTTCCAAAACTGGTCTACAAAAGGGCATTGCGCACCTGTTCCTTGGCACGACGCACCTGGGTCAAGGCGCGACGCACCTGGCCAGCGCGATGCACCTGACCAACGTGGCGCACCAGTCTTCTTAGCTTGAAATTCATCCAAATCACCTCATCTGCCTTCAAAACTTTCAAAATTCCTGTTTCACAAGTAAGTTAACAATCCCAAGTGCCATTGTGAGGGTTTTTCATCAGTTCTTATGGTGTTTCAATAGGAGAAAAATTAAACCCTAGTTCCTTGCATGGTCAAATCAAAAAAATTTCCTAGGGTTTGCAAAGTTGCAGTTTTTGTTGTCTTATCCCCCATTTTCATTTTTCTCTCACTACACTTCACTCATATCACTTTCCCTCTCCTCTTCCATTCACATTCACCTATCCCCTTATCCCTAAAACTAAAAACCCTACAGCTAGCATCAAATCCTCCCCTCATCAGTCCCACTCATCCATGGAGCTGCAAAACATAAGAGAAAATCGGCAAGCAGCCAAGAGGAGGAAAATCAAGTTGACACCGCAAGAGCAAGAGATTGAAGCTAATCGTGAATCTTGGCTTGAGAGGGCAAACATGCACTTGGAAAAGATGCTAGAGAAGGCCAACAAAGAGAAAAAGATGTCCTATCACTATTTGGTGACAAACAAAGTTTGTAAAGCGAGAATTAGGACTTTGAAGGCCAAGTTGAGGAAAGCTTTGAGGAAGAGGAAAGAGCGAGACAAGCTCAAGATTTTGGCTAAGGCTTCCTTAGCCCAAAATTGCACTTGATGCAGGACACTCAGCCCAAATTTCAAGAAATTTGGGATACTTTTTGTCAATTTTGAATTTTTGGAGCAAAACACAGATTTTTCTGCCTGGTGCGCCGCGCCACCTAGCGCGCGCTTTTTCTAGGGACCTCCTTTGGAGGAAAACTCAGCATTTTTGGATTCGTCAGGCAAAAATATGAATGCCCACAAATGTCCAAGAAATTTTGTCAAGTTTTGAGCTTCCAAAAGGGTCAAAAACACCTCAAAAATACCCTTTCTGCCCCTTTTTGGCCACACATGGAGCAGTGTTGGGAGAACTCACTTTTGGAGGGGAAAATCAACACCAAATTCAGAAATTCCACCTATTCTGGAAAGTAGACAGATAGATATTTCCAACAAGCCCACTTGGAGAAAATTTGGTGCACGTGAAGGCCTTCAAAATTAGCTGCAAAAAGGTGCGGCACATAGGATGGAAAAGTGACTTTTTTGCCAAAAAAACTCTGTTTTTCGCCTAGTTTTTTCTCAGTTTGAATTTTCTCTCTCTCATAGTCAAACTCATGATGTAATTTGATGTAACTTTATGGAATTTGATGTAAATATGCTAAAATTTCACTTATGGAGGTAGATACATCATCAAAAGGTAGTTTGAAACTGAATGAATCAATTTCCTAGGTTTTAGAGGCAAGTTGTTCCACTCCCTACTTTTTAGTTCTTAGTTTAGATCTTGTTGAAATAGCTCCTAAACTCATGAATTCGACCCATAAATCCTAGCATGAGTTATTTGTTGCCTATATCTAGTATTTTTTCAGTCATTGGTAAAGGTTGGACTCTTGTGAATGCTTTGAGCATTATTGTACATTCATCTCTGCAGTTTGGCAAAGGAATAGACCAGGGTTTGCTGCATTTTGTGGGATTCTTTTGGCAACTTGATTTGGTATTATTTTTCCTTCTGTAATGCAAGTTTACATATGTTTGTGTATGCCATCATCTATTTCTGTTCAGCTTAACTAAATGGATCAAGGATAAAGGTAGAATTCATTGATGTTGCAGTGCTCTACCTAGGGTTTGTTTAGTTTTCTATGTTTTCAGCAGTTTGAAGAGGATCCCTAAGAATTTCATGCCCTCTCCAACTCATCACCAGTCGTAAGACTCTCCATCTCACTTATTTCAAAGTACTAAACCGCTTGCCTACCTTGCCCCACAAAAATCTCTGCAAGACTGTGTCCATTCCCCTGACCCAAATCTGCCTTTCACATTTGAGCTAGCAAACCAAAATTAAACTCAATAAAACTCCTCTAAGCATATACCTAGCCTAAAATCAATCTTTACATTAGTCATCTCAAGCTCTATTGACCATATTCTTCTGAGATTGACAAGGAGAGAGCCCTCTCCCGACCTGGTAGGGCTAGCTACCAAGTTAAGCGTGGTTTGATGTTACCCTAGATCCTGCCTTTCTCAGCCTAAGGTAGATGTAGGCCCTAACATGCGTAGCATTCAATAATTATTTCATAAAACATGTCATTCATCGGCAGCATATAAAATAAACAAATACAAATGGAAATACTCAGTAATTCTCTGGAAAATTGTCTTTATTGAACTTCAATTCACTTATTACAGACTCAAACTACCCTGCGCACACAGCTGCAAGGGTCCGCGCACTCAACTGCGGAATCTACCTAGGCCTCCGTGCACTTAGCTATGGAGCCTTCTCTTCTCTACCTAAGTGCAGGAAGCAAAACCTTCTTGCGTTAGCTCTTGCCCAAAACTCCTCAATGAACCCAATTCTCTATCTTTTCTTACTTCACTACCTTAACGCTCTTTTTGTTTTGGGCTCAAGATGTGACGGTGATATACCATTCTGCAAATAAAACCTTATGTCAAAATATCAAGAATTAGGATCATCTAGAACACAAAAAGATTAATTTTGCAACATAGATATTTCATTATCTGAACAAGGATTGTGATTAGGAGTTTTCACATACTCAACGGCCAATTTACAGAGACCTTGTCCTTTCACTATTTGAGCAGGTTTAATTTGCAAGTCATACTCTTGGAGAGTTGTCATCCAATGCGCCCTTTTTTCTCCTAGTTCTTTTTGCATGAGTAAATATCTTATTATTTCATATGAAACTATTACCTTGGTTTTTTATTTAAGCAGGTGATATCTAAAATGTTTTACTGCCTTAAAGACAGTAAAGGCTTGTTTATTCACCACTGGGTAATTTAATTTAGCTCCCTTAAAAGTAGAGCCCATGAATGCAATAGGAATTTCGATATCAGGCTTTGCTTTCAGTGTAAGAATAGAAACATAAGCAGAATCAGAAGCAAAGGTATACAATATAAAATATCTAGAAAAATGAGGGTCCATCAAGACAGGAGATTCATAAATGGCATGTTTTATGGTACCAAAATCTTGTTTTTTAGGGCCAGTCCACTTATAAACAACATTCTTCTTTACAATAACTTGAAGTTGCTTAACTATTTTGGAAAAGCTTGCGATGAATCATCTAACAAAAATTATTTTATCGAGGAAATATTGCATGGTCTTTTTATAATTAGGAGGAAATAAACTATCAATGGCCTATGTTATTTTTGGGTCAATCATAATACCTTCTTTTGACACAATACATCCTAGCAATTTTCCTTTTGTGACCGCAAAATAGAATTTTTGGGGTTTAATGAAATGTCAAATTTTCTACAATGTTCAAACATTGTTTGTAGATGGGAAATATGATCAGATATTTGTTTTGAATAAATGGTGACATCATTTAAGTAAATGACTACATATTCATTAATTAACCCCCAAAAAACAATATCCATTGCCCACTGAAAAGTCACCCCAGCATTAATCAGGTCAAAGGGAATCTTTCTGTATGTGAATGTTCTCCATGGAGTTCTAAAGGTTGTTTTTAATTGGTCAGAGGGAGCCACCATAACTTGGTTATAGCCTAAGAAACCATCCAAAAGGGACAGCATCTCGGATCCTGAAAAGCGTGGTAGGATTTTCTCCATGGGAGGTACTAGGTAGTTATCTTTATCAGAGGCTTTATTTAGGTTGATGAAGTAAACGTGGAGATGAATGTCTCCATTTTTCTTTCTCACCGAGACTAAATTTTCAACCCATTGGATATGTCGAAAATCAAAGAATATCTTGGCTACTAAGAGTTTGTTCAACTCACACTTGACAATCGGCTCCAAGCTGGGATGGATTTTTCTCAACTTTTGTTGAAAATGCTTGGTGTGGGGCTTAATGGGAATTGTATATTATATGGTATTGGGATCAAAATTTTTAAGGTCCTCATACTCCCAAATGAATATACCTTTAAATTCTCCAAAAAGACATTTAAAATTCACCATTTCCTAAGGGGTACAATTAACTCCCAAATTTATGTTTTGAGGTTTATCTTAAGTTCCCAAATTTATGACCCCGTATTGCATGGTTGAACTGTTAGTTTTACAATTAAAAGTTTTCTTAAATTTCTCATGCAAGTCATTAAAAATTGCAATCCTAATAACAGGTTGAGGGATAGGGTTTACAAGATTAGCCAAATCATCCACTAACCGTTGACTTGGAATCCGAGAAAAGTCATTAAGGTTCTCCTCATGAGTCAACTCACTGATCATGATATCACGAAAATTTTCTTCCGAATGGAGGAACTCGAGTATCTAATTGTCATGATCAAAGACACGCCAGTTAGTAACATTATCATGTATTGATGGTATAAACATCATCTCAATAGAAAACGAGTTAGGATCAAATCCCTCAGCAGGAATTAATATAGATGCCACATTTACTAACATATCATCTTCTTCATTAAGATATTTAGATATAGAAACAATATTAAATGCAGAAAAGTTTGAAATTAAGTCCCATACCTCTGCTTGGTAATTTTTTAAATGAGACGAAATACAATGTATGGAATTTTTAATCTATTTAATGATTCTTTCAAAATCACCATACACTTTCAAACGTTGAATTTTGGGATTTATGACCTTCTTGAGTCCTTGTATGAGTGCTTCATACTCTACAACGTTGTTCGTGCACTCAAACTCTAATCTACAAGAAACAAATATTTTATTTCCTCTAGGATCCAAGAGGAGGAAACTTGCACCTGCACCTTCTTCCAATTTCGACCCATCAAAATACAAAGACCACAATTTACATTTAGGGCTAGAATTAACTTCAATCAATTTTTTGTCTGTTGTCACTAATTTATTGACATTGACAATTTATATTTTTTCTCGCCATTTATAAAAGGATAAAGATCAGTAGCAAAACTAATAAAGGGCGAATCAATATTTAAAGAATCAATAAGATTTTTAGTTCGTTAGGGACATCAATATTAGTTACAACATGTCACATTTATTTCTCTCTATTAATTATAATCTTGTTGATTTCGCCTATAGTAGATGGTGAATGATCATTATATTATTCAATATTAATTTAACCTCCTCTGCATCATTTTCATCAGAGGTAGAATTAGAAATAATTGCTTGCATAGTGTCCAATAATCCTTCAGCAGACATACCTTAATTTGGTGGGAGAACTTGTTTTGGAAAGATTTCCTAAAAGGGTTTTTAAAGTTTGACCTATTTGAAGAAATTTATGTTGAATTATTTTCCAGATTTGAAAGTTTATTGAGAGCCTTTTGGAGACTTTCCAGATCAAAAGGGGAAGTTTCTTTGTTTTTGGACTTTTTTTTATGCTTCATATTTCTTACCAAAATAAGATGTTGTTTCAGATTGTTTATCAAAATTGGGCTTCAAAGTAAGGATATCTTTTTCTACAGATAGAGCTTCCTCAAAAGCTATTGGTAATGTATCTTTTTGGGCTCTCTCCACCCACATGGAAATATCATTAGGTTAAGATTTTACATAGGAGGCAACAATCAAATTTTGATCAGGCATAAATTCAACAGAAATTTTATTTTTTAGTGAAAGGAATCTCACATTGAAATATTTTACCTTCTCTTTGTTTTCCATTTTCATGTTTGACAATTATGTGACCAGCACCTTTGGTGGTTTATCATCTCATAATTTCTCTAGAAACGCAGCTTCAAATTGTGCTCAAGAAATAATGCTTTGGGGAGGTTGAGTGAAGTACCAGGTAGTAGCCTTCCCCTCGAATCTATATGGGAACAATCTGCGAACCACGTCTCCATGCCAAACATACTTTTGTCTAATGACCAACATAAAAGCCCTGATGTCATCCTTAGCTAACTGCTTAGAATCAGGGTCAAATTTGGGGAGAAACTTGTGAAGGTTTCTTGCCATGGGTTGATGTACACTAGGAACAACAATAACATCCTAATCAATCCATCCTAACAAAGTCAACTAATCCTCTCATTATAGAACTCATACTTGATTCCTCAATCGGTGGAGAAAATAAAGGATAAATTCCTCAATCAATGGGACAACTAATTGCATGTTCTCACAAAGACTTCAAGTTTAATTTTCCATAACTAATTAACTCATGGAGAATTAATTAATTAATATTTAAACTGATGGTAAGACCAAATTCGAATTTACTTCCTATAGTTAGACCAGGGACTGCTAAAAATAGGAAGGGACCATGAAATGCTATTTTTAGAAGGCGTTATTTTTAGCAGTTTCACCTCTCACCCAACGTGGCCAAAATTTACATTGGCCAAACTGCTATTTTCAGAAGTGCTATTTTTAGCAGTTCTATTTTTAGCAATTTCTAAATTTAGCATTTCTTGTTGCACACTTTTCAACACTCCCTCTCAACAAGAAAGGGATTATCAGCAACCCCGATCATGTCTCTATGGAACTCAAACTTGCCCTTTGACAATGTCTTTGTCAAAATATTGCATCCTGTTCCTCAGTCGAAATGTATAGCAACATCATGATCCTCTTGACCACACAATCCCGTAGATGATGATAGCGGATATCTATATGCTTGAACCTGTCATGAAACACTAGATTCTCAAAGAGTTTAATGCAACTCTGATTATCACAATATATCATGGTAGGATCCATCATCTGACCAAACAATCCCACTACAATCTTCCGCATCCAGATGGCCTCACATGTAGCTTGACTAGTAGCCATGTATTCAGCCTCCACTGAGCTAAGTGCAACTGATCTCTATTTCCTGCTATACCAAGAAATCGCAACTGACCCAAGGTTGAAGATTCCTCCAAAAGTGATCTTCCTATCTGACGGACTACCTGCCCAATCTGCATCCGTGAAGCCTTGGAGCTTCACTCCCTCTGTCCGCCTGTACCATAATCCATATTGTGTAGTTCCTCTGAGATATCTTAGCACATGCTTTTCTGCCTTCTAAAATAACTTGGTTGGCTGAACCATAGCTTGACTCAGCTGGTTCACTGCAAAGCACAAATCCGGTCGTGTGTTCGCCAGATACATGAGTGAACCCACAAGCTACCGATAAACATTAGCAGCTACTACCTCACCTGAAGTAGCATCCTCCTTCCTCCAGTTACCTGCTAGAGGAGTCTCCATGGGCTTGCACATCTCCATTGGAAGCGCTTGAGTATCTCATTGGCATACTTTCCTTGAGACACAAATACTTCCCCATCTCTCTGCCACACCTCCATCCCTAGAAAGTAGTGCATGAGGCCCATGTCCTTCATCTCAAACTCTCTTGCAAGGTCCTCCTTGGAAGACTTGATCAACTGATCATCACCTGTCAAAATCAGATCATTGACATAAAGTACAATAATCAATAGCTTACCTTCTACCATGATGTGGTAGAGGTTCGCATCTGCTTCACTCTTGGTGAAGCCCAACTCGGTGAAATAGTTGTTGATCCTAGTATACCAAGCACAGGGTGCTTACTTCAGCCCATACAATGCTCGTTTGAGCCAGCACACATGCGACTCATCATCGAAGGTCTAAAATCCCTCAGGCTGCTCAATGTATACCTCTTCCTCAATCTCCCCATTGAGGAAAGTTGTCTTCACATCCATCTGATGGATCTTCCAACCCATCTGAGCTGATAGTGCTAGAATCGATCTGATCGATGAGTACCTTGCAACAGGAGCAAAAGTCTCATCATAGTCAATCCCCTCAACCTATGAGAAACCACGGGCAAAAAACCGTGCCTTGTGTTTCTCAATACTGCCATCAGCTGCTTGCTTTACCTTGTAAAGCCATCAGGAAGTAACCACTGACTTGCCCCCCGGTCTAGGGACAACATCCCACACACTGTTCCGCATGATATAATCATACTTCTCTACCATTGCATCCACCCAAACTGGCTGCTACACTGCCTCCTCAAAATAAGAATTCTTAGTCACTACACACTCCCCAACCAGGGCCATGTAGCCAATGTATCTATCAAGAGATCTCCTCTGTCTGCGTTGAGAGGATGGCTACCCCACATTCTCTCTCGCATCCTGCATCAATCTGTCAGCTTCCCGTGAGCATTTCCGCCCATCTCTGGAAGACTCTCCAGCAGTGGTGATCTCCACTACTAGAATCTCTGCATGTGGCTGATCCACATCATCAAGAGGCTCCTCCTCCTTAGGAACTAATAGTTCCTCATCATCACCATGCAACTTGAGCTCCCTCTCAAGTGACACTCGCATGGCTCGCTGCTCATCAAACTTCAGATCCCTGCACACTACGGTCCTCTGACTGGCAAGCAGAAACACATGATAGTTGTGAGGTGTATCCGTGTACCCCACAAGTATTCCCAACTCAGTTGTTGGGTCTAGCTTCTTCTGAGCATCTTTGGTCACATGACAGAAGACTGGTGATCCAAAGATGCGGAAGTGACTCACATCTAGTTGCTTCCCCGAAAAAGCCTCCATAGGTGTCTTCATCCCCAAAATACGATGAGGACTTCTTTTCTGGAGATACACTACTGTATTGCATGCCTCAGCCCACAGATGAAGTGGTAGGCCTTGGTCATGCAACATCACTCGAGTTGCTCCCACAATAGACCAGTTCTTCCTTTCGGCCACCCCATTCTGTTGTGGGTTATGAGGTGTTGTGAGTTCCCATTTAATTCCTTTTGAAGCACGGAAGTCTTTAAACTTCTGGGAAACATATTCTCCACCATTATCACTTTGCAAGGCCTTTACTTTCATCCCTAATTCTTTCTCTGCCAAAGCTTTGAACTCACAAAACTTCAAGAAGGTTTGATCCTTCTTTTGCATAAAGTAGATCCAGCATCTATGAGAAAAATCATCAATAAAAATAACAAAGTACCTTTGCTTTACGGTGGAGGCTGTAGAGAAGGGCCCACATACATCTGAATGAACTCACTCCAAAATTTCTCCTGCTCTACTATCCCGATCCTGAAAGGAAGCTTTTGCATACTTACCCAAAGTGCAACCTTTGCATGTGCTCGTTTTCTCCAGCTTGCACTTGGGTAATCCGATAGAAATTTGTTGCATGATCTTCAAGGCCCCATGATGCAAGTGGCCCAGTCTCCTATTCCATAACTCGCCAATATCTTGGCCATGCACCACCTATGCTTTGGAACTCAGTGCAGCACAGTCATCTACCTGTAACTTATAGAGATTCTTAACTCGAATCCCTATCTTCTTGGTTTGTCCAGTGCCGATATGCCTTAGGAAAACTTTTCCCAAACTAAAGACTACATCATAGCATTTATCCTCAAGCATGGCAATAGACACAAGATTCTTTTTTAGCCCTGGTACATACATAACATTAGAAAGAGTGAGGGGAGAACCATGCTCCCTTTGAAATACAACCGTACCTTCACCTGAGACAAGGTACTTTCCGTCATCGCCCATCTCGATCCGTATCTGGAGATCCTTCTCCTCCAAAGTACTAAGAAGATTCTTGTCACCTGACATGTGGAAAGAGGCTCCACTATCTAGGTACCAAACACATCCCATGCAGTATGAAACCATGCATGCAATAAGTGAGAAATCCAGCTCAAACTGTGAAGCTAGTGCCTCACCATCAGATTCCTTGGAGGAACCTTTCTTGGACTTCTTCCTTGGACAATTAGTAGCATAATGGCCCAACTCATGAAAATGAAAGCATCTTACCTTCGACTTGTCAAACTTCTTCCCACCTTAAGAAGACTTGGATTGGGATGCCTTCCCTTTCCCTTTCTTAGCTTTAGTTGCTAAAGCCAAGTTCTCTTCATCATCATGTTTTGATGAAGATCCAACCCTGGTGCTCCATCTGATCTCCTCTTGCATCAAATCCGACCATAGTCGTTCCCAATCTAGCAATTTCTCCCTTCCATTAACCGAGTCCTGGTAGCTATGCCAGCTCTTATGAAGGAAAGGAGTGCTAGACTCACCATATCATCATCAACTGTAGTGATCCCTACGCTTGCAAGCTCGTCTCTGTAGTTGGTGAGCTTGTTCAGGAATGTAGTGATCGTGTCGCCTTTTTCACACTTGATCTTTCGAAGCTTGTCCTTCAGTGCCAACTTCCTCTGATCAATACTATTCTTATATAAATCTTTCAATTTTTTCCACATTGCAAATGGAGTCTCCTTCCCATGGAGGCTCAAGACTCTGTGATCTCGAACTCCCTCCAGGATGATTCTCCTAGCTCTAGCCACACACTTCTTCCATTTCACTAGTTGAGTACCATCAATAGGCTTAGGGACTTCTTGATCAATGAAGTCCTTAAGGTCGTTATCTTCTAATACTACCTCCATATGATCCTTCCAAGCTATGTAGTTGAGCTGCCATCAAGGGCATACTCAAGCCTCAAACCATAGAAAGCCATCGGTGAAATAGATGTGATAAGAACTTGAGATCTATATCCTGAATAATAAACTTTGAATTTCTCTTGCTTGTATATTGTTCTTCCTTGATCACCTGTGCTCTGATACCATGTAGAAATTTCACCTGTAGATCAACCCGATATATGCAATGTACTAAAGCATAATACTTGATCCAGTTCTACAAAACATTAAGTAGAAGCATAATCAAATTCATGAGAAACATCAAGCATAAACAGATATAACTGAGTAAGAGAAATAATCAACCATAACACAAGATATATCACTGGGGAAAGCACCAGCATAAAACCCCAACACTGTATTATTAATCATATGGAAATCCTCTTCTACATACAAAAAGAATCAGCTCAAAAGTTGTCCTGCTCTCTCTGCAATTAGAAGATGAAGATCATAGACTACCTAGGCCCAAATATATAGGCCACAAGTCCTCCAATCCCCTATTTCCTTACGCAATTTTGATTGGGTTCCAATTACATAACATGTGGGAATTGACCCCAGTCATACCTGCTGTCAACCTCAAGTCCAACTACGCAATCCTTGAGGACTCAAGTTCCTCTTGCATGCAAGGAATATTCACTAGAAATATCCTAGCATTTGATAGTACATTGTCCCTCATCTAATCTCAACTGGGTCTCTGTCTGAACTGCCATGCATCAGTTATCCATGAGAGAATACTCGGTTATCTGAAAATAATAGTTGTCACATGCACGCAAGCATCAACAAACTATATCTCATTAATTTAACAACTTGATAAATTAACTCTAACTGGACTTGACTAAGTTAAACTAAGTCAGCTGATCCTCTCATTATAGAACTCATGCTTGATTCCTCAATCAGTGGAGAAAATAAAGGATAAATTCCTCAAACAGTGGAACAACTAATTGCATGTTCTCCCAAAGACTTCAAGTTTAATTTTCCATAAATAATTAACTCATGAAGAATTAATTAATTAATATTTAAACTGCTGGTAAGACCAAATTCGAATTTATTTCCTATAGTTAGACCATGGACTACTAAAAATAGGAAGGGACCATGAAATGCTATTTTTAGAAGGTGTTATTTTTAGCAGTTTCACCTCTCACTCAATGTGGCCAAAATCCACACTGGCCAAACTGATATTTTTAGAAGTGCTATTTTAAGCAGTTTTATTTTTAGCAATTTCTAAATTTAGCATTTCTTATTACACACTTTTCAACATTTATCTTGTACGTTTTGTGATTGCACAATCGTTTCATTATTTCCATTGATGAATAGAATAGATTCAAGTATATTATTTTAGTAAATTACAATTAGAAATTTGAATCTACAAGGAGTTTCTACATGGTATCAGAGTAGAAATCACTCTAGAAGAGGAGAATACGAGTTTGTATTTTGAAGGTGAAATCAAATTTGCAATATCATTCTTTAGAGCCAGCATGATGTCGTTCTACAGATTGAGAGTCAAATAATCCCTTGAGGGTAGTTCGAACTATATTTCTTGGAAGGATAGGATGGAGGCAGTGTTGGAAGACAACAGGCTTAAGGAATTCATAAACAAAGATATTTTTAAGCCTCTAGCAATTGATGCTCAATATTTGGCAGAGTGGAGGAAATGTGTTGCAAAGGTGAGAAGGATCATATAAGAAGGAGTTTGAGATAATATTGTCTTGAACCTCCATGGGAAGGAGACTCCATATGAAATGTGGAATGCCTTAACATACCTATTTCAGAACAACATTGACCATAGGAATTTGGCACTGAAGGACAAGCTCAGGAAAATCATGATGGAGAAGGCCGACACGATACCAAAGTACTTGACCAAGTTCATCCAATGTTGGGATGAGCTTGGAAGTGTTGGTGTTACAGTTGTTGAAGATGATCTAGTCAGTGTAGCACTTCTAGGCCTTCCCAAGAGCTAGAAAACCTACCAATATTCGGTAAATGGGAGGGAGAAGCTACCAGAGTGGGAGCGTTTGTGGTTTGACTTGGTGCAAGAATAGGTTCGGCAAAACACCAGAGATGGATCCCCATCCAAGCATGATGATGAGAAAAATTGTCTCTTGGATGGAAAGGTAAAGAAAGGGAAAGGGAAGTCATCTCATTCCAAATCAAATTCTAGTCAGGCAAGCAAGAAGGACTTGTCAAAGATTAAATGTTTTCACTGTCATGAGCTAGGATACTATGCCATGAATGTTATAGACATTTTTGTGCCTTACAACTCCAAGCATGAAATATCCATAAACCAAGGGCTCCTAAGTCCCTAAAAGTGTTGTTCTAACCCCTAAAGGAACAAGGTCAACAGATTACAGCTTCTCCCAGAAGTTCTCCACCAGAAACTGCTCAGAATTGGTCAAAACAGGATCATTTCAGCTGCTCCACTGGCTAAGTGCGTTGCATTGCACCTAAATACACTGTGAAGGTGCGTTGCATTTCAAAACTCCCTTCTGTAGGGTGCGATGGGTGAGAAATGACAAATGGCAGTGTCGTTCCGCGAGGTGGAGAGGTAATGGAAGCTTCCAGAATCTTCTCCTGTGACACTTGCCTCACTGAATTCAACCAAAGATGAGTAAGAGACCCTCAGTCTCCAAGTGGAAGCAAGAACTGAAAGAGATAAGACACTAATCAAATCACAAGCTGACTCATCCTCCTTACACATATCTATATATGGATCCCTCATCCCAGAGATCCAGAGGTTGGAATTTTCCATATTGTAGGGAATTGTTGTTGGTTTTTGAGAAAAACATCAGAGTATTGGGGGATCTATGCTTTGTTTGAGGTGAAGAGGGGCTTCTTTGCTGGGAGGTTGATGCTGGGTCAGGAACCACCGGTTGTAACTTCTCCTGGATCTTTTCTTGTTTATCAATAAAAACTATTTGAGTTTTTCCTCCATGCTTTTGTATCATTGATGCTTGTTACATTTGTATGGTTATCTTAAATCTGATCCTAAGTTGTTTATGAATATAGATCCATGTCTTTGTATAGTTTTCTTCTTCTGTGATCTTACAGGTACTTTGTGAAGCTGGGCAAGTAAGGGAGCAGGTAGCTGGAGACTGTCAAAGAAGAGAGGGATTGGATCAAAGGATTAGCGCAAGACACAGGTTGGTTCTTTCTATTCCTCTCTATCTATAGTTCATAAAGGAAATACAAAAGTAGTTTTTCTCTGTTTGTTTCTAAGGCAGCTGTCACACCTTAGTGGGATAGAGTAGTTCTAAATAGACACTTTTCCCTGTAACAAAATGGCGACTCCGCTGGGGAATGTCTAATTAGTTTGTTTGTGTATCATTCTTTGTTGTTTGTTTCATAAACTTATAAGTAGCATTCGAACTGCATTTGCCATAACAAATGAAAAGTAGACATCTGCTGCTTCAATCCATTCACTGGATCTGTTTATGATTTGAACAGCTGATTCATGAACTATCTGATTGCCCTTGTGATAGCTCTTAGACCCTCCTTAGATCTACCCCTGATTGTTGAATTACTGATTGCTTTTACTCGGCCAAAACCAAATACTGAACTGCAAACTGTGACCCGGAACCCGGACAGATTGTCGTTTCTGGCCCAGCGCATGTACTGTTAAGAGATCCTGAATTTCAGCGCACTTCCCGAAAGGGCAACCTGCGCTGCATTTCAGATTCTCTGTGTTACAGGTGCGCTGATCAGACTAGCCCTGTGCAGCTGTGGTTCTTGTGCTTCATTCTTTCCAGTTCTATCTCTGAATTTTGCTGCCTGTGATTAGTATATGTCTGTTCGAAACCCCTTTTCCTTGTTGTTATTCCGCTTCCTTTGTACAAAATAACTGTAGATGTTTTTGTGTGTTTGTTGAGTCATTTACAGTTCTCCTTAGCAAAAGTAGCGTATTCGTACTGTCGTCTGTTGATTTGAATCTGTCGTAAGTGTCGATTTCAATCGTTGGAAAGTTTGATTGCTGTTGATGGTTGATTATCCTGTTACTATTGCTTTTGGTCTGGATTTGTGATTTTCTAGTGTCAAGAACAAGTGTTCATTTCAAAATCGCAAGGTGTCGTAATCATCTCTGTTTTTGATTTCGAAAAAGAGCTTGTTTATATTTGTCACTTGAAAAGAAATTCAGATTTGTACATCAACTTTCTTTTTAGCATCAATACTAAGAAAGTCGAAAACAAATACATGCATGTGCATTTGCATATAGACAGTCTGTTTGGCTTGATTTAGGAAAGTGCATTTACAGTGTGCTCTTTGCTCTTTGTGAAAAGATTGTGTCTTTCTTTTCCTCTAATAGCTAGGATTTTCATGGTACAAAAGAGATAAAAGTTTGTTTATCATCTTTAGATTGCATTTTAGGAATTACATCTACATCTCGTGGTGAACCCAAAAGGCAAACTTCATAATCAAGATCAACTTAAAATAAATTCAATGAATCTAACAACGCTTTGGAACTTAAAGCACAACATTTAGAGGTCTAGGCTAGAGACGTATTCCGGCGTCGTAAAGCCTGGTAACTATTGTCCTCACTGATGGTTGGGTGATTCCTACACTTTGAGACGATAAGTTCCAGTACGGACTTGTGCTCCCACGTACCGTCGAGTATATTTTGGGAGACACCTATAGGCTTAAATCCTTTATCCTTAGGAAGCCGTGTCTGTCGCCTTATTGATCACAATGCACTGAACACAGCATTCGGGAAGATTGACTGCCGTACCGTAAAAAGTATTCTGCATTTTTGTGATTGGTTTGGTACTCCCTCTACCTAGATCTCCAGAGTAGTCCCTTCCGTTCCTTTTCAGACTCCTTAACGGAAAAGGTCCATCTGAGCACTTGTCACTTCGGGCTCATTAAAAATCGAAGGAGACTAGAGTCATCTTTTGTTTTTTCTCGACTCTTAAAAACTGAAAAAACAAGTTGTGTCAAAGCGTCTAAAATTTATTTTAAACGGAATATTCATTACCCTTTCCTACGTTGATCTTGGGTTGAGAAAATGGAGTCTACCAACCAAGGAATTCCCCTTGGAGGAAATCCTAGTCCCTTCTCCTCTTGGGGAGATGTTGGTGCACCCCATATGGCCACATTGTCGCTTCCAGGACTGACAATTGGTTTTCCTGTATGGCTCTTCTCGACCTCTGTCGTTCAGAACACCACTATTCCTGAACAATCGAATCAGCAATTAGACGAATCCAGAGTTACCCACCAACCTTCTACTTCCTCTAATTCTTCCTCTCCTCCTTCCTCTTCACTTGTCAGGGCTGGTAAAGCCAAAAGTCAAGTTCCTAAGGAGAAGAAGGAAAAGAAGAAGAAAGAGAAGAAGAAGAAGGAGCCAAAAGCGAATGGGGGAAAACGAGTGTCGTCTAACGAAAATCCACACACTGCACCGACCAGGCCTAAATCGCCATGTGTCATTTTCAAAGGAGACCATTTTCACAGAGATTGTCCCTGCATCCCTCGGATCTTAAGGGACTGGTCTCCTCGTTTGCACAACTCGGTGTCGTCAACCTCTGATGATCATGTTGAAAACACACCGTCGACTAGTGAAAGTGAAGCCCAAGGACAAAAAGGAAAATATAGATTTCCTTGTAAACTATGTGAAGGCGATCATGCCGTTCACCATTGTCCCTTCTTAGACGAAGCTAAAAGAGTTTTGGATGATCGTCTGGTTTCACCGTTATGACTTCCTCCTGGATATAAAAAGCTCTTACCGAGTCCATCACTAGTCGAAAATCCGGTTGACCCACTCAGGTGGTCAGCCGAAGCATCTATCATTCAAGATGAACCATCTGAGTCCATACCAGACAAAAGTCAAAAGGTCGAGGCAGCAGTTGACCCGGTCTTTCCTTCAGAGGTTCCATCTTCAGATGATACAATCACTGAAGAGAACAAGGATGACACCGTCCAAATTCTTTTCATAAGCACAGACTCCAACAAACATGGGGGCAATTTACCCGTTCCTTTACCGCAGGAAGGAAGTTCGTCAGAGTCGTACCCGGCCGTCTATTCGATCCCACCTCCAAGCAACCTAGTTGTCTCCTTCGACTGGAATCAACTAGGCAGACCCCGTTTACCAACTAGTGTACCATTCCAAATTATTGTTCAGATATATAGAATGGTTATGGCTGGTACCATCATAGATGAGGGGGCTTCTGTGAGTATCCTTTCCTCAACTGCTTGGAAAGCGCTTGGTTCGCCACCGCTTTTGCCTGAGATGAGAAATCTGACAGGCTTTGATAAAGGAACCAGTCGACCGTTAGGGATCCTTCCCGATGTGCCCATAACATTGAGAGGGAAAACCATTCACATGAATGTAATGGTAGTTCAAGGACCCCTAGATTACAATCTACTTCTTGGACGAGACTATATTTATTGCATGGGAGAAATTGTCTCCTCACTCTTTAGAGTAATGTGTTTTCCGCACGAGGGAAGAGTGGTCAAGCTCATGGACCAGCTTTCATTCCCCGGATCATACAGAGAAAATAGTCATATACCATCCTTGAATGGTCTTTTCACGCAAGAAATGTCTCAATCTCCAGTCCGTCCTCCCGATGAGTGCGAGTGATTCGGAGGGATATGACTGAACCCCAAGGGGCATGCACCCTGGTCTGCTTCGGTAGGAAAACTTCGGGTATAGGGTATGTTTCCACGAGAGAATATGACTAGTATGTACCCCCGTCCGTGATTGGAAGAGGGGGTTATTCTAGAACAAGATTCTCTTGTCAAAGTTATGTGAGTGGAGTAGCCTCCTTCACTCACCTTTGTCTATTTCGGTAGACATCGCCGAAGAAGTGTTTTGTTTGCGCTGCGAATAGAACAATCTTTGGATAACCTGTAAGAGGTAGGCCTCTCTTGGTAAAACAAATGTTTTAACGGACTAAAGAAGGGGTAACCTTGAAACTCTGTTTTATACCTAGATGCATGCAAACCTTTTGGAGTGCAAGCGAAGAGCGACTATTTATTTTTTTAATTTTATAGGACCTCTAACCCTTTAAACTCGTAGGATTGGTCGTCTCCTAACTTGCATAAAGAAAGGATGTGGGGCAAAACTCTAAAAGTTTCCGTTTTTATATGAGACATTCTTATCATACGAC
The DNA here is from genome assembly GCA_031772625.1 of Pinus tabuliformis. Lineage (NCBI taxonomy): Eukaryota > Viridiplantae > Streptophyta > Pinopsida > Pinales > Pinaceae > Pinus > Pinus tabuliformis. The sequence goes on from CM062810.1 coordinate 142,361,069, forward strand.
TCAATTAATCGAGCAGTGTTACCACAAGGTTCAAGCTCGTTAAAAAATAAACCCGCATCGAGCAGTTTTAGCACATAGTTCAAACTCGTTAAAAAATAAACATAATACATGAGCAAATGTTTCCACCCGCATTTAAGCTCGTTAAAAAATGAACTATTTCCTGGTAAATAACCACTGTGAATGTAGTACTTCAGCCATTAAAGCCTTGGTCGTGTTTGCACCGTCACCTCCACTTTTTCATTGGCCGATCATTCACCTCCATTTGATTGTTTACCCATTTTGAGGAACAGCTGCGAAGAGTGATTTCATTAGCCATCCTTGTGACACTGCCGTGATTGGAAAATTCCAAACCTTACCTGGAATCAGCTGCTACCCGTTTTATCACTCGTTCCTCAAAAGACGAGTCTTCTTTAAGCTCTTTTCAACTGACTCGTAAAATATGAAAAGATTGCCGAGTCCTTGGCCTTCCAGCTCGTTAAAGGGACAGGAAGTGCTATCCCTCATCTAGATTTTAATCTTTTTGGACCTGAGGGTTATTGCACAAAAAGATCGAGCACTTGTTTTGTTCGGCTCGTTAAAACTATCGAAAATTCATCCCTTTTGTATTGTTTTATACTTTTTCGGACTTAAGGGATTAGTTGACGAAAAAGGAATTTTGGAGTTACCTTTACGTTCCTTTTCAGACTCTCTAAAATTGAAAAGGACCGAGTTATCTTTGTCGTTAAACTCGTTAAAAAGATTAATAGCGACAAACTTGTCTTTAGACGAGAACGAGTTTCACTATCGCTAGGCTCGTTAAAACATAGCGATGGGTTTGCCCGAAGGGAAAATTATAGAACAAGCATATGTTATCCTCCTCAAGCTTGACAAAAATAAAGAGGTACCGGTCAGCAATGACTAGGGAAAAATTGGGAAGAAAACTCAAAGAATCTTTATCGGTAGCAAGTCACTCTTGAACATGACACTTCCACTCCGTGTCCGAGTCGGGTTGGGTTGTTTCATTCACCGGTCACATCGCCATGGTCACGCCATACCATCCACATTTGGGGTTAATGCTACCAATCCATCACATCAATGTCGCCGATATGTTCAAGAGAAGTCATCCAAAGAAGTCACCTGTGTCTCACCCACTACCATACATTATACTCCATTCTTTCATGACCACCACCCTGAACATTATATCATCAGATCGTTTTCACCTCCATCAAAATCATTTGCTCCATTCCATGTCATTGATGTGGGATTCATTAAGGCCCTCCTGTGACGGATCACTTCTTGTCGACATCAGCTCATTATCCAAGAAGTTGATCTAGGAACACTCCATTTAGTACTTTGAAGCTTGCATGCCTCAATGGCAAGTTTCTCACTTCCGGCGACAGGTTTACATCAATGACCTTCGATCGAAAGAATTTGCGCGGTGTTCGACGCCAAGTCCTTTATTCACACCACTTGGATTGTACTGCAGTACCTTGAGGATCATTGTCATTATCGGTGATTCCTCTCACGCTTGTTAACAGTTTACATCATTGACTGGTAATCAAGTGATGTCTTTCCATGTTCGACTTCAAAACATTTCTCACATGGATCGACTTGTACTTCGAGTAAAGATCGGACGAGATTGAAGACCCCGGATCTAGTTTCATCCATCCGGGCTGCGATATATATTCAGGGAAATAAAGACATCAAATGTACAGCATTGCAGCATAGATAATCATCCTACCAAAGGATGATGGCTCTATCAAAATCATCAATCTACACTCAGACGTTTGTCTGTCCTATGTACATGAAAATGAATTTATAAAGCTGAGCATGGGAATGCCCGCCTCAGCTAGATCATGAAAACAGTATGAAGATAATGTATTGTATTGTATCTTATTACAGGTCTCCTCCCAGCATTGAAAGAACTTCGGATCCTCATAATAAATCATTTCACCCGACACCAAAAGGTTAATGGCCTCATACTTTAGGGGGCAACTGTTATAGACATTTTTGTGCCTTACAACTCCAAGCATGAAATGTCCATAAACCAAGGGCTCCTAAGTCCCTAAAAGTGTTGTTCTAACCCCTAAAGGAACAAGGTCAACAGATTACAGCTTCTCCCAGAAGTTCTCCACCAGAAACTGCTCAGAATTGGTCAAAACAAGATCATTTCAGCTGCTCCACTGGCTAAGTGCGTTGCATTGCACCTAAATACACTGTGAAGGTGTGTTGCATTTCAAAACTCCCTTCTGTAGGGTACGATGGGCGAGAAATGACAAATGGCAGTGTCGTTCCGCGAGGTGGAGAGGCAATGGAAGCTTCCAGAATCTTCTCTTGTGACACTTGCCTCACTGAATTCGACCAAAGATGAGTAAGAGACCCTCAGTCTCCAAGTGGAAGCAAGAACTGACAGAGAGAAGACACTAATCAAATCACAAGCTGACTCATCCTCCTTACACATATCTATATATGGATCCCTCATCCCAGAGATCCAGAGGTTGGAATTTTGCACATTGTAAGGAATTACTGTTGGTTTTTGAGACAAACATCAGAGTATTGTGTGATCTATGCTTTGTTTGAGGTGAAGAGGGGCTTCTTTGCTGGGAGGTTGATGCTGGGTCAGGAACCACCGGTTGTAACTCCTCCTGGATCTTTTCTTGTTTATCAATAAAAACTATTTGAGTTTTTCCTCCATGCTTTTGTATCATTGATGCTTGTTACATTTGTATGGTTAACTTAAATCTGATCCTAAGTTGTTTATGAATATAGATCCATGTCTTTGTATAGTGTTCTTCTTCTGTGATCTTACAGGTACTTTGTGAAGCTGGGCAAGTAAGGGAGCAGGTAGCTGGAGACTGTCAAAGAAGAGAGGGATTGGATCAAAGGATTAGCGCAAGACACAGGTTGGTTCTTTCTATTCCTCTCTATCTATAGTTCATAAAGGAAATACAAAAGTAGTTTTTCTCTGTTTGTTTCTAAGGCAGATGTCACACCTTAGTGGGATAGAGCAGTTCTAAATAGACACTTTTCCCTGTAACAATGAAGTGTCCACACAAGAATCCCTCGGGAGGAGTGGAAGGTGAAGCTCTTGCTTCACAATTTGAGTTGGATTTCACCCTCATTGTTTGCATGCTAACATCATGTTGAAGTCTCAAATTTCTGTTGCTCCAACATGGGGGATAACCACCCAGTCTGGACCTTAAAAGCGGCTCCTTTTCCATTTGGTGTGGTGGCTCTGACTGGGGATAATGGGATCAGTTTCCCAGTGTGGGTTTTAAAATGATAGTGGGTGGTTTTCAAGTGATTGCAATAGAATAATGATAACTAAATGGCCTATTCTATGATGAAAATATCTAGCTAACTTAATCTAATATAAACTCAAGTATTATGTGCGATATGTGATCTAAAAATATATATGTTTGACATGACATGATAATAAATATCAATCACGCATTAAACAGAGATGATAACGTGTAAAGATAATTTATTTGACTAAATAATTAGTCAAAGAAATGTATAAACTATATTGCATATATCTGATGATTATATATGAAAACAAATAATTTCACTGGGCATCATACAATAGTTCAATTAACACATAACAGAAAGAATGTATTCCAAATATAATTCATGAAAATAAAATTTTATCACTAACAAAACAGAACTGATCATACAAGATAATAGTACCATATGTTTGAAGTCCTGCTCATTTAACTTAGTTACAAATATCAGCTCCTTTCTTCATATCAAAATATTCTCCAAGTATACAATAGTGCATCAACAAAGGAAAGTAGTCTGACATTCAAAAGAAACGACCATGTTCCATAATTTCATCAAGGCATTCACAAACTTACAGAAGTGCATTATTTGCAAATGTTTTTGATAAAATTATGGACCTTTCTCTAAATGCATGAGAAGGGTATAAATACTATCTATCTAAGGTTCAAAAATAGATTATACAAAATATTTGAGGAGGTTTCAAACAACCTCCTCCTAACTAGAAACTAATTCTAAAAATAAAAATGACTTGATGAGAAGAGGTTATGACAATGACTTGTTATCTGCCAGCTTCTCCTTTAGATCACATATATCGCCCATCGGTTTCACTTGAGGAGGTGCCCCATGCTGCATTCTGACCTATCCTGCGAAAATAGCATCTGTGAGAGGTGGCAACATCCGTTTCGTTGAGTGGAGGGAGAAATTGAGCGTCATGATTTGGTTGTGAGGCTTGACAAGGTATTGCCAATATGCCTCCCAAACAGTCTTTGATAATTTTGCGATCGCCTCCCTTTGGGTTTCTACTTTTTCCTTTCAATTTTTATTCAGGTCATTTAAATGTGGCAGCGATTTCGGGTTACCTTCTTTCACCAGGTTGGTGGCGTGAAAAGTGTGGTTTACTGCTTTTACTATGTTCTTGGCCACCCCTGTTGCTCTTGCCACTGCTAACTCGGCCTGCTTGATCCGCGCATCCCAATCTGTAAACAAAATGTCCTTATGTGTCTCTTCAATCTCGGGAAAACTAGCGCTCCTTCCCTCTTTTGTTTCTTGCCATTCAATGTATTCAGAGATTCTTGTATTTAAATCGTTAAATCCAGTTCTCTGGTCAATTGCCTTATCCGTTAACTGATCACTGGTAACCAGATAAGGAGTGACATGAGACATTCTCTGGAAAAATAAATCTTCTTGTTTTGTTAGAAGGGAATTCAGCTCTAATGCTTCTTTGATGAATTCATCAAAAATGGGGGCATCCTTATATTTTTCCATGGCTTGCTTCAAGTCTTGGATTTGCATGTTCTTCGCAGATATGTCCGCTTCATGGCTTATTTTTAACAAATCCATATTCTACTGCAATTGAGCTAGTTGTTTAGAGGCTTGCCTGCTCACATTTTCCTTTTCAATTTCAAGTTGTTGCTCGAGCTGCAGTATCTTATCCTCTCTTTCCCTTAACAAAATAGATATCTTTGTAGCCTTATCCATGGTGGCAGTTGCATATGCCCCTATAAACTGCGACAGCCTGGTCAAGTTTTCAGCTGGATTGGAAGGGATATCCTTCCAGACTATGTCCATCGGCTCATTCCCAGGTGGGAGCTCGGGTGTCCCTATCCTCCTTATTTTCCTCTGTCTCCTCACTACAGCCTTGTGCAGTGAGTTGTAGAATACATCTAAAGGAGGGATTTCAGTTACCTTTAAGACAATTTCCAATGTGGGCAAAGCATGAATGATTTCTGTCTGCTGCAAATTTGTCCCTTGCTCATCCATCGGCTCAGACTCTATATTTTTTTGAGAATGCAGAGGAGTGTGATACTCCATGGTCTCCTGGGCATCTGTTGTCTTAGGAGTGTCTTGTAATTTTTTATTGAATTGGTCCCACTCCTGCTCCAAATTTCTGCTTTTGATCTGAGAACTGATGTCTTTAGTTAGGTCACTCATGACCTGCTTTTCAGCTGACCTTCTGCTAGATTCTATTCTATTCTCTATATCTTTGGCTTTCCCTATATCTTGTGTTTTTCCTGTATGCACCTAAGACTCTATGCGAGAATTTTGTCCCTTGTTGTTGATAGTTACACTGGGCGTAGGTTTGTCCTTGGCTCTTAACAACTGTAATGGAATTATTTGGAGCCTTTTGTTTCTGAATTCCTTCGCCTATCAGGAGAAGGTCTGAAGCGGATCCTTTGGAAAACCTGGGGGATTTCTTATTAAAAATCAATTGACGCAATGGTAAAATAACACCGTGGCATATTTTATAGAAATGAGGGACAAAATAGGATTCCCACATTTGTTTGTAACTGAGACAGATGCGGTAGGGGTCTTGCAAAGTCCATTCCAACCCATGATTAGGAATTTAGTATAGAAACAGATAGCATCCATGATATAGGAACTGAAATAAAATGGAGGAAGGTTCTCTATGGAGGTGGACCTCTTTTGACAGTACTCGAAAATGGCAGTAGCTAGATTATCAGATAAGATAGTGGCCCAATTCATTATATGTGAATTGACACAAGCATAAATTAAAGGAATCTATTCTATGGAGAACTTGGCATTATTAGGTAATCCATATAGCCTACATAACATAGAAGCCACATAGTTATAGGGATTTGCCAAAGAAGAAATGGGGTACATATCCGTCTTATCATACTTGAATTTTTTCTATAGAACCCTCCAGCCCTGAATCATCTTGAAACGTTCTTCATTCTTCTTTGCGAAGTTCGCCAGGTATTACTTATCATAAATGTCCTTGGGGTCAAGTATATGATACATTTGCTTCAGGTCTTCAGTTTTTAAAGATCCCATTAGTTCCATCTTCGAGTTCCTGAATTGCATGTCTTCAATACTGAGATTTTCCACCACTTGTTGAAAATAGCAACAAGAAATGCTAAAAATAGCATTGCTAAAGATAGCATTTCAGGATATTCCAATTTTAATTTGTCCTTGAATTAAAATTGAGAATTAGAATTAGAATTTAGTCTCACCAATTGTTTGAAAAATAATTAATTAATTCATCTTGAGTTAATTAGTTGGAGAAATTCAAACATGAAGTCTTTGTGAATTCATGCAACAGTTATCCCTTTGATTGAGGAATTTATCCCTTAATTAAGGAGATAAGGATGAGTTGTATTTGATTTGTAATTAGTTAGCTTAGTTAACTGAGTTAAGTCTAGTTAGATTAGTTCCAAACAATTTGTGGAACTAATTGTGAGTTCAGTCAGTTAATGCATACATGCATGCAACTAGTGTACTCTAGATAACTGAATATTTCAGCAGAGAGAGAGAGATAGTAAATTTACAACATAAGTCAGCACTTTGACTTGTCTAAATAAGAGCATAGATCATATCTAAGAAGATGATACATGAGGCAGCTAAAATCAGTTTAGGACATGCTTGTTAGGCCCCTGTAATACTAGTGATTCCCCCATTACTATTGTAGTTGTATCCCTTATTAATATTTTTGTGCCCCTATTGTAACCATATTGCTATTACTGTGCCCCATAAAATACCTCTATTGTTATTTTTGTGCCTTTATATTATTATTGTTAGGTCGGCTTGGTTATATTGTGACCCTTTAGACTCCTATATATAGAAAGGAGGTCTTGTCATTTGTATCATCCAAGAATTATTCATTTGTGTAATGTAAAGGAGGTTGTCCCCTCGAAGAGGCTAAATTCTAAGGCGTTGATCTATCTTTTCTATCATTTTGTGAGCTGGTTTCATAGCATTTGGTATCAGAGCTTTGGATTCTAGGGTTTCGCTGCTCCAAATAGGTCATCGTGGAATTTTCACAATAAATTCTTCTTTTTTCTGCGATGTTTCAGATGCTAAAAACAAAACCCATTTGGGTTGAAATTGTTATGAACCTTGGGTCCAAAATTAAGAGTTTTTCGCGCTATATTTGCGGAGATATGATCTATGGAAGTTGGCCTTTTTGCAGAATCCCGAATTAAATTCCAAACAGGTGACCTTGGGAAAATCGTCATAACTTTTGTTTTGAGCATCAGATTGAAATTTCGTAAGAAGTTACAGAAAGAGGACAGACTATAGTTTCTTGTGTATAATTTGTAGACCCGAAGGTCAAAACAGTGACATGTGGCACTTCATACAAGTTAGCTCTTCTGAAAAGGTATATAATCAGGTCATCTTGGGAGATTGTGCATAACTCTTTCTTAGAGAATCTAAATTTGATCAGACTTGTGGAATTGGAAAGAGGACATAGAAAGATACTTCAGGTCGCAATTTCAGAACTAGATGATCTGAATTTACAGAGATACATCAAATTAAATATCGAGCTCCTACAAAGTGAAAAAAAGGTGTGTAATTTCTTTTAATTTTTCATAAGATTGGTTTGAAAAATTAGTTTGAAGGAACTCAAAGGGAATAGTGAAGAATTATTAGCATTAATTAATGCCCCAAAGAAAGAAAATGGAAACACCTAGTAAGCAACCTGAAAGCTCTAGCATTACTCGTGAAGAAGAGGAAGAAATGCAACATGATATATCAAAATTACAAGACCAAGTACAACAAATTTCACTTTCACTAAAGGTAAATGAAGCCAAGATGAATGGCGTGGAAGCTAAGATGAATGGCATGGATGATAAGATGGAAGCTAAGATGAATGGTATGGATGATAAGATGGAAGAATTGAAGATAAATTTGAATAAGTTGCTACAAGAAATGGTCACTAATGGTGAAAGGGTAGTAAAGGAAACTCATGATGAAAACAAAATAAATGCTAATAATGATTTCATAGACTCTAATGTTGGATTGAAGACCCACCATATTTCAAAAATTGATATGAGGAAGTTTGATGGCAAGGACCCCGCAACATGGATACTACAAATGGATCAATTTTTCGATCTCCGTAATGTGCAAAACACACAAAAGGTATGTATTGCAACTTTATATTTGGAACCAAATCAGTTTGTATAGTATCAATGGCTTTGCTCTCATAAACAAATTGTCACTTGGACAATTTTTAAGGAAGAAATGACAGCACATTATGAGGATACAAAAAGCAATACTTTTTTTAGCCAATTGATAAGTCTCAAACAAAAGGGTTCAATGATGGAGCACATTGAGGACTTCCAAAAATTGAACATAAGGGTAAAAGATATTCCAGAGGAGCATAGGATTGATGTGTTCATATGGACTTTAAAGGATAGTATCCAACATGACGTTCGCCTTTGGGAACCTGATTCATTGGAGAAGGCATTCAGGTTAGCAAGAAAAATGGAAAGCCAAATTATGGCAACCAGGAAGCCTACCACTCACAACTATAAAAATGGATGTGTTGTTGCCCTTAGCCTTCCACAACCTATAAGGTTGACACAACAACAATTGGAAGAAAAAAGAGCAAAAGGGCTTTGTTACAGTTGTGATAGCAAATACACTAAAGGTCATAAGTGTGCTGAGAAGAAATTATTCTACATAGATTGTGAAGAGGAGGAAGAAAAGGAACAAGAAATGTCAAAATAAGAGGATATACTCCAAAAACAAACCCTAAATAAAGAAGAAATGAATCCAACCATATCTTGTAATGCATTGGCTGGAATTACCACTCCTCAAACTATCAAGATAGAAGGACATATCAAGAAGAAAATCCTAACAGTGTTTATTGATTCAGGAAGTACCCGCAATTTTATTCATTGTAAGATAGCAAAAGAATTAAATTGCTTCCTATATCCAACACCAGAGTGTCAAGTGATGGTTGCAAGTGGAGGAACCATAAATTGCTCTGGAAACTGCCATAATATCAAGCTATCCATGGGAGAATATGTATTGAATAGCCCAATGCTTTCCATTCCAATGGGAGGTGTTGATGTTATACTAGGAGTCCAATGGCTACTATCCTTGGGTACAATAGCTTTTAATTTCAAGAACTTTTCATGAAATTTTCTACGCAAGGAAATGAAGTTGAATTAAGGGGTATTGCAGGGAAACAGGGAAAGATAATCAACTCTAACGGTACTGTAGGTTTTAACCCCGTACAGAAATTACCTGCATATGAATTCTGAAACACATAAAATAAACAATGCAAGAGCATAACACATAAAACACATATACACAGAGATTTTCCCCTGGATCCCAAAATCGGGACTACCAGCTTGATTTTTCATTATGTTCCTTTCAATGTTACAATACATATTTATACATGCCGAAGCATCCAATACCATGGACCGAAAACCATCGTGTCCAAAAACATGTGCGAAAATCATGCACAAAACCATAGGTGGGTCCGCCCAACCTAACATAGGGTCCAAAACCAAAATTTTCCAGGGCGCTGCCACGGACCCCATAAAGTGGGATTACGGGCACACCTCAAACCCCCTGTTAACTACATGGAAATAATATAACACAACCCAACATTCTCCCACTTGTTGTTTTCTTTCCACAGGGGGCCACAAGAGAGCTTAGTCATTTTTCCAGCCCTGAAACACCCATTGTCTCTCTACACCAAGAGAACTTCTCAGAGCTCACAGATTTTGTCAATGCATCTGCAGTATTCTTCAAAGTGTCCACCTTTACCAGCAACACCTTTTTGTCTTTTATCATATCCCTCACAAAGTGATACTGAACATCAATGTGCTTTGTCTTTGAATGATATGCAAGGTTCTTTGCCAAGAAAATTGCACTTTGGTTGTCACATTCTATCCTTATAGCTTCCTGTACTAACCCCATACTTGAACACAATCTCTACAACCAAACTGCTTCCTTGCTTGCATGATTGGCTGCCATGTATTCTACCTCTGTAGTTGATAGTGCCACTACAGATTGTTTCTTACTCATCCACTGACTGCACCTCCAAATAGGTTAAACACATACCCACTTGTAGATCTTCTCTGATCCAGATCTCCAGCCCAATCTGCATCAACAAAGCCACAAATATCCAACACTCTATCCAATCCTGGTCTTCCTTGGTAGCACAAACCATAATCACTAGTGCCACGCAAATACCTGAAAACCCACTTCACTGTTGTCCAATGCACCTTTCCTGGTTTTGACATAAACCCGCTCAATACTCCCACTGCATGTGCAATGTCTGGTCTAGTATAGACCATTGCATACATCAGGCTACCAACTGCACTTGCATATGGAACACGAGACATGTCCTCTTCCTCTTCTTGTGTCTTGGGACACTATTCAGTAGATAACCTCACACCTACAGGAATAGGAAACTTCACCGATTTACTATCCTACATATTAAACCTCTGCAATATTGTCTCGACATACTTCCTCTGGTTTAACCAGAGCTTCCTCTTTGCCTGATCTCTTTTAATTTCCATGCCCAAAATATAGTTTGCAGCACCAAGATATTTCATGTCGAATTTGGATTACAATTGGGTCTTCAAATCCTGGATAATTTCTTTGTCATTTCCAACCAGCAACATATCATCCACATACAAGACCAAATAAATAACACGGTCACCAATTAATTTAAAATACACACAATGATCTGCTTTGCTTCTAGTGAAGCCAAGTCCTTATATAAATGTATCAAATTTCTGATACCACATCCTTGGTGACTATTTTAACCCATACAAAGACTTCTTTAACTTGCATACCAGTTCTTTCTTACCCTTCACCGCAAAGCCTTCAGGTTGCTTCATGTATATTTCCTCTTCCAAATCCCAGCGAAAAAATGTTGTCTTCACATCCATCTGTTCTACCTCAAAATCAAAGGCAGTAGCAACAGATGAAAGTAATCTAATAGAAGTTACCTTGGCAACAGGAGAAAAAATATCACCAAAATCAATTTCCAGCACCTGGGAATAACCTTTTGCTACCAAGCAAACTTTGTATTTCTCCACCTTTCCTTCTGCATTTGTCTTCTTCTTGAACACCCATTTGCTTCCAATGGGTTTCCTTCTAGCCGGCAACTCCACCAGATCCCAAGCCTCATTTTTGTGCAAAGATGCAATTTCATCAACCATGGCTTCTTTCTAGAGTTTTCCATCCTCTGAATCTACTACTTCCTTCATAATTCTAGGACCATCATCAGTAATAGATGAAGAAAAATTTGAACAGAAAGTAGATGGACTATACCTTTTTGGCTGCCTTCTTTCTCGAGCTGATCTTCTTACACCTAGAGTTTATGGCTCTTCATTTTCTGATTCCTCCTCTGCTATAGATTCTGATTCTTCCTCCTTTAGCTCAAAATCTATCTTCTTGGGTTCCTTTGGTTGGACTTCATGTTTAATAACATCTTTCACCTCTCTGAACACCACATCTCGGCTGTACACAACCTTCCATGTCACTGGGTTCCAAAGCTTATAACCTTTTAAACCATCCTTATACCCAATAAAAATGCACTTTTCAGATTTACTATCCAACTTGGTTCGCTTCTCCTTTGGAACATGTACATATGCATCACATCCAAATACCCTCAGATGTGAAAGAGAGGGTTCCTTACTAGTCCATACCTCTTGTGGAGTCTTATCCTCCAATGTTGATGAAGGTGACCTGTTGACCAGGTAACATGCAGTATCCACCACCTCTGCCCAAAATTCCTGTCCTAATCTGGCACCACTGAGCATGCTTCTTGCCCTTTCCATCAATGTCTTATTCATTCTTTCTGCAACTCCATTTTACTGAGGTGTATATGGAGTAGTCTTCTATCGTGCTATACCACACTTCTTATAGAATTCTTCAAATTCCTTGCTGCAAAACTCTCCACCATTATCTGTCCTCAGCACCTTTATCTTTTTCTCTGTCTGATTTTCCATGAGAGCCTTAAATTCTTTAAACCTGTTAAAGGCTTCAGATTTCTTCTTAAGGAAATATATTCATGTATTCCTTGAGAAGTCATCTATAAATGATACGTAGTACATAGAATTACCCAGTGATGGAACCTTCACAGGTCCAAACACATCACTGTGTACAAGCTCTAATATATGTTTTGCCCTCTTACCACCGGAGGGGAAACTCACCCGATTCTGCTTCCCATATACACAATTTTCACATAAATCAAAATCCAGAGAGCTATTACTCATACCTTCTACCATACCTTTACCATGAAGTATTCGAAGGCCCTTCTCTCCAATATGTCCAAGCCTTTGATGCCACAACATGGTATTCTCTCCAGAGACCACTAGATTTTCTGCTCCACTTTCAGGAACCACAGAACTGTTGCACCCATCAATAACAGTTCTACCTTGCAGCTTGTACATCGTTCCAATTCGAACTCCCTGCATCAATACCAGTGCTCCCCGAACCATTTTGTAGGTATCCTTCTTGAACACTATTTTTACACCTGCATCATCCAGCTTGCTTACAGAAATCATATTTTTGGCCAATGCAGGAATATGCAAAACACCCGGAAGTGTTCTAACCCTTCCACCTTGCAACTTCAACTTTACTTTTCCATGACCAATGATTCTAGACTTCCTATCATCCCCTAAGAAGACATCACCACCATCGTATTTCTCATACTCATAGAACCACTCTCTATGTGGAGTGAAGTGAAAGGATGCACCTAAGTCAATCAACCATGCCTCATGATCTACATGTGTACTTGAAGAAGCCAAGTACACATCCCCACCTTCATCTGAGGTGGTTTTCACCTCTGCAAAAGGAGCATCATCAGATCCCTTTCCTTTATCAGGAGCTTTAGATTTACAGTCCCTTTTGTAGTGCCCTTCCTTTCCGCATTTCCAGCACACCACCTTTACAGGTTTTCCTGGAGATTTAGATCTCCCACTCGATGACTTATTTTTTTTTTGTTCTGGGACCGACCTCATACAGACAAGGCATCACCATTCTGGCTCTCCATAATTTTCCGTCTCATCTCCTCCGTCAACAAGGATGAGACTATTTCATCAAAATGCAAGGCAGTTGCATTGCTACTTATTGCAATAACCAGACTATCCCACGAATCTGGTAGAGAACATAACACACTGATGCACTTATCTTCATCTGAAATTTTAATATCAACAGATGCTAACTGACTTACGACAGTACTAAATGTGTTCAGATGCTCTGTCACCGAGTCTCCATCTTTCATCCTCAAGTTATACAGCTTTTTCCGCAGGAACAGTTTATTCACCAGAGACTTAGATTGGTACAAAGTCCCTAACTTGTCCCACAAAGCTTTCACCGTAGCTTCCCCTAATACATTCAGCAATATTGAATCTGAGACACACAATCATATTGTGCTCTCTGCCTTCCGATCCAACTTCGTCCATTCTTCATCGGCCACTCCCGTTGGTTTAGTACCTGAATCTACCGCGATCCATTGATCTTCATCCACCAACAGATCCTCCATCTTGAGTTTCCATAACTCAAAACTCTGACCATTAAATTTCTCAATCTTTATCTTTCCACTACTCACCATCTTCTTTCACCACTAGAATCGATCTCGCAGATCTCCCACTGAACAGGGTCTACCACAGGCTCGAGCGAAACCCCTCAGTAACAAAGGCGTCCCCTTGAAGCCAAAACAGCTCTGACACCAAATGTAGGTTTTAACCCCGTATAGAAATTACCTACATACGAATTCTGAAACACATAAAATAAACAATGCAAGAGAATAACACATAAAACACATATACACAGAGATTTTCCCCTGGATCCCAAAATTAGGACTACCAGCTTGATTTTTCATTATGTTCCTTTCAATGTTACAATACATATTTATACATGTCGAAGCATCCAATACCATGGACCGAAAACCATCGTGTCCAAAAACATGTGCAAAAATCATGCACAAAACCATAGGTGGATCCGCCCAACTTAACATAGGGTCCAAAACCAAAATTTTCTGGGGCGCTATCTTGGACCCCATAAAGTGGGGTTACGAGTACACCTCAAACCCCCTGTTAACTACGCGGAAAGAATATAACACAACCCAAAAAATACGACAAAGCTTCTAATAAAGGAACAACAAGGTGTAATTGCACAGTTATGTTCGCTAGATGTTTCCACATCGAAATCACCTATTTCTCAAGATCTCCAAAAAGTCTTGGACAATCATTCCAAGATATTTGAGACTCCCAAAGGTCTCCCACCTATTCGTGATCAAGATCATGCTATTCATTTGATTCCAGGAAGTGTTCCTCCAAACATCAGACCATACAGATATCCCTATGCCCAAAAGAGTGAAATTGAACGTATGGTTGCAGAAATGCTAGAGGCTGGTATAATTCAACCTAGTCAAAGTTATTTCTCTGCTCCAGTAGTATTGGTAAACAAGAAGGATGGATCATGGCGCATGTGTCTGGATTATAGGGAGCTCAACAAGCTTACTATTAAAGATAAATTTCCCATTCCTGTCATTGATGAATTATTGGATGAATTGCATGGATCAATTTACTTCACCAAGTTGGATCTTCGTTCAGGATATCATCAAATCATAATGAAGACTGAAGACATTCCGAAAATAGCATTTAGAACTCATGAGGGTCATTATGAATTTTTGGTCATGCCTTTTGGCCTTACCAATGCACCTTCTACATTTCAAGGTTTGATGAATTCCATTTTCAAACCCTTCCTTAGAAAATTTGTGTTAGTATTTTTTGATGATATATTAATCTACAACAAGTCTTGGAAGGATCATGTTGAACATGTTGACAGGGTGCTACAACTATTGGAGGAGAAACAATTATATGCAAAAAGCTCCAAATGTTTCTTTGGAGTACAAGAGGTGGAATATCTGGGTCATATTGTATCTCATGAAGGTGTTAAGGTAGACCCTATTGCTTTCAAAAGTCATCCAATCAAGGGAAAGTATTTACACAAAGCTATTTATGAGAAGGAACTACATGCACTTAAGAAATG
Source organism: Pinus tabuliformis (assembly GCA_031772625.1). Classification (NCBI taxonomy): domain Eukaryota; kingdom Viridiplantae; phylum Streptophyta; class Pinopsida; order Pinales; family Pinaceae; genus Pinus; species Pinus tabuliformis. The sequence continues at coordinate 142,376,312 of CM062810.1, forward strand.
GTGACCCTACCTAATGGGAAGACACTTGAAGGTAAAAACGGATCATGATAGCCTTAAATACTTTTTAGAACAAAGATTATCCTCTGAAGAGCAACAAAAATGGGTCACAACGGTGTTGGGTTATGACTTTGAAATCATCTACAAAAAAGAGAAGCAAAATGTTGTGGCAGATGCACTCTCAAGAAAGGATGAGGATGTTGAAGCATTGTTGTGTGCCATTTCTATTATCCAACCAGATTGGATAAACGAAGCAAGGGGGGAATGGAAGAATGATGAAGAAGTTTGGGAACTTATTCAAAAATTACAACAAGATTCCAGTACATCTGATACATTTAGCAGGAAAAATGATTCGTTATGGTACAAAGATCGCTTATACCTCTGTAAGAATTCCCAACTCAAACAAAAGATTCTTATGGAATTGCACACTTATCCCTTTGGAGGGCACTCGGGATTTTTAAAAACATACCACAGAGTTAAGAAGGAATTTTTTTGGGATGGCCTTAAATCAGATATTCAAAAGTTTGTGGCGGAATGTTTAGTTTGCCAACAAAATAAAGTTGAAACAATTATGACCCCAAGTCTATTACAACCTTTATCCATTCCAAGCCAACGTTGGGAGGAGGTTTCGATGGATTTTATCACAAGTTTACCCAAGTCTGAAGGAAAGAGTGTCATCATGGTGGTAGTTGACAGAATTACCAAGTATGCACACTTTTGTGCATTATCACATCCATTTAAAGCCAGTACAGTTTCTACTGCATTTATGGAAACAATTCAAAAGCTACATGGAAACCCAAAGATTATTGTAAGTGACAGAGATCCCATTTTCATTGGAAATTTTTGGATAGAATTATTTTCTTGTCCTGGTACTCAGTTAGCTCATAGCTCATCTTAGCATCCTCAATCTGATGGGCAAATTGAGATAGTAAACAAATGTTTGGAAGGATATCTTCGTTTCTTTGTATCTGATAAACAGACACAATGGGTCAAATGGTTGCCTCTGGCTGAATGGTGGTATAACGCTTCCTTCCATACTGCAACAAAAATGACCCCATTTATGGCACTTTATGGATATCAGCCACCATCCATCACATCATATTTAAGAGAAAATTCTAAGGCTCAAGCAGTGGAACATCACATCGAGCATCAACAACAAGTTCTCCAACTCTTAAAGGATAACCTCGTGTTGGCGCAGAATAGAATGAAACAACAGGCAAATCAACATCGCAATGAAAGAAGTTTTGATGTAGGTGGCTGGGTATTCCTACGGCTACAACCATATAAACAAATGTCCCTCAAGCAAGCTAAGAAGGATAATAAATTATCACCAAAGTATTATGGTCCGTACAAGGTGTTGCAAAAGATTGGTACTATGGCATACAAATTGGAGCTTCCTGCAGCTTCTCGAATACACCTAGTTTTCCATGTTTCATGTTTAAAGAAGGTTATAGGAGACAAGCTCCCAGTTCAAACAATATTGCCAGAACTTGATGAGGAAGGAAAAATTATATTGGAACCGGAAGCAGTCACAGAAACAAGAACTCGACAACGACGAAATCAATCAATTTTGGAGTATCTCATCAAGTGGAAGAACTTATCCACTGAAGATTCCACGTGGGAGGATGAGAATTTTATACGGAAGCATCCAGAACAACTCAAGCATTGAGGACAACACTTTTTTGAATGAGAGGGACATGTTGCGTCCCTATAATACTAGCGATTCCCCCATTACTATTGTAGTTGTATCCCTTATTAATATTGTTGTGCCCCTATTGTCCCCATATTGTTATTACTGTGCCCCATAGAATCCCTCTATTGTTATTTATGTGCCTTTATATTATTATTGTTAGGTCATCTTAGTTATATTGTGACCCTTTAGACTCCTATATATAGAAAGGAGGTCTTGTCATTTGTCTCATCCAAGAATTGTTCATTTGTGTAATGTAAAGGAGGTTGCCCCCTCGAAGAGGCTAAATTCTAAACCATTGATGTATCTTTTCTATCATTTTGTGAGCTGGTTTCATAACAGTGAAGTCATGCAACAGTTATCCCTTTGATTGAGGAAGTTATCCCTTAATTAAGGAGATAAGGATGAGTTGTATTTTACTTGTAATTAGTTAGCTCAGTTAACTGAGTTAAGTCCAGTTAGATTAGTTCTAAGCAGTTTTGGCACTAATTATGAGTTCAATCAGTTAATGCATGCATGCATGCAACTAGTGTACTCTAGATAACTAAATATTTTCTCGTAAATAACTCATGCATGTCAGTTCAGACAAAGGCCCAGTTGAGATTAAAGGTAGGGACAGTGTACTATCAGTTGCTAGAATTTTCCTATAAGAAAATCTCTTGCATGCAAAAGGAATTTATTCCTTCAGATTTGCGCAGTTTTACAGTGTGTTGGAGCAGTGTGTGAGATTAATGTCACACAAGGTTATAGAAGGAACACCCAGGGAAAATAGCACAAGGAAATAGGAGTCTTGGAGGACAGAGGGAAAGGCATATGAGCTGTCTAGTCTATCTATGTGCAGAGAGGGATTGTACTAAGAGCTGGATAGTTGCGAGATCTAAATCCTTATGTAATCCTAATATATTTCCACTTGTATGATAATACAGATAGCGAGGTTTTTAGCTAAGGCCTTCCCCAGAGTATTCTTCTATGTGTGATTGATTCTTCTTCTCTATTATATGTGTTCTATTTGATCTTGCTCAAAATCGATTAAGCTTCCGCAAGTTTTATTGTAGAAGTAGATTAAGTATTTTTCTTTATAACATTGCATAATCAGATTAATCTATAGTGAGAATTTCTACACCACTCACCTGATCATCTTAGTGTAAGGGAATATTTTAGCTCTTTCCCCTATTCTATGAAGAAAAGAACACGCAACATCTTTGAATTGGAGCTCTGAAGGTTTTATTGAGTCAATCGTTGCTTTTGTGATAGTAATTTTAAGGCGCTCATCTTCAAGCTTGTTATATATGACTTCCCATGTCATCGCTCCTCCATCAACACTGCAAACTGTATTAGCGAATATATGTGACATCTCTGATAACTCAGACTCTGAAATGCTCTGGTTCTTTTTCTTTTGCATTACCTTTCATAATGAAATATCTTTTGAAGCTTACCTAAAACGAAGAGATATATCAGCACAGACGATATAAGACAATTAAGGTTGAATTCTCTCTTAAATGACTTTGAATCATGGGAAGATTTTGAATGAGATTTCAGTGTTAACTAGCGATAACATGAAACATCATTACCTTTACTCAGGCTACTAAACATTAATTACATCTATCAAACCACTCATTATTAATTTAAAACTCAGTAACGTCCCACTCTTCTCACTTAATTCGCGCATCAAAATTTATAAACGTTGTGATATAGTGTTTCCTAGAGATAATGTGAAAATCGCAATATCGCATTTCGCAAATCGTTAAGGGATGACACAATGGCATGTGTTATTTATTTGCGACTTGCGAAGTGCGATCGTGTGTTCTCAAGATGGTTTGATCGGAATACCACAGCGGGGGGCTTCATCACATATCGCATTTCGGGATTTTCGTAAAGATGTTTATAATTACCACATGGAAAACTGTGAAATGCGATTTGCGATGGAGATTCTAAGCTTAGGTTGTTTTCTAAGGGTTTTAAGGAAATTTCTTAGAATTAGCATTTATTTTCAAAGGCTAAAAAATTAAAAGGGTCCCCATTTATATGTCAAATATTAACTATTACTCCATATAAATGGGGGGGGGGGGGGGTTTACATAGTACAACAATTGTCGATTCACTTGGAAGAACTAGCTATCTCTGATTGGTTTTTTTAAATTTCTAAAACTTTCAAAATTAGAAGAGTTATAGGAATAATAATTACATGAGTTATAAACTAAACAACATTTCTCTGAAATCATAATCACTCACACAACTTATTTATTCAACTACTTTACTCTTGTAGTGATAAAAATACAAATGTTTGCATCATTCAATAGTAGGATTTAAAGTGATATAGCAAGTGTCTTCTACAGATTAGTTTTTATTCTTTACTCATTTATCACAGATAGAGCCTCTGTTGCTAGCAGGCATTCATAGCCTCGATAGGGTTATCTTTTAACCAACAATGATTCATTGTCTCATTTGAAGCGATTTTCAAAATTCGAAATGATATTCATTGGATTTCAATCTCATCTGGACCTTGTTTTTTCTTTTTCATGTAATTTTTCTTTTCAAGTTTCTTAAAAGACATTGTCTAGGCTTGGTAACCTAACAATGACAATGCCATTCACTGGTTGCAACTAAATTGAACAAGATGGCTCTTGATGAGACCCCTTGTCCTTTGATTGATTAGATCATTGGCTATTACCATGTTTTGTTATGCAATTTTCGTAATATCAATTTAATTATTCCCCTATGATCATGGTAAACAAGCTCGTAATGGGACTTATTATATTTTAAGTTTTCCCTATTTTAGAATTACACTCTGAAAAAAAGAAAATTTTATCAGATGGGGTGAATCATTGGCCCTTTTAAGAGTTTTGGATGATAATAATAGAGTTTTGAGATACTCGTCTGTAGAAAGTCCTTACTAGATTACAGGTTCTTTTCTTGAATCATAACAAAAAATCTATACTTTATAAAGTTAGAGCTTGTTCATAGAATAATTGTTTTAGCAAGATCAAGTTTTTCCAAAGAAATAAGGTTCACTTTGATACTCAAATGTCCTAATTATTTCTTTAACTTTTCCTATTTATAGAATCAAAAAATCAAAATATCATCAAAGACTTATTTTTGAGAAGCCAAAAGTAAAAACTACTTAACCTTTATTTCCCTGAAAATATTAAAGACAATATGATACAAAATTAGAAGAGGTTATCTTCTAGGAAAAGTATTTTTTCAGAATTTTCCCATTAACAGGCAAGGAATCTATCCTACCTGACAAGTATTGTAAAAGAAATGTTGATTGACCAATTTTCTCAATGACTTGGAAAGGGCCAAGCCACAATATTTGGACTTTGGTATGCTTGCCTTTTTCCTCGTGTGCTTTGTCCCATTTCAAAACTAGATCACCTACTTCAAAAGCTTTATGACTGGCAGAGGTTGTAACGAAAGAGGCTTTGACTAATTGCTGATGATGGAAATGGGTAGCTATAGACTTTTATCTTTCTTCTTCGAGCTTAAGAATTTGAAATTGTCTTGCTTGAAGAGAAGAGGAAGGATTTTCATCAATGAATTGCATGAGGGCGAGAGGTGGAATTTCTATGTTTGTGGGGAGAACTTCTTCTTTTCCATAAACTAAAGAAAAAGGAGAAGAACCAATTGAGGCCTTCTATGTAATTCTATCTGCCCAAAGAGCAAATGTCAATGCTTTTTGCCAATTCCTATTATTTTGGTCTATAGTCCACTTGATGATTCTAATAAGGTTTTTGTTTGTTGATTCGGCTAATCCATTACCTTGTGGATAATAGTTGCCTGAATACTTTAATTTGAAACCTCGTTTTAAAGCAAATTCTACCATAGTATTTCCAAAAAAATAAGATGCATTTTCAAACATTAAAGTTGTGGGTAAGTCAAACCTGGTAATTATGTACTGATCAATGAAGTCTGTAATACTGTTTGTATTAGATGTATTTATTTGGATAGCTTCTACCCATTTTTTGAAATAATTAGTATTTATAAGGATGTATTTGTGATGCTTGGAAGAGTTAAGAACAATCTCAGCAATTATATCTAATCCCCATTGTTCGAATGGTTGTTGGATATTCATTGGTTGAAAAGGGAATGCTAGTTTCTTTTCTCTTCTAGCTGCAGTTTGACAAGTTTTTCATTTTCTTTCATATTTATGTGCATCCTTGAACAGTGTTGGACAATAATAACCTGCATGCAGGATTTTTTGAGTTGTGGTGTTTCCTCCGAAATGACCTCCAGCTGGTCCATCATGTAATTCCTACATAACCTTTTCAGCTTCAGGTTTTTCTAGGCATATTAATAATACCGAATCATATTTTTTCTAAATAATACATCATTAATTAATTCATATTGATTTGATTTCAACCTTAAAGCACACTTTGTTTTGTAATTGAGATGCATAGGAGCATATCCATTCTTTAAATAAAACTTCAAATCAACATATTGTGATTATGCATCATTGATGCTTACCTCTGATATTTGCACTTCATTACCTTGGTCTTCTTCTATTGATAAGTGGGAAGCTCCAGTTAGCATCCTGCAAAAGCCTTGGCCCCTAACAATTTTAGTTGGCCAGATTTCTACATCATACTCTTGAAGTGCAGTGACCCAATTGGCTCTTTTCTCCCCTACTTCTCTTTGAATTAATAATTGCCTTACTATAGGGTAAGGTACTACTATCTTCGTATGGGTTTTGAGGAGAAAAGGTCTAAAATGTTTCAAGGTTTTAAAAACATCAAAATCTTGTTTCTCAATAGCTGAATAGTTTAACTCGGCACCTTGTAAGTTGGAATTAAAAAAAGAGATGGGTGCCTCTATAGTTTGACCATTCAGCTATGTTAAAATTGTTTGCATATGATGTATCAAATGAAAAAGTGTACAACACAAAAGGTTTGAGAAAGTCTAGAGTTGTTAAAGAAGGAACATTGATGATGGATTTTTTGATCAACTCAAATGACTTTCTGTTGGGTGTGGGATCCCCCCAAGGCAAGTTTTGACTAAGTCTGATGTAAAGACTCCACGATTTGTGGGCGTAGAGCGCAAAGTTGTAATTGAGTCATAGGGTTTTCTGCCCTTACTTTTGTATAAATAGAGTGAGGCTCTAAGTGTAAAGAGAATCAATAAATCCATGGAATATCTAATGAGGAAGCATTGAGTCTAAGTGTAGAGTCATGTCTTTGGGTCGTAGAGTAGGAGAAGGCTCTGCAGCTGAGTGCACAGAGGCCTAGTAGTCCGCAGTTGAGTGTGCGGACCCCTGTAGCTGAGTGTGCAGGGAAGGTTGAGTCTATAACCGATTGAAGCATTAATAAAGAGAAGTTTTACAATATTTATGTGTATCTTTTCTTGTTTTATGCATTGAAGTATATTGGGTATGAATTGCAAGTTTACTGTTTATTTGTTGCGCGAACTTATATGAATGTGCTGAATAAGTGAATATAATATAAGGTATATGTTTACGTGAAGATAACTAACTGTTATAAGAAGATAAGTAAGATCCGCGGTGTGACTTGGGGAAATAGCGCAAATCACTGCTTTAGCAGCACGAAACTCCTCAACCCCTAGTTAGGGCTGCGTGAAGTCGAGTATAACAGGGCGCGAAGGCCTCGTAGGTCAGGAAAGTGCACGAAGTGACCTGCGCGAAGGTATTCACAGTTGGACTAAATTGACCCCTCAGACATCTCAAGGGTGCGGAAACTTGGTTCCAGCATCCCCCCATACTGCTTCAGGTGAGACCTCAATCTGCGTTCCACGGGCTGTTGCCAAAAGGGCTAGTAGTACAAGGATTTTTTTGGCTAAATAACTCTAAACCTAAGTCAGGCCCCATCAAGCCAACAAATGGTTCTGTTGTCGGGACAGGAATCTGCATAAAGATGTCTGATGTCATGTCATTGAAATCCAACTAAGAAAGAAATTGAAGGTTGGTTGGACAGGAGAATTCACGAGTTCGCGGCGCAGGAGAATAGGAATCCGCGACTATCAAAGGAAGAGTGGTTAGACTACTACCTATACATGGAAATCCATGAAATTTTCTTCGCATCTTTCCCTATCGCGTTGTACGAGTGGATCGCAAAGCTATCAGATAGCCAAGGAAGGTGGAAACTCGATAATATTATTGTGTGGACCCCAGATTTGGTGCGCATATTGGAGGTATCGAAGGATAAGATCGCACGCGTTGTTGATCACTGGCTTGATCGGATTATAGGAGGATTCATTACTGAGTTCGCGGTAGATACTTCAGTCAGTTATAGCGAGGCAGAGTGACACTTTCTCAAAGGACCACGAGGTAAGTACGTAAAGTCTCTGAATACTTGGATTAAAATGTTATTGTGTGAAAAGAGGGTTATGCAATTACCTTGATGTCCAGAGCTATGTGAAGTGGAAAAACCTACAGAAACGAAGGAAGTAAGGGACCTGAGAATAGCCCCTTGATTTCACCTCCACGAAGGGACGAGGAAGAGCTCTCGAAGGTCTCACCGAGAAGTGAAATCAATTTGATAAGGTATAGGATTCCGCGCATACCACCCCCACCCACGCCACCACCAACTTCACCATTTTCACCCCCATCTTCACGCATACCACCTTTGCTGCCACCGCGAGTCAATATGGCAAGTGTAATAAAGTTGTCAGTGTTCAAGGGAGTAGGAAATAAAGATCTGAACCAATTTTGGTTCGTGATAAGGGTTGTATAGGAAGCAAAGGGAGTTACAGATGATAACATAAAGAAAGTAATGTTGGTCAGTGCTTTGCAGGATCGTGCGCTGACCTGGTATATAAAGCATTCTAATGACAATCCGAATGCGAGGATTGTGGATATCCAAATTGCGTTGAACAGAGAATTTAGCAGGCTGAAGTCATAGGCATAGTTGATCATTGGATTCAAAGAGATCACAATGCTACTAGGCGAGACTCCTTGGGAGTTGGATCAGAGACTGAAGTGCACAATTCGTGAAGCTAATATGACTTTGACAGATGGACAACACCGTGAATGGTTTGTGGCATCGCTAACACTACATTTAAGGAACGCGCTATCACAATAGAGGTTAACAACCCAGGTAGAGGCCTTGGAGATAGTGATGAGGCTGCATGAGACCCTAATACAGGATCCTAACCTAGCAGTTCAGCAAATCCATGCACAATTGAAAAACTTATGCCTTAAGATGCGGAGTCTGAAACAGGACAGGACAACTCTCCTGGAAGTGCACGAAGAAGTATGGTGCGTAAAATGCAAGGGTCAGGGACATTTGAAGGACCACTACCCGGTGTTCATGAATTACCTCGCGGGAGGAGGGTCGATCCCATTAAGACCAGAGGCACAAGGAGGACCTACCATGGTGCCTGCTTTGTGGTGCGTGATTTTTCAAATAGGAGGAAAGCATGTTACAGACAACTGTCATCTGTTGCATAAGTACATGAAAAATTCACAACAATTGTTCCGTAATTTTTGTATATCATTGGGACATGATGAGAGTATCTATAGAAGCTATGAGTTGATGATGGATAAGACTCCCACCTACAGATTTCAGGCCGAAACATGGACCCTTGACCAGAACGCTGGAGTGGCGCGAACCATATTTCAGGGGCGCGAACAAGGTTGAGGTGGAGTAGGACCTGGAAGAGGTCGCAGATAGATGATATTTTACAATTACAGGGGGCCAGGACATTATGCCCATGACTATACGAATCCAACGCGTCCATCATGTCTATATTGTACCTTTTTTTATCATGAGACGAAGGATTGTCCCACACTGATAGCTGGGTTGCGCGACAAGGGAGCGCTCCAACCTCCCCTGACTCAAAACCTACAGATGATGAGGTCTGAGCCGCGCGAGGAAGACCCCAATGTGAACATTGTGCTCTGAAGTGGAATTATGACAGGAGATGATAAAGGAAAATAGCCTGAAGATAGCACTTGGGTTTGCAAAGCTCCTGCAAAAGAAGCGGAATTTGATTTGGAGCATGCCCGAGAAACTTTTATGGAAGCTAAGAAGAGCTTTGCTGATGCCTCCACTTCAGGAAGCAAAGACAAACCGGAGCAAAAAATGGACCCATTGATGCTCACGATGTTCCTAGAAACATGCATGAAGCTACAGCGCGACAGTAAGTCTGTAAAGGGATTGCAAGAACTCATTAATAGATGCGCTCAGACTGCGCTTGGAGAACCGCGCGTAGTCCGGAAGATTGGAAAGCATGCGACAAGGACAGGAAAATAAATGAGGTTGACCACGCAGATTAGAGAATATGAGATGGACCAAGTAATTCTGGACCTAAGGTCGGACATGAACATTCTGCCAAAGCAAACATGGAAGCACATGGGAAGGCCTATGTTGCAATGGTCTCCTATCCAGCTGCGAATGGTGAACCAACAAAAGATAATACCCATGGGGAGATTACAGGGAATCACAGTAGATATTGAAGGAGAAAGCGCGCTAGTAGACTTTGAAGTGATATAGATTGTTGATGACAGCAATCCCTATCCTGCACTCTTAGGAATCGATTGGGCCACTGACATGAATGGGGTGATAAATCTAAAGAAGTGCAAGACGATTTTGAGAAAGAGTCTCTACACGTAGTCATACCTTTGGACCCTGCAAAAAGATTGTGCTACACAGAGCTGGTGCGCAACTATGAAAGCGACGACAATTTGGACTACATCTACAAAATAACCGCGTGAGAGCAAGACTGGGTAAATCCCTCCGCAGATGGATCAATCTCATGGGAGCACAAAAGCTCTTGTACATCGGATTTTGATGAGGAGATAGAGCGATGGCAGAACCAGTTTCACGAGGTGACCATGCTAGACTGTAATATGATGAAAAGGTCGTTGCACTGCATATCGATAGAAGTGAGGGATATGCCTACTTATGATGGGTTAATTGAGGTAGATGCTTTCTTGAACATATTTGAAATGGAGGTGTCAAAACAGCAATGTTTCGAGGCTTTGAAATGGGTACTACGTGCTACACCGTCGAGGTGGTGGGGCACGCACTAAGGAAGCTTTGAGGACTGGCGTGAATGTAGGAGAATGATGCACATGCGTTTTGAGAAGCCTCAGACGTGACTAACAGATAAATACAATGTATGGGATGGTCTGCATGTGCATCTTTCTAATTGGGTACAGGCATCTGGTAAACAACCTGCGTGAATGCACATGGACTTCACGTTGGGAAACATGGTCAATAAGCATGTGTTGGTGAGGCAATTTCGCTAATGGTCCCTCCAGTTGGGATGACAGAATGTGGAAAGAACAAGTGTGCAAAAGGTTACCCATGCAGAAGCCTTTAACGAAGTGTGCAAAGCATTGAACAGGGTATATAATGCGCAGCGAAGTGATTGGGAGCTACGCATACCATAAGTTTTGTTGGCTTATAGGATAACGTGCAAGAAACTTATGGGACAGACGCCTTCTAGGCTAGCCTATGGAGCAAATGTTGTAGTCCCAATAGAGTATATTATGCCTAGCCCACACATAGCAGCGTCGGTGGATATGACAGTTCACAGAGCCTTGGAAGAAGGGATCGCGCAGCTGAACGAAGAAGAACGTTTGGAACCTGAGGAAGAAATCCGACAAGGTGATCTTAGGCTCCAAGAATTCACGAAAGAAAGAGTGCGATTAAGGGAGAAAAGTGCTCTGATGGAAGTGGAAGTCAAGAAGCTTGAGGAAGAAATAAAGAAGGATTTTCTCGATAAGAAAATTGTGGTGATAAAATAGGGTGCGCACGATTACGTTGACTAATTTGGGGACTACAGTCGAGAGTTTATCAGCTTGATGCCTTGGATTGGATTGTTTATTACTATAGGGATCACCGATGATGATGCGATGCAGATGGTGAAGTGCACGATGCAGATCATGAAAATAAAAGGTGGATGTTTCCCAGGAAAAATTATTGATGGTCATTTCAAGCCGCATACAGGTGGCCCAGCCACCTGACTAGCCGTGGGAAGTACAGTCTTAGCACTCCAGGCAATTCAAAGGAGGCGCGGGACTATAAACTAATCTACCCCGAGAGCTGTGCAATGTTGAAGATGCGCACAGGAGAGAAGTGTCATAAGGTCCGCGACAACGCACAGGTAGTTACGTTGCTACGCGGGTCTGTTGGAAAGTGACCGTTATAGTCACTATTTACAATGTGATGCTTGGTTTGAGACCAAATGGAGTGAGCGGCAGGCATTTAAGGCGATTTTTATGGGCAAGATTTGGGAAAATCTTCCGCCAAGGGAGCATTAATGAACCAGATTTGGGGGAAATGTTCGAATTCAAATTCAAAATGAACTATAAATTACAAAGGACTTCCCAGCACACAACACTTGGTCATTTGAGAATTGAGTTGTTGCGCGCCCCGAGTATTCCGAACCGAGACCTGTTTGTCCTATGGAGAGCGTTGTTTGAGCACCTGATTGAACAGTTGAGAGATTTCTGGACGAACAAGATGGCAGCGTCTGAAGAAGCCAAGGAAATCACATAAACTATCACTGAAGAAGCCACACAAGCCATGACCATAGAAGATGCCCCTAAGAGCATGAGGATTGTTGCAGAAATACCTAAATCACCACGCATGCCAAGACTAAAGAAAGTTAAATAGCCCATGATTCTAGTGCGTGTGTCCCCTCGAAACCTGCTGCGAATTAGATTAAAAATGGAGGAAAAAGGGAAAGCAGTTAACCTGGAAACCGATGAGGAGGAAGAAGACCTTGAGGATATCATAATCGAAGAGGATGAGGATGAGGGCATGGAGGAAGAAACCAAGGGCGTGGTCCCTCTAACCAAGCTACCCGCATATGTCCCTCCACAGAAGGGGAAGGCAAAGGTGCCCAAGGACCTGGATGACAGTAAAATCCCTCTGCAAACTCCGTTTTTACCTGATGATATCATTTTCGAAGGAGTGCACTAGGGAAGGGTTCAAGCTTAAAGTTCGAAGACTGGGATCTTGCTGACCACGAGAAATTCCCTCACTTGGTGATCGCGCACCTCATGAAGCCAAAGAAACACACTGCGGTGGGAGTTATAGAGTTGGAGCCACGCAAATGGTTGCGTGGGGTCGAAAAGGCAAGGTTGTTGAACCTGCTCTAGATGTCGCATTACCATCGCGCCCCAATAACTATCTTTATCATCAGGCAGTTGCTCTGCCTGGTGCATGATGGGTGTTTGTGGCTGGAGGAGCATGTCCCCATCACGGACCACCTGATCCATCAAATTACCCAACTCCCGTGTAAAGAAGAAGACCCCACAGACATTTCGGAGGCTAAAAGCAATGATTTTTCCATCGCAGAGGCCATGAAAAATAAATACAAGAAGGAGAAGAAAAATAGGGGCTACGTAATCTCTTGTATCAACAACAAGGCAGTCAGAGTTGCAACTCAGATACTGGCAGGTAAGGTCATGCGGAAGTGTCACATGGATGAGGTGCTCATGTCATGGTTGCACTTGTCGAACAGTGCGCAGAGGGGGTCCAGTTTAACTGGTCTGAATTCTTGTGCAAGGAGTTCCTGGAAAATTGTCGTGAGGCATAGGAACAAGGGAAAACCTTCCACTATGCATGGCTTTTGCTGTCCAGAGTGCTGGTGGCCGAGGAATTTCCTGAGGACAGCTAGTTCCCCACAATTGCAAGGGATCTGCCGGAAGCCGCAAAATACCCTTCATTGTGGGCTACTAAAGACGCGCACTGCATCCGCAATAGTAAAATATTATGGGTGTTCATGGAGATGAACATCAGGATGGGAATTAACTGCAAGCCGCGATTATCACCCACTGTCTACAACAGCCTACAAAGTTTTGCAGAGTTTAAAGTGGAATTTCATCATATCTACCTCAGGGCATGCAAGGACCCTGCAAAGAAGTGGAACGAACTACCATATGTGGCCACAGATGATGTGATCTTCGACGTACTTGAGACATGGCCGCTGGAGTGACGCGCTCCAGACATCTTCGCAATGGAAAAGTCTGCTGCGCAGAAAAAGAAGGAGGAGGCTATTAGTGTCAGTCTTTGTAGCCTTCCACCAGTGATCAAATATGCTCTTATAAAATGGTCTTGGGGTGTCAAATTCAAATTTTTGTCATTTCAATTAGTGTTCAAGTAAAATTTGGTCACTAGGTATTAGGTCTAGGATTGTTTTCACTCCTTCCAAAGTTTTCCAAGTATTGGTCCATGTCACCATTCAGCTGAGTGTACCATCATTCAAAGAGTTTTCATCATTATTTCAGGTTCCAATGGGTCATTTTACACCTTGTTCGTGCTTCAGTTGTGCTTAGGTAAGGCTCATTTCCCTCTCCTAGGGTTTTGAAGGTAATTTTTCTTGGATGGTCAAATCATCAACAAAACTTGTATCCTGATGCCCATACACCTTTCCCTATCCTTAATATACCTTCTTAAACACTTCCCATCACTGATATCCCTCAACTTCATCATTTTCCTACAAACCCTAGCCTATTGCTACAATTTGATACTTTTCTAGTTTAGGCCTGTGTTTTTCCCTTTTGGACCCCTTCCCCTCACTCAATCCTTGAAATTCCACTTTCCCATGCTTCCTAACATCCCTCCCTACTTTCAAAAATTTTCTCAAGAATTTAGAAGCCCCTCTCCCCTTCATTTCCATTCATTTCTACAAATCCCTTGTTCCACACATCGAGATAGGTTTTATTAAAATGATGTTTCTGAGCAAGAAATGATGCATTTGACAAAAGTGAGAGAGGTTTTTTTCCATAATAGACCCAAGAAGAAAAACCTTCTTCTGTTTTTACACAGGTCTCATGGTTTGGGAGAAATGTCCAAACAATAATTTTCCATAGGAGAGTTGTTGCACTTCTAGCGTGACCTTGGGAAAATATTTTTTTCTCCTAGATGGAATGTCAAAAAGACTTTTTTGATGAGTCAAATGATAGCTAGACAAACATATCTTTCCAATTAGCTATCATTCACTCAATTTTGAGTTGAGGAAGACCTCCAAAAGTTGACTGCAATAGCACTCTGCATTTTGACAGCATCATTCTGGACATTTTGACCAATCTTGGGAGATTGAGCTTTTGACAGAGAACATGCGCTCCAAATTGAAAAATTCAAGATGTTATGGAAAGTAGACAGGACAAGCTTTCCAAAGCACTATCCCACACCTAATTTGGACACCGGGAAGGTAGTCAAAAGTCGACTTGCAGTGGCATTGCACGTTTAGGGTGGAGCACTGCGCGTAGAGACTAAGCGTTGCGCGTAGGGAGTTTCCAGCAGTGTAAAATAACACTGCGTTGCGCGTTCAGGAGGGCACTAAGTGTTGGGCCAAAAAGGGCCAAAATACCTTCTGCCACCTAAAAAACATCAAAATTTCCCTCCCTTCCCTCAAACAAGTAAGTTTTCCTCCTGTACTTCACCATTGGTCTGCAATTGAAGCTTTTAAAGATAATTCACTGATCCAAAATGGATTCTGGATAGAATCCTAAGTCTAAGTGCTCCTCACAAAGGAAAAATGAAATTCCAAGGAATTTCCTGGAATTAGCCCCATTGTAGAGATCGTCTCATTCTGAATCTACTGCAACTTGAATGGGCAAAAATGGACTTAAGATGCAAAAGTTATGGCAGAAAGAAGATGCCCTTTGTTCTTTGGAAAAAGAGGAAAATCTTCAAAAAAATGGCCTAAAAGGATTTATGAAGAAAAATCGCATCGGAGGAGGTCCAAGGTAGACTTAAGTGGAGAGGGGAAGCACCCCCGACTACCGATCCCCGACATATCGGGTCGGAGGCGGGCATATGCATATAACATAAGGAAAGGACTGGGCTAATGTGTTATAGACATTTTTGTGCCTTACAGCATTGAGCATGAAATGTCCATAATCTAAGGGATCCAAAGTCCCTAAACATGTTGTTCCTACCCCTAGAGGAACAAGGCTAACAAACCACAGCAATTCACAAAAGTTCTCCACCTGAAACTGCGCAAAAACAAGTCAATTCAGGATCATGTCAACTGCTCCATTGACCATCTGCGCTGAATGTCAATGGCTCCACTGTCTACCTGCGTTGAATGTCAACTCCAACACTAGCTACCTGTGCTGAGCGAGTTTGGACAAGTGGCAGACTCGTTCCTCAAGGTGTCAATGCTCAGGAAGCTTCCAAAATGACACTCGCCTCAAGGAATTCGACTGGTGATGAGTAAGAGGTTCCAAATCTCCAAGTTGAAGCAAGAACCTCCAAGTGGACTCAAGAACTAATAGAGGGAGAGGACACTAGTCAGATCTCAAGCTGACTCATCCTCTCTCCAAAATAACTATATATAGATCTCTCCTCCATGAGATCTAGGGGCTGGAATTTTATTATTGCAAAGAATTGTTGTTGGTTTGAGACTGGAATCATTGGGTGCTTAATGCTTTGAAGGGGCTGAAGATAGGAATTCCATTTGCTGGGAAGGAGATGCTGGATTGGAGCCCTCTGGGTTGTATCTCTTCCTGAACCTTGTTATTCATCAATAAAGCTATCTTGGTTTCTCCTATATGCTGATGTATTTTGATGTATAAATGTATTAGTGTATTTGGTTTATTTCTAATCCTAAACTAGTTATGAATGTGAACATCTGTCTTTGTGTAGTGTTCTTCTCTTGTCTCAAGTAGTTGTTCTCTTGTCGCAAGTAGTTGTTCTCTTGTGATCTTGCAGGAAGTTGTAGCTGGATAAGCAAGAAGGGAAGTAGCTGTGAAAACCCAAAGAGAAGGGAGATTGGATCGAGGGACAAACGGAAGACACCGGTAAGTCTATTGATCTCTCTTCTTTCACATTTCATAAAGGAAGAAACCAGTGTAGTTGTACTCGTTTGTTGCTAAGGCACTGTCACACCTTAGGTGGATAGGATCGTCCTGCATAGGCATTTTTCCCCACAACAAATTGGCGACTCCACTGGGGAGGATTTGTTTAGTCATTTTATTTGTGTTTCTATCATTTGTTTACTTCATAGACTTGACAGCAACAATCGAACTGCATCTTTCCCGGATGCAAAGTAGAAAGTTGCTGCTTTGATCCAGTTGCTAGACTTGTCTATGATCTGAACAATGGATTCACAATTGATTTGATGATCCTTGTGATAGATCTTAGTAGCTTTCAAAGCATCCCTTTGATTATACCTTGCTTGTGTTTCTGATTTGGCCTGAAACTGTTGATTTTTGAGCAATTTGTGACCCAAAACCCAGGAGAAACGAGAGTTTCTCCTTCAGCGCAACTGCTGTGAAGGCAGTCTGCATTTCAACGCAGGTCCCGTGAAGGCTACCTGCGCTGAATGTCAAATCCTCAGTGTTGAGGTTGCGCTGAACCAGTTTGGCCTTGTGCAGTTGGGGTTCTCTGCTCTCTGTTGCCCTGTTTTGATCTCTGTTTTTTGCAGCCTTTAACCAGCATAGGTACCAGTTAGATAACTCCTTTTCTTTGCTTAGATTTCGCCTCCTTTTGTACAAAAAGACTGTGAGTGTTTTTATGTGTTTGTGGCGTCATTTACAGTTTTCCTTTGCATAAGTGAAATAATCATCCTGTAGCCCTTGATTCAGATCTGATTGATTGTGATCTTAGAAGAGAGTTCATTGGCTGTTTGCAGATTGATTATACATTTACTTTTGCTTATTGGTTTGAATTTGTCTCTTTTAAGTGTCAAAAAAAGTCTTTATTTCGAAAATCGTTTAGTGTTGTAATCTCTTCTATCTTCTCTGATTTCGAGAAAGTGAACTTGTTTGTGTTGATCATTTAAAAGCAAATTCAAAGTTGTACAAAAAGCTTTCTTTGTAGGCATCAATACTAAGAAAGCAGAAAACAAACACCTGCATTGTGCATTTTGCATTTGATAAGTTTGCATGTTGGATTTAGGAAAAGTGCATTAGAGTGTGCTGATTGCTCTTTGAGAAAAGATGGTGTCTTTCTTTTCCCTTAGTAGCTAGGATTTTCAAAGTTGAAAAGATAATAAAGCTTGCTTATCATCTTTAGACTGCATTTAGGAATTTGTATCATACATCTCGTGGTGAACCTTGAAAGGCAAACTTTAAAAAGATCAACCTAAAATAAATTGAATGAACTTAACAACGCTTTGTAACATAACACACAACATAGAGGTCTAGGCTAGAGACGTGTTCCGGCGTCGTTAAGCCTAGTGACTGTCGATCTCGTGGAAGGTGGGTGATTCCTCCTGAGGGACGATAGCGCTAGTACGGATTGTGCTCCCATGTACCGTCGCGTATATATTGGGAGACCCCTATAGGCATATATCCTTTATCCTTAGGAAGCCGTGTCGGCCGCACTACTGATCGCAATGCAGTGAACACAGCGTTCACGAAGATCGACCGCCCGTACCCTAAAAAGTATTCTGCGGTTTTGCGAAAAGTTTGGCACACCCTCTGCCTAGAACTCCAGAGCAGTTCCTTTTGGCCTTTTTCAGACTCTATAACAGAAAAAGTCCATCCGAGCATTTGTCACTTTGGGCTCGTTAAAACATCGAAGGAGACTAGAGTCATCTTTAGCTTTTTCTCGACTCTTTAAAATTGAAAAAGCGAGTTGTGTCCAAGCGTCGTTAAAATTTATTTTAAACGGAATAATCATCACCTTTCCCTCGTTGATCTTCGAAGTTAGTCTACCTTCATCACAAAGTTCTTGTAGAATCGCTAGAAAATCTTTTGGATAGACTAAATATGTCGGAACAACCGTCGACATACAGGACTGTGTCATCCGACGCAGCAGCGGCAGAGTCTCCTGCTGCTACTCCAACGATGTTCGCTGGTATACCATCTGTCCCGACAAATTGTCAACAACAAGCTGGAGTCCAATCAGAGATTGTTTCGACAACATGGTTAGTTCCTATTTCTTCATCTGGATTATCATCTGGTTTTTCTTATGTTGAAACTCAACAAATTGATCCAATGTGTCTTCAAAGGCCAATCTACCCTTTAAGTACTGGATTGCCACCATATGGAGGGCAGTACGCCATTTCATTGTTCCCCCCCGGAGAACAACCATATGGGAGTTTACAACAAAGTTCAGGTCAAACTGGAATTACATCCAGCGGATGGGTACCGATACTGCCTCAGCAACCAAGGGTTGCATATTCAATGCAACCAATCCACCCTGTGTCGAATGTTGCCACTATACCCGATATGGTGATTGCGTCGCAAGTACAAGCGCTACCTGTTGTATGTCAACCCCAAGTTTCTCAAGTTGCCATACAACAGCCTCTTGTCTCGACAACTCAATCACAACCTCCGGTTAGTGCCTCCTTATCTGGAGCGACTCAGGCTCAAACAAGTACTATGACTCCTCATCTTGGTCAATCATCCAGTATTGGACAACAGCAACTGGTCCAACAACCAGAGCTGGTTCAAACTCATCAACCCCCATTCCAGCAATCATATCAAGGACCTGAGAAACAAGTCTTTGTAAGTAATGGGCAATCGCATTTCCAAAGCGGTTATCAACAACCATATTATAATGGTTATGCCCATCAACCTTGTCAAAGTTGCCAGCATCAAATACATTATGCTGGTATGCAAAGACCCACTGCTCAAGCGATTCCATCTTATCCTGGGTATGCTTCGCCTAACCTAAATCAATAGTTGCCCTTTGTAGCAACTCTAGAATTACCAGATCTAAACCGGCTGACGAATGATCCAATTGCTTATGCCCCTTGGTGGCCAGCGATTCCGCATAAACTTCCGTCAGATATTCCTAAATTTAATGGAAATCTGGGTGAAGATCCGTCGAATCATGTGATGACATTTCATCTGTGGTGTTCATCAAACACCCTGAATGATGATTCGATAAGACTTCGCCTTTTTCAGAGGACATTAACGGGTCCAGTAGCAAAATGGTATATCGAATTGCCTAGAGCTTCATTCGACAACTTCAGTACCCTAGCCACGACTTTCTTAACCCATTTTCAATTACCCATAAGGTATGAAACGGGAACGGAACTCCTAACCAACTTCAAACAGACAACGGCCACTCACATATCTGATCATATACATGAGTGGCGACGTCGTCGTAGGATGGTAAAAACGTACGTTCCCGATCAGCTATTAGCTGAATGGTTTATCAAGTCATTACTTCCTGCCATCACGAAAGATGTGGCAAAGAGGGAGTCGTAACGGAAGAGCAAGTCATCGCTCGTGCGCAATATCTGGACTTGGTTTACACTCAGTCCGGCACGCTCTACGACAAAATACCTGATGCCCCTAGACCGGAATTCTCAATTCCTCCTCCTCCTAAATCAATCAATGACTCTCATGCCGGCGATGGCGTGATTGGCGCAACAGACATGAAATCGACAAAGGCTATATCTAAAAAGGCCCGTAAGATTTCCGGTCAAAATGCAAATGAGGAACTTCTTGCCTCGGAAATAAATGTCGTGTCGACCGACAAGGGCAAACAACTGAAGCAACCAGGGGGCAAGAAGAAAAAGAAAGGGAGAAAAAGGAAACCCCCTACGGGGTATCATATATGCGATGAGGATCATTGGACAGCAGATTGTCCATACAAAGCTGAGCTTAAAAGATTCTTTAAGAGTTCGAAAACCTCAGCTGTGTTGACTGATCCGTTTCCAAGCCCGGGAACCAAACTGGTTGCTAATCAAAATGCTTCCCGATCCCAAGTGCTTATGTTGTCTATCTCAAAGCAGCAAAATGATGCTTTAGCAAGGAATAAAGATTACGGGAATCCACAGGTGTCGAATAACAAGGCTAATGAACGACCTAGTAGTTCGACAACAACTTTGACCAAAGTTGTGCCACCCATCATTCCTGAACAAATGATAAAGTCGCCAAAGGGAGTAGTACACAAGTCGACATTTAATCCTCGTGCAAAAATAGCACAGAATTATAATATAATAGAGGACCTGGCCCAATCGTCGTCCGCTATGTCGACGCTTGAGGTACCGCAAAATTGCCTCTCCCAAGAGCAAGCTTTATTATCAGCAATAGGTGGGATTGACCCAATAGATTCCAATCTTGTGACCTTTAATCATAAAGGATATGACCCTCAGTTACCAGCTCAACTAACTTTCCTTATTCAAGTGAAAGCCCTCAACAAAACTGTTCATCGAACAATTATTGATGAGGGGGCATCTACATGCATTATGTCGATGAGTTGCTGGAAAACTTTAGGACCTCCAACCTTGTCGCAATATTCGACAACATTAAAAGCATTTGATGGACGAACATATACCCCATATGGTATTCTAAATAACTTGAAAGTTGAACTAGGAGGGAAAACAGTAGAAATTGATGTTGAAGTAATCGACGGAAACCTTGATTACAACATCCTATTAGGAAGACCCTGGATATATGCCATGGCCGCAGTTGTGTCGACCTACTTCAGGAAGATTGCATTTCCCTTCCAAGGAGGAATTACAATCGTTGACCAAAAAAACTTCCTCCCTAATAGTTCACAAGTTACGGGAAGCATTCCAATGATCCATGGAAGCAATCATTCGCTCCAAAATATCGGAGTAGGTCTCCTAAAAGACCCTGCTTTAATGGGTACTTTTGCCCTACCGCCTCCAAGTAATCTGGCGGAAGTGGCCACAGTGGAATATGAAACCTTTTACATCTAATGGATTTGGACTCCGAGGACGGTTCTTATCTCGTGTCAACCTCGTTAAAAAATGAAACAAGGAGTCATGAGGATAGTTCTTTTACTGTGTCAACCTCATTAAAAAATGAAACGAATCCCTTTCCAAATCTCAAAGGTAAACCTTCATTCCAACCACCGAGTTGAACGCAATGAAGCTTGGGGGGCATGCACCTCGATTTGCGTTATTATGCTGGGGGCATGCAAACTTATCTTCGAGCAGTTTTAGCATAAAGTTCATGCTCGTTAAAAAATAAACGCAAGATCCGAGCAGTTTTAACGTGGACTTCATGCTCGTTAAAAAATAAACATAAGCAATGAGCAAGAGTTTCCTCCAGTGTTTAAGCTCATTTTAAAATAAAAATGAACCTACCCGGTAAATAACCACTGTGAATGTAATATCATTAGCCATTAAAGCCTTGGTCGTGTTTGCACCTGTCACCTCCACTTTTCATTTGGCCGAGCGTTCACCTCCATATGATTGTTTACCCATTTTGAGGAACAGCTGTGAAGAGTGATTACACCTAGCCATCCTTGTGACACTGCCGTGATTGGAAAATTCCAACCTGTACCTGGAATCAGCTGCTATCCCTGTTTATCACTCATTCCTCAAAAGACGAGTCTTCTTTAAGCTCTTTTCAACTGACTCGTAAAATATGAAAAGATTGCCGAGTTTTGGCCTTCCAGCTCATTAAAGCGACCGGAAGAGCTATCCCTCCTCTAGATTTTAATCTTTTTGGACCTGAGGGATTATTGCACAAAAAGATCGAGCGCTTGTTTTATTCGGCTCGTTAAAACTATCAAAAACTCATCCCTTCTGTATTGTTTTATACTTTTTCGGACTTAAGGGATTAGATGACGAAAAAGGAATTTTGGAGTTGACTTTATGTACCTTTTCAGACTCTCTAAAAATGAAAAGGACCGAGTTATCCTTGTCGTTAGACTCGCTAAAATCATTAAATAGCGACAAACTTGTCTTTAGACGAGAACGAGTTTCACTATCGCTAGGCTCGTTAAAACATAGCGATGGGCTTGCCCGAAGGGCAGGTTATAGAACAAGCATATGTTATCCTCCTCAAGCTTGACAAAAATAAAGAGGTACTGGTCAGCAATGACTGGGGAAAAATTGGGAGAAACTAAAGAAAAATTTGATGGTAGCAAGTCGCTCTTGAACATGACACTTTTCCTCCGTACCACAATCGGGTTGGGTTGATTCATTCACCGGTCACATCCATGGTCTCGCCATACCATCCATATTTGGGGTAATGCTACCGATCCATCGCATCAATGTCGCCATATGTTCAAGAGAAGTCGTTCAGAAAGAGTCAACCGTGTCCCATCCACTGCCATACATTATCCTTCATCCATTCATGACCGCCCCCCTGAATCATATGTCACAGATCGTTTTCACCTCCATTAAAATCATTAGCTCCGTTCCGTGTCACTGATGTGGGATTCATTAAGGCCCTCCTGTGACGGATCGCTTCTTGTCGACATCAGCTCATTATCCAAGAAGTTGATCTAGGAACAACCCCTTCAGTACTTTGAAGCTTGCATGCCACAATGGCAAGTTTCTCACTTCCGGCGACAGGTATACATCAATGACCTTCGACCGAAAGATTTTGCGTGGTGTTCGACGCCAAGTCCTTTATTCACACCACGTGAATTGTACTGCAGTACCTTGAGGGTCATTATCATTATCGGTGATTCCTCTCGTGCTTGTTAACGGTTTACATCATTGACTGGTAATCAAGCGATGTCTTTCCATGTTCGACTTCAGAACAATTCTCACATGGATCGACTTGTACTTAGAGTGAAGATCGAACGAGTTTCAAGACCCCGGATCTAGTTTCATCCATCCGGGCTGCGATATATATTCAGGAAAGATAAAGACATTGACATGTACATCATTGCAGCAGATAATCATCCTACTCAAAGGATGATAATTTCATCAAAATTATCAGTCTATCATCAGACGATTGTCTGTTCTGTGTACAGAAAAATGAATTTATAAAGCTGAGCATGGGAATGCCCGCCTCAGCTAGATCATGAAAGCAGTATGAAAAATAATGTATTGTACTGTATTGTATTACAGGTCTCCTCCCAGCATTGGATGAACTTCGGATCCCCTGATAAAGCATTTCGCCCGATAAACAGCCTCATACTTTAGGGGGCAACTGTTATAGACATTTTTGTGCCTTCCAGCATTGAGCATGAAATGTCCATAATCTAAGGGATCCAAAGTCCCTAAACATGTTGTTCCTACCCCTAGAGGAACAAGGCTAACAAACCACAGCAATTCACAAAAGTTCTCCACCTGAAACTGCTCAAAAACAAGTCAATTCAGGATCATGTCAACTGCTCCATTGACCATCTGCGCTGAATGTCAGTGGCTCCACTGTCTACCTACGTTGAATGTCAACTCCAACACTAGCTACCTACGCTGAGCGAGTTTGGACAAGTGGCAGACTCATTCCTCAAGGTGTCAATGCTCAGGAAGCTTCCAAAATGACACTTGCCTCAGGGAATTCGACTGGTGATGAGTAAGAGGTTCCAAATCTCCAAGTGGAAGCAAAAACCTCCAAGTGGACTCAAGAACTAATAGAGGGAGAGGACACTAGTCAGATCTCAAGCTGACTCATCCTCTCTCCAAAATAACTATATATAGATCTCTCCTCCATGAGATCTAGGGGCTGGAATTTTATTATTGCAAAGAATTGTTGTTGGTTTGAGACTGGAATCATTGGTTGCTTAATGCTTTGAAGGGGCTAAAGATTGGAATTCCATTTGCTGGGAAGGAGATGCTGGATTGGAGCCCTCTGGGTTGTATCTCTTCCTGAACCTTGTTATTCATCAATAAAGCTATCTTGGTTTCTCCTATATGCTGATGTATTTTGATGTATAAATGTATTAGTGTATTTGGTTTATTTCTAATCCTAAACTAGTTATGAATGTGAACATCTGTCTTTGTGTAGTGTTCTTCTCTTGTCTCAAGTAGCTGTTCTCTTGTCGCAAGTAGCTGTTCTCTTGTGATCTTGCAGGAAGTTGTAGCTGGATAAGCAAGAAGGCAAGTAGCTGTGAACACCCAAAGAGAAGGGAGATTGGATCGAGGGACAAACGGAAGACACCGGTAAGTCTATTGATCTCTCTTCTTTCACATTTCATAAAGGAAGAAACCAGTGTAGTTGTACTCGTTTGTTGCTAAGGCACTGTCACACCTTAGGTGGATAGGATCGTCCTGCATAGGCATTTTTCCCCACAACATGATGTGATATTGCGATCGTTGATATCGGTGGATCGCAATCGGTGATGGCATGAGGCTTAAGGCAGGACCCCGGGTCTCTGCGATATGTGATTGCAATTAATCGTATCACATTATCGCATCAGAGCTATTCAAAGGAGTGGGGCCGATACCATATGCGATGCGATGGCCGGACCCGACGGGAATATAGACCAAGTTTAAAATATTTTCAGTTCCGTAAAAAGGTGTTTTGCTATGTATTTTGTTTAATAAACGAAATACGAAGGGAAGCATCGTTGCAATGAAACCGGACCCGAAAGGGTTTGTAAATGCCACTTCATAAATATTTCAAGCCCTCCATAAAGCTATTTTCTGATATTTCAATGTTTTAATGTATTTTTCAAATACAAAGGAAAATCACAAAACAAGCGGGATTTCGAGTGGGCCATGGGTGGTAAGTGGTTTTGGCCGGGCTCCGCCCGAGCCCATACACTGGCTGCCACGTGTCCAGACCCTGGAGAGAGAAAACCACCCTTATCGGGCAATTAACCCCCGTACGAAAGGGCTGCCCGAAATGAACCTCAGCCGTTAGATCTAGACCTCTCATATCAACGGTGGAGATGTGATAAGCAATTTAAAGGCAGATTTATGGATATTTGAAGTCCGATAGACTACGTTTGGTAGATTTTCCCGTGTGTTACATTGTTTCTCTGTGTAAATAGGGAACAACTATTTCTGGGGATTTCAAGTGCCGATGGTTCCTTCCGTTACAAAACAGGTGGCCACCATACCTTGGGACATTAACAATGAATGTTAAACACTCCAGAAGGAAGATGAAGGGACAGCGACCGAGAGACAAAGAGCCTGAGAGCTGAAATGAACAGACAAGCGCCAATAGGCTTAAAATTCGTTCAATGACAGAGACAGATGGGTTGCTGAGTCTGAGAGTACGATTGAAAGGCATAAGCAGGCAGTGCAGAGCCAAGAGCCAAGAGCCAGAGCCAAAGAGCCGAGAGCCTAAGAGCCAAAGCCAGAGTGAGTTTGCTGAGAGCTTGAGAGCTGGGGACAGAATGGAATTCTAAACCCATTGTTTATGTGTTAAACCTGGAGTTGAGCCAGAGAGCTTGTAAAAAGATTACTGCCATAATCCCAGAGAGCCTAGTCGAGTTGACTAGAGCTCACGAACACGTAGCCCAAGAGTTTTGGGTGAACTCCTAATTAAATTGTTGTCTTATGTGTGATGCTCGTTTGCTACATTGTTTCAATGTCATATGTTTTGTATTAGTCTAAGAAAATCGATTTACAACATATAAACAATTCAAAACAAACATAAGCATACACCTATATTTTCAAGTATATTATTAATTCCGCATTAGTTAACCAATAAGATTTAGGAATAAATAAGCTTTGGAAGTGGGAGAGGTTCTTGTAAGTTAGACAAGAAGCCTAAGTGCCCCATTTTTAGATCAGGTGGTATCATAGCTTGAGATTGATTAACCTCACCTTCAAAGGAGGCTATATCAGAATGCTTGATTGACAGAGCAAAGATTGCTTGTTCTAAAGGTGTTTGGGCAGTCAAGTATTGATTGTCTGATTGATTGTATGCTTGTTGCAGACTAACTATTTTATGTGTTACAGAGGTGAAGGGAAAGCTATTGATAGCTCAGTCTAGGAAGGACAAGAAGGAAGAAGGGATGAAGGCATTTTTCTATCCCAAAAGACCTCAAGGCAATCATTGAAGCACAAGAGGTTTGTTGCAAAAGGTTTCCTAAATAAGCTCTTTATTAATCTTGTTTGAAGTTCTTTTGTTCATTAGTATAATGACAACTTCTACAAGTGAATCCTCAAATTCCTCCTTCATCACAAGACTCTATGATGGAGATTGGAAGCAAGAATTGTTCATCATGATGGACAAGGTGAGAGAAATGTATGAGGATGGAAGAAAGAGTAACATACTTAGAGAGTAGTTGAATTCCATGAAGGAAGAGAAGCAGTTTCTTGCTGACAGACTGTAAGAAATGGAGAGGCAACTTCATATTGCAAATATGAACCTGACAAGGATGCATGAGTTGAAGTCACAGCTCTGTGTTGCCAAAGAAGCCTTGTTCAAGTATCATCTTGAAGAAGAGGTAAATCATTATAGTTTGTCTTCGAATTCTTCTAAGAATGCTTATATTGGTTCTTTTGAAAAACATACTAGAGGCATAGGTTCCAAACTAACGTCCAAGATGGGCTATCAAGGAAAGAGCTTGGGAAAGCATGCATAAGGTATCATTGAACCAATAATGGTTGAGGAAAGGCCTAAGTATTTGGGTCTTGGCTATGGACAATCTTATGGAGAGAGTTCCAAAGCTGCCATGAAGGCCATTGAAATAGCTCGAAGAAGGAGTTGCATTGCAGACTATGAAGATTGTGTTCAGGAGGAATGCAATACCTTGAAACATCACTTGCAAGATGTAGGTGTTCAGAAGCACACACTTGAACCAGAGAGTTGTGGAAACTCTAACAGCCTTGAAGAGATTGATGGTGTCCCAAAGGGAACCACTTCTTCATTTTCTTCACTTCTTCATGAAGGCAAGGTGAAAGAGGCAGGTATAAATCTAGTTCTAATCATATCCCTTTTGATTTTTCAAAGCATGGTAAATTTCCACATAAGCATGGGAAAATAATTGCATGTTCCTTCTGTGGTTTGGATAACCATCATGTTTCTAGATGTTGGAAGAGAATGGCCACATACAGGAAACTTTTGAAGGAAAAGAGGCAAAGAGCCAAAGTTCCATTGGACAAGGTAAATCATGTTGTCAAGAGGATGCACATGTGTTGCACTTACTACCATAAGCAAGGGCATCTTGCTAAAAGGTGTTGGACTCTGAATCCAAAAATTCTTCCACAGAAGCTGAGGAAAGTGGAAAGAGAAGATGGCAGAAATGGAAAGATTCCATGATTGTTGTGTCTCAGGATGATTCACATGTTGATGTTGATGTGCAGACAGAGGTATTACCTTTGAAAGGGATTGGTGAGAAATGGCTAGAGTTCTTTTCCAATTAAGATTGCATGTCTATTGATGCATCTATTTTCATTACTTTGTTAATGAGATGCAAGTTTTGGGTTCTTACCAAGAAGGTGAATGGAAAAGCTTAGTAGGAGACTCACTTTATTGTTGCAACATTATATTTCATTTCAGCTTCGAAAGTACAGTGTACTTAAATGAAAGTTGAAGGATGAAATGCAGGCATGAGCATGACGTGCATGGACACAGGGATGTTGATGTTTTCCTTGTTTGAACATGTATGTGTAATTAACTTGTAGGGTTGATTTCTTTGACATGCATGTGATGTAATGTTGACTTGAGGAAAGTTGACTTGGTCTCTAAGAGGGAGATAATAATGAAGTGTTTCATCTTGTGAAAAGGGTCCTAATGGTCTTTTTCCTACATGCTTGACTTGAAGGGTCATTTGTTTTAAAGGCATGTTTTGTGGGATTTTTGTCTAGTCCATCATTTGTATGTAGATGTAAGGCTTGGAGGTGTTCACAAGATGTGAAATCGGTTTCTTTGTTGAAGCAGGAGTTGAGGCCATCCAGTTGTTGTTTGTATTTATGTTGTTGTTAACAGTTGTTGTTGACGGCTTGTCAAACAAGTACAAATGAGAATTTTGTGGAGCAGGTGTACTTCACATTTGTTTGAGCCACCTTGGATCAATGATCAAATTATAGAAGTTCAAACTACCTCCTGTGACCATCTAAGCAGGAGTTATGCAGGAAGACAGGAAGGAACACAGTTCTTCCACGAAGACCAGCCCATCCAGGAAAGGAAGTGTTCAAAGACTTTGGTTCAGAGGTGCTATCCAAGGCAAGTGTGTGGAGGCTGAAAGAAGAGGGTGTTTTTACTCTCAGGTACTGTTCAGATCAGTATATCAGTCTTTTGGAGACCAGAAGTTCTTTTAGCGGGAAGGCGTGATCCAAAATGGATTTTGGATAGACTCCTAAGTCTAAGTGTTCCTCACAGAGGAAAAATGAAAGTCCAAGGAAGTTCCTGGAATTAGACCCATTGCAGAGATCATCTCATTCTGAATCTACTGCAACTTGAATGGGAAAAAATGGACTTAGGATGCAAAAGTTATGGTAGAAAGAAGATGTCATTTGTTCTTTGGAAAAAAATGGCCTAAAAGGCTTTATGAAGAAAAATTGCATCGGAGGAGGTCCAAGGCGGACTTAAGCGGAGAGGGGAAGCATCCCCAAATGTCGATCCCCAACATATCGGGTCAGAGGCGGGCATATGCATATAACATAAGGAAAGGACCGGGCTGATGCGATATTGTGATCGCCGATATCGGCCAATCGTAATCGACGATGGCATGAGGCTTAAGGCAGGACCCCAAGTCTCTGCAATATGTGATTACGATTAATTGCAACACATTATCACATCAGAGCTATTCAAAGGAGTGGGGTCGATACCATATGCAATGCGATGGCCAAACCCGATGGGATTATAGACCAAGTTTAAAATATTTTCAGTTCCGTAAAAAGGTGTTTTGCTATGTATTTCGCGTATTTCGTTTAATAAATGAAATACAAAGGGAAGCGTCGATGCGATGAAACTGGACCCAAAATGGTTTGTAAATGCCACTTCATAAATATTTCAAGTTTTCCATAAAGTTGTTTTGCGATATTTCAATGTGTTAATATATTTTTCAAGTACAAAGGGAAATCACAAAACAAGCAGGATTTCGGGTGGGTCGTGGGCGGTAAGTGGTTTTGGTCGGGCTCCGCCTGAGCCCATACACTGGCTGCCATGTGTCTAGACCCTGGAGAGAGAAAACCACCTTTATCGGGTGGTTAACCCCCATATGAAAGAGCCGCTCGAAAGGAACCTCAGTTGTTGAATCTAGACCTCTCAGATCAACGGTGGAGATGCGATAAGCAATTAAAAGGTGGATTTATGGATATTTAAAGTCTAATAGACTGCGTTTGGCAGATTTTCCCGTGTGTTACAGTGTTTCCCTGTGTAAATAGGGAACAACTATTTCTGGGGATTTCAAGTGCCGATGGTTCCTTCTGTTACAAAACAGGTGGCCACCATACCTTGGGACGTTAACAATGAATGTTAAACACTCCAGAAGGAAGATGAAGTGACAGCGACCGGGAGCCAAAGAGCCCAAGAGCTGAAATGAACAGACAAGCGTCGATAAGCTTAAAATTCATTCAATGATAGAGACAGATGGGTTGCTGAGTCTGAGAGCACGATTGAGAGGCATAAGCAGGCAGTGCAGAGCCAAGAGCTAGAGCCGAGAAGCCAGAGCCAAAGAGCCGAGAGCCTAAGAGCCAAAGCTAGAGCTAGGGATAGAATGGCATTCTAAACCCACTGTTTCTGTGTTAAACTTGGAGTTGAGCCAGAGAGCTTGTAAAAATATTGCTGCCATAATCCCAGAGAGCCTAGTCGAGTTGACTAGAGCTCACGGAGACATAGCCCAAGATTTTTGGGTAGACTCCTATTTAAATTATTTTCTTATGTGTGATGCTCATTTGCTGCATTGTTTCAATGTCATATGTTTTGTATCAGTCTAAGCAAATTGATTTATAGCATATAAACAGTTCAAAACAAACATAAGCATACACCTATATTTTCAAGCATATTATTAATTCTGCATTAGTTAATCAATAAGACTTGGGAATAAATAAGCTTTGGAAGTGAGAGAGGTTCTTGTAAGTTAGACAAGAAGCCTAAGTGCCCCATTTTCAGATCAAGTGGTATAATAGCTTGAGATTGATTAACCTCACCTTCAAAGGAGGCTATATCAAAATGCTTGATTGACAGAGCAAAGATTGCTTGTTCTAAAGGTGTTTAGGCTGTCAAGGATTGATTGCCTGAATGAGAGATTTGGCTTGAAAGAGTCAATTTGCACTTAGAAAAGCTATTACAAAAGGCCAATAGGGACAACCAGATCATCAAGCACATGGCCTACCACTACAAGACCCGGAACAAAATTTGCAATATAAGGGTCAAACAGATGAAAGCAAGGCTAAGACGAGCTCTAAAAGGCAAGAAAGAGGAGGATAGGATTAGGTTTCTTACTGAATCTTCCTTGGATCATTAGGATACTTGATGATGGTGTTGCTCAGCAATTTTGGTCAAATTTGGAGGATTTTTTTGTTTTTTGCAAATTATGAAAATTCTAAACACAGAAAATCTGGCTCAACACGCAGCGCCACTAGCACTGTGCTTTTCCTAGGGGCACCCAATGGACAAATGGCTTGCATTTTTGGTTTCAAGTCGATGATTACATGCACCCTATGCATTTGCTAAGTTTTTGGGGCAAAACTGGTCCACCAAAAAGTCAAAAAAACACCCCAAAAATGACCTTTCTGCCACTTTTTGGACCCACAGAAGCAGCCTTGGGAGAATCAACTTTTGAGGGGTCAAATGAGCTTCAAATGAAGAAATTCTATATTTTTTGGAAAGTACACTTAAATATATTTCCAATGAGCTATCATGATATCAATTTGGATGCCGGGAAGGCCTCCAAAAGGGACCTGAAAGTGGTACTGTGCGTTGGACCAGTGGCGCTGCGCGTAGGACAAATTTTGCACAGGATGGGTATTTTTCTGTGTTTTGACTGTGTTCATGGATTTTCTCTCATGGAGGATGTTTTACTGATGTAAATTATGACTTGGCTTGTAAATATGATGGATAATTAGTAGTAGAGGGTAGATTCATTAGATTAAAAGTCAATTTGAGCACAAATGAATCAGTTTTCTCACTTTTAGAGGCAAGTTGTTAGGATGCCTAAATTCTAGTTTCTTGTTCAGTGTTGGTTAGATTAGCTCCCCATATTAAGGATTCGACCCTTGAGGATGGGAGGAGGTTGAAACAATGCCTATATCTTCTTCTTCTTTCTCATTGTAAAGGGTTGGACTCAACTAGATGCTTATGCCTTGATTGTACATCATTTTGTAGCAGTTTAGTAGGAGATTAATAAAAATTGCAGCTATTTCTTTGGGATCCATGTGGTATGAAGTCTAGTTCAGTTTCTTCTCTTGTTATCATATGTTAGAATGTTTTGTGTACTTCACTAATCATTTCATTGCTTCTAAGTGAATGTTTTCAAGTTGATATGCAGAATTCATAACATCACTGCTCTGCTTTAGGGAAATATTCACCATTATATGTTTTCTACAGTCTAGGAAGTATCCATGGTAATCACATGCTCTTCCTAGCTTCTCACCAGTCTTAAAACACCTCACCCATGAATCCCTAGAGTGCTAAATCTTATGCCTACCTTGCCCCATTGAACACCCTGCAATTTTGACCTAATTCCCTAGCCCTAACTGTCTGGCTCCTCCTTATCCAGCAAAACCCCTTCAAAATAAAATCAAACCTTGTGCTACTATACCTAGCCTAATATCCTTTTCCCGATCCAATCATCTTGGCTAAGATCCTTACGGAGAGATCCCTCTCTCGGCCTAGTAGGGCTAGCTACTTGGCTAAGCGTGGTTTGTGGTTACCCTGCCATTATCTTCCTTCAACCTGAGGTTTAATCCAGGTGATAACAAAGGCAAAACTGCACATGGCATAGTTTGCAGAAAAGAGAAGGAAAGAAGCAACAGCAGCAAAGGCACAGGAGGCATGGCATGCTGCAGAAGCACAGAAGGCAGCAGAAACAGAGCGCGAGGGCCAAAAGTCACCTTCACCTAAGCAAGAGCAAGAGATGGAAACATAAATAGAGGGGGGTGGCATGGACCCACAGACAGCGTCGACACTATTGAAACACCAGTGCCCGAGAGAGCAGATGGGATCGTGCAAGAAGGTAAAAGTGTCTAAGATGTCTATCAACCTAATCACCCTTACCGAGGGGGATCTGCACAATATAGGGGAGACGGTGCGCGCCGTCACCACAGAGGCCCTCCAAAACTTTGCAGAGGAGAATAAGATTGTGTTGGGGGGCCTTCGAGCACAGATTCAAGAGTTCCAAGTGCACACTCCTCAGGCTGGTACTCTCTCTACCAGCCTCGCAGTAGGAACAACCGCAGCCGAGGAAATGTTGCACGCTTGTACGACAAACACAACAATACTACCAGAAGGGGCACTGGTTACAGCAAATGAGGCCGAAAATCCTACGGTCAGTTCATTGAAAGGAATAGGGGTTAACATGGTTGCGCTCCCTCAGGAGATGCCTATGTTCTACAGGATGGGATTATTGCAGAACTACGGGCTAGGGAGAGCCGCGTGTTGCAGGTGTTGAGTGAACAGAGGATCAACATGGAGTAGTTGAGCTTGTAGCGTGATGAGGTCATGTCTCAGAATAGGCAGATGGTATAGGTAATTGAATAAGCCTGCCAAATGGTCCCTGAGCTAGCCATCCCAGCAGAAGCACCAGCAGAGGCGCGCATCCAAAGGTTAGCAGCAGGGGGGGCGAGGCGCGAGAAGAAATGGCCAAGGTTTAGCTAGAACTGAACCTCCAAATAGCAGAGCTTTGGTTGAAGGCACAGCCTTCAACTCCTCCAGAGGTAAGGGAATAGCGCGCTAGCACCATTACATCAAGGATGGAGGATATCAGCAGTATAGTGAGGGACTACACCAAAAATTTGGAAGAATCGTTCAAGGTCCTCACCACTCTGCAGGAGGACCTGAACATACAACGCCTAGAAACAGAGGCGTGTGAGCTATAGCAACATTATGACAATGTCAAAGGGACCACGCAGACGATGGCCCTCACACAAAGGCTCGTGCGAATGCAATAGGCCAAAGCGCTCAAGGAGCAAGTAGATGTAGCGCAACGCAGAGAAGCGGTTTTGAAGGCGCGTGTTCAGCCTTGGATCAACGAGGCCTTCGTAATCACAGCAAAAATTGAAGGCAAGCTCATGCAGATGTAAGGGACACAGGAACAGATACAGGGGAGCAGTTCCAACACTGCGGTCTTGGAACAACGCATACAGGAGATACAGCAAGCAGTCGCTTAGTGCGTTGCCGACCTTGTAGTGGTCCGAGCAGAGTTGGGAGGTCTCCATGCGAAGATCTCCACACCGACAGAGTGACTCGAGGGTGAGTCACGATGTTTGTGTTGGGGGCCTGTTGGGCGTGGGATGCCCCCAAGGCAAGTTTTGGGACTTAAAGCCCAAGTTTTGACTAAGTTCGATGTAAAGACTCCGCAATTTGTGGGCACGGAGCGTGAAGTTGTAATTCAGTCATAGGGTTGTCCACCCTTACTTTTGTAAATATAATGTCGGCTTGAGAGTTTTACCCATGGTCCACGAACCATGGGATTGTATAAATAGAGCAAGGCTCTCAGTGTAAAGAGAATCAATAAATCCATGGAATATCTAATGAGGAAGCATTGAGTCTAAGTGTAGAGTCGTGTCTTTGGGTCGTAGAGTAGGAGAAGGCTCTGCAGCTGAGTGCACAAAGGCCTAGTAGTTCACAGCTGAGTGCGCAGACCCCTGTAGCTGAGTGCACAGAGCAGGTTGAGTCTATAACCAATTGAAGCATTAATAAAGATAATTTTTACAATATTCATGTGTATCTTTTCCTGTTTTATGCATTGAAGTATATTGGGTATGAATTGTAAGTTTAATGTTTATTTGCTACGCAAACTTATATGAATGTGTTGAATAAGTGAATATAATATAAGGTATCTGTTTACGCGAAGATAACTAACTATTATAAGAAGATAAGTAAGATTTGCGGTGTGACTTGAGGAAATAGCGCAAATCGTTGCTTAAGAAGCACAAAGCTCCTTAGCCTCTAGTTAGGTTTGCGCGAAGTTGAGTATAACAGGGCGTGAAGGCCTCGCAGGTCAGGAAAGTGAACGAAGTGATCTGCGGGAAGGTATTCACAATTGGACTAAATTGACCCCTCAAGCATCTCAAGGGTGCGGAAACTTGGTTCCAACATCCCCCCATACTTCTTCGGGTGAGACCTCAGTCCGCACTCTGGGGGCTGCCGAAAGGGCCAGTAGTACAGGGATTTGTTTGGCTAAATAACTCTGAACCTGGGTCAGGCCCCATCAAGCCAACACTTTTTTTCATCTTCACCCCATTTGAAGACTGCATTATTTCTTATTATTTCTTGGAGGGGTAGAACAATCTGTGCAAAATCTGGAACAAATCTTTTTATAAAATTAAGTTGGCTGAAGAATTATTGCATGGTATTTTTGTTGTGTGGGAGAGGAATTTTTTCAATTTCTTGGATTCTATCAGGATCAATATAAATTTCTTTCTTATACACTATGAATCCAAGGAGTTTGCCTTTTGCTAAAGCAAAGTATGACTTTTTGGATTTAGAGAAATCCCATATTTCTTGCATCTTTCAAAAATATGATTTAGGTCATTCAAATGATTGTTTATTTTCCTAGAATACATTGTGATGTCATCTAGGTAAATAAAAACTGGTTTATTAATCAGACCTTTAAAATCACTATCCATGGCACGTTGAAATGTAGCACCTACATTGATGAGTCCAAAAGGAATCTTTTGATAAGAATATGTCCCCCACTTGGTCCTGAATGTTTTCTTCAACCTGTCATCTAGATGTACAAGAATCTATTTGTATGCTGAAAGTCCATCTAGAAAAGACATTAACTGAAAACCTACAACTGATTGCAATATTTTCTCCATGGTAGGCAAAGGGAAGTTATCCTTTTGACAAGCCCTATTCAAGTTTCTAAAATCAATACAAATTCTAACATCACCATTATATTTTCTGACAGGAACCATGTTTGATACCCACTTTGAGTGTCTAACAGGAAATATTATCTTGGCTTTGAGAAGTTTGTTCAATTCAGATTTGATTTGACTTTCAAGGTTTGGATGAATCTTTCTAAGCTTTTATTGAACTGGCTTTTCATTAGAAGTCATTGGTATGGTATGTTGAATTACAGAGGTATCATAGTTTTGAGATCTGCATAATCCCAGGCAAAGACACCTTTATATGTTTTCAACAACTTAATGAATGATATTATTTCCTCAAATGCTAAACCAATACCTAGTTTGACACTTTGAGGTTTTTCATTTATACCTAGGTTTACCACTTCAAATCTCAAAGTATAACTCTGAGTCCTGGAGTTGGTAATCTTCTTAAATATGTCCTTTAAATCATAGAGATCCTCCATCTTGACTACAGACTTTGGAATTGGCTTTTGATCTAGTTTATGGTTGATTTGAAAATCATGCTCATGTTCATCTATGATTTTTTCTTCATAAGATCCTTCTGATGTAAGGAAATTGATTATATCAGTATCATTATTAAACACTCTCCAATTTGTTACATTATCAGGAATGGATGGCCTAAAAACTAAATCTATAGACAATCTATCTGGACTAAATTCTTCTGAAGGTATAATCTTAGATGCCACATTAGCAAGTAAATCAGAACTTGCATTTTGCAATCTGGGAACTAAAGAAATGTTAAAAGCAGTGAAATGAGAAGTAAAATTTTGGGCTAGAGATTAATAATGTTTAAGGTACCCAAACACACAATGGATTGTGTTTCTTACCTATTTAATGAATATTTCAGAATCTCCATATACTTTCAAATACTTGACATTAAGGCCAATGTATTTGTACAACCCTTGAATCAATGCTTCATATTCAGCAGTATTGTTAGTGCATTGAAATTCAGGTCTGCATGGTAA
The DNA here is from genome assembly GCA_031772625.1 of Pinus tabuliformis. Lineage (NCBI taxonomy): Eukaryota > Viridiplantae > Streptophyta > Pinopsida > Pinales > Pinaceae > Pinus > Pinus tabuliformis. Next base: position 142,412,422 of record CM062810.1, read on the forward strand.
CATGGTTTTCTCTCCTTGCGGGTTGATTAAGATACATCCTGCACCTATGCCATCTTCGGATTTGGAACCATCAAAATAGAGAGTCCAAAAAAATGAATTATCTACAATTTTATCAACTAGATTTACACACTTGGAAGCATCTGTTTGTGAAAAAATTTCTATTTTATACACTACAACATTATCCGGAAAGGGAGATCTTTGAGCATTAAAGGATCCCAAGAATAACTCAACTGAGTAATTTCTAGTGATGTTATTGGTGAAAGCAACAGGTTCATTACTTCCCTCAAGATCAGTGACTGTGTACTTCATGAATTTCTCACGGTATACTCTGATTTGGTTAGGTTTACCATTTTGTGGCAACCACATGTGAGACCAATCAATTGCAAAGTATCCGTGTAACTTTTCAGACCAATCCCTACTTAGAATTAAACCATAAAATTCAGGGATATCAGCCACTAGAATATCGATTATCTGTGAAACTTTTGGAATAGAGGAAAGACTGATTGAAACTGGTGTTATTTCTCCAAGAACCTCTACCTTTGTCCTGTCCAATTGAACTATGTGTACAGCAGATTTTTGAGGCATAATGTTCAATTTAGTGTACACAGTCCTTGGCATAATATTTGAAGAGGCTCTTGAATCAACAAGGAAATTATGGACATTTCTGTTGAATATCTCATAAGAAGAAATGGGGGTGTATGAGAAATAGACCTATCACCTATCAAAACTAAATCTGTAGGATTTACTTTGTTTGAAGATGAGGGAGGTTTTCCATATCATAAGCAGCTTGAGTAACTACAATAGAAGGTAAAGGAGATACAGGAACTGCTTTTAACTCTCTTAATAGAATTTTATGTTGTTTCTTGAGTTTAGTCAGTTCATGTAATGAAATATTTTCTCTCATCTTTTTCATATCTTCAACTATGTTATATTCCACTTTATCCAAGATTACTAACATTTTGGAAGCAGTTGGAGGATTTAGCGGAATAGAATCAGTTTGGCTAGTCTTATATTTCTTACATACTATTTTCTTCTTTACAGGAGTAGCAATTTTTTGTTTATGAATTGTTGTAGACATATCAAGAGAGTTTTTACTTCTTGTAGTCACTAGCATAGCTTGTACTTCATCTTGAATTGGAAGAATGAATTCCCACATTCCATTTAACTCAACTTCTTCTTCAGTGCTTCATCTTCAATTGGAAGAATGAATTCCCACATTCCATTTAACTCAACTTCTTCTTCGGTTTCGGCCTCCTCTTCGATTGGTGAGTCTTCTTCCAGTTCTTGATCTTATTCAACATTTGAAATAGTATTCAGAGGTTGAGATGTGGGAGAAGGGTTTATTTTAAATGAGCGAAAAGGCTTCTTGGGAGCAGAAGATTTTGCGATCTGTTTCTTGATTTCGACCATTTCATTGGACATGGTCTTTAACACCTTCTGAAGGCCTTCAAGATCAAAAGGGTCCTTTGGAGCTTTGTTTTTTGAATCATCTTTGAATGTTATCTTCTTTGATTTACTTTCTTATGTCTGTGATCTCTTTTCTAAGGCAATAATTCTTCTTTCAACAGACAGGGCTTCTTTCATGTTTTCTACAAGGGTAACTTTATTGGCTCTATCTACAAAAATTGCAATATTAGAAGGAAGGGAGGATATGTACCACTCTACTTTCACATCTATTGCAGGTTTAGAGGTAGCTGGGATTTTGTTTAGTAACTTGTTAAATATGGAGTTGAAGTCTTTGATCCTTTCATCTTAATTTTCTTTTAGGTTAGAAAGGTTGTTGATTAAGGATGCTATGGTTCTGTCATCACCAAATTTTGAAAGAAATATTTCTTGAAAAGTATCCCAGTTTCTTATTGAGCCTGCTAGAAGGGAGAAATATGAAGATCCTATAGATCCTTGGAAAGTATAAAGAAATAGATTGATTACAACATCCTCATGTGAAACTCCATTAAGATTCATGGCTAGCATAAAGTTATTCAGATGTTCTTCAACAGGAATACCATCATCTGGATTATACTTAGGTAACCATTCTTTTGGATTTGTTGGGAGAGCATTTGGTTAGCAACCAACACAACACCAGGATTTGTCCAAGGTTGAGCGGGTTGATTTTCCATAACTTGAGTTGGAGACTGGGAAAATGGGAAGGACGGTCCAGAAGTAGGTATGGATGTTTGAGAACTTACTACTGGATTAGTACTACTAGTAGCAGCACTAATTGAACAAATGGATAGTTGAGGAGAAATGGATTGAATAGAAGTGAATGGAGAAGTGAAAGGATGAAAAGGTGAAGTGATCTCGCTGGTATCTGATTTTGATCTTGATGTTTTAACTTTCTTACGTCGTGAATGAATGGGAAACTCGAAAGGAGTTACTCCAATCCTTTCACTTTGTAATATTGTTAATACACCAGTTTCTCGTAATAAGTAAGTGACACTTTCTTCAGAAGCTTCGGACCTCTCTGGTTTCTCAGCAGAAATGGATATTTGTTACAATTTCTGTATCAAGGACTGAAATTTAGGAGACTCAAGAGTGTAATCTGGAGAAGGTGGTTGTCTTAATACTTCAGGAGACGAGGGAGATATTTCTACAACTTCAGATTTCTGGTCCAAAGATTTTGAACGAGATCTAGAAGGTGTAGAAGTTGTGGAGAGGTTTTGACTCTTATGAATGTTTTTTTATTGATATTTGGATTTATATGCCATTCATAGTCAGATGGCCCTCCTTCTAGTGCCAAAATGTTGAAGCCTCAGATTTTTGTTGCTCCAACATGGGGGATGACCACCCGGTCCAGACCTTAAAAGCAGCTCCTTTTCCATTTGGTGTGGTGGCTCCTACTGGGGATAATGGGACGAGTTTCTCAGTGTGGGTTTTAAAATGAGAGTGGGTGGTTTTCAAGCGATTGCAATAGAATAATGATAACTAAATAGCCTATTCTATCATGCAAATCTCTAGCTAACTTAATCTAATATAAACCTGGGTATTCTATGTGATATGCGATCTAAAAAGATATATGTTTGACATGTGATAATAAAAATCAATCACGCATTAAACAGAGATGATAACGTGTAAAGATAATTTCTTTGACTAAATAGTTAGTCAAAGAAATGTATAAAATATATTGCATATATCTAATGATTATATATAAAAATAAATAATTCAGCTAGGCATCATAGAATAGTGAAATTAACACATATAGAAAGAATGTATTCTAGATATAATTCATGAAAATGAAATGTTATCACTAATATAACAAAACATAATTGATCATACAAGATAATAGTACCATATGTGTGAAGTCCTCCTCGTTTAACTTAGTGACATAGATCATCTCCTTTCTTCACATCAAATTATTCTCCAAGTATACAATAGTGCATCAACAAAGGAAAATAGAATGACATTCATAAGAAATGACCATGTTCCATAATTTCATCAAGGCATTCACAAAATTACAGAAGTGCATTCTTTGCAAATGTTTTTGATAAAATTCTGGACCCTTCTATAAATGCATGAGAAGGGTATAAATATTATATATCTAAGGTTCAAAAATATATTATACAAAATATTTGAGGAGGTTTCAAACAACCTCCTCCTAACTAGAAACTAATCCTAAAAATAAAAATGACTTGATGAGCAGAGGTTATGACGCTGACTTTTTGTCTTCCAAATCGGCCATCAATTTCACTTGAGGAGGTGCCCCATACTGCGTTCTGACCTGTCCTGTGAAAATAGCATCTGCGAGAGGTGGCAGCATTCGTTGCGTTGAGTGGAGGGAGAAATTGAGCATCATGATTTGGCTGTGAGCCTTGACAAGGTATTGCTAATATGCCTCCCAGTCAGTCTTTGATAACTTTGTGATCGCCTCCCTTTGGGTTTCCACTTTTTCCTTCCATTTTTTATTCAGGTCATTTAAATCTAGCAGTGATTTTGGGTTACCTTCTTTCACCATATTGGTGGCATGCAAAGTGTGGTTTACTGCTCCGCTTTTTCCTTCCAGTTTTTATTCACGTCATTTAAATCTAGCAACGATTTTGGGTTACCTTCTTTCACCATATTGGTGGCGTGAAAAGTGTGGTTTACTACTTTTACTATGTTCTTGGCCACCCCTACTTCTCTTGCCACTGCTTGATCTGCACATCCCAATCTATAAAAAAAATGTCCTTATGTGTCTCTTCAATCTCAGGAAAACTAGCGCTCCTTCCCTCTTTTGTTTCTCGCCATTCAATGTATTCAGATATTCTTGTATTTAAGTTATTAAATTTAGCTCTCTGGTCAATCGCCTTATCCATTAATTGATCACTGTTAACCAAATAAGAAATGACATGAGACATTCTCTAGAAAATCAAATCTTGTTGTTTTGCTATAAGGGAATTCAGCTGTAATGCTTATTTGATTAGTTCATCGATAGTAGGGACATCCTTATACTTTGCCATGGCTTGCTGCAAGTATTTTATTTGCATGTTCTTGGCAGATATGTCCGCTTCATGGCTTGTTTTTAACACCTCCATATTTTGTTGCAATTGAGCTAGTTGTTTAGTGGCTTACCTATTCACACTTGCCTTTTCAATTTCGAGTTGTTGCTCGAGCTGTGCTATCTCATCCTCTCTTTCCCTTAACAAAATAGATATCTTTGTAGCCTTATTCATGGTGGCAGTTGCATATGCCCCTATAAACTGCGACAACCTGGTCAAGTTTTCAGCTGGATTGGAAGGGATATCCTTCTAGACTATGTCCATCAGCTCATTCCTAGGTGGGAGCTCAGGTGTCTCTATAATCCTTCTTTTCCTCTGTCTCCTCATTACGGCCTTGTGCAATGGGCTATAGAACAAATCTAAAGGACGGATTTTAGTTACCTTTAAGACAATTTCCGATGTGATCAAAGCAGGAATGATTTATGTCTGCTGCGAATTTGTCCCTTTCTCATCCATCGGCTTAGACTCTGTATTTTTCTAAGCATGCAGAGGAGTGTGATACTCCAGGTTTCCTGGGCATTTGTTGTCTTAGGAGTGTCTTGTATTTTTTTATTGAATTGGTCCCACTCCTACTCCAAACTGCTATTTTTTTATCTCGGAATGGGTATCTTTAGTTAGGTCACTCATGACCTGCTTTTCGGCTGACCTTCTGCTGGATTTTGTTGTATTCTCTATATCCTGGGCTTTCCCTGTATCTTGTGCTTTTCCTGTATCCACCTGAGACTCTATGCGATAATTTGGTCCCTCGTTGTTGATAGTTACACTGGGCGTAGGTTTTTCCTCGAATCTTAACAAGTGTAATGGAATTATTTCGAGCCTTTTGTTTCTGAATTCTTAAAAGCTTTCAAAATCTTCAAGAGTGAAATTTTCCTTCGCCCAATTGAACACTTGTTCGAATGATTTTGCTGCTTGTAAAAGATATTCAAAATCATTAACCTCATTGTTAAAGGGCTTAATCTTTATTGCAGTGTTAATATTGTGTGCTATTTTGTCCGGGTCAAATTGCCTCTTAAGCAGAGTATGGAGCCTAATGCTCTCTAGGCTTAGTAACTCTTTATTGGCATGGTTGAAATTTTCCAATTAAAAAGAACCACACCAGATGGGAAAATATGGCCACAATGACCTTTTTTTTATCTTTCAGGGTCTTGGTCAAGCCTTTTCCCATAGTCTGGTGGGCTATTTCTCTTGCTAATATCTTGTCGGAGACATACAAAGGGAGGACATGAGGGTATGTTGTACTACCAAAAACTCTTATGTATGTAAACCATTCCTCAACAAAATACTTGCCTATCAGGAGAATGTTTGAAGCAACTTCTTTGGAAAACCTGGGGGATTTTTTTATTAAAAATCAATTGATGCAATGGTAAAATAAAACCGTGGCATATTTTATAGAAATGAGGGACAAAATAGGATTCCCACATATGTTTGTAACTAAGACGGATGGGCTAGAGGTCTTGCAAAGTCCATTTCCAACCCATGATTGGAAATTTAGTACAGAAACAGATAGCATTCATGATATAGGCACTGAAATAAAATGGAGGAAGGTTCTCTGTGGAGGTGGACCTCTTTTGATGGTACTCGGAAATGGAAGTGGCTAGATTATCAGATAAGATAGTGGCCCAATTCATTATATGGGAATTGACACAAGCATCAATTAAAGGAATCCATTCTATGGAGAACTTGGCATTATTAGGTAATCCATATAGCCTACATAACATAGAAGCTGCATAGTTATAGGGATTGGCCAAAGAAGCAATGGGGTACATACTCATCTTATCATACTTGAATTTGTTCTCTAAGACCCTCCAGCCCTGAATCATCTTGAAAGGTTCTTCATTCTTCTTTGCGAAGTTGGTCAGGTATGACTTATCATATATGTCCTGGGGGTCAGGTATATGATACATTTGCTTCAATTCTTCAACTTTGAAAGATCCCATTAGTTCCATCTTCGAGTTCCTGAATTTCTTGTCTTCAATACTGAGATTTTCCACCACCCACCTGATCATATCAGTGTATGGGAGTATTTTATCTCTTTCCCCTATTCTATGAAGAAAATAACAAGCAGCATCTTTGAATTGGAGCTCTGAATTTTTTATTGAGTCAGTCGTTGCTTTTGTGATAGTAATTTTAGGCCACTCATCTTCAAGCTTGTTATATATTCCCATGTCGTCACTCCTCCTTCAGCACTACAAACTGTATCAGCGAATATAGGTGACATCTTTGTTAACTCAAACTCTGAAATGCTCTACTTCTTTTTCTTTTGCTTTACCTTTCATAATGATATATCTTTTAGAGATTGCCTTAAATGAAGAGATATATCAACATAGACGATATAATACAATTAAGGCTGAAAGCTCTCTGAAATGACTTTGAATCATGGGAATATTTTGAATGAGATTTCAGTGTTAACTAGCCATAACTTGAAACATCATTACCTTTCCTCGGGCTGCTAAACATTAATTACATCTGTCAAACCACTCATTATTAATTTAAAACTCAGTAACTTCCCACGCTTCTCGCTTAATTTGCGCATCGCAATTTATAAACGTTGTAATACAGCATTTCCTGGAGATAATGTGAAATGTGATTGTGAAAATCGCAATATCACATTTTGCAAATCGTTAATGGATGACACAATGGCATGCATTATTTATTTGTGACTTGCGAAGTGCGATAGCGTGTTCTCAAGATGGTTTGATCAAAATACCGCAGTGGGGGGCTTCATCGCATTTCGGGATTTTCGTAAAGATGTTTATAATTACCACATGGAAAATTGTGAAATGCGATTTGTGATAGAGGTTCTAATATTAGGTTGTTTTCTAATGATTTTAAGGCAATTTCTTAGAATTAGCATTTATTTTCAAAGGATAAAAATTTAAAAGGGTCCCCATTTATATGTCAAATATTAACTATTACTCCATATAAATGGGGGGGTTGTTACATAGTACAACACATCGGTGATGGGTAGTGTATGGTATTTGGATAGTGGAGCCCCATTCCATATGACCGGAAACAAATATTTCTTCGGTGACTTTGAGGAGAAGTACCTCCAAATGCACATCGAAATGGGAGATGATGGAAGTTATAACACTACCGACATTAGTATTGTTACTTTTTAGAGGGAGTATGGTTCTCTTCTCACATTAAAAGATGCCATGTATGTTCAAGGTCTGAAGAATAATTTAGTTTCAGTAACTATGTTGGAGGACGGTGGCTACGATGTGATATTTAGTAAAGGAAACACTTTCCATCGTCACATAGCCTCAGGACAAGTGAAGAGAATTGGGGTTCAGGTGAAGAACCTCTACAAATTGGATGTAGAAGATTGTGTAGCATTGAGCACAAAAAAGGAGAAGGTTCAAAACCAAAACATCGGTGAATTGAGGCATAGAATATTGGGCCACTTGTACCACGGAGCTTTGAAGATCCTGCAGCAAATTTCTACAGGACTTCCCAAGGCTGCACTAGAGCATAGAGATACATGCAAAGGGTGTACATTGGGGGAGTACACCAAAGCTACCTTTCATGATAAGGACAAGAAAGCGCAAGAAATCCTTGAAAGAGTTCACTCAGATGTGTGTGGACTATTCTCGACAGCCTCCACGGCCAAGCACAAGTATTATGTAATATTTGTAGATGATTTCTCACTTAAGTGCTATATTTTCTTCATGTAGAAGAAATATCATACGTTCTATAAATTTTGTGAATTTAAATCACTTGTTGAGAAAGACACTGGCAGGAAAATGAAGGCTCTGAGGAGCGATAACGGTGGAGAATATGTGTCAAATGAATTCAAGAATTTATGTGCATCATAAGGCATTCGGCAAGAGTTAATAGCACCCCATAACCCACAACAGAATGGGTTAGATAAAAGGAAGAACATAAGTATTTTTGGAGCTTCACGGTTGATGTTATATTATCATGGCCTACCGTTGCACTTGTAGGATGAAGCATGCAACATAGTTGTATATGTGTAGAACATGAGTCCTCATCGGATTCTCAAGATGAGTACACCAGAAGAATATTATTCAGGTAAGAAACTAGATGTGGCACACTTCAGGATCTTTGGTTCATATGTTTATAGTCATGTTACCAAGGATGCAAGGAAAAATCTAGATCCAACAACTTAGTTGGGCATATTTTTGGGGTACACTGATACACGTCACAACTATCGGGTGTAAATTCCATCCCAAGGGATGACAATGGTTTGTACAGATGTGAAGTTCAATGAAGAGAAGGCCATGATATTTTCCCTTGAGAGGGAGCTTCAGTTACATTCATATGAGAAGCTTTTAGCTCGAAAGGAAGAACCTCAGGATGATGTGGAGCAGCCACATGTAAAGGAGTAGAGAGTGGAAGCACTCACTCATGTAGATACTTCCAGAGAAGGGAGGAAGTGCACTAGAGAGGTTTAAATATTGATGCAGGGTGCTAGAGATAATGTGGGAGCACCCACATCACAGCGCGGGAAGAGCAGGTCACCAGATCGGTACATTGGCTACGTGGCTCTAATGAGAGGGAGTGTAGAGATTGATTCATCCTCATTAAAGGAAGTAGTGCAGCAACCAGTATGGGTTGATGCCATGGTAGAGGAGTTTGACTCCATTATTAGAAATAGTATTTGGAAAGTGGGCAGAAGGCATTCAAACAAGTCAGTGGTGAGTTCCAAATGGTTTTACAAGGTAAAGCAAGCAGCATATGAGAGTGTGGCGAAGCATAAGGCCAGATTTGTGGCCAGAGGTTTCTCTCAAGTGGATGGAATTGATTATGAGGAGACCTTTGCTCCGTAGCAAGGTACTCTTCAATCATATGTATTCTAGCACTTTTAGTGTAGATGGGCTAGAAGATACATCAAATGGATGTGAAGACAGCATTCCTCAATGGAATGATTTAGGAAGAGGTGTACATTGAGAAAATGAAAGGATGTGAGACCTTAAACAGAGAGACGCATATGTGTAGACTCAAGTGAGTGTTGTATGGATTGAAACAAGCACCCCGTGGTTGAAGGTAAATTGTTGATTATAGTATTATATGTTGATGATTTGATTCTAGTAGGTGATGAGAAGTTGGTAAAATATTGCAAAGAGGATCTTGCAAGATAATTCGGAATGGAACTATGGAAGTATGGCAAGGAGATGAGGAACTGTTTGTATCTCGGGGAAAATATGTCAAAGAGATACTAAATAGTTCCACATGGAGAGCAGAAAACCCATGGAGACTCCTCTAGTAGGGAATTGGAGGAAGGAAAATGTTACTTCAGGGTAAGTAGTGGAGGCTACTATAGGCAGCTTGTGGGTTCACTTATGTATTTGGTGAACACACGACCAGACATATGTTTTGTAGTTAACCAACTTATTCAAGCAATTGTTAAGCCAACCAAGCTCTATTGGAAGGTAGCTAAACATGTGGTGAGATACCTCAGATGCACCACTCAGTTTGGTCTTTGGTACAAATGGACAGAGGGAGTGAAGTTACAAGGCTTCACAGATGTAGATTAACCAGGGATTCCATCCGACAGGAAGAGCACATTAGGGGGAATCTTCAGTATTGGGTCAGCAGTAGTTTCTTGGTACAACAGGAAGCGGAGATCAGTTGCACTACATTCAGCAGAAGTAGAATACATGGCTTCTAGTAAAGCATCGTGTGAATATATCTAGATGAGGAAGATCCTTGTTGGGTTATTTGCTCAGCAGATGGATCCTACAGTGATTTACTATGACAATCATAGTTGTATCAAACTCTCTGAGAATCCATTTTTTCATGATTGTTCCAAGCATATTGACATTTGGTATCACCATCTACAAAATTTTTGTCCAGAGGAGAATCATGTTGTTGGAGTACATTCCTATAGAGGAACAAGATGTAGACGTCTTGACTAAGGCACTATCAAGAGGAAAATTTGAGTTCCATATAGGAAGGATTGGGGTACCTGGTACCCTTTTCTTATTGAGAAGGAGTGTTGAAAATGCAACAATAAAATCCTAATTTATTTTTTTCCTTGAATTAAATTAGGAATAAAATTGTAATTCCACATCACAAGACAACTTGTACAAGTTAAATAAGTTAAATTGACTTAGTTGACTCAATTAATTCGAGTTGAGGGTCTAAATTGAGTCGTGTAGAATGTCTCCTACATTATAGGATCTATTGTCCTTTAAGAAACAAATTTCTTGGTTGTGTAGAAATTATGCTTAATACATTAATGTTTATTATTCTTGTCACTTATTTGTATGATATATCCTCAAGTGAAGGACCTGAAGGGGCTGACTTTTAACCCTTAATACTTAGGTGATATAAAAGTCTCATAATGCCATATGATGCTGAATATAAATTTTGAGTGAAGAATGCTTTGAGAAGTTAGAGACAATATGTTGTTTTTATAGAAACTATTATCTGTAACGCTTTGAGAAGTTAGAGACAATAGAGACAATATGCTATTTTTCACAGAAACTATTATCTGTAACTTAGAAAAAATGTAGAAGTAGGAACTTTAATTACAGGAGCGCTCTTTTAACTAATTTTAACTTCATTCACATAAGTAAACAAAGACCTGCATCTTCACTACCATACTTAAAGAAAGGAAGAGACATGATGACACATAACAGAGAAATTACAAATCATACCCAACAATATGTGGAAAACTCCTGATTCTTTCATTAATCATCAGTTTTATCAAGAACACAATAGCCTAGTCTCCAGGTTCTTCAAAATTCAAACCATTTTTCTATAATTTTGCCTCTTTTTATACATCATGGGACAGCTGGTAACCACCAAAACTATCAAACTACTTAACTATCTACTAACTGTCTAAAGTAGAAATCATTACAGAATATTACATTGGAGGGTAAAAGACACCTCATTCTGCTCAAGAAAACAAGATAACAAGAAGTAATAGAAATTAGATTATGATTGGTAATTGTTGCTCGTTGTTCGAATCTATGGCTTGAGTATGTGGCCTGAGTGCTATTCTGCAAGCTGTAATCTTGTAGATGTTCTGATGATAGCCAAACTTCTTTAACGCAGCAAAGTTGCATCTTTACACAATTCTATGCATGGACATGTGGGCTATGGGCCCACGTATATATCGGAAGCATTCTAATTGGCTGAATCACAAAGAAACCCGACCATCACCGTCGGTCCTTCCTTAAATGTTTAGGACCGGAACCCAAAATGAAATAAACTCCAGTCCATAACATACCGGGTCCGCATTTTCCACAAACCTTTACCTTCCCCACGGAACCGAAAGGAAACAAAACTGCAGTTCATAGACTTCTCGGGTCCAAAATTTATAATAAAACCCATGCAATTTTTGACGTGATATCCGTCAGATCTCGTCCCTTCTTGATGAGCGGCTGTGATCGATCTAGACTTCAACGGATTAAATCACATTCCATAAACCATCGCGTCTGTTTTCTGGATTAAACCTCGTCCTTGTTAACCACGCGATTACCATCGAATCTGAATCCTTCAATCAGACGGCCCCGATTAACTAAGGTTTTAACTCATTTTTATAATTTCTCGCATCTAATTTGGGAGTTATACTTTGCGCTTGTTAGCACACGATTACCGTTAGATCTGTGCTTGTCGATCTGATGGCTCAGACCTTCTCCTCGGTTTGTCACGTTCGAAAGCCATCAATAACATAAAACAAATCACTTCTTTCGGACTTCCGCATTCTTTTTTAATTCTGTTAGAACATAATATTTTATTTTTTTATTTTTTGCGATAAAATTGAAAATGAAACTTAAATGGCAATGGATGCTACAACAAGATCCTTGGTTGATTTTATTTTGAGTTGTAATTAATTAATTCAATTTAAGTGGGTTAAATTCAGTTCCAATTGATGGAGGAACTAGTAGGAGGTCAGACATTGGGGTGTTGCTTCATGTGTTCAACTAGTTAACTGATGATTCACTAAAAAATAACTCATGCATGTCAGATCTGAGAGTTACCTAGTTGACATTGAAGTTCAAGGGCATTGTACTATCAGTTGTATAATCATCTAAATTATACAGGCGGTTCATGCAATCAGAGAAAGGCCTATGAGGATTGTGCAATTCCAATTGACGAATTTCCCTAATTAATAGGGGGCTAATTCCCAAGGAAATAGGGACTTAGGTGTTGGCTTGATGGGCCTTGACCCAGATTCAGCGTTAGTCAGCCAAGAAAATCCCTACATTATTCGCCCTTTCGGCATCAGTCTGTGGAGCGCGGACCGAAGTCTCGCCCGAAGCAGTATGGGGGGATGCAGGAACCAAGTTTCCGCACCTTGAGATGGTTGTGATGTTGGTTTAATACCTTAAACCCTTCCTTCACACAGACCAATAAGCCTTTAGGGATTATAGATGTACTTTCTCTTCCATCTCTCAGAACCTCCGCGAAGGTATACGATCGTTCTTCACACAACCCTAACCAGCAACTCAGACACTTACGCGCCTTTGTTTCTATGTTATTGTATAATTTCCCGAATTATCTTAAGAGTTCGCCAATTTTACCATGCAATTAAGATTGTCTTCGTGTAAACATATATACTTCTTTGCGTTCATATAGCAGATGGAAACATATATATTCGCACATTAAATTAGCATTATATCATAAACCCATAACTTAACATAACATAATCGCATGTAATCAATAGAGGAAAAATAAACAGTAATATCATAATACTTCTCTTTATTGAGGATTCAGATTTCCAATACAGACACTATCCGCCCTGCACACACAGTTGTAGGAGTCTGCACACTCAGCTGTGGGCTTCTACCCTAGGCCTCTGCGCACTCAGTTGTAGAGCCTCTTCCTATGCTAAGACTCTCGCTCTTAGCTCTTCACATACTCATCAAGAAATCAAACTTATAATTTTCCTCCACTGAAAAACTATCTTAGACTCCTCTAAGACTTCCTTTTTATACAATCCCGTGGTCCGCGAACCAAGGGTGGATCTCATAAAGCTGACACAAACTATCTAAACTAAGGGTGGAACCCCTTTTGACTCTTGACATATTCACGCTCTGCGACCACAAAATGCGGAAACTTTACCTTCCTTTATATAAAATTCGGGCTTTCTGCCCCAAAACTTGGGCTTTTAACCCCAAAATTGACCCCAGGGGATTCGCTCCCAATAGGCCCCCAACACAAACATGGTCACTCGCCCTCTAGTCACTCTACCAGTGTGGAGATCTTGTTGTGAAGACCTCCCAGCTCGACTGGGACAACTGCTACCTCGGCTATGCACTCCGTTGTCTTCTGCTTAATCTCCTCGACCAACTGCTTTATCGTTGGCCCTGTGCTGTCTGACTGAATCTTTTGTTGAGTCTCCTACAGACTAGCCATCTTGCCTTCAATAGTTGTCATGATCAAATAGGCCTCATCCAACCAAGGCTTTAAGCAAGCCTTTAGCACCACTTCCTTGTTCTGAGTTGCATCTACCTGCTCTTTCAAATCCTTGGCCTCCTACAGCTTTGCTATCCTCTGTGTGATGGCAACAGTGCACGTCGTTGCTTTAACTTCATCGTAGCATTGATGCATCTCTTGTTCTTCTATTTCTAGCCTCTACACAGTGGGGTCTTCTTGCAGGTTGGTGACCACCGTGAATGACTGCTAAAAGAGTGTCGTGCAGTCCTTCACTACGTTGTCCACTACTTCTACAGCAACTTTCACAGCTGGCTCGCGCTACTCTCTGATTTCTGGCGGAGTCGAAGGTTGGTCCTTCAACTGCAACTCTACAATTTTGAGGTTCAGTTCCAATTGAACCTTTGCCAATTATGTTCACGTGTCGTGTACTCCAGCAGCGAGCTTCCGAACCCGCACATCTATTGGCTCAACCTTGGGAATATCCAACTCTCGGATAGACTTGCATGCCTCAGCCACAACCTTGGCCATGCGTTGATTCTTGTCTATAAGGTCTTTCATTAGGTCAACTTTGGAGTCTCGTTGTACAGCCATCTGGGCGTTGTTGACTTTTTACCAAAGATTATCTATAACGCGCGTTGTTCACGGGCCCGAAGTTCCACGATCACGCCATCTTGAAAAAGGTGAAGTGCCTCACTGGGAAGTGCGGCTAAGTTAAGTACAACTCCCTTGAAGGTGCTGACAGTGGGCCTGTTAGCTTTGGTCTCTATAGTAAGTGATCCATTCGATACCACTATTTCTCGGGGATCCTGTGTGCACAGCATCCCTGCGGCTTCTAAGGTGCCAGGAGCCAAACTCGTTGATGTCGCACTGGTCTATACTTTTGATGCGTGGATCTACAACTCGCATAGACCCATCTGAATAGCACCCAAAGCCCGCTGCTTCTGCTCCTCGAACTGTTGCAGCAGTTCCGTGGTGGCATCCCTCACCATATCACCTATGTCATTCAAGTTCCCCTCCATTAGGGTGATTGGGTCGAGAGACGTCTTGCTAGCCTTCGAATTCTTCTATAGCCCTACTTTTTCTAGATCTATGTTGCACCTGATGCGGAACAGAGTCATCTCCGGGTCCACTCCTCCCTGCTCTGTCTATTCATCCTCTTCCTCTATCTCCGGGGAAGGAAAATTCTAACTCCGGTCAGAGCCACGCATCTCTTCCTCCGCTTGTCCACCCGTCTACTTCATGGCAGCATGCCCTACCTTGGCGTTATCCCCAGCCTCCTTTCTTCTCTTCATAGCCAACTGTTCCATCTTCAGCTTGGCTTCTTCCTCATTTCATTGTGCAGCGGACTTCTTAGATCTCGCTGTCAAGCTTGTGGAAGTGCACCAATCTTCTAGCCAGTGGACAAGGACCGCTGCAATCACGTCATTTGTGGACAAGTATGGCAAGTCATGCTACTTCTGTTAAGGGTCCTTTCGCACACGTATTGAGACATGGTGGAAGTCAGCCTTGAATTCCACATACTCCTGCAACTTATCAAAATTTGTTGGTGACAGTCGCGGCTTGCGGTTGATGGCCATATGGATGCTCATCTCCATCAAGATCCTGAAGATCTTGATGTCCTTGATCCACTGAGGATCCTTCGTAGCCCACAATGAAGCGAACTTTGATACTTCCGGTAGGTCTGGTGTGACCGAAGGAAACTGGTTATCCTCGAGTAGCTCCCACGAAACCAAGACAATGGACAGCAGTAGCCATGCATAGTGGAATGTCTTACTATGATCTTGCACATCGCAGAAGTTCATGAGGAACTCACAGTAGAGGTAGCATGCCCAGTTGAACTGTATGCCCTCCACACACTGGGTCACCAAGGCTATCACTGGTGTCATCACTTCATCTATGCGACACTTCCTCATGACCTTTCATGCCAAGATTTGCGTCGCCACTTTGACCGCGGGGTCAGATATATTTTTGATGGCGTAGCCGTGCAGCCTCTTTACTAGTTTGAATTTTTCCTTCATCACCTCAGCGAGGGCATGCTCGCCAGTATTCCCACCAAACGCCATGGCCAGATTTTCTCCTAAGTGCGGCAGCCAGGTGACCCATGGATCAGTATGTCAGTGATGGGTATCAGCTCCTCCAGGCACATAAACCCATCATGCACCAAGCACAGCAGTTGTTTAATCACTATCATTGTGATGGGCACGCGGTTTTAATGCGGCACCCATAGCAGATTTAGCAGGACTGCCATGTCCATGCCTTTCAGCCACTTCCTCGGCTCCAAAGCGGTCACTCCATTGTTTTTGTGGAAGACACGGTGCATAAGTTGGTCTGTTGCTAAATGAGGGAAATGCTCTGTGTCAACTAAATCCAAGTCTTCCAATTTTAGAAGGGTGACACACCCCAAGCGCGGTCCCTTAAAGACGATTTGGTCTGGCGGTAGGGGTATGTGTTACACAATAATTTGTCACCGACCTCATATCAGTCCCCTAGCGACATCTTCGCTGTGTCATACATCAAATAAATATGTCTATATCTTCCCACTCATTCAAGAATATTAAAAAATTTCTCTCTAATACTAAAGATTGACCCTTTTACCTATGTTTCTGCATCATCGCAAGTGAACCCTACTGTTCCTGCGACGATTCTCTGTGTTGAACTACACCGTCGCGACTTCGTTGTAAGGGTACACTTGTTTCCTGCGACAGTCTAAATTTAGGGCTCGGCGCAAGTCCTCAAAATATTTCTTGCGATGATTGCTCTGCATACATTGCTTCCTTGCGACATCATCATTAAGCCCTAATGTATGACTTGCGACGATCCAGAAATGGCGAATTAGTTCAAACAATTGGCCTTCTGGGTGATTCTAGAACTGGTTGTTGGGTCAAGTTAGTTCGCCTTTCCTCCTCTGGGATGGTGGTTCCACCTTTTGAGAAACATCCCTTGAGGATAATTTCCCTCTCCCTCATTTTATGGAGGCTCCTCCTCTTATAAAAGCACTCCCCATTGCTATGATCAGCTAGTTCTTAGTTTTTGGATTGGAGCAAATTAGCTAGCTTTGGTGTGAGTTTGATAGTTTACAGTGTGAATTGCTGATAGTTTAGCAATTGGTTGTGGATTGCCTTAGCTTTGTACTAGAGCTTGTGAGTGAGAGAGAGTTATCATCCATTTGGGAGACAATTTTGAGAGTGAATGCTTGAAGAAACATACCGACTGGACCCTTCGAGAAGACTTGCGACGTCAAGGCTTGGTTGTAAGCTTTGCTTTTGATTCATTTTAATACAATCAATGATGATTTCCTATGTCTTGTGTAAAATATACTTGATAGCTTATGATTCATTGAATCTGTAAGTAAATAGATCATTGTTGTTCTCGGTTACGTGTTCTGTTGTTCTCTTGTGTTGTTTCAGGTTGATTGCTCATTGAGGAGAAGGAAATGATAGCTGAAGTGGTGCAACGAAAGCTTCATCGAACACCGGTTTGAGGTAGACTCTTTCAACAATGACTGTTTAAGGAAATTATTTGTTATTTTATCTTGCTGTGACTAGACCCACTCTAGGGCTAGAGGGGTTGCCTCTGTCCGCAGAGGGAACATTTCCTACTTCACAAATTGGCAACTCCGCTAGGGAATCCTTTGTATGTTTTCTCTTGTTTGCTCTTGATTTGTTTTTTATTTAGTGTCTCTTGACTTTGGGATTGAGCCATCAGTATTCTGGGTTACCTGGGTCAATCTGGGAGTCCTTCTTACTGTCTGAAAGATCATTCTGGTACCCTTCAAGTGTTTTTACTTTGTTTTTCCTCTTAAGTGAAATCGTTGTTGTTGATAGCTTAACAGCTGCGACGACGTCGCGCCTGTCCTCTTTAGTAAACCTTCACGTCGGAGATATCCCGTCGTACAGTTGCGTCGATTCCTGAATTCAGACCGACGCAGAAGACAGGTGTACACCTGCGACAACGTTACTCAGTTTCTAACTCTGTGCTTGCAACGATTGGCTTTTCGTCCCAAGTTGCTGGTTATAGCCCCGTGACTATCCGTGTACAAGTTGTCTTTACAACTTTATCTCCTAAATCATCCAGTACTGCTTGCCCCTTGTTGTTTCTTGCCTCTCATCAACTTGTTTTGGTTGTGTTTGGTTAAGGCATTTTCTCTTTGGTTTCATTGAGTGAGTCTTGTGTTTTCAGACTGTGTGACCTAGCTCTGTTAAAGGTTTCGTCAAGAAGTTGTTTGTTGAGTTACCCGTCTGTCCAAGATTCGTCCACAACCATCTGATTGATTTGCTTGAGGCCGTTTTACTGCTTGTTTTCTTGCTGATTGGTCTTTAGTGCTTGGTTATTGAACCAGTTCCTCTTATTGATTTGATTTCCACGCTATCAAACATAGATCACATTTGTTTGGATCAGTCAGTTTTTACACTTGCTTGTTTGTCATTTAATTTCCAAAAATCAAAAAATATTGTATTCATACAGCATATGAAAGTGAAAGTGCATTTGCATTACTGAATTTTCATGATTGAGAAATTGCAAAGCGAACTTTAAATCTTTCATTAGTAGTATCGATGCATTGTGAGATAAGTGTATTGATGCATTGTGTTTCTTAGTGCTTGTATTTGCTTGTCTTGGTTTGTGTTTTCTTGGAAATGAACTCTTTACCCTCCTTTACGTAGGTGTTCATCGAAAAGACTGGTGTTTTACTCATTGTAGCTGCATCCTAGGAATTGTTGTGATACATTCGGTAGGGCCTGAAAACTTAAACTTAAATCAAGATTAACTCTTAAAATCAATTGAATGAACCTAACAACGCATTGGAACTTAACTCATATTATCTAGAGGTCTAGGCTAGAGACGTGCTCTGGTGTCGTTAAACCTAGTCACTATTGTTTTCGCTTAAGGTTGGGTGATTCCTCCTCCTGTGATTCAATAGCTGCTATTACGGAATTTTTCTCCCCGTACCGTCGAGTATATATCGGGAGACCCCACTAGGTTATCATCCTACATCCATAGGAAGCCGAGTCTGCCGCCTTACGAACCCTAACGCACCGAACACAGCATTCGGGAAGACTTACTACCGTAAGGAAAGTCCTTGGTTATTTCTCTTTCATTTGATCACCAAGGTGTATATGCAATTTTACGGTTTGTCTGGTAAACCTATTGTCTAGTTCTCCAGAGTAGTCACTTTCATTCCTTTTCAACTCCTTAAAAGAAAAGTATCATCTGAGCACTTGTCCTTTCAGGCTCATTAAGTATTCGAAGGCGACTAGAGTCATCTTTTTTCCTTTTTCTCGACTCTTTAAATATGAAAAGGTCAATTTTTGTTCCTATGTCATAAAATTTATTTGACCATGCTCACATTTTCCCTGTTAGTCTTGACTGCATTTTGGTTTTTGTAGAGTTGTTTCCCTGCTTGATTGTCTCTTTTTCCTAGGACTTTTGAGTTAAATCATCCTGGCGAAATCACCGATCTCGTCTCCTGTACCAAGCGACCAAGGCTCCGCATCCCCTGTTGCTTCTGATGTATCAGTGATTAGTGATACCCTTCCTATTATCCCAAGTATTCAACCTCTTAACTCTCGCACTCCAGAAGGGAAACCTTACGATATCAATTGGAATCCTATTTAGGAACCTTCATAAGAGGACCTCTTGGTTACTCTCCCTAGTGTTTCAGTTGCAATGTCTTCTTCTGACATGGATGAGACGCCCCCCCGTGTCCGATGAAGAGAACCTTGTGTCAAGTGGTGAAATTCCTCTCTCCACGGAGGGTTTCCCCTTTCGCATCACCTCTCTTGGCGTGACATTGTCCCCACGCTATCACACCTTGTGGTCTCGTACTATAGCCCCCACCTTAGAATCTTTGGTACCTTGGATGCACAATGTGCCTGTCACGTCTGTTCTGTCCATACCTACTGTCTGTGTGGCCTCTACAGCTCCTGTTATTAGTGTCGTTGCTACATCCTTGGTGGTTACTACTATTGCTAGGCCCTCAGTCGGTCCCACTAGTGGTGGTCCTTCCACTTCGGCATCTAGAGTCGTAAATCCCACCGGTAGTATTCCACTCTCTTCCGGTTCCATTTTGGCAGGGTGGACGTATGAGCAATACATGTATGCTCTTCAAAACCCGGGTCCGCATAATCCATCGCATTATTACCATCCTAGAGGGACTCATATTTATCATACTGGATCCCTCCCACTTCAGCCTATGGTTGAGGTTTCCGTTCAGTTATCTGTTGCTTGGGCTCATACTACTTACCATGGTGGCCAAGAATAGCCTTCCGCTTTCCAAGGACCACCGTATCAAGGTCAACCATATCAAGGTCAATCGTATCAAGGGCAACCTTATCGGACAACCTGCTAGCCTACAAGGTCAAACCTTACAGGGACAACCTTCGGCCTTTATAGGTTCCTCTTTTACTTACTTCGAGCAACCTTCTGGTCAACCAGGTTAGCCTCAAATCCAACCAGGCCAACCTGTTGCTCAGCAAGGTCAACCCTCTGGACAAGTAGGCTAGTCTCAAATCCAGCAAGGCCAGCCTACTGTCCAGCCTAGCCAACCCTTTGGACAGGTAGGCCAGCCTTAGATTCAGCAAGGCCAACCTATTGTTCAATCAGCTCAACCCTCTGCTCAACCAAGCCAGCCTTAGCTTCAGCAAGGTCAACCTATTACCCAGCAAGCTCAACCTTCTGGGCAAATAGGTCAACCTCAATATCAACAAGGCCAGCCTTCTAGCCAGTTGGGTCAACCTCAATTTCAACAAGGACATCCATCTAGTCAAATCAATCCATCTCCTAGTCAACCAGGCGCTCAAGCACTCGTTGTTTCTCAAGCCCCACCCAGTTTCCAAACTCAGGCTAGACTCCAGACCCAACCTGGTCTCCAAACTCAAGTTGGATTTCAAACCCAACCTGCTTATCAAATGCAGCCTGGGCCTCAGGCACCATTTGGAGCTCAGCCGCAATACGGTCTTCAAGCACTTCAGCAACCCCAAGGGCAGCTTCAGACTGCTCCATATCAGAATTATCAACAACCGCAGGTCAATCCCTATCAAAATTTTCAGCAGCCTTATGTTGTTCCTATCGGTAAAGTTGGTACCCAATGGGTTGTTGGTGGTCAAAACCCGGGTCAACCATCCGGTTATACTTATAACCCCTATGGGCAGAACCCTTATGGACAAAACCTTTATGGGTAGAGTCCTTCTGGTCAAAACCAATGGGGGCAACAGGGAGATGGATGGGACCCTAATGTTGGCTCGTATCAGAAGCCTATGATGTCCTTTAATCCTCAATTACCTTTATTGGCAACCCTGCAACTGCCTGATGTGTCCAATCTGACAAATGATCCAATCCTCCATAATCTGTATTAGCCACCAATTCCGACCAAAATTCTCGGTGATTGTCCCAAATTTGACGGTAAATCTGGAGAGGACCCTCAAGCTCATGTCATGACTTATCACCTCTAGTACTCATCTCACTCATGGCTTGATGATTCTATCCACCTCCATCTCTTCCAACGGACTCTCATTGGTTCTGCCGTGAAATCATACATCGAGCTTACTCGTGGAACTTTTCAGGGTTTCAATTCACTGGCAATGGAATTTCTTACTCACTTTCAGTTACTGATTCGTTATGAAATAGGCACACACCTCCTTACATCCTTGAAACAAGACATGGTGACACACATCTCCGATCATATTCATGAATGGAGAAGGCGGCGTCATTTGATTAACTTATGGATCCATGATCAGCTTCTAACTAACTGGTTCACAACCTTGTTTGTCAATTCGATAGCCCGTGATATTGCCATGGGGCATGTGTTACTAAAGAGAAAGCTATCGCGTGTGCTCAGTATCTTGACTTGGTTTATTCCTAGTCCGGTACGTTGTATGATTATTTTCCTAATGCTCCGTGTCCCGGAACTTTTAAGGCTCCATCAACACCATCTGTCGACGGTGTCATTGGTTCCGTTACTTCATCTTCCCGAAAGTCTTCCGCGACCCCTGCGAAGAAAAAATCTACTGCTCCAAATGAAAATGCTTCTTAGGCCCCATCTAATCCTGGTAAAACTTCCAAAGTCAATGTCATCTAGTCCACCACGGCAGATAAAGCTTCGAAAGGTAAGAAAAAGGGTAAAGGCAAAAATAAAGTTGATCCACTAAAGGAGGACCCTCCTAAGCCTCTGGCCAATGAAGGTACCAAGCGCAAACCCAAATACCCTTGTCTCATCTATGACAAGGATCACTATACTAAATACTGTCCTAGATGATCTGAGATTAGTCATTTTCTTAAGGGCACCCCTGGAACTCCTGTTGTGCTCAAGGAGCCTTTTCCCTCGCAACAAACTCAAATGGTGGTCGATCAACCTCAGTCCTCTTCCACTTTTGGCTCTCAAGTTTTTATGGCTGGGACTATTCCCATTCATATCGGTACTCGATCAAAAGAATACCCTCCTCCCACCAGAAAGGAACCTGAAGTCCCTTCAAGTGTTCCTTCGTCCAGTATTGGCCCTCTCATATTGAGTGGCCTAGTACCGAGTCAGTCATTCAACCTCCTACCAAGGGAGTGCTCTAGAAATCTTCTTACAACCCTAATGCTCATGTCAAGCAGCACTATAGCATTGTTGAGGACTTAGCCCAAGCCCCTTCGGCTATGTCCGCTTTGGAAGTCCTCCAGAGTTGTCCCTCCCAAAGGAAGTCTCTGTTATCAGCTATTGGTGGCATTGACCTGGCCGATTTGGATTTAATCACTTTCGATCTTGACAATCATGTACCGTGATTTCCTCATCAGATTGCTTTCCTCATTCAAGTTATAATTAACTCGAAAAATATTCATTGCACTGTTATTGATGAGGCCGCCTCCACTTGCATCATGTCTGTTGCTTGTTGGAAGGCTATCAGTTCCCCGATGTTGAGTCAATCTCCTAATACCTTGGAAGCCTTCGATGGAAGAGATTCTCATCCTTTCGGTATCCTCCCGCGTTTTCCCATCACTTTAGAAGGGAAGACAGTTGAGGTTGAAGTCGAAGTTGTTGATGCAAATTTGACTTACAACCTTCTCTTAGGTCGAAGCTGGACATATGCCATGCACGTTGTGGCTTCATCTCTATTCCGTGTCCTTCATTTTCCCCATCAAGGGAAGATTATCATGGTTGATCAACTATCCTTTTTCACCTCTTCTTCTTTGAATGGCCACGTGCCTTTTGTGGAGCATACCTCGGTCCCCTATGAAAGTGTGGGTGCTGGACTTTTCAAAGATCATGCCCTTATGGGTGTCTTTTCGCTCCCACCTCTTAACGTCGCCCCCATTAATATGATTTTTGTCCGTTCTGATCCTTGGGTTCTTCCTCCCGCCGATCAAGTAGACCCTTAGGGTGACGTCATGATGTTGAGTCCTGTCAAGCTCAACTATGTCGAAATTGTTTCCACATCGGCTTCATCCTCTGATCCTCCTCCATCGAGCAGGCCTCTCGATGCGTATGTACAATCCCCTTGGCTCAGAGATAGTGTTTCTTCAGATCCGTTAAAGAAAATATTTCCTTCCGATGAAGCGATTTTAGAGACTATGTCTTTCTAGGAACCTCCTTGGTTCGATCATCACCATCGCTCCTCGTTTCTCCCAAGCCATGGGGCCATGACTACCTATCTAGAGAAGTTTGCCTCCTGTATCCCCTCTTAGCCTCTTCAGATGCCTATTCAAGTTCATGAAGTTTTCTCTAAAGGAAATATGGGGAACATTACGCAAACGATTCCCATCGACTTCTCTGTAAAACCAGAGATTGTTGAGAGTATCCACATTAGATTTACCTGTACTCTAGAGGAGATTCAGCTTTATACCAATCTTTTCAAAGAATTTCGTGACGTTTTCGCTTGGTCATATGAAGAAATTCCCGGTATTAACCCTAGTATCGTGGTACATGAGATCCCTACGTATCCTGGTGCCAAACCTGTTTGACAACGTTTACGCCTCGTGCACCCGAGAAAGGATGTGGCTATTAAGGGAGAAGTTGAAAAACTTCTCAAGGTCGGGTTTATCTACCCTATCACGTTGACTGACTGGGTCTCTAATATTGTCCCTATGACCAAAAACAAGGGCACTATTAGGGTTTGTGTTGATTACCGTGACATCAACCGCGCATGTCCAAAGGATAATTATCCCATGCCCTTTATCGATCACCTCATCAACGATTATGCTGGGAGTGAAATCTACTCATTTATGCATGGCTTTTCTGGTTACAACTAGATTAATATTTCACCTACCAATCAACACAAAACTGCCTTCATCTGCCCATGGGGTACCTTTGCTTACAAGAAGCTTCCTTTCGGCCTTAAAAACTCTGGTGCTACCTTCCAGCGAGCAATGTCCTACGCATTCCATGACATTCGTCACATTGTTAAGCCATATTTGGATGACCTCCTGGCTCATTCAGCAAAGCGATTTGACCATCTGAACCACCTTCGCGAAATTTTTCTTCGTTGTCGACATTATCATATCCTTCTTAATCCACATAAGTGTGTCTTTTGCGCCGAATCCGAAAGACTTCTTGGGTTTTTCATCTCTAAAGAGGGCATCCATCTATATCCCCTCAAAGTTGAAGCCATCTTGAATCTCCCTCTTCCTAACTCTTTGCAGCAGTTGCAGATTTTGTAGGGAAAATCCAATTTCTTACATCATTTTATTCATAACTACGTCGAGATTGCTAAAGGCTATACATGGCTCTTAAAGTGTGACACTTCCTTTGTTTGGGATGCCACTGCCCAAGAGTCATTCGAGCAACTCAAGACACTCCTTGTTTCTGCTCCCTTATTGCGTCCACCTGATTATCATCGTGACTATACTC
The DNA here is from genome assembly GCA_031772625.1 of Pinus tabuliformis. Classification (NCBI taxonomy): domain Eukaryota; kingdom Viridiplantae; phylum Streptophyta; class Pinopsida; order Pinales; family Pinaceae; genus Pinus; species Pinus tabuliformis. The sequence goes on from CM062810.1 coordinate 142,437,067, forward strand.
TTTGTCTCGCTACTGCCGATAGCACCATTGGCATGGTTTTGGTCCAAGACGACGACGATGGTTCCGAGCACGTTATCTATTATCTCAGCTATAACCTCCTTGACATTGAAACTCGATATGCTTATGTTGAGAAGCTCACCTTGGCAGTTGTTCACGTTATCCAATGCTTCCGTCACTATATTTTGTTGCGCATGATGACAGTGATTTTTGATTGCAACTCGATGACGTACATCTTGTCACGTCTGTTGTTGGGGGGCAAGTACTCGAAATGGATTGTTATCCTTCAAGAGTTCGATTTGGAGTTTACTGCCGCCAAGTCCAAGAAGTCCCTTGTCTTCACTGAATTGATTTGCTCGTTATCGTCCGCTACTGCTCCCTCTCGGTTAGAGGATTGCATTTCGGATTATACCCTTTTCTTGATCAGTACCCTCGATCCCTGGTACGGTGGCATTATTGTCTATCTCCAGACATCCTCCTTCCATCCTGATTTGTCCAAGGATGCTCGGCAACGTATTCGCCATCATTCTCAGCCTTATCGCATTATTGGGGACACTTTGTACCGTCTCGGCGTTGATTCAATTCTTTGCCGATGTTTGATGTTCGAGGAAGCTGAACGAGTCCTGAATGACTGCCACTCTGGCGCCTCTGGTGGTCACATGTCTAGTTATGCTACTACCCAAAAGATCCTCCATGCTGGTTATTTTTGGCCCTCTATCTTCAAGGATTTCATTCTCGTTGTTCATTCCTTTCACGCGTGCCAAATTTACCAATGGAAGATGAGTGAGCCACCCTCCCCTTTGCACCCTGTCATTATCGTAGACCCTTTTGCTAAATGGGGCATAGATTTTTTGACCTGTAACCCTCGCTCGGCTAGGGGGCATGGGTATATTATCGTTGTCGTCGATTATTTTACAAAATGGGCCGAGGCAATGCCTACTATACAATGACGGTAAGACAGCGGCTCAGTTCTTATTCAATCATGTAATTACTCGATTTGGAGTCCCTCAAGCTATTGTCACTGATCATGGTTCTCATTTCCGTGGTCATATGATGACTGATTTAACAACCCAGTTAAGCTTGTGTCACGACAGTTCGACGCCTTATTACCCTCAAGCCAATGGCCAAGTCAAAGTCGTCAACAAGGTGTTGGTCATGATGCTTTTGCGTACCATTGGAATACACAAGTCTAATTGTCATTTAATGTTGTTTTCCACCTTTTGGGCCTACCATACCTCAGTGAAGGATGCCACTGGATTCACACTGTTTCAACTCGTTTATGGTCTGGAGGCTACCCTTCCGATTGAATGAGAGATACCTTCTCTCAAGATAATTGTCAAATTGCTCCCGAATACTACTCTAGTAGAATAACGCCTTCTTTACCTAGAGCGGCTAGACGAGACTTGTTGACTTGCCTCTTTAGTCATCAAAGCACAGAAGAAGAGAGTGAAAACTCACTTCGATGAAACTAATACTCCTTGTTCTTTCATTGAGGGAGATTTAGTCCTGCGGTACGATCAAGTGAATGATACGTTGGGGGCAAGAAAATTTGAACCGATGTGGCATGGGCCTTATATTGTGAAACGTGTTTTGCAAAAAGGGGCCTATGAGCTAATTGACTACAAAGGAAATCCTCTCGATAAGCCCCGAAATGGGCTTTATCTTAAAAAATATTATGCATGAGTTTTCGTGCATCTGTTGTGTACATACGTGTGTTTTTAGTGTGTGCATGTGTGGCTTGGTGTGTAGGCGTTATTGCCACTTATTGTGTCTTTTACTTTTTGTGCAGATGTTTGGTGCACCATATATCAGTTTCACTGATGGTGCCTGTCACAGTACATGGAATCTTTCCTCTGCGGCATGGGTGATCTACGATCCTCACGATGAGTTAGTAGACCGTCAAGGTGTTTTTCTAGGGTGTACCACAAATAATGTTGTTGAATATAGCGCTGTCATTGAATTATTGACCGACACTGTTAACCTCCATATTCATGCATTGATTGTGAATCTGGATTCTCAAATTGTTCTTCAGCTTAATGGGCGTTATTCCGTCAGAAACCCTCAAATTTTAAGATTGTATTTGCGTGTTCTCTTATTGGAAAGAAATTTTGATTTTATCACATATCAACACATTCCTAGGTGGCTAAACACGTTAACTGATGCATTGGCAAATCATGTATTAGAGAGACATTTACACAATTTATAATCAAACAAACATTATATGCAAGTACTCAGACACAGTAATAAAACATAGATAGTTATATATATCGTGTGGCGCATCGAGGCACTCAAAAAATAATGTGTATGTCAAAAAATAAGGTATAAGTTCATGTTAGATCTGAGACACATGTCTCTCAAAATAGCAGAAAAAGAAACCTAGGCGACTACTGTGGTGGGTTCTACTCTTTGTAGTAGACCACGGCCCAAACTGCCCGTCTAAGTAGTCTATGGACCTTGGGCGACACACCGCAGTATGTCTCTAGTACTCTCGTGGGACCTCCTTGAACCCTCTATAGTTTGAGATCCCCTCGGTCAAGCCCTCTAGGTTCTGGGCTATCTCCTCCTCTACATCACCGCCTAGGGGTGGCAGGGAAAGCTCTCTGTTCTCCTCTCTCTACGCTGTAGGAGCAAGACCCACCAGTCTCTCAGGTCCAATATCTGCGAAATTGAACACAAGTATTAAGACATATACATTTAAAATCCAAAAAACATTAAAAATATAAAATACAAAACTAAAAATATGGTGGTCAACCAAGTGTGTTACCTCTCTCGTCCCACTGCTCTCCGAGCTGGAGCAGCATATCTGGATCTCCTCTAAAGTCTGTACCACCATAGGGCTAGTTCTCGACGAATACATGTTGCTGATGCAGCCACTCCATGTAGAGAGGTCCCCATGATACTGTTTGGTCGCTGCCCCTTCGTGGCATCACCAAGGCCCACCTAGTGATTCGGGTATGTCGTGGTCCCGGCAACGGGACATCCATATCCTGCAGCTGAAGTAATGGTACCCACTCCAGCATGAGTGGTACCAGGATGAACCCATATCCAAATTGTTTGGTCTCCCCTCGGTGGCACTTGGTCAACTGTCTCTCTATGTTCAGAGACACTGCCTCGACCCAATCATACATGGTCGGGTTAAGGCAATCCAAATCCAACCATAGTTGGGTTTTGGTGGCCTTGTGTTGTGCCTGAGGGCCTTCTGCTCTCGTGATTGTAAATAGTAGGACGCACAGGGGCAAGTCCTCCACTATTGGGATTTGTATTTTCCCACTAGTGGGTGATTTGCGCGCGCCTGGGCACACTCGTGCAATCAACATGTCGAGAGACTCTCCGGTGACCCGTACACCACCCATGCAGGGTCTCTCTCCTCGGAAAGATAAGCCTGTAAGGAAGTATATGTCGGTCGCATCGAAATCGACCTCCTAACCCCGAATGATAAACTTGTCCTCTGTTGGGTTCCACGAGCAAATCAAGAACTCTAGCAAATCTAGTTGCACTTGCAGGAGGGGTGTAAGGAAGAATTTCAATAATCCATAGTTTCGAAGAACTTATCTGCATTGTGGGTCCATTGCACCTCTTTCATCATCAGCGTCGTGAGTGTGTTCTTGCCACGCAAACACCATTTTTGCACCCTGATCATGCAAATGCTATTGACTAGAATTGATTTGAGCTGTTTTTATGGTCTAAAATGGAGTAAAAAATGAACATTTTATGTTTACTGCATCGTCGCAGCTGTTTCTAAAACAGCTGCGAGGGCCCACTTTCACAGTTCATTATTTTCCAGATCGTCGTAGGGGTACACATGTTTCCTGCGACGATGACGAATGTGGTGTGTGTAAAATCCCTGATCGTCGCAAACCCGCGAGGGACTTCTGCGACGACCGGGGCGCGGTTTTGGAACCAAAAATCCACCAAAACTTGACCAAAATCCATGCAATTAGACTTAAAAACAATCAAAATGCAGAGGCAAGATCGATGTACTTACTTGGTGAAAGTATGGCGCGAAATGGTTGATCACAGGTGACGAAATTGAGCTCCAAAGTTTGCACAGGTACGTATTTGAAAAATTACCAAAGGTTGAAAATCAAAAAACAATGTGAAAAACGATTTTACCACAAGTCTTATATAAACTTTTTTTGCAATTTTATGGTTTTTGGACTATAGGTTTTGGGTTTTTATAGTTTTTTGATCTCTCCTTATGGTTTTAAACTTTAAACTAATCTAATACTCCCTTGTGACATCATTTAACAATTCAAAATTTATATAATTAATTAAATAAATAAATACAAATAATAATTTCTTCAATTTAATTATTTCAAAACAAATAACTCATTTATATAACATATCACATAATTTAAATAACATAAAAAATATATATATATATATATATATATATATATATATATATATATATATAATATCTTTATAATAACAATTTTGATAATCATAAAAAATAAGAATAATAATTATAATAGTAATATTAATTATAAGATTAATTATAATAATAATAATGATGATATTTTAATAATTATAATAGTAATATTAATTATAATAATAATAATGATGATGATATTTTTAGTAATAATAATATGTATAACAATAATAAGATCACTGATAAATAACTAATAATAAGAATAATGATTTAATTGTATTAAAGAGGAGTAAGGAAAAAATAATAATAATAATAATAATAAAATAAAAAGAGATGATATAAATAATATTTATAATAATAAATTAACTAATTAAAAAATAATAATAATAATAATAATAAATAAATATTAAATAAAAATAAATAAATAAATAATAATAATAAAATATAATTAATATCAAACTGTCTCTTAAATAAAGTTTATTAATTCATTTAATTTTAATTTTGATATAAAAAAAAAAAAAAAAAAATTAATTAATTAATTAATAAGTGTAAATCAATCAGGCCGACATAATAAGCTAAAAGATATCTTTCTATTCATCTATTAATAGTTTCATAATTTTCTCGACTCTCTCTTCTCAAAACACAGATCTCATTGCCCTGATGATGGACTCACCTAGCTAGTCCGAAACGTTGGTTTCATAAATTGCTCACAGGTTTTTTTCATTAACTTAAAAAAATGTGTATCTTTGTCGAATGGATCTTATGTTTCATTTTCTGTGCAGGAACAAGAGTGACGAATAAATTTCTGGTCGAAGCATGCTTGGTATATACTGTAAAATTTTCCACGAGTCTTCTTTAAGCTCTTTTCCGACTCATAAAATATGAAAAGATTGCCGAGTTTTTCCCTTTTTGACTCGTTAAACGGAATAAAAATGGTGGTCCACTTTCAGCTCTTTTCTGACTGTTTAAAAGCGAAAAGATGGTCGGGATTTTGTCGTTTCAAGCTCATTTTTTGGATCTGAAACGTCATGTCTCTGATCGTTTTTCTACTTTTTCAGACCGAAAGCACTAGTTACGAAAAGTACTCCTTGATCGAAATGGTCAAGCGGTTCTCTCAAGTATTGTTTTCTACCTTTTCGGGCTTGAGGGACACAAACTTACGAAAAGGGACCCCCCTGGAGTTTTCTTTTTACCGTGTCTTTTTCAAAATCTCTAAACATGAAAAAGACTCTGAGTTTTACCTATGTTGGACTCGTTAAACCCTGACGACATTGGACTTGTCACCATGATGATACCCGAGCTTCTCCTCCCTAGGGCTCATTAAAATTTCACTAGGTTGGATTTGTCCAAAGGACGAACTTATACTACAAGCATATGCTATCCCCTTCAAGCTTGTTTTTCAAAAATAATTGGGGTACTCGCCAGCAATGGTGGGGGAAAAATTTGGAAATCTTCATTGGTTACCTACGGCAGCTAGTCACTCTTGAACATCGACACTTTTGCTTCTCGCCGGGTTTGGGATATCCTCACATCGTCATTAGCCTTCCGAGGTTTGGGTTATCATTTTGCCTCATTCCATTTGATCCTTGTTGTCTCAGTCAGACCTCCAATCCCTTGCTACCAAAATGCTGCCGCATTCCGAAGTCATGTTACCGATATGTTCAAGAGTATAATCCTTCTGTAGTTTGCACCCTTACCTCCTCCTTTGATTCACTGTTTCACCATCTTCCTCTTGTTCCTTATCTCATGTCATTGATGAGGGAAACATTATGGCTCTCCTGCAACAGGTCGCTTCCTATCGACATCAGCTCATTATCCAGGAAGTCGATCTAGAGATCCCTTTCGGTACCTTGGAGCTTGCATGCCTCAATGGCAGGTTCTTCGCACTCAACGACAGACTTACATCATTGGTCTTTGATCAGGTGATTCCACGAGTGTTCAACTCCAGATCATTCTTCACACTTTGTGGATTGTACTGGCAGTACCTTGAGAACCATTGACATTACTGGTGGTCTCTCTCGCGCTTGTTAATGGTTTACATCATTGGCCGGTAATCAAGCGATTTTGTACCATGCTCGACTTCAGCACATCTATTTGCATGTTAGGAATTATACTATGATCGATCAGGTTTCAAGACCCCGGACTAAGATTACATAATTCTGGGTTGTGTGGATTGGTTCGTGATTGTATACGACTCTTTGATTGGATGTTTGCGACCATACCTGAGTCTTTCTGGATGGCTGAGACCATACCTCTATCTTTTTATATGGTCTTATTGGCTGGGTGGTTACATCCATACCACAGACCAAGTTTCATATGTCTTCTGGATGGCTGTGCCCATGCCTAGACTACATGTATTTCACTGTCAGAGATATCAGTTGTACTTGCGCCTGCAGGTTTTCAGCGATGGTGTTCTGGTTCGGTTATGATTTCGTAAAGCATTTCACCCCTCCCACTCTCTCGGTCTTCATGCTTTAGGGGGCATCTGTTACACAGTAATTTGTCACTGACCTCATATTAGTCCCCGAGCGACATCTCCGCTGTGTCATACATCAAATAAATATGTCCATATCTTCCCACTCATTCAAGAAGATTAAATAAGTGCTCTCTAATACTGAAGACTGACCCTTTTACCTATTTTCTGCATCGTCGCAAGTGAACCCTACTCTTCCTATGACAATTCTCTTTGTTGAACTACACTGTCGTGACGTCGTCACAGGGGTACATGTGTTTCCTATGACGGTCGAAATTTAGGGCTCGGTGCAAGTCCTCAAAATATTTCTTGTGAAGATTGCTCTACATACATTGCTTCCTTGCAACGTCGTCGCTGAGCCCTAGTGTATGACTTGTGATGATCCAGATATGGTGAATTAGTTCAAATAGTTGGCCTTCTAGGTTATTCTAGAAATGGTTTTTGGGTCAAGTTAGTTCGCCTTTCCTCCTATGGGATGGTGGTTCCACCTTTTGAGAAACCTCCCTTGAGGGTAAGCTCCCTTTCCCTCGTTTTATGGAGGCTCCTCCTCTTATAAAAGCACTCCCCATTGCGATGATCAGCTAGTTCTTAGTTTTTGGATTGGAGCAAATTAGCTAGCTTTGGTGTGAGTTTGATAGTTTGCAGTGTGAATTGCTGATAGTTTAGCAATTGGTTGTGGATTGCCTTAGCTTTGTACTAGAGCTTGTGAGTGAGAGAGAGTTATCATCCATTTGGGAGACCCTTTTGAGAGTGAATGCTTGAAGAAACATACCGACTGGACCCTTCGAGAAGGCTTGCGACGTCAAGGCTTGGTTGTAAGCTTTGATTTTGATTCATTTTAATACAATCAATGATAATTTCCTATGTCTTGTGTAAAATATACTTGATAGCTTATGGTTCCTTGACTCTGTAAGTAAATAAATCATTGTTGTTCTCGGTTACGTGTTCTGTTGTTCTCTTGTGTTATTTCAAGTTGATTGCTCATTGAGGAGAAGGAAACGATAGCTGAAGCGGCGCAACGAAAGCTTCATCGAACACCGGTTTGAGGTAGGCTTTTTCAACAATGATTGTTTAAGGAAATTAGTTGTTGTTTTGTCTTGCTGTGACTAGACCCACTCTAGGGCTAGAGGGGTTGCATCTATCTGCAGAGGGAACATTTCCTACATCACAGTATGTGCATGATGACCTTACTCTCATCAATATCCTTACACACCTTCATCTTTCCCCTGCGCGGAGGAATGTACTTAGGCAGCTTAGAGATGGGAAGAGACCCCTCAACCTCAACATCCTTTGTTTCCATCGCAATTTCCTCATCATCCATTGGGATTTCTTTGACTGCTTCTTTCAGCTCTAGGTCAACCACCTTACCCTTTTCCTATGTTGTGGGCTTATCCTTTTGTGGTTGCTTTCTAGGTGATGCATCCACCGGCTGCACCATCGTGGCTTGCTTACCTTTCTTGTTCTTCGGACCCTCGTTGGTCGGGGTAGGCCTTAGCCTGGGTGACCGTGGTGACTTAGGTACTTTAGCTGGTACTTCCATAGTTGCATCCTCTAGGGCAACTCCCTCTACTGCCACGGCTACCTCTGGAACAGCTCCTTCGGCTGTCATTTCTTCCCCAACATTTACAGTCTCTGTCGGCATCAACATGATGTTATTCAACAACTCCTGTGTCTCCTTTGGCAACTTCAACAAACATTGAACTTGATATCAAAGCTTCAAATTATTCACGGTTCATGTGCACCTGAGAGATCAACACCTCAATTCTCAAAATGCCAAGTGTTTTCTGCTAGGAAACCCTTTGTAATTTATAGGCATTTTCGAAATCAAATCTGACCGTTTCCCCCAAAATCGGTTCATTAATGCTAGATTGGTGACATATTTTCAAAGATATTGCCCATAAATTTCGACTTAAATGCTGCCACCCCCCCCCCCCCCCGCTCCATTTGGCCATTTTTTCACCGCCAAATCATGAACATTGACTTTAACGGTCACTTTTCGACTGTTCTGCGTGGATTTTCCCTTGGTAACACAGCTCCCTCCGCGCTTCTACAGGCTCTGTGACATTTCTTCTTTCCACGCAGTTCCCCAATCACGCATCTCCCCAACCCAGGAGTGTAGTTTATAGTCCCATGCCTCCTTTCAGCTACCTGGAGTGCTAAGACTGTGCTTCCCTCATATAGTCACCTAGCCGGATCACCGGTGTATGGCTTCAATCGGCTGCCATTCACCTTCCCTAGGAAGGGTTCTCCATTCAATTTTACCAAATGAACTGCTCCACCATCGATAATCTCCTTGATGACATATGGCCCTAGCCAATGCATCCTAAATTTCCATGGAAATTTATTAAACTTGTTGTCATATAACGAAACCAAATCATTTACCTTGAAGGTGCGCAGTTTGATGTGCTGATCATGCCATGCTTTTTTGTGCTCCTTTTGAACCTATTGATGAAATCCAGCTAGAAATCTATCCTCCTCAACCTCTGTTAGTTGCGCGAGCCTCTTGTCCAGGGCTCCGCAATCCGCCATTCCTGTGAAACCTGTTATGCACAGGCTAGGGACAATGCATTCCATCGGCATCACAGATTCTACGCCATACATGAGCCTGACGAGTGTTTGTCCAGTCAACTTCTTGAAACTTGTTCTGTAAGACCATAGCACCGTGCGTATGCGCACATCCCAATCATTGCACTGAGCATTGAAAACCTTTGTCAGCACGCCCTCCAATATTTTATTAAATTCTTCCACCATCCTGTTAGCCTATGGATGATAAGGTGAGCTTTTCTGATGGTACACCTGAAATTCCTCTGTCAACGTGCTAATCGTTTCATTAAGAAAATGCATACCACGATCGCTCATTAAAATCTTCGCACACCCAAACATTGTCAACACATACTCAAAAATAAACTTTGTTGTTGTTGCGCCTGTACAATCCTTTACAGGTTGCGCCTCCGCCCATTTGGTTAAATATTCAGTCATGGTGATGATGTATCGCACACCCGTCTTCTTTCCAAGAGGTTGAATTGGACCCACAAATTCAACCGCCCACTTCGGGTTGTAACGATATCTGCGGATGTAGCGGTAGCTCATCCCTCCGTGAGGGTCTACCGGTCCTTTGGCATGCATCGCATGCCCTACAATACACCTTTGAATCCTTATGCAATGTCATCCACCACAACCCAGCGCATAGAATCTTTTGCATTGTTGCTTTTCCTACATAATTTCCTCCCGCTGCTCCCCCATGATTCAGTGAGGACTTTGTTTCATTCAAATTCCGTCACATAAGGTCACAGTATTTCATCTCACCCCATTTTGTACAAGTGCCCTGCAATTGTAGATAAGTCTGCCACGCGCACTACCAGTTCCTTCTTCTACTAACTTTTATAACCTTCCAGAGTCGTTCTTGTCATCAAGAAGTGGATAATATCTTCAAAATGATTGTCTGCGAGGCGCACTGCAAAGAGCTGCGTGTCAAGCAGTCCTTCCTCTAAATAAGTAGGTTCCTCTCCAGTTTCAATGTGCGACAAATGATCAAATCCCGCATTCAGTCATCCTAGTTTCATAATAACTTTGAAGTCATACTCCTGGAACAACAGCAACCACCTACATATTTTTCCCCCAACATAGGCTTGTTGACCAGGTAATTCAACACGGAATGATCTGTATACATCTTAAACTGTCCACCCAAAAAATAGTGCCTGAACTTCTGGAGTGCGTACACCATAGCTAATCCTTCGCGTTCTGTCGTGGAATATTTTTTCTCCGCTTTAGACAACTTCCTACTTGTGAATGCTATAGGATGATCTAGTTATCCCTCACTGGCTTATGTCAGTACTACTCCCAACGCAATACATGATGCGTCCACATGCACATGAAACTCCTTCTTACAATCCGGGAAGACTAGGATTCGGCGTGGTGACCATTTTCTCTTTCAGCACATCCAAGCTCTTCTGACATTCATCATTCCAACAGAATGTAACATCCTTTTTCAAAAAAAAATTCCATAGGTGCGGTGATCTAGGCATAACTCTTGATGAACTTCGTATAATATCAGGTATGCCCCAGAGTTGCGCACAGCTGTTTCACACTCCTCAGCGCCTCCAAGTTGATTATCACTGCGATCTTCACAAGGTCTACCATCAATCCTTGTTTGCATACCACATGACCCAGCAAGATCCCAAAAGGGACACAAAACAAACATTTCTTCAGATTGAGTGTGATATGGTATCTCTGGCATGTATCTAGCATCAAGCACAGACTTTCCACATGGCGCTTCACCAATCCAAACATTGTCCAATCATCGAAGTATACCTCCAGAAATTTATGGATGAAGTCCTTGAATGCTGCAATGACTACGCATGAAAAAATCGTCAGCGCATTATTCAATCCAAAGGGCATGACAATGTACTGAAAACATCCCTATTCAGTAACGAAGGTCGTCTTACTTCTATCTTACGGCACGATTTTGATTTGACGGTACCCAGAGAACCCATCAATGAAAAGTATGCTTCTTGACTTCCTACATTGTCCAATACCTCATTAGTGAACGGAGTCGGGAAAGGATCATGCACACAAGCATCATTCAATTTCCTAAGATCTATGCATATCCTTATTTCTTCCTTTTGTTTCTTTTCCTAAACCACTATTGGGCTTACCCAATCAGATTCTTCCACCGGTTCAATAATACCTGCTGCGAGCATCTTATCTAACTCAACATGAACCCTTTCCTTATACTTTGGATTGAGGCAGTAAGGTCTTTGTTTCACAGGTTTCATGTCTGATTTGAGGGTGATGTTCATGACACCCAGGTCTCCTATTATTCCTTTTAGGTCAGAAAACTTCGTGGGGAAAAAATTATGATATTCGTGGAGTAGTTCGGCGACCTTATCTATTGTTGTGTCATCCCAATAGTCCCCCAATATTTGCAAACTTCAACTCTGCCTTCGTGGCAATGTTCACCTGTCTATTTTTTAGTGGCTCTATTATGTCGAGGTTCTCTAGTTGTGGTCCTTCAACTCCACGGTGACCTTCAATCTCTAGGATATTAATATTTATCGGGTCTTCGTCTTATTCTTTTGTTGTTACATTGTAACATACTAGCATGTGGCTCAGCTGGGTAGTCCAATCAGGTTGAATCTGTTATCACTCAGGTTCTTCCCAAAAGTTCTAAGAAAGGGAATATGGCCGAGGTAACCACAGACCAATCCTTTAGATACAGATTCTAGCCAATCTGCATCCAGAGAGGGCTCTCTCTTTATGATTTAGCTTTGTTTTTAAAGGTGTTAGGCTAGTTATGAAGTACAAGGGTTTTTCTTTGAGTTAGGGTGGTGGGATTCAGTAGAACAGTGAGGTAAAACAGAATAGTTCAGTCCATTGGGCATGATGGAGTCAAAGAAGATAGCTTTCTGGATTTGGTTTCTTAACAGAGGATGGCATCACAGAGCAAGGTAGTCAAACATGGAACAATTAAAGAGCTGAAAACAGATGGAATGGGCTCAAATGGGTGAAGGGCAGTTAAGAATCCTTCAACATATTGAAATAGGGAAAGTGAATGATTGCCGACAAAGAGCAGTTAAGAATTCTTTGTCAAATAATCAATATGAGAGAATCAGGAAACAGGAGAAATTAAGAATTCACTGTTTATAATAATTCTGAAGAAAACACAAAGAATAATAAAGATTGAAAACAGAGTGCAGTCAAGCAAATTCTGAATTAATCTTTATCTTTATCATTCAAATCATGAAACACAAATGATATAAAAACTCATAAAACTGTAAAACATAAGATATAGGGGACTTATTGGTCTGGAGTTTGATTCAAGAATTCTGTGACAAGTCCTCTGCATCAATTCTTCATCTAGTAGGCCAAACAACAGTTTGTTTCCAACATCTCTTTATTCCAAAGTTTCAGTATTTACAGCAAATTCTAGGGAAATCTACACATACCCAACCTCTTCAAAAATCTGATGAAGGGGGTATTTATACAACAAAACATGTACAACAAAATATCTCATCACATCTATGAGATAATGTCTAGATTTTTAACCTAATGTAATTTACAAGTAACATATAAGCGGCTAACTTATGTTGTGCTGGAGGCTGGCTCTTTAGGGTTTGACCTGCAGCTGTCTTCTGAAATAACTGTGCGCATCTGATAGTCTTTAATGTTGATCTACTTTCTTTAATGCTGATCTAACAGTCTTCAATTCTGATCTGATACATTTTGACTTTGATCTGATACTCTTTAATGCTCCTCTTATACTCTTTGACTGTGTTTTGCCCTGTTTATCTCTGTACATCGTTGTCTGGTAAAACAAAGTTGCTTGCGTGTCCTTTCACCGCCTTTCTCTGGAAATCCATGTTTATGTAGGTTTTCACTGGCTAGAGTATCAAAATATCCCTGTAAATCTTTGTTTCCCTTTTCTGCGAGCTTGGGAATCCCCCGATGTTGGCTTGAACTGTATTAAAGAGTAAGGAACTATACTGTGCATGTTCAACGGTTGGTCGCGGAGATGGCGCTGGATATTTCTTGTTCGGAGGCGGTCGGGGACCAAGAACATTTTGATTTTAGTCACCTTTACGCCTGGAGCGCAATATGCAAAAAACATAGCAAAATGACCTTTTTATCCCTTTATTCGACGAAATGAAGCTTGGCAGGAAATTTTGGTTCGAAGGATGGATGACATCAACATGATATCAGCGAGGGGTACGAAACAGATGACGTGGCAATGATGTGGCAGTACGGATGGTGACATGGCAAGTGACATCAGCAAAGGACAGCTGACGTCAGTGGATGATGTCAGTGGGGGGGAGGGCGGTAAATGGTTTTCCCCACATCGCTTTTGGGCTTGGGCGGTTTCGGGCGGAGGGGCAGCGAACATGTCGTGAGAGCGACGCGTGTCCACAGTACGAGAACAATACCACCGATTCCCCGAGACTTAACGTGCGGCAGATGGGGGAGTTGCGAAATGGATAACAGTCGTCGGATGTGGCGATGGAGATCTGACGGTGGGCACTCTACAGAGATGGTGGGGAGTTAATGCGCGGGGCCAATGTATTAAACTGTGTCTTAAATGGTTTTCGGGGCTGTTTTTATTGGTCGGGGGAGTGTTATTAATCAACCCAAATGGTTGATTAATCCATTAATCGCGCGGGGATAGGCTATTAACAAATTTATGATAAATCCGTTAATCCCTTTTGAACAATGCTATGGTTATAGTTAACTGGGGGAGGGAATATTAACATTTGGGTTTTTTTGATGTAATTTAAATAAAATGGGAATGGGAATAAAGCGGGATTTATATAGTAAAAGTTAAGAATTAATATGGAAAGCTGTAAATGAAAAGTGCCAAGCTAATGTTGAAAACTTAGGCTTAAAGGGGAAAAAGGGGTTCATGTGATATTATGCATTTCTCCGAAGTAAAATGGGGTTTTACTTAGTCACTTGATGAAAAATGGAAGGAGTGGTTTATGTGATATTAAGTAGACCTTAACATCTTTGGGGGGAAATTAGTAAATGACTAGGGGAAAGCATGAAGGGAATTTAGTTAAGAGACCTGCCTCGCTTGAGATGTACCAAAAATATTTGCTTTGCACTTGTGATGGGACTAAAAGTTAACATATTTACACAATACATCACAAGTCACATTCTGCAACTTCATCTACCTACCCAGCCTACTTTGCCTAGCATTTTTTCTTCTCTTTATGTGGGTGCACTTAGACTGGAAAACCATTTTCAACTTTTCTTTTCTTTACATGGTAAGCCTACCTAAGTCTGCATTTATTACTTCCAAGGGCTCAGATTAAACTGTTGAGCTCCTTTGCTTCTCTACCTATCTACTTATCTGCCAAGATTAAGCTGTTTGGTCAGATTTTTATTCTCTATCTCTAAAACACGAAATTCAAACATGAACTGGCAAAGATTAAGCTATTTGGCCATTCATCAATTGTGGCAAAAAGTTTCAACAAGTTGTACATAATGCTTTATTTACAGAAAATGAAATAGTAGTTTTATTTGGACTTGCACACTTTCCTGGTCTATTTTTATTTGGGGTTCATTTATTTTCATTTTTTATTTTGACCATTTATTTTTTTTCACCCTTTGATTTTTCTTTTTGGGTATACCCTCTTTACATTTTTTTACTTTTTTTATTTTTTGATAATATGGAAACCTTTACAACAAGGAAAGGTATGAACATATTACAAAGCTCAACCAGTCAATCATGAAATATGACACCTATAACTATAGGAGTATAACACTGGCTCCACTTGGGGATGGCTTTCCCTCATGGAAAGTCAAGAACAGCAGGTCAGATGGCCTTTTGCATAACTTTTGCTCTGCTCTGAAATTTTCCCTTTGCTAGTTGCTTTATTGTATATATGACAGCACACTTGTGGAGCTTAGGGCCTTCTCTTCGGGCTTCAACTGCAGCAAGTTACTATCCAATCCACATTTAAACACATTTTTTCATTTTTTCTTCCTCCTTGAATCCTACTTGAGCACCTTGTCACTTGGGTAGGAACTTGCAGCCTTGGTCTTTTCATCAAAATCCTCTCAACTTTCTCCTGCACAACTTTGAGATCTGACCTGAAACCAAAAAAGGTGCTGCAACTTTCAAACCAAATTAGTAAATGATCAAGATCTTGGATTCAAACATTTAAGGATTTATTTCCTAACTTACTGAAAACTGAATTAAAACAAACTGAAATCCTACCTACTTTACTCTAATCAGCTTTCTGACTGTTGGTTAGGTAAAATGAAACAACCAATGCAACCACTTAAGCATTATATACATCAGTGACCTTTGTTGCTTGTGTTTGATGGTGTTTAAAATTGAGATCTTGCAATCAAATTTGGCTTTGTTAAACTTTGAGAAGATAAGGAAATTCCTGATCTCCTTTGCTGAATCTAGAAACTGTACAAAAGGATCCTGCAAAATATATACACTATTCTTTAGTTGATTCAAACAACTGTACAAATGTCTTGGATAGCTTTCATGCCATGAAACTGCAATATCACCCTTGTATTTATCACCCTGCATGTTTTTAATTGTTCTTTGTGGTGATATTTTTACTGATTCTAATGTTTGTCTTGTGAAACCATTATCATCTTGTTTTTGACCCTCATAGTCTATTAATGGAAAAAAATTATGGTTATTTTCATCATCCAACCTGTCAGTTGATTGATCATAAAGAACATGGAAGGATTGTTGCAACTCATTACATATAGGTTCACATGGTTAAAAACAAAGAGGCAGGGAATCAACTTAGATTTTTTGATCATATGATTCTGGTTCTAGGTTTTCTTCTGCAACCTGACATTCAATGGCATTTTGGGGCTGTAGATCTAGATATGATAAATCTTGAACAAAGATTTGATTGCTCTCTAGATGGTTAATATCAAGACTTTTTGACATTTTATTTCTAATTGCATGATAGTTATCTCTGATAAACTGAAATGAATCAAAACAAAATGGTAAAGTTCCTTCACTGATCTCAAAATTTTCTGCACTTTCCTCCCCATTCTCATTGCTACAATGAACACATTGATCAATACTTTCAAGCTGTTGAACCTGAATTTCCTTGTTCCACAAATTAGCATATGATTCCTCTGCAAGGTTAATTTGGATTTTAGAAACATAATCATCATCATATTGATCATATTTGGGTAAATCATCAGAAGAAGCCATGTTATCAAATGCACACATCAGATCAGGAGATTGCTCCTCCACATATTGCTCTATGAATCTGTCATCTGATCTATGGTAGATCGAGTTGGTAGGAATTTGTTCATGAATATCGACCCTTTCCTCTTGTGAAACAACTGTGTCATGATGATTTTCAAAAAAACATTCAACTTTCATTGTGATCTTCTGCATCATTTCCTCTGCTTTCTTTATCAAAATGTCAATTTTTTCCTCTTTCTTTGTTTTCAGCTTTTCTTTTCTGATTTTCAGATTAACCTCTACATCCACTGCCATGTTCTGCATCTGTTCCATAGTGGAGGGGTTTCTTTCTCTCAGATGAAATTCTATCTCTGAATCAAATGCTCTTGGGTAATGCAGTAGAGCTGAATCAGGGGGAGGTTTTACATTTAATGGTATCGAATGATAGATTTGATTGAATCTGTCTGAAAATTGTTGTACTGTTTCATCTAGATGTCTTTTTAACTGATTATATTCTTCTATGATCATGAGGAGATTGACTTTGATTATCCATCTATCAAGGAAGAGTTTGAGAAACTGCTCAAGATTTGAGATGCTTGCCTCAGGCAGGGTTTTGAACCAACTCCTGACTTTGCCTTGCAAAGAAAGAGCAAAAATCCTAATACTAACATCCTCTTCATCTACTTCAAATAAGTTAAGATAATCTTCAAAAACTTGGATATGTTTTTGGGCAGTGACACCATTCTCTCCATCAAATCTAGGGAGATACTTGGGATAATTGTTAGGGAAAGCATGGAGTGTAGGAGGCAAAATGAGTGGTTTATACCTATCAGGAACTTTATGAGGTACCGGAATATGTTCAGGGATTGGCTGATTAGTCTCAATTTTTGGGTTCTCCTTAATTAAAAAATGATCTTCATAAGAATTAGAAGACTACTGTTCAAATGTGTAAGGAGACTTTTCATCTACATTTTTGGAAGGAAAATAATAAAAATTTAATCTAAAGTCATCTCTAAAATACAATATACATTGAAAAATCTTATCAATGAGAAAGAACATAATGTCTTGGATAACAATCCAAATCAAAAGCCTGATCTTTTCATACAGTTCTTTCAGGTTCATTTCTCCAGTGGAGTCTTGATTGTGAAATTGATATGGAGTCGCTAGGTGGATGATTTTAACCTTTGTGTGTCTGATCCCTGTCCACCATCACAGATCAGATCTAAACCTGTAAAACAGTTCTAATGAAAAAGGTTCAGTTTCTCCAGGAAACAAAACTTTTTGAGATTTTTTTTATTATTTTGATTTTTTTTATTTTTCAAAACAACTTTTATGATTTCTTTAAGAGGCTTTAGATATGAGATTTAAACTTTCTTAAAGATTTTATTTGACAAGAGGAACTGATCAAGTATTTGAAACCAACTGTTCAAACCATAAGCTAGACCGGAGATAGACTGAAGTAGCATTTATTTACTTCTGCAATTGGAAGACAAAAGTAGTCAAAGGCTACCTGGCTAACTTCAGGCTCCATCTGTAGCTTATGAAATAAACAAGAGTAACAAACAATTATTCAAGTCCCCAGTGGAGTCGCCAATGATGTTATCACTCAGGTTGTTCCCAAAAGTTGTAAGAAAGGGAATGCGGCCGAGGTAACCACAGACCAATCTTTTAGATACAGATTCTATCCAATATGCATCCAGAGAGGGCTCTCTCTTTATTATTTAGCTTTTTTTTAAAGATGTTAGGCTAGTTATGAAGTACAAGGGTTTTGTTTTGAGTTAGGGTGGTGGGATTCAATAGAACAGTGAGGTAAAACAGAATAGTTCAGTCCATTGGGCATGATGGAGTCAAAGAAGATAGCTTTTGGATTTGGTTTCTTAACAAAGGATGGCATCACAAAGCAAGGTAGTCAAACATGGAAGAATTAAAGAGCTGAAAATAGACGGAATGGGCTCAAATGGGTGAAGGGCAGTTAAGAATCCTTCAACATATTGAAAGAGGGAAAGTGAATGATTACCGACAAAGAGCAGTTAAGAATTCTTTGTCAAATAATCAATATGATAGAATCAGGAAATAGGAGCAATTAAGAATTCATTGTCTATACTAATTTTGAAGAAAACACAGAGAATAATAAAGACTGAAAACGGAGTGCAGTCAAGCAAATTCTGAATTAATCTTTCTCTTTATCATTCAAATCATGAAACACAGATGATATAAAAACTCAGAAAACTGTAAAACATAAGATATAGGGGACTTATTGATCCGAAGTTTGATTCAAGAATTCTGTGACAAGTCCTCTGCATCAATTCTTCATCCAATAGGCCAGACAATAGTTTGTTTCCAACAGCTCTTTATTCCAAAGTTTCAGTATTTACAGCAAAGTCTAGGGAAATCTACACATACCCAACCTCTTCAAAACTGTGATGAAGGGGGTATTTATACAACAAAATATCTCATCACAGTTGTGAGATAATTTATAGATTTTTAACCTAACGTAATTTACAAGTAACATAGAAGCGGCTAACTTATGTTGTGCTGGAGGTTGGCTCTTTAGGGTTTGGCCTGCAGCTGCCTTCTGCAATAACTGTGCGCATCTGATAGTCTTTACTATTGATCTGCTTTCTTTAATGTTGATCTGACAGTCTTCAATTCTGATCTGATACACTTTGACTTTGATCTGATACTCTTTAATGCTCCTCTAATACTCTTTGACTGTGTTTTTCCCTGTTTATCTCTGTACATCGTTGTCTGGTAAAACAAAGCTGCTTGCGTGTCCTTTCACTGCCTTTCTCTGCAATCCATGTTTCTGCAGGTTTCCACTGGCTAGAGTAGCAAAATATCCCTGTAAATCTTTGTTTCTCTCTTCTGCGAGCTTGGGAATCCCCCGGTGTTGGCTTGAACTGTATTAAAGAGTAAGGAACTGTATTGTGCAGGTTGAACGGTTGGTCGCGGAGCTGGCGCTAGAGCTTTCTTGTTCGGAGGTGGTCAGGGACCGGGAACATTTTGATTTTGGTCAAATTTATGCCTAGAGCACAATATGCAAAAAACATATTCAAATGACCTTTTTATCCCTTTATTCGATGGAATGAAGCTTGGCGGGAAATTTTGGTTCGAAGGATGGATGAAGTTAGCATGACGTCAACGGGGGGTACGGAACAGACAACGTGGTGATGACATGGTAGTACTGATGGTGACATGGCAAGTGACGTCAGCAAAGGATAGCTAACGTCAGTGGATGATGTCAGCAGGGGGAGGGCGGTAAATGGTTTTCCTCGCACCGCTTTTGGGCTTGGGCGGTTTCGGGCGGAGGGGCAGCGAACACGCCGGGAGAGCAACGTGTGTCCATGGTACAGGAAAAAACCGCCGGTCCCCGGGACTTAACGTGTGGTAGATGGGGGGGTCGCGAAATGGATAACAGCCGTCAGATGTGGCAATGGAGATCTGACGGTGGGCGCTCTACAGAGATGGCGGGGAGTTAATGCGCGGGGCCAATGTATTAAACCGTGTCTTAAATGGTTTTCGGGGTTATTTTTATTGGTCGGGGGAATGTTATTAATCAACCCAAATGGTTGATTAATCCATTAATCGCGCAGGGACAAGCTATTAACAAATTTATGATAAATCTGTTAATCCCTTTTGAACAGTGCTATGGTTATAGTTAACCGGGGGAGGGAATATTAACATTTGGGTTTTTTTGATGTAATTTAAATAATACAGGAATGGGAATAAAGTGGGATTTATATAGTAAAAGTTAAGAATTAATATGGAAAGATGTAAATGAAAAGTGTCAAGCTAATGTTGAAAACTTAGGCTTAAATGGGAAAAAAGGGGTTCATGTGCTATTATGCATTTCTCCTAAGTAAAATGGGGTTTTACTTAGTTACTTGATGAAAAATAGAAGGAGTGGTTTACGTGATATTAAGCAGACCTTAACATACTTGGAGGGGAATTAGTAAATGACTTGGGGAAAGCATGAAGGGAAGTTAGTTAAGAGACCTGCCTCGCTTGAGCCGTACCAAAAATATCTACTTTGCACTTGTGATGGGACTGAAAGTTAACATATTTACACAATACATCACAAGTCACATTCTGCAACTTCATCTACCTACCCAGCCTACTTTGCCTAGCATTTTTTATTCTCTTTATGTGGGTGCACTTAGACTGGAAAACCCTTTTCAACTTTTCTTTTCTTTACATGGTAAGCCTACCTAAGTCTGCATTTATTACTTCCAAGGGCTCAGATTAAACTGTTGAGCTCCTTTGCTTCTCTACCTATCTACTTATCTACCAAGATTAAGCTGTTTGGTCAATTTTTATTCTCTATCTCTAAAACATGAAATTCAAACATGAACTGGCCAAGATTAAGTTGTTTGGCCATTCATCAATTGTGGCAAAAAGTTTCAACAAGCTATACATGATGCTTTATTTACAGAAAATGAAATAGTAGTGGCATTTGGACTTGCACACTTTCCTGGTCTATTTTTATTTGGGGTTCATTTCTTTTCATTTTTTCTTTTGACCATTTATTTTTTTCCACCCTTTGATTTTTCTTTTAGGGTATACCCTCTTTACATTTTTTAATTTTTTTGATTTTTTTGATAATATGGAAACCTTTACAGCAAGGAAAGGTATGAACATATTACAGAGCTCAACCAGTCAATCATGAAATATGACACCTATAACTATAGGAGTATAACAGAATCAAGTCTAAAGGATCCTGCGGAATCCCAAAGAGTGTTGCCTTAACCTCTTGTAGCTCTTCATCAATAGTGTCAAATCCATCCTCAAAATTGAACGTCATTACGAACCCTTGGCGTAAAATATCTCATTCTTCAGTACCATGGTGGAGCTCTATCTCCAAGTACCAATTCATTGGTATAACATCCAAGGTATGACAAAACAAATGGACCCACTCCGACTGAGGCTTCGCTCCATATACTTCTGTCCATTTGGCCAAATGATCATGTGGATCATTTCTCCCATTATACCTTTATGTCATTCGTACCTTGGTGTTATAGACATATTTGGGCACTACAACCCCAAACTCATATGTCCATAAACCAAGGGCTCTTTAACCCCTAAAAGTGTTGTTTCATACCCTAAAGGATCATGGTCAACTGATTACATCATTTCCCAGAAGTTCCACCTAAAAAACCACTTAGAACTGGCCAAAACTGGACCATACTGACTGCTCCATGGTCAAGGTGTGATGCATACTGGCTGCTACACTAGCCAAGTGCGATGCATACTGAAAGAGCCTTCTGTGGGGTGCGATGAGTGAGAATAGACAAATGGCAGAGATAGTTTGCTAAGTGGATGATCATGGAATCTTCCAGAAACTTCTCATATGACACTTGCCTCTCTAAATTCACCCAGGGATGAGTAAGAGATCAATGAAATCTCCAAGTGGAACCAAGAACTATCAGTGGAATGACACTAATCAAAAACCCAGAGCTGACTCACACCCTTGCAAGACATCTATAAATGGATCCCTCATCTGAGAGATCTAGAGGCTGGAATTTTGTATTTTGTAAGGAAGTGTTGTTGGTTTATTTGTGAGAAGAGACATTGTATTGTTGGGTGATCTTGCTTTTCATGAGGTGAAGAGGGCTTTGATGCTGGGAGG
The DNA here is from genome assembly GCA_031772625.1 of Pinus tabuliformis. Lineage (NCBI taxonomy): Eukaryota > Viridiplantae > Streptophyta > Pinopsida > Pinales > Pinaceae > Pinus > Pinus tabuliformis. The sequence goes on from CM062810.1 coordinate 142,459,199, forward strand.
ATGATGCTGGATCAGACAGCTGGGTTGGAATCCTCTCTTCTATTATTAATAAAGTTCTTTGAGTTTTCCTCCATATAATCGTGTATTTTTTAATCTTGTTGTTTATGAATGCAATTGTGTGGTCAATGTACTTCTGATTCTGCATTGTTTATAGATCGAGATGCTTTGATGGTGTTTTGTTACTTTGACTCTACAGGTATTCTCTGAAGCGGGACAATTAGGAGAGGAGTGGTAAGCTCTATCAAGGGAGAGAGAAATCAAGCAAGGAGCCAAGCAGAAGATCTAGGTTGGTCCTCTTTGCTTCTCTCTTATCTGTCATACATAAAGGAAATCTCTAATTGCTTTGATTGTTTGTTTCTAAGATAGCTACCCGTCTTAGTGGGACTAGCAAATCGAAAAGACACTAGTTTTCTCGGAAACAAAATGGCGACTCCACTGGGGAATGAATAGTTTGTTTGTTTGTTATTTTTGTTTGCTTTATAAACTACAGACGGAGCCTGAAGTAAGCCAGATAGCCTTTGAAATGCTCTTGCTATGTAATTGCAAAGTAGATGAATGTTGCTTCAGTCAATCTCCTGGTTGGTTTATGAATTAAAAATCTGACTTACAAGCATTCTAAGTGCCCTTGTGGTACCTCAATAACCTCCTAAGATCATATCCCTGTACTTTGTTCTTTACTGTTCATAATAGCTCAGCCTAAATCCCTGAACTCAGCTACAAATTTGACCAAAAACCCAACTCAGTTTCGCTCCTTGGGCCATCGCACTGTCTGTAACTAGAAACCAGTATGCATCGCACCTCCCATGTGTAGTAGGTGAGATGCATCCCTGTTTCCCTGAAGGACAAGTGCGATGATTGAGTGACACTATTTCTCTCTTTGAAATTTGGTTATTTCCTCCTTGTTTTCAGTTCTATTCAGTAGTTTTGTTGCTCATGATCAGTATCTCATTGCTGAATCCTATTTCCTTTACATATTTTAGCCTCCATTGATTAGGATTTGTAAATTTTTTTATGTATTTGTCAATCATTTACATTCCTCCTTTGTCGAAAGTAGCTTAATCGAACTGTCGTTTTTGATGCAACAAAAGTGTCGTAACTGTCATTTTGAATCAAAAAGAATAGTGTCGTAAAGTCTTCCTCCTCTAGATAGTCGATTGTACTTTTTTCATTGTATTTGATTTGAATTTTTAATATTTGAAGTGTCGAAAGTAGTTTTCTATTCGAAATCAAAAAGTGTCTTTTTAGTCTTCCTTTCGTTTTTTTTGAAAAGAAATTATCGAAATGTCGCTTTGAAGAAAATAGTTCAGATCTATACTTAGTTTTTCCTTTTTGGCATTCTCACATTAAGGAAACAAAAAACAAATACATGCATTTGCATTTGCATTTAGACTGTGTGCGAAAATGATTTAGGAAAAGTGCATTTAGTGTGTGCTCTTTGCTCTCTGTTGAAAGAATCGTAATCTTCTTTCCTTAGTAGCTAGGATTTTCATTACTAAAAGAAAATAAATGACTGTTTATCATTTTAGATTGCATATTTAGGAATTTTACATCTACATCACGTGGTGAACCTTGAAAGGCAAACTTCTAAGCAAGATCAACTCTAAAATAAATCTCAAAGAACATAAAAACGCTTTGGAACCTAATGAAACACATCTACAATTCTAGGCTAGAGACGTGTTCCGGTGTCGTAAAACCTGGTAACTATCGTTTTCATCGAAGGTTGGGTGATTCCTCCTCTTTGATACGACAAGTGCTAGTATGGACTTGTGCTCCCCGTACCGTCGAGTATATATTGGGAGACCACAATAGGCTGATATCCTTTATCCATAGGAAGCCGTGTCTACCACCCTATCGATCGCAATGCACTGAACACAACATTCGGGAAGATTGACTGTCGTATGTAAGTCCTTGGTAATTTCTCTTTAATTTATCACCAAGGTGTATTTTGCAGCTTTGCGATTGGTTTGGTAATCCCTCTGTCTAGATTTCCAGAGTAGTCACTTTCGTTCCTTTTCGACTCCTTAAAAGAAAAGGTCGATATGAGCACTTGTCACTTCAGGCTCATTAAAAATTGAAGGCGACTAGAGTCATCTTTAGCTTTTTCTCGACTCTTAAAAATTGAAAAAGCAAAGTTGTGTCAAAGCGTCATTAAAATTTATTTAAATACAGAACATCTTTTTCCCTTAAATTTTGAGTTGATCAAGTAATCCACAATCGTGGAAGAAAGTCAATCAAAACCCCGTCATTCGCGGAGACTAGTGAGTCAACCATCTTTGACTCCGGAAACGAAACCATTCCGGGCAAAACGGTCTCGTTTAACTGAGTCCAATTCACCTGATTTATTTGAAACTTGTGTTTCAAAATCGTCAGAGACTACAGTTACTCCGATCATTTCTGGTACATCTGCCTTTACAGAAGAAGCTTCGCGGTTACAAGAGGACATTAGAACTGATCCTAGTGTAACGGTAGGCCCTTCTATACCTGAGACAACTCCATCTAGAGTTGAACCAGAGACTGAAGTTCACTTACCTGAACATCTGGAAGTTGAGTTCTAGAAATCAGAAGGTGTCACCCCTCTAGTATCTGTTACTGCGAAAGCTATACCTTCTTCAGCTCCAGAAATATTTTACGGACCTGACGGTCTACCTCTTCCACCTGGACTGATTTCCATAGCGGAGATAGTAGAGGATCTTCCATCCAGTACTCCATTGCATATTGGAACTGGGATCCACTTATATCCTTCTATTCCTGAAGTTAATTCTTTTAATAATCCTTCATCGCAAGTTCCTGTCAAATCGCTAGGAAATCTTTTGGATAGACTAAATATGTCTGAACAACCATCAACATCTAGGATTGTGTCAACTGACACAGCTACAGCAGAGCTTCCTGCTGCCATTCCCACAATGTTTGCTGGTATACCATCTATCCCGGCTAGTTATGCACCACTAGCTGAAGTCCACTCAAAGACTGTTTCGACAACATGGTCTGTTCCTATTTCTTCATCTGGAGTCTCATCTGGTATTCTTATGTTGAAACTCAACAAATTGATCCTGTATGTCAATATCAATTTGGGCGGTCTAGTCTTTAAAGTCTGATCTATCCTTTAAGCACTAGATTGCCACCATATGGGGGGGAGTATGCCTTTTCATTGTTCCCTCCTGGAGAACAACCATACGAAAGTTTACAACAAAATTCAGGTCAAACTGGAATTACATCCAGTGGTTGGGTACCAATACTGCCTCAACAACCAAGGGTTGTATATTCAATGCAACCAGTCCAACCTATGTTGAATATTCCCACTACACCTGCTATTGTGACTGTATCGCAAGTACAAGCACTACCTGTTGTGTGTCAACCTCAAGTCTCTCAGGTTGCAATACAACAGCCTCTTGTCTCTGCGGCTCAATCACAACCTCAGGTTAGTGCCTCCTTACCTGGAATGACTCAGGCTCAAACAGGTACTATCACTCCACATCTTCGTCAATCATCCGGTATTGGGCAATAGCAAATGGTCCAATAACCATGGCCGGTACAATATCAACAACCACAATTCCAGCAATCTTACCAAGGACCTGAGCAACAAGGCTTTGTAAGCAACGGGCAACCGCATTTTCAAAATGGTTATCAACAACCATACTATAATGGTTATGCCCATAAACCTTATCAAAGTTACCAGCATCAGATACATTATGCTGGCATGCAAAGACCTACTGCTCAGGCGATTCCATCTTATCCTGGGTATGCTTCACCTAACCTGAATCAACAGTTGCCTTTTGTAGCAACTCTAGAATTACTGGATCTGAACTAGCTGACGAATGATTCAATTGCTTACACCCTTTGGTGGCCAGCGATTCCTCATAAACTTCCCTCTGATATTCCTAAATTCAATGGAAATCCAAGCGAAGATCCATCGAATCACGTAATGACTTTTCATTTGTGATGCTCATCTAACACCCTGAATGACGATTCGATTAGGCTTCACCTTTTTCAACGAACGCTAACTGGTTCGGCAGCAAAATGGTATATTGAATTGCCTAGAGCTTCATTCGATAACTTCAGCACCCTTGCCACTACCTTTTTAACCCATTTTCAGTTACCCATAAGGTACGAACGGGGATAGAACTCCTTACCAACTTTAAACAAATGACAGCCACTTACATATCTGATCATATTCATGAGTGGCGGCGTCATAGTCGAATGGTAAAGACATATGTTCCTAATCAGCTTTTAGCTGAATGGTTTATAAAGTCATTATTACCCTCTGTTACAGAAGATGTCGCTAAGGGAGGAGTTGTCACTGAAGAGCAAGTCATTGCTCGTGCACAATATTTAGACTTGATCTATACTCAGTCTGGTACACTCTATGACAAAATTCCTGATGCTCCTAGACCAGAATTTTCCATTCCTCCCCCTCCTAAATCAAACCAAACTCTCATGCCGGAAATGGCGTGATCGGTACCACAAGCACGAAAATCGCAAAGGCTCCATCTAAAAAAGCCCTTGCAGTTTCTAGTCAAAAAGCAAATGAAGAACCTTTTGCCTCAGACATTAATGTTGTGTCATCTGACAAGGGCAAAAATCCCAAGCAACCAAGGGGCAAGAAGAAAAGGAAAAATAATAAGAAGAAACAGGAAAATTCACCTCCTGAAAAATCTTCTGAAAACCCTGCTGGGCAAAAGAAACCTCGTTATCCATGTTACATATGCGACGACGAGCATTTCACGAAAGATTGTCCACATAAAGCTGAGGTTATGAAATTTTTAAAAACTTCAAATACCCCAGCGATGTTGACTAATCCATTTCTAAGCCCAGAAACAAACCTGGTTGCTATCGATCATGCTTCCCCATCCCAAGTGCTTATGCTATCCATCTCGAAACAGAAAAATGATGCTTTGATATCGACAAGGAATAAAGATTATGGGAATCCACAGTCATCGAACAACAAGGCTACAGATCAACCCAGTAATTTGACAACAACTTCACCTGAATTTGTTCCGCCCATCATTCCTGAACTGACTATAAAGCCGCCAAAGGGAGTAGTACATAAATCAACTTTTAATCCTCGTGCGCGAGCAGCACATAATTATAATATAGTGGAGGATTTGGCTCAATCCCCTTTGCTATGTCGACGCTTGAAGTACTACAAAATTGCCTCTCCCAAAAGCAGGCTTTGTTATCAGCAATAGGTGGGATGGACCCAATGGATTCCAATCTTGTGGCCTTCAACCATAAAGGATATGAACCTCAGTTACTGGCCCAACTCACTTTGTTGGGTCCCTATAATACTAGTGATTACCCCATTACTATTGTAGTTATACCCCTTATTAATATTTTTGTGCCCCTATTGCCCCCATATTGTTATTACTGTGCCCCATAGAATCCCTTTATTGTTATTTTTGTGGCTTATATTATTATTGTTAGGTCGGCTGGGTTATATTGTGACTCCTTAGACTCCTATATATAGAAAAGAGGTTTTTTCATTTGAATCATCCAAGAATTGTTCATTTATGTAATGTAAAGGAGGTTTCCCCCTCGAAGAGGCTGAATTCTAAGGCGTTGATCTATATTTTCTATCTTTTCTTGAGCTGGTTTCATAACATTTGGTATCAAAGCTTTGGATTCTAGGGTTTCGCTGCTCCAAATAGGTCATCGTGGCATTTTCGTTATAACTTTTTTCTGTGATGTTTCAGAAGCTAAAAAAAAACCCATTTAAGAAGACATCGCGCTGAATCTTGGGTCCGAATTTCAGAGATTTTTGTGCTATATTTGCGGAGATATGATCTGAGGAAGTTGGTCTTTTTGCAGACACCTGAATTACATTCCAAACAGGTAACATGGGGAAAATCATCATAACTTTTTCCCTAAGCATTGGATTGAAATTTCGTAAGAAGGTGCAAAAAGAGGACGAACTGTAGTTTCTTTTATATATTTTTTAGAGCCAAAGGATGAAACAGTGACTCGTGGCACGTCGTACAAGTTCGCTCTACTGAACTAGTCTATAATCAGGTCACTATGGGAGATTTCGCATAACTCTTCCTTGGATAATGCAAATTGGATCAGACTGGTGGCATTGGAAAGAGGACACAGAGGGCTACCACAGGTTGAAATTTTAGAACTGGATGATCTGAAAATACAGAGATACATCAGAGGCAATATCGAGCTCCTACAAAGTGAAAAAAAGGTGTGTAGATTCTTTTAAATTTTTGCTTAAGAGTGGTTTGAAAATTTATTTTGAAGGAATTCAAAGGGCTAGTAGAGCATTATTATCGGTAACTTATGCCTCGAGGAAAGAAAATGCAAACACCTAGTAAGGAACCTGAAAGCTCTAGCATGACTCATGAAGAAGAAGAAGAAATGCTATATAATATATCAAAATTACAAGAACAAGTGCAACAAGTGTCACTTGCACAAAAAGCAATAGAATCTAGGATGGATGGTTTAAGGAAAGATGTAGAAGCTAAGATGGATGGTTTGAAGAAAGGTGTAGAAGCTAAGATGGATTGTTTAAAGAAAGGTGTAGAAGCTAAGATGGATGGCATGGAAGCTAAGGTGAATTGCATGGACGCTAAAATTGATGGCATGGATGATAAGATGGAAGAATTGAAGATAAATATGAATAAGTTGCTACAAGAAATGGTCACTAATGGTGAAAGGGTACTAAAGGAAACTCATGATGAGAACAAAAGAAATGTTAATCATGATTCCATAGACTCTAATGTTGGATCGAAGACTCACCATATTCCAAAAATTGATATGAGGAAGTTTGATGGCAAGGATCCCGCCACATGGATATTACAGATGGAGCAATTCTTCGATCTCAATAATGTGCAAAACACACAAAAGGTACGTGTGGAAACTTTATATTTGGAACCAAATCAGTTTGCATGGTATCAATGGCTTTGCTCTCATAAACAATTTATCACTTGGGCAATTTTTACGGAAGAATTGATAGCACATTATGAGGATACAAAAAGCAACACTTTTTTTAGCCAATTGATAAGTCTCAAACAAAAGGGTTCAATAATGGAGCACAATGAGGAGTTCCAAAAATTGAACATAAGGGTAAAATATATTCCAGAGGAGCATAGGATTGATGTGTTCATAGGGTCTTTAAAGGATAATATCCAACATGATGTTCGCCTTTGGGAACCTGATTCATTAGAGAAGGCATTCAGGTTAGCAAGAAAAATAGAAAGCAAAATTATGGCAACCAGGAAGCATACCACTCACAACTATAAAGACGGAAGTATTGTTGCCCCTAGTCTTCCACAACCTATAAGGTTGACACCACAGCAATTGGAAGAAAAAAGAGCAAAAGGGCTTTGTTACAGTTGTGATAGCAAATACACTAAAGGTCATAAGTGTGCTGAGAAGAAATTATTCTACATAGATTGTGAAGAGGAAGAAGAAAAGGAGCAAGAAAGGTCAAAAGAAGAGGATATACTCCAGGAACAAAGCCTAGATGAAGAACAAATAAATCCGACCATATCTTGTAATGCATTGGCGGGAATTACCACTCCTCAAACCATCAAGATAGAAGGAAAAATCAAGAAGAAAAAGGTAATAGTGTTGATTGATTCAGGAAGCACCCACAATTTTATTCATTGTAAAGTAGCAAAAGAATTGAATTGCTTGCTATATCCAACACCAGAATGTCAAGTGATGATTGCAAATGGAGGAACAATAAATTGCTCTGGAAAGTGCCATAATATCAAGCTATCCATGGGAGAATATGTATTGACTAGCCCAATGCTTTCCATTCCAATGGGAGGTGTTGATGTTGTACTAAGAGTCCAATGGCTACAATCCTTGGGTACAATAGCTTTCAATTTTCAAGAACTTTTCATGAAATTTTCTGTGGAAGGAAAGGAAGTTGAATTAAGGGGTATTGCAGGAAACCAGGAAAGATTCCAGGAAGTGTTCCTCAAAACATCAGGCCGTACAGATATCCCTATGTCCAAAAGAGTGAAATTGAACGTATGGTTGCAGAAATGCTAGAGGCTGGTATAATTCAACCGAGTCAAAGTTCTTTCTCTGCTCCAGTAGTATTGGTGCACAAGAAGGATGGATCATGGCGCATGTGTCCGGATTATAGGGAGCTCAACAAGCTCACCATTAAAGATAAGTTCCCCATTCCTGTCATTGATGAATTACTGGATGAATTGCATGAATCAATTTACTTCACCAAGTTGGATCTTCATTCAGGATATCATCAAATTAGAATGAAGACTAAAGACATTCCGAAAACATCATTTAGAACTCATGAGGGTCATTATGAATTTTTGGTCATGCCTTTTGGCCTTACCAATGCACCTTCAACATTTCAAGGTTTGATGAATTCAATTTTCAAACCATTCCTTAGAAAATTTGTGTTAGTATTTTTTGACGATATACTAATCTACAGCAAGTCTTGGAAGGATCATGTTGAACATGTTGACAGGGTGCTACAACTATTGGAGGAGAAACAATTATATGCAAAAAGATCCAAATGTTTCTTTTGAGTCCAGGAGGTGGAATATCTGGGTCATATTGTATCTCATGAAGGAGTTTACGGTAGACCCTAGCAAAATTAAAGCCATTAAGGAATGGAAAATCCCCACATCCATAAAGCATCTGCGAGGATTTCTCGGGTTGACAGGGTATTATCGCAAGTTTGTTAAGAATTATGGGAGAATAGCAGCACCTCTAACAACATTATTGAAGAAAGATGCATTTTCATGGACTCCGGAAGCAACAAAGGCCTTTGAACATCTTAAAGAGGCAATGTGACAAGCACCGGTCTTAGCTACACCGGACTTCACAAAAACCTTTATTGTGGAATGTGATGCTTCAGGAAATGGAATTGGTGCTGTTATAATGCAAGATGAAAGACCCATTTCTTTTGAAAGTCGTCCAATCAAGGGAAATTTTTTAAGCAAAGCTATTTATGAGAAGGAAATGTTGGCAATACTCCATGCACTTAAGAAATGGCGACCCTACCTAATGGGAAGACACTTCAAGGTAAAAACGGATCATGATAGCCTTAAATACTTTTTAGAACAAAGATTATCCTCTGAAGAGCAACAAAAGTGGGTCACAAAGATGTTGGGTTATGACTTTGAAATCATCTACAAAAAGGGAAGAAAAATGTGGTGGCAGCTGCACTCTCAAGAAAGGATGAGGATGTGGAAGCATTGTTGTGCGCCATTTCTATTATCCAACCAGATTGGATAAATGAAGCAAGGGAGGAATGGAATAATGACGAAGAAGTGTGGGCACTTATTCGAAAGTTACAACAAGATTCCAGTACGTCTAATACATTTAGCTGGCAAAATGATTCATTATGGTACAAATATCGCTTATACCTCTGTAATAATTCCCAGCTAAAACAAAAGATTCTTATGGAATTGCACACTTCTCCCTTAGGAGGGCACTCAGGATTTTTAAAAACTTACCACAGGGTTAAGAAGGAATTTTTTTGGGATGGCCTTAAATCAGATATTCAAAAGTTTGTGGCGGAATGTTTGGTTTGCCAACAAAATAAAGTTGAAACAATTAAGACACCGGGTCTATTACAACCTTTATCCATTCCAAGCCAACTTTGGGAGGAGGTTTCAATGGATTTTATCACAGGTGTACCCAAGTCTGAGGGAAAGAGTGTCATCATAGTGGTAGTTGACAGACTTACCAAGTATGCACACTTTTGTGCATTATCACATCCATTTAAAGCCAGTACAGTTTCTACTGCATTTATGGAAACAATTCAAAAGCTACATGGAAACCCAAAGATTATTGCAAGTGACAGAGATCCCATTTTCACTGGAAATTTTTGGACAGAATTATTTTCTTGTCTTAGTACTCAATTAGCTCATAGCTCATCTTATCATCCTCAATCTGATGGGCAAACTGAGATAGTAAACAAATGTTTGGAAGGATATCTTCGTTGCTTTGTATCTGATAAACAGACACAATGGGTCAAATGGTTGCCTCTGGCTGAATGGTGGTATAACACTTCCTTCCATACAGCAACAAAAATGACCCCATTTATGGCACTTTATGGGTATCAACCACCATCCATCACATCATATTTAAGAGAAAATTCAAAGGTTCAGGCAGTGGAACATCACATCGAACATCAATAACAAGTCCTCCAACTCTTAAAGGATAACCTCGTGTTGGCACAGAATAGAATGAAACAACAGGCAGATCAACATCGCAGTGAAAGAAGTTTTGATGTAGGTGATTGGGTATTCCTACGGCTACAACCATATAAGCAAATGTCCCTCAAGCAAGCTAAGAAGGATAATAAATTATCACCAAAGTATTATGGTCTGTACAAGGTGTTGCAAAAGATTGGTACTATGGCATACAAATTGGAGCTTCCTACAGCTTCTTGATTGCACCCAGTTTTCCATGTTTCATGTTTAAAGAAGGTTATAGGCGACAAGCTCCCAATTCAAACAATATTGCCAGAACTTGACGAGGAATCAAAAATTATATTGGAACCGGAAGCAGTCAAAGAAACAAGAACTCGACAGCTACAAAATCGATCAATTTCAGAGTATCTTATCAAGTGGAAGAACTTATCCGCTAAAGATTCCACATGGGAAGATGAGAATTTTATGCAGAAGTATCCAAAACTACTCAAGCATTGAGGACAACACTTCTTTGAAGGAGATGGGCATGTTGGGTCCCTATAATACTAGTGATTACCCCATTACTATTGTAGTTATACCCCTTATTAATATTATTGTGCCCCTATTGCCCCCATATTGTTATTACTGTGCCCCATAGAATCCCTCTATTGTTATTTTTGTGGCTTTATATTATTATTGTTATGTCAGCTGGGTTATATTGTGACTCCTTAGACTCCTATATATAGAAAGGAGGTTTTTTCATTTGAATCATCCAAGAATTATTCATTTATGTAATGTAAAGGAGGTTTCCCCCTCGAAGAGGCCGAATTCTAAGGTGTTGATCTATCTTTTCTATCTTTTCTTGAGCTGGTTTCATAACACGCTTTCCTCATACAGGTAAAAGCCCTCAATAAAACTATTCATCAAACAATCATTGGTGAGGGGCATCTACCTGTATTATGTCAATGAGTTGCTGGAAAACTTTAGGCTCACCACCCTTGTCACGATCATCAACAACATTAAAAGCATTCGATGGAAGAACATACATGTCGTATGGGATATTAAGTAACTTGCAAGTTGAACTAGGGGACAAGACAGTAGAAATTGAAGTCGAGGTCATTGATGGAAACCTTGACTACAATATCTTGCTAGGAAGGCCCTAGATTTATGCTATGGTCGCCGTTGTGTCAACATATTTTAGAAAGATTGCATTTCCATTCCAAGGTAAAATTACAATCGTTGACCAACTAACCTTTTTCCCCAACAGTTCACAAGCTACTGGAAGCATTCCATTGATCCATGGAAGTTATCAATTGCTTCAAAATGTCGGAGTAGGTCTCCTAAAAGACCCTTCCTTAATGGGTACTTTTGCCCTCCCGCCTCCAAGTAATCTGGTGAAAGTGGCCACAGTGGAAACCTGTCTCCCTCCCCTTCTTCCTCTTCGCTTGGTGAAGATAGCGATGCTAGTAACCAAGTGGCTGAGAAAGTGAGAACGATACCGTTCAAATTATTTTGTTACTTCAGAGTCCGATGAACTTGGGGGCAATCCGCCCGTTCCTTTACAACAAGAGGAAAATTCCCCAGTTCAAGGGGTTCATTCAACCATTTATCCGGTAACCCCTCTAAGTAGTCTAGTCGTTTCCTTCGATTGGAATCAACTAGCAAGACCCCACCTTCCATCTAATGTACCATTTCGGATCATAGTACAAGTTTACAAAATGATCATGTCTGGCACTATCATAGATGAAGGGGCTTCAGTGAGTATCCTTTCCTCAACTGCTTGGAAAGCGCTTAGTTCGCCATCGCTTACACCTGGTATGCAAAATTTATCAGGTTTTAACAAAGGAACCAGTCGACCGTTAGGGATCCTTCCTAAGTTGTCGATAACTTTGAGAAGGAAAAACGTTCACTTGAACGTGATGGTGGTCCAAGGGTCGTTAAATTATAATCTACTCCTTGGACGTGACTATGTTTATAGCATGGAATCTATTGTTTCCACACTCTTTCGAGTGATGTGTTTCCCGCATGAAGGAAAAGTTGTCCAGCTTATCAACCAGCTTTCATTTCCTGGTTCAAACACAGCTCCAAGTCAAACATCATCCCTAAATGGTCTCTTTGAGTCAAGTATGACTCTTCAACCTTCATTCCATCCACCTAATTACTGCGAGTAGTCCGGTGAATGTAACGAAGCTTAGGGGGCATGCACCCTTGTCTATTTTGCGGACAAACCTAGCTGTAGAGATAAGTTTCCCTGTAAGTTATGTGATCAGTCTGGGTGACCTTTCACCTTTGTCTATTTGGCGGACAAAGTGCAGGAAGTGTTTTTTCTAAGTATTGATAGAAAATCATCCTGCTTAACCACAGTAAGTTTCCATATGGTTACTGAAGATTTTTTTTTATGTTGGGGGCATGCAAACCTTTTTATGCAAGTAAAAATGACCAATTTCATTTTTTAGATTTTTAGTGTTTTTATCTTTTTAACCTTATAGTTTGGTCGTTCCTAGCTTACCTAAAAAGGAAAATGAGCAATGTTTCCACAAGGTTCAAGCTCGTTAAAAAATAAACCCACTTATGAGCAATGTTTCCACAAGGTTCAAGCTCGTTAAAAAATAAACCTGCATATGAGCAATGTTTCCACAAGGTTCAAGCTCGTTAAAAAATAAACCCGCCTATGAGCAATGTTTCCGCAAGGTTCAAGCTCGTTAAAAAATAAAACCACCTATGAGCAATGTTTCCGCAAGGTTCAAGCTTGTTAAAAAATAAACCCGCCTATGAGCATAGTTTCTCCCGGTTCAAGCTCATTAAAAAAAGAATCCACCCTCGGTAAATAACCTTTGTGATTGCCCTTCTATCAGCCTTTTGAACCTTGGTTGTGTTCCTACCGTCACCTCCATTATTTTTGCCAATCATACGCTTCCACTTGATTTTTTACCCTTTTGAGGAACAGCTGCAACGAGTGGTTCTGTCAGCCACCCTCTTTACACTGCCATGTTTTGAGAAGTTCCAAACTTAACTGGAACTACTTACTACCCCAAAATACCACTCGTTCCTCAAAAACGAGTCTCTTTTAAACTCTTTTTTAGACTCGTTAAATATAAAAAGATTGTCGAGCTATTGGCCTTTCCAGCTCATTAAAGTAACGGGAAGCGCCATCCCTCCTGTACATTTTAATCTTTTGGACCTGAGGGATTATCAAACAAAAAGATCGAGCACTTGTCTTTTTCGGCTCGCTAAAGCGATCAAAAAGTCATCCCTTTTGTATTATTTTATACTTTTTCGGACTTAAGGGATTATGCTACGAAAAAGGACTGCTGGAGTTTCCTTTTTGTCCCTTTTCAAACTCTTTAAACATGAAAAGGACCGAGTTATCTTTGTCGTTAAACTCGTTAAAACGATAGTGACAAACTTGTCCATCCAGACAAGAACGAGTTTCACTGTCGCTAGGCTCGCTAAAATATAGCGACAGGTTTGCCCGAAGGGAAAATTATAGAACAAGCATATGTTATCCTCCTCAAGCTTGACAAAAATAAAGAGGTACTGGTCAGCAATGACTAGGGAAAAAGGGAAGAAAACTTGAATAATTTTATTGGTAGTAGGTCGCTCTTGAACATGACACTTTCACTCCATCACCATGATTGAGTCGGGTTGGGTTATTCCATTCACCGGTCATATTGCCATTGGTCCTCTGTACCATCCATCTTTTGGGGTTAACACTACCAATCCATCTCAGTGTCGCCGACATGTTCAAGAGAAGTCATTCAGAGAATTCACCATCTAGCAAACGCCTCATCCACTGCAATACCTTCACCCTTCATTTTTCATGACTGCCATTCCTGAACCTTATATCACCATATCGTTTTCACCTCCAGAAGATATTTTTGTTTAGTTTCATGTCGTAGATGTGGGATACATTAAGGCCCTCCTATGGCGCGTCACTTCTTGTCGACATCAGCTCATTATCTGAGAAGTTGACTTAGAAACAACCCTTTTAGTACTTTGAAACTTGCATGCCTCAATGGCAAGTTTCTCACTTCTAGCGGCAGGTTTACATCAATGGCCTTCAACCAAAAGATTTTGTGTGGTGTTCGACATCAGATCATATATTCACACCACATGAATTTTACTGTAGTACGGTCATTATCATTATCGGTGATTCCTCTCGCACTTGTTAACATTTTACATTATTGGCTGGTAATCAGGCGATGTCTTTCCATGTTCGACTTCAGAACATATTTTCACCTGGATCGACTTGTACATCGGGTGATGATTGAACGAGTTTGAAGACCCCGGATCTAGTTTCATCCATCTGGACTGCGATATATTCAGGAAAATAAAGACATCAATTATACACAGAAGCCACACAGATAGTCATCTAAGCCAGGGAAGATAACTCTTCATGCGAAGAATCACCAATTTGCAATAGCGGACGATTCTCTGTCCTATGTACATGAAAATGAATTTATAAAGCTGAGCATCGGAATGCCCGCCTCAGCTAGATCATGAAAAGAATATGATGATGATGTATTGTATTGTATCTTATACAGGTCACCTTCCAGTTCGAATACCTCGAATCCTCATGATAAAGCATTTCACCCGACATCAAAAGATTTACGACCTCATGCTTTAGGGGGCAACTGTTATAGAAATATTTGGGCACTGCAACCCCAAACTCATATATCCATAAACCAAGGGCTCTTTAACCCCTAAAAGTGTTGTTTCATACCCTAAAGGATCATGGTCAACTGATTACATCATTTCCCAGAAGTTCCACCTGAAAAACCACTCAGAACTGGCCAAAACTGGACCATACTGACTGCTCCATGGTCAAGGTGTGATGCATACTGGTTGCTACACTAGCCAGGTGCGATGCATACTGGTTGCTACACTAGCCAGGTGCGATGCATACTGAAAGAGCCTTCTATGGGGTGTGATGAGCGAGAATAGACAAATGGTAGAGACAGTTTACTAAGTGGATGATTAGGGAATCTTCCAGAAACTTCTCATATGACACTTGCCTCTCTGAATTCGCCCAGGGATGAGTAAGATATCAATGAAATCTCCAAGTGGAACCAAGAACTATCAGTGGAATGACACTAATCAAAAACCTAGTGCTGACTCACACCCTTGCAAGACATCTATAAATGGATCCCTCATCTGAGAGATCTAGAGGCTGGAATTTTGTATTTTGTAAGGAAGTGTTGTTGGTTTATCTATGAGCAGAGACATTGTATTATTGGGTGATCTTGCTTTTCATGAGGTGAAGAGGGCTTTGATGCTGGGAGGATGATGTTGGATCATACAGCTGGGTTGGAATCCTCTCTTCTACTATTAATAAAGTTCTTTGAGTTTTCCTCAATATAATCATGTATTTGTGAATCTTGTTGTTTATGAATGCAATTGTATGGTCAATGTACTTCTGATTTTGCATTGGTTATGATATTATAGATCGAGATGATTTGATGGTGTTTTGTTACTTTGACTCTACAGGTATTCTCTGAAGCGGGACAATTAGGAGAGGAGTGGAAAGCTCTATCAAGGGAGAGAGAAATCAAGCAAGGAGCCAAGCAGAAGATCCAATTTGGTCCCCTTTACTTCTCTCTTATCTATCATACATAAAGGAAATCGCAAATTGCTTTGGTTGTTTGTTTCTAAGATAGCTACCCATCTTAGTGGGACTAGCAGATCGAAAAGACACTATTTTTCCCAGAAACACTTCGGGTGGCCAAAGCGTATCCTCGTCATCCTTCTATATTCATGCCAGTCATCAAAACTATCTTTGTGCATACCCCACCATCACGCAGGCATAGTGCGCAGCACCCAATCCAAGGCCTGGAAGCGATGCTTCTCAAGCACTTCCCTTTCAAATGCATCCAAAAAGTGATCAACATCAATTAATCCATCATAATGCAGTAGATTTATTACCTCTGATGATACGAAGCGCAACGACTTGGCCATCATATTACAGCGCAACGTAGATACTTCATGCAACCATTTCTTCCAATGATCCAATTCTTCATCTGAATCCAACATGCAGGAGCTTTCGCGCTCCCATGCAATGCACCCATATGTTGTCGGATTCACCCAATCCTGATCTCGTGTTGTTATTTTGTAAATCTAGTCCAAATCATCAACACTTTCATAATCACGGACTGGTTCAGTGTAGCACGATCCTTCTGCGAGATCCAGTGGCACTACTACGCGGAGCGATTTCTTCTCAAATATCATCTTTCACTTCTTTAGGTTGATTACCCCATTCATGTCAGTGGCCCAATCGATCCCAAGGAGTTTAGTATAAGGGTTGTTGTCATCCACAATCTCTATCACTTCAAAGTCGGCTAGTGTGCTTACGCCTTCTATATCAACTGTTACCCCCTGCAATCTCCCCATTGGGATGATTTTCTGTTGATTTTCCATTCTTAACTGAATCGGAGACCACTGCAGAAGTCTCCCCATCCGCTCCCATTTTTTCTTAGGCAAAATGTTTGCGTCCGACCCTAGATCCAAAATAACTTGATCCATCTCATATTCTTCTATCTGTGCGGTGAGTCTCATCTCACGTCTCGTCCTTGCCTTATGCTCACCAATCTTTCTAACTATGCGCGGTGTACTAGGAGCATTTTCCTGTCCAACGCACCTATTGATCAGCTCCTGTAGTCCCTTCACTGCCTTACTATCACGTAGTAGCTTCATGCAGGTATCCAAGAACGTGGTAATCATGGATGGGTCTATTTCTTCAGTCGACTTGTCTTGACGTCTTGAGGTAGAGGCCTCAATGAAACTTTTCTTTGCTTTCATAAATTTTTATTTTGTACGTTCTAGATCAAACCCAGTCTCCTTCTCTAGAGCTTTGCAGACCCACTCTCTTTCTTTAGGTTGCTTCCCCTTATCCTCACTAGTAATTTCTCCACTTTGCAACACAATATTTATGTTTGGGTCCTCTTCGTGAGGCTCAACTCTCATCATATGCAGGTTCTGAGTTGGTTGTGGAGGTTGTGCCCCCTTTTCATGTATCCTTTCTATTAATACATGGAAATCCTCAATCTCGTGGTCGAACTGGGTACAATATCGGCATGACACACGCGTCAAGTTCCTGCATTCTCGTGCATAGTGTCCTGGTCCTCCACAATTATATCAAATCACTTGCCCCCGACCTCTGCCAGGTCCTCTTCTGCCTCTGCCTCATCCACGCCTCGGGAATCCTTCTCGCACTACCTGAGCACCTTGCTCAGAAGGCCGCGTTTCTTCCTGAACTCTATATGCAGGTGTTCTCTCCATCATCAACTCGTAACTACGGCAATTACGCTCATCATGACCCACTGATTGACAGAAGTTTTGAAAATAGATGTTGTGGTGTATGTACAAATTTCCGCAGTAGATAGCAATTATCAGTCACGTGTTTTCCTGCTACATGAAAAATAGCACGTCATAGCGTAGGTCCTGTGCTTGGTCCATCTTGAGCTTCTGGCCTCAGAGGCACTGGTCTTCCTACTGCAACATAGTTCGTGAAGACTCGGCAATGATCTTTTTTGTGCCCCTAACCTTTGCATTTTAGGCACCAAACTTCTTCACGCACCTCTGGCCGAGCGGTTATGTCGTTCTTCAAACTCTGTAACTCTAGGAAAAGGTTTTGTAACTGCGCATGAATCTGATGAACCCCCAATTTCAGATCCTGCATCAATGTTTCATGCAGTCTCATTGCAATCTCCAAAGTTTCTGCTTGGGTCGCAATCTTCTGTTGTGATAGCGCAACCCTTAGGTGAGGCAGGAGCACGGCCACAAACCATTCGCGATGCTGCCCATCTGTTAGATTCATATTAACTTCGTAGATCATGCACTTAAATATTTGGTCAAGCTCCCAGGGTGTCTCACCAGGTTTCATCATGATCTCCTTGAATCCCACAATGGATTGCGCTTCAGACTTAGGTCTATTGAATTCCTTATTCAACACAGTCTGGATATTTTCCAATGTGGACGTCGGGTTATCAGTGCACTACTTAATGTACCATGTTAGTGTGTGGTCTTGTAAGGCACTAACCAATATCACTTTCTTCATTTGATCATCTGTGATACCCTGGGCTTCCCATACAGACTTCGCGAGGAACCAAAACTAGTCCGGATTTTCATTCCCCGGGCCCTTGAACACCAGCAGCTTTACTGAGTTCACCACAATGAATGTTGGTGGAGGTGGCAATGGTGTGGGCGAAGTTGTAAGTGGTGGAAGCGAAGATGGAGGCAGTGTGGGTGAATGTGGTATTCACGGGAACCCCTATTTTATCAGGGGAACGGTGCTCTGCGGAGAAACCTGTGTTGTTTCTTCGTCCTCACATAGAGGGGGTTCAATCAGTGGGTTATATTTAGGACCTTTTCTTCCTCTGTCCTTGAAATTATTTCCACTTCGCATAGCCCCAAACATCAAGGTAATTGTATAACCTTCTTTTCAAACAAGAGCATCTTAATCCAGGTATTTAACGATTTCAAATACTTACCTTGCGGCCCCTTGAAGAAGCGACGCTCTGCTTCATTGTAACTGACTGAAGTATCGACCATGAACTCTGTCACAAATCCTCCTATGATGCGATCGAGCCAATGATCGACAGCATGCTTGATCTTATCTTCAGAGGCTTCCAAAATTTGCACCAACTCCGGTGTCCAGACAATTGGACCATCAAGCCTCCACCTCCCTTGGTCATCTGCCAACTTTTCAATCCACTTGTACATTTCGATTGGGAAAGAAAAAAAGAAGATTTCATGTATATCTGTGTATAAATATATGTCCAACCATTGTTCTTTCGTCAATCACAGATTCCTATTCTCCTGCACCATGAACTCGTGGATCTTCCTATCCAACCAGCCCTCAATCTCTTTCTTAGTTGGATTCCATTGATACGACATCACACATCTCTCATTCAGATCCTGGTCCCGGCAATGGAACCATTTGTTGGCTTGATGGGCCCTGACCCAGGTTCAGTGTTGCTCAGCCAAGAAAATCCCTACACTACTATCCCTTTCGGCATCAGTCCACGAAGCGCGGACCGAAGTCTCACTCGAAGCAATATGGGGGGATGCAATAACCAAGTTTTTGCACCCTGAGATGGTTGTGATGTCGATATTATACCTTAAACACTTCCTTCACAC
This sequence comes from Pinus tabuliformis, assembly GCA_031772625.1. Classification (NCBI taxonomy): domain Eukaryota; kingdom Viridiplantae; phylum Streptophyta; class Pinopsida; order Pinales; family Pinaceae; genus Pinus; species Pinus tabuliformis. Next base: position 142,478,449 of record CM062810.1, read on the forward strand.
AGATTGATAAGCCTTTAGGGCTTATCGATGTACTTTCTCTTCTGTCTCTCAAAACCTTCGCGAAAGTATATGATCGTCCTTCACACAACCCTAACCAACGAATCAAGCACTTACGCACCTTTGTTACTATGTTATTGTATAATTTCCCAAATTATCTTAAGTGTTCATCAATTTTACCATGCAATTACGATTATCTTTGCGTAAACATATATCCTTATTTGCATTCATATATCAGATGGAAACATATATATTCGGGCATTAAATTAACATTATATCATAAACCCAGAACTTAACATAACATAATCACATGTAATCAACAGAGGCAAAATACACAGTAATTTCAGAATACTTCTCTTTATTGAGGATTTAGATTTCCAATACAGACTATGTCCGCCCTACGCACACAGCTGCAGGGGTTCGCACACTCAGCTATGGACTTCTACCCTAGGCCTCTGCGCACTTAGCTGCAAAGCCTCTTCCTACGCTAAGACTCTCGCTCTTAGCTCTTCATAGACTCTGTTAGCGCTCGAATTTGGCCTCAGGCTGAGGAAGGCAAAATCAAACCACTTAGCCTCGTAGCTAGCCCTACGAGGACAGGAGAGGGCTCTCTCCAGTCTATCTTAGCAAAAAGTTTTCTAAAAGGGGCTGAGATGACTTTAAAAGAAACTGATTTTAGGCTAGTAAACTGATAAAAAGGGGTTTTTTAATAAAATGATGGGGTTATTCTGAGCTACATGGGGCAAAGGAACAGCTTGAACAGAGAAATGTAATCAAAAACACAAATTGTCCCCTGAGGCAAGGTAGGCAAGAAAGTTTAACATCAAATTGAGATTAAATGGAATGGCAAGACTGCTGAGGAGCTGACAAGGGCATAGAAGATGAATCCTTGTCAAACAGAAGAAAACATTAAATATGAACAAACTTAAAGGCAGAGCATATAAATTATGAATTCTACCTTAACACTTCATTTGCTCAAATGGAAGCGATCATGAAATGACATGAACACATAACAGGCTTTACATGAAACAAAGGAGAACACAAATGTTAAATCTCATACCACAGGAATCTCAGAAGCCAGAGCTGTGTATTTTCATTAAAATCCCTGTCAAAGACTGTGCAATGGAAGCTCTGTTTTCTCTTACACGCACACCTCTCTGAACTCTCTTTTTCTCTCTTTACAAAATGTTTTTTAATACAATCCAAATCTCAGGAGAAAACCGATACATGAAAAGATGGAACTGTTTCAACTGAGATTATGTAAAGTAGTAAAAAGCCACTCATCGGTTCCTAAAGAACAGCGCTACATTTTCTGTGACCAATACAAAGGCGGAAGCTGTAGTGTGAACCCTCCAAATCATAACTGAAGACTAGGATAAGCAATATGTCCCTATTTTTTTGCTCAGGTTGATAATCCTCTGTTTAAATTCTGGCTTTCGACTTTACTTTGCATTTGAATAAGAACTAAAACAAAAATAGCGTAATATCTTCTCCAAAACATTTTCCCTACAGGTCGATAAAAAATAATGAGTTGTTCAAGTATAATTGCCAGAATAGAAAGAATCATCCATTTTTTCCTAAAACAGAGCATCGTTTCCCTTGAATTCCTCTGATGGTCGACAAACTGGAGCGCAGATCCCGTTGGATTATTAACTGAAGCCCTTAATAGGAGATCGAATCCTATTTCTTCTACAGTGATGGGTATCTGCGTTTAATTTGGGTTTTTACTTTTCCATAAATGATTACACGTTGCAAAGAGTCCTGGTCAGGATATAGATATGATTTAAAATAATTTGGTTTCCCCCAAATATATGACCCATTTGACTAAGGCGAAGAAAATCTTGGCAGCCCACTAAATTTGCACGCGTGGAAGTGAAGAACTTTCAGTTTTGGCGTCTTATGTAAAAATATTGGAATACCTCTGGAAAATTAATTTGACACCAAAATATGGTTGTGCAAATATGTTTGAAGTGTGAAGGAATAGTGAGGTAGATATCTCAATCACAATTCAAAGCTCGCGCAACTCTCCAAGTCGGCAAACCTGAATCTGGGTCCATGTCATAGGCCTTTCTGTTATAGTCATTGCTATACATATTTTTGCAAATTGCAACCGTAAATTCTTCATTTTGGATAGTATATAGGTACATAGCTCGCTCATCCTCGGGCCAGGCACAGAACTCATCTGGTAACACTTGCAACAATTCTACCGCACTCTGTCCAGAACAATACGCACACACCTTTGCACTATCATCCAGAAAGGTAATAGTAAAGCTGCTGAAGCTAGAAACTACTTCCCCGTCACAACCACAGAGACAGAAACTACACATGAATAAACTTGATTTACAGAATGCCCACAATGTGAATGTAATAATTCTAGTTTTAACCAGTGAAGCTCGACACTTCTAATGATAAAGTAGTGATTGAGTAGTAATCCAAGTTCTCTGGCAGAGACCGATGTTGCTGCTGTACAATCTGCTGAAGATGGTTGCGCTGGCGGGTGATGAAGCCTTCATATTTTATATCTATTTCCACACACACTTTCTCTTCTCTAGATAGTAATGAGTTCCCAAATCCATATTTGTCCAGGATCCCATAATGTATATGTGGACGTTTCAAAATGTTTTCTAACGTCATGGGGTCTTTCACAATTTGTCCTGATAGTTCTGCAACTTCTTGTGTAATTTCACTAGTTGCTGGAATCTTCTCTGTTTTTACACGTTTCTTCTCATGCAATATGCGAGCTTGTTTCTCTTCATAATATTTCCACATCCGGTCGTCAATCAGACCAATTTCCCGACCCAATGGAATAAGACGGCTGTCTGCATTATCTGCTCGAAAAAGTAAACGATGCTCTGAACGACTTGTCAGCATACGATATGGTTCTCGAAGATCCTTTGTCACAAGATCATCAATCAAAGTCCCAATATAGTTGCTTTCCCTCTCAAGGACAATAAGTGGTTTACTGGAAGAGAACCTTGCAGCATTGACCCCTGCTATCAAACCCTGAGCTGCAGCTTCTTCATAACCAGTGGTCCCATTTATCTGACCTGAGAAAAAGAGGCCTTCTATCTTTTTTGTCATAAGAGTTCGAAAGCATTGATGTGCAGGCAAGTAATCATACTCTACAGCATAGGCAGGCCTCAACATCAAACAATTTTGAAGACCAGGTAATGTCCTCAACAATGCCAATTGAAGTCTCTCTGGCAAGCCTGTAGAAAAACCCTGCACATAAAGCTCTGGAACATTGCGACCTTCAGGCTCTAGGAAAATTTGATGAGACTCCTTATCCTTAAATTTTACTATCTTGTCTTCAATAGATGGGAAATATCGAGGTCCCTTTGATTCAACCCAGCCTCCATATGTAGGTGTCTCATGTAAGTTTTCTTTGATAAGCTGGTGAGTGGATGCAGTTGTGCGCGTCAGGTAACAACACATTTGCTCTCTTTCTATATGAACATTAGGATCAAAACTGAACCAGCTAACCTGTTCATCCCCTTGTTGGCGTTCCAAACTTGAAAAGTCAACAGTACGACAATCAACACGAGAAGGTGTTCCTGTCTTTAACCTATCAGTTTCAAAACCAAGACCTTGTAAATTTTCAGTAAGCCCTTGAGATGTTGATTCGCCTGCTCTTCCAGCTGACATACATACTCTACCAACCCAGATTTTTCCATTCATGAATGTTCCTGTTGTCAAGACAAATTTGACTTGACAAGACGGAGTCTAACATCGGCTCCAATTGGGATGGCAGCTGCCGCCTTGTGGAGGTGCCAAGAACCGCAGAACTTTGGGAGAGAAGACAGTGCCTCCACCCATTGGGCAATGGAGTCCATTATTTCAACAAATCAACACAACTGAAGATTCAACTTATTAACTGGAAAATGACTGAATTGATTGAAAGACTAATTCGGCAAACTTCAAACTAAACTGTAATGAAACTGGAATAGAATGATGCCTTTTGGCTGCTTATTTATTTACAAAATCTACCCTACTTTGCTGTAAAAACACTAGATCAGGTAATACTGAAGTGCCAGATCAACCATTCAAGTAAACCTGAGAATGATGCCGCTTGAGAATGCTTCCGCCAGGACACAGATGTAATTGCTGGCAGCCCTTCATGCACGTAATGAGCCTGGTCACGTACAAGACAGCTTGATCTATCAATCAAACTGAAAAACCTGTCCATGTAAGTTGCCATTGGATCGCGGAAGCCAGACTCTGTTGGCTGCCCCAACTCTGCACTACATACCTCCAACTGCACACTGTCAATGTAAACATCTGTAGGCAAGTCTGTTATTTCTTGTTGCGAAGGAGGAAGGATTTCAAAGAACTTTTTAGGGTCTTGGAAATCATATGACTGGATTTTCTCATCTAAACATTGAATCTCCTTTTCGATTCTTTCAACAACTAACTCACAAAATCTAGTTTTAGTTTCAAAAGGGAACTTTGGAGATTTCAACCAATGAAGCATGGCACTGAAAAAATATTCATCAAATTCAGAATCTGCTAACTCATTTCTAACCTCTTTTATAGCTTCACAATGTGCAGGGTTTGCCACATACCCTACCATTGCGTAAATGGATCAGCGAGCACTGGACTGTCTGGATCGAATTGGAGTCGCCAGGTGAATGGTTCAGCCTACATATGTGTCTGACTGTTGTCCACCATCAGCATCAGATCTGCAATTTGATTTCATGTACTGGGACAAGACAATCAACAAGTCGAATGTTCTCCCCAGTATGGTCGCCAATATGTTAGCGCTTGAATTTGGCCTCAGGCTGAAAAAGACAAAATCCAAGGCAACATCAAACCACTTAGCCTCGTAGCTAGCCCTACGGGGACAGGAGAGGGCTCTCTCCGGGTCTATCTCGGCAAAAGGTCTTCAAAGGGCTGAGATGACCAATAAAGAACACTGATTTTAGGCTAGTAAACTAATAGGGAAAATTTGATTTTAAATTTTTAGGGTTTTGTTGGAAAACTGAGCACAGCAATTTTGGGTGCGGGGATGAGACACAGTTTTTGCAGAGGTCTTTTTGGGGCAAGGTAGGAGATTGTCTTGATGCCTTTGAAATAAGTGAATGGATAGATATGACCGGTGAGGAGCTAAGGAGAGCAAGAAACCATCAAGAGTTCTCCTTAAACAGATGAAAACATAGATATTAAGCAAACTTAAAGGCAGAGCATAGAAACCATGAATTCTACCTTAACACTTCATTTACTTAATTTGCAGAAGAGAGGAGTAGGAAAATGATACACATAAAAAACTTACAAGTACATTAGAGAAGCACACCATCAACACAAATCACCACAGGAATCCCAAATAGTGTTGCAAAACCCTGGTCTTTCCTTTGCCAAAATTGCAGAGATACAAAGAGTAAAACAGTCTAAGCTTATCCCTCAAGAGTCCAACCATGAAAATGACTAAGAAAATACATAATATAGGCAAGTTAACACATTCCCTTGCCTCTAGGGGTCGATCTCATCATCCTAGGAGCTGTTTCAACCAATTCTAAACTCAGCACTACAATCTAGGCAATCAAAACAACTTGCCTCTATAAGCTAGGAAACCAATTCATTCATTAATTTTTTGCCATTTTATGAATGAATCTTCTAGAATAGGTAAAAAAGTGTCATGTCAACATGAAATTACATCAATTACATCAAGGAGGATGAAAAATCCCACCAAAAAGTCAAAACTGGTCAAATGTTGCGTTTTCCTGAGCTGAAGGTGAAAATTTGAGAAAATGTCCTGATGCGTAGCGCGCCATTTTTCAACGCGTAGTGCGCATTTCAGCCCACTTTTGAGGCACTTCCCGGCATCCAAATGAGGCACAAGTGGGCTTGTTGGAAAGGTCTGGATGTCTACTCTCCATCCCAACTAGAATTTCTCAATTTGGTGGCCATTTGAACCTCCAAAAATGAAATCTACCAAGACTGCTTCATGTGTGTCCAAAAAGTGGCAGAAGGTCATTTTTTGCTTGTTTTTTGACCTTTTGGGGGCTCAAATCTCCATGAAATGTCTTGGAAGTGGCTGAGAAAGTGTAATTTGTCATGAAAAATCGAAAAATGCTGAGTTTTTGTGAAATGGACCTCCCCAACTTAAGGGTAGCGCGCGGCGCGCTACGCGTTGAGGCCAAAAACCTGTTTTTTATATAAAAATTTCAAAATTGACAAAATTTTCCCCAAATTTCTTGAAATTTGGGCTGGGGGTCCCCAATCAAGTACTATGCTCAGTCAAAGAGGCTTCGGCCAAAATCCCAAGACGATCAAGCTCCTTTTGTCATTTTTGCTTCTTGACCCTTTTCCTTAATTTTGCCTTAAGACTCCTAATTCGTGCCTTGCAAACCAGGTTCCGGACCTTGTAATGCATAACCATGTGTTTCAATAATGCATGATCTCTATTGGCCCTTTTCAGCTGTTCCTCCCCTACATTTGGTATCCCAGTGGCCTGAGCAATAGTCTCGGGTGACAAAGTGAAATTCACTCCGGCAAGGTTTACATGACCATCCTGTAAATGTAGAACAAACAAGTGAGCTAATTCACGATGATGATGAATTTGTGAAATCCGCTCACAGTATTCAAAACATGATTGATACCGAAAACAGTCCATTGCAAGTGGACAGGCTTGCAATTGAGCCAAAGAAGTGGGCTCCTCCCTGACATGCCGACCACCTTTACCACCCTTGTGATGCCTCCTTGGCACTTCTACCTCTGGTGTTGAATCACTGTCATAACTCTGCTCATAAGCTGATTCGGTTTCTGACATGGTTTTGAAGGCAAGATGTCTGAAATGTATTGCTAACTTTGCACCCAATTAACTGATGTTTGACTTTTTCAAATGCTGTCACCAAGGGGACATAAATACAAGGGGATTGTTAGGGATAGGGGAACATGAGGGAATTAGGGACAATAAACATAAATAAGGAATTTAGGGAAGGCAACATGGGAAATCATAAAATTGTGGGATTTGACGGTGAATTAGGGTTTGGGAATTTAGTAGGTTTTAGGGATTTTAGAGAGGAAGATTAGGAAATTTTATGGGAAAATTTGAAAGAGAATGTTGGTGAAGATGAGGGAAAAGAGGGATCAAAAATGGGCAACCTTGGACAGCAAAATATTTTGAAACCCTAGCACCACTAAGTCTTTAAATCTTCCACAGCAATATAGGGTTTTAACTTCTCATTTTCATGGCATTTTAACATATTAATTTCTCATTTATCTTGAAAAACCAAAACTAGCCATGGAGGAGAGGCCTACCTGAAATTTGCTTGAGAGAAAAGAGGATTTGGTAGCTAGCTGGCAGTTTATTGGGCGAAAAACCCAACGCGTAGCGTGCCTTGCCCAACGCGTAGCACCCCTCTGATGCGTAGCGAATGAGCAATTTTGTTCTGAGAAAGGCAGCCTGATGCGTAGCGCGCCCCTGATGCGTAGCGCGCCCTCCCTGATGCGTAGCGCGCACCCAGCTACATAGTGCATTTTGCAGGAGGCTTTTGGAGGCCTTCCCGGTGTCGAAATCGGGCGAAGGATAGCTCGTTGGAAAGGTATTTGAGTCTAATTTTCAAAAAAACTATAATTTTTCAATTTTGAGTTCATTTGCCTTGTCAAAAATCAAATCTCCTAAGACTGGTCAAAATGTGCCAAATGAGGCTGCCTCAAGGCAGAGTGCTGTTGCAGTCAACTTTTGAATGCCTTCCTCAACTCCAAATTGAGCTCATGATAGCTCATTGGAAATATATTTGTGTCTACTTATCATTTGACTCATCAAGAAAGTCATTTGGCCAACCAAGCTAGGAGAAATCTTGATTTTCCCAAGGTCACTTCAGAGGTGCATTCGATTCTCCTGAGGCAACGTATTTTTGACATTTCTCTAAAACCATGACACCTGTGTAAAAAGTGAAGGAGGTTTTTCTTCCTTGGAATGTTGTGGACAAAAATTTATCTCAGTTTTCCAAAATTCATCTTTGATTGCTCTGAAACATCTTTTGAGTGAAACTTATCCCGATGTGTGAAACAAGGGATTTTGTGGAAATGAAGCGAAATGAAGGGGATGAGGGGCTTGTAAATTCTTGGGGAAATTTTTGAAAGTAGGGAGGGATGTTAGGAAGCAAGGGAAAGTGGAATCGTGGAGATTGAGTTAGGGGAAGGGGTCCAAAAGGGAAAAACACAGGCCCAACCTAGAAAATTGCCAAGTTGTAGCAAGAAACTAGGGTTTGCGCGAAAATGAGGAACTTGGGGGATCTCAGTGATGGAAAGCATTTGATAAGGTACTTTAAGGATAGGGGAAGGTGTATGAACATCAGGATACAAGTTTTGCCGATGATTTGACCGTCCAAGAGAAATTGCCTTCAAAACCCTAGGAGAGGGAAATGACCTTACTTAGGCGCAACTGAAGCATAAACAAGGTGTGAAATGACTCATTAGACACTGACATGATAATGAAAACTCTCTGAATGATGATAGACTTAGCTGAATGATGACATGGACTGCCATTTGGACAATTTTGAAAAGAGTGAAAGAAAACCCTAAACCTAATGCCTAGTGCCCAAATTTTGCTTGAAGACTCACTGAAATGGCAAAATTTGACCTTGACACTTTAAAATCACTTTGTAAGAGCATATTTGATCACTAGAGGAAGGCTGGAAAGACTGACACTAACAGACTCATCAAGAACTCAAACTTACTTAGAACTGTCCTCCACTGAAAAACTATCTTAGACTCCTCTAAGACTTGCTTGTTATACTATCCCATGGTCCGCGGACCAAGAGTGGATCTCATTAAGCCAACGCAAACTATCTAAACTAAGGGCAGAAACCCCTTTGACTCTTGACATCTTCACGCTCCGCGACCACAAAATGCGGAGACTTTACCTTCCTTTATACAAAATGCAGGCTTTCTACCCCAAAACTTGGGCTTTTAACCCCAAAATTGACCCCATGGGATTCTCTCCCAACATTAGGCAAGCCAAAATTTGGTTAACTATTGGCCTAGGCTTGTCTAGGAAGTAGTGAGACAGATAGAGATAGTGCATAGGTTGCTCGGGCTTGAGCAAAGCATTGTAATCTTCTCGTATTTTCTCACTAATGCAATATACATATAGTAGGGGTTTTTAGTTGTGGATTTCCCTAGGAAATAATTGTGTAATGTGTTTATTTAATTCTTTCTCTTGTATGCTTCGTGATTTCGCAATCATTTAATTTTTTTCCGCTAATGAGCAGAGTAGATTCAAGTCTACTGTTTTAGTAAATTACAATTACATTAGGGGAATTTTGAGATTTAAAATAGGCATCCTAAGAAAAATGTAAAACCAAAATAAAATTTATAAGAACCAACAGGATTCAAGATGATGATGTCAACCATGGGGGATGATTCACCATTTTTGGAGTAAAAATTAAAATTAATAAAATAATAAAACTATTTTTTCAACCCGTATTTTCAACTTATCTCCCTAAGGTTTTACTCAAATTTCGAAGGGGAGTAGTCGTTTGATGTAAAATTTAATTCCTCATCCAAGGAGTACCCATGTTGCATACTTTCAACAGACCCTTCTACACAAAATATGAGAAATACATGAAAACAACGTGATTGCAATCACGTTTTTCATGTATTTCTAATTTTTCGTATAGCAGGGTCCATCGAAAGTATACAACATGGGTACTCCTTTGATGAGGAATTATATTTTTCATCCAAGGAGTACTCCTGCTCGAAATTTGAGTAAAACCTTAAGGAGATAAGTATAAAATATGAGTTGAAAAAAATAGTTTTTTCTTTTTTCCCTCTAAAATTTGATGATTTTTTCCGTGGAAAAAGTCATAATTTTCATTATAGAAGAAAATTACATTTTGCATATGTTGAAGCATTAATTGAGTAAGGCATTGCTTGTTCAAAAATGAAAAACTTTGAGTGTTCTTCCGCACAAGGAGTATTTGGAAATGAACAAAAAATAAGTAAACTATCAGCCTCTTCGCAGAGAGGGAGTGATAAGTTCTGATAAATATGTACAGTTAAACAAAAAGATAGTCATCAAAATTGAAACCTGTTCTTTCAGTGCTGCTCATATGGATTCAGGATCTATAAAAGGTCTGTGATAGTGCTGATAAACAACACCATCCTTTTCCTCACAAATCAACCAGTTGTCATCATCCCTGATCGCTGCTTCTTTGGATAAGTGGTCAGCAACGGTGTTCCGCTCCCTATAAATATGATGACAAGTAAAAGAGTCAAATGACATGATAATTCTATGAATCTCATCCAGAATATGCTTCAATGTATATGCATTGCAGATGTGTTTTTTGTTGATCCAATTAACAACCAGTTTTGAATCACCAAATAGTTGTAAATGCGTGCAATGTTTATGTAATGCATATTGGATAAGGAATTTGGCAGTCAGAAGCTCGGCATAGTTGTTTGTTCCCCTGCCCAACCCCATTTGAATTTTAAAGGAGTAGGTGTCTGATAAATGTAGTATAGCTCCTCCTCCACATCCCTGTTCCTAAGCTGAGCCATCAAAGTAGGCCCATGGAAGGGTGTGATCGATGACTTCTGCCTCAATTCTCCTGTGCTGATTTTGATTTGCTTCCTCAGGAATCATCTGATACTCCGTGGATACTCTGTTCAGAATGGAAGGCCAGTGAGGGGATTTTCGCTGAAAGATAATTTGGTTTCTGGAAATCCAAATTTCCCAGCATATAACCAATGGAATTTTCCTTCCCTTGTCATTCTTTTCCTTCCACCAGTTACCCTAAGCATCCTTTATATTGTTCCCGTGCCATCTGCTAGATATGGAGAGCGATGCGAGGAAGCCATTCCATAGATCTTGTGTGACAGGGCAGTTCAGAAAGAGGTGTTCAATGTCTTCGTTACTTTTTTTGCAGAGGTGGCACCAAAATGGCCCTGAGAATGATCGTTTCATAAGATTTGCACCTGTCGGGACTTTATTGTTAAGTATAGACCACATAAGAAGCTTTGATCTAGGGGCTGCTCTTAATTTCCATAAAAGGTTCCACCACGGCTCAGTAGCTACCGGCTTAAGGGAATTGTAGAGCCTCTAACTTGCACCTAATTATCCATCATTACCTACAGCTTTTCCTCATTTATCCCTCTCTTTTGCCCTATTTTCCTCATAAACCTACCCAGATCATTACATTTGATGTCTTTAAGCATGATTGGTTAACTTTGCTAATGTTTGACTGTTTGTCTAGATTTTTGACATATGCACAGAGATTCCGCAGCTGTCTGGCAATTCCGCAGCCATTCAGCAATTCCGCAGCTATCTGGTCATTCCGCAGCCTTTTCATTGATCTCTATGTTCCACGTGTCATTTTGCAAAACGAATCACATGGGCACGTGGGAATGAAGGTGTTAAAGGTTCCTATGCTATTGGTTCAGTCAGCAATGCCACGCACACCTCCGGTCAACGTGGATCAAACTTCGGTCAACAGAGCCAGCTCAAACAGTGCTGCGTAAGCTGAAAGGTCATGTCACTCCAGATGGCGATTCCTCCACGATACGCAGGTTATGGGAGACAGGATCCAACCTTGGATTCAACCTCCATGACGACCGTACCCTCCAAAAAAGCACACGGACCTGTTTACGTGTTGCTGAACCATTTAATTAGCATGACTGATTAGTTAATTTCTCGTTTCATGTTTTACGCAATAGGCAGTTGTTCATACGCCTATAAATCCAGCGTCTGCGTACACTTAAGGATTAGTCTTTAGTTATTTTGTTTATGTAATTGCTGCAATTTTAGCGTATCCAGAAACTCTGTTTTGAAGCTGTTGTTTCAGCACTTTTTACTGTAATTTCTGCATATGAGTTAATAGAAGACTGTGCTGTTTTGACTTCAAGTAGCTGATCTTTCCTTGGGTTTTGTGGATGGAGGGCCCCCATTCATAACAGCCTTTGTACAGTAACTTTATCTTCATGTTCTTGCCATTTCCTTCTTTCGAATTCAGCAATTTTCCTTTTCCTTAAAACATGTACAGTTTTGATTTACTTTCGCTGTCATTTCATTTCCAGCATTTACTTTGACTGATCAGGATTATTTTCTGCAGGTATTAGCCCGGGATTGTGTGTCTTTGTTGTATTTTCTTTATCTCTGATGGTATTTTCAGTTGTCATATTCATAGTTGCTGCCTTTACTCTGTTTTTCTAGCTTAATTTCTAGTTTAGTTTCTCAAGCTGTATGCTAACATATTGATGGTCTCCTTATCATAAGTTATTCATCTTTAAGAGATCAGAATACTAATAAATTACAGCTTGCTTTGAGTAGTTTTGGCTTATATCACTAACTCTTTCTTCACTTGTTACACATAACAATGTATGTTGGAAGCAGAATGCTGGAGAAAGGCACAGTGGTGTTATAATTTTTCATTTAGATCTTTATCACTTTTTAGACTTATCTCTAACTACTTCTTAATCGTGTTTTACATAGTACTATATGTTGGAAGCAGAGTGTTAGGAAGAGATGAACATTATCATTGGTCTTTAAAGTGGTTTTTCTTACCTTTTTATTTGCAGCAGCATGAGTAGTGACTAGTGCCATTAGAAAGTGGTTCTTTGCTTTCAGTTCATTTCAAGTTATTTCTTTCAATCTCTTTTCTTTTTGCAAAGCTTAGAAGGTAGTTAGAAACCACCAGCAACACACACTCACTCATTTAGAAATCACCTTACACACACTATCACTCATCTGTTTATAAAACCTCCATTCCATCTTAGGAAGATAGATTGACCACAAACAACACCCCCAAACGACAAAAAGATCTAAGAGGTTGCTTAAGTACATATAGTACACCTTCACTTCATCAGCTTACGAGCCCCTGGTTGACAATTTATGATAGCAATTTAGACAACAACTAAATTGACTAAACATTTTGGCGCCGTTGCCGGGGAAGTGAAATTAAGTAGCCATATTCTTAGAAAAAAAAAACATAAAATTTCAAGGAAAGAAGTTGATAACCTATCAAAGTATGCTCTCCTCTTGCACTTCAAAGTGATCTGGAGGATCAGAAAAGAGAAAGTTATTGATTTAGTAGTTTCTTGAGTATGCTCTCTTCTTGCACCTAGAGTGACCTGGAAGATCAGAAAAAGAACTATTAACTTGACTTGAAGAAAAATAATAAAAAAAAATGACATGCATAGAGCTAGAGATTCTAGGGGAAGGTTTTTAGCTAGAGCTCGAAGTTCAATTTTTACAAGTCCATCCGCTTCAAGGGATAGACAAGAGACACCTCCCTTATCTCCAACCGACACTCCTAGTCCTAGAATTCCTGGAATTCAAGAGCCAAGAATTGACTCTCCCACACCTTCTATTGAATTTGAACCAGGAAGAGACTCTTCTCTTTCTCCTACAGAAAGACCAATTGTAATTGAGGAAGTAGAATCACCTGAAGAAGAAGGAGAAATCTCTTCTCATTCACCCTTTGTAGAGGAACCAGAAGATTTTGAAATCCCTAGGGGAACCATCATGGCAGAGGAAGAAGGAGGTGGTAGAGGTAGAGGTAGAGGAGGAGGAGGAAATAACAACAATAATGGAGGAGGTAGAGGTCCCCTTGGAGGAGGAAATAGAGATGGGGATAACTCATTTGGGTTTCCCATTGTTAATGAGGATTCCCGAGCCACTATGAAAAACATATCGCCATCTGTCCTCCCAAATTTCCATGGGTTAAGAACTGAGGACCCTGAAACATTTTTATTTGAGTTTGAAGTTGTGTGTCGAACTTATGACTATCTGGATGACTCTCAGAAACTCAAACTGTTCCCTTCAACACTGAAAGATCAAGCTTTGAAATGGTTCATGGGGTTACTCACTCAATCCATTAGGTCTTGGGATGAAATGAAACAAACATTTTTGGATAGGTATTTGGACTATTGTATGCCTACTAATCACAAGGACGAGGTATTTAAAATGATACAGAGAGAAGATGAGAGCTTAGAAGATTTACTTGAAAGATTTCAATATAACCTGAAACGAGCAAAAATGAGTAACTTGGATGAAGAGACCTTAAAATCCCTCCTATTAAAAGCCATTAGGGATGAATGGATAGATATCTTGAATATGATGGGGAAAGGGGATATATCTCAACTTTCACTCAATGATATAGCAGAACTATGTATCCATCTCTCAAGGGGCAAATCAAAAACTCAAAAAGGGCCTAGAGATCCTTCTCTCCTTAGAGCAAATAAATCTGCAACAGGATCAGTAAGTAGGGCTAATCGGCAATATGCTTGATGAATTCAAAACTGACATCTTAGGGAGTCTTAGTGAACAATTACATACCCTTAAGATTCACAATAAACAAAAAGCAGAAGCCGAGGCTTTGGCCATTTTTTGCCTGAAATGTAGAAAGAAACATGCTTTAAGGGAATGTCCCTTGGATGCACACGTTGTAGAAACATGCGTAATTTGCTCAGAAACTCATGAGACCAAGGATTGTCCTTCAATTCCTGGCCTCAAAGCAGTCTTTCAAGAGGATCCAAATACACTTGAATCTCTCTGTTTTGTTGCAAGGAGACCTTGGCAAGGGCAACAGAATCAAGGGTTTAACAACTCTATGAATTTTCAATCCCAACCAAATTGGAATCCTTGGCAACAACCTTGGCCTCAACCTCAAAATCCTTTTCAAACATGGATGCAAAGCATGCAAAATCCTTATGGGAGACTTGCTCAATTCTATCAATATTCTCCATCTTTTCAGAATCAGCAAGCTCCACAACTTCCAAATCAAGGTCAACAACTATCATTGCCATACCCTCAACAACAACAACCTCCTCCACAAAATCAAAATTCACAACTCTTGCTTCAATCCCAGCAGAAGTCAAATCAACTTCCCTCTCAGCCATTACCAAATCCAAATAATAGGAACCCTCAAAATGCTTACATGATGGAAGGTCAACCATTCCCTACCTATATGGTTGTTCCTCTCAATGAAGTACAACTCAGATCAGGTAGAATCCTAGATCAACCTTCTACAAGTGTTCAACAACCAAGCATTTCTGAGGAAGAATCTCTCAAAGTCAATAAGGGTTCTGAAGCATCACTTCAAAACCAAAATATCCAAAAAGAAAAAGAAAAAGAATCAACCCCCACAACTCCCATAGTTGAGCAACCTACATCTTTAGCTACACCTCCTTTTCCTGAAAGATTACAAATTGACAGAGTGGAAAAGCAAATTTGGCTGCCTGACTATAGTTTTCTAGATGAATTGAAGAATGTCTGTATCAAGATTCCCTTGTTACAAGCCATTAAGGAAATTCCCATTCTAGCAAAGACAATAAAGGAGTTGAGTTTAAAGAAAACAGGAAAGAGAACCAGAGATACCAAAAGGATACATCTAGTTGGAAAAATTGCAGACATTATGATGGGTAAGATTACCATGCAGAAGTATGTGGATCCCGGTAGCCCTATTGTCAAAACTCATATTAATGGGGTTGAAATCCCAAATACTTTGATTGACTTAGGAGCCGCTATCAACATCATGAGTAGACAGACCATGGATCAGTTAAAACTTCCTAACCTTCTCTTTACACCTACTTTACTGCAACTTGCAGATCGATCAATCATTAAACCTGATGGTGTATTGGAAGACATTCCAGTCTCCCTAGACTCTTGGGAATATCCAGTTGATTTTATGATTTTAACTCCCAAGAACAATCTAGGAGGACATCCTCTTATCTTAGGAAGACCTTGGCTAGCAACAGCTGATGCTTTTATCAGTTGTAGGTCTGGGGACATGTATATATCAGATGGTAATTCCACCAAGAAATTCAACTTGTATCCTCCAGCAAAGGCAATAACAGAAATAGGAGAAGATGAGTGGGTCGATGATGAGGATACTATACAACCTGTTCTAACCATCTCTGAGATCAGTGAAGACAGTCAAATTCTAAATACATTAGAAAATTTTGAAATACCTTTAGAATATGACTCTACACAGTTTCAATTAGATGCGGACATTGAATATCTCTCCTCTAGACAGATGTCTCTCTTCTCAATGGAAGAGTTTGGTAGTTCTACAGTTGAAATCCTTCCAGGAAAAACATTGAACATTAATAAGAACTTGGAAAGGCCACAACAAGAAGAATTAACCAAACTTTTGCAAAAACATTCCACTGCATTTGCATGGGAATACACTGACATGAAAGGAATCGATCCTAAGACTTGTATTCATCACATCTATATTGAAGAAAACAGCATACCTATTAGGCAACCACAGAGAAGGATGAATCCAAACCTTAGGGAAATCGTGAAAGAAGAACTCCAGAAATTACTCAAAGTAAACTTCATTTACCCCATTTCAGATAGCCAATGGGTTTCTCCCTTGGTTATAGTACCCAAAAAGAATGGTAAATGGAGAGTTTGCATTGATTATCGAGAATTGAACAAGGCAATCTTAAAGGATCATTTCCCTCTACCCTTTATTGATCAAGTGCTAGACACTTTAGCAGGTAAAAAGTATTTCTCATTCTTGGATGGTTTTAGTGGGTATAATCAAATTCAGGTAGCACCTGAAGATCAAGACAAAACCACATTTACTTTTCCTTGGGGAACTTTTAACTACCGAGTACTCCCTTTTGGATTGTGCAATGCACCTGCTACATTTCAAAGGGTTGTACTAGGAATCTTTTCAGATCTAATTCATGATTGTGTAGAGGTCTACATGGATGATTTCACAGTTTATGGTAATACATTTGAAGAAGCTTTGGAAAATTTGGAAAAAGTACTGATAAGATGTAAGGAAACAAATCTTTCTTTAAGTCATGAAAAGTGTTTTATGATGTTTACTGAAGGGATTGTTTTAGGACATCATATTTCAGGAGATGGGATTAAGGTTGATAGATCCAAAGTAGAAGTCATCTCTAAGTTACCTGTTCCAAATTGCCAGAAAGATGTTAGAAGTTTTCTTGGGTTTACTGGATATTACAGAAGGTTTATTGAAAACTTCACTAAGATAGCATCTCCTCTTTTCAAATTGGTTACCAAAGACTGTGAGTTTAAATGGGATCCTGAGTGTCAGTCTGCCTTTGAAGCTTTAAAGACTAGAATATCTGAAGCACCCATCTTAAGGGGGCCAAATTGGAAACTCCCTTTCCACATTTCTACTGATGCTTCAGATACAGCTCTAGGAGCTGTTTTGGGACAAAAGGATTTGATCCCTTATGCCATTTATTACACCAGTAAAAATTTGACTCCCACTGAGTTAAATTATACTGTTACAGAAAAAGAGTTCTTAGCTGTAGTACATGCGATTAACAAGTTTAGACACTACATAACCGGCTATGAAACCTTTGTCCACACTGATCACTCTGCCATAAGATATTTAATGAACAAACCTGTTACTAATGGCAGAGTTACAAGATGGCTTTTACTTTTACAAGAATTCAACATTACTGTGTTAGATAGACCTGGAAAACAAAACACAGTAGCTGATTTCTTGTCTAGAATCCAAAACACTAATGAAGATTCTCCAGTAGAAGATAAGTTTCCAGATGAATACTTGTTTGCAGTAACTACCAAGACTCCTTGGTATGCGGATATGGCTAATTATCTAGTTACAGGGAAGCTACCTCTACACTTATTTCCTAATGAGAAAAGGAAAATCATTCAGGAGAGTTCACATTATTCTTGGATTTCTAATGAATTGTTCAAAACAGGGCCAGATTGTATAATCAGAAGATGTGTTCGGGAAGATGAAATGCCTGACATCCTTAAGGCATGTCATGATGAACCATGCGGCGGGCACTTTGCTGATAAGAGGACAGCCTATAAAATCCTTTCTCTAGGATATTATTGGCCTTCTCTCTTTAAAGATGCAAAGCAGTATGTTAGAAGGTGTGACAGCTGCCAAAGAGTTGGGAGACCAACTCCTTCAAATGAAATGCCACTACAACCTCAGGTATGCATCGAACCCTTTGAGAAATGGGCTCTAGATTTCGTTGGACCAATTAATCCACCATCAAAGCAAAAGAAGTATATACTGGTTTGTACTGATTATGTTACTAAGTGGGTAGAAGCCAAAGCTTTGCCTTCTGCCACTGAAAATTCAGTTGTTCAATTTCTTTTTGAGGATATTTTCACTCGTTTTGGTGTCCCAAGGGAAATTGTGACAGATCAGGGAAGCCAATTTACATCTAAATTGATGGAGAAGCTGATGGAGGAATATAAGATCAAGCACAGAACATCTACTCCATACCATCCGGAATCAAATGGCCAAGTGGAATCTACCAATAAAGTTCTTGAAGGCATTATCACCAAGACTGTTCATCTTCATAGAAGAGATTGGGCGGAAAGGCTTCCTGAAGCCTTATGGGCCTATAGAACTACATGGAGGAACACAACAGGACATTCTCCCTATGAACTTGTTTATGGGAAGGAAGCCCTGCTCCCCATTGAGTTCCAAATCAAGACCTTCAAGATGGCAGTCCAATTGGGGATGAGCCTCTCGGAAGCCCAAAAACACAGAATGGGCCAGCTTAATGAGCTAGATGAAATAAGACAAGATGCAATTCTAAGGACCGATCTAGTTCAGCACCAAAGAACTAAATGGCATGATCGTCACATCAAAGAAAGAAAGTTTCAGAAAGGAGATTGGGCTCTATTGTTTGATTCAAAGTTTAAAGACTTCAAAGGAAAATTTCAAACTCATTGGCTTGGGCCATATGAGGTTGATGAAGTCTTTAGTAATGGAGCAGTTCGAGTGAAAACTATTGATGAATTTCATACTCCTCTTATTGTGAACGGCCATCGCTTGAAGATCTACCAAAAGCCACTCTCAAAAGAGGAATTTGTCAAGCTGTTTAAAGAAGATTCTGCAATCAGGTTGGTGGAGAAGGATTCTTCTCCTCCATCAGCCTAATCTTTGGTTTTTGAAAAAAAAAAAAGAGAAAAAAAAAATAAAAGTATAGGCCTGAAAACCAGTCTCTGATTGGCAGTCCTATGCAGAAAATCTGAGGTGAAAATCAGGGTCACCTGACACCTCACATTTTCCAAAAAAAAAATCCCTCTTTTCCTTGTTCCATCTCATTTCATTATTTCATCCATTTCATTCACCATCTCATTCATCCAATCATTCTCACTCCACCTCATTTCTTTCCATCCATCCATCCATTACATTCCATCTCACCAATAAAGTCATTGTCAGATTTATTTCACACAGCTAAAGTTGTTTTGTGCAAACAGAAGGGTATCACTGCAGTTTCCGCAGCTAAGGAGCAATTCCGCAGCCAACATCACAATTCCGCAGCCGATACACTTTCTGCACCTGTAAAAAAAAAAAAAAAAAACACAGTCTGTTTAGGAAGGAATCTGCAGTCCAAAAGTCATCAGCAAAAATTGAAAAAAAGGTCATGTAGCAGCAATAAGCAATGAAAGGTTAGCACAGATGAGCAAAAGGAATCAAAGCGCGGATACATGAGGTATGAGCTAATTTCTAAACTTACGGTTATAACATTTTGCATGGTTTACGGATTGTGTTTTCAGCCATTTAATGTAATGATTACCAGTCCTTTCCATTACTCGACCGGAAATCCACGTATCCCTCAACCTTGATAGTCCCTATTCATCACGATTTTTAAAACTCAAGCACGGCTGCTCTTCCATTTAAATTCCTGTACCTGAGTGACGTAGACAATTGTACTACGGCTCTCTGCGTTATGATTCCGCAGCCAAATGTACACTGATGACCGATGTCTAAGGGACTTAATCGTTTCTTCCCATTATTCATAACCCTCCTACGCATAATCTCATTCACGCTGTTGATTCACTTCCGCATTTCCCTTGTTTTCCACTGCTCTGCCTTATTCACTACTCTGCCACCGTAACCATACTCTGTTTTTCCCCTCTGCTAAACTTTGACCACTGTTGTGAGTGCATTACGGCTGTTGTGTTGAAGTCGTAAATCTATTGTGTTGAAGCCACTATTGAAGCCGTATAACCCTTTTTCCAAAGAATTAAAACAGAGCTGTGAGAGAGCTGATGGGTAAACTTTTGAGGGTAGAGCCAGAGGGCTCTAAATTTCTGGAAGGATATCCCCAAGTCAAAGACGCTTTGCAGAAGGCAAATTGGCTCCAGTGCATGCAAAAATTCAAGGGTTATCATAGAGAGATCATGAAGGCTTTTGCACGTTCTTTCAGAGACAAAGACAACCAAGTGGAGATAGGAGATCTGAAATTTACAGTCACCGAAAGCAGTTTGGCACAAGCCACTTCACTACCACAAACTGGGGAGAGATGGTTCAAAAACCGATCAGTACAAGACCAGCAATGGAAACAAATTCTGAAAAATCCAGGTATGGACACTAGCATTTTTACAAAGGGAATCCCTGTTAGTCTTGTCAAAGAAGAATGGACAACTTTGCTTCTGTTAATACAGAAATTCTTTACATGTGAAGGAAGATTTGGAGTTTTGTATGTCTATCATGCCAAAGTTATGATGCATTTCTTAGGAGAGCATGACATTAACCTTCCATACTTTTTACTCTCAAGCCTTAGAAAAATGTGCTCAATAGTCCAAAGAAACCCAAGAAACATTGAGCCACATTTGTACCATCATGGGCTTGTCAAGATACTAGTTGAAGAACAATTGAAAGCAAAAAGAGACACATGGGAAAGATTTCTTGTAAGAAATCATTTCCAAGAGATAGGGGAAGCCTCTGGTGGTTCACCTCAAGTGCCTAAAAAGAGTAGAAGGAAAAGAACAGAGGAAATTACCCCAGAAACTGTTGTCCAAGAAGAAACTGTCCAAGACCTTGTTGAAGAAGAAATTGCTGCACATCATTCTGAAGAAGAAAATGACCCTGAGCCTGCAGTAGACATTGACCAAACAGCCCAAGAAATCATTACAGAAACCCTGCAAGAAATTGTCCAAGAGGCTGCTCAAAAGAAAAAGGAGAGTAGGAAGAGACAAAAGAAAGATAAAGGAAAAGCTATAGCCCAAGAAACCTACCTTACTCCTGAAAATTCCAGTGAAGAGGACACTCAGCCATTAGCACATAGATTGGCCCAACTTCATGAGGCTGCCCTTTCCAAGAAGATGCAAAAACAAAAGCAAAAGCAACAAAAGGAAAAACAGAGCATCACCACCGTGAGAAGGAGCAGCAGGCTACAAGGCAAAATGGGGGCCACAAAGGATAAAAAGTCACTCATCATTGACTTGAGCACACCTGAAAAGGTTGCTACAAGACTTGACTTTGAAAAAAGTCCTCCACATATTGAGCATGATGAGACTAGTCCTCCACGTGAGGAAAGTCCTTTTGAGCATGAACCTGAATTTGAGCATGAGCCTAGTCCAAAGAGGTCACCAGAGATTGACCCAGATCAGCAGAAGGTTTATAATTACCTGGAGACGTTAGAACAAGCTGCTGCTGGTCCAAGCACTGTTCTACCTCTTGAGCAGCAAATTCACTCACTCAAACAGGAAAATTTTGAGCTTGAAGTTTTAAATCGCCACATCATACAAGAGAATGAAAAATTGAAGGAGAAAGCTAAGGTAGACAAGATGATCCACGATAATACCATGCTTCATCTAGGCCTTTGGCAAAGGAAAAACAGAAAGTTAAAGAAGAAATGCAGGAAGCTAAGCGGAGCTTTGGTCAATCTAAAATTCAGATGCTTAGTGAGGAAACCAAGAGTCAATGTGGCTACACAGAGGAAGAGGAGAAGACTAGATGTCTTAGCAGAGGCATCTCAGCAGGTAGATTAAACAATGTTTTCGTTGCATGAGGACATGCAACACCCTCGTAGTGGGGGTATGTAGAGCCTCTAACTTGCACCTAATTATCCATCATTACCTACAGCTTTTCCTCATTTATCCCTCTCTTTTGCCCTATTTTCCTCATAAACCTACCCAGATCATTACATTTGATGTCTTTAAGCATGATTGGTTAACTTTGCTAATGTTTGACTGTTTGTCTAGATTTTTGACATATGCACAGAGATTCTGCAGCTGTCTGGCAATTCCGCAGCCATTCAGCAATTCCGCAGCTATCTGGTCATTCCGCAGCCTTTTCATTGATCTCTATGTTCCACGTGTCATTTTGCAAAACGAATCACATGGGCACGTGGGAATGAAGGTGTTAAAGGTTCCTATGCTATTGGTTCAGTCAGCAATGCCACGCACACCTCCGGTCAACGTGGATCAAACTTCGGTCAACAGAGCCAGCTCAAACAGTGCTGCATAAGCTGAAATGTCACGTCACTCCAGATGGCGATTCCTCCACAATACGCAGGTTATGGGAGATAGGATCCAACCTTGGATTCAACCTCCATGACGACCGTACCCTCCAGAAAAGCACACGGACCTGTTTACGTGTTGCTGAACCATTTAATTAGCATGACTGATTAGTTAATTTCTCGTTTCATGTTTTACGCAGTAGGCAGTTGTTCATACGCCTATAAATCCAGCGTCTGCGTACGCTTAAGGATTAGTCTTTAGTTATTTTGTTTATGTAATTGCTGCAATTTTAGCGTATCCAGAAACTCTGTTTTGAAGCTGCTGTTTCAGCACTTTTTACTGTAATTTCTGCATATGAGTTAATAGAAGACTGTGTTGTTTTGACTTCAAGTAGTTGATCTTTCCTTGGGTTTTGTGGATGGAGGGCCCCCATTCATAACAGCCTTTGTACAGTAACTTTATCTTCATGTTCTTGCCATTTCCTTCTTTCGAATTCAGCAATTTTCCTTTTCTTTAAAACATGTACAGTTTTGATTTACTTTCGCTGTCATTTCATTTCCAGCATTTACTTTGACTGATCAGGATTGTTTTCTGCAGGTATTAGCCCGGGATTGTGTGTCTTTGTTGTATTTTCTTTATCTCTGATGGTATTTTCAGTTGTCATATTCATAGTTGCTGCCTTTACTCTGTTTTTCTAGCTTAATTTCTAGTTTAGTTTCTCAAGCTGTATGCTAACATATTGATGGTCTCCTTATCATAAGTTGTTCATCTTTAAGAGATCAGAATACTAATAAATTACAGCTTGCTTTGAGTAGTTTTGGCTTATATCACTAACTCTTTCTTCACTTGTTACACATAACATTGTATGTTGGAAGCAGAATGCTGGAGAAAGGCACAGTGGTGTTATAATTTGTCATTTAGAGCTTTATCACTTTTTAGACTTATCTCTAACTACTTCTTAATCGTGTTTTACATAGTACTATATGTTGGAAGCAGAGTGTTAGGAAGAGATGAACATTATCATTGGTCTTTAAAGTGGTTTTTCTTACCTTTTTATTTGCAGCAGCATGAGTAGTGACTAGTGCCATTAGAAAGTGGTTCTTTGCTTTTAGTTCATTTCAAGTTATTTCTTTCAATCTCTTTTCTTTTTGCAAAGCTTAGAAGGTAGTTAGAAACCACCAGCAACACACACTCACTCATTTAGAAATCACCTTACACACACTATCACTCATCTGTTTATAAAACCTCCATTCCATCTTAGGAAGATAGATTGACCACAAACAACACCCCCAAACGACAAAAAGATCTAAGAGGTTGCTTAAGTACATATAGTACACCTTCACTTCATCAGCTTACGAGCCCCTGGTTGACAATTTATGATAGCAATTTAGACAACAACTAAATTGACTAAACAGGAATCCAAAAGAACCAAATATCCAATCTTGGGGGAGTAATGTCCATTTTTAGCAAAAGCCTATATGAGCTCATCTTCTCCCTCTGAAATCCTAACATGGGCCTCTGTTAACGCATATATGTAGTGTCTCCATTATTGTTTCCAGGGCAAGGGAATGTTAAGTGCTGCTCCAGATCTCTAGTCCTGCTGTGTCAATAAGGATCGGTCGTTATCCACAATATGACATATATGAGTAATGCCCTGTTCAACTAAATGATATCTCAAGTCATCTATAAGTCTATGCATGTTTTCACAGCCTATCCAGGGGTCTTCTCCTATGCGTATTGAGGAACCAGAGCGGATACTCCAAGTCAGTCTGTTTCTTATCAAGTCTGTAGCCTTTGTTACCGCCTTCTAGATGATGGACATGTTCCCATTGTTTCTGTGGCCTTGCCTGATCCAATCAAGTGGGGTTGTGGGTGTGACGTATTTGGAGGTAACAACCTTCATCCAAAGGCTACAATTATTAATTAGCCACCATCCCAACTTTGTTGCAAGTGCTTTGGAGCATGAATCCAGTCTCTTGATTCCCCAACCGCCCCATCGCTTAGGCATTTCCAGAGATTCCCATTTGGTCCAGGCAAACATTCTTCCTAACTGCTTCCCCTTCCATAGGAAGCAGCAGCATATGCTTTGTAGCCTGTTCAGTATGCCTCTGGGGATCCAGGCTAGGTTCATCCAGTAAACAGGTGTTGCTTCTAGGACTGCTTCAATCAGTATTAGCCTACCTGCTCTGGAAATATACTCATGGTACCAAATGTTCAAATGTTTTTCTACTTTAGAGATGAGCCAGATCCAGTCTGCAATTTTATAGCCAAATGGATTCAGTCGGTAACCTAGGTATTTTAATCCTTCCTCTATAGGATGATTTATAAAGGGGAATCTTCTTAAAGCAAAAATAATTTCATTCTGGGAGCAACCTATGGCTGTCATGGTAGATTTTTTTTCGTTCAGCACCATCCCCATGGCCTTTTGAAAAGTGCCCATGACAAGGTGGAGGGTGGTGAGATCGCCAAGGCTACCATTGAGAAATATGAGGACATCTTCCACAAAGAGCAAATGAGTCAATGTAACTGAATCAGATATTTTGATGCCTTTTATCCTCCCCTGTCTGTGTTCTGCTTCGATAATGCGACTGAGACCCTCCATGATAAGAAGGAACAGTAGAGGGGACAGGGGGCATCCCTGCCTGAGACCCCTCTCGGCATGAAAAAAGGGGGATGTCGACCCATTGATGAGAACACTGTAAGGTACATCTGTTATACAGCTCATTATCCACTTAATGAAAGAGAAAGGAAATCCCAAGTGGGTTAATAGGATACGGAGGTAAAGTTAGTTAACCCTGTCAAATGCTTTGATAAATCTATCTTTAGTATCATTCCTTTCAACTTCCTGTGTTTACAGAGTGGAGGAGTTCCTGCGCCGTGTCAATCGCCTCATGAATCTGCCTATTTTGTAGGAAGGCAAATTGTTCCTGGGATATATGGAGGGATATTATAGGCTTGATGTGGTTAGCGATAATCTTGGCTATTATCTTGTATATGCAATTTCATAAGGAGATAGGTCTGAAGTCGTCAAAGGAGGTGGGCTTGTCAGCTTTGGGTATGAGAGCAATAAAGGTAGACTTGAGGCCTCCCGGGATCCTTCCTCTACTTTTGCTCTCCTCTATGAGCCGTAGGAGGTCCATTCCCAATACCTCAAAAAATGCTAAATAAAATTCCACTATCCAACCATCTGGCCCCGGATTCTTATCCTTCTTTAGCCACTTCAGTGTGTCTTCGAGCTCTTGTAGTGATACCTCCCACATGAGTTCTTGTTCCATCTCTTGATCAACGTAACCAGGGAAGAGTTGTGTAACTTGCATTACTTCCGCTAGGGTGTCATTGGGAGAAGCCTTATATATATTTTGAAAGTGTGTACATGCCAATGTAGTCAGTTCTCTAAATGATTGCACTGTTCATCCCTGAGAGTCTTGAAGATCCCATATGGTACTAATGGCTTTTCTACCATTGGCATGTTTGTGATAGATTTTTGTATTTTCATCCCCTTCCTTCAGCCAGATGGCCTGACTTCGGAGTCTCCAGCTCTCTTTTTTGCCTCTTAGGATTTGGGTTCCCTTCAACAGTGCTGCAGAGTGCTTATCCCTTTGCTCCTAGGTTATCATTCCACCCCCAGTATCCTCCTCAATATATATGATATCGTCCTCTGTTGATCTCAAGATCAGGTCGCCCATTTCCTTATTCTTCATGGCCCATGCCTTGGAAAGGACCTTCAACTCCTTCATGTTGCGAGCAAAGTCCTGACTGATATTTCCGGAAGAGCCTAGGGGGTTTGCCTTCCAAAAATCAGTCACCAATTTGGTATATTCCATATCCCGTAGCGAGGTAGAATTGAATTTGAACGGGGCCTTAGGTTTGGCTATTATGTCCTGCAACTCAAGGTGGATGGGTCGATGGTCCAATAGTCTGCCAGAACCCACCCATTGTCTTATGCATGCTCCCCTACTCACCAGGTCTTCCTTAGTAAGGAACCTGTCAAGTCGTCTAGCTAGGCTTGCATCCCCAATTTTGTTATTCCTCCATGTGGGTTGCACTTTGGTTGAGGGGATGTCAATAAATCTATGGGTCTCCACGAGGTTCCCAAAGAAACCAGATAATGCGTCCACCTCAGCTTGATTGCCCCAAGACTCCGCATATCCCAGGGCGAAGTTAAGGTCTCCACCTAAGATAATGTTATCTTGTTACAGAAGGGCAGAATTAAACAAAGTTCTCCAATAAGCGACCCTATCCTGGCAGGGGCCATATACATTATAGATTTTGTACTCCGATTCGAGGGTGGGGGAATAGATATCTGCAGCCAAGTAACCCCAACCTCCCCAGACCCTCAGGGTCTTTATAGTGCGATTGCAGATGCCCAAGGTTAATCCCCCATATCTGCCAGAGGCATCAAAGGAATGAAATGTCTATCTAGATAGCCATGATTCCGGTACATGAGATATAATGCTAGTAGGACCAAGGGTTTCTTGTAGAAATATGATGTCTACCAACTCGAAGGCAAATAGATGTTTGAGGGCCAGTTTCTTATCTGGGCTAGCCATCTCGTGACAGTTAAAGGAGAGCAGCTTCATGGAGGGGGGGGAGGGGGGCTTGCTCTGCTCTAAGGGCCCAATTGATAGTTTTTTGTTTTCCTGATGCGATCTCCTCCCCAGCCTGATGCTTGGCTTTGGATAGATGGGAAGGACATCCTCGGGCTTTAGGAGGGGGGGAGGGGATACCACCTCGAAACCAATGATGTCGAGGCCCTGGGAGTGCATCTAGGAGCGGAGGGGGTAATGGGGTTCTGAGGGGGGTTGGGCGGGTAATGGGGGGAAGGATCTATCCATGAGGGAAGGAGTATGCAGGGGGAGGGGGAGTAATGGTGCAATGTTGAACCAATGGCATCTGATAAAGGAGCCACAAGGGAAGTGCGGAGGCAGAAATAATAGGAACGCTCGAAGAAGCCAAGGACCAAGATTGCTGAGATAGGGGTGGCATTACAAGAAAAACAAAAGATGAAAAAGTGGAAGAGAGAGGTGGATTTGACATACCCGTGGAGAGTGCGTCCCCTATGGCCACCCGAGCTCTTGTAAGTGGAGGGGAGGGAGGCCGGAGAGGAGCTTTCTCCCGCTTCTTTTGTGATTCCTTCTCATGTGCATTGTCTGCTACGACCGGGGCTTGTGGAGGCTTCTCTTCCATTTCCGTAGTGGGTTGTGGAATGTCCCGAGGGGGGCGGTCTTCCTGTTCCTTGTTCTCCGCTTGATTGCCCTTCTTAGTGATCAGGGGGCAATCCTTGTAAATATGTCTGACTTTGTGGCACCTGCAACATCTATATGGTATTCCCTCATAGTCCAGTGGTTGCTTCCGAGTGAATGATCTCCACTGAATGGTAATGAATTCCTAGAGCCCCCCACTGGTGTCCATATGTACCAGAAGTCTGGCGAATGCCATATTTCCCATGGACAAATAGGATTTGTCAGATTCCATGTATGTGCCAATTGAATTCTCGATACGTCTGAAGATATCTTTAGACCAGAAGTGTAACGAGAGGCCCGGTAGTCTGACCCATATCGAACCTACACCAAGCTGCTCTGTGTCTGGGTTGAACATCATAGACCAATGCTTCAGGAGAACTGGGGCGTGCTCAAAGTGCCAATAGGACGATAGGACCCAATTCGTGTGGTCTGGTCTGGAGAAGCAGAGGGCAAACCAGCCTTTCACAAAAGTCTAGACTGTGGGTAGGTCAGCAAGATGATGCCCCCAAACCTCCGATGTCCATGCTTTTATGCGGGCCGCAATGTAATTGCATCCTCGAACTCTTCCAACCAGCACCCTGTCTGCAAAGTCCATTGTCTCCCCAAGCCAGATATCCTCTTCAAGATTGAGAAAGGTGTTAACCACCTTAGTTTGAAAGCACTTGGTCTTCTTACAGGCCATAACTTCAGCCTCAGTGACTCCTCCATGATCAGGGGATTGCTCTGCTTCAGGGGGAAACTTCGAGGATGGGGATGAGTCAGTGGGGAGAGCGCCTGTTAAGGGGGGAATGGTGATGTAGCTGCCAGAGGGAGGCGAGGATGAGCACGACGGGATTTGGGGAGTCAAAATGGAAGGAGGAGCGAGGGGAGTGGAGGGTAAAACGGACAGAGGGGGGTGAGGGGTGTGACCAGGGGTAGGGGATGGAGGGTTAGGGTTTAGGCATCCCGACGCAAACCCTAGGGAAGATGGAGATGGTGGGGGGGAGGAGAGGGACGGCCAAGTTGGGGGGTCGTCCGGCAAGATCAACCGGTGGTCAGAAGGACCTACGAGAGAAGGGAGCCTGAACATAGCTTCATGCAATTCATTACTAAACGGATGCGTCCCAAACTTAGCTGAATGTGAGGTGGTCCAGATAGAAGCCTCCGCTAACGATTCTTCCGAGTAATCCTCTAAATAAAGATCCATCATTTTCAGGGGCAAGGTATCGCCAACTACCGGAGGTAACTGTTAAGGAATGGAGTAGCAAGTCGACAAAACGGTTGGAAACCCTGGTTCAATGCTCCAAACCATGGTGCAGGTAAACGACTGCTGTAAAAAAAAACTAAGTAAAAAAAACCCTTGTAACGGAGATGGGGTATATTATAATGTTGCGCCTGTTCCAAGGTGAACGTGTACGCATGCAGTACAGCCAGCTGCGTCGACGAGCAGCAGCCACGTAGGGCCTACCCATATCCGCCTTCCATCTGATCCTTCATAAAGCACCTTATATTCTTGATATATCTCTAAAATTTGATGATGTAATCTAATATTATTTTATTATTTCCATTATTATTTTATAATTTCCTTAGGAGGCCCATTTTAGACTTCAAAATTCCCCTAATGGTAGTTTGAATCTACAAGGAATTTCTACATAGTAAATAAGGGATAAGTGACCACAGGCCTTACCTCTTTGTACCTGTAGCCATATTTCCAAACAGAGAAAGAGAGTGAAGGGCCTCACCTTCCAGCTAGGTTTTCTCCTGAAAGGGTTTCCCATAGCATATTTTGTGTCTTATGTGTGTGTGAGAGCTTATTTTGTCATTCTCTATTTTTCTGCATAATTTCATTTCACATGCATGCATTATTACAGTTAAATCTACATATCTTAAAGCTTAATAAAATTGTAATAGTGTAGGATTCCAGATTTCTAAATTAATATTATCACATATGTTGTGACGGATTGTCCAATGGAATATCTACAACAATTTATGGATCATATTAGTATCGGAGTAGGTTTCTTTGGGTATTTTTTGGAGTTTGAATTGGACCTAAATTGGCGGGGCAAAAAATCGTAAAACCTTAATCATGACCGACGAATCTGTAAATGAACCTCGTGATCCTGCAAAGAGGTTTTGGTGGCTAGAGAAACAAGTCGCAAACATAAATCACAATGTAAACCTCCTAATGGAAGCCCTAAGCAATAAGCTTGGGATATTTGGAGAATATGGGGTTCAAATGGGGAAGAAAAATCAGAACAGGGATCAGAATATTGGGAAGAAACGGAGAACCAGTCGAACAAAGAATCTGGAAAAGACCAACCCAGTTCGAGTGTTGTGAATCAAACCCTGTTTAAAATAGAATCAAAATTCGATATCAAGTCGTACCATGATGAGATCAACGTTTTAAAGTTGAACCACTGGTTACAGTAACTGGGAGTTTATTTCAGCGTCCATGAGATTGAGGAAGGGAAAAAGATCTCATTTGTGTGGCTGAAATTAGAGGGCCATGCACTGAATTGGAGGGAGAGCGACACAAAAACCCTAAGGTTGGAGGGAAAACCTCTGGTGAATAAGTGAAAGGATTTAAAAACCCTCATTAAATCACAATTTTATCTCATTGGGTACATGGAGGACCAATGGATCTGGTGTCATTACTTCAAGCAAAATTCGGGCCAAAGCGTGCAGGAGTAGACCGTCGAATTCAGAAAGATGGCTATAATGGTGGGTAACTCTCCAAAGAACCTAGATGTACTCTTCAATTATCTAGTGGCTCTACACTGCCATCTGTGTGAGAAATTTATTCTATTCAAGCCCAAATTGGTGGATGAGGCGTGTGTATAAGCACAGTACCTGGAGAATTTAGGCCTAAAAAGAGTGCAATCAAGTGGATCGAAGAAGAAGGAGAAACAAGGAGATTCTAAGGAGGGGAAGAATAAGAAAAAAGGGGGAAAATATAAAAAGATGATAGCCACAACACACCAGTGTAAATATCCTAGCAACCACTGCAACATTGATGGACATACAAAGGAGAAGTGTCGGAAGTTGCATCTAGAGCTAAACTTGAAGAAGAAGAAGAACGATAATAAGAAGAACAACATCATGTCCACATATTCGAGCAACCAAGTTGAAATCATCTCAGACGTGGATGAGAAGATTTTTTGTACATCATTGCAGGAGGTGAATCTAAGTAGCCTTCAAAAACAAGAAGAGAAATAAATGACCAAACTCTTCCATATAAAGATACAAGTCAAGAAGACAAAGATTGATGTTCTGTTTAACTCAGGGTTGTAGGTGAATCTCATTGCAGCAGATTTGGTCAAGGAATTGGGGTTGGAAATTCGTGATCATCCAAACCCATATCCACTAGGATGAGTAAATAAGGATGCAAAGCTGAAGGTAACTAAACAGTGAAAAATTAGATATGCTATCAGTGCTGATTTTATTCATGAAGTAGAACTAGATGTGGTTCCCCTTCATGTATGTGGAGTCGTCTTTGGGACTCCATACATGTACATGCATGGCACAATATTCAAGAGAAGAGACAACCAATATTGTCTCATCAAGGATGGAAAAAATTTCATTATCAATGCACACAAAGGCAAGTCAAAAGTTCCACTGGTAAGTGCTAACCAAGCCAAAAAATTCATCAGTTCTAGCAAGAAGTATGTTTTATTGTTTTTAATTGAAAGTCAATCTGAACAGGATTCAATAAGACGCAAGGCATCCCTAGAGGGGTGTACTAAGAAACCAAAAAGCCAATTGGAGGATTTTTTACTGGCATACAGGGATGTGTTCCAAAATCCTAAAGGGTTACCACCTAAGAGAGAAGTGCACCACGAGATCTAGCTATTACCAGAATCCCACGTTGCCAAATATTGGGTTGTACAAGAAGTCCGCTATAAAAGCAAGTGACACGAAGAAACAATTGCAGTAGCTGCTAGAATAGGGTGTCATTCGATCGAATACATCACCACATGGGTCACCCATCATCATTGTGCCAAAGAAGGATGGGACTTGGTGGATGTGTATAGATTATAGGGTGTTGAATAAAATCCCGCTCAAGAATAAATACCCCTTTCCCAAGATACATGATTTTCTAGATCAATTGCAACAAGCAAAGTACTTCACCAAGTCGGACTTAAAGTTTGGATATTACCAGGGTCGAGTCAAAGAATAAGATACCTAGAAGACTACCTTCAAAAATAGGCAAGGTTTTTATGAGTGGTTAATCATGCCATTTGGCCTATGTAAAGCACCAACTACATTTATGAGATTAATGAATGATGTATTGAGCCCTTTTATAGATTCATTTGTTATTGTCTATTTGGATTATATACTAGTATATAGTGCTACCTAGGAGGATCATATTTCACATTTGACGCAAGAGCTGGAAACCTTGAAGAAGCACCAGCTGCTAGTAAATCTCAAGAAGTGTGAGTTTACGCAGCAGTCTTTGGTGTATTTGGGGTATGTGATTGGTGGAGGAGAAACGAAGATAGATACTTCCAAGATGGAGGAGTTTCATTAGAGAATCATGGTACCTAAGGAAATTCATAGCCTCGTTTTCAGTGGTAGAAGCACCACTCCACGTCATAAGAATAAGTGGCAAGAGTTTCCAGTGGGGAAAAGGTTAGCAAAAGGCTTTCGAGGAGCTAAATAATAAGATCAACCAAGCACCAGTTCTTGAATTACCAAAATTGTAGCGACCCTTTGAAGTGGAGACAGATGCAAGTGGGTATGCTATGGGAGTTTTCTTGATACAGGGAGGAAGGCCTGTATGCTACAACTTTGAAGTATTTCATGGGGTAGTCCTTAACTACCCTACCTATGACAAGGAACTATATGCCATGGTGCAATTTTGAAGAAGTGGAAGCACTATCTAATGGGAAAGGAGAATATAATCCACACATATCACCAGTCATTACAGTACTTGCAGGCCCAGAGTAAGCTACAACAGACCATACATTACAAGTGGATGGGATTTTTATAGCAGTTTCATTTGGTGATCAAATATAATAAGGCAATCACAAACAAGTTGGTCGACATGATTTCAAGGAAACCCACATCAATGATCACATATTTTGGGACTCTTATGGACATGGAACCATTAACCCATGATGCATACAAAGAGGAATATTCAGAGGATGAGGACTTCAAGGAGGTGTATCAATAGTTGCAGAGTCAAATTCATGTGCATGATGGTGACAGCACCATTGACTACCATCTTCGGGGTGGGTTAATCTACAGGTTGGATAAGCTATGTGTCCCTAAAGCTGAGTGATTGCAGCTGATTAGAGAGGCTCGCACCTCCAAGGTTGTAGGGAACTTTGGTGTAGGGAAGACCATGGCTAACTTGCAGAGGTATGTGTATTAGCCCAAGATGCAATACCATGTAGCTAGGTTCATAAGGAGATGCATTCTTTTTTGCACCAGTAAGCCTAACAACAGGAAATAGGGTCTATATCATCCATTACCTATACCTACTCATCCTTGGGAAAGCATGTCCATGGACTTTATGGTAGTTTTATTGACAACCATGAAGGGACATGACTACCTATTCGTGGTAGTTCATAGGTTCAGCAAGATGTGTGTTATGGTTCCCTGTAAAAAGAATATCAGTGGGTAAGAAGAAGCAAACTTGTTCTTTAGGCAGGTCTGGATGCACTTTGGGATACCTAGGTGCATCATTTTAGACAGGGATACAAGATTTGTCATTGCATTCTGGAATATAGTATGGGAGAAGATAGACATGAAGTTGAAGAGATCTACAACATTCCATCCACAAACATATAGGCAGACAAAAGTAGTCAATGTGACTATGGTGCAGCTTCTGAGGGGATACAACCAGAAGCATCTGAAGACCTGGGATGAAAATCTAGTTTATATACAACATTCTTACAACAGAGCAATCTACACTTCTACAGGAAAGCATCCATTTGAAACTTTTTTTGGATATTTGTCACCTTCACTGTTTGACATTGCATATGGGTATCAAGGAGGAATGAGGGAAGATCTTACATGAGATACTTTGAGGGCTAAAAATTTTATAAATATTATCATGCAGATCCATCTACAGGTACAAGAAAATTGTAGAAGTCATAGGATAAGTATAAGGTCAGACATGATTAGTATAGAAAAGAGAAATCATTCAAGGTGGGAGCCAGAGTATGGTTACAGTTGAACAAGGAGAGGCTGCAAGGGCCTAGTAAGAAAATCAAGGCTCTGAGGTATGGTCCCTTTGAGACACTGGAAAAGGTGGATGATAGTTCCTATCGACTCATTTTACCACCATATATGTGCATTTACTCAGTTGTGAATGTAGAGAATTTGAAACTCTATGAGCCTTCCATGCTATATCAGGGGGAGGAACATTGCCTACCTTTTATGGAGGATTTGGCACCAGATGCTTAGGCAGAGTTGACAGAAGATACAGTTTTACAGAGGAGATCCAGAACTACATGTTGGCTTAGAGGATCCTGACCCATGTTCAGAGTTAGTTTCTCCAACCAACAAAACCCTACACCGTTGGCCCTTTCGGCAGTGACCCGCGTAGCGTAGGCTGTAGTCTCACCCGAAGCAGTATTGGGGGATGCAAGAACCAAGTTTCTGCATCTAGAGGCTAGTGTGATGTCTTCTGGTGCCTTAGATCTGCTTCTATGCATATCAGTAGTCTTCTAGGGATCTTCACTGCACTAAGTTAAAACGGACTCCAACTCTTCGCGAAGGTCCATGATCAGTTCTTGCGGACCTTACACAGTTGATTTACCTACTTTTGCACATCAACAAGCAACCTTAGATCGAGTTTCGCATAGCTCTATTTAATTCATCAGAAAACATAAGAGAAATAGATTCTAACTTCGCGGAAGTGGATAACCATTTACTTCATGTGTTATTAAGACAGATTTAGTTAATTCGCGCAGAAATCATTCAATATTTTGGAAACATATCATTAATCGACAGCATATAATATAAACAGCTTCAATGGAAATACTCAATAATTCTTCAAAATGTTTTCTTTATTGATCTTCAATTCACTGATTAAAGACTCTTCTCACCCTGCGCACATAGTTGTAGGGGTCCGCGCACTTAGCTATGGACTCTACCCAGGCCTCCTACGCACTCAACTGCAGGATCCTTCCCTTCTCTATCTAAGCATAGGAAGCAGAGTCTTACTGCCTTAGCTCTTGCCCAAGACAACAAAACTCTTTAATGTACCCAATTCTCTATCCAAAGTTATATCTAAGACTCGCCAAGACTCAACTATTTATATCTTTCCTAATACAATACCATGGCCCCCATCTCATGGGTGAGCCTTCAAAACCGACCAAAAACAAGGGGATAAGACCCCTTTGACTCCTACCTATCTATGTGCTCCACGTCCACATTGCACGAAGACTTTACATATTTTTACAAAATTGACTAAGTTAACTCAATTCTACCCCTTGGGACCCCATCCCAACCAGCCCCCAACACAAAGATTGTGACTCACCCTTGAGTCACTCGATTGGTTGTTCCACTTTCTAGCAGAGATCATTGAGTGCCTTGGTCAATGTCTGAAGCTCTACGATACTCTGTTATGTTGCTTTTTGTACTTCTTGGACCAGCATCTTTGTGGTTGGCCCCTCTACTACAAGTTGCATAGTCCTTTGGGTATGTTGCATGGCCTTCAGCTTCTCATGGATGTTCTGTGAAAGCTAGCAGGCTTCCTCTGTCTAGGGTTGAAGTCGGTCTCATAGCAAGGAATGCTTCTTCTGCAATTCCTGGATGTGTATCAACTTGGCCTTGCCTTCCTGCAAGCGTGCAAAGCGCTGGACTGGTGCCAATGTCACATCATCATATTAATTTCATCATATTGTTGTTTCACTTCCGTGATTTATGTGTTCAACTTTTGCAGTGTAGGATCCTCTTGCAGTGTATCCCATAGGCCCACTGCCTGAGTGAATAGCTTGTCGCAACCCTGAACTGCGACATCTAGTTGACCCGTGGACTCTTTGATAGTTGCGCCTCTTTGTTCCTGAACCTCTAGTGGCGTGGTCAACTACAACTTCAACTGTAGCTCATCTAGTTTCATTCCAAAATCAAAAATCACCTTATCAATTTTCTCCTTTGAAGTACGCATTGCACCAGCCAATTTCCTCACTTTGGCTGAGACCTCTGCATCTTCTAGTACATTGAGCTCACGCACAGACTTGTAGGCCTGCTCAATTGTTGTTATTAGGTTTTAGCGCTATGTCTACAATTCCTCCTGTTCCTTCAGTGCCTAATTTTTTTCTATGAAAATTTGCTCCTTGTTGACTTTAAATTCACTCACGACAATGAGTGCGCACTGCTCTCTGATTTTCAATTCGTTGGAGACTCCCTGATGCAACGCATGAAGTGTCTGGAGCGGCAGTGCGTTAAGGTTCAGCCCCATATCCTTCACTGTGTTGAGCATAGTGCGATCCTTGTGCGATTCCACATAGACTGACCCCTCTTGAAGAGCAATGACTCAGAGATCCCGTGTCTTTTTAATCTCAGCTATTGTGCCACTTCCCTATGTCAGGCTCGCTTCCACTCTGCTCGCCTATCCAACACCCACCAGATTGTTGGATTAGAGGGTCCTGACCTAGGTTCAGAGTTAGTTGTGCCAACCAACAAAAACCTACACCACTAGCCCTTTCGACAACAAACCACATATCGTAAGCTGCAGTCTCACCCGAAGCAGTATTAGGGGATGCAAGAACCAAGTTTCTGCATCTAGAGACTAGTGTGATGTCTTTCAACGCCTTAGATCTACTTCCACGTAGATCATTAGTCTTCTAGGGCTCTTCACTGCACTAAGTTAAAATGGCCTCCAGCTCTTCACGAAGGTCCACGATAAGTCCTTGCGGACCTTACACAGTCAATTTACCTACTTTCGCACATAAACAAGCAACCCTAAATCGAGTTTCGCATAGATCTATTTAATTCATCTGAAAACATACGAGAAATAGCTTCTAACTTCGCAGAAGTGGATAACCACTTACTTCATGTGTTATTAAGATATATTTAGTTAATTTGTGCACCAATCATTCAATATTTCATAAATATATCATTAATCGGCATCATATAATATAAACAGATTCAATGGAAATACTCAGTAATTCTTCAAAAAGTTGTCTTTATTGATTTTCAATTCACTGGTTACATACTCTTCTCACCCTGCACACACAACTGCAGGGGTCTGCGCACTCAGCTGCAGACTCTACCCAGGCCTCCTACACACTCAACTATAGGAGCCTTCCCTTCTCTACCTAAGCGTAGGAAGCAGAGCCTTCCTACCTTAGCTCTTGCCCAAGACAACGAAACTCTTCAATGCACCCAATTATTTATCCCAAGTTATATCTAAGACTCGATAAGACTAAACTATTTAGAGCTTTCCTAATACAATACCATGGCCCCCAGCTCATGGTTGAGTCTTCAAAACCGACCAAAAACAAGGGGCTAAGACCCCTTTGACTCCTACCTATCTACGGGCTCCGCATCCACATTGCGCGGAGACTTAACATCTTTTTACAAAATTGTTTACAAAATTGACTAAGTTAACTAAATTCTACCCCTTCGGACCCCATCCCAACACTACAAGACAGGGGTAGTATGACCTTTGGAAAAATGGGGTGAAGGGACAACTTCCAAGCAAAGCTAAATAGTACACCATAGAGAAGGTGGAGGAAAACTTTCCTCACCTCATTTAATAGAAGCTTTTGGGGAACAAATGTAACACCCTCCTCCCACATTTAACCAAGTTAACTGGTTCGTTGGGGTAAACATGTGACGAGAGGCTACTACAATCTGATTCAACTCCCCATGTACAATTAAGGAATTACAACTGACACAACACAACCAATCTCACCTTCTGCACATGCCACAAAACCTATAGTAGCCAACCAACCCTTCCAGGTGATCAACCCATGTGATAACTTGAAACTTCACTACCCTAGAGCCTCATTTTCTCCCGTGACATGGTAATGCATGTTACTGGGGCCCTCTAGTCGCTCTCACATCGTGGGCATGCAAGCGACTGGGGTCTTTTTCAACTAGTTCTGAGCCTGGGACCCTGAATTTTGTGCCACTTTTTCAAGGACGGGACTCAAGCCGCTGCCTAGAACTCCATGAAACTTTTAGGAATGAAAATTAACATCGAAACAATGATACAAATGTGAATACTTGAACAAAGACTTGTTTGGACCCCTACTAGCCATGACAGGAATTTCGTCAAACATGTCACAACTATGCATTCTACAGGTCATAACAACATATTTGAGCATAGGGGTCTCATACTTATATGAGAATCTCTAAGAAGCATTGATACATTATCACATTAATTGTATTATCATCTATTAGGGCATATATTCATTGTATATTCATTTACAAATCAAAACATGATGAGAGCCATACATCATCATTGTCATAAAACATGCTCATAACCAGCATATAACCAATAAAAATAACAAGGATACATCATCCATAAATGCCTCATATGAACGAGTACATTTACACATGAAATACCAAGGAGAAATAGTTCTTATTAATGAACGATTAGGCCAACTAGTTTTGGTACTTCCAAGTACCACCCGACCATAGATTGGTGAACCAAATATTCCTTTCAACAAATCACCCTCGTGCCATATTCCAAGCATGAATGTGGGACTTATAACCGAAACAACTAGGGCTTCTCGAGGCTACACCACCTCACCCTCAACAATAGATCCAAGATTTACCATAATCCCCACTGGATCACTAGGCCATAAACAATAAACATACAATATCAGGATTTACTGTAATCCTCACCAAATCACTAAGACAAAAACAAGCATGGATTCTACTAGATCTCTCCACCTACACCATGAATTATTTTTCCATCCCAACCTCTCGGCTTTACCGTGTATCCCTCCATTACCGGTCAAGGGGTTCCTAGGCCTACGCGGTCTCCACCCTCTGGGCTTTACCATGTATCCCATCCCGGGATTCCTAGGCCCAATCAAGGGTACTCACCACTGAGCTTTACCGTTTATCCCATCATTCACCAGTCAATGGATTCCTAAGCCCAATCGAGGTGTTCACATTCAATCTTTACCATGTATCCCATCCTGGGATTCCTAGGCCTTGTGAATAACAATGGGACCACCACACTCAGCTTCAAACCATCCAAAAATCCAGATCAACCACATACAAAAGAACCCACCACACCATGGTATCCGAAAATAGAAAGACTAGGCTGAAAAACATTGTCACACTTGGAAAAACCCATGCCCATGATAGCAAGAGAACCAAGAACACACAAGCATAACTATGCATGCTAAATCTAGCAAGGAAATCACACATGCAAATTGACACCTGCAAATAATCATGTTGTAGTTGCTAGATCATGCTCTTCCTTGCTTGATATTTGCTTCCTCTTGCCTTCTTTTCTTTTCTTGATCCAGTGTTGAAGTGCTCCACGAAAAATCTAAGTGTCCAAGAGTTTGAGAGAGATAATAAAGAGAGAGCTCCAAAACTGAACTGGAAAAAGGTACCAACTGATCCTTAGAATCCTTTTGAATAATGAGGACTCTATTTTCTTCGTTTTCCATTATTTTCATAAATAATATGCCAATTAATGCTTTGCCTTTCCAAAACCTTTTTCATTTCCTTTACCAATTTCCTTATCCATAATAAACCAAATGAACACCCACACTAGGATGTCTTTCCTAACATTCAGCTTGGAATAATTGTCCCATAACCGTGGTTATTATTTTGCCTTTATTAACTTTTATTACATGGAATTTTCACTAGGGTTGTTACAAAAAAATCCTCTCAGAATGGGAGGTGTGATCTGGATTGGATCATTATATTTTTTCTAATCCATATTGATGCATTTGGAGTGGAAAAAGTGAAGTAATCATCTCACGGGACCGTTTTTATTGGCAGAACCTAGTTTGGAGAAACGGGGTCTGAAACCCTTCATGATTGTTTTGAGGCACAAAATGAATTTTTTTGGGGGTAAAACTTTGCCTCTATGGCGTAGAAAATTTTTATGTTTTTCTACACACAAATATCTTTCCAGCTGTGCAAGAAGTGCGTCAATCGGAGTATGTATACAAAAGTTATGCCACTCATAATTTGACCTTCCTGTTTTCAAACCTATAATTCTAGAGGATGTCGTGTCAACCCCAATTATTCATGGAAAAGGGGCTAGCCACATGTTTTTGATGTAAAATACTCTAGAATATTATATATTATAACTCTTGTTAAGAGTTGATGTTGTCAAACTTAGCCACGTGTAGGTTATCGGGTTGTGTTATAACCAGGCCACTAGGAGGAAGAGGCATTCCATTCTTTCAAGAGAATTTTGTTCCATAGTTGAGAAAAGATAGCCAAGAGGGATAAGAGGTAGATCACACAAGGAGGATTTTTGTAACACCATCCTCCCATATTTACCCAATTTAACTATTCCATTTGGGTAAACATGTGCCCAGAGGCTACTATGATGTGATTCAACTCCCCATGTAATGTTAAGGAAGTGGAACCGAGAAAACCAATCCAATATGACCTTCCACACATGCTAGAGAACCTTCAAGAGCCAACCAACCCTTCTAGGTGACCAATCCCTGAGACAAGTTGACATTTCACTAATCTAGACCCTCAGTCACTCCCATGACAAGCCATGCATGCGACTAAGGCCTTCTAGTTTCTCCCACAACAAGGGCATGCAAATGACTGTGGACTTTTTCAACTAGTTCTGAGCCAACGACCTCAGATTTTGTGCCCTTTTTTAGGTCTGGGACTCATGCCATTGCCCAAAACTTCATGAAACTTTCATAAATGATAAATAACATTGAAACAAAGGTACTAATGTAAACACTTGATCAATTATTTGATTGGACCCCTTCTAGCCATCACAGGAACTTCATGAAACATGTCGCAAATATGTAATCTACAAGTCATAATAATATATATGAGCATAGGGGTCTCATACTTATCTAAGATTCGTAAAGAAGCAATGCTTCCATATCACAATAGTTTCATTATCACCTATTAGGTCATGTATTAATTGTACATTCATTTTCAAAACAAAACATGATGAGCAGCATACATCACGTATGTCATAAAACATACTCATAACCAGCATATAACCAACATAAATACCAGGATATAACAACCATAAAATCCACATATAAGCCAGTGCATTCACACATGAAATAAAGAGGAGAAAGAGCTCTTATAAATGAATGCAAAAGCCAACTAGGTATGGGACTTCCACACCCGACCATAGATTGGTTGAACCAAATATTTATTTCAGCCAATCACCCTTGTGCCATATTCCAAGCATGAATGTGAGACTCAAAACCAAACCAAACCAAACCAGGTTTCCTCAGGCTTTACCACAATCCCCACTAGATCACTAGGCCCTAAACAAGCATGGATGACATCGGGTTTCTCCACCTACACCGTAAGGAATTTTCTCCTAGTCTCTATGTTACAGGGAAAAGTGTCTATATAGAACTGCTCTATCCCACTAAGGTGTGACAGCTGCCTTAGAAACAAACAGAGAAAAGCTACTTATGTTTTTCCTTTATGAATTATAGATAGAGAGGAACAGAAAGACCAACCTCTGTCTTGCGCTAATCCCTTGATTCGATCCCTCTCTTCTTTGATAGTCCTCAGCTACCTGCTCCCTTGCACGCCCAGCTTCACAAAGTACCTGTAAGATCACAGAAGCATAGCACTATACAAAGACATGGATCTATAATCATAAACAATCTAGGATCAGATGTAAATTGACCATACAAATGTAACAAGCATCAATGATACAAAAGCATGGAGGAAAACTCAAATAGCTTTTATTGATAAACAAGAAAAGAGCCAGGAGGAGTTACAACCAGTTGTTTCGACCCAGCATCAACCTCCCAGCAAAGAAGCCCCTCTTCACCTCAAACAAAGCTTAGATCACCCAACAATCTGATGTTTGTCTCTAGAAACCAACAGCAATTCCTTACAATATGCAAAATTCCAACCTCTGGATCTCTGGGATGAGGGATCCATATATAGATATCTGTAAGGGGGATGAGTCGGCTTGTGATTTGATTAGTGTCTTCTCTCTGATAGTTCTTACTTCCACTTGGATACTGAGGGCCTCTTACTCATCCTTGGTCGAATTCAGTGAGGCAAGTGTTACAGGAGAAGATTCTGGAAGCTTCCATTGCCTCTCCACCTC
The DNA here is from genome assembly GCA_031772625.1 of Pinus tabuliformis. Lineage (NCBI taxonomy): Eukaryota > Viridiplantae > Streptophyta > Pinopsida > Pinales > Pinaceae > Pinus > Pinus tabuliformis. The sequence continues at coordinate 142,520,051 of CM062810.1, forward strand.
GCAGAATGACACTGCCATTTGTCATTTCTCGCCCATCGCACCCCACAGAAGGGACTTTTGAATTGCAACGCACCCTCACAGTGTATTTAGGTGAGATGCAACGCACTTAGCCAGTGGAGCAGCTGCAATGATCCTGTTTTGACCAATTCTGAGCAGTTTCTCATGGAGGACTTCTGGGAGAAGCTGTAATCTGTTGACCTTGTTCCTTTAGGGGTTAGAACAACACTTTTAGGGACTTAGGATCCCTTGGTTTATGGACATTTCATGCTTGGGGTTGTAGGGCCCAAAAATGTCTATAACAGTTGCCCCCTAAAGTATGAGGCCGTTAACCTTTTGGTGTCGGGTGAAATGCTTTATTATGAGGATCCGAAGTTCTTTCAATGCTGGGAGGAGACCTGTAATAAGATACAATACAATACATTATCTTCATAATATTTTCATGATCTATCTGAGGCGGGCATTCCCATGCTCAGCTTTATAAATTCATTTTCATGTACATAGGACAGACAATCGTCTGAGTGTAGACTGATGATTCTGATAGAGCCATCATCCTTTTGAGTGGATGATTATATGTGCGGCAATGATGTACATTTAACATCTTTATTTCCCTGAATATATACCGTAGCCCGGATGGATGAAACTAGATCCGGGGTCTTCAATCTCATCCGATCTTCACTCGAAGTACAAGTCGAACCATGTGAGAAATGTTCTGAAGTCGAACATGGAAAGACATCGCTTGATTACCAGTCAATGATGTAAACTGTTAACAAGCGCGAGAGGAATCACTGATAATGATAATGACCCTCAAGGTACTACAGTACAATTCACGTGGTGTGAATAAAGGACGTGGCGTCGAACACCACGCAAAATCTTTCGGTCGAAGGCCATTGATGTAAACCTATCGCCGGAAGTGAGAAACTTGCCATTGAGGCATGCAAGCTTCAAAGTACTGACTGGGGTGTTCCTAGATCAACTTCTTGGATAATGAGATGATGTCGACAAGAAGTGATCTGTCACAGGAGGGCCTTAATGAATCCCACATCAATGACACGGAATGGAGCAAATGATTTTAATGGAGGTGAAAGCTATTTGGTGATATAAGGTTCAGGGTGGCGGTCATGAAAGAATGGAGTATAATGTATGGTAGTGGGTGAGACACAGGTGAATTCTCTGAATGACTTCTCCTGAACATATCGGTGACAATGATGTGATGGATTGGTATCATTAACCCCAAATGTGGATGGTATGGCGTGACCATGGTGATGTGACCAGTGAATGAAACAACCCAACCCGACTCGGACACAGAGCGGAAGTGTCATGTTCAAGAGCGACTTGCTACCAACAAAGTTTCTTTGAGTTTTCTTCCCAATTTTTCCCCAGTCATTGCTAACCAGTACTTCTTTATTTTTGTCAAGCTTGAGGAGGATAACATATGCTTGTTCTATAATTTTCCCTTCGGGCAAACCCATCGCTATGTTTTAACAAGCCTAGCGATAGTGAAACTCGTTCTCGTCTATAGACAAGTTTGTCGCTATTAATATTTTTAACGAGTTTAACGACAAAGATAACTCGGTCCTTTTCAATTTTAGAGAGTCTGAAAAGGAACGTAAAGGTAACTCCAAAATTCCTTTTTCGTCATCTAATCCCTTAAGTCCGAAAAATTATAAAACAATACAGAAGGGATGGATTTTCGATACTTTTAACGAGCCGAACAAAACAAGCGCTCGATCTTTTTGTGTAATAATCCCTCAGGTTCAAAAAGATTAAAATCTAGAGGAGGGATAGCACTTCCTGTCCCTTTAACGAGCTGGAGAGGCCAATGGCTCGGCAATCTTTTCATATTTTACGAGTCAGTTGAAAATAGCTTAAAGGAGACTCGTCTTTTGAGGAACGAGTGATAAAACGGGTAGCAGCGGATTCCAGGTAAGGTTTGGAATTTTCCAATCACGGCAGTGTCACAAGGATGGCTAGTGAAATCACTCTTCACAGTTGTTCCTCAAAATGGGTAAACAATCAAATGGAGGTGAATGATCGGCCAATGAAAAATTGGAGGTGATGGTGCAAACACGACCAAGGCTTTAACGGCTGAAGTACTACATTCACGATGGTTATTTACCGGGGAATAGTTCATTTTTTAACGAGCTTAAACGCGGGTGGAAACATTTGCTCATGTCTTATGTTTATTTTTTAACGAGCTTGAACTATGTGCTAAAACTGCTCGATTGAATGGTCCCTTTTTTATTTTACCATAAATAGCTCTGTTCTTTCAAAGATTGTACTGTATCTTTAACTGCTTCATCAAACTAGTCATAAATGAACAATATATGCTTGAAAACGAGTTAGAACACTAATATTTTACTTTGAACTACGTAAAAAGTAATGAAAAAGCGTTTTTACCTCTCATTTTACCATTTCATTTGAACTTTGGTTTGTTGGAGCTTTGGAGGTGCTTTTCCCCCTTGATTTTCGTCAGCTGATTTCGGGAGATTCTGTGGATGATTCTCGGCGCCGTCTGGACCAGGTAGGAGCTAAACCTGAGCTCTTTCATTTCATGGTTTCCATTTTGCATTTTGAGCTTGATTCCTAGCTTTTCTGAGCCCCTGGGGTTTGAAGAACTCGTTCTGCCTTCAGCGCACCCTCTGTGTATCGAAAGGTGCGTTGAATGTTGACCTGTCTAAAGGCTATCTGACATTCAACGCACCTAGAACACTGCTGCAGGTGCGTTGGGCGCAAAAAAGGAATTTAATGCACAATTTTTGATGGAAAATTTTGCCTGTTTCTTACCAAAATCAGGATCTAACTCTTCTCTTGTTTGTTTTTCAGAGATCTTTGGAGTAAGATGACCATTACATGGCGAGAACGTGAGCATGAAGAAGAGGACATGCTTGCCCTACATGATCCGGTTACAGTGAACGCACTGCGGAACTGTGGCTTGCTGAAGTTCTTCCGCATTTCTAGCATGAGACAGCAGATCAACTTACTGCAGTATTTTCTCAATGCTTGGGATCCTACCAATCAGGTTTTCCAGATCAGGGGCAAATCTATCCCCTTGACTGTAGTAGACATCTATTTCTTGACTGGCTTGTCGAGGCGAGGTGCCCCCATCTCTTTATCAGGTTCGGCCCGAGGAAGCGACTCTGTGAGAGATTATGTTCGCCGGTACTGTAGAGAAGGATCTCAGCCGAGTAAATATGGCAATATCATCATCCGTGATGTCACTGACAGGTCCCTCAGGACTATTCTATTTACTTTTGGTAGGATGGCTGGTGGTGCGGCTCTTCATGTAGCCAACCGATCTTACATGCAGTATGCCTTGGAATGCCTCCAACCGGAGGTGTTCAACTGGTGCGACGCAGTGCTTCTTGTGATGAAAGAATAGTTGACCAAGATAAAGAGCGGGAGGTTGAAGAACTTTGGGTACGGTTCTATTTTGACTGCCTTTGCCTTGGAGAAGATACCACTGATGCAGCCGCAGTATATTGCACTCGATTTACCTTCTCCTACTGAACCACGTATGCAGAGATGGGTTTACCATATGTCTAGGCATGCTGGCTAGTCTCAAATTTCATTTTCTGATACCTTCTTCAGGTGGTTTGATCATCAGGAGATGGTTTATTCCAAGTATCCATATGCTGGCATGGACTTCCGGGGTGATCCAGATTTAGTACTGCCGAATGGCGAACAATGGGGCGCCATTGGTAAAATCTTTGACCATATTTTTGTTTATCATTTTTCATTTATAATGTCCTTGTGCTTTATTCTATCAAGACTTTAATCAAACTCATGTGTACATGCAGATGTTGGTCCTGTTCGTCCAGTAGTTCGCCTAAGAGTACTAGCTGCTGCCCCAGCAGGAGACGCCGTCGAAAGGGCTATCCTTCGCGACCTCGACGTGGCCGAGACTCTCACAGCATTACAGGAGCAGGTTGAGGGCCTCACTCTTGGTATTCCAGATGTGAGGACTGACGAGCTCCCTTTGAGGTTATAGCGGCATACTACTGGTGTGCCCAGACGATGGACTCGTCTTTTACGCATGATCGCACAGGCTGTGACTTGCTATCATGAGCATCATTAGACTAGGGTGCCCCCTAGCATTTTGAGTTTTTGGGTCATTTGACCGATTTTGTCTTGGTTACAGAACATTATGTGTAAACCATAAACAGTTATATATATTTTTGACTTTCGGAGTTTTACTTTGGTTAAGTTACATGATCCAAATGCAAACATTGATGGTATGTTTCTTTTTATAAATGTTGCAAATGTCTATCTAACACATAATTTGCTAATGAGTCAGTTAATGTATTTAAGTTTCTGGAAATATGTTGATATTGAATAAAATCAAATTGTCTTTCCAAAATCTTAACCCTTAGGAACATGCGATAAATAGCTGGGTTTCAGACGGAATATATACCATTGAGTTGTAGTATTACGAGCTGTGAGTCTAGCCTGACAATTAGTCGGCGTATACCATGTGTGATGGCATCAAAGAGAAGTTCTATCAACGCGTTATATTCAGTGATATTATTTGTTGATCGACCAATACATACCCCTCTGAAACTTACTAACTCGCCGCTCGGATCAAAAATAGCCTAGGCTGCGGAAGATAGGTTCCGTGAACTACGACTCGCTCCGTCGGCATATCCAACACACGACTCCAATAGGTTTTACATCTTCAATAAATGTAAAAAGTGGATTACTTGACCAAAATAAACACTTTAGCAAAAACAAAAACATAACAAAAGCATATAGGTTACCATTACGCATAGTAACGCTTGAGGTACAACCCATTACGAGGTTGCGCCAGTGGAATTCCATCATAATCCATTAACTCGTAGGCTCCTTTTGCTAACACTCGTTTAACAATATAGGGGCCCATCCATAAAGACTTAAATTTACCTGCTCCCAATTTATCGGATTCTTGGTCATAAAGCAAGACCAAGTCACCTTCTGAGAAGACATGGGGTTTGACATTTTTGTCGAACTGCGCCTTGACTCGTTTCTTATGGGCTTCGTTAGCCAAAGTGGCATCACGACGGGTTTCATCCAATTGGATTAATTCCAAGAAACGAGCTTCTTCTTCTGAAGTTCCGGGGAGGAGATCAATTGCGAGTTTGAGAGACGAGATTTCACACTGGATTGGTAAGACTGCTTCCAGGCCATATACCAGTTGGAAAGGTGTAAACCTGATTGCATTCCTTACCGATGTTCGGTAAGCCCACAAGGCTGAGTACAGGATTAGGTGCCATTTTCTCTTGTGAACTCCAATCATCCTTTGCAGCATGCGCTTTAGGACCTTGTTGATTGCTTCAACTTGTCCGTTGGCTTGCGGATAATATGGAGTAGAGCTGTCGTGAGACAACCCTAGTTTGGCAGCTAATTCGACCATCATGTGATTGCGAAAATGCGATCCATGATCTGTGACTGTAGCCTATGGTACGCCGAATCTGGCGACTACATGATTGAAAAAGAAGAGGGCAGCTGTTTCACCAGTATTATCTAATGTAGGCATCGCCTCGGCCCATTTGGTAAAATAGTCAACTGCAACTATGATATACCCATGCCCCCCGGTCGAGGTGGGGTTACATGTCATGAAATCGATGCCCCATTTGGCGAATGGCCCAACAGCAACTATTGGCTGCAGAGGTGCGGGTGGTATTCTGGTTTTGCTATCGAAAATTTGACAAGCATGGCAACTTCTGACTGCGGTTATGCAATCTTTGAACATTGTTGGCCAGAAGTATCCTGCTCGTAAGATTTTTTGCGCTATAGCATATCCAGACTGATGCCCCCCACACGCGCCTGAATGACAATCATTCAGGACTTTTTCAGCCTCCTCATGGGTGAGGCACCTTCTCAGAACTGTATCGATACCACGACGGTAAAGTGTGTCACCGACGATCATGTAGTCTTTTGCTTGGTATCGAATATGTTTTTGTTCAGTGTGTGAGGTGTTTGGCCTGTATTTTTGGGTTTGGAGATAAATTATTATATCCCCATACCACTCATTGCTTGAAGATATCAGAAACAAACTTTCTTCCATGATTGTTTCTTCGGACGTTTCATCGTTCGACGACGATGGGAGATCACACAATAATTCTGCGAAGGCTAGAGCTTTCTTCGATTTGGATTTTACAAATTCCAGATCGAACTCTTGTAGGATTGCTATCCATTTTGAATATTTGCCCCCCAGCAACTGTCACGACAATATATAAGTCATGGGGTTGCAATCTGACAGAATGGTAGTTTTCTGAAAGAGGACATAGTGTCGAAATCTCTGTATCGCTTGAACAGCTGCGAGTGCTAGCTTTTCAACGTAAGAATATTTGCTTTCTGTATCATTTAAGTTTTTACTTAAATAATATATGGGATGTTCTATTCCATCGACTTCTTGAACTAAAACCATTGCGATGGTCGTATCCGCTGCAGCCAGATACAGGTTAAAATATTTTTGATAATCAAGAGCGTACATTAATGATGCTTTCATTAGTGATTCTTTTAAAGCATCAAAGGAAGCTTGCGCAACCTGATCCCAAAGAAAGGGCACTTCCTTTTTCAAAAGACATGTATAACCTTTAGCAAGTTCGGCATAATTTAGAATGAACCTCCTCAGAAAGTTCGCTTTCCCTTGGAGTTTCTGAATCTGAAGCAAATTCGAAGGTGGAGGCAAATTTATGATTACTTGGACCTTACATGGGTCGAGACGAATCTCGTCCTTCGAGACTACAAAGCCAAGTAAACGACCTGAACTGACGCAAAATACACATTTGTGTGGATTGAGTCGTATCTTGTAGTGTCGGCAACGTAGAAATATCGCTCTTAAATGCTGCGGGTGATCGGTCCGCTTTCGCGAATTAGCCGGAAGGTCATCGAGGTATGGTTGAACGATGTTTTTGATGTCATGGAAGGCATAATTCATTGCCCTCTGAAACGTTTTCCCTGTGTTCTTTAAACCAAAGGGTAATTTTCGATATGCGAACGTGCCCCACGAGCAAATAAATGCAGTCTTTGACTGGTCCTATGGGCGGATATTTATTTGATTATACCCGGAGAATCCATCCATGAATGAAAAGATTTCGCATCCAGCGCATTCATCAATTATCTGATCAATGAAGGGTGTAGGGTAGTTGTGTTTTGGACAAGCCTGATTTACATCCCTATAATCGATGCACACCCTAATTGTTCCTTGTTTTTTCATAACAGGGACAATATTCGATACCCAATCGGTTAGAGGAACCGGGTAGATGAAACCAGCATGGAGAAGTCTTTCAACTTCTGCCTTAATGGCAGCGGCTTTCTTGGGGTGCACCTGCCTTAGCCGTTGTCATACTGGTTTGACATCTGGATACGTCTTAATTTCGTGTTCAACGATACTCGAGTCAATGCCTGGCATTTCACTGTATGACCAAGCAAAGACATCTCTCAATTCGCGAAAAAGAGCGTTATATATTTCCAGTTCTGAAGGAGAACAACATTTTCCAACATAAATATTCTCTACAACATCTGTTTTGGTCGAGATATTTATGGCGATAGTCTCTTCAATGTTGGACAAGTTTCGCTCGGAATCCACCGTGTTTACAGTATTTGATAGGAAATCAAAGACTAAAGGATGATAAAGGTCATCTTTAGTATCTTCTCCACAATCTGGAAGAAGGGAACGATGGTGGGAATCATTCCATGGTGCTCCTTCAATTACCATTGATTGGACAATTCCTTCGTCAGTGACATGCACTTGCGACCAAGGATCTGAAGGGGTACCATATTCTTTAGACCTATCTATCCAAACGCTTGATGAGCGTTGATTTGGGTTTGCCTCCCATGCTAGGAACATTGATTGCTACAATACTTTCGTTGGGTTTGGGGGCAAAACCATTGCATGATCCATGTCGATATCGTTTTCTGAGATCTTTTTAGAAGATATCATATTGCAGGTTCCTATCGACGCCACTTCCACCAGGTTGATTGGAGGTGGAAAGGCGAAAGTTCCCATTAGTATAGGATCTTTTAGTAGGCCTACTCCGATATTTTGAAGTGAATGGGGGCTTCCATGGATCATGGGAATGCTTCCTGTAACTTGAGAACCATTGGGGAGGAAATTTTGTTGATCGACGATTGTAATCCCTCCTTGAAAGGGAAATGCAATCTTCCTAAAATAGGTCGACACAACAGCCGCCATAGCATATATCCATGGTCTTCCTAGTAGGATGTTGTAATCAAGATTCCCATCGATGACTTCAACATCTATTTCTACCGTTTTCCCTCCTAGTTCAACTTTCAAGTTACTTAGGATACCATATGGGGTATATGTCCTTCCGTTGAATGCTTTTAATGTCGTCGAATATCTCGACAAGGTTGGAGATCCTAAAGTTTTCCAGCAACTCATCGACATAATGCATGTAGATGCTCCCTCATCAATAATTGTTCGATGAACAGTTTTGTTGAGGGCTTTCACTTGAACAAGGAAAGCTAGTTGAGCTGGTAATTGAGGATTGTATCCTTTATGGTCGAAGGATACAAGATTGGAATCCTTTGGGTCTATCCCACCAATGGCTGATAATAAAGCCTGCCTTTGGGATGGGTAATTCTGTAGTACTTCAAGAGTCGACATAGCGGATGGCGATTGGGCCAAATATTCCACTATATTATAATGTTGTGCCGCTCTAGCGCGGGGATTAAACATCGACTTGTGTACTACTCCCTTTGGCGGTTTTATCGTCAATTCAGGAATGATGGGTGGCGCAACTTATGTCGAAGTTGTTGTCGAACTACTAGGTTGATCTTTATCCTTGTTGTTCGACAATTGTGGATTCCCATAATCTTTGTTCCTTGTCGATATCAAAGCATCATTTAGCTGTTTTGAAATCGACAACATTAGCACTTGAGACGGGGAAGCATTTCCACTTTCAACCAGATTTGTTCCTGGATTGGGAAGCGGATCAGTTAACACTGCGGAGGTTTTTGAATTCTTGAAGAATTTTTTAAGCTCAGCTCTGTGTGGACAATCTGCGGTCCGATGATCCTCATCGCATATCATGCATGGAAATTTTGGTTTCCTATCTACAGGAGGGTTTGAAGAAGATTTTTCAGGTGATGATTCCTCCTGTTTCTTCTTCTTCCCTTTGCCTTTCTTCTTGATCCCTGGTTGTTTGGTTTCTTTGCCTTTATCTGTTGATACGGCATTTACTTCCGAAGCAAGAAGTTCATCTTTTGCATTTTGACTTGAAATCTTACGGGCCTTTTTGGATGTAGCCTTTGTCGTTTTCATGTCTGTTGTGCCAATCACGCCATCGCCGGCATGAGAGTCATTATTCGATTTAGGAGGAGGATGAATTGAGAATTCCAGTCTAGGGGCGTCAGGTATTTTATCATAGAGCGTGCCGGACTGAGTGTAAATCAAGTCCAGATATTGCGCACGAGCAATAACTTGCTCTTCTATTACGACTCCCCCCTTTGCCACATCTTCTGTGATGGAAGGTAGTAATGACTTGATAAACCATTCAGCTAAGAGCTGATCAGGGACATATGTTTTTACCATTCTACGACGACGTCGCCACTCATGTATATGATCAGATATGTGAGTGGCCGTCATCTATTTGAAATTGGTAAGAAGTTATGTTCCCGTTTCGTACCTTATTGGTAACTGAAAATGGGTTAAAAAGGTTGTGGCTAAGGTATTGAAGTTGTCGAACGAAGCTCTAGGTAATTCGATGTACCATTTTGCCGCTGGACCCATTAACGTCCTCTAAAAGAGGCAAAGTCTTATCGAATCATCATTTAGGGTGTTTGATGAACACCATAGATGAAAGGTCATCACGTGATTCGATGGATCTTCACCCGGATTTCCATTAAATTTAGGAATATCTGATGGAAGTTTATGCGGAATCGCCGGCCACCAAGGGGCGTAAGCGATTGGATCGTTTGTTAACCTATTTAAATCAGGTAACTCTAAAGTTACCACAAAGGGTAATTACTGATTCAGGTTAGGCGAAGCATACCCAGGATAAGATGGGATTGCCTGAGCAGTTGGTCTTTGCATACCAGCATAATTCATTTGATACTGGTATGTTTGGTAAGGTTGGTGGGCATGACCATTGTAAAATGGTTGATTTTGACCGTTTTGAATGTACGGTTGTCCACTGTTAGCAAAGAATTGTTGCTCAGAACCTTGGTATACTTGTTGGAATTGCGGTTGTTGGTATTGCACCAGCCATGGTTGTGAAGTCATGTGTTGTTGCCCGATACTAACAGTTTGACCAAGATGAGTGGTAATTGTACCCGTCTGAACCTGTGTCGTTCCACCGGTCGGTGATTGTGGTTGAGTCGCAGGGTCAAGGGGCTGTTGCATTACAAAATGAGAAACCTGAGGTTGGCATACAACAGGTAGCGCTTGAACTTGCGACACCGTCACAATAGCCGATGTAGTTGGGATATTTGACATAGGTAATCATTGTTGCATCGAGTATACAACTCTTGGTTGTTGAGGTAGTATAGGTACCCAACCGCTTGAGGTAATTCCAGTATAACCTGAATGTTGTTGTGAACTCCTGTATGAATATCCTCCCGGAGGGGATAATGAAAGGGTATACTGCCCCCCATACGGTGGTAATCCAGAACTCAAGGGAATTGTTTGCCCTTGGGGACCGGACTACCCAAATTGACCTCCAAATGGATCAATTTGTTGAGACTCAACATAAGAGTTTCCGGATGTTATTCCGGATGAACAAACAGGAACCGACCATACTGTCGAAATAGCCCCTGAGTGGGCCCCTTCTAGCGGCTGAGAGCTAGTCGAGACAGATGGTATACCGGCGAACATTGTCGGAGTGATAGCAGGGAGTTCTGACGTCGCTATGTCAGACGACACAGTCCTAGATGTTGACGGTTGTTCAGACATTTGTAGTCTATCCAAAATATTACCTAGCGATTCTACAGGAGCTTCCGCTAGTGGTAGACTAACTTCTGACGAAGAAGGATATAGAGTGATCCCGACTCCAAATTGCGACGGAGTACTTGTTGGAGGATCTTCTACAATTTCTTCTATGGCAATCAAACCAGGTGGAAGGGGAAGACCGTCAGGTCCGTAGAATATTTCTGGTGCCGAAGAAGGTATGGAATCGATAGCGATAGATGTTTGAAGAGCAAGACTCTCCGAACCGGTCGAAAGTGGAACTGGTTCGGTAACACAAGTGTTTACTCTCAGACTAGGATCAGTATCACTGTCCTTCTGTGGCTGCTGAACTTCTTCTGTAGAGGCAAGGATTCCAAAAATGTTTCGAGTAACCGGAGTCTCTGATGTCGTTGGAACACTTGTTCTAACTTTAATAGGAGATTTGGAACCGGTTAAACGAGTTTTCTTTGTCCGTACTGGCTTCGATTCCGGAGACAAAGATGGTTGACTCGTAAGCCTCCACGAACGACGAGGTTTCAATTGACTTTCTTCCACGATTGCGGATTACTCGATCAACTAAAATAAAGGGAAAGTATGTTTCCGAATTAAATGAATTTTAGACGCTTTGACACAACTTGTTTTTTCAGTTTTTAAGAGTCGAGAAAAAACAAAAGATGACTCTAGTCTCCTTCGATTTTTAATGAGCCTGAAGTGACAAGTGCTCAGATGGACCTTTGCTGTTAAGGAGTCTGAAAAGGAACGAAAGGGTCTGCTCTAGAAATCTAGGTAGAGGGAGTACCAAACCAATCGCAAAACTGCAGAATACTTTTTACGGTACGGCAGTCAATCTTCCCGAATGTTGTGTTCAGTGCATTGCGATTGATAGGGCGGCAGACATGGCTTCCTATGGATAAAGGATTTAATCCTATTGGGGTCTCCCAAAATATACTCGACGGTACGTGGGAGCACAAGTCCTTACTGGCACTTATTGCCTCAAAGTGGAGGAATCACCCAACCATCAGTGAGAACAACAGTTACCAGGCTTTACGACGCCGGAATACGTCTCTAGCCTAGACTTCTAAATGTTGTGCATTAAGTTCCAAAGCGTTGTTAGATTCATTGAATTTATTTTAAATTGATCTTGTTTATGAAGTTTGCCTTTCGGGTTCACCATGAGATGTAGATGTAATTCCTAAAATGCAATCTAAGATGATAAACAAACTTTTTATCTCTTTTATGCAATGAAAATCCTAGCTACTAGGGAAAAGAAAGACAGAATCTTTTCACAAAGAGCAAAGAGCACACTCTAAATGCACTTTTCCTAAATCAAGCCAATCAGACTGTCTATATGCAAATGCACATGCATGTATTTGTTTTCGACTTTCTTAGTATATGGATGCTAAAAAGAAATTTGATGTACAAATCTGAATTTCTTTTCAAGCGACAAATATAAACAAGTTTCTTTTCGAAATCAAAAATTGAGACGATCACAACACCTTACGATTTTGAAATGAATACTCGTTCTTGACACTAGAAAATTACAAATTCAGACCAAAAGCAACAGTAACAGGATAATCGACCATCAACAGCAATCAAACTCTTTCCTACAATTGAAATCGACACTTGCGACAGTTTCAAATCAAAGGACGACAGTACAATTACGCTACTTTTGCAAAGGAGAACTGTAAATGACTCAAAAAACACACAAAAACATCTACAGTTCTTTTGTACAAAGGAGGCGGAATAACAGCAAGGAAAAGGGGTTTCAAACAGACATATACTGATCACAGGCAGCAAAATTCAGGAATAGAACTGGAAAGAATGATCCACAGAAACCACAACTGCACAGAGCTAGTCTGATCAGCGCACCTGTAACACAGAGAATCTGAAATGCAACGCAGGTTGTCCACTCGGGAAGTGCGCTGAAATTCAGAATCTCTGAATAGTACCTACGCTGGGCCAGAAACGAGACTCTGTTCGGTCTCCAGGTCACAGTTTGCAGTTCAGTTCTTGGTTTTTGGCCGAGTAAAAAGCAATCAGTAATGCAACAATCAGGGGTAGATCTAAGGAGGATCTAAGAGCTATCACAAGGGCAATCAGATAGTTTGTGAATCAATTGTTTAAATCATAAACAGATCCAGTAGATGGATTGAAGTAGCAGTTGTCTACTTTGCATTTGTTATGGCAAATGCAGTTCGAATGCTACTTGTAAGTTTATGAAATAGACAACAAAGAATGATAAACAAACAAACTAATTATTTCCCCAGCGGAGTCGCCATTTTGTTACAGGGAAAAGTGTCTATATAGAACTGCTCTATCCCACTAAGGTGTGACAGCTGCCTTAGAAACAAACAGAGAAAAGCTACTTATGTTTTTCCTTTATGAATTATAGATAGAGAGGAACAGAAAGACCAACCTCTGTCTTGCGCTAATCCCTTGATTCGATCCCTCTCTTCTTTGATAGTCCTCAGCTACCTGCTCCCTTGCACGCCCAGCTTCACAAAGTACCTGTAAGATCACAGAAGCATAGCACTATACAAAGACATGGATCTATAATCATAAACAATCTAGGATCAGATGTAAATTGACCATACAAATGTAACAAGCATCAATGATACAAAAGCATGGAGGAAAACTCAAATAGCTTTTGTTGATAAACAAGAAAAGAGCCAGGAGGAGTTACAACCAGTTGTTCCGACCCAGCATCAACCTCCCAGCAAAGAAGCCCCTCTTCACCTCAAACAAAGCTTAGATCACCTAGCAATCTGATGTTTGTCTCTAGAAACCAACAACAATTCCTTACAATATGCAAAATTCCAACCTCTGGATCTCTGGGATGAGGGATCCATATATAGATATCTGTAAGGGGGATGAGTCAGCTTGTGATTTGATTAGTGTCTTCTCTCTGATATTTCTTGCTTCCACTTGGATACTGAGGGCCTCTTACTCATCCTTGGTCGAATTCAGTGAGGCAAGTGTCACAGGAGAAGATTCTGGAAGCTTCCATTGCCTCTCCACCTTGTAGAATGACACTGCCATTTGTCCTTTCTCGCCCATCGCACCCCACAGAAGGGACTTTTGAATTGCAACGCACCCTCACAGTGTATTTAGGTGAGATGCAATGCACTTAGCCAGTGGAGCAACTGCAATGATCCTGTTTTGACCAATTCTGAGCAGTTTCTCATGGAGAACTTCTGGGAGAAGCTGTAATATGTTGACCTTGTTCCTTTAGGGGTTAGAACAACACTTTTAGGGACTTAGGAGCCCTTGGTTTATGGACATTTCATGCTTGGGGTTGTAGGGCCCAAAAATGTCTATAACACTCTAGGCTTTACCATATATCTCTCCATATAATGATCAAGGATTCCTAGGCCTAATCAAGACTCCAGTCTCCAGGATTCATCATATATCTTTCCATTCACTGGTCAAGGATTCCTAGGATTCAGATTCCACCTCACTCTGTTTCGAAACCATCCAGAAATCTAGCTTAATCGAATAAAAGAGTACCCATCACACCATGGTTATCCAAAAATGGAAAGGAAATGTTGAAGAACACTTTCATGCCTAGAAAAATCCATGTCAATGAACGTAAGAGAACCAAATATACACATGCATGTACCACGCATGCCAAATATAGCAAGGAAATCACACATGCAAATTGATACCTACAATTAATCTCGATGTAGCTACTAGATGTTGCTCTTCCTTGCTTTCCTTGATCCAATTCTAGAGTGCTTCAAGAAAATTCTAAGTGTCCAAGGGTGAGAGAGAGAGAGAGAATAGACAGAGAGTTCCAAAACTAAATTGATAAAAGATACCAACTAATCCTCAAAATCGTTTTTATTAGTGAGGCCTCTATTTTCTTCAATTTTCCATTATTTTCCTTCATTTTTCTCCTCACATGCAACCTATGACATTTCACCTTCTTCTTCTCCTAATTTCCATTATTTACATAAATAAAATGCCAATTAATGCCTCATACATTTCCATTTCCTTTGTCAATTTCCTTAGCAATAATAAACCAAATAAACACCCACACTATGATTTTTTTACCCAACATTCAGTGTGGAATACATGTCCCATGACCTTGGTTATTATTTTTCCTTTATTAACTATATTACATGAATTTTTGACTAGGGTTGTTATAGAACCCTCCCCCTTGGGGGAACACCATGCTCGGTGTTCAATGACACTTACAACCAACAAGACTGTTGAAAGAAAAACATACTACCCATGGACCTTTATAACTTATCTCGATGCAGTATTTACAATGATCAACCTACTAAGAAGTAAATCAACATGCCACATAACAACATAACAACCATGACAACATGACACATGTTGTCGCTCTCAGAGACAGCCTTGGATTTCTTACAAAACCAGTGCCTGGGCACATCTAGATTTTGTGTGTCTCAAATGATTCACAGTGAAATGGAGACCTCACATATATTATATATGTATATTAAAAATGGAATGGGTTGGTTCATTCATATAAAGGAGTAAGACATGAATTTATGGTACTTCTTCACATGTACAAATGGCATAAATATATGCATAAAACAGTGGAGGCTGGTAGTTCAAGGACTTGCAGCTTAATAAGTTTTTGTACAGCAAATGAGAGAAGATAAGGAGAAAGAGAAACTCATCACATAGAGCATAAAGCTTCTATAATTCTACTCTTAACACATAGAGCTTGAGGCATTAAGAATTTCTATACTTATTTGAGTTATGAGTAGATATAATGGATAAAAGGGGGACTGAATGTTATGATTCATGTAGCGCATATTTAAAGATATGGTTTCAATGATCCATACAAGCACATGTATTAACATTGTCGATACAAATGAATCTGTGAGGAAGTTTGAAATATTTCTAGCAGTTATGATTGCATTAATTCAGAGAAGAAACATAAACATAATGGGTTTTAACAGAGGAATAGCATACTATAATACTTGAAGGGGGAATCACCACCATTTCCTTGATATTCTGAAAGATCTGTATTATGAAGTTGTACAATCTTAAAATAACATGTAGAGTTTTCTTTAGAATTTCTTAACCTTTTTTAAGTCTTGTGTCCTATTTATCATGAGAGGAGGAGCATTGATGATTCATTACATCAAAAATCTTCGACCTGGTCTCAACTATCAGGCTGACTAGATGTCTCATCCAGGGATGGCTCTGTGGCCCAAAAACATTACAAAACATTAATCGCCTCATTAAAGGGAGGCACTTTACAAGATAAAAAATCAGTCAATCACATAATAATTTTAGCAAAATATCTATGTGCCCATATTGTGCTCACTTCTGCTTCAAGATGTAATTTTCTCACGGTATGGCCTCCTATACTGCTCAGCTGACTTCCGTCACTTCTGCCTTTACTGCTTGGACCAATCATCTTTTAAAGTTGGGAGTGGGCGCTATCAGTTTCACACTGTATATTGGAGCAGAAGGTCCCTGGGCAGTACTTCGCATTTCATCTGTATGGGGACACTATGCTAAGTAATAAAGTCTTCTCAAGCTACCACGTCCTTTTTAATTCTTGTCAGCGTCGACCCTTGTTTTGTGTCATAATGGGCCTTTCTAGATCATCCTATGTCGGGTTTGAATGCACCACCTGTTTTCTTTAAAGCCACAGCGGCCGACCCATCACGCCTTTAAATTCCTACAGAGAACTATCAGCGTCCTGATATGCCTAATGATGCACTTATGTCATGATATGGAGGACTTTCCAGCAATGGCCCTTATCACTAAAACATCACGAAACATGAGAGTTCTGGTCCCCTTTTTCCCCTTATGATTTATCCCCTTTTACTCCATTTGACCGGGGCTATGACCAAGCACTTAGCCCTAAGGCGCTAGGGCCTTTAGACTCTTGTCCGGAGGCATTTTTCCTTCGATACATGAAGTCCCATGCTTCGGTGATTTCTGATGTTTTTCATTGATATTTCCTCTAGACCCTTGTGATCTTCAATCTGCGTGGTTGGGCCCACCTAAGATATCGCAATTGCAATATGGGAGAGAATTTGAGGATGAGCGATTTTTCGGAGGGGGTCAAGAGCAGTAAGTGGTAAGCGAGGGGGGTTGTGAAATGATATGAGTGGAACATGTGTCAGTGAGGCATGGTGGGGAAACCGCTTTTCGAACCCCCCCTGCTAATAAAGGAAAACATGGCAAGGGGGTGCGAAAAGGCCTGAGAGCCCTTGATTAAGGCGGAGCCAATATGGGTCATCTAGAGATGGGGGCGTCTAGTAGATATGTGGCCTTTGAAAAAGGGACAGACTGAACAGTTGGTTAAATAAATTGTATAAAATATCGCATCTGAGAGAGACTTCGATGGAGGAGGAAACTTTGCTTTGTGCGATCGTCGATCGCAAATTTTTGATGGGTGATGTCATCATTGCCACGTGTCACCCTATGAGTGGTGACACGTGTCACCCAAAAATGCCTTTTTAAGACCCCTAAAAATGCCAAATCAGTATGCCACATGTACTTTGTACTGCCTCATCATGATGACATCAGCTGCCATGTGGATTCATCTGGACCAATGGTGTTTTGTCACGTGGCCCCTTAGAGGAGAGAGAAAAGACCCACCTACCTTTGGTTTTGCAACTGATTTTCTTTGTTAAATGCTTTTGGCCTTCCCGGGTTATTTAACACTAAAGGCCTTAATCTCGACTATTTTAGCGCTATTGGTGTATTCCTCCCATGATTCCCTTAAGGGCGATCCATTGTAGATGCTAAATGTCGATTGCGATATGCATGGGCCCCGCTAATCACCAATTTGCTGATGTGTCTTTCCTTAGACCCATGGATCTACAATTCACGATATTGGCAATCGGTGGATCGCAGATTTTGTTGTCTACCCCTACCGCTGCCTTAGAAGAGCCTTGATTTGTGATTTGTGATGGCCCGTCATCTTGCAATTTCTGATATTTGGGATCAGCGATTTCCATGGACAAGTACTTATGTGCCACCCCTTTGCACCTATGATCGCCGATAAGCAATATCAACGCTCTACGTCATAACCAATCGATGCGATATGTGCCATGAACCTCCGGTATGCCCAATAGATCGGACCCACTGATATGCGATTTGCGATATTTACGATCAGTGATTTCCATGGACAAGTGCTTGTGTGCCACCCCTTTGAGTCTGCGATCGCCAATATGCGATATCGGCACTCTGCCCCCCGTTGATGCGCTATGTGCCATGAGCCTCCGGTATGCCCAATACGCCGAGAGACCGGACCCGCCGATATGCGATTTACGATATCGGCGATTGGAAGATCACGACTTCAGGTGTCTTCCTCTTTGTAGCTGCTTTAGTAAGCCTCGATCTATGATTTGTGATGAGCTTGACCTTAGCCATTTTTCTTTATTTTATAGCTTTGAAAGGGTAGCTTCAATCTGCTCTAACTTCTAATCCAGGAGTCTGTTTTCAGCCTTCCATATACCATTGGAAATCTTGTTCTAAGTACTATGAAACGGAAAGGGTCCGAAGAGGATTTGAGTGCTTTTGTGGCTTAGAAGATGGCTTCAAACTTCACCTCTCTCTGGAAACTTTCATTACCTAAAAACCCATAATGCAGTGAGTGACAACAACACCCATATCGCTTATTGGAGATTTATATCATAGCTCGTGGCAATATTTACATCCATGTACATATGTACATATGCCAAAAACATAACACCAAAACATATACCAAAAACATTCACTCAACTAGTGAATAGAGAAGTATACATAGCCTGCATTTGATCCACCATCTCCCATGTAGCTTCATCGGGCCCAAAGTGCTTCCACTGCGCTTTAACCTGCTCGATTTCTTGGTTCTGGAGCATGAGCATCTTTCTCTACAATATACACTGAGGTTCTAGCTGGAATTCTCCATCCAGATCCACTTGTAATATAAACCAACCAATCACATGATCAACATCTTTAACATACTTCTTAAGCAATGACACATGGAAAACATCATGGAATTTCACTTTCGTAGGTAGTGCAAGTCGATAGGCTACTAGTCCAATCCTTTCAAGAATCTTGGAAGTTCCAAAAAACCAAGGTGTTAGCTTGGAAAATGATCCAATCCTCAAGGATCTCTTCTTCGGCTTGATGCCAAAGTACACATGTTCCCCAACCTTAAAATCCTTAAACATCATGTTCCAATCTGCATAACTTTTATGCCTTTCCTGTGCTGCCTTTAGATTCTTCTTGATAACCTGCATTTCATGTTCCATCTTTGGAAACATGTCTAGTCCTATTAATACCCTGTTCACTAGATCACTCCAACTGATGGGAGTATTACAAATTTGGTCATACAGTGCCTCAAACGGACTCATTCTAAGTGACTCCTGATACCCATTGTTATAATCAACTCAACCAACGGAAGGTACTTCTCCCATCTCCTTTGTTGATGTATCACATACATCCTCAACGTGTCTTCTAATATATTGTTGACCCTCTCTGTTTATCCCTTTTTCTGTAGATGATAACCTGTGTTGAAGGCCAACTTTCTCCCCAAAGCTGCAAACAACTCCTTCAAAAAGTTGGATGTGAACTTAGCATCCCTGTCTGACACAATATTCCTTGAAACACCATGCAACCTCACTACATCTCTAGTGAATACATGTGCCACATCACTAGTTGAATATCTAGACTTCACTGGAATGAAGTGTGTTACTTTTTTCAACCTGTCCACCACAACCATGATGGAAACATGTTGTCTAGATGTCCTCGGCAAACCTCTTATGAAGTCCATGGAAATGACCTCCCACTTCCACTCTAGAATCGGAATCGACTGTAGTAGTCCACCTGGATTCTTACATTCTACTTTCACCTATTGACAGTCCAAACAAATAGCCACAAACTTTGCCACTTCCTTCTTCAGATTCGTTCAATTATCAAACTTATTCATTGTTGTTAATGTCTTCTGGTATCTTGGGTGACCTGAATACGGTTTGCATAAAACTCTCGCAAGATAGTCTTCTTGAGCTCACTGTCACTCGGTACATATATTTTGTCCCTAAATCTGACCAAACCATCTGTTGTAAGACGACAGTCCACATCTTGACCACTTGTACCCTGTTGTAACTTGTGCATAAGATCCATGTACCTATCATCCTGCTTTCCTTCTTGTAAAATCCAATCTTGTAGGTTTATCCCATAAGAAATCATAGCTACTATGTGATTCACATGTACTCTCCTGCTAAGAGCATTTGTAACCTTGTTCTCTTTACCCTTGATGTACATGATATCAAAGTCAAACTCATTGATCGTGGCCAACCATCTAGCTTTCCTGGCATTCAGATTCGGTTGGTCAAATAGATACCTCAGTCCACTGTGATCGCTCATCAGTACAAACCTCCTACCAAGAATATAGTGACTCCACATATTCAATGCATGGATGATAGCTACCAATTCAACATCATGTGTCGGATAATTATGCTCATGATCATTTAGTTTTCATGACTCATAGCACACTACATGTCCTTCCTGCATAAGGACTCCAACAAGTCCTCCCTTGCAAGCATTTGTACACACCACAAACTCTATTTCCAGTTTTCATGACTCATAGCACACTACATGTCCTTCCTGCATAAGGACTCCAACAAGTCCTCCCTTGCAAGCATTTGTACACACCACAAACTCTATTTCCATATCTACAATATTTAACATTGGATCATTCGTCAACAATTACTTCAACTATTCAAAATTGGATGCACTTTCATTTGTTCATTCAAATTTCTTACCTTGCCTCTACAGTGACATAATAGGATATGAAATGTGAGAGAAGTCCTGATGAGCCCCCTATAATACCCTGCTAGACCTATAAATGATCTTACCTCCTCCATGTTTCTAGGAGCTACCCACTCCATGATAACCCTTATCTTTTTTGGATCCATTGTTATGCCTTCCTTGGAAACAACATGTCTCAAGTAATGTACCTCTTTCTGAAAGAAACTACATTTACTAGGCTTGGCATACAACTGATGCTCTCTCAGTAATCTCAACATTGTTGCTAAGTGCTCAGCATGGTCTTCCTCATTTTTAGAATATATCAAGATCATGTCATCAATGAATACAATAATAAACTTTTCCAGATAAGGACGCAATACATTATTCATCAAGCACATAAAATTAGTTGGAGCATTAGTCGAACCAAATGGAACTACAACAAACTCATAATGCCCATACCTAGTCCAGAAATTTTTCTTGTATATTTCATCTTCCTTTATACGTACCTGATAATATCATGATCTCAAATCAATCTTCGAGAACACTATTTCTCCCTTCAACTGATCAAACAAGTCATCAATCCTCAGCAGCAGATACATGTTCTTAATGGTCACCTTGTTCAACTTCCTATAATCAATGCATATCCTGAGAGTATCATCCTTCTTCTTCACAAACAATACTAGTGCATTTTATGGCGATACACTTGGCCTAATGTATCCCTTCTCAAGAATTTCCTTAAACTGCAACTTCAACTCTACTAACTTTTGAGTCCTCATCCTGTATGGTGCCTTTGATGTTGGTGTTGCCTCTGGTAGCAACTCAATGGAAAAGTTCACTTCTCTGTGAGGTGGAAACTCTAAAATCTCTATTGGAAACACATCTTGAAATTGTTGCAATATCAGGTTCCTTCTCAATACCTCTGCATCCTCAACATCCTTACCTTTATCACTATAAATAACACACACCCTTTTCTGTGACTTTGCTTTTCCTGCATAGTTGTCACCATTATAGTTGATGTTTCCTTTTTCTTACCCTGAAAGATGCTATGTTCTCCATTTTCATCCAAACACTCAATGGCCTTGTCATAATAATACACTTTGGTCTTATGAAGATACAACCACCCAAAATAATATTGTATGATCCAAATGGAAATACATTCAAATGTGTTGAGGTAGGCATACCATTCAACTCAAATACATATGCTCTCACCTAGTGATACACTCTCTTCTTTGTACCTATATCCAACTGCACTAACTAGGATTTTGCGTGCACTTCTTTATTCAAACCACACTTATCCACCTGGTCAAGACTAACATAACTACAATTAGATACAGGGTTAATCAAAATGGAAACAACTTGATCGAAAATCTTACCATCCATCTCGATAACAATTGCCTTTTGATCTACCTACTTGTTATCTAGCGTTACGTAAATCCGTGGAATGATCTGCCAACATCTCCAACTATCTGCGCTTCTTGTGCACTATAAATATGAAGCCTGCCACCCTGATTCTATAGACATTCCATCTTAAGATTCTCCTTACCACATGTCCAACACTGCAACCATCCTATACCATCACCTTTATTCTGTTTCCCTCCATGTTGTGACCCATTAAAATTCTTGTAAGGTGCAACATTTTCTTTCTCACCTGCATCCTGAGGCCTTGTTCTTTTTTTCTTCCATTTACCTTTAACTTTGTCTTTCCCTTTCCAACCTTTCTCAAATTTTGTCTTACACTTTGACTGGTCATAACAATGCTTCAATTTCCCAATAACTGCCTCAAGCAACCCATGCTTATCATACTCAATCCGATCTCTAAATTCTAATGGAAATCCACTGACAAATCTCTAAACTTTGGCGTTCTCATCCTTAAGATATGGTACATACCTCAATAAATCCAAAAACTTGGTCGTATACTCCTCATTTGTCATTTATCCCATCTTTATCTCATAGAACTCCTTGGCTTTGTTGTCATAGTACCTATCTGACAAATACTTCTTCTTGAAAAGTCTCTTGAATGCATGCCAACTCAACTCCTTTGTCCTGATGTCTCTAACCCACTTCACATATTCCCACCAAATGTTTGTTTTCCCTTTGAGGGTGATGATAGTTATTTTGGCCTTCATACTTTGAGTGTATTCATGAAGCTCAAAAAATTTATTTATCCCAAGTAGCCATGTTTTTTCATCCTCCAGTTTCTTTAAATCTCCATCAAAGATAGGTGATTTTTCTTTCTTGAACTCATCTGGAAAATATCTCCTATCACTCCTCCTATAAGAATGATAATGATGATGATCATAATGTCGATCAGAACCAGAACTAGAATAGAACTTGTGTCCATCACATCTCCTATCTAGAGTATCCAAGAGCCTACCATCTCTAATTGTGTCATCTCTATTGGACCTGTTCCCATCATGGGATCTACTTCCATATTCCCCATTTGTCCTATCGTCCTTACCATGGCTAATCCAAAGTGTTCCCTATCTCTGAAATTATGACAAAATCTGAAGGATGGTTGCATTGACTTCTACTTGTTTCTCCTATGCTTGAATGATTATGTCATTTGTTGAAATGTGGCAACAAGAATATTCCAATTTAATTTTTCCTTGAATTAAATTGTGAATTAAAATCGAATTTAGTCTTAACAGCTACTTGGAAATAATTAATTAAGTTATTTTGACTTGATTAGTTGGATAAATTCAAGTTAGAAGTCTTTCTGAAGTCATGCAAGAGTTATCCCTTAAATTAAGGAGGTAAGCCTTAAATTAAGGAGATAAGATTGAGTTATATTTGAGTTGTAATTAGTTAACTTAGTTTACTGAGTTAAGTCCAGTTAAATTAGTTCCAAACTATTTGAGGAACTAATAGAGAGTTAACAGTCAGTTGATGCATGCACTGAATTAGTGTACTCCAGTTAACTGAGGATTCC
Source organism: Pinus tabuliformis (assembly GCA_031772625.1). Lineage (NCBI taxonomy): Eukaryota > Viridiplantae > Streptophyta > Pinopsida > Pinales > Pinaceae > Pinus > Pinus tabuliformis. Next base: position 142,543,597 of record CM062810.1, read on the forward strand.
CTCATCAGAAACTCATGCATGTCTATTCTGAGAAAGACCCAGTTGAGATTAAAGTCAAGGACAATGTACTATCAGTTGCATGTGTTTTCCTATAAAGAAAACTCATGCATGCATGAAGGAATAATTCCTTGACGATTGTGTAGTTCTGACAAGGTGTGAGATCAGGTGATCATCCACTTGGTGAGGTGAGAATCATCCACTAGGAACAGCGCAAGGAAATAGGAGCTTGGAGGGAAAAGAGGAAGGCTTGTGAGAATCCAAGTTTCCTGTGAGCATCTGTGAGGATTGTACTGAGAGATGGCTAGCTGTGAGAGCTAAGGATTTGTATAATTCCTATGTATTTCCACCTTGTATGATAATATAGATAGTGGGGTTTTTAGCTGAGGCTTTACCTAAAGTATTTTCATGTGTATTGTGCATTGATTCTTCTTCTTCTGGTTATATTGTTCAGTTCAATCTTTAAGATTCCACAAATTGATAGTAGAAGTAGGTTATAGTATTCTGCTTTGATTTATATTGCATTATCGGGTTAACCTACATTAGATTTTCTACATGGTATCAGAGCTGGATTTGTAGAAATTTTCTACATGGTATTAGAGCCAAGTTTATCGGAGCTGTGAACAGTATACGAAGAAGAGAATTCGAAGTTTGAAGTTCGGGGTTGCAGGTGCAAATCGAATTCTTATCGTACTTCAAGGTTGGCCAATGGTGTTCTATGGCTTGAGACTCGAGTATGCCTTGGAAGGTAGCTTGAATTACATAGCATGGAAAGATAGAATGGAGGTTGTATTAGAAGACAATGGATTGAAGGATTTCATTGATCAAGAAATCTGAAAGCCAGCTTCAACTAATGCATAAGAGTTGGTTGAGTGGAAGAAGTGTGTGGCAAAGGTGAGACGGATCATCCTTGAGGGAGTTCGAGACCATATTGTCTGGAGTCTCCATGGGAAGGATACTCCATTTTCAATGTGGAAGACATTGAAGGACCTCTACCAAAACAGTAGCGACCAAAGGAAATTGGTGCTCAATGATAAGCTTCGAAGAATCAATATGGAGAAGGGTGATACTATTTCCACATATCTAAACAATCTCATCACTTGCAAAGATGAGCTTGGTAGTGTAGGAATAACTATTGCCGATGATGATATGGTGAGCCTCACTCTCCTTGGCCTTCCAAAGAGTTGGAATAGCTACCAGGACTCTATGAATGGATGGGAGAAACTACTGGATTGGGAACGACTGTGGTCGGATATGATGCAGGAGGAGATCGGGAGGAGCACACGAGATGGTTCTTCATCCAAGGATGATGATGAAGAAAATATGGCCTTAGCAAGTAAGGCAAGGAAAGGGAAGGGGAAGGCTTCCCATTCCAATTCGAATTCTTCTCATGGAGAGAAGAAGGGTGACAAGTCTAAAGTGAGATGCTTTAATTGTCACGAGATGGGACATTATGTGACTAATTTCCCCTCGAAGAATTCCAAGAAGGGATCCTCGGAAGGATTGGAAGGTGAGGCATTAGCCTCTCAGTTTGAAATGGACTTTACCCTCATCGCATGCATGGTGTCATCGATGATGGGTTGTGTTTGGTATTTTGATAGTGGAGCCTCATTCCACATGACCGTTGATAGAAGTTTATTCAGTGCCTTGGTGGAGAAAGACCTCAATATGTGCATAGATATGGGTGACGACAGAAGGCATAGTGTTTCAGGAGTGGGCACGGTTGCTTTTCAGAGGTAGCATGGACCTCCTATCACCTTGATAGATGTGATGTATGTGCCTAGACTAAAGAAGAACTTGGTATCGATCGCGATGTTGGAGGCCAAAGGCTACGATGTTGTCTTCAGTAAAGGAAAGGAATTCCTAAGACACTTAGCCACGGGTCAGACCAAGAGGATAGGGATTCAGGTGAAGAATCTCTATAAACTAGAGGTAGATGATTGTGCAACATTGAGTACGAAAGAAGAATTGGTGCAAAGCCAAGACATTGGTGAGTTGTGGCACAGGCGGTTGGGTCATTTGCATCATGGGGCTTTGAAGATTATGCAGTAGATATCTACGGGACTTCCCAAAGGTAAACTTGAGCAAGTTGACACATGCAAAGGTTGTACCTTGGGAAAATACACAAAGTCTTCCTTTCATGATCGAGACATCCGAGCAAAGGATATATTAGACCGAGTTCATACTGATGTGTGTGGACCATTATCAACGGAATCCACAGTGAAGCAAAGGTATTATTTGATTTTCATTGATGATTATTCTCGTAAATGCTGGATTTATTTCATGCAGAAGAAGGACCAAACATTCACAAAGTTTTGTGAGTTCAAAGCTTTGGTCGATAAAGAGTTAGGGAAGAAGATCAAGGCCTTGAGAAGCGAAAACGGTGAAGAATATGTCTCTCAAGAGTTTAAGGAATTTTGTGTAGCAGAAGGAATTAAACGAGAGTTGACGGCACCTCATAACCCACAGCAGAATGGGGTGGCCGAGAGGAAGAACAGAACTATTGTAGGGGCAGCACGAGCAATGTTGCATGACCAAGGCCTACCACTTCACTTGTGGGTTGAGGCATGCAACACAGTGGTCTATTTGCATAATAGAAGCCTGCATCACATACTTGGGATGAAGAAACCAGAGGAAGATTTATCTGTTAAGAGACCAGATGTGGGTCACTTCAGGATCTTTGGCTCATCGGTATATTTCCATGTGACAAAGGATGCATGGAAGAATCTTGAGCCGATAGCAGAGTTGGGGATACTTGTGGGGTAAACTGATACACCTCACAACTATCGTGTGTACTTGCCTACCAGGCGGAGGACAGTGGTTCGCAAAGATCTCAAGTTTGATGAACAAAAGGCCATGCGAGTTTCCCTTGAGAGGGAGCTCTAACCACAGGTTGTGGAGGAACTATTGGTTCCTAAGGAGGAGGAGCCTCAAACTGATGTGGAGCAGCCGCATGCAGAGGTTCCAGGAGTGGATACATCCACTCAAGTAGAGTCTTCCAAAGATGGATGGAAGCGCACAAAAGAAGCTGACAGATTGTTGGAGGATGCAAGAGAGAATGTGGGAGCACCATCTTCTTAGCGTAGACAGAGGAGGTCACCTGAGAGGTACACTGGATACATGGCCCTTGTTGGGGAATGTGTTGAGATTGAGCCATCTTCCTTTGAGGAAGCAATGCAGCAGCCGATTTGGGTTGATGTTATGGTGGAGGAGTATGACTGCATAGTTCGTAACAGTGCTTGGTATGTGGTTCCGAGACTGGAGAACAAGTCAGTTATGAGTTCCCGTTGGCTTTACAAGGTAAAGCAAGCTGCTGATGCTGGGAGGATCTTGTTGCTCCAGTAAATTTTGACAGAGAAGCAAGATGCTGACATTTTGACAAAGGAATTGTCAAAGTGTAAATTCGAGTTCCATAGAGACAAGATCAGGGTGGCAGATAATCCCTTTCTTATTGAGAGGGAGTGTTGAAATGTGGCAACAAGAATATTCCAATTTAATTTGTCCTTGAATTAAATTATGAATTAAAATCGAATTTATTCTTAACAGCTACCTGGAAATAATTAATTAAGTTATTATGACTTAATTAGTTGGAGAAATTCAAGTTAGAAGTCTTTCTGAAGTCGTGCAAGAGTTATCCCTTAAATTAAGGAGATAAGATTGAGTTATATTTGAGTTGTAATTAGTTAACTCAATTTACTGAGTTAAGTCCAGTTAAATTAGTTCCAAACTGTTTGAGGAACTAATAGAGAGTTAACAGTCGGTTGATGCATGCATGCACTCAACTAGTGAACTCCAGCTAACTGAAGATTCCCTCATCAAAAACTCGTGCATGTCTATTATGAGAAAGACCCAGTTGAGATTAAAGTCAATGACAGTGTACTATCAGTTGCATGTGTTTTCCTATAAAGAAAACTCATGCATGCATGCAGGAGAAATTCCTTGAGGATTGAGTAGTTCTGACAGGGTGTGAGATCAGGTGATCATCCACTTAGTGAGGTGAGAATCATCCACTAGGAACAGCGCAAGGAAATAGGAGCTTGGAGGGCAGAGAGGAAGGCTTGTGAGAAGCCAAGTTTTCCTGTGAGCATCTGTGAGGATTTTACTGAGAGCTGGCTAGCTGTGAGAGCTAAGGATCTGTATAATTCCTATGTATTTCCACCTTGTATGATAATACAGATAGTGGGGTTTTTAGATGAGGCTTTCCCCAAAGTATTTTCATGTGTATTGTGCATTGATTCTTCTTCTTATGGTTATATTGTTCAGCTCGATCTTTAAGCTTCTGCAAATTGATAGTAGAAGTAGGTTATAGTATTCTGCTTTGATTTATATTGCATTATCGGGTTAACCTACATCAGATTTTCTACATCATTATCGGCCTTGCAACTTCTTATTTCTACCTTCAAGCTTCACAATGTGTCTATTAAGTCAAAGGAGTGTTAAACACCACAGTGCTCATTTGATCCATAGGGAGAGTCTCATGAACTATAGTCTACCATCATTCTAGTCATCTTTGATCTCTTTTTGGTAATTACACCATGTCAGCTTAAATCAAAACATAACATAATCAACATACCTCAGTATAGTTTAGGGGTGGATATCTCATCTGCAAGATCAACTAGATTAGCATGATACATGTGTACTCATAATCACATCAGCATATAACATCAGTTCAACCACTATCCAGTTATCAATGCCTGATCATACCAACCACATACCATGACCTCATGCATGAAAATGGCAACCATATCAGTATGCATAACAATATATAAGCACTGACATGCATAACCGACATATACCCATGACGACCACATCCAACAACTAACCATCAAATTTCATATGGAAACACCGCTGCAACCATGACCACCACCATGCATACACAACAAGTACATAGACCACAAGCATAAATAATGCATATATGAAACCAACATGAATGCATGACTAACACACCACCCATCTAGTCCAAGCGGTGAACCATGCTTTGATACCACTCTGTAACACCCTCCTCCCACATTTACCCAAGTTAATCGTTTCGTTGTGGTAAACATGTGGTGATACACTAATATGATGTGATTGAAATACCCATGTACAGTTAAGGAAGTGGAACCGATAAAACCAAACCATTTTGACCTTCCACACATGCTACAAAACCTTCAAGAGCCAACCAACCCTTCCAACTGACCAACCCCTGAGACAACTTGAAATTTCACTAATACAGACCCCCAGCCACTCCCATGACAAGACATGTATGTGATTGAGGCCTTCCAGTCGCTCCCACAACGAGGGAATGCCAGTGACTGTGGACTTTTTTAGATAGTTCTAAGCTAGTGCCCCTGGATTTTGTGCCTTTTTTAGGGCTAGAACTCAGGCCACTGCCTAGAACTTCATGAAATTTTCAAAAATGATAAATAACATTGAAACAAAGGTACTAATTCAAACACTTGATCAATTATTTGACTGGACCCCTACTATCCATGACAAGAATTTCGTCAAACATGTCACAAATATGTAATCTACAGGGCATAACAACAGATATGAACATAGAGATATCATAATTATCTGAGATTCGTAAAGAAGCATTGTTTCCATATCACAATAGTTGCATTATCATATATTAGGTCATGTATTTGTACATTCATTTGAAAATCAAAACATGATGAGAGCCATCCATCAATTATGTCATAAAACATACTCATAACCAGCATATAACCAACAGAAATACCAAGATATAACAGCCATAAAATCCACATATAAGCCAATACATTTACACATGAAATACCAAAGATAAATAGCTCTTATTAATGTATTCAAAATCCAACCAAGTATGGGACTTCCATGAACCACCCGACCATAAATTGGTTGAATCAAATCTTTATTTCAACCAATCACCCTCATTCCATGTTCCAAGCATGAATGTGGGACTCAAAACCAAATCAAACCAAGTTTCCTTGGGCTTTACCACAATCCCCACCAAATCACTAGGCCCTAAACAAGCATGGATACCACCGTATTTCTCCACCTACACCGTGAGGAATTTGTTTGTCTCCTTTTCTCTAGGATTTACCGTATATACTATCATAAAGCGATTGAGGATTCCTAGGCCTAATCAACACTCCACCCTCAAATCTTTACCATATATGTCACCATTCACTAGTCAAGGATTCCTAGGCCTGATCAAGGGCACACACCTCTAGGATTTACCGTATATCCTGCCATTCACCAGTTGAGGATTCCTAAGCCCACCGAAGCACACAAATTACGGCTTTACCACAATCCTAGTCTAGTCTAGGGATTCCTAAGCCATGTGTCTCTTTCAGAGACCACCTCACTCAGTTTCGAAACCATCCGCCAATCCATCTTAACCGAATAAAATAAAACCCATCACACCATGTCTATCTAGAAATGGAAAGGAAAGGTTGAAGAACACTGTCACACCTGCAAAAGCCCATACCAATGACAGTAAGAGAACCAAATACACATATGCATGTACTATGCATGCCAAATCTAGAAAGGAAATCACACATGCAAATCAATACTTGCAATTAATCCTGTTGTAGCTGTTAGATGTTTCTCTTCCTTGTTTGATTATTTCTTTCATTTTCCTTCTTGGTCCTTCCTTTACTTTCCTTGATCCAATCCCAGAGTTCTCCAAGAAAACTCTAAGTTTCCAAGAGTGTGAGAGAGAGCTCCAAAATTAAACTGACAAAAGGTACCAATTGATCCTCAGAAGCTTTTTATTAATGAGACCTCTATTTTCTTCAATTTTCCATTATTTTCCTTCATTTTTCTTCTCACATGCAACCTGTGACCTTTCAAGTTCGGTTTCACCTAATTTCCATTATTTTCATAAATAAAATGCTAATTAATACCTCATGTCTTTCCAAAGCCTTTGTCGTTGCCTTTGCTTATTTCCTTAGCCATAATAAATCAAATGAACACCCACACTAGGATGTTTTTTCCCAACATTCATCTCGGAATACATGTCCCATGACCTTGGTTATTATTTTTCCTTTATTAACTTTATTACATGAATTTTTTACCATGGTTGTTACAATTTTTGCACTATAGCAGCTCATGGGCCACAAGCCTTACTTCTTTGTACCTGCAACCATATTTCCATACAAATAAAGAGAGCGAAGCAACCTCACCTTCCAGCTGGGTTTTCTCATGAAAGGGTTTCCCAGAGCATATTTTATGTCTTATGTTTGTGTGTGAGCTTATTTTGTGGTTCTCCATTTTTCTACATAATTTCCATTTGCATGCATGCACTATTTACAGTTAAATATACATATCCTAAAGTTTAATAAAACTGTAATAGTGCAGGATTCCAGATTTCCAATATAATATTATCATATCTATTGTGACGAACTATCCAGTGGAATATCCACGATAGTTTACGGATCAATAATTAACAAAATAAATATTGTTAAATGTAAAGTAGATCTAAACTAAGAATTACACTAGGAAAAATATTTGTTAATGGAACATTATATTGAAATCAAATAATCATTAGGAATTATGGTACAATAGAGTAAATACCATAACTAAGTGTAACTGGTTCAAAAGGAATAGAATATGATTGTTTCTACAAAAATAACAAGAAAATACAATCTAATTTAAATTTATAAATTAAAATTATAAATAGACAAATCCTTAATGCAAATAATGAAAAGACAGGTCACTTCTAGAATGTAAATCCCTTATCCTTTCAACGAACGTAGGTCAAACTGTGTTTGTTTTAATAAATGGCATCAAGAATAAATGCAACAAACTAACTAATGCATTCTAATTCCTATTTCTCGGTTGAGATGCATATAAATGGAAACTGTAACAATCTCATAAAAGAGGATAATCATCCAATTACTTGTTTATGAATCAAACCAATAAACAAATAGTCGAAATTAGCATATGAATTTAGAAATCACTACAGCATAAACATTAATTCAATACATATGCAAAATATAACATTATCTAAGTTCTAAATTTATGGAATAAAACCACAGGAACCTAGACTAGATAGGTGCCCATATCAAAGACACAAGGCACTGGAGAGTGATACTAATCGTATAAGAACTTATACAAATTGAATCATCGTAAGGCTTGAAAAGGAAATGCAATAAAATTATTAATTGTTTACGAAATACAATCACACAAACAATAAACTGTTGTCTTCTATATTCTTAGAAATCAAATTACACAAAACCCAAAGGCTGATAAGAACCAATGCCTATGGAAAAATTGAATACAAAATAAGTATTTGACTGAATAAAACCAAGACTGAAAAACCCACAGTGTTATTCAGTAAATATTCCATAATCATGTAAAGTTTAAAGAGCATTTCTTTCCCTAAAAATATCCCTCTATACTACTATAGGTAGCCCCTACATACCATAGAAACTACAAAGTTTATATACAAGTCAATAGACCTCACTGTATCAAAAAATAATGCTAAAAAGTCTCTAACTGTGTGTTACAAAAATAATTTAAATTGTTTACTTGGTCTATTGGCCAAATTGTGCAAGGTAAAAGAAGAAGAGAAATGACTAACAAGGTATCCATGCACAGATCACAATACGTACACGTTGATCGAGCATATCATCCTTTGTAGGATCCAAATCCAACATTCAATAACCATGAAGGACTTGTTGCAATAAGCAAACCATTATTAAACATTTTATTGACAACAAGATAAGGTTTCTATAGAATCAAGGATTTTGTTGCTACCTTTTCTTTTAATTTTGTAAAATAAATCAAATAGACACGACCTCAAAAACTTCAAAAACCTCCATCATCAATAACAATAAAATCTTTACTTATCAGGACCAGAGTCATCTATTTTATAAGATATAACTACTCTGACTTTTGATGACTAGATTATAATATGTGTAGCTTTAGACTGGGATTTATTTTAAATACTAGAGAATTTGTGTTCCCTGTATCTTTCCCTAGCTTGAAAAAAAGCTCTAAGTTGATTATTTTCATGGATGAGTTGGCTAGAACATTTTTCAAGATGTGGGACAGTGAGTAAGTATGCTTATTGCTAATACATGTTCATAATTGGCTCATCTGAATGGACATTGCTCAGATAATTGTCATCGCAATAAGCGACACCACCAAACACTCATGAATCATCATGTACCTGGGTTTTATTTTTTTTTGTGAGGGTTCAGGATGAGCCTTGAGATTGAAAAACACATCATTTGCGGGAGTATTTTTATGATTGTTTCATTTTTCTTGGGCAATTTTCCTTTGCATTTGTTTAATCTTAACTTTAGACTCGAGATTTTTTTCTCTCTCATTGATTTCTTCTTCATGTGTAGGTTCTTTAGGCATGAGTTTGGGCCAAGGACTAACCCTGGAGGGTTTCATTTCTCCTTTATCCCTAAATCCACGTGATAATTCCTTATGGCAGATAGTGGTAACCTTGTTCATGCTTCTAATGACGCGGACAGAAGTGGGTCCTTGGGTTTCACTCTTGTTATCATCTGAAACTCAAGGGTTTGCTTCATGGAATAGTTCTTCGCAGTCATTATGTAATGAATGATGAGATTGTGATTGAACAAGATTTTCCAACAAAGGGTTAGGCGCACATAGACCTAGGGAATCAGATTACTCGGGAAGTTGGGTTTTTCGAAACCATTTTGACCTTAGAAATGATCCCATTCATCCCCTACCTTTGTGAATTAGTGTTTCAGCAGAATACGGATGAGACTATGATGAAATATAGATCTTTCAAATTTCTTGCGGCGTCACTGGTATGTTTGGGACATATTAGTTAATCTTTTATGCAAATAAAAGGGTAGATTAAGCTTATGGCCAAGGAATTCCATTAACAATCTAATATGATAAATTAAAACCAGACTATATCACCCCTCACAAGTAATATACTGACATAGCAAAAGCACTAAATTACACCATTTTGGTTTCAGAAAGGAAATTGGCATACCTTTCACATAATAAATGCAGTCTTGATTGGCGAGAAATTTCTTCCATGGAATGTCACGTACATCACAATTTTTGGACCAACTTTCTCCCTCAACAGGGAGATGAGTAACATCTACAATGAAATCAACATTTACAACAATCTCCATATCGCCCACTCGAGTTTTTTTCCCATCAAAAGAAGAGGCAAAAGCCTTGACAACCCCTTTACTATAACCTTGAAACAATTGAAGGAAATCCCACCACCTGACCTATCAAAAAAAGGCGTGCCATGGCTACGATCCAAGAGGATTTCAATCAAGAATCAAGGTGAAACAAAAAGAAAAAAACACGCAACGAGAGGGTCACCAAACCCTTGCTTGCAGAGCAGTTTGAAAAGTATGGGCAAAAACAATGAAACAGTAAAGCATTGGTAACCTCGAAACCCAAGAGATTAACTCAAACATTGACATATGGGAGATATGGTACAAAGATAGTAATGGTTGTACGGTATGGTGACTGTGAGCGGTAGATTTTGAAACAATTGGTGCAAATTGGGGTTAACATCTCTGACGAGAATGCCAAATCACCATAAAACCTTGATAAAAATATTGAAAGAACAACTCTTAAACCGAGAACTATCATTTCTCATAATTGCAAATCCAAAACTTTCAAAAGGAATATCACCATACACATAAACATAGGCTCGCAATAATCATAAGTTAGTCATTCAATCAATAATAAATTTAAACCAAGTCTCATATGGTAAAGTCATGGTATAACAGATTTAGATATAGGAAATAAACCATTTGTAAAAATAATCAAAGTGCAGATTTATCAAATGGTTTATAATCCATTATGATAACCATCCATTGACCTTGATTATATATAATTCAATCAAACATGAAATGAAGTGCTATGAAGACATTATAATATGTAAATCAAACTATGATAGGGCTACCACAAATTCAAGGATTTTGTAGCGACCCTTTTCACTTTGACATTCATATGTTTTATAGAGTCATAACATGTCGATAGCTTATTTAAATAGTGCAAAGAGACATGGTTCGTATGTTGCTGCTGAATGGGAGAACAAGTTCAGAAAGCAAACATCAAAAGCAAATATTTCAAATGTATCAAAGTTCAATAACACACCAGTTAGAATGACCAAAGGCATGTCATATCACAATTGAGAAAATAAAAGAAAGATGCACATTGAATCCATTCAAGTCATACAAAATCAAAGCCAAAGGTGAAAACTGAAAACCAAAAGATAAATTTAGGGAGGGACCCATATCATTTTAAAATGATAAGGGAGTCAACTGGGCTGCCAACATGTTGATATAGATCGATAGGCATATATCAAACACATGCACAACCACATTAATAAATGTGGTTGATATACAGATATAAAGACATATATCTTAAAATTGTTAATTATATTGTTAGAATGAAGAGAATTTCTAAAACCTAATATTACATTATAAATATAATATTGTATATTATTATTATAAAACCTAAAACAACCACATAAATCCCAATATTATTATAAACTTGATAAAACCTAATATTATTATAATTCTAAAGTAATAAAACCTAATATTATTATAATTCTAAAATAACAAAACCTAAATAAATCTACCTAAAACCTAAATAAGAAAATTTTAATCCTAACTACTAAACCTAAATAATAAACTAATAAAATAAAAATTTAAGCAATAAACCTAAAATATTTAAAACTAAATCAATAAACCTATCATTTGAATCCAAAGTAATAAACCTAAAATATAAACTAGGGCATATGGCCTAATAAACCTAAAACGTGATGCTAAACTTAAAAATGAAACATAATAAACCTAAAACATCAAGACTATAAATTATAAATTATTAAAACCTACATCTCCATAATTTCACAACCTCAGGGTTTAATATTAGAATTTAATACTAATCTTAAGGAGGGTTTATGACAGCACAAAAAGTTATATTGAGAAAATAATTTAATCATGTAATAGTGGTATATACATTAGGTAGGTTATTTTTAGAAACTTTTCATTTTATATTATGTGATTATAGGGTAGACTCTCTCCAACCCATCTAATTTTATTGTTATATATATATATATATATATAAAGTCATCGTAGTTTACATTTAAAACAACCAAGTTGGAAGATACGAAAGGGGAGGTGCTTGTAGGCAATGAAACAAAATGGCAAGAACATGTAAAAGTAGTAAAGTGGACTTCCATAAGAAAATCAAGATGTATCATGTTTATAGTTTGCAATATCAATCTCCAACATGTTACAATTTGGATATACAAGTATTCTCCTTAAATAAAATGTGCATATTATACAATCTAATAGTGAAGGAAGACACACTTTCGAGTTTCAAAAGATATATTTAACAAATGATATCATGCAGTTGCATCATCCAATGCTTGCTTCTTAGTGGAACCAATCTTTTCCATTGCACATTTGTTTTACTTAGGGATCTTGGCCACCCAATTGTCATGTTAGGTTTTTGATCCTTATGTTTAACCTAAGGCTCCCTTCACCATTTCGTTTGAGAGAATTACAATGGTTTGATCTTTTGGCAATGACATACTCTTAGAAACTCCTTAACAATCATGTTCACATACAAGAAAAATCAAAAATCACATTGATAACTTTGTCTTTAATAAGGATATCAACTAATTTAATAATAAAAATACATTTGTTGATATTATAATTTTGAGTTTATTCAAAGTATTTTTGTCTAAATCATTGTAGCCCATAGATCTAATTCTGCACTTATTTCAAAGATTCAAAATTGTTAGATTTCTAATGGATGATTTTGATTAACCTAATTGTAATGGATTCAAAATTGTTTGGATTCCAATTGATGAGTTGATCTAACCATGAAAGAATGGAAGTGGCCAAAGGCAATGGAGATGATCTCTAGCTTAATAAGTGACCAAAGAAATAATATTTAGATTTTATTTGTTATTCTTTGATATGAAACTAAAAACATGTGAAATACTTTTGATGTCATCCCTTAGATCATATATAAGACAAATAATATTCCTTTAACATGAAATCTTGTCCATTCCTTTAATAAAAATTAAAAAATCTCCAAGCCGAATCCAATATAAACCATGCAAATCAACTTAATAAAAAAAATACTTATGATTTTATTTAGATCAATATTTTTTAATTGTAGTAAAAAGAATGCATATTTTTTCATTTACATATTTTGTGCTTAACCATACACTAGTAGCTAGGCATGTATGATAAAACAATAATTTTAATGTAATGGGTAACATTCTTAAAATTGTTTAGGGTGATAGGTGGAGGAAGGACTATTTATAAATTTAGGGAGATAATAGTGTATATGTTATAAATATAAATATAAAATATAATAATAATGAAATAATATCTTATAATTAGTGAAGGGATCTTATACTAAATGTCTTTCTCCATCCATATTGCAAATAGATCAAACTACAATACCATAACTATTAATGATAAGGTTAGAGTTGATAGCTAATGTTAGACCAACCAAATCGACAAGATAGGATCATCGCTAAATACCAAAGATAATGAAATAGCTAATCCCATCTCTATGAGAAAAAATGAAGTCATGTCACAATTGATAAAAAATTCCCTTCTCACACTTAATGTATGAATGAAGGTATGTGGATGAGGTCAATATTGTAGCACCTCCCTTCATGACAAATAATGTGTCATTTGCCTAGTCATTTATTTTAAACTTAGTCATCATAGTATATGTTGAAAGATCGAGGCGAGCTTGATTGAAGCTGGTGCGGCAAAGGAGCTCTGCGGGTGTCGAAGGCGGGACTTGGATACTATGGCTTGGCCTCATTGTAAGCCGAGGTTTACAGTGACCTTAACTCTGCCTGCTTACGGTCCTTTTACGCATTGGGAACTTGGTGTGAGATATTTTGTTTTGTTTTACTTACCCAAGGAAGTGGCCGACATGTTCTGAACGGGGACTAGCGAACCCTCCTTTGTTTATTACAGTAATTTTCACAGTTTCAAGAAGGGTTTCATCATTGTCGGCTTGTTTTTCAAACGACGAGGGTAACAGTGATTGTTGCTGTCACCGCCGACCGGGGTTTAGCCACGAGGTTTACGACCTCTGCGGGTCTGTGTTTGGCAGAGGGTTTAAAGGTCAGTCTTTTGCCAGTTGTGTTATCCCTGGAGGTGCTTTCCTTATCCCGACCAACGGGCGGTCCCCATTTTCAGATTTTTTGGAACGGTGTCTGGGTTAATTTTGGCAGCTGGCGCTCAGATGGATGAGCAACTATTAGATTTTTCATCAGACTCCCTAACCGCAGAAGACATCTGGGTCAACTACTCTCGTCTGGTTCCTGTTGAATCTGTGTCAGTCGCTACCAGTTTACCGGTCACTCAAGTGGAGAAAGTTACTATGCTCACTATGCTCACGAACGATATGGACGTTACCATCCAAGAGTTTGATGACCCGCAACCGCTCACAGTTGTGATAGAAGGTATATTTAGCCCAGGAGAGGGCTCGGAGCCCCCTTTTCTCTCCATTCCTTCACCCTCAGAGCTCTGAGAATGGTCTCAGGCATATCTGGCAGGTGCAAATATACAAGGTGGTGTTGGCTCCTCGACGGAGGGGTATAATGGGTTGTGGCCTCCTTCACAAGGTTTAACTTCAGAACAGTTGGGTCTTCTGGGGTCCGCCCCTTTCTATCCGGCCTTCCAACCAGTGGGCTCTGCCCTACCTTCGAGCTTCTTCAATGGAATTGCAGGGCTAGAAACGGGAACGGAGGATATCAGATCCTCAGATTCAGACGAAAACGGCCAAGCGAAGGGCGAACAGGCTGCCCTTCCACATCAGAGGTGGGCGAAGAAATCTAAAAACTTGAAAAGCAGAGAAAGGGACCGTCATCTGGTTTTTGGGGAGGGCATTACAATGGCCCAAGCTACCCTAATTGAGAGCACAGTGCTCGTGGGCATGGTAAGGGGTAGGAACTACACACCCATGAGACTGCGGAAGTGGACCGCCGAGATTTGGGGAAACCTTCTGATGCAGCTCCCAGGCATTCTCTCCCTGTCCTGTGGCTGGTTTGCCCTGAACTTTTCTCACCTAGATCAGGTTGATTGGGTTCTGACACGGTACTGGCACATTGAGATGACCCCTGAGCTGTTGAAACAATGGTCGCTGTTGTTCGACCCGGAAAAGGAAAATCTTGGAGCTTGACCAATTTGGGTCCGTCTACCAGCACTCCCGTTGTAGTTTTGGGCTGATGATATTTTCAAGGTGATTGGAGATGATTTAGGGGTTTATTTGGATCATGACATGACATACCAGGACACGGGTTGTTTGGCCTTAACTCGCATTCTAGTGCATCTCGATACTAGAGAGGGCAGAGTGGAGCAAATAGGGCAGAGTGGAGAGCTATTTGCTCCAGATGGGCGACATTACTCGTAGACAAATCCTGGACTACAAAGGCATCCCTTTTCGCTGCCGAAAATGCCATGAGGTGGGGCACCTTTATAAATATTGTCCCAGACTAACTAGGCTACGACAGAATCCTCCAAAAACGCTGGTCTCGACCTGCACTCAAACTTCGAAGTCAAATTTCCCTCCTCAGGCGGACACTCATGAAGTTTCAGTACCTATCCAGCAGGAGTCGCAGTTGCTAGTCTCTCATCTAGACTCCATGGTCTCGGAGGCTCCTCCAGCTAGCTCTCGGGCAAGGGATTCGGCCTTTGCGGGTAGTTCTCCTTCCCTTTCCCCTCAGTTATCATATGATTGTTTGGGTTATGTTTTTGTTACTACTTCTATGTGTTTATCTAGGTCTTTTCCCGAGGTTAGCAAGTTGTGCTCCCCGATTTGCCCTATTCCTTCGGCCCCTCCATCTCTCCTTGCCTCCATCCCTTCTACCTTTGTTGAGCGATCTGTCTCAATTCAAGGGGGAAGCTCGTCGTCTAGTGGGCCACATCATTATTTCCTCCACTCTCTCCCAACGGCCCCTTCGACGGCCTTTGGTTTGGAAATCAATCCTCCCCCTTCCGTCCCCCACAAACCCACCTGTGGTCGACAATCTAAAATTTCAAAAGCCATCAAGAGGGCAGGTGTTGAAGTGGCTTCGGGGGTTCAATCCCCAATTGATTGGGTTCTTAGAGCAAAGGGCAACCCACACATTGTTCCCCCATGATTTGTCTCTCCTTCAATTGCAGGGGTTTAGCCAACCCGGACAAAAAATTGGCCCTCAAGAGACTTTGTCTTTCTGAAAGATTGGATGCTATTTTTTTTTGCAAGAAATGTTGGGTGAAGGAAGCCTGGTTAATCAGTTGTTATTAAGTTTTCTCCCTGATTGGGAATTCCATTTTCCGGATGTTAAGGGTCGCTCGGGTGGTTGTGCCTTGGGCTTCAATAAACGTTCCACTAAAAATCTCAATGTCTGGGGGGAGGGCTTTCTTGGAGCTGACATATCCTCGGTGGAGCTTAACAGGCTACTCAGGTTTATCAACATTTATGGTCCATGTCAGAACAGGGAAGCTTATTGGAATAGACTTATGGGTGTTGATTTCATGCAATCTGGGAACTTAATTATAGGGGGAGACCTAAATTTCTCCCTTGGGCTGGTTGAATCTTGGGGATCCAGGGGCCAATGTGACCACCTCTCGACATTCTTTGAAAATTTGTTGGATTCCCATGATTTCATGAACATTGATCCTGCCAAGATCAAGCCGACCTGGAGGAATCGAAGATCAAGGGCAGAGGCACTGGCTAGAAGGCTGGACCGTTTTTTGATCAAGGCTCCTCTCTTGGCAAGTTTGACCATGTTTTGCCAATGGGTGGGCTCATGCGAGATTTCGCATCACTCCCCCATCTTCTTGGAGTTCAAGGATAATAACTTCAAACCTCAACGCCCTTCAAATTCAACTCTTCATGGTTCCCAGATGTGAGCTTCCGAAAATTAGTTGTTGACTCTTGGACCGACTGTAGCCCGGATGACTCCACCCCTCCCGCAGTGGTCTTTTCTAAAAACCTGGTATGTTTAAAATCCAAAACAATTATCTGGGCAAAGGAGAAACAAAGGAGAGATGAGGCAAACCTACTTGGGATTGAGTTGGCTCTCAAAGAATTTGAAGCCTCAGGTCCCAGCAGCATGGCATTGGCCGATTCAAGGGCTCAACAAACTTTTCTTGAAACGGAAAGAATTAGACTGCTTCGTTTGAAAGAAGAGCACTGGAGGTTAAAGAGAAAAGCGCTCTGGTTACAAGCTGGGGATGAAAATTCTAAATTTTTTCAACAATATGCGAGGGGAAGGAAGTCAATTAATACAATCTAGGAGCTATAAGACCATGACGACAAAAAAGAAAACTCCTTTGAGCAGCTGGCTGATATGGGGGTTAGACATTTCTCTAATATTTACAAAGCCCCTACAGGTATTACTCTACCGAGCATCATCTGAACTGTTGAATCATTGCCTAGATTTGTGGATCCTAACAGGGTGGAATCTTTAAATTCCCTGATCACTAGAGGTGAACTGGAAGTAGTGTTGAAATGCTTTAAAAAGGATAAAGCTTTGAGCCCAAATGGATGTCTCGCTGAATCCTACAACTCCTTTGAGCTTATTGCAAATGATCTACTTCAGACTATTGAGGATTGCAAAAGATCAGGCAAAATGTATGATGGGTTTAATGTGACTTTCCTAGCTCTCATCCCCAAATCAAACAAACCCTCTCTCTTTGATGACTACCGTCCCATCTCCCTCTGTAACAACATCTACAAAATCATCTCTAAAACTATTGCTCTTCATATCAAACCTATCCTTTCTCAAATGATTTCCAAGGAACAATTTGCTTTCCTCAATCAACGCCAGATCCATGAAGCCATTGGGACAGCCCAAGAAGCCCTCCATTCGATCAAAAAACTGCATAAGTCTATTATACTTAAGATTGATTTCTTCAAAGCCTTTGATCGTGCCTGTTGATCTTACCTTTAGTTCACTCTTACTCATATTGGCTTTCCCCATGCCTTTATCTCTTGGATTATGTGATGTCTCTCATCAGTGTCTTACAGTATCCTTATCAATGGTGTTGCCTCCGTTTTTTTTCATGCAGAGCATGGGCTTAGACAAGGTTACCCTCTTTCCCCTCTGCTTTTCCTTCTCATTATGGAAGGTTTTAGCAAACTGATTAAAAAAGGCCAGGAGGAGGGGGCACCAGGGGGTGTCTGGACCTTTGATTTGTCCACACTTACCCATCTTTTATTTATAGATGATGTACTGATTTTTTTAAATGGATCCCTTCATGACTCATATGCTTTTAAGAACATCTTATCTCTCTTTTGCAAAGCTACAAGAATGGAACCAAATTTTGAAAAGTCCACAATTATTATAGTGACTTGCCAGCAACATGAGTCAAGATTCATTGTCCAACAATTTGCCTATGTGAGACAAGAATTGGATGCTAGATTAAAATATATAGGCTTCAAATTGAAACCGAATGGTTACTGTATAACTGACTAGGCTTGGCTCATTGCAAAAATTGAAAGCAAAATCAATATCTGGCAGCAACAATGGCTTTCTAGAGCGGGTCGACTCACCCTACTAAAATCGGTCCTAGAAGCAATCCCAATTTATTAGATGTCACTGGCTTGGATTCCCAAAGGAATTTTAAAAAGAATTCAACAAATCTACTATCGTTTCCTCTGGAGGGGTCAGAACACAAGGCAAACCTTTCCCTAGGTTTGTTGGGACCAAATTGGAAAACCCATAAAAATTGGGGGGATGGGGTATAAAAAGCCTTCAACTATTTGCAATGGCACTTGCAACAAAGATGGGTTGGCACATCATTAATTCTATAAGATTTTGGCAAGAGGTTATTTACTACAAATACACCCATCCGCATATAGTCATGGATCGGATCCACAATTGCACCATCTTGTCACTCGGTGCCTCCATCATTTGGAAAGCAATTACACATTCCCTCGATCTCATTAAGAATGGGTTGGCATGG
The DNA here is from genome assembly GCA_031772625.1 of Pinus tabuliformis. Lineage (NCBI taxonomy): Eukaryota > Viridiplantae > Streptophyta > Pinopsida > Pinales > Pinaceae > Pinus > Pinus tabuliformis. The sequence goes on from CM062810.1 coordinate 142,562,511, forward strand.
AAAATTGGGAAAGGGGACCAAGTGCGAATTGGTACAAATGCCTAGGGCATCTGTGGGAACACTCACATACTTCAAAGGCAACTTTATACTTATCTCTCCAAAGAAGGTATCACCCATATTGCGCCTATTACAATTGCTAAACAAGACAAGTGGCAACCACAACATTGGTTGGATCACAAGGCACTAAATATTCCAAATAGATGGAGCAAGGACTAGCAACACTTCATTGGGGCTCTTAAGGAAGCCAATGTGAGGATCAATGAACAACAAGATGTTCTTATTTGGGCCTCTAACCCCCATAGCAAATATTCCCCAAAAGCTAGTTATGTGACTATTATGGTTGCCCAAGAAAATGGCGATATCAATTGGTGGTGGCACCATCTCTAAAAATTAAAGGCTCCCCCAAAATCCAAATTTTTTATGTGGTGCATACTTATGGAGAAGGCTCCTACTAAGCTAAATCTTATGCACAAGGCATTCCATGGGCCTTCCAGATGTTGCTTATGTAAACAACATGAGGAAAACACAAACCACCTATTCCTCACCTACCTTGTGATGACACTCTTCTGGTCAAGGATCACTACTTCCTTAAATTTGGCAACAACTTGGTCTAGTCACAATGTAGGGGACACTTGGCACAAATGGTGGACAAAAGCACATTCTCACAACCAAGAATTTGTTGCTAATTATTTGTTGGGATATATGGATTAACAAGAACAAAACTATCTTTATGGACTCCACAATAAATTGGGACACCTCTTGTTCAATGTCACTAGCTATTTATAATTTGATCTCAAATGATCCAAACAATAAACTACCCAAAGTCATCATCCCAAACACACATCAACATCAATTACCCTTCGGAATATTTTGATGGCTCAACTCAAGCAAAGAGCTATTGGGAGGGTGTGAGCTATTTTGCACATCAACAACCTTGTGTCCTACAAAATACAAATTGGCCTGAGCAAAGGTACCAACAACCATGCAAAACTCAACAATCTAAAACAGCACCTTTTTGCAAGAGAACTAAATTGCCAAAACATTTAGATATTTGAGAACTCACAACATACTATAAATTGGATAAATGTTGCATATCACTATCACTTGCACACACTCACAAACATACTAGCTAATATCATTACTCTAAAGTCTCAATTTGATTATTTTACATGCTCACACATATACAAGGAAAAAAGCGAGATCATTGATAGTCTTTCCAAAGCAATCACACCACTAAACAAAGGACAATGGCAAATTCAAGAATTCAAGGAGGGCATCTTCTGCTATTTCTTCCACCAACCATTCATGGCAATGAACAAGCTCATCACTAAATGATCTCTTTGATCATTCTTTTTTTGGATTTCAACTCTATGTTTATAATTTACTATTATTACTTCTTGTTTTACTTTATGGGACTAAAACTCAATTTTTCTTGTCTATTATGATGGACTACCTAGACTATGATGTTTATTATTTGTAACATTGAAGGATGTAATTTTGTATAAAGTTTTAACTATATTAGCTAAACTACTCCCCAATAAATGCATTTCATACATGCAACATTATACAACATGTAATTTTCTTATTTTTATTAATAAAAAATGCACAATAAAGAAAAAGAAAAAGAAAAAAAGATAAAAGATAAAAGAGAATAAATAAACAACAACAACAAAAGTGTCATTAGTCCTTTGAATTCAATTTTGTGGCATTCTTAAAGCTTGTGAAGAGTGAAATGAAAATGTCCCTCATTCAAATTATCCAAGGCCACACTACTTGAGGTCATAAATAAATTATTATTTATCAAATGAATGCATTGCAATACATAAATATAGACAACTTGCATTATCATATATCTATAGATTAGATTAGTCAAACATGTGCATCAAATAACCAATTTGTCATGATCAATGTATGTCTACAAGTACACACAAATACCATGCCCATAGTCTCATGGGCAAGTAGATCATGCCATACATCCCAATAAATATTTGCATAAACAATGAGATTTTCATATCTTAATGTAATTTTATTATGTATCGTAAAGATATAATTTCTCAATAATTGTCAACACTTTATAATTTCTCAATAATTTTCAACAATATATTATAATTATAGTTATAATTAAATTATTTAAAATCACACATTTATAAAAAAACCCTATTAAAAATTAAAAACATACAAAAACAAATCATAACATCTATTATACATTTTTATTTTTTAAAATTTATGTTTATTATATTATTTTAATATAAATAAATTAAATATAATTTTTAAAATTTACCAAGCCAACAAAATATAATCATAAAATTTACACATTTCATTTAAATGCAATTAAAAGTTTCAGCTTGGCAATACTGCACCTTCATCATCCCAATATCTTTCATCCAAAAAAACTTAATAAAACACTCTATCACCATTTATCCAACACCATTGAACAATACAACCAAAAATTTAAAAAATCTTTAAAGAACAAAAATATTTTAAAAACTCCATTACATTTTATTTAGAAAATTAAAAACTACAATTAATTTATTACTTTCAATTACCTTTCGAATTTTAAGAATCAATTGTTTATCAGTCATTTTGATAATTTCAATAGAAAACTAATTCGGATGTCAAATCTTAAAGATCCATCTCTCTTTTCACGTCTGATTAAAAGAAAATTATCACTATCTTGCTCATCCAATTAAAAGAAAATCCAATGATAAGCAACTTCGCAAGTGCTGAACAAAACTTCTTAAAACCCCAAGATACATATTGCAGAGCCTTTCAGAAAGGATCATGAAAAGACCATTGTATTACAAATTCAAGGAGAGCATCTTCTACTATTTTTTCCACCGACCATGCATGGCAATGAACAAGCTCATCACTAAATGATCTCTTTGATCATTCTTTTTTTGGATTTGAACTCTATGTTTATAATTTACTTTGTTTTACTTTATGGGACTAAAACTCAATTTTTCTTGTCTATTATAATGGACTACCTAGACTACTATGATATTTATTATTTGTAACATTGAAAGATGTAGCAACCAATTAGATTTGATCCTCAGTCTATTCAAGATAACTCTCACCAACTACCAATTATCCTAGATTAACCAAAAAAAAATGAAGGATGTAATTTTGTACAAAGTTTTAACTATATTAGTTAAACTACTCCCCAATGAATGCATTCATACATGCAACATTATACATGTAATTTTCTTATTTTTATTAATGAAAATTGCACATTTTTCCTTGGTTAAACCAAAGAAAGAAAGATAAAGGAGAATAAATAAACAACAACAACAACAAAAGTATCATTTGTCCTTTGAATTCAATTTTGTGGCATTCTTAAAGCTTGTGAGTGAAATGAAAATGCCCCTCATCCAAATTATCCAAGGCCACACTCCTTAAGGTCATAAATAAATTATCATTTATCAAATGAATGCATTGCAATACATAAATATAGACAACTTGCATTATCATATATCTATAGATTAGTCAAACATGTGCATCAAATAACCAAATTGTCATGATCAATGTATATGTCTACAAGTACACACAAATACCATGCCCATAGCCTCATGGGTGAGTAGATCATGCCACCCATCCCAATAAATATTTGCATAAACAATGAGATCTTCATATCTTAATGTAATTTTATTATGTATCATAAAGATACAATTTCTCAATAATTATCAACATTTTATAATTTCTCAATAATTTTCAACAATATATTATAATTATAGTTATAATTAAATTATTTAAAATCACACATTTTTAAAAAGACCCTATTAAAAATTAAAAACATACAAAAATAAATCATAACATCTATTATTTAACATTTTTATTTTTAAAATTTATGTTTAATATATTATTTTAATATAAATAAATTAAATACAATTTTTTAAACTTACCAAGTCAACAAAATATAATCAAAAATTTACACATTTCTTTTAAATACAATTAAAACTTTCAGTTTGACAACACTACACCTTCATCATCCCAATATCTTGAACTAATACTTTTATACTTATTAAAACACTTTATCACCATTTATCCAACACCCTTGCACAATACAACCAAAATTTTAAAAATCTGTAAAGAACAAAAATATTTTGAAAATTCCATTACATTTTATTTAGAAAATAAAAAATACAATTAATTTGTTACTTTCAATTACCTTTAGAATTTTAAGAATCAATTGTTTATCAGTCATTTTGATCATTTCAATAGGAAATTAATTCGGCTGTCAAATCTTAAAGATCCATCCCTCTTTTCACGTCTGATTAATAGAAAATTATCACTCTCTTGCGCATCTAATTAAAAGAAAATTCAATGATAAGCAACTGCGCAAGTGCTGAACAAAACTTCTTAAAACTCCAATATACATATTGCAGAGCCTTTCAGAAAGGATCATGAAAAGACAATTGTATTACAAATATCATGCGGAGAGGAAAACTGGCATTGCATTCCATATATAATACACCTTACAGACTCCTTTAAGAATAAACACAGAAACAGTTGAATACAACTCCAAATAGAATTCAAAAACCCTCAACGAAATTAACTAAACACAAATGCCTCCAACCTTCGGGGTAAGAAAACAGGTTCTACACTTCCAGAACCGACGAGTTCATAATTTCTCAAAAAAGGAAACGCATTTGCAGAGTCACCATTACTGAGATTAAGAAAGATAATGAGTAACAGCCACCGGCTCTTTTCAGCCTCCGAAGCCATAGAGAGTTCGGCCCTGCCTCTTTAAGGAGTACACAACATCCATGGCTGTCACAGTCTTTCTTCTCGCATGCTCTGTGTAGGTCACTGCATCTTTAATTACATTCTCCAAAAAGATCTTAAGGACGCCTCTGGTCTCTTCATAGATGAGGCCACTGATACGCTTGACGCCTCCTCTCCTGGCGAGACGCCTGATTGCAGGCTTAGTAATTCCCTGAATGTTATCTCTGAGAACTTTCCTGTGCCTTTTGGCACCTCCCTTCCCCAAACCCTTGCCTCCCTTTCCACGCCCAGACATTTTTCTTCGTTCGACTATGCTGTAGCAAAATGACACAAAGATAAGTGAAGCAAAACGATGAAAAATAGAAGGGAGAGAGAAGAGAGTATATATAGGGATCTCTCTCACATTTCGCGGCTTCAATTCAAATTCTTCTCATCAACGGCTGAGACCTTTCGATCCGGTGCAGCCCTAACTTTTCCCTGTAGCCGTCGATGATATTTTATCAACGGCTGTTCACAAATCGACGAGGATTAAGGCTTTCCTCCTCGAGTTCGAACATTAATGATTATTTAAGCCCTAAAATTCGGGGGATTATTAATCCACTCGTAATATGTAAATGGGCAGATGTTTTTGGATAAATGTACATCGGACTTTGATATTTTGCACTATTTAATTTAAAGAGAAATCTTGTTATATCAAAGTTTCTACGAAATATTTATAATAAGATTATTTGGTATTTAAGTTTTATTATGATATCGGAATTCCTTAATTTTATTTGTATTTAATAAATTTATTTGGTAATTAAGGTTTATTATGATATTTGTGTTCATGGATTTTATTTGTACTTATTGCAGGTTGGAAAAATATATGCATTATATGTCATGTGACATTGTAGAGCTTATTTGTACCATTCTACGTATGTAATTTTTGCACAGTATTTTATTGTTATTACTTAAATCATATGTATAATTAAAGTTAAAGTATAATATGTATATTTAAAGTTAAAGTATAATTTGTATCTTTTAGTATGTTTTTAATTGTTTTAATTTTATGATTATGGTTTGAATTGGTTGAATGGTTAAGAATTTTTACCATAATTTTAGAATTAGATTATTATTATAATTATTGCATTATAATAATTCATATCCGGTCAAATTAAATTTTAGAATGAACTGTTTTGTTGGCGTGTTAACAAACCTCGGAGAGGTCACCACAAACTTCTGAGGCTCGCATCTTGGCATTGTTCTCACATATAACTTCTAGGGCTCACATTCAATTCTCACAAACTTCTGGCTCGCATCTTGGCACAGATCCAATCCTGTTTGCGGGTTGCGGTTCATCCAAGGCACGTGCTATCAACGGTTCAGTTTGTTGATATCAGGGGCACACATTCCTTATATTTTTCTAATATATATCTACTCATATATTTTCAAGTATGAATAATTCACCACAGCTACCAAAGATTACCAAAGGTAGACCTAGCACAGTTACTCTATAGAACCTTTATGAGTATATAGAGTCTTTAAAGAAACGTAGAGAAGAAAGAGAAGTCAAGGTACAAACAGAGTTAAAAGCCATGCTAGAAACTAAATTCACATCTCTTGAAAACAAGACCCAAAAACAAATAGAAAATAAAATAGAACTATTGGAGAATAAAATGGAGCCAATGGAGACTAGGTTGCAGGTTACAGAAAAACAAAACCAAGATACGAACTAAACATCCAAGCAAGGAGATGTTGATACTTTAGAGAGTCTTAAAATGAAGGACATGATTAAAGAACTAGAAGATAAATTTAATAGCCGCATCACCCTAAATAGTGTGGCAGATAAATAAGATATCAAACCAATTAAAGATGAAATGAAAAAATTGATAGAATTAGACCATGAGCGTAACAAAAGGGCCTTGAACCTTATAATCTTCAGTTTGAAAGAGGAGGTAGACAAGGATACTTTAGCCATAGCCCAGACAGAATTACATAATATAGTACAAATTGAAACAACGTGTCTCACAGAAGCAATAAGGTTGGGGAAATTAACTGAGAATAAAGGAACGTTGATCCGAATAAAGGTGAGCTCTACTGATCTTAAGTGTGACATACTTAGTAAAACCTCAAGTCTAAAAGGAACAAGAATATTTATAGATGAAGATCTCATTCCAGAAGATCAAGCAGAATTAAGAAATGATGGTCAAAAGGTAAAAGAAGCTAGGAAGGAAGGAAAATAGGCAATAATCAGAAATAGAAAAGTCGTTATTTGAGATAGAAACCAAAAAGATAGTAATAAATAGCAATTCAACATGCTCCAGATTCTTTCTTTTAATTGTTAGGGCTTTCCATGGAACAAAGGCCTCAAGCTAAGTTGGATCTCAAATGATGTTGATATTATTTTTCTTGTTGAAACTTGGGAGCGCGAAGAATCTAAAGTCCCTAACATAGATGGCTTTGCACTATGGTCTATCTGGAACAAGCGATCATCCCATAGAGGCATTGGGGGTATAGCTTGTTACATTAAGAAGAACATCTTCCCCCATGCTAAGATTTATAAAAACGACCCTTACAACCAATATTGTTGGATAGAGATTACTGACATTAATGATAAAAAGACCTATATAGCAATATGTTATTTTTCCCCCATCAATTCTAACTTCTATAAGAAAAAGAATCTAGAAAAAAAATAGCCCTTACAATGGATTAGAGAATCATACTTCTAGCCTAAGGAATGAAGGTAATATCCTATTAATGGGTGACTTTAATGCTCGAACTTCAATCAAGCAAGCTATTCTTCTAAGCAATCATTCCAACCCTAATCCTCTTTGGTTAGACAAAGACCTTACTCTGGCTAGCCGGTACAAAAGGAGCTCTGAAGACCTCAGGGAGAATTTGTTTGGGTCAGAGCTAGTCAAACTCTGTAGTGCTCAGGATCATAATTTGCAACGGTCTAAAGAAATGGCTCAATTCTAGCCAGATGACCTGCATCCACGGGCTTGGTAGCAGTGTGATAGACTATGTTATTTCCGATCTCCCTTTATACAACGAAATAATAAATTTTGACATCTTAAACGACCACGACCCTGACTCTGATCATAGGCCTTTACTTATAACTCTCAATTTTGTCATGCATAGAGATCCCATAGAAGATAATCCTTATAGCCAAAAGAAATTAATCTTTGATAGAAATAAAAACGATCTCTTTATGAAGGAATTAAAAACTAACTTGCTTCTTTTATCTAGTATAGACAACATATAAGACCTATATCATAATTTTACTACAACCTTCTCATATTCTATTAACAAGTTCTCATTTGAAGTTTCAAGTAATAAAAGAAATATCAAAACCAACCCATGGTATGAAAAAGATTGTAAAAGTGCGAGTAGGGCAATTAAGGAAGTTGTTGATGAACCTCTTAAAATTGGCAAGATAAAATATACAAAGCCCTAACTAAAAGAAAAGAAAAGAAAAAAGACAGTATATTCGTAAAAGACAAGATAATCTCTTACACCTCTCTAAGGTAGCTCCTAAGGAATTTTGGAGGGAGATTCTAACTAGGAAAACTAAAGACAATAATAAAATTGTTTTACACAACTGGAATTTCTATCTTAAAAAACTTTATGAATCTCCAAATGTCATGGATAACTTTGAAACCCTGCTCACAACGAAAGAAGTTTTCTCATTAGAAGACATTGATTTTGGGGTTAAACGCCTGGCAAATGGGAAAGCTAAGGATAATGAAGGTTACCAGGCAAAAATCTTAAAAATTGGAGGTCTTATCCTCATCCCCCACATCCACAAGCTTTTCAATCAGGTAGTCAAGCAAGGGTTCCCTAAACCATGGACTCAGAGTCTCATTATCCCTATTTTTAAAAGTGGGGATAGAAATAACCCCTCTAATTATAGGACAATTATGATCAACCCTCTCTTAGCCAAGTTATATGGTATTATTTTGGAAAAGAAGCTGAGTGTATGGCTTGAAAGTGAAGGTAAGCGGGCTAAAGGCCAAGCGGGTTTTAGAAGGCAACACTCAACAATGGACCACCTCGTTATGCTTAGGATCATTGTGGAGCAATGCCGCAATGATAAATCCAATCTCTTTTCTTGCTTTGTCGATTTTAGAAAGGCTTTCGATACAGTTCCTAGAAACAACCTATGGAACAGATTAGAAGAGCTAAAGGCTCCTTTCAAGTTGAGAGTTGCCGCTATAAGGTTATACGAGAATGTAATTGCCAAGTTAAAGATCAATGAGGGGTGGTCGAAAGATATTTAGTGTCATATCGGAGTTAAACAAGATTGCCCCCTCTCCCCTACCCTATTTGGCATTTACATCGACAAGCTATAAGGTTGTTTAGAGGAAGCAGGTTGTGTCGACACGATCTTAGCTGGGATAGTCATCATCCTTCTTCTCTATGTTGACGATATTGTTCTTCTCGCAAGGTGCCCATCTGATCTTGATAAGCAACTTAGACTTCTTAAGGATTTTTTCTCTACCATGGGTATGACTGTTAACACTGACAACACAAAAGTTATGATTATCAAATCCAAGGACACTTACGTTAATTTTATGTATGGCAATAGTAACTTGGAGGAAGTGTCGTCTTACAAGTGCCTAGGAATTGATATTCATCACAAGCTCAACTGGAACTATAGCATTGAGAAAAGGATTAATAAGGGGTGGAAAGCTTATTTTGGTTTTGAAAATAATTGTAAAACGACAAACCTCGTAATGTGGGATAGAAAGAAGTTCCTCTTTAAAACTTTAGTCATTCATGTTATCTTATATGGATGTGAGGTTTGGGGTTGCAGCATATCTAGAGAATCCTGGAGAAAGATTGAGCAAATCTAGAAGCGTTTTATAACGTATAACCTCAAAATTAAAAGCAATACACCCTATCCTATTATCCTTATAGAAGTGGGTATTTCCCCTATCGAGAACTTAGCTATAACTAGGCTTCTGTTGTCCAAGCACAAACTCAATAACATAGGAAACCATAGACTTCCTAAGCTAGGTTTAAATTCCAGCCAAAACCACCTAAGGCTCAAATGAGGTTGATATAAAGACACCAGGGCCTGGTTAAACCATTGGGAGATCGGCGAGAATGTTGCATTACAAAGCATTAATAACATTAAAAATATTGTTGCTTCTAAGTTCAAAGAAAAAATGTGGTGTGAGAAAGATTTAGCAGCTAGAATAAAATTAAGATATTATAAGGAGGTCATCAACCCCACCCTAGAAGATCAAAAGCATCTCTCTGTTTTAACTAGCTCAAAGAAGAAAATTAATATAGCCAAGATTAGAACGAACTCTCATGAGCTCCATAGTGAAACAGGTCGTTGGGAAGTTCCTAAAACACCATGGATGGCAAGGATCTGACATCTTTGTGACAATATGAACATCGAAGATGAAAATCACTTCCTCTTAGAGGGCCCCGCGTACAACCACATTAGATCTCGGTTTCATAATCTTTGTTGCAATACTGACCTTCCTAGCCTTTTAAAATGTCAAAATTATAGTGAGCTCGAGAGGCTTCTCTCCAAGCTTTTTGAGCATAGGAATAAAATCTTAAATTGAACCAAATAATTCATTTCTTTAGGTCTGATAAACCAAAGTTTGGTCTCAGTGGATGTTAACCACCACCACCACCATCATCATCATCATCATTATAAATTGTTTTTCTATTTAAATATAAATTAAATATTATTAAAATCTATTAAAATGTAGTCTCTTTGGGGTAGCGAAAGTGGCTATGGTTGTGGAATGAAGTCTCATCAAACCAGAGATCTTGGGTTCGAATCGTGTGCTACCTTCCCCCGGCAGGATAAATAATAGACATGTAAACTCGAAAATCAGAAAATCAAAACTTATTTATATATAAATTAGAATTATTCTAGGTCTAGCGAGAATGTAGCGTCTGCGGTTAAGTTTCCACGAAGGGTTTGGATGAGGTACAAGGTACTGCTTGAAAATGCAGATTACCCCTCGATATGGTTCAGTTAATCCCTAACTTCATCCTAGCCACTCACTCGATCATCTATGGTTTCCACTTTTTCTGGTTCTCCTGTCAACTTGTCAGGGGTTTAAGGGTTTACCTGTTGTTTGCTTTACCTTCTATTTTCTTACCCTGCTCTACTGTTACTGCTCTCTTGTCATTATCTCAGGCCGTCTGTTACTGTTTTGCGACTTCCGTTGGCCAACATTTTCGAGGCTTCCTCCGCTTCTAGGTGCAATTGTCAACATGGATGACCTCGATGTCATTGATTATTCAAAAGATCCATTGGAAGCAGACTCCATCTGGAAGGTCATGTACTCCACATCTGTAGGACTATGTTCAGCTCAGGCTTCTTGGGCAATTTTGAAACATTTCCTTATGTTGAATTGTCACAGCCTCATCCTGATGTTCTCCCAAATGAGCCTCCCACTTGGTTGTCTCCCTCTACACCTCCGTCCTCCTCGGCTACCCTTGGTTTCGTCTCGGCCTGTATAAACCGTAATCCCGTGTTGGAGCCTCCCGTATCTGGGGTGCCGTCCCGACAGGTTGACCCACAAGTTGCATCCTCCGATGTTGAACCCCCGACCGCCGACCATTTTCACCCGACCGCCACTACTCCACTCTCAGGCAGTTTCACCTCTGTTCCTCCACTTGCTGGGTCCATACCTTCTATTTTTGGCAACCCTAACCCTACCTCAACTAACCCTAACCCTATCCCTGACTCCTCAGGCCCCAATTTGGAAAGGGTTTCAGTTCAGTCTCATCATTCGGTGTCCAAAAAGAAATATAAGTGCCACAAGTCCAAGGCGGACGATATCATCCTCAGGTTGGAAGAAGACATTCAATGGGGAGATACTATGGATTTTGCATACAGGGTTCTGGTGGGACGCATCCATTGTTTTACAACCAGGCCGGCTCAACTCGGAAACGGCCGAGTCAAACCGAGCCGGTAAAAAAATGTGTGACCAGGCCAGCAAACCGGCTCGGTTGACCGAGTCATTGATGACCAGGCCGAGTCATCCAATGACTCGGCCTAGTCATCAATGACTCGGTCAACCAGGCCGAGTCCGTATTGACCAGGCCTAGTCATTGGAAAACGGCTGGGCAGCGTAAAAAATAAATTTTATTCACTTTTTTTTGGATTTGTGGTGTGAAATTAATCTGTTTGGATGTCTGTAATTTTATTATGAAGTACACAATGCATAAAGTATGCCATGAACCATGGTATGAAGCAATAATGGGAAAATGATAATTATAAATCTTACGAGCCATGTTTGAGAAATGTCAAATCTGAAGTTGATATTTTCGAAATATATCAGGACTGAGGGCCAGCTGAATGCCCTTCTCCTGCTCAGAATATCGGATCTGAAAATGAGTTATTTCAACTCAAAATGATCTCGGAAACTTAACAAAAATGCTGCCCTAGCAATGAAAAACTTGGTTGTGAAGAAACCAACGCTGAAAATATGCTTAAAGTGTTCTATAGCTGTGCTTTCTGGTGAAAAATCAGGTCTGAAAGTGTGCTCTAGCTGCCATAGAAGTGACAAGATGAAGCTTGATTCTTTGAAAATCAGATCATAAAGTTTTGCCTTAACAGCTAGCTGGTGAAAACAGCCTGAGAAGTGCAAATTTGTGCCCTAGCTCCCCAAATTAGTTCAACAAAAATCACAAAATGTGCCTGAGATGCTATTGCTGTTGAAAATCTGCAGTATTTAGTTTACCCTAAAAATAGTAGAGGTATGTTGTAGTTGTGTCCTAGCTGCTTGTTGGAGTTTGGTCTCACCAATCAAAAATCCCTTCACAAAAACAGAAAAAGAGCTGAAATGGACAACTTTGGCATTCTACTGGAGAGTGTCCAGTTGACAGTGGTCTGTGGGTCAGACCACATATGTCTTGACTTGACCTGGTTTTTAGGTCATTTGTGTCTGAGTGCCAGCTGTGGTTTGAATTTTTGAATGACTTTAATCATTGCATAGAGGATCAATGGTAAATCTCTAGATACCAAGTTTGTGACCTTCCGTGGAAGAGATGGAAGGTATTTCACCTCTTGGAAATTGAAGCTCCATGAGCCTACTTTGATCATATGTTGTCTTCCATCTATATTATAATGCTGTGTGTTTGGAAACATGAATGAAAATCTTTAAAATTATGTTTAAAATATTTAAAATTATGTTTTTTTATAAAAATAAATAAATATTTAATGTATTTTTTACAACGACCGAGTCATTGAAATCGAGCCGGCCGAGTCATTACCGAGTCGGAGTCGGAGTCGGAGTCGATCCTCGGCCGAGTCGGAGTCGGAGTCGGAGTTGTAAAACATTGGACGCATCAGAGGCAGGAGTTACACAACTGCTCGACTGAAGAACTTGGCATCTAAGGTTTGGGGACACCATCTGGTGGACATCCCATTTGTACATACTTTCGTGAGGGGATGGTTTGCACTGAGATTCACTTGAGCAGACCATACCAATTGGGTTTTGTTTTCCTATTGGCATTTTGAACACACCCCTGTTCTACTGAAACGATGGACTCCTCTATTCGAACCAGACACTGAGCAAATAGGCATAGGACTGGTATGGATTCGACTCCTGGGTCTACCACTGTAATATTGGTCTGAGGATATCTTCAAGCGGATTGGTAACTCCATTGGCACCTATATGGAATATGACAAATCCTACCAGACCACTGGCATGATGGCATATGCTAGAATTCTGATCAATCTGGATACTAGGGGAGGACTACAGGAGCATATCACTATACAGTGGAGGAATACATCCCGTAAACAGATGATTGACTATGAGGGCATACCATATCACTGTAGGAGATGCCACAAGGTTGGCCATTTATTTAAAGATTTCCCTCTCAATTGCAAGAACAAGATAACAGCACAAGACATGGAAGCGGAAATGCCCAGAGACATTCCTAGTCAGCCTGATAAGGAAGACAAATTAGAGAAGAACAACTTGGCTACTGAAGACACTCAAGGGGCTACTATTGATTTGGGCATTGACAAGAGGACCGAAGCTACAAATCCTCCATCCCCTCCTCCACCGACGAGATCCAGTCCAGCCAAGGGGGACATCACTCCACCGGGTATGGCATCTTCATCTTGCTCACTCTTTACTCCTTCATCTGGTATTTCTGGTACTTTTGCATCCCATATTAAAATTATTGCATCCTATCCCCATATATCTCCATCTTAGTCCTCCTGCACTTCATCTTATCCTTAGCCCGGGATGGGCTCTCTCCTCCCCCCTGGATTGCTCCCTTCCCTTGTCGTTCCCTATCATTGCTCCCTACCATCCATCTCTTACATCATCCTCCCTCCCCTCTCCCTTTGTATCTCCTAGATACTCCCTGCGATCCAGATCTAGGGATAGAGGTTGTGATGCGATTGGATTGGATTTGGATGCTACCCCTGCCTCGCATAAACCTTCCAGAGGGCGCCCATCTCACCTCACTAGAGCCAGGCATACGGAAGGAGAAGAGGTTGCCCTTGGGAAACAACAAACTATTGATCGGGCCCCTAGAGCAAGGAATGGCCCTCTCCCACACCATCCATGAAGATCCTTTCTTTTAATTGTCAAGGGATTGCTAGCCCTCCTAAAAAACTAGCACTCAAGAGACTCCTCACTTCGGCTCTGGTGGACATCATTTTCTTACAAGAAACCCTATGTTCGGTCGAAGTCCTTATTACCCTCCTAAATTCTTGGATGCTGAATTGGACTTTTCATGCCCTGGATGTGACTGGGAGATCAGGGGGCATTGCTATTGGTTTCTGTAACAAAACTGTTGACCTCAGAAATATATGGGGAGGAAGGGGATATATTGGTGTGGATATATATACCTCCTCATTGGAGTCTGACTTTCGAATTATGAATGTATATGGACCTTGTTTGGATAGGGCAAACTTCTGGAGAAGAGTTTTAGACTCAGACTTTCTGCAGGCTGACAACATCATACTTGGTGGAGACATAAATTTCTCCTTGGGATTTAGTGAATCTTGGGGACATCTCGCTCAAGTTGATGGTTTATCTGATATGATCTCCACCTTGTTGGAGGATCATCAATGGGCAGACATCCCATCTGCCAAGATTCAGCATACATGGAAAAATAACCGAAGTGGAGAGAAAAGTTTGGAAAGAAGGTTGGATTGATACCTCATTAAGGAAGCATTATTAAATACCCATCCACGCATCAGGCAATGGCTTGGGATATGGGGTATATTTGATCATCGCATTATATATATGGAGCTGGAAGACATCAATCAAAGGACAAAAGCCCCATTTAAATTCAATTCTTCTTAGCTCAAGGACCCATCATACATACAGCTGGTAATTGACTTTTGGCAGTCCCACCCTATCAGGGAAAACGAGGACCACTCTGAAGGCTTTATTCGCAAACTGAAAGCACTGAAAGGAATCTCTAGATTTTGGGCACATCAGAAGCAGAAGAATGACGAAAACACACTGCATGAAGCGGAGCTATCCATCGCCACACATGAAGACTCCTCGGATGGCACATTCATATCACAAGAACATAAAGAACACTACTCTTCCCTCATCAAGAAGCAGACACGAATATTGAAGGGTAGAGAGGAGAGCTGGAGGCTCAGAAGCAGGGCAATCTGGCTCACTGAAGGAGATGATAATACCAAGTTCTACCACAAATTTTCCAATGGCAGGAGAGAAATAAATACCATATGTGAGCTTCAAAATGAACACGGACAATCAGTCACATCTTATAGGGGTTTGGCTAGTCTTGTCATCGCACACTTTAAAAGCATATACAAGGCCCCGATGGCTGCTAATATCATGGAAATCATGCAAACAGCAGAACAATTTCCTAGATTCGTGGAACAGGAGGATGTTGAGGACCTTACGAAGGAAGTGTTGAAGGAAGAACTTGAGGCTACTATCAAATGGTTCAAGAAAGACAAGAGCCTAGGCCTGGACGGATGGTCTATTGACTTCTATATTGCTTTCTTCAAAATCCTAAGGGATGACTTGCTTAAAGTTGTGGAGGACTGCAGAAGGAGAGGTAGATTATCCTCGGCCATCAAATCCACTTTTATAGCCCTCATCCCGAAATCCGACCATCCTACCTCTTTCAATGAGTTCAGATCCATATCCCTCTGCAACTGCCTATACAAGATCACTGCCAAGATCATCGCAAACCGCCTAAAGCCTATTCTGTCTAACCATATTTCCCCAAAACAATTTTCTTTCCTACAGCACAGACAGATACATGAGGCCATAGCCACGGCCCATGAATAAGAGTCTTGGTTGAATTTATTTTGAGTTGTAATTAACTAATTCAGTTTAACTGAGTTAAAGTCAATTAAACTAGTTCCAACTGATGGAGGAACTAGTGCGAGGTCAGATAGTGGGGTGTTGTTTCATATGTGGTCAACCAGTTAACTGATGATTCACTCATAAATAACTCATGCATGTCAGAGTGAGTGTTACCCAGTGGAGATTGGAGTTCAGGGAAAATGTACTATCAGTTGTATAATCATCTGAATTGTGCAGGTGGTGCATGCAGTCAAAAGAAGGCATAAGATGGGTTGCGCAATTCCTTTGAGGAATTTCCCTAATTAATAAGGGGTTAATTCCCAAGGAAACAACACAAGGAAATAGGGACTTGGGCAAGAAATAAATTGATTAAGTATTGGCATGGGCTTATCTAGGAAGTTGTGAGACAGATAGAGATAATGCAGAGGTTGCTTGGGCTTGAGCAAAGCATTGTAATCTTCTCATATTTTCTAACTAATACAATATATATTTAGCAAGGGTTTTAGTTGTGGCTTTCCCCAGGAAATCATTATGTAATGTGTTGATTGAATTCTTTCTCTTATATGCTTCGTGATTTCGCGATCGTTTAATTGTTTTCGCTGATGAGTAGAGTATATTCAAGTCTATTGTTTTAGTAGATTACAATTAGCAGTTTGAATCTACAAGGAATTTCTACATAACAACACATAAGAAGACATCAAGGAAAAGCAATGAAATAAATGAATCAGCGACACAATGGTGCAGTAAAACACTGATATATCCCAACATTTTCAAGAAAAACTCTTTTGAGAAGAGGAGAGAGGAAGACTCCCTTGATTAGATGGACGCCCTTATAAGCTTAAGGCTGAGTTGAGAAATTGTAAGGTAGACAATGAAAATAAGTAAATGCAATGATATTGTAAATCTTATTAGATGTGTGAAGACAAAAGCAACATGAGCTAAGTGACAACTACTTAAGAAAACATAAATCTAAGCAAAGTCCATCACAATTACGGAAGTATATGTTAGAAGCTAATGGAGAAGACGATAGTAAGTCAAGGAAAAGACATAAACAGAGACGTGAAGATATAATGAGAGGAGAACAAGCAGTCATGAACAATTATCTAGGGTTGCAACTAAAATACATCACCAACAAGTGAGTGAGAAAACCTTGACACTAGAGGAATTCAATAAGGAAAAAAAAATTACTTTTAATTGGGAAGTCAAAAAAAGTTGAAGAGGCAGAGGCATGGCTATTAGGAATGAAAAAATATTTCAAAGTGCGTGACTTCTATGAGAACATGAAGGCTAGAGTGTTGAAAAATGTAACAAGAAAGTCTCAGTTTGATTTTTCCATGGTCAAATTGAGAAAAATCAAATTTCCACATCATCAGAGAACTTAGACGCATTTAACTTGTGTGACATGTCTCGTGTCATTTAGTTAGCTTAGTAAATTTGAGTCAGAGGAGTTGGAATTCAGTTAATCATCTGTGATTGCTAATTTGTAGCAATCAAGGTCGGTTATTTCAAGTTGTTTTTAGTTAAACTAGTTCTAACTGTTGGAGGAACTAGTGGAAGGTCAATGGTGCAGTAGGGCTTCAGTATAACTCAGTGATAATCCAGTTAACTAATCAATCAACCCAAAATAGCTAGTGCACGTAGATAATTTGAGTTCCCCAATGGTGGTGGATATTTCAAGGCAATGTTACATTAGTGGTAGACTAGTCATGAGTATACAAGGGTTGTGTGTTGTGAGATGATCAACCTTGGGAATTGTGCAAGCATTTTGGAGGAAATTCATAAATAATAGGGGCCTAAATTCCTCAAGAATTACCTAAGGAAATAGGGGCTCAAGCAGAGGTGGAAATTGACTAACTCTGAGTAAGAGATTCTCAATGAGTAGAGAGAGAGGTTATTCATTTTTAGGTTGAGCTCAGATTGAGCAAGCAATTGTAATACATATTTATTCATCAAATTAACGCAAGCAAGAAAAGAGGTTTTTAGCAAATTTATTTCCCTTGGAAAAATATTGTACGCATGTGTGTTATTTATCATTGCATGTTTGTGATTAATGTTCTAAATTTTGAAATGAATTTCATTGAGTAGTAGAGTAGCTTTTGTGTCTTTTGATTTCCATTAAAATTTCATGAGCAGTTACAATTCTACACCATAATTTCTACATGGTATCAAAGCAGAATTCACATTAAAACAAAAATTTCAAAGTTATTTCTCAAGAGGATCAACTTTGCAATTCAATGTCGCAGGATCTCTTCAGAGTTGGAAAAATGACCTTCAACGGGTTGAGACTAGAGTATGCCTTGAAAGGCAACTCTAATTTAATTGCATGGAAGGATCGCATGGAGGCAATGTTTGATGACAACAGATTGCTAGAATACATCAAGACAGATGTTGCAAAACCACATGCATCTAATGCACAGAACATCGCCCAATGAAATAAAGATGTAGCCAAGGAAAGGATAATAATCTTGGAGGTAGTGTGAGACCACATTGCATCAAATCTCCATGGGAAGAAACTTCTTTCGCAATGCAGGAAGCACTAACAAAATTGTTCAAGAATAATAGCGACCACAAGAAACTGACGCTCAAGGATAAACTTCGAAATATCAAGATGCAAATGAATGACACTATCTTGCAATATCTGAGCATATTTACTCAAGTTCATAATGAAATTTGTGGGGTTGGCTTTAATGTCGCAAAAGATAACTTGGTAAGATTAACTCTTCTAGGCCTTCCCAAAAGCTGCCATAGCTACCAAGAGTCGATGAACGGGAGGTAAAAATCACCGAATTGGGAACACTTATGGTCTGATTTGGTACACGAAGAGATAAGGCAGAATACTAGATATGGGACTTCATCCAACGATGAGGATGAAGATCATTGTGCATTGGTTGGAAAGGGAAAAAAGGTAAAATTGAATAAATCTCAAACCATACTAGAATCCAGCCAAGGGGGAAAGAAGAAATATTTGTCCAAAATTAAATACTTCAATTGTCATGAATTCGGGAACTATGCCACGAAGTGTCCACACAAAAATTCGAGCAATAAAACCTTAGGAGGAGCAATAGGTGACTCTTTGGCCTCACAGTTCAATCTTTACTTCACCCTTATCGCATGCAGGGTCAGGACAAAGATGGGGAGTGTGTGGTACTTGGACTTAGGTGCATCGTTCCACATGACAAAGTGTAGAGAGTTTTTCAGTGACCTAGAGGAGAAATATTTACATATGCGCATCAAGTTGGGGGACAACGGAAGGTACAGTGCGACCAGAATTGGTACAGTCACCTTTCAGAGGGAGTCGGGATCCCCTCTTAGACTCAAGGATGTCATGTTAGTTCCAAACCTAAAGAAAAATCTCGACACTCTTGCAGTTTTGGAAGACCGTGGTTATGATGTGATCTTCAGGAAAGGGAAAGCAATTCCAAGACACAGTTATGGGACAAGTGAAGCAGATCGGGGTTCATGTGAAGAACTTGTATAAGCTAGATGTGGAAAATTGTGTTGAATTGAGTAGTAAGGTAGAGAAAGTGCAGAGTCGCGAAGTCATTGAACTTTAGCACAGAAGACTTGTCCATTTGCATCATGGAGCCTTGAAGATTATGCAACAAATAACCACTGACCTCTCTAAAGGAGCATTGTAGCAGCAAGATGTATGAAAATGATGTACCTTGGGGAAGTACGCAAAATCCACATTCCATGATCGAGACAGGAAAGCACATGCAGTGTTGGAAAAGATCCACTCTTACGTCTGTGGACCTTTCTCGATAGCCTCCACTGCCAGACACAAATATTTCATCATTTTTATTGATGACTTCTCAAGGAAGTGTTGGATCTTATTCATGCAGAAGAAAGATGAGACATTATCCAAGTTCGTAGAATTCAAGGCATTGGTTGAGAAAGAAATTGGAAAGAAGGTGAAGGCTCTCAGGAGCGATAATGGAGGTGAGTATGTTTCGAATGAATTCAATAATTTTTTTGCAAAAGAAGGCATTTGAAGAGAGATGGCAGCACCCCACAACTCACAGCAGAAGGGGGTAGCTGAGAGGGAGAACCGGAGCATTGTGGGAGCAGCGAAAACTATGTTACATGACCAAGGCCTACCTCTGCATTTTTGGGCTAAGGCATTCAACACAATAGTCTATTTGCAGAACTGGAGTCCCCATCAGATTCTCGGTATGATTACACCAGAGGATGCCTTCTCGAGGAGAAATTTGTGTGTGTTACACTTCAAGATTTTTGGAGCCTCTATTTACTGCCACTCCAAAGAATCAAGGAAGAAGCTTGAGTCGACAAGAGAGTTGGAGGTATTTGTGGGTTACAAAGAAACTTCTCACAACTACCGTGTGTACTTACCTTCCCTCAGAATCACAGTGGTGCAAAGGGATGTAAAGTTTGATGAGGAGAAAGTAATGTGGTGCTCTCTTGAGAGGGAGCTTCAGATCCCACCAAAAGAGGATATTTTAGCTCCAAAGGAGGAGCCTCAGGTAGTTGTGGAGCGGCTAAAAATTGAGAAACTGAGAGTGGAGACATCCACTCAAGCACTACCATCTAGAGAAGGAAGAAAAAGAACCAGGGAAGTTGATAGATTTGTGCAAGATGAGAGGGAGAATGTGGGAGCTCCTTCAAATTTGCATAGGCAAAGGAGGTCACCTAAATGGTACACTGGCTACATGTCTCTAATGACTGAGCTTGTAGAAATTGAGTCATCCTCTTTCGAGGAAGCAGTAGAGAAACAATTGATGCAATGGTGGAAGAGTACAAATCCATTGTAAAAGACAGTGTTTGGGAATTGGTCCCAAGACCAGCAGATAAATTAGTTGTGGTTTCGAGATGGATCTTCAAGGTTAATCATGCAGTGAGCGGAAGCATAGAGAAATATAAGTCCAAATTTGTGGCCAAAGAATTATCTCAAGTTGAGGGAATTGACTATGAGGAAATCTTTGCTCTTGTAGCATGGTATTCATCCATTAGATCTATTCTTGCTCTAGATGTGCAGATGGGGTGGAAGATCCACTAGATGGATGTCAAAACAACGTTTCTCAACGAGTTTATTGAGAAGGAGGTGTAAATCGAGTAACGAGAATGTTTTGAGACATTTGATTGAGAGTCTCATGTGTGCAGACTCAAGCGAGTGTTGTACGGTCTAAAACAAGAACCCCTTGCTTGGTACACCATGATGAACAAATATCTCACTAGTTTGGACTTCACCAAAAGTGAAGCAAATGCAAACCTCTATCACATTTGGTAGAAGGTAAATTGATTATTATTGTCTTATATGTTGACGATTTAATTTTAACTAGTGATGAGCAGCTAATAAAATCTTGCAAAGAGGACCTTGCAACGGAATTTGAAATGAAGGACATTGTCTCATGCACTACTTCCTCGAGTGCGAAGTATGGCAAGGCGATGGGGAATTATTTGTGTCTCAAGGCAAGTATGCAAATGAGATACTATAGAGATTCTGCATAGAGAATTGTAAACCCATGGAGACACCTCTAGCGAACAACTGGAGGAAGGAGGCTGCCACTTCAGGTGAGGAAGTAGATGTTATCATTTATCGACCACTAATGGGTTCACTAATGTATCTTGTGAACAGAGGGCCAAATATGTGTTATGTAGTCAACCAACTGAGTCAAGCTATGGTTAGGCCAACCAAATTCTTTTGGAAGGAAGCAAAACATGTTTTACGGTACCTCAGAGGCATTACCAAGTTTGGACTATGGTACAGATGGACAGAGGGAGTGATGTTGTGTGGCTTCACATATGTAGATTGGGCAGGTAGTCCATCCTACTGAAAGAGTACATCAAGTGGAATTTTCAATGTTGGGTCTCCAGCGATTTCTTGGTACAACAAGAAGCAAAGATTTGTGGCGCTCTTCTCAGCGCAAGCAGAATACATAGTTGCAAGTCAAGCATCATGTGAGGCAATTTGGATGAGAGATATTTGTGACACTGTTTTGTCAGATGATGGATCCCACTATGATCTATTGTGATAATCAGAGTTGCATCGAGCTCTATAAGAATCCTATATTTCACGATCAATACAAGCATATAGATATCTGATATCGCCATTTATGGGACTATGTGCAGAAGTGGATAATGTTGCTACGATACATTCCGACAAAGGAACAAGATGTTGACATTTTGACAAAGGCTTTGAGGGAAGCTTGAGTTCCACAGATGTAGGATAGGGGCAGTTGATAATCCCTTTCTAACTAAGACGGAGAGTTGAAAAATGCAACAAGAAAGTCTCAATTTGATTTTCCCTTGGTCAAATTGATAAAATTCAAAATTCCACATCAACAGAGAACTTAGATGTTGTTAACTTGTGTGATATGGCTCGTGTCACTCAGTTAGCGCTGTTAATTCGAGTTAGAGTTCAATTAAGCACGTTTGATTGTTAATTTGTAGCAATAAAGGTCATTTATTTCAAGTTGTTTTCGGTTAAACTAGTTCTAATTGTCGAAGGAATTAGTGGAAGGTCAGTGGTGCAATAGGACTTTAGTCTAACTCAATGATTATCCAATTAATTGATCAATCAGCCCCAAATAGTTAGTGCATGTAGATAATTCAAGTTCTTCAATTGTGGTGGAGATTTCAAGGCAATGTAACATCAATTGTAGACTAGTCTTGAGTGTAAAGATGTGGAATGCAATCAGATGACAACCTTGTGAATTGCGCAAGCATTTTGGAGGAAATTCCTAAATAATAGGGACCTAATTTCCTCAGGAATTGTGCAAGGAAATAGGGGCTCAAAGAGAGAAAAATTTTGACTAATTCTAGGTTAGAGCTTCTCAGTGACCATAGAGATACATTATTCACTAGCAGGTTGAGCTTAAATTGAACAAGCAATTGTAATACATCTTTATTCGTCAGATTAATGCAAGCAGTCAAAAGGGTTTTTAGCAGATTGTTTTCCCCTGGAAAAATATTGTGTGCATGTGTGTTATTTCTCATTGCATGTTTGTGATCGATGTTCTAAATTGTGAATTGAATTCCACGAAGCAGTAGAGTAAGATTGTGTCTTATGATTTCGAATAAAATTTCATGCGCAGATACAATTCTACACCATAATTTTTACATAGAGTTGTCATTTTCAATTTGAAAGGAGAGGTTGATATATAGTGGGAAGACTTGAGAAATGTCAAGGGCATTAGAGAGAGAGTTGTCTTGGAGAAGATTTGAGAGATATTTCTGATAACTACTTATCTGAAATATTTTATGACATAAAGGTTAAAGATTTTCATGAGCATAAATTGATGCAACTTACAGCAGATGAGTACGCTAATAGATTCTTGGAGTTACTAAGGTATGTATTGTATATCAAGGATAAGAAAGTAAAGATTCAAAGGTGTCTCAGTGGGTTACCATAAGCTTACAAAGACAAAATTAAGTATGATAAGATAAAAACATTGGATCACACCATCCGAAAGGTGAAGTACTGTTAGGAACAGTTTAAGCGTAAAACTAAGTTCTGAGTTGAAAGCCGGCTCACTTTCGAGGAAAAGGGTATAAAACTTCAGGACATCAACCAGGAGGAAAGAATGTGAAGTTCACCACTTCTGTCAAGGGAGAGCTTCATTAAAAATATACTATTGTCAGTAGATATAAGTGCTCTAAAGCAGCGAGAGAGGAAGTTGAGGAGTTCAGAAGCAATCTCATACAGTGTTGGACTTATGGAGAAAACCACATCAAAAAATTGTCCTTAACAACAATATATTGGCCCAAGGCTATAAAATGTGCAAGACACAGAGACGATGAATGATGTGGCTTAGAACGTGCGACAAATCTATCTTGTTGGACAACTAGAAGGCAAACCATCAAACTTCATTTATCAAAATGGAAGGTATGGTCTAACCACTCTATTTCGATTTTGATTGAATCGGGTTCTAATTTTAGCTACGTAAATCTAAAGGTCACATAAAATCTTGTGCTGCATAAGAAGCCCATAAAAATTCATTGTTGGTTCAATTAGTCATAGGAACCAAAAGATGAGTTGGAAATGTGGTGAAATCATGTCCAATAACAATACACGACAACCCAAATCAGCGGATTTGAATTTATTATTGTTGGGTTCATACAATGTGCTAGTCAGCATGGACTGCCTAGTAAAACACAAGACAAAAATCAATTGCTATAGCAAGTCACTAGAAAGTCTCGGCAATGAAGGAGAGATAGTGATGTCGCAAGGGATAAGAAATCCTATGACTGTCAGATAAATATTAACATTGCAAATGTAAAGATGAAACTGGAAAGGATGTGACCCATATGCGGTGCAAGTGACCAGCGAATTGGAAGCTAACGGAGACAAAATGGACGAGCACCTAGTGTTAATACAATTAAATGATGTATTTCCAGAGGAAATTCCAAGATTACCATCCAAAAGATAAATTGATTTTTCTATCAAACTGCTACTAAGATCAACATCAATTTCGAAAGCCCCACACTGCATGAGTACACTGGCGCTAAAATTACAGTGGAAGGAAATGTTGGACAAGGGATATATTAGGCCCAATGTGTTGCCCTAAGAAGCCCTAGAGTTATTGTAATGAAAAAGGATGGTACACTGCAATTGTGCATTGACTCCAATCACAAGTTCAGTGCTTCAGACATGTTTCCAAGGAAAGAGTGTCAATGGGTCCTAAATATATCAAGGCCATTCTAAAGTGGCCTACTCCTCATAATGTTGTTGAAGTGACACCTTTCATGGGATTGGCCAAATATCACTGGATGCTCATTTAGAATTTTTCAAAGATTGGGTATCCAATTGACACAACCTTGTAGAGGAAAGGAGTTAAATTCCAATCGACATCTTAGTGCTTTGCCAATGTAAAACAATTAAAACACCTCCTCACACATGCACTAGTATTGAGAATAGTTGATCTGGAAAAAGATTTTGTGGTTTGCATGGATGCTTGTAAGGAAGATCTTGGTGGAATCCTAATGCAAGAATGACACGTGGTTTGTTATGAATCGAGAAAATTAAATGAGCATGAGAGGAATTATGTCACACATGACTTGGAGTTTGCAACAATAATGCATGCATTAAAAATTTGGAGGTACTACTTACTTGGAAGAAAGTTTGTTTTAATGTCATATCATGGAGGGTTGAGATATTCCTTTGACCAACCCAAGTTAAATGTAAGACAACCTAGGTGGCTAGCCTTGATCAGTGAGTTTGAGTCTGAAATAAAGTACATCAAGAGAAACGAAGTAGCAAATACACTTAGTAGAAATCTAGAAGTGGCTCATTTGACAGCCATAAGCACTTGTAAAGATAATAATAAGGCAAGAATCAATAAGGCATTGCTTCATGATGTGCATTGACAGTGTGTGCAAAAATGCTTGCAGCAACAGACAAAAGGATTAATGAGCAAGAATTACTCACTCACTAATGATGGTATGTTGAAGATCAAGAAATAATGGTATGTGTCTTGCATGGCCGATTTGAAGAAACTCATCATGGATGAGTTTCACAATAACTCTTATTTAGATCATCTTGGTTATCAGAAAATTATAACAACTATGAAAGAGATGTATTATTGGTTGGGTATGAAAAAGGAAATTGTTGATTATATTGTCAAGTGCCTAGAACGTCAGCAAGTTAAAGTGGAATGTCGACATCGAACAAGGTTATTTCATCCAATCCCCATTCTTGAGTGGAAATGGAAAGTCATATTCATGGATTTTATCATAGGATTGCCAAAAATATCTAAATAGCATGATTTTATAATGGTGGTAGTGGGCAAATTGAGAAGACAACTCACTTTATAACTATCAAATACACCCACAAGGCAATTGACATAACTCAATTTTCATGAAAAAATTATTTAGATTACATTGCATACCCAAGAAGATTATTTCAAATCGGGATGCCAAGTTCACTTCAATTTTATGGAAAACATCGTTTATCGGTTTTGGAACTCAACTAGCATTTAGCACAGTGTATCATCCTCAAAGAAATGGACAAATTAAGACAGTGAATAGATCTCTAAAAGACATGCTGAGAATGTATGTCATGCATCAGTGAAAGAAGTGGGAAGAGTTGCTACCATTAGTTGAATTTGCCTACAATAATGGATATCAAAAATCATTGAATATGAGTACTTTTGAGGCTTTATATAGTAGAAAATGTATGACACCCATCAATTGGGATGATCCAATAAACAATGTTTCTTGGACATGATACGCTGACGGAAATGGAATAGGAAGTAATTAATATCAGGGAGAAATTGGAGGCAACCCAAGATAGACAAAAAACTTATGCAAATCAATAGAGAATGCATAAGGAATTCCGAGTGGAAGAGCATGTGTATCTCTACAACAACCCAAGAAAGAGTTCACTAAGAATAGGGTTGTGTTAAGTTGGCACCAAGGTTTCGTGGACCATTTCATATTTTGGAGACAGCGATCAATGGCTTATAGATTGGCCTTACCATCCATAGTGAAATCACGTGATGTTTTCCACATTTCTTTACTTAAAAAGTATGTATGTGATGCTAATCATATTGTTGATTGGTATGTGATACAAGTGGAATCTGAAAAAGAATTCCAACCAGAACCACAATGCATTATGACTTGGACATATACCACACTCCAAAACGAGTAATAGCACAAGTCAAGGTGCAATGGGAGCACCTTTGGTCAAATGAAATCACCTAAGAAATGGTTGACCATATGAAAGTATCTTACCCATTTTTGTTCATGACATAAGTAATGTAAGAGTTGTATATATATAATTCACTATTGTATTTGGTGTTTGTTTATAAAATATCGATGATAATGTTGCTTTTAACAACCATTTTTGTTGTCCCTCATGCAAATAACGCTATATGAAATTGTTTATTTAAATCATGTGAAAATTCAAGTTATGAGTGAGATGGAGTGGACACAGATTCAGAGATCTATGGAGGGGAGGTTGTTTGTCATGTGATTAGCCCACGAAACTTCGTTTATTTGCATTCTACCTATCCCCTAACAAATTAAATGGTCTACACAACAGGGAGTAAAGTTGAGTATGGGTCTTCTCAGTGGAGGACGAGGCCCATAATGTTCCCTTTTCTCGTGGGACATGTTAGAAACAAGTCAACATGCAAAATGACAATACAAAGGAAAAAGGTGATACATAAAGTATGCAGAATGCAGAAGAGGTGATTAAGGAAAAAGTGGAACGTGAAAAGAAGCGTAAGAATGAAGCGTCAGAGCAATGTCAACAAGAGAATAAAAGTCTCAAGACAATGCTTCATAATAGGGACATTGTTCCCGTGATTTCATTGGGACCAATGTTGTGTGCCTGTGTTGGTTGGCCAGTGAGGGATCAGTGGAGATTTTATTCTTTTATTGCTTGCTAAGTAAGTTGATAAACCTCCAAGTGCTCACTAGAAAGCTCATAAACCACTTAGAGCTTGTTGAATTCGTTAATAAACCACTTGGGTGCTTGTTGGAAGGTTGATAAACCATTAGGTAAGTTGAGCCATTGAGGTGCTTTCTAAAAAGAGTTGATAAACCACCAAATGAATTAGCTTACTCCTTGCTTTAAGAAAATTCTAGTCTAAACCCTTGAAGTTTCCTTCCTTACCTTTGGCAGCAATTCTACACATATATTTGGGGTTGGATGGTTCTTGGATGAGCCATGTATCTAGGTTGGATATCCTTTCAATTTCCTAACACTAGCTACATCCAGATATGCGTAGGGGGTAGATGCATATAAGACTAGCGGATGTATCTGATAGTCCGAGCATCAAGCTAGTTATTGCATATGCACCTTCGAAGTGCACTAGATTTCAAATAGTATAGATTTTGAATAGTCCAAATTTTCATGATAAATCAATGCAAGAACAATATCCAGTGTGGGTCATGCATCGGTGGAGCTGGCTTTTTATTTTGGGCGAGTAATTCAAGGATCCGAGGAGATCTAGGGTTGGTCCCCGACGTATATGCTTGGGGTGCCAAAGGTTTGTGGAGCCAAATGCCTATTTTCAATTTGCAAGTAATCTGACTATCTAGGGAATCTAAGTGTGTGTCAAGTGTGCATACTTATATGCATCCTAGATTTCCCTTTAACCGAATTTAACAAAAAAGAGTAATGTAGCACCGAGGGATTGCACCCTATCAGACCCGCAAGCTGGGTTGAGGTAGCAAGTGCCACAAACCCTTGGTTCCACAGGTGACAAGGGTCTACTCAAAGTGGTCACACGGGGATGCCGCATGGCAATACTTTATTGATATGGCAAAATTTAATTGGTCAAATTTTAAACGGCCATAACTTTCAGTCTAAGATTTAGATTGAGATAAAATTTGCATCATCAAAAAGCTCTCAATGAACCAAATATGGTGATGATATCAAAAATTAATTCTACAAACTTTGGAGAAAACGGATTATTGTACCTCCATCTTCATAACAAGCCATGGAGGTTCGGGTAAATTATAAAGTAACACCTCCCACAACCCGAAAAAGCACAAGGGCGTGAGAGGGAGTGCTACAATTTAATTTAAATATTAAAATTTGGTTTTGTTATATTGAAAGAGGTAAAATGGTATGGAAAAGATTTTCTCAATTTACAAGACCTAAAAAATTTTGGAGACTCTAAAATGATCATTGACCATGTTCGGTCAAAGCATATCATAAGGAACATCAACTTATCAAGATGGCTAGAAAGAATTGAGTCAATATGGCTCTGTAAGGACTACTCGATTGCTCATATTGATAGGGGCAAAAACACAGTTGCGTATGCTCTTTCGAAAAAAGGTCTCCTTTCTCATCATGGAATATGGTCGATATGCATCACAGTGGACAACAATTCCTTCCAGATTCAGGATTTTCTCATGCCGGGTACATAACTCTCTTCTCTCATGATCAGCGATCTAGTATGTACCTAAGACCATCAATTTGCTTTTCTTTTTTGGATGACTTTTTGTTTTAATCTATATCTAGATTATAGACTATAGATTCCTCATAATTTATCTTTATTAACGCTGATCATGATGAACAATCTGATGTATCCTGTTGTTCTGGCATACTTTGAACATTTCTCATATATTGGCCTGAATTCTGACATTCAGCTATAAATTGTATATCTCCATCTCTCTATATGTACTATCTCCGTTTTTATAAAAAGAAATATTGCTTTTTTTCGTGCTGAAAAAACATGGTATGGAAAAGAATAAAAATAAATGTGTCGGTATGGAGAAACATTTTTTACCACAAGTTTGTATAAAAATATTCTTTTACCAATTCAAGGCATTTAATTAAGCATTCCTTTGAAGCCTTCAATTTGTGTAGTGGGTGATAATTACCAAAGCGAACATATTGGACCTAATAGGAAAGCTAATGAATGTAATCAATGCTTGTGAACATAGTGAAATTAAGATGTTGTCATTGCTAAACTTAATGAAATTAGCGAGCAAGCTATTGGAACATAGTGGAACCAATGAACCATGCATGATGGACTTGAGGCCATAGTAGTGATTACATTTATAATGTCTCACAAGTCTATCATATGAACTTGGACTTTTGTCATGGGACCTCTTTTTACATAGCCATCTAATTTGGTATTAAACTTTTCCCTTCAATTGCTGAAATTTAATAAGACAAACACTCAATTCCCATTTATCCAAAATTTTAATTGAAATTTTAACATTCTAAATCAATTTAAAATTGGACAAAACCCAAAACTACTTTGTTCCACCATGCAAAAATATTAACATGTAAAAGCTTGCACATGCCTGAAATTTATACTTGTATATAGGTGTGGCAAGCCCAACAAGGTATTCTATTACCTTGTAGGTAAATAAAATCTTACGTATTCCTAAAGACTTGGAGCAACCTCTAACAACCAAGCAAAGGCATATGGTTTGTTTCAAGGACTCCTTTAGGCCTCCTTGTTAAATGTTCATCATATTCTTAGTGTAGTTGGTTCCATATAATAAATTACCATTTAAAGTTTGGATTAATCCTAAAGACACCGAACTCACCATTCTTCAAATAATTCAAATTTTATTGTCCCAATTCAAAGATTATTGCATTTTCCATGTCCCTAAACACAACAAAGATGAAGTTGATGAACAAACAAATTGTTAGTGCAACATTAAAACAAAGGATAAATTTTATTCAACATACACTCTAATTACTCCCCATCCCTTAATGACAAAGTGTCGTGAGCATTCAATCCACTTGATTGCATTCTTGTAGCCGAGTATTCAAGCTATCAAGGCTTCTTTAAATACAACATATCATATCAAAATGACAAGAAGATGAAATGCTATTATAAGACTCACCAACACATCTCTTTGTATCATTTGAAATTACAAATGCAAATTATGGGTATGATCTGGCTTTGTTAACACTTGATCCTCAAATTATGGGTATGATCTGGCTTTGTTAACACTTGATCCTCTAGTACAAGTGATAAAGGGAATGTTGTTATCCCATGCTAAATCTTGTGGTGAAGGTCAATTTGCAATAATGGAATAAAGAAATGAATGTAGGACTCCTCTTCCTCATGGGAAAGAGGCTTTCAAGCCAACATTGCTTATGAATGTACAAAATTGGTTTAATTTATGCCTTGTGGGAGGTCACATCATTGGAATAAATCAACCATGGGAGGCTAAGATCCCTATAAGTTCACAAGTGTGAAAAGCTTAGTTTATTTTTTTTATTTTTTAGGAGAAAAAATGAATTTTCCATTAATGAGATGAAAAATTTACACATATCATAGTACTTATGTAAGACCACCATATGACAACAAAAACTCATTTCTAAACCCCTTAACAAAACTGCCAACCCATACCCACAAACTATTCCCTGAATGTCATTGTTGCAAGCCATCAATACACAAACAAAAATAAAGAAAAACTTGAGTCAACACAATCCATACAAACATATGAAATCAATACTCAACAAGGCATGCTAGTTACCAAAACCTCCTTAATGTGCAGAAAATATCAACCAAAAATAAGGGGTCCCCTCAAATATCTATGATTAATGAGTGTTTGGTTATACAATATTCAAGTTTATATGGGTATTTGAGTCTACAAGCACTATATGCTAATTAATGCTCTACCGCTACCCCATCCCTTTAATCTCATTGGGTGGTTTATTTTTTGTAATCCTTCAACAAAAAATTATTTTATTGTAAGAAATTCAATGGCTCTAACCCTCTTCACCAATCTCACTAGAGGGTTTCTTTCTTAAGATAAATCTTATAATTTATTAGTATCACAAGGTCTTTACTTGTAAGGTGCCTATTGGATCTTCTCCCCCTACCACATACAAGTCACTTCAAAATGTAAGGGGTAAAAGAGGTTTCAAATGAGGCATTCTACATCTCAATCTTCTTTATAATCACCTCCACTTTATCTTCATTATAATCAATTGACCTTCACCTTAGACTATTTCTTTAGAAAAAATTATCAACCAAAGGACACAACTAAATAGGATGGAGGATGAATTGAGTGCTACCAAAATTCAAATGAAAGAAATTCAACTACAAACAACTCAAGGGAGTCGATAACCTACACATGTTATCATCTCAATGAATAAGAAGAACAAAGGCCTCCCAAACCAAGGAAACAAAAGACCAAGGCTTTTTACCCCAATATTTCATGAAATTTTATGGAATGTAAATTTTGCTTATATGGCTCCTTCTAAAAGCTTTACACTTATTTTAGTCCATTGCTTTGGTATATGGGTAATTTTCTCGTCAAATGGCTAGTTCAAGTTGTATTTGCAAAGATCATAGAACCTAGCATGATAAAAAAAAAATGGCAAGGGACTCAACAACATATTATCTCTTAAAATAACCTAAAAAAAGGGGTCTACTGAAAATATAGAGGGCTGTCTACTTAGTGCATTAAAAAAGCTTATGACCAACCAATTACCTTTGAAGTTATTCATAAACCCCCAAAAAAAAACCACAAAACACCCTAAACACACATCCAACTTAACCCTGATCACAACTCTTGGCCCTAATTTAAAAATGGCAAAATGCAATTTTCCTGCACATTTTGCGGTGGGTAGAGTTCCATGACAGGACTGTATCGTCAAAAAAAATTGCTCTCCTCAACTAAATCAGAGGACTTCTCGATATCGTAACGGTCGCCAATAGGGCAGTCTGTACTCGTGTCTTCACATCCCCTATTTTATACATCTCCGCAGCATCCAACAAAATTCCCACACCATTAAAACTTTCGGATGTGTAAACAATCATCCCCCAAACCACAACAGTGAGATGCACAGGCCTTTGCTACACAACCCACTTCAAGACAATAGTTGAGATGGTAGTAGAAAAATCGTAAATAATCTCAACCAATAGTCCAAATTATTTCCTCCAGGAACTCATCCATGCATCCCTGGAGCAGTTACTATATTCCAATTCATATACATTTCTTTTATTTTTGAGAGACCACGGTGAATCAAAAATTTATTGAAATAACCTTAACTTGGCTTTCAGCTGCCACTACTTTCAAGAACAAAAAAGACAGCATACTTCTTTAATACTTCCATTAAAGATGTAAAAGTAATTACATGAGTATGTGTGGAAAAGTAATTACATGAGTATGTGATATTTGCATGATCTTACTGAATGTCCTTCAGAAATCAGTGTAATAAAGAAACAAAACAAAAACAACAACAACAACAAACTTCCTAGGAAGGAACAAGATACAAAGAACTCCAATCACCAGAATAAAACAAAAATGCAACAGCCTCAGTTCAGTCAATCAAAATAGTAGAATCCAGATTCTACCTAAAGAAGCAGAGAGCCCACAAAGAAAACAACCCAAAAGCCCAAGGATGGAGACAATACTTGATCCAGCCAGGAACTGCACAAGTTCCTGGCTAAAAAATAAGTAGAAGCATACCAAAAAAATCCAAAATTATTGATAAAGTCACTCCAAAAATATACCAATAAAATATAGCCAAAACACTTTTGTCCAACTATCACTATAACACCAAAAATATACCTAACAATACCAAACCAAGAATATGCACAAACACCCTCCCACCAAACTAAATATACCATTTATTTATCACCCTCCAACCAAACTAGATATACCACTTATTTATAGCTTACTAACCAAAACCCACCAAACTAATATACCACTTATTTATGACTTAGTGACCAAAACCAAAAATTTACAAGCGAGAAAAACTTTATCACAGTAGCCAAAGGCTGAAACCTTCAGAATAGCAAAAAGTGAAAAAACAAATTAAGGACAACTTCAAGGGACAATCAATAACAAATTATACCCCACCCACTCAAACTATTAAAACAACTCCAATATATCTGAATTCCAATTACAACATTTTAATCCTCTGTTTCCCAATCAAACCCTTATTCCTCCATCCAAAAAACTATTTGCATCAACCCTTCTGCGGCAGAAACATGTGGGGGAGATAGATTTAAAAATAAATAAAACCCGCATCCCTCCATCCAAAAATTTATTTGCAGGAACCCTTCTGTGGTAGAAAAATGTGGGGGAGATAGATTTAAAAATGGATATCCTCTTCTAGCATTCATAATTTTTAGCTAAGACCCCTATATTCGTCGCAGAGAGAGTAAAGAAATGCATTACAGTCATTGAAATATTCCATAAAAATTTTGATACACCGGCACATTCATGCGAGATATTGCTACATTTAGGGGATTAACAGACGCTCTATTGATTAACCTCCAATCTTCTCAATCATATTTTCCAAATCAAAGAGCTTCTAATAACATATGATTACCAAACACCTTCTCTACTGATCATAACAACAAACAGATAACATTCATTCATTAACCACGATTTTCAGACTGCGAATTGTAAGAATTTTCAATAACAAAAGACCAAACATTCCCGCTACCAACGACAATCGACAATTCTATTTCCATGCTAAAACAGAGCATCCACAATCCGTTCAATACACAGATAATTTTCAAGGTTACCATTCCCGAATAGACAAGGGTGGTGTCAACAGACACCATGAGCAAATAAATGGCTGTCAACAGGAGGAACGAATGGTACTTCATCCTTCTCAGCCTCCGAAGCCGTAAAGGGTTCGGCCCTGTCTCTTCAGGGAGTAAACAACATCCATGGCTGTTACGGTCTTTCTCCTCGCATGCTCTGTGTATGTCACCGCATCTCTAATCACATTCTCCAAGAAGATTTTGAGGACACCTCTGGTTTCCTCATAGATGAGCCCACTGATACGCTTGACACCTCCTCTTCTGGCAAGACGCCTGATAGCAGGCTTGGTGATGCCCTGGATGTTATCCCTCAGCACCTTCCTGTGCCTCTTGGCACCTCCTTTGCCCAAACCCTTCCCTCCCTTTCCACGCCCAGACATATTTCCTCACAAGCACTTTTCTGCAACACAAACAACGAAGATAACGAATGACAGACAATGATCTGGAGATTGTGCGGAGAAAATATTTATAGGTACGATGCCGCAAATAGATTTCTAAATAGATTCTCTACCGCGAGATACGGTTGAGAGGTCTCGATCCGTGGCCGAATGATCTTTTCCTTTTGATCGTGGATTCCCTATTATCAACGGCTATGATTAAACCGACGAGGATTGAAGCATAGTGTGGAATTTAATTCACTCTCAAAATTTCGGAGGTTTAATTACTTAAGAAAAATGGAAGTTTGAAAAAATAGATGGTTTTGTTTAGAGAGGGTGAATTAGTAATTTGTTGCATTAACTTAGCCTTTGTCACTTTAACACTACGAGTATATAATTGCCACATTAAGAGTATATAGCTTCTATGCATAATAAGGGGGAGTTTACTCGCCCACTCATTGAGCCTTATTATAAGGAATCAAATGTGTCCCTCTAGGGAGCCTACTCACCTACTGCATTGAGCCTTATTATAAGGAGTCAAAGGTGTCACGTGAGATTTGAAACTAGGTAGAAGAGAAAATATCCAATGAACTAACCACCCTGTCGTCCCACAAAAAGGGTCAAAAAATAATTGTTAAGTGTGTAGCTCTAAATTGTCGAAAAAATGTTATATGACATCATTTGCACTCCCATGTAGAAGTTCTATGTGGCCCATGTGCTCCATGGATTGTGTGGACGGAATGGTTTGTCTAATTCATCGTATACCTTTTGATCATATAGGGTGGTCAAAATAGTGAAATAATAGGATCGTTATGGGGAAACTTTTCTATTCCTTTATTGGATATTGGTTATTTATTTGTTCATTAATTACATTTGAGTTCACGATGTTGGATGGATGGTTATTCACTTTAGGTTGAATCTTCCAAAGTCGTGTGTGAGATCGAAGTGCCACCACCCAAACATAATTACGCCTCTCTCCCAAAGAGCTCAGGTCCCATCAATACAAACAAGAGATTAAAAAACAAACATAGAATTGCATTATTGTTGCATCCTAATACTCACAAGAGATTAAAAACAAACATAGAATTGCATTATTGTTGCATCCTAATACTCACAAGAGATTAAAAAGCAAACATAGAATTGCATTATTGTTGCATCATGTTACTCACAAGATATTAAAAAACAAACATAGAATTGCAGTATTGTTGCATCCTTTGTGAGTTTAATCATTTAAGGATTTTTGTCAATGTGAAAGAATTAGCAAAGACATAAAGGCACAAGGTAATGTGATGTATTTTGTAGTATAATGGGTAAGATGTCATGATATATTTGATGTGAAAATTTTGGAGAATAATAATGTAAGGGACAATTTCACTTTGGAAACAAGAAACCAATTACTTCGCTTGAGGCATTAGGAATCTAAATCACATGCCTCCATGATTATTCTCAAAGAGATATCAATGGAAATGGCTTTTGCCTTAGCCTCTTTGCAATTTTGATTGGGCACATAGAAATCCTTATGAACCTCCCTCCAAAGGTATCATTTTCCCCTAATTTTGACTCTTGGGATAGTTCCTTGTACTACACCTCTTAAGGACTACTAGAAAGTTCCATGATAATACCAATGGCCTTACATGGCACCAAAATACCATTACTAAATGATGGTGTTGCAAACTCTAACATAGTTGCCACCATTGGTTTTAGCACTATGGTTGTTGGCACAAAAGACCCGACAATCCATGTGGACTCAACATTTAAAACCTTGACTATTAATATTTTTCTTTCTTTTATGTACATTTCAGATGTTTTGTCAAACAGAATTAATACTAGCTAAGTTTCTTAAGTAGTGTACAAGCAAGGTCTCAACTCTTAGGATTTGAAAGAGAAAAAACCATAGCGTTTTCTAGGAAAAAATGTACCTATCTATGGATTTCAAAAGAGCAACAATAATAATAATCTAATTTTAAAGTCACGTCAAAGGTAGATAACAAATTTGTGTATGAGACCCCCTTGTTTGTGATACAAGGGACCCCACTCCACATAGTGATTTGGTTGCTAAAGTCCAAAGAGGTGTACATACTTTACCCCTTCTATACTTGAGCATATTCATATCCATTTATTTTTATACCTCTATGATATACAATTTAGTTGCAACCTTTCTTAATATAAAAATGTGTTTGTTATTGTTTATATGTGTGTGTGTGTGTGTGTGTGTTTTCTTAGAAACTAGTCTTCAATGAAACTGTTGTGCATTTAGAAGGGATTTATGTAAACTGCTTAGAGCAATTGAATTTGCATAACACTATCCACACTAGTGTATTTACCAACCTTTGTATTACACTCTTCACTGAGAATTTCTCTTTTTTTTCACCATGGATTACGAATATACAAAGCTAAGTGTGAGGAATTAACCAAAACTTGGTCAAAGATTATGGCATCTACTTTTAGGGACATGGTTTACTATAACACATAATATTAGTACATTGTATTCCATGTAAGGAAGCATATTTAAAGTCTCAAAATATCCTCTCGCAAAGCACCTTAATTGATTGGTCTTAGCAAAATCAACAAAGAGTAAAGTAATCATATTTGTGTGGTTTTTCCTAAGATGGGTTTCCATGTTGTATCTAGTCCTTGAACTATGTAGGGATGCTTGTGCCTATCTCTCTCCCACATGTAAAATTAAACATGGTGTCAAAAGTATATTGACTTGGACTCTCTAGTAAGAGTGATCTAATGTGGAGATCCATGGTGGTGTGGTTGCATGAGTTCATTAATGGAAAAGATGTTGAATGCCAAGGGGAGCATATTGAGAGTGGACAATTGTGGCAATAAATCTCTAGATGAGAATCATGTGTGGATGTTGTCTATATTTTGTGGACTCTAATGTTTATCTTGTGCTTCAAATGATCACAACATGGATCGATTAATTACCTAGTCCATTGAAGCTTGAACACTTTGCGACCTTGCAAATATGGAGTGGATTGTGATTAATTGTGCATATGTTGGAGTTGGATGTGGTTTTGATCATTGATTTGGCACACAATGAATTGGAATCATGTGTTACACAAAATAAGGATCAAAATCATCAATCTATTGTCAATGATTGGTTGTATTATTTTTGCATAAAGCATGGTGCTTACACGAGTTTAATGAGCCTCAAGATGTCAACTATTTGTGTATCACAATGAATATATCAATATGATCTATGTTGATTTGATAACCTACTGGTTATGGCATAGTTGAGTAATTTGTTTATTGTTGGGTGGAGGCCATATAACTCAATTAAAGTACACTTATACATTAGGAAATTATGAGAGACATGTAATTAACAACACCAGATATATGATTCCTCGCAATGGGTGCTCGCATGGGGGGGCATATTTTGACATGTAATATGAATTCCATGAAATTAAGGCAGGGTGGCAGAGCACCCACCAAATGGTGATCTACATTTGATATGGTATAGTTTCACCTAAAGAGGAGGCTAGTTTGTTTGTGGGAGGACATTGAAGTGATGGCCTTTTTTGCGTGGGATTCCCGAGAAGGACAATTTGTCCTTCATTCGTCTTGTAGAAGAATCTTAGCAGTAATAATGGAAACTAAAGGGCAATTGATTAAGTATCTTTAGGAGAGGTGGTGGAAGAAGGTAAAAAATGGGTAGATGGATGCTCTCTCTATAGCCTATAACATCTTAAACAACAATTCCTCATGGTATTTTGTAATATTCTATGGAGTTTCCATTCCTAGAGTGCATTGGTCTAGGTCAAAGGAATTGATGAAGCCTTCCTCTAGATCCGTCCAACCCGAGCCACGAAGACAACCTCTCTAATAAATGCAAGAAGATGCTAGATAAGGGGATTGAGCATCTATGCAAAGGAAACCAAGGTTTCCTAGAGACTGGGAGTGCATGAGGCATGGGAAAACAAAACTTGATATGGGGGAAATTGAGTATAATGTTGATATCTCTCTTGTCATATGAATTAGGCCTACCTAAGGGGTGTATATATACCACCTCAAATTGGTTAGTTCGGTTAGGCCATGGGATCTTGTACATAGGTTCTCAATAAAACTAGTAAACCCCGCTCGAAAAATAGCATTTTATATTATTTTTTCATATTTAAAAATGTATACGCGGGTATAGTGTTATGGGACTCACGTATGTGTGTGATTTTGTGTGGATAGAGTCACGTATAGAATTTGAAATATATTTTTTTAATATAAAGTCAAGTCTACAAGGGTAAAGAGACTACCCAAGGCTGTAAAAGAGCATCGGCTCTATGGGAGTGTTGAATGATGTTATAACAGATGCCCCCTACTATATGAAGTCATAGTGGAACATGATGGCTGAAAATATATTAAATATAAAGAGAAGTCATTCGTAAACCTAGGAGGAGATCACCAGATTCCAACCCATCAAATACGTATGGAAGGAGTCAAAAAGAAAACTCATGTCTGAGGTGGGCATACCCATGCTCAAAAGTAATAAAGCATTTCCACTGATCAAGCATAATGCAGATCCAAAATGTATACATAAGTGTAAAAATGAGCTGGAGAATATACAATGGATCATCATATCACAACCATGAAAGAACACATCAAAGTTATGTCTCAATATCACAGAAAATGATATTGTATAACTAATCCTCATAAAAATACCAAGTCATATAAGTGGAATGGTGGTATTGCATAAACTCGGGTGCCAACATATAAGATGTTGCTGAGAAAGTCTACAACATATAGAGTTGAGAGGTGTCACTAGTAGAAAAATGAAGGAATTGTCAACTAAACCAAGATGTTGACAGAACCCGAGGACTTCACAGACTGCAGATGGTACATTTCTACACCATGGGAATAAATGGGCTAATTTTCGACCATGTGAGAAATCGTTTGATTACCGATCATTGATGTATACCATTAACAAATGTGAGACAACTCACAAATAATGGTAATGAGTGTCAAGGTACACCAGTACAATCTAACAAGTGTTAATAAATGTGTTGAAGTCGAACACTTGAAAGAATCTACCAATCAGAAGACATTGAGGTATTCTCACTATTGATAGCGAAGGAGTCTGGCACTAGTGACTCCAAACCCTAAGGTACTGAAAAGGAACTATAGACCTTATTCCCAGAGGAATGATTTGGAGTCAATGTGTTGGGTCCCTATAATACTAGTGATTACCCCATTACTATTGTAGTTATACCCCTTATTTATATTGTTGTGCCCCTATTGCCCCCATATTGTTATTAATGTGCCCATAGAATCCCTCTATTGTTATTTTTGTGGCTTTATATTATTATTGTTAGGTCGGCTGGATTATATTGTGACTCCTTAGACTCCTATATATAGAAAGGAGGTTTTGTCATTTGAATCATCAAAGAATTGTTCATTTATGTAATGTAAAGGAGGTTTCCCCCTCGAAGAGGCTGAATTCTAAGGCGTTGATCTATCTTTTCTATCTTTTCTTGAGCTGGTTTCATAACATTTGGTATCAGAGCTTTGGATTCTAGGGTTTCGCTGCTCCAAACAGGTCATCGTGGAATTTTCGCTATAACTTTTTTCTGTGACGTTTCAGAAGTCGCAAAAAAAACCCATTTGAGAAGAAATCGCGTTGAACCTTGGATGTGAATTTCAGAGCTTTTCGCGTGATATTTTCGGAGATATGATCTGAGGAAGTTGGTCTTTTTGCAGACTCCTGAATTACATTCAAAACAGGTGACCTGGGGAAAATCGTCATAACTTTCTCTCTGAGCATCGGATTGAAATTTCGTAAGAAGGTACAGAAAGAGGACGGACTTTAGTTTTCTTTTATATATTTTTCAGAGTCAAAGGTTGAAACAGTGACACGTGGCACTTCGTACAAGTTCGCTCTACTGAACTAGTCTATAATCAGGTCACTGTGGGAGATTGTGCATAACTCTTTCTTGGAGAATCCAATTTGGATCAGACTTGTGGCATTGGAAAGAGGACATAGAAGGCTACTACAGGTCACAATTTAGAACTGGATGATTTGAAATTACAGAGATACATCAGATTCAATATCAGGCTTCTACAAAGTAAAAAAGGTGTGTAGTTTTTTTTTTTTATTTTTGCATAAGCTTGGTTTGAAGGAATTCAAAGGGCATAGTAAAGCATTATTATCGGTAACTGATGCCCCGAGGAAAGAAAATGCAAACACCTAGTAAGGAACCTGAAAGCTCTAGCATGACTCATGAAGAAGAGGAAGAAATGCTACATGATATATCAAAATTACAAGAACAAGTGCAACAAATGTCACGCTCACAAAAGCTAACAGATGCTAAGATAAATGGCGTGGAATCTAAGATAAAGGGCATGGAAGCTAAGATGGATGATCTGAAGACAGATTTGAGGACAGATTTGAAGACAGACATGGCAGATTTGAAGACAAATTTGACAAATTTTCTACAAGAAATACTTACTAATGGTGAAAAGGTAGTAAAGGAAACTCATGATGAGAACAAAAGAAATGTTAATCATGATTCCATAGACTCTAATGTTGGATCGAAGACCCACCATATTCCAAAAATCGATATGAGGAAGTTTGATGGCAAGGATCCCGCCACATGGATATTACAGATGGAGCAATTCTTCGATCTCAATAATGTGCAAAACACACAAAAGGTACGTATGGCAACTTTATATTTGGAACCAAATCAGTTTGTATGGTATCAATGGCTTTGCTCTCGTAAACAATTTATCACTTGGGCAATTTTTACGGAAGAATTGATAGCACATTATGAGGATACAAAAAGCAACACTTTTTTTAGCCAATTGATAAGTCTCAAACAAAAGGGTTCAATAATGGAGCACATTGAGGAGTTCCAAAAATTGAACATAAGGGTAAAAGATATTCCAGAGGAGCATAGGATTGATGTGTTCATAGGGTCTTTAAAGGATAATATCCAACATGATGTTCGCCTTTGGGAACCTGATTCATTAGAGAAGGCATTCAGGTTAGCAAGAAAAATGGAAAGCAAAATTATGGCAACCAGGAAGCATACCACTCACAACTATAAAGACGGAAGTGTTGTTGCCCCTAGTCTTCCACAACCTATAAGGTTGACACCACAACAATTGGAAGAAAAAAGAGCAAAAGGGCTTTGTTACAGTTGTGATAGCAAATACACTAAAGGTCATAAGTGTGCTGAGAAGAAATTATTCTACATAGATTGTGAAGAGGAAGAAGAAAAGGAGCAAGAAAGGTCAAAAGAAGAGGATATACTCCAGGAACAAAGCCTAGATGAAGAACAAATAAATCCGACCATATCTTGTAATGCATTGGCGGGAATTACCACTCCTCAAACCATCAAGATAGAAGGACAAATCAAGAAGAAAAAGGTAATAGTGTTGATTGATTCAGGAAGCACCCACAATTTTATTCATTGTAGGGTAGCAAAAGAATTGAATTGCTTCCTATATCCAGCACCAGAGTGTCAAGTGATGATTGCAAATGGAGGAACAATAAATTGCTCTGGAAAGTGCCATAATATCAAGCTATCCATGGGAGAATATGTATTGACTAGCCCAATGCTTTCCATTCCAATGGGAGGTGCTGATGTTGTACTAGGAGTCCAATGGCTACAATCCTTGGGTACAATAGCTTTTAATTTTCAAGAACTTTTCATCAAATTTTCTACGGAAGGAAAGGAAGTTGAATTAAGGGGTATTGCAGGGAAACCAGGAAAGATAATCAGCTCTAATGGTATGACAAAGCTTCTAAAAAAGGAGCAAAGAGGTGTAATTGCACAATTATGTTCGCTAGATGTTTCCACATTGGAATCATCTATTTCTCCAGATCTCCAAAAAGTCCTGGACAATCATTCCAAGGTATTTGAGACTCCCAAAGGTCTCCCACCTATGCGTGATCATGATCATGCTATTCATCTGATTCCAGGAAGTGTTCCTCCAAACATCAGGCCGTACAGATATCCCTATGTCCAAAAAAGTGAAATTGAACGTATGGTTGCAGAAATGCTAGAGGCTGGTATAATTCAACCGAGTCAAAGTTCTTTCTCTGCTCCAGTAGTATTGGTGCACAAGAAGGATGGATCATGGCGCATGTGTCCGGATTATAGGGAGCTCAACAAGCTCACTATTAAAGATAAGTTCCCCATTCCTGTCATTGATGAATTGCATGGATCAATTTACTTCACCAAGTTGGATCTTCGTTCAGGATATCATCAAATCAGAATGAAGATTGAAGACATTCCGAAAACGGCATTTAGAACTCATGAGGGTCATTATGAATTTTTGGTCATGCCTTTTGGCCTTACCAATGCACCTTCAACATTTCAAGGTTTGATGAATTCAATTTTCAAACCATTCCTTAGAAAATTTGTGTTAGTATTTTTTGATGATATACTAATCTACAGCAAGTCTTGGAAGGATCATGTTGAACATGTTGACAGGGTGCTACAACTATTGGAGGAGAAACAATTATATGCAAAAAGATCCAAATGTTTCTTTGGAGTCCAGGAGGTGGAATATTTGGGTCATATTGTATCTCATGAAGGAGTTAAGGTAGACCCTAGCAAAATTAAAGCCATTAAGGAATGGAAAATCCCCACATCCATAAAGCATCTGCGAGGATTTCTTGGGTTGACAGGGTATTATCGCAAGTTTGTTAAGAATTATGGGAGAATAGCAGCACCTCTAACAACATTATTGAAGAAAGATGCATTTTCATGGACTCCGGAAGCAACAAAGGCCTTTGAACATCTTAAAGAGGCAATGTGCCAAGCACCGGTCTTAGCTACACCGGACTTCACAAAAACCTTTATTGTGGAATGTGATGCTTCAGGAAATGGAATTGGTGTTGTTCTAATGCAAGATGAAAGACCCATTGCTTTTGAAAGTCGTCCAATCAAGGGAAAGTTTTTAAGCAAAGCTATTTATGAGAAGGAAATGTTGGCAATACTCCATGCACTTAAGAAATGGCGACCCTACCTAATGGGAAGACACTTCAAGGTAAAAACGGATCATGATAGCCTTAAATACTTTTTAGAACAAAGATTATCCTCTGAAGAGCAACAAAAGTGGGTCACAAAGATGTTGGGTTATGACTTTGAAATCATCTACAAAAAAGGGAAGCAAAATGTGGTGGCAGATGCACTCTCAAGAAAGGATGAGGATGTGGAAGCATTGTTGTGCGCCATTTCTATTATCCAACCAGATTGGATAAACGAAGCAAGGGAGGAATGGAAGAATGACGAAGAAGTGTGGGCACTTATTCGAAAGCTACAACAAGATTCCAGTACGTCTGATACATTTAGCTGGAAAAATGATTCGTTATGGTACAAAGATCGCTTATACCTCTGTAAGAATTCCCAGCTAAAACAAAAGATTCTTATGGAATTGCACACTTCTCCCTTAGGAGGGCACTCAGGATTTTTAAAAACTTACCACAGGGTTAAGAAGGAATTTTTTTGGGATGGCCTTAAATCAGATATTCAAAAGTTTGTGGCGGAATGTTTGGTTTGCCAACAAAATAAAGTTGAAACAATTAAGACACCGGGTCTATTACAACCTTTATCCATTCCAAGCCAACGTTGGGAGGAGGTTTCAATGGATTTTATCACAGGTTTACCCAAGTCTGAGGGAAAGAGTGTCATCATGGTGGTAGTTGACAGACTTACCAAGTATGCACACTTTTGTGCATTATCACATCCATTTAAAGCCAGTACAGTTTCTACTGCATTTATGGAAACAATTCAAAAGCTACATGGAAACCCAAAGATTATTGTAAGTGACAGAGATCCCATTTTCACTGGAAATTTTGGACAGAATTATTTTCTTGTCTTGGTACTCAGTTAGCTCATAGCTCATCTTATCATCCTCAATCTGATGGGCAAACTGAGATAGTAAACAAATGTTTGGAAGGATATCTTCGTTGCTTTGTATCTGATAAACAGACACAATGGGTCAAATGGTTGCCTCTGGCTGAATGGTGGTATAACACTTCCTTCCATACA
Organism: Pinus tabuliformis; assembly: GCA_031772625.1. NCBI lineage: Eukaryota > Viridiplantae > Streptophyta > Pinopsida > Pinales > Pinaceae > Pinus > Pinus tabuliformis. The sequence continues at coordinate 142,606,823 of CM062810.1, forward strand.
GCAACAAAAATGACCCCATTTATGGCACTTTATGGGTATCAACCACCATCCATCACATCATATTTAAGAGAAAATTCTAAGGTTCAGGCAGTGGAACATCACATCGAACATCAACAACAAGTCCTCCAACTCTTAAAGGATAACCTCGTGTTGGCACAAAATAGAATGAAACAACAGGCAGATCAACATCGCAGTGAAAGAAGTTTTGATGTAGGTGATTGGGTATTCCTACGGCTACAACCATATAAGCAAATGTCCCTCAAGCAAGCTAAGAAGGATAATAAATTATCACCAAAGTATTATGGTCCGTACAAGGTGTTGCAAAAGATTGGTACTATGGCATACAAATTGGAGCTTCCTGCAGCTTCTCGATTGCACCCAGTTTTCCATGTTTCATGTTTAAAGAAGGTTATAGGCGACAAGCTCCCAATTCAAACAATATTGCCAGAACTTGACGAGGAAGGAAAAATTATATTGGAACCGGAAGCAGTCACAGAAACAAGAACTCGACAGCTACGAAATCGATCAATTTCAGAGTATCTTATCAAGTGGAAGAACTTATCCGCTGAAGATTCCACATGGGAGGATGAGAATTTTATGCAGAAGTATCCAGAACTACTCAAGCGTTGAGGACAACACTTTTTTGAAGGAGAGGGGCATGTTGGGTCCCTATAATACTAGTGATTACCCCATTACTATTGTAGTTATACCCCTTATTTATATTGTTGTGCCCCTATTGCCCCCATATTGTTATTAATGTGCCCATAGAATCCCTCTATTGTTATTTTTGTGGCTTTATATTATTATTGTTAGGTCGGTTGGATTATATTGTGACTCCTTAGACTCCTATATATAGAAAGGAGGTTTTGTCATTTGAATCATCAAAGAATTGTTCATTTATGTAATGTAAAGGAGGTTGCCCCCTCGAAGAGGCTGAATTCTAAGGCGTTGATCTATCTTTTCTATCTTTTCTTGAGCTGGTTTCATAACACAATGGGAAAAGATTTGTTGGAAGGAAGGCATTAAGGAATCCCACATCAACCAGTGCAATCATAACCCGCAGGCCAATAATTTGGAAGAACACGGACGAATAAAGAAGTAACCACCCTGAAATACATTTCCGGCATGCACAAAGTGTAGCTAGCGCACAAAATAAATCCTCTAAACCAACCAATAATGAAATCTAACACAAAGGTGAGGAATCCACCAATAGGGTCAAATGGAAACCAAGGTGCTACATGAATCCCAATTTGCGATAATGTATGTTGTCGTCAAACACAAGGGAAACCACTTAGTCAAAGACCCATCATATTGATCGATGTTGAGCACAAGGTCACCTATCAATGATGTAAATAGGGATACGTATAGTCTCAGAGCAATTTGTCAAAGTCGATAAGAGCAGACCCGCCAGCAAGAAGTCAATGGGACCTTCTTAACTGACACGAGTAAAGGACCAAGTAATTGATGTGATACTGAGAATAACTTGACAGACCAAGTATGGCCGACAGAAATGAGTCAAGAGACACCACAAAATGGCCGACAATAGGTTGAATTCCCTTGAACAAAAGCATGAATTTATGTGACTTTATGGCAGCATAAAATAACTTTGTATAAGTTTGTGATGCAGGAGGCATCAACAAACTCTCCATATGATTGGAAGAGTTAACCAACCAGTGGAGGACTGACTCAAAACAAGGTTTTGGCTTCCCTAAATTCAAACTAAGTCCCATCTTGATGGAGGAAAGACTCATTTTTTAAGTGCTTTATTCAAGGGCGACGACTGAAACTTGTTGCCATTAGATGATTAATAAGTTATCACATTCCCACTCTTTTTTTGGAATATTTTTATTTTTTTTGTCTTTTTTCATATTATAAAGCCTGAAAAGGAATAAAATAATGCCTATAGTATAATGGAGAGAACGAGTGTCAAGGGAAAGTGCACTAGTTCCTAGGTATGGAACATTCCTATGCTCAATGCAAGGTGGCAGATACTGGTCATCGACACTCGGGGAATGTTCTCTCCATGGAAAAAGGGTGTCAAGTCACAAAGGTTAATGAATGCATGGCCTGAACTTACAAAAAATTCATGGTCAAAAGTGGCTTATACACTAGTGCAATGAAGTTGGCTTAAGGCCAAAAAGGGTTGCAAGTGGTCAATATGCAATGCAATAGTACAATTCAACACATGAGAGCCTCTAGGGTATAAATCTAGAATAAAAGCAGAGAAGAAGAATGTGGCTTTAACGCAAAGTCGTGGTGGGACTAAAGAGGACTCCCGAGCCTACACAAGTTTTGCAGCATGGGCATCATATGCTAGTAAGGTTCTAACTAGGAAGCCCTTGGAAGGAAAGGATCTACCACTATGTTATGATTTTACTATACAGTGAGTGAGAGAGGTTAAAGAATTACAATATAGTGGGGCCGACCCTATGGCTATGTATCGCAATACGAGGCCAAGATGCAAAATGCAACGGAAAATGATGTATCTTAACCTATATGCTAGTTTAGAGTACAATACTTGCCACGATAGGTCAGTGATCGTGGAATTGAAACATCACGAAAACATCACTAAGTGATAATAGAAGTCTTCGTTACCCTAAAAAAGGCCCTTCCCAACACTTCAAGCAAAGGTCAAAAGTTCATAAAATTAAAATAAACTTTATAAGAGTGGGTTTAGCTTTTTTACTATAAAGCAAAGTTTTGAACTTACCCAACTTCATTCTTACCATCAAAGTGTTCAGGAGAGGGTTTTTTTAGCAAACTTGAGCAAGAAAGTCCAACTAATTCCACCAATGTATTCGGAAGCCATGAACTCCGGGTAATTCATAACCCCATTCTCTTTCATATGGATTGAATTTTTTTAATAATTGAATCTATTTTTTATTGATTAATTCAATTTAGAATTGGTTTTGTGTATACGCGAGTTTGGTTCTATCGGGCCGCATATAGAATTCCCTACACGCGGGTTGTCAGAGGGAAAGTCGTGTATATACATGACTGTCTTTTACAGAAGCCACGTACACGTAGAACCAAATACACAAATTAATTTCTAACAGTTAAAATTGATCAATTTTCTAGGATGTCGATTGTTTGGAGCGAAATGGAACATGTTGATGTGGATAACCAAGTCTTGGAAGACCAAGAATCATTGGATGCACTTAAAAATTGTGGTTTGCTCAAATTTTTCATGATGCCAAATATGAGAGGCTAAACGAGATTATTGGAAATGCTAATCAATTATTGGGACCCAGAGCAAGAGCATTTATTTATAGATTTAATGCCATTACAGGTTGAGGTAGAATACATCTACTTCATTACAGGCCTCTCCAAGAGGGGAGAAGCAATCAATATGAAGGGCAGGGCTAGTGGGGGCCTTAACATTGATGATTATATTATTGTGTAATGTGCACCAAATACTGATAAGGTTGGGTCACAAATACCAATCAAGAACATCACCAACCTGGCAATAAAAAATACCCTATTCATAATTGCCAGGATATCAGGTTCAACTTCCTTACATCAAGCTTCACGATTGGCCATGTTTCTAGCAATAGAGTGCTTGAAAACCAGTGGTATATGATTGGTGCACAATGCTCTTGGTCAACATGAAGAGGCCACTTTCATCTATCAGACGAGGGAAGACAAATAATTTTGGTTATGGTACTATTCTCTGCTCATTTATTTTTTTAGTGAATTCTTGCATTACAACCCCGAGTAGCACCTGCCATTAACAACCCTAGAGATCCTAGGATGGATAGATGGGAAGATTTAATGAAGAGACTTGGCAAAGGTGAAGTCACCTTGGCTGATTTTGATGATGAGTTCTTCTACTGGTGGGAGGAACAATTCATAGCCATTGAAGACTACCCCTATGCAAGACTAGACTTCTGGGTAGACCCAAAGTTAGTACTTCCCGAGGGAGCTGCATGGGGGGATATTGGTAAGTTTTAATATACATATATATATTGAAACAAAAATCCTAACAAGATTATAATGATCATGATGCATACGTTGGACTAGTGAGACATGAGGGTCTACCGAGGCATAGGCGTCGTGACAGAGATGCGAAAGGTGCAATAGTTGAGTATGAGAGGGTCCTGCGAGCAGTACAAAGGAACTTAACTTTCCTGGCTCCAATGGAAGTGGAGGACCTCTCCAAGGCTATAAAGAGATAGGTCATTGGAGTACCATGAGAGTGGGTATGACTCTTCTAACAAGTGGCGAATGCCATCGTATTCTACTAAGATGCTCATCCAGGGCAGGGCCCTCAAACTTATATTTTTAGATAGAATAATCTTTTTGATAGAGACATGATCGGGCATAAGCCCTAATTTTGCAAGACATTTTTCCACATTTTGTAATATTTTTGACACTTATCTATCTATATATATAGATATTTCAGGATGACTTTATCATATATACAAATGATTGTTTGATGTTTTGATTTAATGTGATGAATGATTGATATGCCAATCCAATGCTTGGTTAGCTATAGAATCAACAAATGCATTATCTGATCATGGAATGTGAATGAATGTAATAAAATTAAATGATCTTTGTAATAATCTCACTCTCAGAAATTGATGATGTAATGAAGGATCCCTTACATGATAAATGTTATTTAACTGAGACACCAACAACTATGAGTCTAAGTACACCACTAATGATTCAATACCATAAGATATTGCCTCAGAAAGTAAATTTATAAAGGCATTGTATTTAGCCATATTATTAGAAGTAGGATCAATACATATGCCTCTTGCAACCAACAACTGACCAGATGGATAATGAATTACCCATGTCAGGGAAGCTAGATTCTGGGTGTGCCTACTAGCATTATCTATGAATCCTAAGTACATCGAATCACTCATCGTAACCTGCAAAATTAGATAAAAAACACCATCATCATTACAATACTCATAGATGGAAACTAAAACTATATACAATTTACAAAACAAAGCAAATGCTCAGGCAAAAGCCTAAGCATAATACTTCTAGAGATAAAGCCCATTTTTGGGCTCCAACAACACATTCCCTTTGAAATCAACTAACTCATAAGCACCCTTCTTCAAGACCCTTTTGACAATGAAAGGACTATACCACATAGGTTTGAACTTTCTTGCCCCCAAGGTGTCTTTATCTTGGTCATAGACCAAGACAAGGTCACCTTTAGAGAAAACCCTAGGTCGAATAGACTTATCATATTGAGCTTTAACTCTTTTCTTATTAGCCTCATTCATTATGGCAACATCCTGACATTTCTCATCAAGATGTTCCAAATGAACAAGGTTCTCTTCTAAACTTGAGGTGTCTAGAAGAAGTTGGATTACCAACTTAAGAGATGGAATCTCACATTCTATAGGAAAGATTGATTCCAAACCATAGACCAACTGAAAAGGAGTGAACTTTGTGGCAGTTTTGACATACATTCGATATGACCATAAAGTAGGATAAAGCATGATGTTCCAATTGGACTTAACTTGATTAATTTTCCTTTGTGGGATAGTCTTAAGGGATTTATTAACGACTCCAAATTGTCCATTAGCTTGAGGATAATAAGGATACGAATGCTCCTTTTGAAATCCTAGTTTCAAAGCTAACTCAAACATCATCTTATTCTGAAAGTGACTGCCATGGTTAGTGACAATATCTTTATGGATACCGAAATGTGAGATAACTTGATTAAAAAGGAAAAGTGTTGTTGTCTCACCATCATTATTGAAAGTGGGCATAGCTTCGACCCACTTTGTAAAGTAGTCTACTGCTACGATAATGAACTTGTGTCCCTTAGCAGAAGCCGGGTGACAAGTCGTAAAATCATTTCTCCACTTAGTAAATGGATTGATAGTGATGATAAGAAAGAGAGGAGTTGGATGAGCGCGCATTTTCCGAGTATAGATTTGACAAGGGCGACATTTTTTGACCGCTTCAATACAATCTTTCAAAATAAAAGACCAAAAATACCCTGCACACAATATTTTATGAGTTGTTGCAAGCCTAGACAAATGACCACCACAAGCCCCACTGTGACAATCATTTAAAATTGACTCAACTTCTTCTAAGGTCAAACAATGTCTAAGGATTTAATCAACCCCATGATGATATAGGGTATCACTAATGATCAAATAACTCTTAGCAAGGTGACATAATTTTTTACATTCTTCCTTAGAAAAATATTGAGGGAACTTTGAAGTCTAGAGATATATAATGATGTCCCCATACCAAGGATATTGTGAGGAGATAAGAAAATGATGCTCATCCAAAAATGATTCTTCATAAGTGAAAGCTGCCTCATAAGGCAATTCTGAAGTTAATTCTGCGAAAACCAAAGATTTATTTGATTTGGTTGACATGAACTATAATTCAAAACCCTTGTAAAATCACAATCCATTTGTTGTATTTCCCCCAATCACTCGCCTACTTAGGACAAATTGAAATGGATTGATGTTAGCTACTACAAAGGTTTTTCTCGACAAAATGTAATGACGGAGTCACTGAACAACATGGACTACTACTAAAGTCAATTTCTCAACATGGGAATATCGGAGTTCAGGACCAACTAAGCCATGAATTAGATAATAAATCACATGTTCTCTAAGGGCATCATCTTCTTAAACTAGAATCATACCTATGGTTGATTCTGCTGCCGCGAGGTACAAAATAAAATCTTTGTTATAATAAGGTGGAATCAAAAGGGGAGCAGAGGTCAATGGCTTTTTCAAATCATCAAACGAGCGTTGAGTGAATTCGTCCCAAACAAATGGAACTCCTTTCTTAAGTAAACGCATAAAGCCTTTTGTAATCTCAACGTAGATCACAATAAACCTTCTTAAAAAGTTGCCTTTTCCTTGTAGACTTTGAAGTTGACAAATATTGGACGGGGGAAGCAACTGAAGTATTGCCTCAACCTTGAAGGGATCAACATGAATCCCTTCATTATAAATAATGAATCCCAACAACCGACCAGATGTGACGGCAAAAATGCAGATATTAAGGCTCAACCTAATTTTATGGTAATGATATCTTTCAAAAACTAAACAAAGATGTTTTGGATGTTCCATTCTCTTGTGAGAGCGCGCAACTAAACCATCCAAATTGCCTTGATTATGTGCTTGATATCGTGGAAAGCATATGACATAGCTTGTTGAAAGGTAGCTCCAACATTTTTAAGGCCGAAAGGAATTTTCCTATATGCAAATATACCCTAGGGGGAAATAAACATCGTTTTATGTTGATCTTCACGATGAAATGTTATTTTATTATACCCATAGAATCTGTCGATGAAGGAAAAAAAAATCATTTCAAGCACATGCATCGACAATCTAATCTATAAATGGAATGGGGAAATTGTCCTTTGGACAGGCTTTATTTAAATCCCTGAAATCAATGCATATAGGAATTGTTCCTTATTTTTTGTCCACAGGGACTGGATTCAAAACCCACTCAGTAAGAGGAACTAGGTATATGAAACCTACTTTAAGCAGTTTCTCCACTTCTGCCTTGATAGCCACAACATTCGTGGGGTTGATTGGCCAAAGCTTTTGACACAAAGGATTTGCATTTTCGTAAGTCTTGATCTCATTCTGAACTATACTATGATCAATCCCAGGCATTTCCTCATAAGGCCAAGTGAATACATCCCTAAACTCTTTGAAAAGGTCGATGTAAATTTTAATCTCTTTAGGGGAACAATCAGTTCCAATGAAGATATTTTCAATGACTTTGGGATTCTTCGAAATGTTCACCAAGATAGTTTTTGAAATGTTAGCCATATTACCTTCAAAAAATATATGTGTTGGAGCCAAAGTGTTTAAAATTTTGTGAACACTTCCTTGAGAAGGAGGACTAGACAAAATTTATTTGACTTTATGCAAGTTAGGGAGAAAATAGGACCGATGATACAAGTCATCCCATGGTCTCTCTACACTAGTCGTTGCTTCTATAATTGCCTCCTCAGATGGTAAAAATATATCAAGGCAATCCATAGCCAAAGCACAATCAATTGTCTAGATGGGTGCCACACCACCATCCACATCCTCTGATGAGACATGGATAGGATCAGAATCTATAGTATTAATAATGCCTCGATATGCAATTTCTGCTACAGATATAGGATAAGCCATTCCACCAGCTTTCCCATCTTCTAATTTGGCAGTAGGAGGGGGCAAGGTCCAAGGATCCAAAAAATAATGATTTCTAAAAGAACATTGTCAAGGCACCACACTGGAGGATGAAATGCCATTGATGTAAGCAACAAGAGGTGGAAGATCAAAAGTACCCATCAATGAGAAATACATCCAACTCCTAAATACTCAATAGGTTATTAGTATTCTTTTCTAAGGGGACAGTGGAGTCAGTAGATGTGTTTGGGTAATTGGGAGAATAAGCTAACTGATCAAATGTAACAATTTTCCCTTCATGAGGAAAACATAGGATGCGAAACAAAGATGAAACTATGGCATCCATTGCATATGCCCAGTTCTGACCTAATAAAAGATCATAATCAATATTGACATCAATTATCTCTACTTCTACATTAACAACCTTCCCCCTACACAAATTGGGAAGGCAGACATAATGCCATGAGGCCTATGAGAATGACCATTGAATGTGGTTAAAAGAGTAGGAGAGGGAACAACTTCAAGGGACCTGATAGCTTTCCAACATGACATAAACATGACAGATGTGGAAGCTCATTCATCAACTACGGTTCAAAATACGGTCTTCTTATGATACATGGATTTAATTTGAAAATCCATGTGATGAGGGAGTCTCTTTTTTACATTTGACATATCAAATGTAATCACTAGAGAGTTCTTCGATTCAACTGTTCTGATCGCAGTGAGAAAATCACTCCTTTGTGCAAGACACGATTGGAGTACCTCTAACATCGACATAGCATAGGGACTCTGAGCTAAATCTTCAACAATGGAAAATTTTTTAGCAGCGCTAGCATTTGGATTATAAGTTGATCATTTTGAGGAGACTTTCAGCATCCAAGGTATAGGTTCAATTGTGGGCCTCTCTATATGAAAAGGTTCTTGATTTTCGGAAGAAACTTTAGCCTTATAAGATTTTGGTTCTCCATAATCATGAGATCTAATTGAAATATCAACTTTATACTTAACCATATACACATTCGATGTAGATTCCCCTTCTTGGTTACCCCTATAGGGGCTCCAATATTAGCGTTAGTGCCAACAAGTAATTGCTACCCTTGTGGAAAAGGTTTAGTAAGCACATCCTGGGAACTATAAGAACCTTGCTGGGCTAACAAGTGTTGATCTTCTTGAACCTTGAGGCAAAGATGAGTAATATAATCCCCACTGCATAGCTTGCATGGGAATTTAACTTTCTTTTTAGACTCTTTCTTGCCCTCACAAGTGTCCTCACTAGGTTTATTTTCATTCCCGTTCCCTCCCTTATCTTTCTTTTTCCCATGTCCTTTCTTCTTCCCATAGGATTGTTGATTTCCTTTGGAATTTAAGGATTGAACGATATTAATCGCTAAAGGTTGAGAAGGGAGAGACACAAATGATGTATTTTGCATCTCAAAATCAGATTGTAATGACAAGTGTTGTAATTGGTTCACTAACAAACTAGTCGTATTAGTATCAATCGATCCTACAACTCTGTCAGCATGAGGGCTTGGTTTTGGTTTGGCGACACAAATTTTAGATCTAGGAGCATCAAGCAGTATCTTATAGAGGACTCAAGTCTAGCTTTTGTCACCTGCCATACCATATTATAGTTGTGTCAAATGGCCCTATTTTTCATCCCTAGTATAGGGAAGGATGGGTGCAATCTTGGTGTTACAAAGGGAAAACCAAAAAGGAGAGCCTAAGTGACAAAGCCATAAAAGAGGGCCAAAATCATAGGGGAGGCTCAAATATCGGAGGTTGATATTGAAAGGACCAGCGAGCAACATATCAAGATTGCGGGATATCAGAGGAAGGAATAGGGAGACCTCGACGATTTATTTTAAAAGTAGACTCGAAATGGCATATCAGAGCCTCAACATCTCGGGAGCTAATATAGGAAGGAGAAGACTTCAGAGCAGAATGGTATCAGGATCTTAGAGTTTCATAACTCCTTAGAAATTGAAATTCTTAAAACAACCCCGAGGTTGTCGAGAAAGGAAATCGTTTAAATCCTTAGGACACGAGGGCCTTTTTCTCTCCTCTGAAGAAGACACATGGAAGCTAGTGATTAGCCCCAAGAAACAGACATGGATAATGATGTTAGTAGGAGATGATCGTATATTGGACGTGTGGCAGTTGGTTTCGACATTTTCGGGGGCCTAATGGGGCAAATTTGGATGACACGCATCACCACTCAGGAGGCGCCATGTGTAGATGAAATCCTCAACATGACGTCGTCTCGAAGGTTCGCATTTTGGAGGAAAGAAATTTCGTAACCCCTGTTTAAATTATTTTATAAAAAAATATGATCTGATGGAGGGGCTTCGATGTTGTTGGCATTTGGTCATGAGGACTCAAAGGACCAAGGGTGTAGACCAAGATCGAGCACCCAAGTGTTATGGAGCTCATTAGAAGAGGGAGACATCGTAACTTTGTTTTAATTTAAAATTCAAAGAAGTTCCAGTGAAAGGAGCTCTAACGGGGAGAGGCACTTGGTCGCAAGGATTCAAAAGAACCAAGTGAAAATCACGAATACAAAGGGATATATCCTCCTAATAGGAGCCCTAAGGCTTTAGCACCCAATCGCTTAGCCTACAGCCACAACACCCGGCCCTATAGGGGAGAAATGGTAAGGGGGACAAACTCAAAAGGGGGTTAAGTCATCAGAACTCTGAGGATTCATAAGACTTTTTCTAAATAAAGTTACAACGAAGGAAGGCTCTGATATTGTAGCACTCAAGTGTTATACCGGTGGTCCCAAGTGACGGTCCCATGGAGGTAAAACAAGAGGGAAACTAAGAGCAAAGGGGATAAGAGCATTATGATGGTATGATTTCATAACATTTGTTTCAAATGGAGTTACGACTGATGAAGGCTCTTATCCTCCAACCCCCTCCCAAGAGCTATACCGATGGTCATAAGTGGTGGTTCTATGGTATATGAATAATAAGGAGCTAAGCACAAAAGGGCTAGAGGAATCATAACTTTGGATTTTCATAACGACATTTTAAATAAAGATGCGATGCGCCCCGACTCCGAAACTGCACGATGTAAATGTTAAGAGATGTATTGGGATCTGATAGTGTACCACATAGGTAATAAAGGGGTGGATGGGAAAGGGAGGACCCTTGTTATTCCAAATCCCACAATATCTTTTCCTGAAGTGTTGACTTGCAACTCTCAGAAAGTTGAGATAAACTGCTTCGAGTCCTCCTTCAAAGCTTTGGAATATTCAGAAGAATGTTGCCAACTATTTGACTCATTTTCCTCCAAAGTTAAATCTGAGGAAGATTCTATTAGTTTTTCTTCTTTCATATTCCCTACCTACCCAGAACCTGAAGAAGTCAAAGATATCCTCATAAATGGTCCCACTTAGAGATTTGTTAGCACTTCTTCTCATCTCCATACAACATCTCAACCATGCCTTGTGGTAAATCTTCTACCACCTCCATTGCAAAACATGGTTGTCCCTAGTTTCCTACTTAATAGATATGCTGCACTTAAATTTCCTCAGCCTCTGAATGGTATGTCATAAGACTGCCTTAAAAATCTGCCAAGGCTCATTGGAGAGGATGATATTTGAGTCCAAAAACATATAGAGGCTTTCTGCCCATTTGCTGAGAATTTGAATGTAGGACATCTTGATGTAGTTTTGAGACTCTTTGTTTAGTCTTTGGATGGAGAGGCCAGGAAATGGTTTAAGAGTCTACCAAATTCTTCAATTAATACTTTGGAGGAGATGGATAATGCTTTCATGCATAGATGGGGGGAGAAAGAGGACTATGGCTATATTCTTACATAATTTAATGCAATGAAGAAAAATCACGACGAGGATGTTTTAGAATTTAAAAGGAGGTTCAATAAATTGTATAACAATATTCTTGTTGAAATTAAACCTCCAAAGGGTGATGCCAAAATTGTTTTTGAAGGAGCTTTTGAACCAAATTTGGGTTCACCCTCAGAGAAAGAAAGTCTCGTACTATGGACCAAATCTAAACAGATGCCCTAGAAGTTGAAGAAAATTTCACGTCTACTAGGAAATGGAAATGGAAAGTGGAATATGGTGACAGGAGGAGAGGAAACAAAGAGGCCAACTCTTCAAGTCTGGTAAAGGAAACTCAAGAACAGAAGTTAGAAGAGATGAACAAGTTAATAATGAATTTGTCTAAAAACTGGTGAAATTAGAACCGGAGAACAAAATCCCCCCTCGACAAAGTCAGGCAGCTCCTAACAAAAATTTTAATTCTCAATACAGGAGACCACCTTTGTAGCTCTTGTAAAGGGAGAGAAAGGATCAAAAGGATCATATTCAGTCTCTTGTATACCTAGTAGATGATCCAAAAGAGAAGATTTAAGAAACCGTACAAGTTCAATAAAATCAGTTCTCTTCTCTCTTGGAGCGAGAAAATGAAATAGAAGCCAATGAAGGAGAAGGGGATGATGTAGAGGCCCCATTGGATGATGATGAGATAGACAATTATTGTAAGCAGTTTGTTGACTTCATGCAAGCCCAGTTGCACAGGAAATATGATCTTAGGTCATCCAGGAAAAGGTCTAGGGGGCAAGATCAGAATGAAGAAACTCTTCATCCAAGTTCCCCCAATCCAATAGATAAAGGAAAGAAACCACTCAACATTGTCCCACCAACCAAGAAAGAACCCTCCCATCCCATTCCCAATTAGTATGGAGCCTCCAAAACAGAGCAACTACCCCCACCAATGAAGCTAATCTACAATGAGGATAAAGCACCTATAGAGTCTTCTAAATTCAATAAGAATCCCTCTGCCTTTAGTCTCCAAAAAGAGTTAGATAAAGTCAAGATAATTGTCCCTTTGACTGAATTATTGAAACAACCCCAGCATGAAGCTCAAGTGTCTCAGTTTATGAGTTCAACCAACACTACCCCCTGTAAGATAGCCTTAACATTCAAGAAGAGAGGCCTATGGTTGTGTTTGAAGCCCATGTGGAGGAGTAGGACCCTTCCACTCCTCCATTCCATGTTACCTTGGTAATTAATGACCTGCTACTACATAATTGTATGGTTGGCTGAGGGGCATCTCATAACTTAATCTGTGATAGAATAGTTGGGACTGTAGATAATGAAACCATGCACATACCTCTACTCCTTTAAAGTGTTTCGGTATGATCAAGGATCTGGTGGTCAATTTGGCTCAAATCCTAGCCAAAATTGTGGTAATGGATATTATAGTGGCTAATATCCCTACAAGATTTGCTATGCTTTTGTCCAAGTTATGGGAATGAAGCTTGGGGATTCCATCAAACTAGATTTAACCTATGCTACCGTTCCTGTGTTTGGTGAAGAAGAGCATTGATTGTACAGGGAATTTAGATTCATGAAGACAATTACAAGGGAAGATTGTTCAAACAATGCTCTTGTGTATGGTAAGGAGAAGGATTTTTCTTGTCTATTGTTAGAAGAGGATGATAAAATCATGGGAGACACCCAGGTGGAATGTAAAACTCAGCCGAATAAACAATCATTAGGGCATGACAAGGTATGAAAATTATATTTTGATGGTGCTTATTCTAGAGAAGGAAATGGGGCAATTGTGTTATTGGTATCTCCAGAAGGTGGCTTGATCTAACTTTCTTTCAAGTTGGAGTTTGAGGCCACAAAAATTGTTGTTGAATCTGAAGCTTTTCTGTTGGTCCTGCAAGCTACTAAAAATCTTAACATTTAGCGCTTAAATGTGGTTAGGGATTCAGAGATGGTGGTGAAGCAAATAAAAAATTAGTGTTAAACCAAGCATCCAAGATTGAAGGCCTACCAGAACGAGGTATGGGATTTAATTGGAAACTTCTTCCTAGATTTCAATATTCAGTTTCTTCCTAGGAAGCATAATAGGATGGCCAAATCCTTGGCCTCCATTGTTAGCAATTTTAAACATCCTCAAAATCCCTTGCTCAAATATGAAGTCGAGGTCAGGTACAGGCCGTCGGTACTAGATAACGTGAAGTATTGGCAGGTGTTTGAAGATGAAGAACAGATCAAGTGCTTCATGGAGGTTGTTGGAGAATTCTCGAACTTGGTGATTGATTAGGAGGACGAGGAGATGACATGTGAACAACAGGCTGGTTGGGAAGAAACCATCATTGGTCACAAGATATTGCAGCTAAAGGGGAATATCATCCCCATAGGATTGGTTCCATTGGAAATGGTTTTTAACTCAAATGATGTGGCTACTAAGCCAACTAAACAAGATCTTGAGGAAGGTGGAGAAGATTGTAACATTGGAACCAAAGGAGATCTAAGAATCATCAAATTAGCTAAAGGAGTTCCTAGGGAATACAAACAAAGGTACCTGGACCTTTTTAGGGAGTACATGGATGTGTTTTCCTAGTCATATGGTGATTTGGATACTTTTGATCTTGGCATTATACAACACAAAATTCCTTTAAAAGTTGGGGTGAATCCATATAAGCAAAAGCTCACATAGATTAATCCTCTGTTGCTCCCATCGATTGAAAAGGATGTGAAGAAATTGTTACAGGATAAGATAATTATGTCGTTAAGGTACTTCGATTGGGTAGCAAATTTGGTTCATGTTAGGAAGAAGAATGGAGAAATAAGGTTGTGCGTAGATTTCAGAAATTTGAATAAGGCCTCGCTGAAAGATAACTATCCTCTGCCTAAAATGGATCATATTCTGCAAAAAATTGTATGGTTTGCCTAGATGTCCATGATGGATGGCTTCTTTGGATATAACCAAGTCGTAGTACACCCTGAGGATCAGGAAAAAATAAAGAAAAAAAAAACACTTTTACTGCACCATGCAGAACATTTATGTATGGCCTCATAAACATTGGAGCTACTTTCTAGAGAGCGATGGATATAATATTTGTTGGAGAGCAAGATAAATTCATAGAAATATTCCTAGATGACATAATTATTTTCTCTGAGTCAGATAAAGATCACCTCAAGCATTTGCAGCTTACATTTGCAAAATGTAGAAGGTATGGTATGTCCTTAAATCCTAAAAAATCGCAGTTTGCTTTGAGTGAAGGGAAGATTTTGGGCCATATTGTAGCAAAGGAAGGAGTGAAGGTTGATCCTAAAAGGGTGGAATCTATTAATAATATTCCCTTACCAAGAAATAGGAAGGAGATTCAGATTTCTTGTGCAGAATCAACTTCTTATGAAGATTCATACCAAATTATGCTGAAATTGTCAAAGAGATCATAGAGATGTTGAAGAAGGACAGGGAAGTAAAGTGGATTGTAGAAGTTAGGGAATCATTCTCCAGAATTAAAAAAAAATATTTTGCAGAAGCCCCAGTCTTAGCTAGCCTAGATTATCAGAGGCCATTCCTCATTTTTTCTTTTTCCTCTCCTAACACGGTGGCAACTATTCTATTACAAAAAAATAATGAAGGACAGGAACAACCAATTGCTTTCTTTAACGAAGTGTTGCGAGATGTAGAGTTGAAGTATAATATCTTAGAGAAACAAGCTTATGCCTTGGTCAAAGCCCTGAAGGACTTCAAAATTTATGTCCTATAGTCCAATATAATAGCATATGTTCCAACTGCCACTATGAAAGACATTCTCGTGCAGGGAGACAGTGAAGGTAAGAAGGGCAAGTGGATTGCCAAAATCCAAGAATATGACACGGAGATCAAACCCACAAAGTTGATCAAGGGGCAGGGATTGGCTTAAAAATTGTCCAAGGCTAATTGCCAAGATCTGGGCATAAATTTGTTGACAGATAAGGAAGGAAAAGGTGGAAGATCAGATGAATAAAACAATATTGAGACCTCAATACAAAAAATCCAAATGAAGTACCTTGTCTCACAATGGTATAAGTATTTGGTCCATTATTTACTTTTTTTTAAAATGCCCATTGATTTTTGAGAAAGTTAAATACAAGGAATTAAGACTACAAGCCCAACAATTTGTCATTTCAAATGGTCAGTTGTACTGGAAAGACCTGGTGGGTTCTTTTATGCCTAGTAGAAGAAGAGATTCATAAGGTAATCTATGAATTTCATAATTGTGTCTATGGAGGACATTATCGCTGGAGAACCACAACCCATAAGATCCTTAGAGCAGGTTTCTATTGGCCCAAGTTGTTTGGTGAGGTGCATACATATGTTCGGGCCTGTGAGAAATGTCAAATTTTTGCAGAGAAATAGAGGTTGGTACCCCTTCCCTTGATCCTTGTTTTTGTGGAAGAGCCCTTCAGGCAATGGGGGTTGAACTTCATTGGATAAATACACCTGTCATCCAGTGGTCAACACAAATGGATTCTTATAGCCACTGATTATTTTACAAAATGGGTGTATTCCATCCCAGCTAGAAATGCAACCGATGCAGTGGTTATTAAGTTTATGGAGGAGAATATCCTTGCCATATTCGGTTGTCCAAGGAAAATTATCATTGATAATGATCAAGTTTTTAAATCTGCCAAGTTTCTAATTTTTTGCCAGAAGTATAACATCATTGTGGGTCACTCCACTACCTACTATCCATAGGGAAATGGATTGGTTGAGTCTTCAAACAAAACTCTTGTGAGGATTCTGAAAAAGACCATATCAGAAAATCAGAAAAACTGGGACTCACAACTGAAGTTTTCTTTATGGGCCAACAAAGTTACTACCAAGAGGTCAACTAGGAAGTCTCCTTTTGAATTGGTATATGGTAAGGCTACAATTTTCCCTATCCAACTAGCCATGCCAGTGGCTAAAATTCTACAGGATGTTGAGGAAGAGCCAAATTCTCTAACCAGGAGAATCAATCAGCTGGTAGAACTTCAAGAAACCAGGGGGGAGGTAACTCAGATCTGATTAAATATCAGGAAAAGATGAAGGCTCTTTTTGACAAAAGGACAAGGGATAGATCCTTACAACCAGGGGATTTGGTGCTCAGATGGGATGTTAGGAGAGAGGACAAAGGAAAACATGGGAAGTTTGATCCCTTGTGGTTTGGACCTTTCAAGATATCTAAAGCAAAGGGAAACAACACTTTCCTACTGGAAAATTTGGATGGTGAGGTGCTTGAACTACCTGTGAATGGGCAGTTTCTCAAGCTTTATTTCCAGCATTAAAGAGGTCCATTTTCACCCACTGTATATACTGGTGAGACATTGTACATACTAGTAATGCTTTAAGTTCTTAATTTTTATGTTTTTTCTTTTTATGTACTTGAATAAAATGACTCCATGCCCAATGGATAGAAGGAACTAATCTACAGGTTCTCAATGCATTTCTTGCAATACATTGTCCCCAATTGGAGCCGATGTTTTCACCTATCATACCATCTTATAGTTGTGTCAAATGGCTTATTTTTCATCCCTAGTACAGGGAAGGATGGGTGCAATCTTGGAGTTCCAAAGGAAAAACCAAAAAGGAGATCCTAAGTCCCAAAGCTATAAAAGAGGGCCGAAATTTTAGAGGATGAAATCAAAGGGGAGGTTGAAATATCAGAGGCCGATATCGAAAGGACCAGAAAGCAATGTATCAATATTGAGAGATATTGAAGGAAGGAACATGGAGACCTCGACAATTTATTTTAAAAGACTTCGGAGTAGAAAGGTATCGAGATCTCAAGTTTCAGAACTCCTTAGAATTTTAAATTCTTCAAATAACCCCGAGGTTGCCGAGAAAAGGAAATTATTGAAAATTCGAGGACCCAAGGGCCTTTTTCTCTTTGCTCTAAATAACACACATGGGAGCTGGTGATTGGCCCCGAGAAGCTGACATGGATGATGACGTTAGTAGGATTTCGACGTACAGTGGACACGTGGCAGTAATTTTCGACATTTTCGAGGGCCTAATGGGGAAATCTAGATGCCACGCATCACCACTCAGGAGGTGCCACGTGGAGATGATGACCTAAGTGTGAAGTCATCTCAAAGGTCGGAATTTCGTGATCTGAATTTGAAACTACTTGAAATTTGTTTGCAAGGTATTCAATTTAGAATTAAACATGTTTAAAAGATTTCCATGTCTTGCAGAAAGAAAACACATGAAATTTTCAGCTGTTCATGACCCATTTAAGCATAGCAGAGTTATTTCCTTTTACTGTTTAACACATTAAAACGAATTTGATCTACAAAATAAATCAACCACAAATGCAAAAGAAGTTGATAAAGCAGTTCACCCCCTCCAGGGCTACGTCCGCTGGGTCCAAAGCTCCCAACCGAGCTTGTCCTTGTTTTTATTAAATGCTCAAATTGAAAATACAGCTGAATAGAAGCATCTACAAGAGAAATAGATGGTAAAAATGGATTCATAACACTTGAATCCTTCAGGATTGACTATTGGATCACCTCCAATGGATACTTGCAACCGTATACAGTCTTCACAAAACTGGGCCCTAGTGGCTCCTAGAACTTTCACGGCTCTAAAACCTCTGAAAATGACCTCATATGGTTGTAAGACCTGCACCAATGGCTTTATAAGGTCGAAAATACCCAAAATCAAAAAAAAAATCGTCCAAAACTGACTTTCCTAGCCAAAGTTATGGCCATTTAAAGTTTCTCCAGTTTTTCCCTAGAAAAACTCCAACTAACTTTAGTTAACTCCAGATAGCTCCGCCAATTATGGCGGGTCCGCCAAATTTGGCGCTCCTGCCAAAATTCCACCAACTTAACTGCAGTTACATTTAATGTTTGGTGGTTGTCTCGGATTTCGTGCCCGGCAGAATATTCCTTTTTTAATTTTTTTGTTTAAATTAAAATTTCTAATGTTATGGACAAATTCTTCTTTTTGCCATAACTTCTTCATACGGCGACCGTTTTTCAAACCGTTTGCGGCGCCGGAATCGGGAAGACGAGCAATTTCCAGTCATTCAACTTTGAACCACTTCTAAGCACTTTAAATTTTGAGTATTTTACGACACTTAGGACATGAACACCTGATCACGCCTCCCCATTGGGAAGCTTTTGCACCCCAAAAGCCTTCAACTACTTGTTAAAGAGGTGAGGGTACAGCTCCCTCACTCTGTCCACCTCCATCCACTTTTCCTTGTTCGGTTTGCTGCCTTTGAAACCAACCCGAACATAATCTACACTGCCCCTTCTTGAAGTGCGTGTCCTTTTGTCAGGGATTGTATCTTCTCTCAGCTCATCTAAGAATTCTGGCGAGAAATATTCTATAGATGGCAGCTGAACAGCACTTTCATGATCAGCAATCAAAGGAGGTTCATACAAACGTAAGTTCTCCACATTGACAACAGAATACATTTGCATGTAGGAAGGCAAATCTAATTGAAAAACATTATTTCCAACCTTCTTGAGGATTTTGAATGGACCATAACGAATAGGCTTCAACTTTTTACCTTCTCCTTGCATCCTTTCCTTACTAATGTACAACCATACCTCATCTCCTTCTTGAAACTTGTGATCGACTCTATGCTTGTCATGTCTTTCCTTGTACTTGCCTTGACTCTTCTCAAGCTGTTCTTGAATTTGCTGATGTATTTGCTGAATTCTTTCAATGAATGAACGAGCTTTGTCAATGTCACTATGTCCCTCAATGGCAACATCTTTCTCAAGAATGAAATCAAGAGGTGATTTTGGCAAATAACCAAAACAAGCTTCAAACGGTGAGGTGTTTGTGGAAGAGTGCTTGGCACGATTGTAAGCATGCTGTATGTAGTGCAAATGTTCATCCCAAAGCTTGGGATGCTTGCTGCAATAACCTCTCAAGAGGTGCACAATGGTTCTGTTCACAACTTCGGTTTGTCCATCTGTTTGCGTATGGAAAGCAGTACTTTTCTTCAACTTTGTGTCCATCATCTCCCATAGGTTGGACCAAAAATTCCCCACAAATCTGGAATCCCTGTCACTAATAATGGAAGTAGGCAAACCAAAGTGAATCCATACATGATGAAAAAATAATTCAGCAGTTTGTTCAGCAGTTATAGTTTTCTTACAAGGCATAAGTATACACATTTTGCTGAAACGATCAACTACTACATATAAATAATCATGCTGCTTTCGTGATTTTGGCAAACCTCCTACAGAATCCATAGAGATGCTCTCCCATGGTCTAGAAGGTACCGGCAAAGGAGTATACAAACCAAGCTTCCTGTTGCTAGGCTTGCTTGTAGCACATAATGAACAACCTCTTATGAACCTTGAAATAGAATCTACCATGCGAGGCCAATAACAATACCTCTGTAGATGTGCAACTGTTTTGCTCACACCAAAATGGCCAGCAATAAGAGAAGAATGAGCTTCTCTTATGACATTAATCCTCTCTCCCTGTGGTATACACAACTTGCCCAAATGAAACAGCAAATTGTTATGCATGTGATAGTCATTTTCCTCTACATGATTCCCTTTACTCAAGTTAGCATACACATCTTTAAAGTCATCATCAGATGCATATTGTTCTATGTAACTATCATGTACAATGGAAGCATTCTTAAGTAAAGTAACAGCACCAATAATAGGCCTTGAAAGCATATCAGCAACCTTATTCAAAGTACCTTTCTTATACCTTATTACCAAATGGAACTGTTGCAAGAAGCCCATCCATCTGAAGTGTCGTGACTGTTGTAACTTGCTTTGTGATTGCAAGTACTGTAAGGGTTGATGGTCGGTATGTATAACAGTTTCTTTGCCCATCAAGTAGTGTTTCCACTTTTTGACGCTTTGTACCAACGCATACAACTCCTTATCATATGTAGGATAATTTATAACAGCACCATTAAAAGTTTCAGAATGAAAAGCAATAGGCTTACCATGCTGTAGAAGAACTGCACCCATAGCATAATCACTAGCATCAGTTTGTATCTCAAATGGCTGTCTCAAATCCGGTAATGCAAGGACTGGAGCTGAACTAATCTTCTCTTTCAAAGATTCGAAAGCTTTTTGCTACTTGCCTCCCCATTGGAAAGCATGCTTCACACTTGTCACTGCATGCATAGGAGTTGCTATAGAAGAGAAGTTAGAGATAAACTTCCTCCAATATTGAGCTGCACCCAAAAAACTTCTTACCTCTGTTATGGATTTGGGAGTAGGCCACTTCACAATAGCCTCAATCTTAGCAGGATCAATTCTCAAAGCACCTCCTCCTACTGTGTGTCCCAAATAAACCAAAGAAGTCTTTCCAAATTCACACTTTGACATTTTAAGAAATAATTGATTCTTCTTCAAAACATCAAGTACTTTTCTAACATGCATGACATGATCTTCTCTAGACTTGCTGAAAATTAAGATGTCATCTAAGTAGACAATAACGAAATCATCAAGAAAAGGACGCAAGACATCATCCATTACCCGCATGAAAGTTGCAGGTGCATTGCACAAACCAAACGGCATCACAAGCCACTCAAAGAGTCCTTGTTTGGTTTTAAAGGCTGTCTTCCAAATGTCACTTTCTTCAATTCTTACTTGATGATATCCACTGCGCAAGTCTAGCTTAGTGAAATATCGAGCATCTTTTAGCTGTTCTAGCAAATCATCTATCCTTGGGAGTGGGTAACGATTCTTTACCGTTATCTTGTTCAAGGCCCTGAAATCAACACACATATGCCAAGTGCCATCTTTCTTTGTAATCAATACAATCGGTGACCCACATGGCGAAGTACTTGGCCTTATGAAACCCTTGTCCAACAAGTCCTTGCTTTGCTTCTTTATTTCAACATTCTCCATAATAGACATGCAGTACATGCCTATGTTTGGAAGAGGACAATCTGGATGCAAATGGATTTCATGCTGAATCTCCCTCTTAGGAGGCAAACCTGTTAGCTCCTGAAACATCTCATGATATGCATCAACTACATCATACAGATCTGATTTAAGTTTTGGATCACAATTGTCAAATGACTCATGATTCACATCAACCTTGGGCTTAATCATAAGAAGAACAAAATTCTTACTTGAATTGACCAGCCTTTTTACTTGTCCTGCATTCACCATCGCTATATTTGTCTTCTTGCGATGAGCTCTAACAATGAACTCCTTGCCATCTTTGAACATATGATATTTGTTTTCATGGTGATGAAAGATAGCTTTCCTGTCAAACAAGTAAGGACTTCCCAAAACAATTCCTGCTATATCAAAAGGTACCATATCAAGTTGAACTGTGTCAATAAAATGTGCAGTAATTGCAAAGCGCAATGTGCACTTTCTTGAAACTTGTAAATTTGCATCCTTGCAAATCCATCCAAGTGGATATGGCTTCGGATGTGGAACGGTCTCAAGTTTAAGCTGCTTGACCAAGTCCTCTGATATAAGGTTTGCTTGTGACCCACTATCAAAAAGTGTGTCAATTTTAGTATGTTTTGAAATCACCCTCACATGAAACAGTTCAATTCTTTCTTCCTCATTAGGAGCTTGTACATGGCAGCTTGAGGTACTAGTGCTGGCTTGAGTTTCAATTTCTTTTCCCTTCAAGTTTTTCAAACCCATGGCTGCAATTTTGGTTTCATCACCTGAATCTTCCCCTAAATCTTGTGGTGTAGATGTAGTAGCAGCAGTTTTCTGTTTCCCTTTGGATTTGTTAAATTGAAGTCTTTTTTCAGGATATGATTTCCAACAGTTTTTCTCCTCATGGCTTGGTTTAGAACAGTGTTTACAGATCACTTTCTCACTCTCCTGTTTGACAGATGCATTCTTTTTGCTCTTTCCCTTGGAGGTTTTCTCTTTGTTTTTCCCCTTGGGGGGCTTGTTTCTACCCTCTTCAAATGTGTTTTTTCCCCTTGCCTCTAAATAGGTGGCCTGGACACAAACCTCGTCCAGGCTAGTAGGGTTAAACATCAAGATGGTGTGTCTAAGGTAGCTATGCAAGCCACCGATGTATTTCAACAAGGTTTCTTGGGTCTGTAAATCTACCCCTAACAAGAGAGCTCTTCTCCTGAATTCTTGGGTGTAGTCTTGGACACTCTGACCCTTAAGTTGTCTGAAATTTTGCCAATTCATAATGGCCTTCTGCATGTGAGCAAGATGATAAAACTGTTTTTTAATGGCTAACAGAAATTCAGGCCATGTTAAGGTAACCTTACCAAATTTCTTGATCTCCTCTTTAGTCTTGGCCTCCCACCAGACCAATGCTGCTCCATCCATTCTCAAAGAAGCCAACTGAATCTTTGTGGCATCATCATGCATATTCTGGATCCTCAAGTAAACTTCCAACTTCTTAATCCAGTTGTCAAGCTTTTCTGCATTCACTTCACCATTAAACATAGGTAATTCGAATTTTACATCAAGCTTCAAAAAAGGACTTTTTCCAGAGGATCTATGCTTATGAACAGAAGAAGACGAAGATGAAGAGGAAGAAGGTGAAGATGGGGGTGGTGGATCACCATTTCCTCCATGTCCTTTCTTGGAATGATCATCATCCTTCTTACCTCCTGAAGATCCCTCTCCTTCATGTGGATGTTTGGACCCTTCTCCAGCCAATTTCTCATTTCTTTCTTGGTACAATATCCTCACCATTTCAGTGAGGTCCAAGAAAGCCTTTCTGAAGACTCTTTCTTCTTCTCTCGGATCTGTCTCTGTAGGAATTTCTCCTTCATGTTCAGACATCCTTGAAGCTTCTGCTGAGACTCTTGAGGGTGAAATTGAAGGTGGAGGTGATGGCTCTCTGGCCTTCCTTGACTGAGGATTCTCTCGTTCTCTAGTCAACTGTCCTTCCCCTCTTTTGAGTTTCAACCTGGTAAGCATCAATACTTTGCAAGACAGTTAGAAGATCTTTGCACAAAACCCCGATGCTCTGATACCAACTTGATCTGAATTTGAAACTACTTGAAATTTGTTTGCAAGGTATTCAATTCAGAATTAAACATGTTTAAAAGATTTCCATGTCTTGCAGAAAGAAAACACATGAAATTTTCAGTTGTTCATGACCCATTTAAGCATAGCAGAGTTATTTCCTTTTACTGTTTAACACATTAAAACGAATTTGATCTACAAAATAAATCAACCACAAATGCAAAAGAAGTTGATAAAGCAGTTCACCCCCTCTAGGGCTACGTTTGCTGGGTCCAAAGCTCCCAACCGGGCTTGTCCTTGTTTTTATTAAATGTTCAAATTGAAAATATAGCTGAATAGAAGCATCTACAGGAGAAATAGATGGTAAAAATGGATTCAGAACACTTGAATCCTTCAGGATTGACTATTGGATCACCTCCAATGGATACTTGCAACCGTATACAGTCTTCACAAAACTGGGCCCTGGTGGCTCCTAGAACTTTCACGGCTCTAAAACCTCTGCAAATGACCTCAGATGGCTGTAAGACCTGCACCAATGGCTTTAGAAGGTTGAAAATACCAAAAAAAATAAAAAATAAAAAATAAAATAAAATAAAATAAATAAATAAATAAAAATAAAATTCGTCCAAAACTGACTTTCCTAGCCAAAGTTATGGCCATTTAAAGTTTCTCCAGTTTTTCCCTAGAAAAACTCCAGCTAACTTTAGTTAACTCCAGATAGCTCCGCCAATTATGGTGGGTCCGCCAAATTTGGCGCTCCTGCCAAAATTCCTCCAACTTAACTGCAGTTACATTTAATGTTTGGTGGTTGCCTTGGATTTCGTGCCCGACAGAATATTCCTTTTTTAATTTTTTTTTTTAAATTAAAATTTCTAATGTTATGGACAAATTCTTCTTTTTGCCATAACTTCCTCATACGGCGACCGTTTTTCGAACCGTTTGCGGCGCCGGAATCGGGAAGACGAGCACTTTCCAGTCATTCAACTTTGAACCACTTCTAAGCACTTTAAATTTTGAGCATTTTACGACACTTAGGACATGAACACCTGATCATTTCGGAAGAAAGAGATTTTGTAACCGTCGTTTAAATTTGTTATAAAAAAATTCGATGTGATGGAGGGGCTCCGATGTTGTTGGCATTTGGTCATGAGGACTCAGTGGACCAAGGTCGAGAAACCAAGTTCTATGGAGCTAATAAGAAGAGAGAGACATCGTAACTTTGTTTTTAATTTGAAATTTGAAGAAGTTCCGATGAGAGGAGCTCTGATGGGGAGAGGCACTTGATTGCAAGCATTCAAAATAACTAAGGATAAAGTGCGAATACAAAGGGAGATAGGGTCCCGACGGGAGCATGAAGGCTTTAGCACCCAAGAATTAAGCCTACATTCACAACATTCAGTCCTATAGGGGAGAAATGGTAAGGGGTCCAAACTCAAAATGGGGTGAAGTCATCAGAACTCTGAAGATTTGTACGACTTTTCTAAAGAAAGTTACGACGAAGGAAG
This sequence comes from Pinus tabuliformis, assembly GCA_031772625.1. Lineage (NCBI taxonomy): Eukaryota > Viridiplantae > Streptophyta > Pinopsida > Pinales > Pinaceae > Pinus > Pinus tabuliformis. The sequence continues at coordinate 142,632,151 of CM062810.1, forward strand.
GCTTTGCTATTATAGCACTCAAGTGTTATACTGACGGTCCCAAGCGGCACTCCCATGGAGGTAAAACAAGAGGAGCGCTAAGAGAAAAGGGTCTAAGAGCATCGGGATGATATGATTTTGTAATGTTTGTTTCAAATGGAGTTACGATGGATGAAGGCTCTGGTACTGTAGGGCTGCCACCCCTCCCCCCCGCCCCCACAAAGCTCTGTACTAGTGGTCATAGGTGGTGGTTCTATGGTATATGAACAATAAGGAGCTAAGCACAGAAGGGTTAGAGGTGTCATAACTTTGGATTTTTGTAGCAACATTTAAAATAAAGTTACAATGCGCCGCGACTCTGAAATTGCACCATGTAAATGTTAAGAGATGTATTGGGCTCTGATACTGTGCCGTATAGGTAATAAAGGGGTGGATGGGTCAGAAGTTATGTCACGGGGCACCTTCAATGCCACCATACTTGATGATGGCTAGCTCCAGTAGGGGAAGTTTCAAGTTGTTAAAAGGAGAAAGCGACAAGCGAACTGGCGGGTAACCGTGGAGGGATATCGTGGCCCGATTAGAGGCAATCAGAGGAATTGGTATTCAAGATATTTTTTTGTGTCCATCATGACAACTCACATTTCTCATGTTTTTTTATTTTGTGATTTTTTGCATTTTCAAGAAGAGAATCATATTTGTTTTGTAATCCCATTCGCATGCTTAGACATCTGTGTTGTTCAGGAAACTATAACATTTGAAGATATTTTGTAAGTTGTTTTGCAGCCGAGTTACGTTCTCTATAAATATGTTGACATGTAACAGAATTAAATTGTGCTTTTAAAATCAGAATTTCATCCAATATGTTCCTGAGTGAATGCACATGGCATGCATTAATGTTATTGAACCAATTTATAATGATTTTTGAGTCACCAAATATCTGTAAATGATTGCATGAATGAGCCAGTGCAAAATGTAAGAGATGTATGAGGGAAATCAGTTCTGCAAAATTATTAGTTCCCTCTCCTAACCCCATTTGAATTTTGAAGTGGTGGTGTTTAGAAATATGGAATAAGATTCCCCCACCACATCCCTATGCTTGTGCTGCGCCATCGAAATAAGCCCATGGGATAGTAATATCAATAGTTTCATATGCAACTACTCGGTTTGTAGGAGTGTGTTCCTCGTCCGGTAATTCATGATATGCAGTAATGATCTTAGCTGTGATGAAAGGCCATCTAGGCAATTTTCCCCTAAAAATAATCCCATTCCTAGTCACCCAAATGGACCAACAAATAAGGAGAGGAAGACAATGAATTTTTGAATCGTTATTTCCAGCCTGCCAAAGATCCCAAGCTTCAGATACAGTTTGTCCATGCCATCTGATAATTAGAGAAATCACATCTAGGACTTGATTCCAAAGTTGACAATCATCAAGCAAGATAGAAGAAGATGATCATTGGTTTCTTCTATCTGTTGACAAAGCACACACTAGGTCGGGTCGTAGAATGATCGATGCGTAAGGTTGATACTAGTTGGAGTCTTGTTCTGAATGATATTCCACATGAAGAGCCTCGTTCTGAGCGGTGATTTGAGCTTCCAAAACTTTCCCCACCAGTCCAAGAGTACTAGTGGTTTGTGCGCTGAGTGGATTGCGGGATAACCAACTTTTGGGGAGTATATGCGATGATCAGCAGGGGTCCAAATGAGCTCATTGGCTCCTTCTTTTATACGAACATGGGATTCAGACATAACAGTGACATAACCTTCCCAGTCCTGCTGCCATTGTTCGGGGATACCCAAATGCCCCGCTGATAACCAAGGTTGTTCAAATATGGTACTATTCTCCATATCAACCACCTATGCAATCACCTTGATATTCCTATGATTGAGAAAAAGAATAAGATCAGGAGGTAATCGAAACATATTCCCACCTCCCGACTAGGGGTCCAAGCCTATGCACACTGATGAACCATCATTGATTCACCATGCTAATCCATTTCTGATAGTAGGCAAAGTGTGTAATATTGCTCTCGAGACCATGGATATCCCAGTTTGTTGCGAGGAGGGCAAACGAATCCAATCCATAAGTTGATGATGCCAGATATATTTATGATAAGTGACTTTAGTCCAGAGATTTCTTGAAGTGAGTATGAGCCAGCCCATATTGGCAGCAAGTGTATGTGCAAAAGTAGATAAGTCCTCCAGTCCCCATCCACCCCATTTCTTAGGTAGAGCAATATGCTTCCAACCCACCCAGGCAAATGGTTTACCCTCCTTATAACCATTCCAAAGGAATTTGCAACAAATCTTTTGTATTCGAGTTAAGATTCCTTTAGGAATCCAAGCGAGAGACATCCAGTAAACAAGTGTAGCCTCCAAAACTGATTTAATGAGGACTAACCGGCCAGCTCTGGAGAGGAATCTGTGGTTCCAGTTGAGTAATCGTTTCTCGATCTTGACCACGAACCAGATCCAGTCAGCAATCCTGTAACAATGAGGTTTGATCCAGAACCCCAGATATTTGAGTCCATCCTCTAGGTGATGGCTCTGAAAAAGGAAAATTTTTTATGTGCAAACCTTGCTTCATGAGGAGAACAATATTAGCTTGAAATTATATTAAAATATGTTTAATTTAGATGTATGTTTAATATATACATATATATAACTTTATATAAATTTAAATTATCAATAAAATTATTATTATTATTTAAAATTATTAATTACTTTTTGCATAAAAAGCAGGTACTAAGCAACGCCATTGCATATCACTTATTTAAATTTACAATCCAAAAGAATCTCATACACACAATGATATAGATGCAATGTTCTTTGTAAGTTTGTACATGCGTTGTACTTGTTTTGGCTTGAAGGACTTGTAAATACGTGGGAGATAATGTAGTCCCAGGTTCTTCTTAGCGCTAGAAAAACTTGAGACAAAAAATGCTAACTGCGTGTCTCCTTCATATTGCAAAAATATCTTCCACCCCCTAGCCGCTATTAAGAAGAAATGGGGTCCGGCATTGGATAGAGCCCCCGTGCCCTTTATAACTCGGAAACAAACAGATTCTGCTTTGAAGAACATACTATTGAAATTTCACCGGGAGCAACACAAGTTTCTGAAAGGCCCTCACCATCGGAATAGTGAGGACTCCGAAGTCTTCCATCCATTTTCACCTTTATCTTCTTTATTGAGTCACAACAATCCAAGAAGTTTGGTCATGGTGGAACGACTAGATCATAAGATATTGTAAAAAAGAGACAAAGTGAGGCAATGAATTAAACATATAAATAATAGCCTTGTTTATAGAATGTAAGAATATAATGTAGATATAAATGGAAATGGTTACTTAAACTTGGATTTGGTTCTCAAAGAAGAAAATGATGTACTTGCATTTAGCAATTTAGGACAAGTAGATATTTCTTGGGATGACCAATATCATTGGAATTTAGAATTCATGTTATGTTTACCTAAATTTAGTTGGGTAGAAGATGAATTTACTCCTATAGCCAATTACTTCAGAAGAGGATAAGATTCATCTTAAGTAGCCAATTCACTAATGGAGGCATGTGATGCAATATCCCCTAAAATTCATGGAGAACACTAGTGGTAAGAACATGAATCATGTTGTTTCTAGGTGTAGGAATGGGTTACCTAACACAGATCCCCCTAAATCCATGGAGAACACTATTGCACTATACACATAGAATTATATTTCCTCCACATCATTAAATATAATATATGGTATGGAAATTATCATTGCCACTAGTAACTCAACAATGGGGCCAACTACTTCTACTCCATCCACAATTGCTATTGAAACCCTAATAATGTCATTGCTGCCACCACCATTAATCACAACCATGACCACTTTAGGCATGTAGATGAAGGAGGGAGGCATTCTTGTGGGGTCTCTTATTCTCAAGGCTCTCGATGTGCACATTCTTTGATGATGTATGTAAATTATCATATCGATGAGTGCCACAAAAAATATTACTACATTCTATCACATTTCTGCGAGTAATAAATTTCTTTAGAATTTCAGTGGTGCATTATTTTGTGATAATTCATGAAGCCATACATGGTCCATAAAATTTAGATGAATTCAACATGAATAACAAAGAAATATATTGCTAAGGAGTACATTTATCTTCAAATGTTGCAGAGAGACTAAGTTGCATGCAACACTGGTTATACATGGCGATTTTTCTATTAGATATTTATGATTTAGAACGTTATGTTTAACATGAATTTTTAGGTAATAGTTATTATAGTCATTTAATAGAGTAATTCTTCTTTGTTATGGCATATTGATTTTAGCAAAGTAGTAAACAACAGGTTAGAACCAGATTACTCTTTTTTTTTTTTTACATAATGGTAAAATCTAGATCATAATTCAATTGTCAAACTGACAATGAGCACAACCATCATCGACTGCTATCTAAAATGCATGCTGGCTCATCATTGTTAATGAGGGAAAACCACACCAATTACCTTCTAGTCGTCCATAAGGGAGCAAGATTTCACTCCTAGATGCCTTTGGGTCTTGGTTCGTTAACCTATTTTCTTACATTCTAGAAAGAAGAACTCTTAGTCAAATAAAAGCAGTTTTAGAGCATACTCCTAAGCAACATAACTTGATTACTAAGGGGCGAAATCCTTTTTTATATCCATGAAAAAATAAGCTGTAGTTTAACTAGACTTCAAATTTGCTCAGAAAATCATGGAAATTCTAGTAAAAGATTTTAATAAATTCCCGCAATTTTTTTGTAAACTTAAGTTATAGTTATCAAACTTCAAGATTTTGGGTGTCCCCTGAGTTTTTGATGGTGTTGAAACCATTTCCACTATCAAAAACATGATTCAAACACTACTATTCTCAAATTTTTAGAAATTTTTTTACTCGATTTTAGCCATTCCGACAAGGTATACTACACCAAAAATAATATTCCTTATATCAAAGGAGAAATTCCGACATACCCTTGATCTAAACACGAATTCAAAGTCAGTCAATAATTTCAAACAATTTATTATTAAATCTTCAAACGCCCGGAGGCACTATTATTAAATCTTCAAACGCCCGGATCAGTGCCTCGATCCTCGTCTGTTTAATGTTAGCCGTCTATAATTCATCATCGACGGTCAACAGGAAAATATCATAATGCCGCGGATCGAGGCGTCTCAGCCGTCGATCATGAGGCTTTGCAAGGAATACAGTTCGAGATGCGTTTTCGGGTAATCTATAAATACTCTTCGCTCACCGTGAGACCTCACGTCATCGTTACTGTTCATTGTTTTTGCCTGAAATTCCCAGAGGAATTTAGCAAATAGAGAAGGGAAAGAATCGCGAGCAAGGATGTCTGGCCGTGGAAAGGGAGGCAAGGGTTTGGGGAAGGGAGGTGCCAAGAGGCACAGGAAAGTTCTGAGGGATAACATTCAGGGAATTACTAAGCCTGCAATCAGGCGTCTTGCCAGGAGAGGGGGCGTCAAGCGTATCAGTGGCCTCATCTATGAAGAAACCAGAGGCGTTCTCAAGATCTTTTTGGAAAATGTGATTAGGGATGCTGTGACCTACACAGAGCACGCGAGAAGAAAGACTGTGACAGCCATGGATGTTGTGTACTCCTTAAAGAGGCAGGGCCGAACTCTGTATGGCTTCGGAGGCTGAGAAGTCTCACTTTAGCCGGTAATCGTTTCTTCTATTTCTCATCACTCAATTGCTCATGGTGTCTGTTGACACCACCCATTCTCTATTCAGGAAATGGTGACCTTGACAATACCCTAGCACCATTCTCTGTTGTTAGTGTTATTGGCATTACATGGCTTGGAAATCTGCAGTTAGTGGAGGTTTGTTGGAGTAGAAAAATGAGTGAAAAGGAGGTTAGGAAAATTATTAAAATATAGTAGTTATTTTAATTATTCATATTGGATTTCACTATACAATTATAATTCATGGGGTTTCAACATATGTAACTTTTTGTTTCGAAAGTTGTGATGCTATGCTAATTATGCGAGGAGGTAAAACCTGAAATAGGGGTTTTTGCTATATTATCTTTGAAGAGATGATTTGGTGAGCCATCCTTGAAACAATTTGTAATTCATGAGATTTTGAAGGATGAACTATGAATTTAGTTGGTACATTAATTTTATATGCTGTAGATTGGGAGGGAATCTAAGTTAGTTATATATAATTTATTTATATTTTTAATATAGTGAGAAAATCTATCATAATTTAGTGGTGAGGTTAGTTATATATCTCTATATATATATTAATGATTTTTATTAATTTTTGAAGATATTTTATTGTGAAGAGTTTTTTGTTTTTGTTTTTTGGGATAAGGTCTTGTTGTAAAATAGTAATACATAATTGTGAGGTGAAATATCAATGGACCAAAATTGATTAGGTATCAAAATACAACCCATTCTCATTTTTTGGATCTTAGGTAGCATGTTTGCTCTTACTAAGGTGATGGAAGGCTTCATGGACATGAGATCCCATGTGTCATGTTTTTAAAAGTTGTCCATTTGGTCTTGAGCATTTTTTGCCTTTTATGGAGGGAGTCCTATTGATCAAGAATGTGCTATTGGTTGTCATTTAAAAAAATTGTGACATTGTTCTTGTTGTTGTGTTTATCATGGGCTAGTTGATTTACTATCATTTGCACTTGTTGAATTTGGGTTTGTAGATAATCAAATATGGGTGGTAGATTTGCTTGCTTAAGGGATTCATCAAGTGGTTGTTCTAGTTCTCCCACTTCTTTTGGTTGAACAATTAAGGGCTTGGTGGCTTGCTCTTTATGGCCCCCACTATGTTAAGGTCTATTTTGTTGTCTTTACATTGATGTGCCATGCAAAGTTCTTCATTGTGCCTAGTAAGATTGTTCAACAATAATAGCTTTGCCCTTTATCCTCCCATGTTCAAACCCTCCCACATTATAAGGAAGATACTCTAGCCACTTCACATAGGTGTTGCACAACAAATAAATACACATGATTTTCCTTGTTGCCACTCCTTATTTTAACATTAAATTTAATGCTTTATCTAGTTTGATTAGAAACACAAAGATTGAAATGCAATCTTAGGATGACTACATTGCCCACCATACAAACAAACCTACAAAAGGAGCTTTGTAGAGCTATACAACCACACCACTAAGGAGGAAGGCCCTCAACTCATTGGCTTTGTCTACACTTACCCTCTAGTGACCATTGAGCCACCAACCTTTGACTCATTATTGTGTTGTATGGGTTATGGGTTCCCTCACACTTAAGCAATAAGAGAAAATGGGTGATGTTTGTTAGGACCTCCAATAGAAGCCACAAAGCCTTTTCTTTGACATCAATAAGAAATTAATAGAACAAACAAACCAAAGAATCCATAATTATAGCACCATAAATAAGATGTGCACATGAGCTACTTGATCTAATGTGTAGACTAAGACTCTAATGATTGTTTCAAGGAAAGTCCTTTCACCAAAAAGGCACCCTTCACTTTGTGCTTCCAACCTATGAGCCACTCCCATTGAGAAGATTGAAATTGGATCCCAAATCACATTTTGTAGCACCAATGGAGTTTAGACATCTTTGGGTAGCCTCTCATCCATCAAGCTCAACCATTGTGTAAGGTGCAAGATTGACCCTCAAAAGAGGCTTCTTGTGACTTTTGAGGTTGTAATTCCCCCTTTAGACTAGACTCTCATCTTCCATTACTAGAAAATGCAACCTAACACCATTGCCATCTTTGTTATAACCCTTTTCTTCTTTAAGAGGTTTGCTTTTAGAGTGCAAGTGTTGCTTGTTTAAAATGTTATTGCCTTGTAAATATCATGTGGAGGGCTTTTAATGCCCATGTCTTGAACTTTATATATATATATATATATATATATGTTGGTTTTGAAGTTAATATACATTTTTTTTGTAATTTAATTTTAAATTTTAGAAGTATTAAATTGGTTATTAAATTCACACAATTTCTCTTAATATTCTTTATTTTCTCTTTTTTTAAAAGGTTGGAATGGAATTTTAATAGTGAATTTTGATTGTTTTAGTGATTAGGATGGATATTGTGAAATATAGTCATGAATTATGGACTTAATTTTTAGCCATTATAGATTTTATATTAGTTTTTGTATAATGATGGATATAAAATTTTTATGTTCACAAGATCTATAATCATTTTAGTTCATAGAAGTTATTGGTATTTTTATTAGTTCACTTGAAAAGAAAGATTATAATTTAAAAGAAAAAATATGATTTAAAAATGAAAGAAAATTTATGATTTAAAAATAAATATGGAGTTATTCTTGAACTTTTTAAAATGGTTTAAAAAGAAAAAAAATTGAGAGGGATCAAATCTCTTTCTTGAGATGTAACCTTTTAGAGTAAAAAAATTTGATCCCTCTTGGTGTTTGGTAGATCTAGATTTAAGAAGGCTTAGAGAAGAATACCATGGGTTGAAATTTGAAAATGTTATTTTATTTTTATTTTTATATTATGGCATTTTGTTTTGATCGAATCCAAATGTTAAACAATACATCTCTACCATATTGGGTTGGAGAGTGTCTCTGCCTGTAATTACTACTTATATAATCTTCATGGTACATTAACAAATAAATTTTTGTTATGAATCAATTACGCAAATTTGCCTCATATAATGATGACCTCACCACATTCCTTATGTTATATGTTATGGGCTTTCTACCAAGGTCTTATAATTAGGGAAAACTCCACAGTTAAGTGTGCTTGAGCTAGAGGTGATTTGGGGTTGGTGACCTCTTGGGAAGTCTTGGTTACTGGGCGCAAGCCGTGGAAGTGATGATTGATGCTATGTGATTCATTTCACTAATTTCAATTCCACTTCTTCATCTTTGTGAGCATTACTTAATGCAATGAGTGCTAAGTGGATTATTAAAAAATCATGAGAAATTAGTCAGTTACGATTTCATGGAAATGGTCATAGGGGAATGACTTAATGCATTTGAATCCCAAAAAATGATAACTAATATAGTGCACTTCGAAAACCCTTCAATACTTAAATTCAAAAGAGTGAAGAGAACTCTACTTGAATGATTCATGAGTTCACAATATTTGCAAATGGGGTAGTGAGCTAAGTGGGCTTCATTGTAGGGAAAACTCCATAGTTAAGTGTGCTTGAGCCAACGACGGTTTGGGATGGGTGACCTCTTGGGAAGTCTTCGTTACCGGGTGTAAACCTCGGAAGTGATGATTGACATTTGGTATTCATTTCACTAGTTTTAATCCCACTTCACCCCTGTGAGCATCACTTGATGCAATGAGTGCTAAGTGGACTATTCAAAAATCATGAGAAATTAATCAGTTACGACTTCCTCTCATGGAAATGGTCATAGATAAATGACTTAACGTAGTTGAAACCCAAAAAATGATATTTGATATTTTCATTATTTTGAACTTCATTTTGAGTAATGCTCTCCAACATAGTATGATAGAGATGCTGTAATGTAATGTCGTGTAAACATTTTAACTTGGTTAAAATAAATAAAAAGAAGAGAATGGTTGTCTTCTATTCTTGGATGTTCTCATCTCGAAAAAGGTGGATGGTTCCTTTTCTCATCAGGTGTATAGAAAGAAGACGCATACTGAGCAATACTTGCATGCTTCTTCACACCATTTCCCTGCTCAGAAGTTAGGGGTCCTTAGCACGCTTGCCACCCGTGCCGTTAGAATTTCTGATGAGGAGAGCCTGGAAGCGGAAAAGGCTCACCTCCTAGAAGTCTTCGAGAAGAATGGTTACGATAGGCACTTAGGTCAAAAAGCCTTCCTCAGGGCCAAGAAGGAGCCTTCGATCCGGGAGGTTCCCAATGATCATACCATGGGTGTGAACCTTCCGTACATCCAAGGAACCACGGACAGGATTGCAAGGATTTTAAGGAAGTATGATGTGCCCGCAACCTTTAGACCTCTCAATACTATCCGTGGATCCCTCAGGTCTGTGAAAGACCCGATTGACCCTAAGGACATGAAGGGTGTCTATGTCATTCCCTGTTCCTGTGGAACCCCTTATATTGGTGAGACTGGTCGCTCTATTAATCAGCGTATTAGCGAGCATTCGGCTGACTTGAGGCATGGGAGGACCAAGTCCTCAGCCCTGGCTGAGCATGCGGGAAAGACTATGCATCATGTATGTATAGAGGAGGCTCAAGTCATTGCTAAAATTGCGCAATTTCACCATCGCAAATTTAGAGAGGCCCTGGAGATTGAGAAAAGGCCGAACAACCTTAATAGGGATGATGGCTGGAAGATTAGCAGTTGCTGGGTCCCAGCCTTGTCCTCCTAGCCCCCTCAACCCCCTTTTTGTTAGGTCTGAGGGTTTCTATCTTCCCCCTCCTAATTTTTTCTTCTGGCAGCCTTTTTTCCCATTATTTGGTGGTTTGAGTCTTTATTATGTTATTAGTATCGGGTCATTACTATATTAACCTTACTTATGTATGATACTATTGGGCATAGATTTTGGCTATATTAACCCTAGATTTGAGTTTTTTCCCTTTGTCATCCTTATAAATATTAATGACATTATTAACTTGAGTAAAAATTTGGAATAAATAATTATGTATTGAAATTTGATGATTATTAGATATTGACCTTTAAGATATAGTATGATATACCATATTATGAGTACAGTAGTAAACTATCAACCATAAATTATGGTAAACTCTTATAGGTAATAATATATTAACCTAAGGTCTGGGTTAATTTATAATAAATAAAGATCTAATTGATGATATAACAATATTATTAGTTATATTATTATTAACAGACTTGTTTGTAACTACTCTAAATTATGGTTTTACCTATTATAATTAGATTCTAGGAACATTATTGGTTTTACATTCTAACTTGATTTATTAACTATTAAAAAATTGATTATTTGATAAATTTATATAACTTATTAATTTATTGGACCAATATATTTAAATATTATATATGATATATTACCTAAGACCATTAAATAATTATTACACTATTATCTAATATAACGAGATTCTAAAAGTAAAAATGATTGATTACCTCTACTTGTATTTTTAATATTTAAATATAGATTAATTAATATATATTATGGGATTAAGAATTAAATAAGGATTAATACTGGTATTTTATAATATAAATTAATTATTACACAATTACCTAACATAACTATATTCTATAATTAATAATGATTATTTCCTTTACTTGTATTTTATATTAATTAAATATAGATTAATTAATATGTGTTATGTAATATAATGACCATCTTAATTAAATATAGATTAATACTTGTATTTTATAGGAATTAAATATAGATTAATTATTATATACTATGAGATATAATGACCATCATAATTTGATAATTGGATAATAATAATATTATACCTTTTTAGTTTAGATTACTATTCCGAGAAATATTAATTAACGAAGTTAGTGGTTTGACCAAGATCATTCGGTCAAAAGTAGCCGTTAGCATTTTAGCTGTTGGAGTCTCTGCACACGCTATTTAATCTCGCTAAGCCAGATTGGTTCCTCAACTTGTCCTGACGATGAACCACATTGGTTGGTTCGAAACGCGTCGACACAAGATTGGTTATGTGATTATGCCGAAGATTATCTAACAAGAAAATTAGTATTTTCTTAATTTTTATAAATTATTATCGATAGTTTTTGAACTCCAAGTTTATGAGAACCTATGGTATTAATGTGAAATATAGCTTATTTAAAGGGGGCAATTAAACCATCTTAACTTCGGATCTACCAAGTGTTGAGAGAGATCAAATATTTTGAAATGCAAATTTTTTTGAGTGAAAAAGAGTTTTGATCCTTGTCGGTGCTTTGTAGATCTAGAGATAAGATGGATCTATTGAAAAATGTGTAACTAGGTTTGGTCTTCATTAGTATGAAATGTATTCTTGTATATATAAAATGAAAAAAAATTATTATTATTATTAGAGCATGGGTTTCGTGCTCAAGTTCTTTTATTTTTAGGTCAAGCACCCATTGAGTGCTTCTAGGGTTTGTCCTATGTAGAAGAGTCATTGTCGTATATGGAAGACCCTATGGGCACATTGTAAATTGTAAAAGAAAATTTATTTTTGATTTTTGAAAATGTCAAAATACCTCCAAGATCAAGTTGGCCTACATAAGTTGTCAAGTTGGCCTACATGAAGAGCCACGTCCACCCTTGAAGGAAGCCTATGTATAAGAGGAACTTGTCCTCCATTTGGATCATTCACTCACTCATCTCTCATGTGAAGAAGGAAGTAGAAGGAGGTTGAATAAGGAAGTGCAAAGAAGAGAAGGACAAAGAAAGTCAAAGTGTTTGGGTCTCTCTACATTCTTTTGGAAGTGCGAAGTCAGGGTTTTTGCGCTGGACAAGTTTGAGGTTCGGTTTTGGAAGCAAGAAGAGAAGGAAGGCAAGCGAAGGTCTCTTAGGGCTTCCTACTAGCCCTAGGACTTGAGTCAAGGCAGGTGAGGTCAAGGGGAATGCAGTTAGAGGGATATCGAAGTCTCCAATAGAAGTAGCGTTAGTTGCTAGGGAGCATAATTTCGGATTTACTGGGAAGTTGAAAATATTGTTGCAGAAAGACTTGATCTTGGAGGGTATTTGTCTGAGTCTAGGTCATGGTATTTGTCAATTGAAAGATCTAAAAGATAAGAAGAGATTGTTGGGTTTTCCCCTCAAGAGGAGGGCTTTTGGCCCTAGCTTGCAGCCTATATACTATGTCATTGTTTTCACTGTTTTTTTATAGATGTTTGATGTATTGCACATTAGAATAAGAAATATCAAAGCTAATAAGTAAAAAGACAACATAGGTAGTTATCAAATTAAGAGAATTAACATATACATTGCCCTACTGAATTCTCAACATGATCTAGGCTAGTTTTACATTAGTGAGTGAGTATTGACTACAATGTTGATGATCTAGAGGGCAAGAAACCACTCATTGAGTGCTTTTGATTTTAAATGAAAGAATATTATGTTTTTTTGCGTCGAGAGATGTTCTCCAACTTAGTATGGAAGAGATGTAATGTCTTATTATGTTATGTTATGTTATCTAAACATTTTTACTTCAAAAGTAAAAATTAAAAATAAAAGCCACCCCAATATGGAAGAGATGTTGTAATGTTATGTAACCGACATAGATCCATCTTAACTCCGGATCTACCAAGTATCAAGAAGAATCAAATTTCTCTCTTAAGGTGCAAACCTATTTTATAATGAAAAGATATTTGATCCCTCTTGGCGCTTAATAGATCCAAGTTTAAGATGGATTTAAGTTGGTTTAATTATTAGCCTTTAAATATCAAGGTTAGATCGAGTGGTTGAGGTGGGTTGTTAATTCCCTCAGCGCTAGTGTTCGATTCCCCAAAATGGCATGCTTAGCCCGTATTGATTAGGCCCAAGGGATAGGCGGCGTGAGGGAGTTTTCACTTCGTCCATGGTCAATATGGGATGTATTGGCTCTTGCTTAGTCGTTGGGTCATTACTATAAACAAAAAAAATATTAACCTTTAAATATGTCACATTAGAGAAGAATACCATAGGCTTGAGAATTTTATGTTTTTATTAAATTTTATTTTGTTTTATTTTGACTAAGTCAAAATGTTAAACATTACATCTCCCCCGTACTGAGGAGAGTGCCTATCAATGCAAACATTTTGACTTTGTCAAATAAAAATACAATAAAATAAAATGAAATTATATTTTTCCCAAAGAAAAAATCGTCATTTTATTCAACTTGAAAACCAAGGAACAAAATTACATTTTGCAAATACCTAAAAGTATTTGATCATATCAGTTTTTCGACCAATGCACAAAAAGAGAAACAAAAAATAAAATAAAATTACATAGAATTGTCGGGGTTAAGTGTGATAATAATAAGTTAGTTTCCTCTTTTTTCCTTTCGTTTTTCCACCTTTCACCAAACTCCTTGATTGGGGTTGGCTGATACTATTTCTAGTTGGTTGTCTTCCACTTTCGAGGGGACTTTTTTATCTGAATCTGAACCCTCAAATGTATGGTTCACTTTATGCCCCTTACTTCCTTTTGAAAGGGTATGACCGCCTTTTGTTGCTCTGCTACTATGATCTCAACTACTCCTTGGATGTCGCTGTTTTCCTCATGTTGATTTTTCGGAGTTTGTATCACTATTAAATCAATGGTTTTTTCAGCATGTTTAGCAAGATCCTTTCGCTTCTCTTCTCCCTCCTCCATTTGGTAGCCTTGTTGATTTTGTGCTTCTAGTTGTTGAAGACTCTCATCTATTTCTTCATCTTCGTCTGAAGAATGCGGATCTGAAAATTGCTATGCTTTTGGCTTTTGCGATCTTGTCTTTGTCATTTTTTTTTCGCTTGAGGGCATGAGTTCTGCAGGTGCCCTGTCTGATGGCACATTTGACACCTAAATGCAGTATTTTAAAAGTCTAGCCACTGTGTCCACTTGAAATCTTGATGAGTAAAATGGATGCAATCAAATCTATCATAAGAATCCTTCTTCTTCTTCTTTTTTTTTTATTTGTTTCGAGGGCAAAACTTGAGAAAAGGTTTGCACTTCCAAGGATTTGATCTCTCAACACTTAATAAATATAAAGTTAAGAATACAGGAGGGGGAGGGATTCTCTTTAATGCCAAATGAATAATAGTGGATAAGTATGCATGGGGACTTGGTATCAAGACCAACAACCAAGTGGAAGTTTATAACTTGTATATGGGACTCCTAGCCAAGAAGAGGGGAGTTAAATGCATCACAATCTTGGGTGACTCCTATTTGATTATTAGACACCTAAGAAGCTCTTCCCCTACTCAAGACAACCATCTAAACCAAACCCTTCTCCGTGCTCAAAGTATTCTTCCTTCCTTTGAAAGCTTTCAAGCTTGGCACATCCTCTGAAACCTTAATACAGAAGTTGATCTGATGGAAAAAAAAGCTTGTTGTTTATCTGAGGGAAAATTGGAAATTAATGGGGCTCCTAGTCTTAGCCCTATACCCTAACCCTTCCCTATGGCTAGCCCCCCTATGTACCCCCTTATCCACTCCCTTATCCTTAGATAAAAAAGAATGTTTTAGGCACCCTCGTCATCCCTTGTCACTCCTCAAACGTCGACATTACAATTTCTCACTGTCCTCCTCCGCCCATTGGTGTGATAACACATCTCCCCACTCCCCTGCCACGCGGCGCACAAGATCCCCTCCATGTGATGCCATATGAACCGAGTTTGCGGTTAAGCGTGAGAGTCTTCATGTTGGCTTCAAGATTCATGGTTCATTGCAGGTTAGCGAAGTTGGTTTCCATGCGAGCCCTCTCTCCCTGCGTGCAACATTTACTCCTCATGGCTCCGACTAGACAACCCAACTGCTTGAGCCTCTGTCTGTGAATTATGGCCGCTCTCTCTCCACCCAGGGAAATGATGATCCCGTATTGGGATCCTGGAGGCTTGGGCTTGATTTTGCAGGGACACAGTTATATATTGCAGAAGAGTTCTCTGTCCCATCCCATTCTCATGGTGAATTTCATCTCGGGTTGGATTAGGTTATGTTCGCTTAGTGTAAAGATCTTGGATATCTCTTTGGGGTACGAGACTTCGGTCCAATTTTGGGTCTGGGTCTGCGTCCTCCCTTTTCGTTAGTACTTCAGGTTGCTCGGGCAGGGTTAGGGGTGGTTCTCACAGGAAAATATATATTGGTGCACCACATTACAAAGGCATTTTGGGAGGATGGCTTCAAGTTCATGGGGAAGCCGATGCCCTCGCACTGGCTGGGTGTCGGAGAAGGAGGCATCACGCCAAGCTTTGGGTTGTCAGCGATATTTTCCACCCTCCTTGACTCCGACTGTGTGCGTGCAATGTGCAAAGGAGCTGACAGAAATCAAGGTGGAGCTCTCAGATATAAAGGACCTGTTGTATTGTCAAAGGGTGGTGGCCTACGAAAACTCAGAGACTATTGATGCCAAAGGTAGACAAGTTGCGAAGCTTGAGGATGAGGTTGGTGCACTGCGCTCCATGATCAAAGACCTTCAACTCCAGATGGACAAATCGAGAACCCCTCCGAAAGAACATAGTAACCCTTCTGAAATCCATATTTTGGGCATTTACCTCAATCCCCTGACTGATTCTCATGCTTAGCTTCATCTTGCTATGTCTGGTTTTTATTATGTAATCCTGTTGTCTCAATTTTTCCGAATATATACTAGTAGGATAAATAAGAGTACTGCATCAGTTGTATCCTTTTGTATTGATCATGAACAATTGGGCTTTGCTACTTAGGCTGAAAATGGCAAAATAGAAGCCCATGGGCAAATTGCAATGTAACTCCCCCGTGTATTTTGTTGTGATCAAGTGCAGAATTAACATAACAAGTACTCATTATTGTTAAAAAATAAATATAAAATTAAGAAAATCTCTTTTCCAAGTGCAAAACTTGAAAAAAAAAGTTTACACTCCAAAAATTTGATATTTCAACACTTAATAAATACAAAATTAAGATAAATCTAAACTGCTATAAAATCTTAAAATTATTCACGCCATCAACGGGTCCTCATTTGGCTTAGAGTTGTCTAAGGGCGTAAAAGTGATACCGTAGTGTTGGGGTTGGGCATCTGCAAAATCTAAGCAGTGAGCCCATACGTTGAGTAATTAACCTTGTCCAGTATATCTTTCAGCAGCCCTGTAACCTCAAGTTTCACTTCATAGCTAACCTGTCTAATTATGTCAAATCTCAAATTTCACTTCCATAGCTACCCTGTTTAATTATGTCAAGTTTTCTTCACTAATGAGCAATGAGTCCATCCAATTTTTTAGTGGATTCGATTTTAGAAAATGGGGAAACTTGCTTTATTAGTTATGGATAGCATGATAGTATAACCATTATATTTATTAGCTTTTCATTTGTTGCAACGGAAGGGCAAGAATATCAAGTAGGCTCTTTTGCAAAGGTTCTTCTCTAGGGACAAACATTCATCAAAATTTTATTATTTTTTGGGGTGGGGATTTCTTTTACTTGTAAAGGTACTTACTTTTCGCATGTTAGTTTAAGGTACTTGCTTATTATTTGGTTTTTCGGTTTAATGACAATTTTCCATGCAGGTTGATAGTGTTTCAGCAAACTAATGCCTTCCAAACTAATAAGATGTAATAATGCCGTAATTTGATGAAAAAATTTGGTTTAATGTTTTTAGCCTTCTATCACCTTTGAAGTCCACATCAATAATTTCTTAGTTAATTTGATAATAATATTATAATTATTGAAGAAAGAGTAAAGTAAAGCGATTTGACATCGAGTTAACATTATTAATACCACTTATAAATTACTAATTTGTGGATCAATAGTATATAAAAACGACTTTGAAAATGCGAGATTTTTTCTTTGAATTTCATTTCTTAATTTCTAACAAGTAAATATTTATAAGTTTTTATAGTTATTCTCTTTTTTTTGGTGCGAAGATACCAGATAATCTTTAGTTGATAAATTAATTTTCAAAATTTGATATTATTTGTATGTAAAATAATTTAGTGCCGTCTTCCTTTTTTAAACGAAGAGTTAAAAGAGTAATACAAATTTAAAAGTTTGATATTATATTGTATTATATAAGTTTGTTCGTGATTTATGTTATATATATATATATATATATATATATATATATATTAGACTGTAACGGGTATAGATATTATTGAGTGGCAAAACAGCTGCCGTGTACTGAATCATTACATCAAAGAGGGAATTCGCTCTTTCCACAGTTTTCGAGCCTCAACAAGTCTGAGAGCCTGGTTAATTTTACAATGCTGAAATGGAATTTGAGAATGGATCAGTCCAAGAAACTTTTCACTGCCAAAACGACGACGCTTCTATTCAGCTGACCGGAGTCCACCTGATGCTTGCCCAGCTGATGGCTTGTCGGTCCAGAATGAGACCTAGATCCAAACCTTAGAATCAGCTCGAACCTCTCTGCTGTTTTGCGATCAATCCTTTACCACCGCTGGCTACCATTCTTTGAGCCCAATCGTCCAGTTGGATAGCAGCTCGTAAGAATATGATTTTATTGCCTTTCTCAGTGATAGAAGGCCTTCCTCGTCTTCTTTGTCAAAACCCGCCACTGCTGAGGATGCTTCTGAATAGAATAGTTTAGCTGGATCCTGAAGCACGCTTCTTTGGAGACAGAATCCCTTCCAATCGGAGATTAAGGGATGATGCATATCGATTCATCAGAGTTGACTAGCAGTGATCTTCTGCAACGGGTAGAGCCCAGATTGGCTTCCAGGTCAGCTTGACTGTTCAGGTGTCTCAGAATATGAAAAAGGATATTTTCCAGAATTGGGGCAGAGTTAACCTGATTTTCTTGAATATGGAGACTAATTGAATCTGCGAAGGAGTTGAATTGAGGTTCAATGCTTGGATAATCAGCCTGGAGTCTCCAAAGACCGACAAAGTCAGCAGTTTCCTTTTGATAGCCAGATTGAGCCCTTGCCACAGAGCCAGAGCTTCAGCTCTGTTATTAGATTCGATGCCCAGCCCCCAGTGGAACCGAAGTTCAGTTGAACCATCTGGATTCAGAAGAACCCCACCCCCACCTGCAGCTCCGATGTTACCTTTAGAGGCCCCGTCGAAGAAAAGGCAATGTTCCCCCAAAGAAGATCGCCATTTGATAAACTCCTGTTCTTCCAGGCGAATTTCCCAGTTAGCTTGGGAGGTAGTAGGAGGTATGGGCTTGGGATCATAGCTTGGAACAAGTTCTTTGAACCAAATCTCTTCCACACTGTCCAGAGCTGCTTCATTCCTTAAACCATGTTTGGTGTCCAAAGTCTCTCCCAGTAATGCTTGGATTTTAATAATAATTTTGCCAGGATTGCAATTTTCATCCCTGAACAACCTATTATTCCTCTCCAACCACAACTTCCAACAAGTGAATTTAGGAATCCATATCCAGGCTGTTTTGAGGAGGCATTTTTTTGTAAGATTGAACGGGGACAATTTGACCCAATTGTGAAGCAGGAAAGGAATGTTACCAGGAAGCTCCACAGCCCCTGATCTCAGGACCCCCCTCCAGACCTCACGGGAAAAGGGGCAAAGTAACATCAGGTGGTTAGCCGACTCTTCCTCTGACAAACACAAAGGGCATATGGAAGGCCCTTCTCCACATTTTCTCAGATTATCTCTGGTGAGAATGCTGTTATGAGCTAACGTCCAACAGAAAAAGTCAATTTTGGGAAGCGAAGGAAAGGCCCAAATAAATCTCCATTGAGTAGGATCAGGGGACACATTAGTAGTAGCTGTTATACTTTTGTATCCTTCAGAAACTGTGTAGCTGCCAAAGATGGAGCCCCACCCTATTTTGTCTTTAACTATTGCTTTGGTTGGAGATTTTCCTTGAAGTTTATCTAAGAGAAGCGAAGCTTCAATCTGCAGCCTTTGGGGAATCTCTCCCAAGTACCAGCTATCCCATCGTCTTCCATTATCATTTGTCTAGTTTGAAATGTCCCACAGGGTGTTCAGGTTGTTGGATTGTAGCCAGTTTTTAATGTTTGTCAGTCCTTCAACCTGATTCAGAGGTTGTTCACCAAGGATTGGATCATCCCAGATTCTGATTTTTTTCCCATTACCTGGTATCCAGTAAAGGTTGTGACTGAAATGTTCCATAGCAGTAAGACAGAGTTTGAAAATCGGAGAACCTTTAATGATTTTTGGAGGCTGGTCCAAACACCTCAGCCGCTGTCCTTTGAAGTATTTCTTCCACAACACTCTCTTACTCCAGCTCGCCTTTCCAGCAACAATATTCCATAGAATTTTGGTGCCCAGGGAGAGATTCTGGGCACCCAGATCTCTTAATTGAAGACCTCCTTCCAGCATTGGTTTTTTAATAGTGTCCCATTTAACTAAATGGAGTCTTTTTTCATTATTTCCCCCCCCTTCCCATAGGAATCTTCTCAGCAGACTGTCCATTTTACTGATGAAGGTTTTGGGAGCAAGCAGAATGGAATGTTGATAAAGAGGCATACTTGTGAGAATGGATTTCATCAGGACAACCTTCCCCGCATTGTTTAGCCAAGTGGCTCCCCAAGCTTGAATTCTTAATTTTAGTTTGTCAAGCAGGGGCATCCAATGAGCAACTTTGGGAGTGGATTTGAAGATTGGTATCCCCAGATATTTTAGAAACTCCCAGGTCTGAATTCCTTTCATCTCTAAGAGCCTGGCAATATCAGCCAGTTCCTTGACCGAGCAGTTCCAGCCATAGATAGTGCTTTTTCGGTAGTTTATCTTGCTGCCCGAGACCTCGTTGTAGATGTCCAACTCCTTCTTAAAGGATCTTGTAGAGTTTATGCTCGCTCCTCCAAGCAACAGAGTATCATCGGCAAATTGGGCATGGTTAATGTCTTTAACATTGGAAGCCATTTTGAGTCCTGGCAGAGTCTGGATTTGTTGACAGCTATCAAGTTGGAAGCTAAGCACAGAGGCTTGAATAGCGTAGAGGAGCGGGGACAGCGGGCAACCTTGTCTTAAGCCCCTTGATGCGTTGAAGAACTTTGTTGAGCGGCCATTAACCAACGGCGCAATCCATGGGGAGCCGATGCATGCTTTCACCCAATTTATGAAGGATATAGAGAAGCCCAATTTCTTCATAACAGCATAGAGGAAATCATGTTTCACCCTGTCAAAGGCATTTGCTAGATCAAGCTTTATCACCATTCCTTTCTCTTTTCGATGGCAACTTGAATGAACTGCTTCTTGCACCAGCACAATATTGTCCAAAATCTTTCTCCCCTTGATGAAACCTCCTTGATTTTCTGGAATGATATCTGGCAAAACATTCTTGAGACGGTTGGCTATTGTTTTGGTGATTAGTTTATAGCTGGTGTTACACAGTGAAATGGGCCGATATCTACCAAAATCAGCAGCTCCTTTCTCTTTTGGGATCAGGGCCAAGAAGGCCGAGTTGGTGCTGCCTCCGATCTTGGAACAAGATTGAGATTTCCTAAGCATTCTCAAAAGATCTTTATTGATAGTAGACCAGCAAGTTTGAAAAAATCTGGCATTGAACCCATCAGGCCCGGGAGCTTTATCTGGCTCCATGCCGTCCAAAGCCTTCTTGAGCTCATCCATGCTGATTGGAGCCGTCAGCATAGCGTTAACAGATTCATGAACACGATGAGGGATTAGGTCAAAGGGGTAGGCTTGGAAGTCTAAAGGAGGGTTTTCAGGAGCCGTATAAAGCTCTTTGAAGAATGTGAAAGCAACACTTTTGATGCCTTCAAAATCTTTGACCACTGTATCTTGGGATCGAATTTCTGAAATAGATTTAAATTGCTTGCGAGCTTCGGCTTGCTTGTGGAAGAAACTGGTATTCTTGTCGCCGGCCTGCAGCCATAAGTTTCTGGATTTTTGTCTCCAGTACTCCTCTTCTTCCCTACTGTCTCTATGGAGAGTTTTTTGCAGCTCAACTTCTCTTTGAATCAGATTTTGAGATATAACAGACTTCTCCATTGCAGATTGATGGGCAGCAAGGTTTTCTAAGGATTCTTTTCTCTTGGCAGTGGGTGTTTTCAGAGTTTTAGCCCACTCCTTGAGTCTTCTTTTAAGGCCCCTCAATTTTTCTTCCCACACATAGAAAGGAGATCCCAGGATTTGCCGATTCCAAGCTTCAGAAACCACTTCATGGAAACCATCTTGCTGAATCCACAAGGGACTAAATCTAAAAGGTATTGGACCAAGGTTTCCATCAAGGGAGAGCTCGAGACTGATGGGTTTATGATCAAAAGTGCAATTTGGGAGGATTTTGGACGAGGCTGTTAGACCACATGAGAGGAAAGAGGATTGGACAAGGAACTGTCCAGACGAGCAACGATGTGGTTGGGCCCTAATCTTTTGTTGGTCCAGGTATATTTTCCAACAGAAGGCTTGATATCCTCAAGATCCCAATCTAACATTACGTCTTCCACCCATTCTCTAGCTGGATCCCTTACTGGGGAACCCCCCTTTTTCTCATCAATGGTTAGAGTGACATTCAGATCACCTGCAATAATGATATTTCCTGGCTTGTGCAATAAAAGAAAGGACTGAAGCGAGTCCCAACAAAATTTTTTCTCCACTGGAAGGACCGGAGCATAAATATTAAACATACTTACTTGTTGCCCAGAATCTTTGTGGAGGAGCTGGATGAAAATCCAATGAGAGCAGTTTTCTTCTTGAATCAATTCATATTTTGAGCTGTCCCAGAAGGAGGCAAGCCCACCAGAGGCTCCCCTAGCGCTGACAGCTCTTCCGGGACCTTTGTGCCAGAATGTCTTACTAGTTTGGAGGAGCGGATTATCCTCCATCTTTGTCTCCTGGATGAGAAGGATTTCAGGCGAATGTATCCTAACAATGTCTTTCAGGGCTTCTTCTTTCAGTCTGCTGCCTAACCCTCTGCAGTTCCAGGAGACGTATTTCATTATTTATTGCCTTGGGAGGTGGTGGCTCCTTTTGGAGCCCTGCTTTTCTTGCGCCCGGATCTGGTGTTCATCATTCCTTTTATATTTTTCTGGGAGCCTTGAAGGACATCCAGATAAGTTTTCTCCTCTCTCTGTTTCTTCTTGGATTTTCGACCCCTAGTCGATTTGATAGGAGTGATTTGTGATCCATCTGATTCGGTGTCTCTCTCTTCTGACTCTTCCCCTGAGTCAGAGGCTAGACTGATGTGCTCCTCATTACCTTTGGTTCCCCTTTGATCAGCATCTGCTAGGGGATCCGGTGAGTTTTCTACGGTTTCTTTCAGTTTATTTGAATGGTCTTCAGTTTCTTCCTGATTCTCTGTTACATTCACCTTTTCAACTGAACGGGGGCCTTCTTTTGTGATTGATTTGTTCTGAGAATTGGCCTGGGGGTTCCCATTGTCCCATATTTTGTTTGTTCAGTAGCCTTTGAGACTACCTTGCCCTTTTTTATCTCTTTCCATCCTTCTTCTTCCACCTTGTCCCTTGATGGGGCTTTAGGGTAGTTTCATTGGAAATGACCATGCTCATGACAGATTCTGCACTTGAAGGGCAGTTGCTCGTAGTCCAGTTTCTGGAAGTGATGCCATTCTCCAACTGTGAGTTTAATGGCTTCCGGTAGACCAGCTTCCAAGTCAACTTCCACGCAGATTCTTGCGCAGGTGTATTGGCCCCTATTGTCAGCTTTGTCAATGAATCGACCCAGCCCGTTTCCAATCTTTTGAAGGGATTGGTAGCTCCAGCAGTGGATCGGCAGGTTGGGGAGCCGGACCCAAACAGGGACCTCCTTTGGAACATCGACTGAAGGGTCGAAATCAGGGGTCCATTTGTTCAGGAAAAGGCCTTGATTTCCCATGAAATACGGACCATTTCTGAACACCAGGTCACGGTCTTCCTTGGTAGTGAATTCGAAGATGAAAAATCCTCGGCCGACAACATAACAGATCACGCTGTTCGTCAGCAGAGGCCTCCAATTTCGTTGAACCCATTCATCTGTCGATTTTGTTGATGGCCAACGACCCATAAATTGCCCGACCAATCCTCTGTCCGCCAATGCAAGAGCTATTTTGATTGGTTGTTCTTCAGGCAGAGCGATCTCTGGTATTTCTTCAAGCTTTTTGATAAACGTTGGGACTTCAGGATTTGGCCGTTTTTTCCCTTTCTGGGTCAGGAGATTTCTGAATGCGGTTGCAGCAGAGAATGGAGGGGGGGGGGGAGGCCTCTCCGCCCCCTGGAGCACCCATGGCGGCGGCTCAACACGCTGCGTTTCTTGACCTAATCGCAGTTTGTAAACGCGCGCGCAGTGGTTCTAAGAAGTGACCTTTTATGTTATATTATATTATATAAGTTTGATCATTATATTATTTCTCATTTATTTTGATGTTTTTAGAATGGAAAAATTGGAGGAATCAACTTATATGATCATTTTGTTTTGTGAATTAGGGCTTTCAACCTTTCAAAGGTAGTTTGAGGAATTTCCTAAAGTTTTTTGGGGTGTAAAAACTTTTGTTTTCATCACACCTCCTAGCATTGTTCTAGGCTTAATTACCTTTCCAATAATGAAAGGAAGACCTCAAACAAAGTTTCTATGCAAAATTTATGCCTCTCAGAATTTGACCTTTTTATTTTGACTACCATGATTCGAGAGGATGCCACGACAACTCCACTACTAATGGAAAAGTGGCTATCCACATGAACATGATGAAAAAGAGTCTAGAAGTGTCAATATTGTAACTTTAGTGATGGGTTGAAAGAATCAAACTTAACCATTACTAGGCTATAAGGTTGTGTTATAATTGATCTACTAAGAGGAAAAAGGGTTCCATTTTATTCAAGTGCATTTTGTTCCATAGATGTGTAAAGTAGATATGAGTAGATAGAGAGAAAGTAGAGAAGGTGTTTGTTTTGTAGTAGCACATAGTCCATAGGTCTTACTTTGTACTTGCATCCATTTCCATTTAGAGAAAGAGAGAGCAAAGTATTCTCACCTTCTAGTTGGGTTTTTGATGTAAGGCTTTCCTAGAGCATATCTTGTGTCATTGTGTTGTGTGATTGTTCATTTTTTCACTGTTATCTATTTTTTGTATTTCGTATATTGCATGCATAAAAAAATTATTTGTAATTTAATAAATACAAGTACCTAAGATGAATTAATCCTCAATGTATAGGTTTCAAAATTTCAATTTATTTTATCGGATCTATTGTGATGAACAATCCAATGGAGTATCCACGATAGTTTATAGATCATATTGATATTGGTATAAATCAAATTTCCCAAAGGAATGCAAGTAATATCATCTTAATTGGGTGACATTGAGAAGATCTAGCCATTAACCATTTTATGTCTTTATGTTGTGGAGATGTCATGTTGAATGCAGTGTTTGGGATGCCTTCATAAGTTGCAAAATATTTATAAGTCTTAAGAAGTTTTTTTTTTTTTTGGGTAACTTTTTAAAAGGGACACGTGCCAACTCTAGGTTGAGCATGGCAGGAATTACACATCTCCCTCATATTAGGTTGTAGAATGCACCTCTCGACGCAAATTTGAGATTTTGTGGTCATGACAAAATTCAAACATTGTTCAAATAAGATCATGACAATACTCAAACAATGACTTTGGGTTCAACACTGAGTTAACACTGCCAGGCTCTGATCCGGAGGGTTTGGACACCGCCTTTATACACTTGCTCCATCTCATCTATGGTTCGTGCTCTCATTCGTAAGGTGTTTTCTATGTGGCCCTCCTCATTTGGGGTGTAGAGTTTGCTCTCTTCTAGGTCTGAAGGGGGTCCTCCCTTCTCTAGGTTTTCTAGGAACACCATGCCTTTTCTGACTTTTTATTGGTCATGTCATCTGGGGTTTCAGATAGATATTGGGATTTCTCATTTTGCATCTTGGTTTTTGGATATGGATGTCTTGGTACCCCCACCCCCAAGGTGGGATTCAAGTTAACTAGGGTATAACATGGTGAGGGGTTGGGTATTGGCCTCGATTACTTGTCAAACTTCCATTTACAATCTCATGATTCTTTGCATAAGCGTTGTGGGGTTCCCAAGGTTCTCCACCCTCAAGTGGAAAACACCCTGTTAAGCCTTGATTGTGATGTCAGTATGAATAGGGTATTGAGTTTGTACTCCATAACTCTTATGGGGCATTTTTCTAAATATTGCTCAACAAATCACAAATTCAAACATGGGTATCCTTGCACTGGAAGCCCCTTCTAGGCTATAATACACTTGTTAGTGTGTTAATGAATCATTACTTGCATTTGCACTTCCTTGATGAGGGGGACCTATAAACAATTCTATAGAGGGCTTGGATTATCAATCGAGGATATTTGTGGCTTCGGCAGTGGCATGTGGGGTTCAACCCTTTATCAGAAAGGCCCAAAAATCAGTACCTATGGGTAAAGCTGGTGGGTTTTCCGCCTAAATTTTGGACTAGACAGGTTGTCATCATGGTAGCAAATAGAATTGGAAAATGTTTTTTCTTCGATGATATGTCACTAGTGGCCTTTGACAAGCACATCCTTTAGGTTTTGGTGGAAATGGAATTATATAGGGGTTTGTCGGCTGAACTGTAATTTTTTCTTGGGGAGCTGTCTTTCTGTCAAAGACTAGACTTCTAGAAGGTACCCTTCAGATCCCTGAAATGCCACCAGACGGGCCATATGGAAGAAAATTGTGTTTTAGAGTCAAAGATTGGGTTGTCTTTACCTTGTCCTGATGACAAGGTGTCACATAAGTCAAAGGGATTCACTTCTATGGATGACAAAAAAATTTAGTTTGGTTGTTATGGTGTGAAAAGCGAGGAAACCCAAGTTGGAGTCCACATGGTTCACTGGCTCTTTTAGCAAACTCTTCTCGATACCTTTGGGTCACTTCCACTATATCACTAGATTCTGAGTTGTTGTCTTTAACCCTTGGTTCCTGTGGAGAATAGGATTTGGTCGACCTAATTTCCATCCAATTGGATAATGTGGTAGAGTTAGAGTACCATCCTCTGGTGAATTTGGGGTAGTAGTGTCGCTTGAGGACTCTCGGCACCACTGCCTTCTTAGGATCTCTTCGCCAAAATACGGACGCTTTTACTGGTAAGCTCCTAGAATCTCCTTCTGTTGATGAAATTTTCTAGCCATTTCCCAATCCAAGACAACCACTAAAAAAATGGAGTCCCCTAAATCCCCTGACACCTTCCTTGAAATATTCCCCTCTTTTACCCTAGCACCTTCTCGGTCGCTTATCTCCCGGTCCTTGCCTTCTCACATTTACCCTATCCTCTGCTTTGCTGGTGTTCCTCATTCCTTGCTCTTTATGTTTGACCCCCTAAACAAGTCAAACCCTCCCTGAGATAAGTGTCCCATTTTGAAATCGTGCCCTTCCTCTCTGCTTCGCCTTCCACTAGGGACGGTCCTTGAGAGGGGCCTATCTACGGTGAATGATCACAGACTTTGGACCCCCCCTATCACGAATATCTCAATCTTTGGACTATCCCTTCCTATCCCTCTCCAAAACCTTGTATTCCACACCTTAAAGACACCTTTCCCTCCTTCCAAAATGTAACAATCAGGAAGAAGAAATTAAATAAAAAAGAGCTTTCCCATGAGGGTTCCTTCCAAGGTGGTCTCTTTAATGAAATTTGTAACGTTTCCAATTCTCCAAGGGCCCTCAGAGCAGAGTTTCCCTCTTTCTTGGGGGGTCCATGATCATTATGTCCTTAAATATTACAGGAGTCGTAGGCCCTCCCAAAAACATGCTCTTCATATATTGGTGGATTTCCATCATCCATATGTGATCTTCTTCCAAAAAATTATGGTATCTCGCAACAAAGCAAGAGAGGAATTGCCTAAAAGTTTGTCTAGATTGGTGTATTTTCATTATTGATGTGGATGGTCACTCTAGAGGCCTCACAATTCTCTTTAACCCTCGTGTTTCTTCTCTCAGGTTGTTCTCATCTTGGCCAACATTATTCTGGTGGGTAAGCTCAGTGGCTTGGATCAACCAATCATTCTAGTGAATTGTTATGGCCCTTATGATGAACGAGAGTCCTTTTGGAATAAAATTATTCACTACGACCTTATATGGGAAAAATCCCTTGCTAGCTAGGGATTTGAACTTCACAATGTCTACCTGTGAATTGTAGGGATCTGATGCTAGCATGGATTCATTTGCTCTTTGTCATTTCGTAGATTGTCCTTGAATCAAATCTCACCGACATCTGCAATATCCCCCTGGTTGCTACATGGAGGAATGGAAGGACATGGGTGGATGGTATTTCTAAATGGTTGGACCGTTTCTTAATGGTGGATTCATTAGTTGCTTTGTTGGGATGATATCATTCCTGGGTTTTCCCTGAGGTCATTTCTAATCACTCACCCATCTTTCTCCAGTTGGCAGAAACTATTTCCCCTCCAAAATATCCGTTTAAATTTAATCATTCCTGGTTCTTTGAGGAATATTTCACTAAGTTGGTTCACTCTTGTTGGAAGCAGTGCTCAAATATTTATTTCCCTTCAACTATGGTATTTTTGGTCAATAAAATTAAGTTTCTCAAAACCTAGGTCCAAATATGGGCATGTATCCATTCCCTTGGGAAACAGAGAGAGTTGGTTCAAATAGAGTCACTGATCAATTATTGTCAATCATCTTTCATTGTTGACGGTTTTCCAGAGGGTCATAAAAGTTGTTTATGTTCCTTGGTAGAGAGTGTTAGCCTCCTATTCCAATAGGTGTCATTTTTCATGATCGACAGTGGAAGTGCCAAAAATGTTCATCTTTTTCATGCTGCAAAAGTTCCATTTTTGAGGAATTTCTCAGTTAAGGGAAGGCCAAACAGCTTAATCTTAGCTTCCCCAGGTTTAAATTGCTTGTTTTAGAAGATGGAGAATAAAGATCTGTCCAAACTGTTTAATCTTGGCAGATTATTAGATAGGTAGAGAAGCAAAGGTGCTCAACTGCTTAATCTGAGCCCCTGGATGAAATAAGGGTAGATTTAGATAGGAGGATAGTCAAAAGAAAAGTTGAAAAACTGGGTTTGCTAGTTTAAGTGCACCCAAACCAAAAAGAAGAGAAAATGCTAGGTAAGTAGGCCGGGTAGGTAGTTTTTGAGGTTGCAGAATGAATAAGTGTGATCAATTTTGTATTTTAAAGTGTAAATCTACTTCAGATCACAAGTGCAAGGCAATTTTCACTTGGAGAAACTCAAGCGAGGCATGACTAACTTCCCCTTCTTCCTTTTTCCCAAATCATTCACTAATTTCCCTAAAAGATGTTAAGATCTGTTTAATATCTCAAAAATTCATCATATTCCATAACATTTGCCTAAGTAAATATTTGCTTTGCTTATAGGTGCTCATATTTCTTCTATAAGTCCTATTTCCCCTTTGTAGCCTAAGATTTCTATACTTAGCGCTTTCTTCACAAAATCCA
Organism: Pinus tabuliformis; assembly: GCA_031772625.1. Classification (NCBI taxonomy): domain Eukaryota; kingdom Viridiplantae; phylum Streptophyta; class Pinopsida; order Pinales; family Pinaceae; genus Pinus; species Pinus tabuliformis. The sequence continues at coordinate 142,661,023 of CM062810.1, forward strand.
TATTAATTCCTAACTCTATTATATAAATCCCTTCTTATTTCCCCTTCCCCTATTAAAAAAATGTTAACAGTCCCCCTTATATACATATCCCCTCCCTTTGGTTGAAATATAACCATAAATATGCCTTGGGAATTACTAAGTTTGCTTGAAACTTGGTAAGAACCCTCATCTTGCCTCTCAAACCATCTTCCAAATGCATTAGGACTCATTCCTATTCATAAAATCCCTTCCAAAATATAAAATCCCTCTTTTTTATGCTTTGGACCCCTTCCAAAAGCATTAACAACCCTCTTTTTATGTTATCGGACCCTTCGATCATATAAAAGCCCCTTTTCATTATAAAAACCCTCCTCTGATTGGAATTCCCCCCCTCCGATGCGATATTGCTGTCGGAGGTAGCAGCAGTGTTGGCCCCATATATATATGCCCCCATTCCTCTTGCTCCGATGCGATATCGCTTTTGCATCCAAATCTATATCGCTATCGGGAACCTTCCTACCTCATATTTCCATATATCCCGCATATCTACTATTTTATCGTTTATTGCCTTTTATCGTTAAAATTAAGTTTTTTTCATAAAAACATAAGTTTAACGTTAAACCCCGCTTTACCGCAATATTGCCCCTCTATCACTTTATCGCATCACAATCACATATATATAAAGCCCCGCCCCCATGTCCCCGTTGATAGCGAAACGCCGATTTAATCGCAGCCGCCCATTCGGGCCCGCTCATCCAACGACCCATATTAAGTCGCAGCCCCATATATCGCATCGCATCGGGAGGGGCCTTTTAACTTTTAAACTGTATTGCTCCGATATTCCGGAGCCGAAATAATATACAGTGCAGCATATAACAGTGTCGGGTCCGCAAGGGATTGGCACTGTGCGCTCCATTGCCGAAGCCAAAATACTATAAAGAACAGTTTTGAAGGAGATATCGGGTCTGCGGAGCCATTTCATTATAAACCGCCGATAAGGGACCGCCGATGGGTCGGATCCGAAATCATAAGAAAGAAAGCCTATAGTGCGTCGGGTCCGCTGGGTTCATTGCATTTCAGAGGCATTGTGGTTTGGAGATCCGCCGATCGCCGATTGCGTGCCAACCGTTGGATTTGCCTTCGCGCGATCCAACGACCCAGATTAATTCTCCGCTACAGTAATCGCTCCCGCTTGTTTTTTCATTGAAATTCCTTTGTAAAGTGGTTTTTTATTTTATAAAGGAAAAAGAGGCATTTCTTCATGTTTTTCAATCTGCGCCCGCGCGCGCTCCAGTTCAAAGGAAGCTAAGCATTTCTCGGCCATTTTTGATCGCTCCAAGCCCAGATTTGCTCCGGACAACGAGCACAGCCTCAACAAGCCATCAGCATCCATTCCTCCTCTTTTTTGCAATATTTCTTCAGTTTTGATTGGCCAAGCACCAAAACAGTTCTAAAGGCCACAGAAGGCACAACAGCAGTCAAATCTCGCCATAAAGTGGCAGACAAGGGCGATTTTGTAGTGGCAAAGTGTATCAGTGGAGAGAAAAGGCCCCGATTCAGCATTAAAGAGTATCAGAGTAGCGGCAAAGAGTATCAGTTAAAGAATATCAGTGGAGAATTAAAGCCACATCAAAGGAACATTAAAGAGCCTCCAGCAAAGTCAAAGAGTATCAGTGATGGAATTTAAAGCCATTAAGGCTTACCAGATCAGAGTTAATGCACATAAGACCACCCAAGGGCAACGCTATAGAAACCAAAGCACAGTTATTGCAGAATGAACAACATAGAGCTCAAAGGACACCATATTTACTCATTTTTGAGGCAGCTGCCCCAGCGCAGCAGTTAGATAGATCTTTTGTGCATTTATTTCAGGATAAGTTAGGTTAAAGGCACTTATTTCCCTCAGATCTGTTTAAGATATGCTGATTGTAGATATTTTGTGAATATTTTTCTCTATATAAACCACCCTGTTCATTGTTTAAAGGGTTGGTTGGTTGATTTCCTCTTTCGAGACTTGCGCTGTATATGTTGAGAGCTTTTATAATCAAAGAATGCTGGAATGCTTGTTTCTGAACTGCTGGTTGTGGATTTGATGGCTTAAAGAGTATGCTACAGAATTCTGGTGTTTCTACATGACTGAATAAGTCCTTCTTGTCTCTGTTTTCAGTTTATATGTGTTTATGCCACCCTTGTTTCACCATCTAAATAGCAGGAAATAAGAATAGCTTAAAATTTGCTTAGCAGCACTCTATGCTCAATTCCTGTCATTTCTTTATGTTTTCCTTTGAATTAGTGATGAATATGCATACTTAATTGATCATGTTTAAGCTATTTCTCTCATTTCTGAATGCTGTCTAGGAATCCTTCATTGCTCCTATTTAGCCTTCATCCACTTTCCCTCATTGGCTGGATGAGAGATCCTTAATTGCATCTCATCCCCTAACCTCCATTTCATCCTTTTTCCAGCATTTAACATTGTGCCATGTGTAGCTATCCTGCTTTGTATTCATCTCTTCTACCAAAGAAACACACCCTTCAGTTCACATTCATTGACTCCATGCCCAATGGTTTGAATTTCTCATCCTTTGCATGCCAACTCTGTCTGAAGCATCAACCATCCCACCAAACTTAAATCAAACTCATGCACTCATATCTAGCCTAAAATCATATCAAAACAAAGCTAAATTATAAAGAGAGAGCCCTCTCTGACTGCCGGTAGGCTAGGACCTGTAGTCCAAAGATTGGTTTGTGGTTACCTCGGTTGTATTCCCTTAGGAGTCAAAGGGAACAACCTGAGTGATAACATCATTGGCGACTCCACTGGGGAACTGAATCATTTGTTTATTACTCCAAATCCAAAGACTTGATTAGTTCCTTGACTCAAATACAATCGTTTTTGAAAAATCACAAAAAAAATCAAAATAATCATAAAAATCTCAAAAATATCTTGTTTTCTGGAGAAAGGGAAACTTTTCTTCAGAGTTATTTTCACATTTAGTTCTGATCTGTGATGGTGGACAGGGATAAGACACACCAAGGTTAATTCATCCACTTGGTGACTCCACATCATTTTCAATCAAGACTCCACTGGAGGAACGAACCTGAAAGAGAAATATCAAAACATTTTTGTTCAAAGATCCAGAGCTTCAAGTTTTTTGATCAATTCTACAACCAAATAGTCCATATTCCAAAGAATTAATAGTCAGACAGGATGACCGGGTTTGTGGAAGTTTTTTCAGTTGAGGAAGCTTTAGATGAGTTCAGGAAGATGTTATCAAAATTTGAGCTTGATGACAATTCTTTCAAAGTGGTGTTTTTAGCGGTCAAAGCAATAGAACAACCTCAAATCAAAATGTATTTTCTTGATTTAGTTGTTGAAAAATATGAAAATGAAATTGAACTTTTGCATTCTCAAATTCAGTCATATGATTTTCGCGATCCTAAAGAATTCTTGCAAAATCTTCCTTCTCCAAGTCATGAGGAAATTGTACTACCTTTTGACTTACCGATTGGGGATAATCATGCTTTCAAGACAAAGACTGAAAAATTAGTTGCAGGGTTTATTACTGAGGATACAGCTATTGCATTAGACCAAGAAAGCCTAGAAGAAACTATCCCACATGATGCTTTTGTTGATCCTATAGCAGATTACATAGAGCTTTTTCTCAACTCAAAATCTTTAACATGTTTTCTCTATGAGGACCAAGTATATCAGTAGTGGCCTTTCTATGTCACAATTTTGATTATGAGGGCACATGATAGAATTATGCCTCCGATTTCACTGACAATCAGTCAAGCAGTTCATTTCTTTCTATAGTTGCTTAAGTGGTTGCACTGGCTGTTTCATTTTACTTAACCAGCAAACAGAAGGCTGATTAGAGTAAGTAGGTAGGATTTTGGTTTTTATTTGGATAGTAGCTTGCTGCAGTTGAAGCCCGAAGTGAAGGCCCTAAGCTCCTCAAGTGGGCTATCATATATACAATAAAGCAGCCAGCAAAGGAAAGTTTTTCAGATTACAGCAATAGTTGAAGACTAAGGCATTCTGACCTGCTGTTCTTGACTTTTCACAAGGAAAAGCCATCCCCAAGTGGAGCCATTGTTAGCCTCCTATTCCAATAGGTGTCATTTTTCATGATTGACAGTGGAAGTGCAAAAAATGTTCATCTTTTTCATGCTGCAAAAGTTCCATTTTTGAAGAATTTCTCAATTAAGGGAAGGCCAAACAGCTTAATCTTGGCTTCTCTAGGTTTAAATTGCTTGTTTTAGAAGATGGAGAATAAAGATCTGTCCAAACTGTTTAATCTTGACAGATTATTAGATAGGTAGAGAAGCAAGGGTGCTCAACTGCTTAATCTGAGCCCCTGGATGAAATAAGGGTAGATTTAGATAGGAGGATATTCAAAAGAGAAGTTGAAAAACTGGGTTTGCTAGTTTAAGTGCACCCAAACCAAAAAGAAGAGAAAATGCTAGGTAAGTAGGCCGGGTAGGTAGTTTTTGAGGTTGCAGAATGAATAAGTGTGATCAATTTTTTATTTTAAAGTGTAAATCTACTTCAGATCACAAGTGAAAGGCAATTTTCACTTGGAGCAGCTCAAGCGAGGCATTACTAACTTCCCCTTATTCCTTTTTCCCAAATCATTCACTAATTTCCCTAAAAGATGTTAAGATCTGCTTAATATCTCAAAAATTCATCATATTCCATAACATTTTCCTAAGTAAAGATCTGCTTTGCTTATAGGTGCTCATATTTCTTCTATAAGTCCTATTTCCCCTTTGTAGCTTAAGATTTCTATACTTAGCGCTTTGTTCACAAAATCCATATTAATTCCTAACTCTATTATATAAATCCCTTCTTATTTCCCCTTCCCCTATTAAAAAATTGTTAAAAATCCCCCTTATATACATATCCCCTCCCTTTGGTTGAAATATAACCATAAATATGCCTTGGGAATTACTAAGTTTTCCTGAAACTTGGTAAGAACCCTCATCTTGCCTCTCAAACCATCTTCCAAATGCATTAGGACCCATTCCTATGCATAAAATCCCTTCCAAAATATAAAATCCCTCTTTTTTATGCTTTGGACCCTTTCCAAAAGCATTAACAACCCTCTTTTTATGTTATCGGACCCTTCCAATCATATAAAAGCCCTTTTCATTATAAAAACCCTCCTCCGATTGGAATTCCCCCCCTCCGACGCGATATCGCTGTCGGAGGTAGCAGCAGTGTTGGCCCCATATATATATGCCCCCATTCCTCTTGCTCCGATGCGATATCGATTTCGCATCCGAAGCGATATCGCTATCGGGAACCTTCCTACCTCATATTTCCATATATCCCGCATATCTACGCTTTTATTGTTTATTTCCTTTTATCATTAAAATTAAGTTTTTTTTCATAAAAACATAAGTTTAACGTTAAACCCCGCTTTACCGCAATATTTCCCCTCTATCGCTATATCGCATCGCAATCGCATATATATAAAGCCCCGCCCCCATGTCCCCGCCGATAGCGAAACGCCGATTTAATCACAGCCGCCCATTCGGGCCCGCTCATCCAACGACCCATATTAAGTTGCAGCCCATATATCGCATCACATCGGGAGGGGCCTTTTAACCTTTAAACTGTATTGCTCCGATATTCCGAAGCCGAAATAATATAGAGTGCAGCATATAACAGTGTCGGGTCCGCAAGGGATTGGCACTGTGGGCTCCATTGCCGGAGCCAAAATACTATAAAGAACAGTTTTGAAGGAGCTATCAGGTCCGTGGACCCATTTCATTATAAACCGCCGATAAGGGACCGTCGATGGGCCAGACCCGAAATCATAAGAAAGAAAGCCTATAGTGAGTCGGGTCCGTGGGGTTCATCGCATTTCGGAGGCATTGTGGTTTGGAGATCCGCCGATCGCCGATTGCGCGCCAACCGTTGGATCTGCCTTCGCGTGATCCAACGGCCCAGATTAATTCTCCGCTACAGTAATCGCTCCCGCTTGTTTTTTCATTGAAATTCCTTTGTAAAGTGGTTTTTTATTTTATAAAGGAAAAAGAGGCATTTCTTCATGTTTTTCAATCTGCGCCTGCGTGCACTCCAGTTCAAAGGAAGCTAAGCATTTCTTGGCCATTTTTGATCGCTCCAAGCCCAGATTTACTCCGGACAACGAGCACAGCCTCAGCAAGCCATCCGCGTCCATTCCTCCTCTTTTTTGCAATATTTCTTCATTTTTGATAATGTTTTGATCGGCCAAGCGCTGAAACAGTTCTAAAGGCCATGGAAGGCACAACAACAGTCAAATCTCGCCATAAAGTGGCAGGCAAGGGCGATTTTGTAGCGGCAAAGTATATCAGTGGAGAGAAAAGGCCTCGATTCAGTATTAAAGAGTATCAGAGTAGCGTCAAAGAGTATCAGTTAAAGAATATCAGTGGAGAATTAAAGCCACATCAAAGGAACATTAAAGAGCCTCCAGCAAAGTCAAAGAGTATCAGTGATGGAATTTAAAGCCATTAAGGCTTACCAGATCAGAGTTAATGCACATAAGGCCACCCAAGGGCAGCGCTGCAGAAACCAAATCACAATTATTGCAGAATGAACATCACAGAGCTCAAAGGACATCATATTTACTCATTTTTGAGGCAGCTACCCCAGCGCAACAGTTAGATAGATCTTTTGTGCATTTATTTCAGGATAAGTTAGGTTAAAGGCACTTATTTCCCTCAGATCTGTTTAAGATCTACTGATTGTAGATATTTTGTGAATATTTTTCTCTATATAAACCACCCTGTTCATTGTTTAAAGGGTTGGTTGGTTGATTTCCTCTTTCGAGACTTGCGCCGTATATGTTGAGAGCTTTTATAATCAGAGAACACTGGAATGCTCGTTTTTGAACTACTGGTTGTGGATTTGATGGCTTAAAGAGTATGCTACAGAATTCTGGGGTTTCTACATGACTGAATAAGTCCTTCTTGTCTCTGTTTTAAGTTTATATGTGTTTATGCCACCCTTGTTTCACCATCTAAATAACAGGAAAGAAGAATAGCTTAAAATTTGCTTAGCAGCACTCTATGCTCAATTCCTGTCATTTCTTTATGTTTTCCTCTGAATTAGTGATGAATATGCATACTTAATTGATCATGTTTAAGCTATTTCTCTCATTTCTGAATGCTGTCTAGGAATCCTTCATTGCTCCTATTTAGCCTCTATCCACTTTCCCTCATTGGCTGGATGAGAGATCCTTAATTGCCTCTCATCCCCTAACCTCCATTTCATCCTTGTTCCAGCATTTAACATTGTGCCATGTGTAGCTATCCTGCTTTGTATTCCTCTCTTCTACCAAAGAAACACACTCTTCAGTTCACATTCATTGACTCCATATCCAATGGTCTGAATTTCTCATCCTTTGCATGCCAACTCTGTCTGAAGCATCAACCATCCCACCAAACTTAAATCAAACTCATGCACTCATATCTAGCCTAAAATCATATCAAAACAAAGCTAAATTATAAAGAGAGAGCCCTCTCTGACTACCGGTAGGCTAGGACCTACAGTCCAAAGAATGGTTTGTGGTTACCTCGGTCGTATTCCCTTGGGAGTCAAAGGGAACAACTTGAGTGATAACAGAGAGGAAGGCCTTTCCACTCAAAGTGGACGAGGAATGGCGGTGATTAAAGAGCAGGGCTATTTGGGTTCAAGTTAGTGATGGGAATACTAATTTTTTTCACCATTTTACATCCCACCAGAGGAACAAAAAAGTTATTTTAGAGATCCAAGATGATGTTGGGAATACACATAGCTCAAAAAAAGGCCTAAAAAGGGTAGCCTAGGTTCACTTCTTTGACATATTTAGAGATCCTGGAGAGAACCCGATTCAAGCACAATTATAGTCCTCCAGTATCTTCCTCAGGTTTTTTTTGAGCAAGACTCCTAGAGGTTAGGTAGTCCTATCTCATTTGAGGAGTTAAAGTATGTTCTTAAATCCCTTGGCAAGGACAAGAGTCCTGGCCCCGATGGTTGGAATGTCGAATTTTTATTATATATATATTATTTTTTATTTATTTATTTTTATTATTATTTTTTTGGCCTTTTATTTATTTATTTGGGATGGATTTATTACAGGTTTTGGAGGGGGCAAGAATCTTAGGCAAGGTCACAGGGGCTATTAATGCCACCTTCATTGCACTTATTCCAAAGTGTTCAAATCTGTGCACCTTCAATGACTACAAACCTATATCTTTATGCAATCTCATATATAAGGTCATTGTGAAGGTGATTTATATTTGTTTAAAAGTAGTTATCTCATCTGCTATATCCCATGAACAATTTGGTTTTCTCCCAGGTAGAATAATTCATGATGCCATTGGGTGGGCTCAAGAGGCTTTACATTCTATCAAGACCAAAAAGTGTTGTGCACTGATTCTTAAAATGGACTTGGTGAAGGCGTATGGCAGGGTGGATTGGATTTTCCTCATGTGAGCTTGTTGGGGCCTGACCCAGGTTCACCGTTAATTAGCCAAACAAATCCCTACACTACTGGCCCTTTCGGCATTAGCTTGTGGAGCGCGGACCGAAGTCTCACCTGAAGCAGTATGGGGGGATGCTTGAACTAAGCTTCCACACCCTGAGATGGTTGTGATGTCAGTTTATTTCTCCTATCCCTACCTTTGCGCAGGTTACTTGGCTCTAGGGCTGGCCAGACTATCCCTCTATTCCGTCATTTAGTACCTCTGCGAAAGGGTACGATTGACCTTTGCGCAACCCTAACCTATGGCTCAAGTACTTTCGTGCTGCTATAGTAGCGTAGCGTTCAGATTCCCAAACTAGTCTAAGTATCTTACTTATTGTGTTAAACAATCATAGTTAGCACCGCATAAACAAATATCCTTAATTGCATTCAGTTTTCCAATGTAATAACATTCTTTCGCGCATCATATAAGCATTATAAAGGAAATTCATACATAAAATGATAAGATGCATTAATCGGAACAAAGACTCAGAAATTGCAGAATACTTCTCTTTATTGATATCTTTAAGCGATTACAACCTCTATCCACCTTGCGTACACAACTGCAAGGGTTCGTGCACTCAATTGCGAAATTCCACACTAGGCCTCTGCGCACTCGGCTGTAGGGCCTCTACCTACGCTACAACCTGAAACTTAGACTTCTTACTTTAGAGCTATGACTCTCTAAGACTTATATTAACTCCATGACTCTAAAACTACTTAGAGCTTAGCTCTTATTATACAATCCCATGGTCCGTGGACCATGGGTAGATCTATTACAACTGCCTTTACTTTACAAAAATAAGGGCGGACAACCCTTTATGACTCATGACACCTTCACGCTATGCGACCTCAAAATGCAGAGTCTTTACAAGTTTATTACAAAATTTGACCAAAACATGGGCTTTTAGCCCCAAAACTGTCCTTGGGGGATCTCGTTCCCAACACCTCATACTCCTCCTTCATATTGGTTTGGATTATAAGGTTACCAACTGGATTATGGGGTGTATCACTTCAACAAATTTCTCAGTGCTCATCAAAAATAGACCTATTGATTTATTTTCTTGAACTAGGGGGTTAAGACAGGGGTTCCCCCTCTCCCCTCTTTTATTCCTTCTTATTATTGAACGAGCTGCATGATCAACTTGACCAAGCGAGAGGAGCTTATTAAAGGTGTTAAAGTCTATAATTTAGTGTTTCTTTCACATCTAATTTTTGTGGATGACATGTTAATCTTTGGGGAGGGAATTGTTTCCAAATGGGGATTTTATCATCATGCTTTTTTGTTCGTTCTACTACTTGCATGTTGATCAATCATCAAAAGCCTTCTTTTCTCTTCAATAATATTTCAGACACGACCAAGATTTCTATTGCCTCCATCCTCCCTTTCAAGATGGTATCCATTGAACATGGATTCTACTATCTGGGATATCATATGAAGTCCAATTTTTATTCGGTGGAGGATTAGTCTTGGATGATTAAAAAATTTGAAAAGTGAATCAACAATTGGTGTTACAGGTGGAAAAATGACTTTGGTCAAAGCGGTCCTTTAGAACATTCATGTTTATTTGCCATCACTAAAAATCCACCACCAAGAATATCAGATAAAGGATGTTTAATTTCCTTTGGAATAGCAAGAAGCAATGGGCCAAAATGCATTTGCCTAAATGGGATCTATTTTCTTAGCCCAAAAACTGTGGGGGAGGGGGATTCAAAAATTTAAGTTGGTTTGGAATTGCTCTGGCCATGAAGAGATTTTGGAGGGACATTACAGGCTCGTGCATTTGGTGTCACATCATTGTTAATAAGCATATTCATAATAGACCATTCTCAGAATGGTTGGGGTCTTTCAATCCAAGGAAATATATTGTTGGTTTTAATATCTAGAGAGGCTTGGTGGAGGCCTTCCCCTGGATTCATAGATAGCTTGATTGAAGAGTTGGAAATGAGCAACTGGTCACTCTTGGAAAAACCTCCTTTATAGGTGGTGTTATCACAAAATCAGGTACTGAAGGCTGCCAATCAGCAAGATTCTGTGTAACTATTTCAAACCAAGCTTTAGACTAAGGCTTAGCCTCCCTAGTCAGAGAGGGCTCTCTCACAGACTATGAATATTGACTAATGACAAGGAAAGATGGCTAACTCTTAAAACACATGAAAAATAAGCTGGCTGGACAAATATCAAAGTGATTCCCATTGGGCTTATGGAGTCTCACACATATCAGCAAACAAAAACACTATCCTTTCATAGAAATTAGGGCACTTTACATCTAATGTTCAAACATAACTTACATAAAACACAGTTTGCCAAGGCATACAGGAAGTCAGAGCATGACACATGAGTTCTGAGTAATTATGCAGTAACAAAACTGTAAAAGAACACTAAAGAGAATAAACCATCATACATTCGAACCATTAGATCTATTGTGAATCCTGAGAAGAAACAACAAACATTTGTATTACTGAAATCTGCTATACATAAACCAAAATAGTCTTGTCTTTTATTAAAACATCCAACCCCAATTACATCCCAGTCTGATCTATATATAGGAATACATTCTTAACCACCTTGAGCTTCCTCCTCCAGCATGAGGGGAGCTCGAAGGTTGCTATTAACTACTCCTATCTTCTGTTTAACTAACTCATTAAATACATAAGTACTGAACTGTAATTACAAAGAGTCCTAATTTAATCAAAACTCAAAATCTGTCCTCCTCGTAGCATGATTCCTTCTTGATTCTTGACATCTGTCTTCTTTCTGTTTTGGCCGAGATATCTTGGAGGAGAATGCAATGAACAAGCTGGCTTTGGATACTGGCTGCGTAGATGGTTCATTAATCCTCAAGATAAGTCCCCTGTTTTCTCGGTCCTTGTCTCCCATCATTCTTCACAAATTAAGTAACATGTTCCCAGCTCTTTAATTCCTTAAAGATTACGAGCATCACCATATTCCCCAATGTGCTGGAAGCCTTGTTGACTTAACAGGTGTATAAACCAAAATCTCCGTATGCATTCCCTATCAGAACCCTAATAATCGGTAATAAAGTGATAAAGGTTTAACTAAAGACAAAAATATTTCACCTTTTCCAAAAGGCACACTTGTCATTCTCTGCATAGCTAGAATAGTCTTATGTGGTCTCCCTTATGTTCCTTAGGCATTTTCTTCAAAAATTTGCTGATCCCATCATTAAACTCTTTGTTTTCATCATAAAACAGCACCTACAGCAGTTTCGTAGCGCGCTACGAAACTGCTGTTTTTGCTAAAACAGAGTATATTTGCACTAAGGCGTCTTTTGCTTGAACTTATGACTCTTCAGACTTCTTCTACAGGTGTCAAAGACTTATATGACTTCAAAATAATGGAGCTTAAACAAAATTGACCAAAACTAAGAATATCACCTTTTTCTTCAAATCAGTGAGCTAGTTGACCTAGCTGTATCTTCAAATTTGCAACCTCCTTCTTTAAGGCTTTATTTTCAGCTCTCAGGCTCATGTTCATCTTTCTGATGAGTTTAGCTTGCTTGAGGGCTGGAACCGTCCATGTATACACATCAGCCACTGAATCTACCTGACCCACTAGGTTTTTGCTACCTTTTAACACAGCTCTTCGGTAGTTGGCATATCTAACTGCAAGCTCCTTAGTAACATTCTTCACCTGGGCAACTTCATCTTTTGCTGCTCCCGCTTGGTTCTTTATGGCTATAACATTTCCTCCTTGGGTAATAATAACCTTTCTGTTCTTGTCTTTATGCTTGACTGCCTCCACTGTTTTGGTCAATACTTCAATTACCTCCGTTCTGGGCATCTTTACAGCTTTCTCTTCTTTATGCACTTTCTCAGCTTCTCTAACTTGTTTCCTTGTAACTGGCCTTCGTGGTTTGAACATAAACTCCTCACTAGGTTCATCAAACCTAAGTCTTTTCGAAGCTTTTGACTTCTTAGTGCTCTCAGGTGATAATTGAGTTAAATCAATCTGCATGGGTTCAAGATGCACCGGTTCTTCCTGCTCAAATTCAATGGCATCAAGCAAATCACTTAAGCTGGCCTTTGAAATTGGACTTTCATCTACAGCTACTGATTTACCCTTCTCTTTGCTTAATTGACTCCTTGTTTTAACTCTTGATACTCTTTCAGACCCACTTGATCCAGGTACATCTTTCTTGTGCTTAACCTTTTCCTTTGATGATGGCTGAGATGGCTCTTTAATAACCACGGGCTTTACTGGCTTGTTCATCTGAGATTTGGTTTTCTTTTTATCCCTAGCCTCCTTTCTAAGCTCAGCTATTGTAGGTTCTTCCATTGATTCTTCTCTTTCTTTAACCGACTGTGGGGTGAGGCCTGTCCTACTCTGGAAACCAGCGATATAGATGAAAGAATTCCAATCCCTACCAATTTTTTGAAGAGCATCCAACACTAACAGTTTGACTAGACCATGGTGAAATAAGGATGTCTGACAGTCATCCTTCCTTAATTGAACTTTATCACACATCTTGCTGAGACTACGAAACAGGTAAAATGGAATATCTATAGATGCTTTACCCGTAAAATGCAGCAACAACTTAAAATGATAGGAATAGACTTTGTTATATCTGCCCTCACAGGTTAAATACTTTTGAATACAGGTAAGAAGCATAGCATAGTGTTCTTTAACATAACTTCTAGGCACAGCCTTGGTTAGATCTTCATTCACATAGGCTTCTTTCAAGAATTCCTTGCAGGGGTTCATATCAAATTTGAAGTTTTTAAACCACTCCTGCCCTCCTCTCGGAATCTCAGTTACATTAGCAATAGCCTCTGGAGATACTTGGAACTCTAACATAGACACCTTAGAACTTAAACCTGTAAAGTTCAAGGCAAACTCTTTTGTTACCTGAGTGTGGCCACCCTTCAGTTTTTCACAGAAACTCCAGCAACCAACATCTTTGAAAGCCTTTCTTACACCTTCATCCCTCAATGCAAGATCCAATCCTTCAGGCTCTGCCCTCTGACACCTTCCAGACCGACACTCCTTCTTCTCCATTACGCTTTGAAATCTTTCGCACAGAGAAACACCACCAGCCTCAACTCAAATGGAAAATTCAAATTTTAGAACGCAGGCTCGCTTGCAACAGGCTCTCTTGAAGAAGAAACTCGGGCACATTTGCAATTCAAATAACTTATCATACAAGCTGACCACTTTATGCCTTATTGACAAACATTATAACATGACCATGCATGACAAAACCGTTTGAATGATTTTAATGTGCGTGACTATGAACCTACTGGTGGAATGATGGCTCATAAGTGTTTAGAAGGTACGCCAACTGACAATAACTGGACGGACACAATGACTCATCCCCAGACATGAAATTTTAAGAATCTGCACTGCAAAATCCCCGAATCCGCGATTTCGTAGCGTAGATAGTTATAAATTAGGAGAATGCGCTGCGAAATGGCTGGATACTGACACGCTGCGAAAAGGCTAAAACATCAATGCGCTGCAAAATCAACCAATAAAACTGCGCTGCGAAAATGCGAAAAGGACCAGTGACGTATACAAGATAAGACATGTCTTATTCAATCATGATGAAGGATGACTAACGATTTTTGAAAATGATTCACATCAATATCATTTAGAAACATGACCCCTAAGTAATAAACATAAGACAACAACCATTTGACACCCATTTTTGACAATGAAATTTTGGACAAAATTTATGTACATGTGACTGCAGTTCTAGGTGATAACAGGTGGCACTTCTCAGGATGGTTTATCTACAACACTAATTGCTTGTCTCAATATACAAGGCGTCTCTTGGTTTTGTCATGTCTTACTCCCCCCTTAGCAGGTACCTTCCCTTAGTGGTTGGAAAGGCTCTTCAACCCTAGGGTTGTAGGTTCCTTTGGTCTCAGAATGGGACTCATTTATCAATCACTTGGATTCAAATGGTTTATTCTTGAAGGATGAATAAGATTCCTTAGTCTGGAGATTGAATGCTCTCACTCGAAAAATCACTATCGAACTGGCCTACCATTCAATATCTGCCTCTTTGCTACAACACAAGGTCAATTGGTGGACTATCAAAATCTAGAAATGGCCAATTTTGCCAAATTTGAGATGCTTCATTTGGCTCTCTTTGGAAAATCACATCTTAACATGGGATAACTTGATTCGAAGGGGTTTTACTGGTCATAATATGTGTTGTTTGTGTTGGAAATACTGAGAGGGGGGTGAATCAGTATTTCTTTTTCTCACTATTGTTTTACTAGTTAAAACATGTATGTTCAGAACACAAAATGAACAGCAGGAATAAATGCTTTTATTAATATAATTGTGCAGTAAAATAAATACAATAAATAGAATGTCACAATTGGTTGCCAAGCTCCAACTTGGACTTTGGTGAGGCTCCAACCTCCTGAGCACCAACTCTATTTTGCCAAGACACCAATCTTGGACTTAGGAGCACCAACTCCCAAGGACTTCAATCCTTTTCAATTCTGAGGCTCCAACCTCTTTGGTATACACTAGTGTGCTGCTGCGCTCTTTTCAGCTTCCACTACTTCTGCTGCCCCCTTTTCTTCTGCTGCTTCCACTATCTCATGTTCAAGTTATGCCATCCACCAACGACAACACAGTTCTCTGTTTTTGCTGCTTTTATATGCTCCATGCCCCTGTCCATTCGTTTCCTCTTACGTGCTGGCTCTTTGGCTTCCTCCTCACTTGATCGCTTGACACTTCGGCTTCCATTTCTTTGCTTTCTTTATTTTTTCTTACAGGCTTTATCGGAGGCGTTTAATCACCCATCGGAAATCAACCATCGGAAGCCACCAACCGAGCCTTTTAATCAACCATCACCGAGCACTTTAATCAACCCGCCACACTTATAGAATCAGAGCCACCCTTTTATTGCCGCTTTTATGTCTATCGGAAGCCACCGCCCAACCGTGTCCACACATACAGTCAACACAAGCGTTTCAATATATGTCGTAAGGCTTAAACCCGCAGCCACATATAATATATGGGAAACATTATAAAACCCCTTTATAAAGATTTCAGTCACATATACATTACTACACAGGAACCCATGTAAATCCGCTCAAAAGATCATTCGCGGATTTCAAATCTTATCCGTCCGCCTTTATAGTTATCGGCGAGTCCGGATTTCAGCGATCACAATAAATCCCTTTACTACGACCTCCGATGAGGAGCGGACCCGATGCTATTTAGACTCCCTTTAATATTGTTTCGGGTCTGATGAACATCGGCGTTCGCTGTAAACAATAGAACAACCTCCTCCGATGCGACGGACCCGACACCCTTTTATGATCCAGCCTATTCAAATTTCGGCTCCGTCAATTCGGCGAGTTCACCTTGGCGACTTTGTAACACAAAGGGTCTGCGGACCCGACACTCCTTTAAGCTCCCTTCTAAAGAGATTTTGGGTCCGGCCTATCGGCAGTTCCCTATCGGCAGATTTGCAATGTAATGGGTCTGCGGACCCGATGCTCCTTTAGGCTCTGTTTTATAATATTTCGGCTCCGGACAGTCGGAGCTTACACTTAACAGTCCCAAAGGCCTTTGCGGACCCGATATTACTTTATGCTCCCCTTTATAATGGTTCGGCTCCGGTCTGTCGGAGCATACACTTCGGTGATTGCGAAAGGCTCCACTCCTCCGATGCGATATTGATTTCGGACTCGAAATCCTTATCCGCTGTACTTCATAATACTTCGGCTCCGGGATTTCAGAGCATACACTTCGGCGGTTCCGAGGCCTCTCCTCCGATGCGATATTTGGTTTCCGGACCCGATATGGGTCTGGACCAAAATTAATATTCTTTCAACTCCGCCACTGTCCCACCTAAGGGGAAATATTTTGAATTCTCTGTGTAAACAGAGATATTCGATATAGCACTTGTAAAATGATTTAAGGAGTCTGTATAAAAAAAGAAATGACTCCCAAGGCTTCAATCATATGACTCCGATGGCCCTCTTTGTTTGTAATATATATATGGCTCCTCTTGGCTCCTCTTGCTCCATCTGATCCTCTCGGTCCATTTTCTCCATTTGCTCCATATATATTGCTCCTCTCTTGCTCCATCTCCTCCTCTCGGTCCATTTTATCCATTTGCTCCATATATATTGCTCCTCTCTTGCTCCATCTGCTCCTCTCGGTCCACTCTGTTTGCTCCTGTAGCTCCTCCGATGGCTCCTCTTGCTCTGACACTCCTTCGATATGGCTCCTCTTGCTCTGGCACTCCTCCGATATATGTGGCTCCTCTGGCTTGGTCCGCTCCTCTTGGCTCCTTTTGCTCTGTCTCCTCCTCTTGAATATTGCCATATTGACATCAATGACAATCTGTGTCCAACAATCTCCCCCTTTGTTATTGATGGCAATATTCTTCTGCCTTCTCCCCCTTTGACATCAATGGCAAAGGAATGCATACGAACTCCCCCTGTCAAGCTGCTCCCCCTGTCCTGCTGCATCTTTATGAATAAACTTGAGCGATGATAAAGAAATAACCCCCATCTTTTGTCGCAGATGTTCGAATGCTTCCCGAGGAAGAGGTTTTGTGAAAATATCAGCTATCTGCTCCTTAGTACTGATATATTCCAGAGCGATGTTTTGTTTAGCTACTTGCTCACGGAGGAAATGATACTTGATTGGTATGTGTTTGGTTCTTGAGTGCATCATTGGATTTTTGCTGAGACTGATAGCACTAGTGTTGTCACAATAAATAGTAATTGGTTGATCTGTACATATGTTGACATCCTTTAGCGCTTCCTTCATCCATAGTATCTGAGTACAACAGTCTGCTGCAACAATATACTCGGCTTCGGTTGTGGATAATGATATGGATGACTGTTTTTTGCTGAGCCAGGATACCAAACAGTCTCCTAGGAAGAATGCATTTCCACTAGTACTTTTCCGATCATCTATATTTCCAGCCCAATCAGCATCGGTGTATGCAGTTACAGTCAGTGTTGAGCTCCTTGGGTACCAAAGACCGAAATCTGAAGTTCCCTTAAGATATCTGAGGATTCTTTTTACGGCTAATAAATGGGATTGTTTGGGAGCCGATTGAAATCTTCCCACCATTCCTACTGCTTGCATTATGTCAGTTCGTGTAGCTGTTAAGTATAGGAGGGCTCCATCATTGACTTGTAATGAGTTGCATCTACTAGAGGGGAGTCATCATCTTTACTCAGTTTGCAGTTTGTGGTCATGGGGGTGCTCATGGGTGCACAGTCTTCCATTCCATATTTTTTGAGCATGTCTTTTAGATATTTGGCTTGAGATATATACAATCCTGCTCTGGTTTGAGATACTTGAAGTCCAAGGAAGTGGGACAATTCTCCTATCATCGACATTTCAAATTCTTTTGCCATGCTTTCAGAAAATTCATGGCTCATTTCATCATTATTACTAGCAAAAATCAGATCATCGACATAAACAAGAGCAACTAGTAACTTACCTTAATTTGTCTTTATGTATAGATTGCTTCCAGCCACTCCCTTTTTGAAGCCTTGTTGTTGGAGATAGTTATCCAGTCTTGCATACCAAGCTCTAGGAGCTTGTTTCAGCCCATACAAAGCCTTTTTCAACTTACAGACTAGGTCCTTTCCTGCTGTCAGATCAAAACCTTCTGCCTGCTCCATGTAGACTTCCTCCTTGAGTTCGCCATTTAGAAATGCTGATTTCACGTCCATTTGATAGATTTTGAATCCTTTCGAGCAAGCAAATGCTAAGAACATCCTGATAGCTTCCATACGGGCCACTGGTGCAAATGTCTCTTCAAAGTCAACTCCTTCAATTTGTGAATAGCCTTTGCAGACAAGTCTTGCCTTGTTTCTGATAACCTGTCCTTCCTCATTCATTTTATTTTTGAACACCCATTTGGTTCCTATTATGTTTTTGTCCTTTGGACAAGGTACCATCTCCCATGTCTTGTTCTTCTCAATTTGGGTCATTTCTTCTTCCATTGCTTTTACCCAATGAGGATCCTTACTTGCTTCTGTGAATGTTTCTGGTTCTATCATAGATAGGAGGGCAATGGCTTTTCTCTTGGGTGAGGTGGTTATCCTTCTTCTGGTCTGCACACCTTCATCTTTATCGCCAATGATTTGTTCTTCTGGATGATATCTTTCTACATACTTCATCTTTGAAGGGGTATGAGGTGGTTCTCTTTCCTCTTCTTCTTCTTCTTCATCTATCTCTTCTTCTTTAGGTTCTTCTTCAATGAGAAAGTCATCTTCTTGTTCTTCAATTTCCTTTTCTGAAAGATCTTCATCAACCTTTACATCGATGCTTTCCACTATTTTCTTCAGTCGAAAATTGTAGCACTTGTAAGCCTTGCTCCGTGGTGAATATCCAAGAAATATCCCCTCATCAACCCGAGAATCAAATTTTCCAGGTGAACCATCATTTATTTTTATGAAGCACTTGCTTCCAAATATTTTGAAATACTTCACCGACGCAGGTCTCCCTTTCCATAGCTCATAAGGAGTTTTGTCACAATTTGGTCTCAATTGAGTCCGATTCAATGTATAGACCGCTGTCCCTACTGCTTCCCTCCAAAATTTAGGTTGTAGATCTGCTGCTAACAGCATGGTTCTTGCCATTTCTTGGACAGTTCGGTTTCGTCTTTCAACTATCCCATTTTGCTGAGGTGTTCTGGCAACCGAGTATTCCCTTTTAATTCCATGAATATTGTAGAACTCTCTGAACTCGTTTGATGTGAATTCTCCTCCTCTGTCTGTTCTGAGACACTTAATTTTTGAATATTTTTCATTTTCTACAAGGGCTTTTAGATTCTTAAAACACTCAAAAGTTTCAGATTTATACTTTATGAAATATATCCACATCATTCTAGTATAATCATCAACAAATAATACAAAGTACCTTTCTCCTTGGAGTGCTTAATTTCTAGTTGGCCCACACACATCAGCATGTATGATTTCCAAGGGCTTTGATGTATAGTGTTCCTTTGTCTTGTAGCTGGTTCTGGTCTGTTTTCCATGTTGACGTGGACCACACACTGCTTGATTTGGTTTGGACAGCCTTGGGATGTCTTGTACAGCTTTGATTTTGCTGTATTGACCAGATTTTCGAAGCTGGTATGTCCAAGTCTCTTGTGCCACAACCAACTCTCATCTGCCTGACTCAAGTAGCATTTGTTCTCCTGAATCTTGTTCAGAACATAAATATTGTCTGGTGTTCTTACTCCTTTTGCCACAAGTTTTCCAGAGACAGAGTTCCTTATTTCACAGTCTTTGGTGCTGAAGACAACCTTATGTCCTTGATCACAAATTTGGCTGACACTCAGAAGGTTGTGTTTGAGTCCGTCAACCAGCAGAGCATCTTGAGCTTTTCCTTTTCCATTGATTAGAGTAACTGTTCCTCTTCCTGCAATTTTGCCAGTTCCGCTTCCAAAGGACACATTCCCTTCCTTTTTGCTCAGTGAGATAAATTTCCTTCTGTCCCCTGTCATGTGTCTGGAGCACCCACTATCCACAAACCACTGGTTTCCATTATTTTGCGCAAATAGAGCCAGGACGCATTTGTCCATTGCAGAGATCTTGCTGCTCGTCTTTCTTCCTTTGAGTAGGCAGTTTTGTTCATAGTGTCCATTATTGTAGCAAAAAGAGCAAGTCAGATCAAATTTAGTCAAGGGATCGAATGAATTGAAGGTTTTGATTTGTCCCTGTCTTTTGGGAGCATATGAGTTGATTACTCGGTCCTTTTGCGTTGTCTTTTCACTTCTGCGAGCCATGCAGTGTCTAGCTTGGTGACCGAAGTTTTTACAGTGAAAACAGTGTCCAAGAAATATGGTTTTGAAGCAACCACGGTTTAATTCGCCTTCCTTTCTGAGAATTACTCCTCCCTCGTCCTTTGGATTTTTGATGGGCCCTTGGTGAAGTACAGGTTTGTATTTGCTGTAGTGTCCATGATTCGACTCCACATTCTTCTTTGGAATAACTCTTTCTTGATTCTTGGAATCTGGGATGCACTTTTGATAAGATACTTTTTCATCTTTTGGGTTGCAGGAAAGTGCATCGGCATAGCTTTTCGCACTATTCTTAGTGCTTGAGGATTCTCCCTTGAAACCTATTCCAGACTTATCATGTTGAGGTTTTTGATTTTTCAGAATAGTATCAAGTATTTGAGAGCTTTTACAGCCCTTTTTAATTTGCTCCAACTCCTTTCTCAGAGATACTACTTCGGCGTCACGTTCTTCACAAGTCTCTTCTTTTTACTTAAGCTTTGTTTCCAAGAGATCTTCTCTCCTTCTTATTTCCTCATTTTCCACTTTGAGAGAGATAATTTTGTTCCGTAGTTTCTCGTTCTCTTCAATGACACTTATTAATAGTTCATCCATATTTCCTTCTTGCTCCGAGTCATCATCATCTGTGAGTGCCATGAATAATGCTTCTTGGCTTTCATCATGATCGCTTTCCTCATCGATTTCTTTTTGATGACCATAAACTCATCCTCATCAGACTCATCTTGCTTGGAGAGAAGGTTTTTCTTATTGAACCCTTTCTTTTTGTATGTCATTCTTTTAGAATTTCTTTCATCATCACTGTCATGTTTATGAGGACATTTTGCTGCATAATGACCTATTTTACCACATTTAAAACAGATAAGAGGATACTTGCCTTTAAGCTTAGATCCTCTCTTCAGCTTTCGTACATATTGAGCCAATTCGGATTCCACATCTGACTCATCACTACAGTCATTCCTTTCTTTCCCTTTCTTTGACTTTGAGGCCTTGAATGCTGCATCTTTGGAGCTAGGTCCACCTTTCCTCATTTCATAGGCAGTGAGAATTCCATGGAGTTCATCCATTTTGAGGGTGTCAAGATCCTTTGATTCTTCTATAGCACTTATTTTGGAGTCAAATCTATATGGAAGGGACCTTAATACCTTTTGTACAATAGTACTTTCTTCAACCTTTTCGTCCAATCCTTTCAGGGAATTTACCACTTCAGCTACTCGGAGGAGGTATGCTGCAATATCTTCTTCCTCTTCCATCTTCAAACTTTCAAATTGTCTTCTGTGAGTTTGAAGCTTTGCCTTTTTGACTTTTGAGTCTCCATCGTACAAGCTAACTAGCTTCTCCCACATTTCTTTGGCAGAGTTACAGTGCATGATTTTTGTAAACTCGGAAACAGTGATTCCACTAGTGATGGAGTTCATGGCCTTTGCATTTGCAATGTAGGATTTCCTCTCGTCTTGGTCTGTTGGAAGAGTGGAAGTCGCTTGGTATTCAGTTTGAAAAAAATGCCAGACTTCAGGTCCAAGGGACATTAAATAGCAAGTCATTCTTTTCTTCCAAAAACCAAAGTTAGTGCCATCGAACAGAGGAGGTTTTCCTGATGATTCATGATTTCTCATCATGGTTGTTGATCCTTCTTCAAGCTGTTAGACTAGAATGAAGAAACTTGGCTCTGATACCAATTGTTGGAAATACTGAGAGGTGGGTGAATTAGTGTTTCTTTTTCTCACTATTGTTTTACTAGTTAAAACATGTATGTTCAGAACACAAAATGAACAGCAGGAATAAATGCTTTTATTAATATAACTGTGCAGTAAAATAAATACAATAAATAGAATGTCACAATTGGTTGCCAAGCTCCAACTTGGACTTTGGTGAGGCTCCAACCTCCTGAGCATCAACTCTATTTTGCCAAGACACCAATCTTGGACTTAGGAGCACCAACTCCCAAGGACTTCAATCCTTTTCAATTCTGAGGCTCCAACCTCTTTGGTATACACTGGTGTGCTGCTGCACTCTTTTCAGCTTCCACTGCTTCTGCTGCCCCCTTTTCTTCTGCTGCTTCCACTATCTCATGCTCAAGTTATGCCATCCACCAATGACAACACAGTTCTCTGTTTTTGATGCTTTTATATGCTCCATGCCCCTGCCCATTCGTTTCCTCTTACGTGCTGGCTCTTTGGCTTCCTCCTCACTTGATCGCTTGACACTTCGGCTTCCATTTCTTTGCTTTCTTTATTTTTTCTTACAGGCTTTATCGGAGGTGTTTAATCACCCATCGGAAGCCACCACCCGAGCGTTTTAATCAACCATCGGAAGCCACCAACCGAGCCTTTTAATCAACCATCACCGAGCGCTTTAATCAACCCGCCACACTTATAGAATCAGAGCCTTTTATTGCCGCTTTTATGTCTATCGGAAGCCACCGCCCAACCGTGTCCACACATACAATCAACACAAGCGTTTCAATATATGTCTTAAGGCTTAAACCCGCAGCCACATATAATATATGGGAAACATTATAAAACCCCTTTATAAAGATTTCGGTCACATATACATTACTACACAGGAACCCATGTAAATCCGCTCAAATGATCATTCGCAGATTTCAAATCTTATCCACCCGCCTTTATAGTTATCGACGAGTCCGGATTTCAGCGATCACAATAAATCCCTTTACTCCGACCTCCGATGAGGAGCGGACCCGATGCTCTTTAGACTCCCTTTAATATTGTTTCGGGTCCGATGAACATCGTCGTTCACTGTAAACAATAGAACAACCTCCTCCGATGTGACGGACCCGACACCCTTTTATGATCCAGCCTATTCAAATTTCGGCTCTGTCAATTCGGCGAGTTCACCTCGGCGACTTTGTAACACAAAGGGTCTGCGGAACCGACACTCCTTTAAGCTCCCTTCTAAAGAGATTTTGGGTCCGGCCTATCGGCAGTTCCCTATCGGCAGATTTGCAATGTAATGGGTCTACGGACCCGATGCTCCTTTAGGCTCTGTTTTATAATATTTCGGCTCCGGACAGTCAGAGCTTACACTTAACAGTCCCAAAGGCCTTTGCGGACCCGATATTACTTTATGCTCCCCTTTATAATGGTTCGGCTTCGGTCTGTCGGAGCATACACTTCGGTGATTGCGAAAGGCTCCACTCCTCCGATGCGATATTGATTTCGGACTCGAAATCCTTATCCGCTGTACTTCATAATACTTCGGCTCCGGGATTTCGGAGCATACACTTCGGCGGTTCCGAGGCCTCTCCTCCGATGCGATATTTGGTTTTCGGACCTGATATGGGTCTGGACCAAAATTAATATTCTTTCAACTCCGCCACTGTCCCACCTAAGGGGAAATATTTTGAATTCTCTGTGTAAACAGAGATATTCGATATAGCACTTGTAAAATGATTTAAGGAGTCTATATAAAAAAAGAAATGACTCCCAAGGCTTCAATCATATGACTCCGATGGCCCTATTTGTTTGTAATATATATATGGCTCCTCTTGGCTCCTCTTGCTCCATCTGCTCCTCTCGGTCCATTTTCTCCATTTGCTCCATATATATTGCTCCTCTCTTGCTCCATCTGCTCCTCTCGGTCCACTCTGTTTGCTCCTGTAGCTCCTCCGATGGCTCCTCTTGCTCTGACACTCCTTTGATATGTCTCCTCTTGCTCTGGCACTCCTTCGATATATGTGGCTCCTCTGGCTTGGTCCGCTCCTCTTGGCTCCTTTTGCTTTGTCTCCTCCTCTTGAATATTGCTATATTGACATCAATGACAATCTGTGTCCAACAGTTTGTGCCAAAAGTTGCTGAATCGATGGATCATCTAGTTTTCCAGTATGCATATTTGAGATCACTATGGGAAGCTTTACTGGCTTCGCTCAGAATCTGAGATTCTGGTCCCCTCTCCTCCTGGAGGTATGTTTGCAGTGATGGGATAATAAGATGCGCTTCATTAAATATTTACTTATATTTGTTGCTTTGGGTTTCTAGAAGGTCTGTAACCTTCTCACATTTGAGGGGTGATCCATCAGTCTCCCCTATATTCTGTCACATATTTTAGGATTCTTTAAGGATTACTTGAGGCCTCTGTATCCTAAGAGGACCCATCTCTTTCTTTATCGGCCAAGCCTACTCTATAATAATGTGGGTTTATTTGATGGAGTTTCACAAGATGGATCTTGCGCGGGGGGGGGGCACTTCTTTTGTTTTCGAGGAACTTTTATTATCACATCTGGACCAATTTTTGACTGGGTTCTAACACAAAAGTTGAAATTTGCGCTTGTTGGGCACTAATGCATGTTGCGGTCTCCTTAAACGTCAAATATTTATAGGTCCTCGATGATTCAAAGTGTGTTATTGATTGGCTTACTGGGAGAAATGAAATTCAGGTTATTGACCTACAATACTAGATGGATCGTATTACCAAACTAAAACTCCAATTCCAACTCCTTTATTTCTAACACATTTTTAGGGATTGGAACCGTCAAGTTGATCATCTATCCAAGAATGCACTCACTGTGGCAATGGGGAAAATATTTTTAAAGAAGAGACAGGGAGATCGGGTGCTTGGTCGAGGGAAAATTAGTTTTTCAGATGGCAAACTAGTTTGGATGGAATAACTTTGGAACATTTGCCTCTATTCCCTTTTTGTTGCACTTTGCAGGGCCTGCGTGAGAATTTTATCTATTTAGTGCACTATAGTTTCTATTGTTATAGTTTTTTGTATCCATATGTACAAATGTTGCTACAGATATCTAATCTCTCTTATTATATGGATATCAGTTAACATGATGTATTTGCTAGGATTTTTTGATGTTTTTTCTATAAAAATGGCACTTAATGGCTGCCTATTATGCTTTTTGCTATGGGATGTGTTTATTTATGTGCGAATATCACATGTTACTGTACTCCTATTTTTTGTTAATAGAAATGGGTGGGTTTTTCCCCCATGAAAAGATCTATATCAACACATTGATTATGTAAACAACTTTGAAACCCTTTATCCATAAGATCCTTAAGATAATTAGATTCATTGCTTAGCAATCAAGGTGTTTCCATTATATAAAAGACTCAAGCCTATCTTATCTATCATTATTTCCCCAGAACAAATAGGCTTGTTGAAGGTCGGCAAATCCTGGATGGACTTGTGGTCTTCCAAGAAGTAGTGCATTCATTAAAAGTTAAAAAGGAGGCAGGTATGATGATTAAACTTGACCTTTCAAAAGCTTATGACTGTCTAAATTGGAAGTATTTGAAAGAAGTCCTAAGGGCTTTTGGCTTCTGTAATAGATGGATTGAATGGATTTCTGCCATGATATCTTCAACTAATTTCTCCATCCTTGTGAATGGAACCCCATCCTAGCCTTTTAAAGTGTCTAGAGGTCTTCGACATGGGGATCCGTTGTCGCCTTTCCTGTTCATCATAGCAGTAGAAGGCTTAGGAAGATACATCAAAAAATAAGTAAGAGAAAGAAAGCTTAAGGGAATACAAATATGGGGTAACAACCTTCCCATCACCCACCAACAATTTGTAGACAACATTATGTTGTTTTGTAATGTGACCCTCAGAGAAGCCCGTAGAATCAAAGCAATTTTAGATCTTTTCATGATAGCTTCTGGCACACAAATTAACAATGACAAGTCCTGTACTTACTTTTTCAATACTGCTGGTAACATCAATTTTTTTTAACAAGAACTCTGGGATTCCGTTCAGGAGAACTCCCAACAAGATATCTCGGAACTCCGTTAGCCCTGAATCCCCTGAGGATGTCGAACTGGCAACAAACAATTGAGAAAATTGCTAGAAAACTAGCAAACTGGTCTTTCAGAGCTCTGAATTTTGCGGGAAGAGCTGTTTTAGTCAAGGCAGTTCTTCAATCAATCCCAATATACCAACTCTCAGCAATGGCTGCCCCAAAAGGAGCATGCGAAAAGATGACAGAGATCTTCAAAAAATTTATATGGGGAGGTCAGAAGGATAAAAGAAAATGGTCTTTAGTATCTTGGAAGGATTTGGTGAAAAGTAAGACGGAGGGAGGATTGGGCCTTAGAGATCCCTATATCCTGAATCATGCAATGGGTGCGAAGCTGTGGTGGTGCTGGTTGAATGGAGGAAATGACCTATGGAAAAGAATATGGACAAAAAAATATAATATGCCTGCAAAACCAGAGGAAATATTAAGAATACGAGATACACCGAAAGGGTCGACAATCTGGAACCTAGCCAGTCTAAACAAAGAAATAATAACCAGGCATGCCTTTTGGGAAATCAGGGATGGTAGCTCAACCAGGTTTTGGGAGGAAGCCTGGCAGCAAAGGGAAAGACTAAATGGACTGCAAGCCCTAACAGATATTGGTCAAAAAGCAGCAGAGAAGGGAATGAATTTAGTAAAGGATTTCTGGGAGACGGAGAGCCAAGATGAAGTATGGAGAATCTGGAAGAATCCGGGAGAATGGATGGATCAAATTGCTGAAGAACAAAAAGAGTTATACCAAAAGGAAATGCAGACAAGGAGAATACCTATAAGATCTGGACCGGACATTCTGAGATGGGGACACACAATAAAAGGAAACTTTTCAATTAAAGAAGCTTACCATCTTATAACCCCCAGAGAACCAGAGGATACGACAGTCAATTGGAAACAAATATGGAATAGTAATTGGTGGCCAAAAGTAGCACATTTCATATGGTTGGTTAGCAAAGGTCGTATCCTGACCTGGGATCAACTCCAAAAGAGAGGCATACATGGCCCCCCAGATGCATTCTCTGCAAACAAGAACAGGAAACGCAAGAACACCTTCTTAACTCGTGTAAGGAAGCTCAAAAACAGTGGGAAGAGGTAAGGAAGCTCTTCAGAAAAACCCACAGAGATCAACAGAACATTAAAAACACTATTAAAATCTGGGGAGGTGGACAATTTACAAGCCCGGTGGTTAAGCGAGCTTGGAGCCTAGCAGTAGGGATGAATATGTGGATGATCTGGAAAGAAAGAAATAGAAGAACTTTCCAAAACAAAGAGATGACAAAAGATCAAGTCTGGGGAAAAACCTTGGGACATATTCGTGAGACAATACTTGCAGATACTTGGAACGGAGAAGATTGGGAAACGACACCAGAAGAAGAGAAAATTTTAAAGAAGTTAAACCTACATCAAGGGATGGTGGCTCTGCAGATGTGGAAAGAACCCAGGACAGGATATAACGGCACCATGCATTTCTCCTACCCCACGGCTGGATTCATAAAGCTAAATTTCGACAGAGCCTCTAAAGGAAATCCAGGCCCAGCAGGGATCGAAGGTCTTTTTAGGGACGATCAAGGAAGAACAAAATGGATTTACTCATTCAATGGAGGCATTATGAGTAACAATGAGGCTAAACTGATGGCAGTGCGTCAAGGATTAAAGATAGCAATCAGAAACAGATATAATAACCTGGAAGTGGAAGGGGATTCCCAAATGGTCATACAAGTAATCAAAAAACTTAACAATGGGACCTCATGGGACAAAGTTACGCAGAGCTGGAGAACGGCCAGCTTAATCCAAGAACTGGAAATCATCCTAAGAAGATTTGAATATATGATAATTAAGCATGTTAGAAGAGAGGCTAACAGAGCAGCAGATTTTCTTGCGAACTGGGGTTGCGAGGAACAAGGAAGGAAGATGGATAGCATATGGACTATGCACTCAGAAGACTCAGAATTAGAATAGTTAAGAACGATTCTCAACCAGGAAAATCATGGAGACACGACACAAAGGCAATAAGGACAGATGGCTCCCGATCGGGATGTGTAATGAGATAAGTGAGGGTGGCAGGGGTAGTTATGATTACGGAAGGACAACCGGTCATAACCACAGGGCTGAAGCCGCCCTTCCAACCAAGATAATGAGTAGTAGGTCAGTGCAGGGCCCAAGAAATCGGAGTGGGGGAGGTGGACTATAGGTGATTAGAAGAAGTGGCGGCGGTAATGGAAGAGGGAGAAGGTTGGTGAGGAGATATTATATGAAGGTGGCGGAGGGGAACGGAAAGGGTATTCCAAGCGAGACGAAGGCGGAGCAGAGCGCAACGCAGTCGGCAAGAGCCATCAGGGAGGATTGCGATTACGGGTATGTGAAACCTGAGACCCCTGTACCCCTTTACTCCATTACAGTAGGTAGTATGGATAAGTTAAATTCATGTGAAGTCCCTGTAGAAGGAAAGGGCTGGACCGAGGTTGCCCTCCCCTCAGCACTGTATTGTGAGGGACAATTGAGTCAGAATTAGAGGAGGATCCGTGGCGAAAGGGGAAACTGTAGCCGGGAGCATAGCCCGGGAATTAATTCGGGAAATGAGGGCAAGCAATCCACCACAATAGTAGAGGGGAAGCCGGAGAAAGGGGATTCGAAAGTTAAGGCCTTAGCCCACCAAATGATACACCTGACGGAGGGTCTTATACATCTCCTGTATATTGATAATGGTGAACAATGTCAAACCCAAAAACAGGGGGGTGACTGCAATAAAAAGAGAGGAATACCTTAAAGGAAAATGGTAGCTAGAGAGGATGATAGGAAACTTGAAAATCTGATTCCGATGATTAATAATTGTCAACATGTAAGGAAAGCAACCAGGATGGTGTGTTCGGGTTGCGGCAGAGGACGCGGAGGTAGAGGACGACCAAGGCATGAGAACCAGGAAAGTCGGGCAACAAAACCCCCAAGCAACTCGAGCAGAGGAAGACGGTCCACACTGACTACAGTGCAGGAAGCGACAAGAGCATACCGGGAAGGTACGAGTGAGGACATCCGTCGAATCATGCAAGACATGAAGACCAGTGTGTTGGAGGAGCAGTCGGAATTTGAGACGGAAGAATGGGTGGAAGTGATTTGAGACCCAGGGAACACGCGGGGTAGACCAACTCTGTATAGACAGTATCTTCATATCTACTGGGTTCTCAAACGCCTCCCGGAAAAAGCACTGCAACAGGTAGCAAAAGAAATGGCGAAAATCACAAATGGTCTGCCAAATCTGCAGAAGGAAATGAAAAATTTCCAGGTAATAATGACTAGACAGAACAACAAACTGGAAGAGATGTCGCAGCTGTTGTCCAAGATGGTTAGCATCAACGCAAGTCAGGAGGAACAAAGGGACACTCCCATGGAAATGGACCAGAACGCAGGCACCAGAGAGGAATGATCCTCTTGAACATTTTTTGTGGTTTCTGATCTTTTATTTTCACAGCCTTATGCATGTTAGCTGCTTAATAGTTAGTTTCCGGTGTATAGTGCATATAGTTAGTATGGAAAGACTCATGAAATTTTGCATTTGGAATGCTTATAACAAACTGAGGTGGCCAACAGACCTAGTTTCCCTTCGGGGCAGGTTGAGGCCACCAAAATGATGTATTTGGTTTTGTTTTTTCATAAATAGAAAAGAAAGGCACTACCTACACTTACAAAAAAAGAAGGTGTTTCCATTATATGAGGCATCAATTTATTAGTTAAAGGTATTAGAACCATATAGAATGCCAAACATTGCAAAAAAAATAGTTTTAAACTAAGATGTTAAATTCCTTATCCAATCATGAGTGAAAGAAAACTTTAAAACCCTTGACATGCCATATGATTTTTTATGTGTTTTCCAACATTATGATTTATCAAATAAACTCAAATGGAAAAATTGAGATTTAACACATTTAGAGTTTTCTTATTGTTGAGGTTTGTAGCTCAGGCAGGTTCTTTTTCACAAGACTAAGTGTCAAGGCATGTCAAAATCACCTAATTGATTCTTAACTTTAGCAATTACTTTATTTATTAAGGTTTTCGCGAGTCTTGAGGAGTGGGACCCCTGATTTGCTACTAGGGTTTACTGAATACTATGCTTCGGCCACTCACAGTGTTTAGGAAGCCCCTCGATTGCACACATCCTTCGCTTCTCACTCTATTGTCTGTGGTTTTTTTCATTTATTTACACCCTCTTTAGAATGTCACTTGAAACTTGCAGTGATTTTTCTTCACAGTCGAGGGATTTGAGGTTTTTGCAGCACTCCTGGGGCGGTTTCACTATAGGTTTTATATTCTCTTCGACCCCACTTCCTTGTTTTATTTATTGGTTTCTTCTTATTTTGGTCATGTACGAAGGCTACAAGATTCACTATGGAGGGGGACTATGGGGATATAGTTCTGGATTATTTGGAGGACCCATTTATTAATGAGGGTATATTGATCCCAGTGATATTCTCCTTCCAACTGACGGTAGGCTCCTCATTTTGTCAGGGTACTGAGTATATATCGGAGCCTAGATCACTTTCGAGGGTTTCACCCCTTTTTCTAGCTCTTTCTTCGGATTGGCCATAACTGTTGGGGTCCATACAATCACCCCAAGGTATTTTAGACCCATATGAGACTGTGGAACCCACCTTTGTGGGATTGAGATCAAATTCCTTTTCTGCCTCACACCCCCTTCCTCTGTTACCCTCTCCCGTCGGACCCTTGCAGTCACATACAAACACCTCTCAGTCTGTATTGTCCCTCTCCGTTTCCTACTCTGTGCTATTAACTGGTTCATCTCCACACCTCTCTCCATCTTTGCACCCTCTGCCTCTTACACTCCATCATACCACTGACCCCATCACATACAACCTCCCACACTACTTTACACCCACTAATCATTACTCTCCCGCTTTCTTCCCAGACTCCTCAGCTCTTTTTTCGGCTCCTCTATCACCATCCCTAATCGTTCCTCTACCTCATACCTTTCCCTCTACTCCCGGCTCCCTTCCCCGACCCTCCTCCCCTTTCTTTGCCGTTAGATCCCATCCCCCTTTAGTCCCACAAAGGCACAACCTCTGTACATTTGTGGAGAGACCCCACCTCGATGACAATCGACACTAATGTTCCTCTACAACATGTGGTTAGATACTCAAAACTGGCACTGGTGGGTTGTGTGCAGGGTCGATGTTTGATAAGTTTGACACTTCAATAATGGGTTTTCGATGCTTGGGGTCCTTTTATCTACCCACTACCAACCATAAAAGTTATGGTACGAGGATGGTTTGCTATTATTTTCAAGTCCAGAGAGGCTGCTGAGTTGTCTCTATCAAGGTTTTGGAATTTCGACTCCACACCAGTTCTCCTAAATAAATGGACTCCCCTCTTTAACCCCATGCAAGAGAGAGTAGACAAGGTGCCTATTTGGGTCAGATTACCCAACATTAAACTACAATTTTTGGATCAAGACACCCTTCAGGCCATTAGAAACCATCTCAACACCTTGCTTGGATGCGAATCTCTCTTTCCTCATGAGCGACGATATGAAAATAGTTCGCATACTTGTTGACCTGAACATTAGAGGGGGCCTTTGGGATGAAATGATTATTATACATGCAGGCATTCACACACACCATCTATTGGACTATGAGGGAATTCCCTTTAAATGTCATAGATGTCATGCCCATGGAAACAATATCGAGGATTGTAGACTGAGCTACAAAGGTAAATAGTTGCATGTTGGACATCATTGCTCTGTGCCCACTCATCAGCTTGGAAGGACTTCAAGGGGCCTACTTGAGATTCACATAAACCTTGTTGCTCCAGTATCATCCGTGGATTTATCTGCATTTGTGGACCTGAATTTGATCCACTCATCCTCAGAGGTTTCATCCCCTGAGTTGGCACTAACTGTTGGTACTCCTGGGGCTCCTAACATCATTCTGGAGGACAGGAAAGTACTTGCGGATATGAATCTAGGTGTTATCTCCTCTATCCCACCTATCTTGCTTATTATTGTTACTGATTTTTATCCTGTTTATACATGTTCTCAAGGGCGTTATGATCTGTTGGCCATTCTGCCATTTTCTCGTTCACGACCCCCATCTTCGAATGACATTTGCCCCATTCCCCATCTTGATCCCCTCCCTAGCCACTACCCTTGAAGGGGAATCTTCTAACTCTAGATCTCATGGAACCCACTAATCTTTCCGCAATCGTACTCCCTCCACTCTCCCACACTCCTCTGGGGGTCTCTTCCCTCATCAACCTCCCATTGGTTCAGTGAAAGGTTGGGGTTGCAAGTCACACCTTTCCATGGCTGAGAACAAGGCGGTACTAGAAGCAATAGCCAGGGAACAACATTTGATTACTTGGGTTCTTAGAGAAAGTCAAACCCTAACTAGGGTTACTCTGATCATTTTGTCCCTCAACTGTAGAAGGTTGGCCAACCCTACGAAACAATTTGCCATCAAGCGCCTGGTGGTCACCATAAATGCTTCCATACTTCTATTACAAGAAACCATGGGATTGGGTTCTTTCATTGAACCTTGTATCCACAAACTTCTCCCGGGATGGGATTTATCGCTTCTCAACGCTTCAGGGCGTTTAAGAGGTTTGATGACAAGACGACTTACTTGTTCAATCAAACCCTTATCCTCGTGGGGTTCTCCATCCATTATTGGCCTCACTTGCTACCTTATTGACTTGGATAAGGAATTTTTGGTGCTTAACATTTATGGACCCACCCATGACAAGCTACCTTTTTGGGACACTTCTCACTCTCTGCTCACAATCTCATCATTGGCAGTGACCTAAATTTCTCTATAGGTCACTCAGAAAGATGGGGAGATAATGCACAGGTTGACCTGCATTCTCAGTATTTCTCACAGTTTATACTGGATCATCATCTCTTGGATTTGGCACCCCTTAAGAACAAACCTACTTGGAGGAACAAAAGAACTGGTCCTGGGAGGACCACGAAATGATTGGATAGATTCCTCGTAGTGGAACGTTTGATACTGGATCTCCAGCTGATGTGCCATTGGATTGGAAAAGGGGGTGGATTAGACCACTCTCTGATCTATCTGGAAAGCAAACACTCGAGTCATAAACCCCCCAACCCCTTCAAACTTAATGTTGGATCGATCAAAACACTTGGAGACCTTTCGAGCCTCATATGGGCACTTCAATTGCTACCCAATTCGCTCATAACCTAAAAAGGGTCAAACAAGCTACCAACACATGGTCGGTAAAGAAAAAATCAAAGGAAAAATTGGATCTCCTCATGATTGAGAGGGAACTATCAACTATCTCTAAAACCATTTCGAAAGGCTATGAATCTGTGGTAACCAAGGAGCACCTACTTCACCTAGAGACGAGGAAAACTACTATCCTGGTCGAACAAGAAGCCACCTGGAGATTGAAAAGCGGAGCTATTTGGCTGGAAGTAGGTGATGATAACACCATATTCTTCCACAACTATTGCAAAGGACACAAGAATATTATCTGGGGTCTACTTGACCAGGAAGGACAACAACAGACCTTTGAAAAATTTGTTGGCCTTGGTAGAAACCATTTTCAGTGCCTCTTCAAAGACCCACCAGACACACCTATTGCAAAAGTGGTTCGCACAACTTTGCTTTTCCTCATTACACACGGGAGGATGAAAACGATAATATGATGGCTCCTATCACCAAGGATGAACTTCTTTCAGTTCTCAAAAGGACACAAAAGGTCAAAATCCTTGGCTCGGATGGATGGTATGTTGAATTCTTTTTAGGCCTTTTTGACATATTGGGAGAAGAATTACTAAGAGTGGTTGAGGATTCTAGAATAAATGGTCATATTCATTATGCATTTAATTCCACTTTTATCTCCCTCATACCTAAGAAAGATGACCCTTCCATTTTCGACAAATATCGCCCTATCTCTCTCTGCAACTGCATATACAAGGTCATATCCAAGATCATAACAAATAGACTGAAACTTATTCTCTCTCAGAACATATCACCAGAACAATTTGCTTTTCTGGAAGGTAGACAAATCCACGAAGCAATAGGGGTCGCTTAGGAAGGCCTACACAGTGTCACACTGAAGAAACTCAAAGGATCCATCCTCAAAATTGATCTATCCAAAGCATTTGACCGGGTCAGTTGGACATATATCAAACTTCTTCTCACACAGTTGGGTTTTTCATTGCATTGCATCGGTTGGATCATGAGCTGCATATCCACAGTTTCATATGTTGTTCTTATCAATGGAAATGCTTCACCTTTTTTCAAGGTGAAAATAGGCCTCTGACAGGGTTGCCATAGTTTTAAAAACCGGAACCGTTGACCAGACCGGTCCACCTAATAAACTAGGTTTCAAACTGGAACTGGTCAAACTGGGACTAGTTAGATCTCAATGAGTCGGTTTAAAAAAACACAACCGGTCCACCTAATAAACTGGGTTTCAAACTAGAACCGGTCAAACAGGGACTAGTTAGATCTCAATGAGCCAGTTAAAAAAAAAAACACATGAAATAATTATTTTGTAATGAAAAAAACAATTTTTAAGATTTAAAACCATGATTCCAAACCAATAGACACAAAATATGAAAAGTTTTCTCATATATATACCCATGTAAATTTGAATATATAAAAATGGCACCAAGTGCAATACATATCAACAACAAAATATATAATCAATGAGGCTCTAAATGGCCTATGGAGTTCAAAAACAAAGTTTACAAACTATGGGGCCATTTACCTACTACAAGTATACATATATGATATTAGTGATCAACATTATCACTTTAAACTTCTCATCATGATCAAACTTAGTTGCTTGAGTCACAAACTTCTCTATTGGTTTAGTGATTTGAGTCCCAAACTTCTATAGATATTCTGCCTTATTACTTCATTTGGTGCTCCACATGGCTTTACATTGCCTCCTATCCCAACCAAGTGTTGCTTGAAACTATTAATACCCCCTCCTTCAATAATTTTTTGGAAATATTTTGTTGAGAAATGGCAACAAGAAATTCCAATTTAATTTGTCCTTAAATTAAATTGTGAATTAAAACCGAATTCTATTCTCATAACAACTTGTAAATAGCTAATTAAGTTTAATTGACTTAATTAACTTAGGAATTTCGAGTTGGAAGTCTTTTTGTAGTCATGTATGTGTGATCCCTAAATTTTAGGGGTCCAAGATGAGTTTATTTGAGTTGTAATTAGATAACTTAGTTTGACTAAGTTATGGTTAGTTAAACTAGTTCTAACTATTGGAGGAACTAGTAGAGGTCTAGTAGTGAGTTGGTGCACTGGTGCATCCTCAGTGCTACTCCAGCTAACTGGAGATTCACTCAAGAGAAACTCATGCATGTCAGTTCAGAGAAAGACCCAGTTGAGACTAGAGTGCAGGGATAGTGTACTATCAGTTGTATGATTTTTCGAGTTGTACAGATCATGCATGCAATCAGTTATGGACCTAAGTTTGGATTGCGCAGTTTTGGAAGAATGATTTCCCAATTAAATATGGGTTGATCCTCTTAGGAATTGCACAAGGAAATAGGGGCTTGGCAGGCAGAAAAATTAGCTAAGTGTTGGCCAGAGCGGGCTCGTAAGGTAGAGAGTTGAATATACTTGTGCATGGATTGTTCTTGTGAGAACAAGCATTGTATTTT
The DNA here is from genome assembly GCA_031772625.1 of Pinus tabuliformis. Taxonomy (NCBI): domain Eukaryota; kingdom Viridiplantae; phylum Streptophyta; class Pinopsida; order Pinales; family Pinaceae; genus Pinus; species Pinus tabuliformis. The sequence continues at coordinate 142,696,678 of CM062810.1, forward strand.
CATCTTCGATTTCTGATTAATGCAATATATATAGTTGGATTTTTGAGAAGTTGATTTCCCCATAGAAATATTGTGTTAATGTGCGATTGAGTATATTCCTCTTGCTGATTATTGTTTCATCGATCTATTGGTTTCCGTTGCTGAAAGTAAAGTAGATTCTTGTCTTATGTTTTAGGAAATTACATGAGATGTTGAATCCACAAGAAAATATACATGGTATCGGAGTTGAAGATAGTATACTAGAGGATATTTTGATTTTGGGGTTACAGGTGAAATTTGAATTTGCAATTCATACTTCAGGATCAACAAATGGCTTTCTACGGTTTGAGACTTGATTATGCCTTGGAAGGCAACTCGAATTACATAGCATGGAAGGATAGTATGGAAGCAATGTTGGAGGACAATGGCCTCAAGGAATTCATTGATCAAGACATTCCTAAGCCACCAACATCGGATGCTAATGATCTGGCCAAATGGAAGAAGTGTGTGGCGAAGGCGAGGCAAATTATTCTTGAGGGAGTTCGAGACCACATTGTCTTGAGTCTCCATGGCAAGGAAACTCCATACTCAATGTGGAAGACATTGACGGACTTGTTTCAAAATAGTAGTGACCATAGGAAGTTGGCACTGAAGGACAAACTCAGAAAAATCAAGATGGAGAAGGGCGACTCAATTTAGAAATACTTAACCAAGTTCACTCATTGTCGAGATGAGCTTGGAAGTGTTGGGATTACAGTTTACTCCCTAAGAGTTGGCATAGTTATGAGGACTCTGTTAATGGGAGAGAGAAGCTGCCATATTGGGAATGATTGTGGTCAGATTTGATGTAGGAAGAGATCAAAAGGAACACCATAGACGGTTCCTCATTAAAGACTAATGATGAGGAAAATTGTGCCTTAGCGGGTAAGGCAAAGAAAGGGAAGGGGAGGGTGTCCCATTCCAAATCGGATTCTTATCATGGAGGCAAGAAGAAGGACATGTCGAAAGTCAAGTGCTTTCATTTTCACGAGTTGGGACATTTTGCTACAAATTGTCCGCTCAAGAAGTCCAAGAAGAAGTCCTTAGGAGGAGCAGCGGGTGAGACTCTTGCCTCTCAATTCAAATTGGACTTTACCCTCATTGCATGCATTGTGTCATCAATTATGGCTAGTGTATGGTACCTAGATAGTGGAGCTTCATTCCACATGACTGGAAAAAAGGAGCTCTTCAGTGACCTGGAGGAGAAGGATCTCCATATGCATATCGAGATGGGTGACGATGGGAGGTATAGTGCTACTGGATTGGGTACGGTTACCTTTTAGAGGGAGTCGGGTGCTCCTCTCACCTTGAGAGATGTTATGTATGTTCTCGGGTTGAAGAAGAACTTGGTATTTGTTGCCATGTTAGAGGATAGAGGCTATGATGTGATATTTAGTGAAGGAAATGCATTCCTTCGTCACATAGCCATGGGACAGGTAAAGATGATATGGATTAGAGTGAATAATCTCTACAAGTTGGAGATAAAATATTGTGTTGCCTTGAGCACAAAAGCAGAAAAGGTGTAGAGTCAAGACATCAGTGAGTTGTGGCATATGCAATTGGGTCACTTTCATCATGGGGCTTTGAAAATTATACAACAAATTTCTACTGGTCTTCCCAAAGTTACATTAGAGCAAGTTGATACATGCGAGGGGTGTACTTTGGGAAAATTCACCAAATATTCCTTTCACGACAGAGACAGTCGAGCATAGGCGATTCTAGAGCGAGTCCATTCAAACATGTGTGGACCATTATCGACAACATCCACAACCAAACATGTTATATTTGTTGATGATTTTTCTCATAAATGCTGGATCTTTTTCATGCAAAATAAAGATCAAACTTTTGCAAAGTTTTGTGAATTTAAAGCATTGGTAGAGAAAGAGTTTGGCAAGAAAGTTAAAGCTCTAAGGAGTGATAATGGTGGTGAGTGTGCTTCAAATGAAAACTCATAGATCCCAAGGCATAATGCAAAGATCCAATTATTGGGCATCCACCCATAATGGTGAATCAAATCTCAATACAAATCATTAAGTAATATACAATAGGTAAAATCTTTAACAACATCATACCACAAGTTAAATTGTTAATTTTTAAAAATTTCCATGGCGGAATTGACATACCCTTGTTACATGTGCCCATTCCTAACTTAGAAGTATTTTCTAGGCCGTTTGGTTAGAAATAAAATGATGGAATAACTCATGGAAAGAGGAAAGGGATTTTATGTCTTAACCCTCAAAATCATATATGATTATGTTAACAGTGTTCCAATTAGTCCTACTAACTTTCTAGAGCTAGGAGTCTTCATTTTGTACATGCAACCTTTTTTAAAAGGAGTTTTGTCTTAGATTTACCACCTGATAACTTTATGTTTACCATTTGTGTGTGTGTGTGTGTGTATACACTAGGTTGAATAAACTGACATAGCACTAGCTTCATTATTTTTTTGTTTTTTACTTTACATGCTTTTCACCTCTAGCCTTTTTTTAGCTTTATTCGAATTTGGATTGCATATTTATTTAGTTTGCTTGATAAAGCCTTGTTGGATGACAAGTGATAAGTCAAACATGTGTGAGATTAATTATTTTTATGAAATAGAATGGAAGCGAAAAAAGAAAAAATGGAAGATATTAAGTATAGTCATGATATGAAGTATGTTACCCTAACTAGATCCTTAGCGCTATGACTTCACACAATTTTAGGTGAATCTTATTTTAGAACAATTATGTTCCCCCATGGTACACAATAAAAAATATTAAAATATTTATTGTTAATACATGTTATTATCATACCAAATTTTGTTATGTTCACAAATCAATAAAGAAATCATATTCACCATGTCTATGCAAAATACCCACACACGAAGAAACCTAGCACATCAACTAAAGTAAAGATTGATGAAGTATCATTTTTGAGTTTACATAACATCTAAAGTGTAAGGAATAGGTGCTAATATACCATGGTTTAGTCATCTAAAGAATCTTATGAGGCATAGGTCAAAATATATTTGATGGAAGAACTCTAAGAACAAGTTTGAATTGATAGATATGAACATGAGAACTCATTAAACAACATCATTGCACCCTCGAAAGGGTGGTTTAGAAGTGGTTTTGCTTGAGAGAGAAACATTTGGCTCCTATACAAGGACACACACTCTCAAAATAAGAGTGAGAACTATATAATCTAACTTAAAATTGTAATCTATGCACGCCTAAACTTGGGGAAACATGAGAAATGGGGTGATTCTACCATCCTTGGTAAACTATTAATGCAAACAAAAAACTATAGAAATGAAAAATTTATATGTCCAATGAATGGAAATTATTTTAAGAAAAATGGTTGAAGAAAAAAATCTAAGCTAAAAAACATTCAATCTCTCACAAAACAAAAGTATATATAATCATTCTAAATTATTACTCAATGAAGCTTATTCTTTCCTAACCCTAGTGGTTAACTAAAATTGTGGTTGCTAAGTGAAATAAAAAAAAACAATGCAACCACTTGATGAAGTCATCATCAACTTGAGGCTTTTCATTTTATTTGGTTATTAACCAAAATAGGGATAACCAAATAATCAAGAGTTGATATACCATATCATAATCATATGAAGAATCTCATTAGGCACATATAAAAATATATATAATGGAAAAACTGGAAGAACAACTTTGAATTAGTAAATATGTGAAAGGAAGTTCATCAAGTAGCAACATCACATCCTTGATAGGGTGGTCTAGAAGTAGTTTATCTTGAGGTAGAAACACGGGTTATTAACTTTCCCCCATAAATACCAAATTTGTAATGTGGCTTGAGGCCTTTTAAATTCCTTTTTTAATTGCTTAGGTGACAATGAGGATAAATGAAGCTCCCATGTATGAAGGGGGAGACTACCAACTCCCTTCAATCTTTGCCTTGTCACCCATTTATTTCATTTACATGCATTTCATATTGCTGGACCCTCATAAAATGAAATAATTTCCCTATTAAACAAAAGAAATCCACCCCCCCCCCTTCAAAATCTACCTGATGAGTCATGTGTGGGGTCCTTGTTGGCATTATGATGCATGTGTTGTACTTGATGGCAACCCACTCATAGAAGAACTACAGAAGAGATATCAGATGGGCCATAATACATGGGATGTAGAGCAGATTCATCAGGAATGCCAACCATAAGCAAAGAGGCGCAGATAGAGCAAGAGGAGCCAAGAGGAGCCAAGAGGAGCCATATATATGTATATGTCACATATATATGCCAACCATAAGCAAAGAGGCGTAGATAGAGCAAGAGGAGCCAAGGGGAGCCAAGAGGAGCCATATATATGTATATGTCACATATATATGCCAAAGAAGAGGAGCATACAAAACTATCGGGAGCCTATCGGAGTAAGAAAGGCACTCTCATATGCAAGGAGGTCTTTGGAAGACACTACCAAGCCAGAAGAGCATATCGGGAGCTTATCGGGAGCCATCGGGAGAACAGAAGCAGTTATCGGGAGCCATTGAGCCATTGGGAGCTTATCAGAGCAATAGAGGCACATTCTCATATATAAAGAGCTTATCAGGAGGAATCGGGCGTATAAAACCATTGGATGCATGCTTAATCATTATCGGGAGTCATCAGGCCATATATGCATGCTTTAACTCTATCGGGAGTTGTTTGGGCGATTAAAACCCATATATGCATGTATTAACACCATCGGGAGTTATTGGGCACCCAAATCCCATATATATGCATTTTTATAATCAAAGGCATTTCCCCTTTTTGGCGGATAAACACAGTTATATGTGTTAATATATATATTTCGGCATATATGCGCGTCGGGGGATCAGCTATGTGACACCGCTGAAACCTCCGATTACAATGGACCCGATGGTGGCATTAAACTTGGTGTATAATAATATCGCATCCGGCATATATCGCAGTGCTTAAAAGCCCTGCCTCACCCGAATGCCGATTGCGATAAGAGGAGGCGGACCCGATGGAGGTATTAAAGGCAGTCTATAATAATATCGCATCCGTGGCAATCGCTCATATTATAAAGGCTTCCCACATCTAATCGCCGATAGCGATAAGAGGAGCGAACCCGACATATATATAAAGCAAGGTTAATTGCCATATCGCATCCGATCCATCGGATCGGCCATCGGCAATAGACGATGTTATGTGCATGCGCCGATAGCGATAAGGTTGCGGACCCGATGAAGGCATTAAAAACAGTTTATAATAATATCGCGTCTGTCATATCGGAGAGTTGTGTATCGCAACACCTGAACGCCGATTGCGATAAGCAAGCAGACCCGACAGGCATATACAACATGATTCAATGTAATATCGCGTCCATAGGAGGATCGGCCTATCGGCCATCGGCGATGTCTTGAGAAGCGGACCCGATATATTTTAGATGCAGGTTTAATATTGCTTGAAGTCCGCCTTTTAGTCGTTTGGACTGTTTTTCATCATTTTTCCTTGTTTTATCACTTAAGTCATCGTTTAAGTGATCGGTCCAAGCTATTGAGCCCCAGGTTTTCGGATCCCCTGTATTGGTAATCTACGGTTTCGATTCTTTGTTTTAACAAGAGCTTGACTATATAAGAGGAAAGGAGATCGTTTGGCATTACATCGGTGAATGTTGAAGATCTTACGAAAGAACAGTTCTGAGACACTTGCGATCGGTTGGGGAGTGATGGTTGAGATCTCATCAGCGCAGTCTGGGTATGCTTGAAGCCTGAAAATCATCTATTCGCAGGAGTGATACGGTACGCAGAGCAGGAGACTGTGCAGGTGCATATACCTGCATACCAGGGAGAAGCACAGGCGCAGATGTTCACAGATGTTTTGGTGAAGTCGCGGTCCCCGGTCGAGATTTGTTTTATCTGCCTTTGACTAATCTGCAGAGTTCTGGGTGCGCAATATTATGTTTATCCGCTGTATTGAGTTCTGATATCGGCATGATTAGCCTCTGTATTGATGATTGACTAGATCGGGTGATAACTGTCGTAATATACTTATATGTGGTGATTGGGTGATTCAAAAGATTGATTGATTATGTGCTTCAATGATATTAAAGGGTCCAGTATGAAAATTGGATGAAACGTGGCCTTTCAGATTATGTATTGTGCTTCAGGTGTATCCAGTCTGAAAATGTATGAAACGTGGTACCCGGAGGAAAGAAGATTGTAGGCTGGCGCCTACGTACTAGTATCTTAGCTAGTACAAGAGCATTGTAGCAGGTAGCAGCCTGCGTACTAGTAAATGGATCGGCTAGTACAAGATCTATGGGAGTTCTAGCTCTCTGCAGGTAGAAGCCTGCGTACTGGTATAAGACTGCACCAGTACAAAAATATTGTAAAAGGATTTTCTTATTAAGATTGAGATGACTTGCAGCAGGTGGTTTTCTCCCGCATTGGGTTTCCACCTTATATGATGGTGTTCATGTGTATGGTTTGTGTGTGATGATCTGTTCTATTTTACTGCACCTGTTTTCTGTTAATATGGTTGACAATGTTCTAATGCACTCATTGAAGATCAATTAACTGAATCATAAGTTTATTGAACTGAAGCAGCATATATGAATCAGAGTTTGGAAATGAAAAAGTTTTATTGAGTTAATAATACTGATTCACCCCCCCCCCTCTCAGTATTATTTCCAATAGTCCTTGTTGTTAACCTCATAATCCTAAAGTTTATTTAGTTAAATATTTTTCTTAGAACAATAAAGTTATTCTAGATATGTATTTCCCCTAGAATACCAAAGTTATTCTAGGAAGTGTTGTATTCCCTAGAAGATAGATAAGCCTTGTCACATTCTTGTCATAGTGACATCCTTGAGTTGTGATAAAGGACACATATCATGTTGAGATGAAGCTTGAGAGGTTATATATATGATATGTCTCTCACCTATTATGTAACTTTTTCTCTGTTCAATAAAATTACGTGTATAAGGAAAATTTTGCTAAATTTATCATGGTATTAAATCCTTTGGTATAATGAGTATCATGGTGCTGAGAATGCCATGATGGATTATTGAAGAAGAATACTAAAATGTTTAAGCCTAGTTTCTTCATCAACAAAGGATTTTTCGTTAGATTGGTACTTTTTTGTTTCAAGGAAATTGTTTGAAATTCTAAATTAATATTTCTACTGAAATAATTTAGATCTACAATCTTCTCAAAGCAAATATTCAATTTTTAAAATATTTTTTAAGATCTGAAATGAATTTGTAGATCCAAGATCTATCTTTTTATTGAGAAGGAGTTGTATTATGAAATTGCTTAGATATTATAAATTTGGTAATTATTTTTCTCTGGAAATAAATTGTTTGGATCTTCATTCCCAATGTCATATTTTAATGCTTCTAGTAACACTGTGTAAAATTTGAAAAATTACTGTTCAACGTCCTTCCACTTATTGTAATGTATAGGTGACATTTATTTAGAAGGTTGCAATGCCTTTTCTTGATGAGACACAATTCCATACAAAGCTCATGATTCGTTGCTTAAAAAATGTAGTGCTCGTGTGGAGGTATATACTAAAGTCAAGGGTTAAGGTACTAGCACCTATATACCATATTAGTTCCATACTTGCATGGTTACATATCTCATAGAATCTATTCATTTCCAAAGAAAACGTATACACAAGAATTCTTTAGTGCCAAAGAAAATGTATACACACCATATGAATTCTTGTGTACATATATGAGTAAGGCTTAAGGTATTCTCCACCACTAATTGTGACAAAAATAGCCTCAAAACCTACAAAAGCCCAAGATTCATCCCAACACTGGAAATACCAAAAAAAGGAAACCACACATGCTCCTGCTCCTACTCCCATTCATTTTGCAACAAGTTCGCCTACTCCTTTGGCCAATCAACCATCTACCTCATAGAATTTTGTTTCCCCAACCCCTTCAACTGATTCATTGAATGGAGGAACAAGAAAGTCGACATCATGGTTTGGAGAAGCCTCAACTTCTTCCTAGAATTCACTTCCCCTCTCCTCTTCTTCATGGGCGCATAGATATTCATCTCTCTGCTGCTATATTTTGCTCTGCCATTATTGAAGTTTTCAAATATAATACATCCAACTCTCACTATTGAATGAAGAACTATATTCAATTCAAATTTTTGTGTGACCATGGCCTTAAAAGATGCTACTCATATTCATTTTCATTGGATTGATTTGTAATGGGAACTGGAGGACCTTTCTATGTGTTTGTTTTATAATTGAAGTTATAATGGTTCAAGATGACCTTGATTTCATACCATTGGAGTGACAAGGTTGATGCAATATTTTTTCAATAATTAAAACTTTCTCTAGTTTCGGGGGAGAATGGTGGTTCATTGTAAGTAAAATATTTGAACATTTTTTTTTCTTCACTTCAAAGAGGGGCGTGTTTATCATTAATTGAAGATTATTTGGTCAAAATTTGAAAGTTTGACAAAAATAAATTGTAATTTGTAGTTGAAAGTGTCGATAAAAGTCAAGTGAAATACTCTATGAACAACCTTTTTTTAAGTTGTTGTCAAAGGGTCAATTTCGAGTCCCTAACACTCATTTGTAGTGTGTGCGCTGTCTCTCGTGCATTATATTCTTGAATTTTTTTATCATGGAAATTTGATAAATCATTCATTATGTCAAACCTAGTAAATTTATTTGTGGAATAAAAAAAGTTGGAAGGACCCAAGACTACAAGACTCGAGTCATTATATGCATAATACATCAATCTTTAATGATTTGAAAAAATACATTTGTAATGGAAACAAAATAATAAACAATAGATAAATATAAATATTGAAAATATGACAGATGAGATGTATATAAATATTGAAAATGTATATAATACGTGGAATGCATTGCAAATTTTAAAAAATATATCCCAAGCAAAAAGGGTTGAGATTCATACCAAATTGCTTTGAAATATGGTTGAAGGAGGGATGTTTTGTAATATATTTCTCGTTCGAAAATATCGGACAAAAATTACTAAAATGTAGTTTTTGAGATGTGGAAAAAAACTTATGACTTCCATCTTGAAGAATGGCTTGCCACCATCTTACAAACATTTTTTGGAAACATTACAAATTGCTAATAAATTAGGAAATCAAAATTTTGATTCCCTTGGTGGCTTGATTGTCCAACATGCTAAGACATTTAGTAAAAACAAGAACTCAGGAGAATATCTTCTCTTCACCAACATAAGTAAAGGAGAAGGCTAAAAAAGGAGAGGTTCATCCAATACTAGAGAAAGAGGCCCATACAATGCGAACACAAGAGGAAGAGGTATGTATAATGGAAGTACTTGAAAAGAGGTTGCGTACTGGAAATTACGGAGGAAGAGGAAGAAATATATACTTTAGCTGTGACCATAGTAGAAGCTAAGGAAGAGAGAAACAATCAAAATAAAAAATATTCATGACATCTCATGAATTTTTTCCAAAAGGTGAAGAGATGTCCCAACTCAAATGCAAAATATGTATTTGCATTGGACATGTGGTAGAAGATTGTAAAACTAGAAATGAAAATTTGTCAAAGAATAAACAAACGTTCAAACAAAATTTTAAGTCTAATGATTCAACATCAACTTACTATGCAAAAAATGAGGAATATGATATGACAATAAATATGAAGAATGAATGTGTAGATTAGATGGCCACCAACAAATTGCCAAGAAAAGAATTTGAAGATGACTGGATACTTCATCTAGGAGCTACTCAACACGTGCTACAAAAAAAAGAGATTATTATGGACATATCAAGATATGGAACTCAATGCAATTTATTTGACAGATGCTACAACTCATGCACCTCAAGGAAAAGGATTAGTCCACATTTTTCTTCGAGGAATGTTCTAAAATTCAAGAAAAAGTTGTTGTCCTTGGTGCTCATAAGACAAAGACGTCATGAAATCATCATAGAATATGAATGGATCAAAATCAATTCAGTTAAACAAAATTTCAAAAATAATAATGAAGGGTTATGAAGATGGAAAACAAAAATTGACAACATCAGTGGATTAATCTATTGGCTTTCTACAATTATGGCATTACAAATTTGGCCACTTTAATTTTGACAACCTTAGTAAACTTAAAAAAAATGATTTAGTTAAAGGATTTCCCAATTTCCAAAAGGAAATTTCTAAGTGTGAAGCTTGTAGTATTAGAAAACAAAAGAGGAATCATTTTCCCATGTGCCAAGCAAACAAATGTTTGCAAGTAATCCATTATGACATGTGTGGTCCTATGGAATCTTCTCTTGGTGGATGAAAATACTTCATTCTTTTCATTTATGATTTTACAATGATAGCTTGGGTATATTTTAAAGGATAAATCAAAAGCCTTTGACAAATTCATACAATTTTAACATTTAATTGAAAATGTCACCAAAGGAAAGATTGCCACATTGAGAATGTCGGCATTATGATGCATATGTTGTACTTGATGGCAACCCACTCATAGAAGAACATCTCACTTACATACTACAGATGTGACTAAATGCATGGCATGTAGGACAGCTCAAAGGAACAAGAAGACCAAGTTCTAAGTGTGACAAGTTAGCTTTGCCATCAAGTCCAAAGGGGGAGATTGTTGGCATTATGATGCATGTGTTGTACTTGATGGCAACCCTCTCATAGAAGAATATCTCACTTATGTATAACTGGATGAATCTTCAGAAGAGATGTCAGATGTGACTGATGGAGGACAGCTCAAAGGAATCAGATGATAGTTCTAAGTTAGCTTTGCCATCAAGTCCAAAGGGGGAGATTGTTGGCATTATGAGACAAGTGTTGTACTTGATGGCAAATCACACTGATGACAAATCATAGTGCAGAAGGATAGCAGCAAGGAATTGATGATCAGTCTACAAGTATGAAGAAAAATATATACACGCTGGTTCACTATATACCAAGTCGCGTATACAAGCTGGTTCACTATATACCAAGTCGCGTATACGCAGGTTCGCTATATACCAAGTCGCGTGTACACGCAGGTTGGCTTCAGTAAAAGAGCGTGTATGTGGAAAACTTATCTTTGGTCCGTGGCGGTTATTCCTTGGAAGTTGTGCCTATGGTTTTGGACCATGATGTCTCGACGGACGTGTTGATCCCTAGTTTTGAAGTTGATGGTATTGTGTTACTATGGTTTTGGCCCGTGGTATTGAGCAAGGCCTAAGGCTATATAAGGAGAAGAAGATCATTAGGCAAATGTATCTGAAATGTCTTGAATATCTGATGAAGTATTAGATCCAGTATGCAGGTTGTGGGATGATGATGCATTGCTTGATCTGAGCTAAGGAGAGATCTCACCGGTTGATGGAGAACAAGATCTAAGGAGAGATCGGGATCAAATGGTTTGAAATGAACTATCTTTATATGGTTGATTATGCTTATTCTAGATCTGCATACTGACGCAAATAATGTTCTATAAGTGTTATAGTATGATTGATGTCTGGTACGGCTGCAAAGTCATAAGGAAATATTTTTAGATCTGTACGCGGGTTGGCCTTGGAAAAAGAGCGTATACACGCAGGTTGGGTTCATCCAAGTAGCGTGTACATTGTAAAGCTTGATATTTGAAGTTGCAGATGGGTCTGATGGTTATTGCAGAGTTCTGTGTCTGCTCTGTGTTCTGGTGACTGTGTTGTTGACAGTGTTTCAGTGTTTCAGTGATCAATGATGCAGGTTGTACTACAATGTTGATTGTCTTATGGATCCAGTATGAAAATGTATGAAACGTGGTCCCGGGTAGATCGTAGGCCGGCACCTACGTACTGGTAAACATATCAGCCAGTACAAGAGAAAGGGGGTTGTAGCTCCTTTCAGTATCAGTTGGAGAACAAGTAAAGGTTGGAGCATTTTGTAGGTAGGCACCTACGTACTAGTAAATGGATCGGCTAGTACAAGAGCTAAGAGGGTAGTAGCCCTCTGCAGGTTGTAGCCTGCGTGCTGGTAAAGGACTGCACCAGTACATTGTAAAAGAAATTTCTTATTAAAGAAAAGATAGAGACTACTTGCAGCAGGTGGTTTTCACCCACATTGGGTTTCCACCTTATATCATGGTGTTCATGTCTGTGGCTTTTGTGTGATGATCTGTTCTGTTATACTGCACCTGTTTACTGTTAATATGGTTAATAATGTTCTGATGCATTTACTGAAGATAAGCTAACTGAATCATAAGATTACTGCATGTACGCTAGTTGCTCTTAACGAAGTCGCGTATATACGCTGATATACTTAACTGAAGCTGCGTGTATGAATCTGAGTATGAAATTGAAAAGTTTTATCTGATCTGATAATACTGATTCACCCCCCCCCCCCCCCCCTCTCAGTATTATTTCCAACAATTGGTATCAGAGCAGGTCCTTTGGTAGAAGCTTGATCGCTTGAAGGAGATCCGTGGAACAATGGGAAAGAAGCTTAAGAAGAAAGCTCATAAGAAGAAGAAGACATCTCAGAAGATCTATGACAGTGGGAGAGTTGATTGGGGATTAGGTATAAGAAGTTCTTCAGATTCAGAATCATTATCAGGTATGAATGTGTTATCCTCTGATGTTCCTGCTATATTTCCTTGTGAAAGTGATGGAAGTGATAGTGAAACTACTGAACATGCTTTTATGGGTGAGCAAGAAAAGTATCAAATAGAGGCAGTATTTAGAAGGCTTACAGACAAAGTTAAAGATCAACAAGATCTATTGAACAAAAGGGAATGTGCTTTCAAAGAAGAAGTTACCAAACTAAAAGCTCAATCAGAGGAAGGAAACAAGGTAAGAAAGTTACTCAAGGACAAAGAAAATCAATGTCAAAAGTTGCAGCATGAAGTGACATCATTAAGAAAAGAAGTCAACGAAAGAAGCACAACCATCAAGAAACTCAAAGATAGATCCAGCTACTATGAAAATCTTGAAGCTACAATCCTCTCACTAAAAGGAGATCTTGAAGAATCAAAGAAGCAGAATACAGATCTACTCCAAGCTATTGCAAAACAAGAAAACGAAGTCACCAGCTTAAAATCTCAACTAGAATGTGCCTTCCGAGTTCGTCAAATGCAGCAGGATCTGAATGAAGAACAAGAAAAGGAGATTCTCAAACTAAGGCATCAGTTGGAAGAAGGAAGGAAAGATGGAGAAGACATGAAGAAGCAATGTCTAGAAAAGGAGGAACAACTTCAAGTTGAGGTAAATATCTTGAAAGGTAAATTAGAAGAAAATGATAAACTTTTGAGATTTCAAGATAGTACTAAAGCCTTGGATGATATTCTTAGTAGTCAAAGGTCTCCTGCTATCAAGACTGGTCTTGGTTTTCATGAATCTGTTGAAGGCGAATCTAGCTCACAAGGTGAGGCAAGGAACTCTAAAGAGAAAACTAAAATGATCAACAAGGAGATGAAAGGTCAATCCCATCAACAATCAAGGAAAGAGACTCCTCAAAGAAAATCTTTTACTCCTCCTATGAATAATGTTGAATGTTATGTATGTCATAATCTTAGACATGTTGCAGCTAGATGTGGAAGAAGAAGGGTTCAAGGCCATCATGTAGAAAGATCATCACATTCAAGGTACTTTAATGGATATTGTTTTTCTTGCAATATGTTTGGTCACAAAGTTGCTGATTGCTACAGGAGGAACATGAAACATGTTAGATGTTATGCATGTAACAAGCTTGGACATATAGCAAAGGAATGCAGGAACAAAGGATGGACATCACACCAAAAGAAGAAAACCTCATCACACTTGAAGATATGGAGGAAGAAGGAAGTACAGTCAGCACAATGTACTGAGACACAGCACAGCACAGACATATCAGACTCAGGGGGAGATGAAAGTGTAAAACATCAGTGTCCTGAATCTCATACGCAAGTTCCTTAAAGGGAAGTCGCGTATATACGCGAGTTAGACACTGCAACGTCGCGTATATGTGAGTTTGAGGAAAAGCAGTGGGGACAGGCTCAGAAAAGGGATCTGATATGATTCAGTCCATTATTTTCTCTATTGGTTAAGAGTTACAGTCTGCTGAGGATGTGTAAAAATGTTTTGATACTTGTAAGATGTCTAGAAGTGTTTTGATCCTAACGTGATGATGATGATGATGTCTTGATGCTTACTGCTGATATATGCATGATCAGATCTAACAGATGGCACAGGTTGAGGGGGAGCATATGCCTTTAATAATTCATTGCTGGCATTATGGTTAATAGTCCTTGGTGATGATTCTTATATGGCTAAATGATATATCTTGCTATGATGTGGTTGTGAGTTGTCTATGATAATCTCTCGTATGATTCTTGAAGTTACATACTAGATGTTCAGATCAAATTTATGGTTGATTCTTTGATGATGCATATATGGTGCTTACATGGTGATCTTCATAAGGACAAGGAGAAGTACAAAGCTTGAATACACATCCTCCTCACTTGATGATGAGTCACTTACTGCTGTTGACATATGCATAAAGATCATACAGTTATGATGCAGGCACTCATGTGGATAAGGATTGTTGCTGTTGATGATATCAAGAAGCTTTGTCAAAAGAGTTTGAGCTCAAGATGTTCCCAAGTAATGATACTTGGATCATGTAGAGCTTGATGAAATGGCTATGGTGGTTTCACACATAATGTGAATGACTCTGAATTCTGTTCAAAAGGATGAATTTGATGCAGACATAGCTTGTTATAGGTTGATGGCTTATTCTCTACAGGACATTTACAGGTTGCTGATATGGAAATTTGTGTACGCGAATTGGATAAGGACTATCCGCGTATATACGCTTGTTTATGAAGAGACAGTCGCGTATATGATAATTTGAAGGAAATCAGTGGGTCAAACTCAGAATGAGAAGATTCTGATATGGGTCTGACAGAGACCATCTGGCACAGGTTCAGGGGGAGCAGATAATCTTCCAATGATGCATTGTTGGCATTATCTTAGAAGCCTTTGGTTCTAGTTCACAAGTTGTTGTTGATTTCAGGTGAAACAAAGGCAGAGGGAGAACAAAAGGATCTCTTGGTTGCTGATCTGAATGGTGATTGACAAGATGCTGGCGATATCAGTTATTGGTGACTTTCATAAGTCTTGGTCTAGATTTGTTGTCTCTATGTCATGTATCTCTTTTATCTCTTTTATGGTGTCAAGGTCATGTAACGGCCTATGTTGGTTTTCCCACTATGCCTGGGATGAAAATGTAATGCTCTTGCCTTATCATGTGTAAACTTTTGATGTATCCCCACTTGGTTGGGTGGATGAGTCAATTCTAGTATGTCCCCACATGGTTGGGAAATGGATGTATGTATGAGTCTTTGGTGATAGGAAGGTCTTTTATGATGTATAGAGTCATGTTCTTCTTGAAGAACATCTTTTGCAGATCTTGCCTACAGTCAGGAAGAGCATGAACAACACACTTCAGCAGTACAGAGATTCAGCATGTACTCAGAGGGAGCATGGACAGATTGGTACACCTTGGCATATACAAAGGGGGAGATTATTCAGAGATTTCAGCAGGTACTCAGGGGGAGTATGGACAGTGGAATGATTCAGCAAAGGAAGAGAATATCTTGGTCCACCCTTTGCCCTTGATGTCAAAGGGGGAGAGTGATTTGGTGTTGTTGCCATCAAGTCCAAAGGGGGAGATTGTTGGCATTATGATGCATATGTTGTACTTGATGGCAACCCACTCATAGAAGAATATCTCACTTACATACTACAGATGTGACTAAATGCATGGGATGTAGGACAGCTCAAAGGAACAAGAAGACCAAGTTCTAAGTGTGACAAGTTAGCTTTGCCATCAAGTCCAAAGGGGGAGATTGTTGGCATTATGATGCATGTGTTGTACTTGATGGCAACCCTCTCATAGAAGAATATCTCACTTATGTATAACTGGATGAATCTTCAGAAGAGATGTCAGATGTGACTGATGGAGGACAACTCAAAGGAATCAGATGATAGTTCTAAGTTAGCTTTGCCATCAAGTCCAAAGGGGGAGATTGTTGGCATTATGAGACAAGTGTTGTCCTTGATGGCAAATCACACTGATGACAAATCATAGTGCAGAAGGATAGCAGCAAGGAATTGATGATCAGTCTACAAGTATGAAGAAAAATATATACACGCTGGTTCACTATATACCAAGTCGCGTATACAAGCAGGTTCACTATATACCAAGTCGCGTATACGCAGGTTCGCTATATACCAAGTCGCTTGTACACGCAGGTTGGCTTCAGTAAAAGAGCGTGTATGTGGAAAACTTATCTTTGGTCCGTGGCGATTATTCCTTGGAAGTTGTGCCTATGGTTTTGGACCATGATGTCTCGACGGACGTGTTGATCCCTAGTTTTGAAGTTGATGGTATTGTGTTACTATGGTTTTGGCCCGTGGTATTGAGCAAGGCCTAAGGCTATATAAGGAGAAGAAGATCATTAGGCAAATGTATCTGAAATGTCTTGAATATCTGATGAAGTATTAGATCCAGTATGCAGGTTGTGGGATGACGATGCATTGCTTGATCTGAGCTAAGGAGAGATCTCACCGGTTGATGGAGAACAAGATCTAAGGAGAGATCGGGATCAAATGGTTTGAAATGAACTATCTTTATATGGTTGATTATGCTTATTCTAGATCTGCATACTGACACAAATAATGTTCTATAAGTGTTATAGTATGATTGATGTCTGGTACGGCTGCAAAGTCATAAGGAAATATTTTTAGATCTGTACGCGGGTTGGCCTTGGAAAAAGAGCGTATACACGCAGGTTGGGTTCATCCAAGTAGCGTGTACATTGTAAAGCTTGATATTTGAAGTTGCAGATGGGTCTGATGGTTATTGCAGAGTTCTGTGTCTGCTCTGTGTTCTGGTGACTGTGTTGTTGACAGTGTTTCAGTGTTTCAGTGATCAATGATGCAGGTTGTACTACAATGTTGATTTTCTTATGGATCCAGTATCAAAATGTATGAAACG
Organism: Pinus tabuliformis; assembly: GCA_031772625.1. NCBI lineage: Eukaryota > Viridiplantae > Streptophyta > Pinopsida > Pinales > Pinaceae > Pinus > Pinus tabuliformis. The sequence goes on from CM062810.1 coordinate 142,713,635, forward strand.
TGGTCCCGGGTAGATCGTAGGCCGGCACCTACGTACTGGTAAACATATCAGCCAGTACAAGAGAAAGGGGGTTGTAGCTCCTTTCAGTAGCAGTTGGAGAACAAGTAAAGGTTGGAGCATTCTGTAGGTAGGCACCTACGTACTAGTAAATGGATCGGCTAGTACAAGAGCTAAGAGGGTTGTAGCCCTCTGCAGGTTGTAGCCTGCGTGCTGGTAAAGGACTGCACCAGTACATTGTAAAAGAAATTTCTTATTAAAGAAAAGATAGAGACGACTTGCAGCAGGTGGTTTTCACCCACATTGGGTTTCCACCTTATATCATGGTGTTCATGTGTGTGGCTTTTGTGTGATGATCTGTTCTGTTATACTGCACCTGTTTACTGTTAATATGGTTAATAATGTTCTGATGCATTTACTGAAGATAAGCTAACTGAATCATAAGATTACTGCATGTACGCTAGTTGCTCTTAACGAAGTCGCGTATATACGCTGATATACTTAACTGAAGCTGCGTGTATGAATCTGAGTATGAAATTGAAAAGTTTTATCTGATCTGATAATACTGATTCACCCCCCCCCCCTCTCAGTATTATTTCCAACAGAGAATAGATCATGGGAGGAGAATTCACTACAATTGAATTCAATGATCATTCTAGAAGAAATGAATAAAAAGGCAGTTGACCAATTCTTATACTCCATAACATAATGGAGTCATAGAAAAAATGAAAAAACTGTAATGGAAATGGCAAGATCTATGTTACATTTCAAGGGGTTGAGCACAAAGTATTAGGTAGAAACATTTCATACAATAGTTATATAATCGAACACCCACATTGGCCTTAGATGAAATTATTCCATATGAAGCTTGGTATGTTACTATGCCTTCAATTAATTAGCTTCGAGTTTTTGGCTCCACTTGCTTGATCTAGGTGGATGTTGGTGGCCACCCACCTATCCCATTTGGACCCCCACAACTGTCTCTTTTAGCTTTTTCAGTTTCCTAAATTGTAGCACAGTTTACTATTTTTAGCGGTTTTTTGGGTCCTGAACTTCCGGAGTCGTTTTGAGGCCCTAAACGACGTTTTTTTGGGAATCTGGGGCAACATGGGTCTATGGACCCATGTTGCCTCCCAAAGTGGTAATACCGGATAGATCTTTCTAACGAGCTATCATACGCGTCAAACGGAGATCGGATGCCAAAGTTACGACCCCGGGAAATTGATGTACCAATTTACCCAAACGGGGCCCACAATTTGGCATTTCATCTTCTAGGGTTAGGTTTAGGGATGTGAAGGGTTTTCCATTGTTTCTCAACAATAAATAGGCCTTTGAGCCTCATTGTAACACAATTCAGAACAGTTCAGAGGCGTGTAGCCACCACATCTCTTCTCAGAGATAAGCTACCATCGCCCTAGCTGGTTTATTTCCATTTCTGGTTGTAAGCATATTTCAGTATTTTCAATTAATGAAATGAAGTATTATTTCCGCTGCATCTTTGTGTATATGGTTATCTCTGTAATTTATTGCGTTCCTGTTTAAATCCGGATCAGTGGTATCAGAGCGGTATGCTTTTTCTCTGTTTTTCTTTGCATGTCCCCAACGAGGTCGGGATATAAGGAGTTAGGACTTGAACTGGTCGAACCTTTACAAGACCAGCCTCGCAAATCCCGACGGCCTCCCATGGCGGATGAGAAGAAAGACAAGGGGGCAGGAGATCCTATCAAAATCTTGCTCGAAGAAGCACTCGAGCGGCAAAGGAACGCGATGATGGATAGCTTTGCGCAGATCCTTCAGCGGCTACCCAGAAGCGACGCATCAGCTTCCAGCAGCTACTCTGGAAACGCCATGCCCTTTAAGGTACAAGTTAATTTTGAAATCCCCATATTCGAGGGTCAGAAAGACGTAGATGCCGTAGATAAATGGTTAAATCTGCTAGAGGGTTATTTTTCTGTTCATGAATTTTCAAGTCGGGAAAAGATTGTTTTCGCTCTTCTCAAAGCAGCCCCCCACGTCAAGGACTGGTGGGAAACCTACTGCGAGCAGAAGGATGAAAGTACAGGCTCACTATTTTCAGCCGCACCCACTTGGAATGACTTCCGGGATGCCATCAAGGAGCAGTACTACCCTGTCGGAAGCTATGAGGACAAATACATCAAATGGACCACACTGCGGCAGGGACGAGACCAAGATGTGTCGGAGTTCACAAACATTTTTCATACCCTTCGCACATAGTTGGGTATCAAAGATTCTGAGCTGCATCTGGTACTCAAATACCGCGGCTGCCTACACAGATACATCCAGGAAGAGATGGGATTCTTGAACATCTCCTCACTCGGCACAGCATATCGATACACTGTCAAAATCGAGCAAAAGTTCAAACAGAAGAAGCGAGACTTTGGATCTGCAAATCCGAAGCCCAAAGGACAAAGCCAAGGCGGGGTGACCCAAGACAACCCGTCGAAGCCGCAAGAAAAGAACAACACCACGAAGCCGAAGAAGGACACAGGAAAGTGGTGTGAGTTTCACAAGAGTCCCACTCATAACACAAGTGAGTGTCGGACCAAGCAGTCGCTGGTGGCCGAGTTAAAGGCTTCCGAATCAGATGCATGTTCCGACCCTGAGCCAAAACCTGACAAGGGGAATGGCAAAGGGAAGCAGATCATTGATGTGGATCCCAGCGCCACTGTTGCCACTGCCAAGATCCAGAAGAATGAACCTGCAGATCCAGAAGAGGGGGAGCGTCTTTTCCACTCACAGATGTGGGTGAAGGGTTCGCCGCTGCAATTCATTGTCGACAGTGGCAGCCAAAAGAACCTCATTTCAGCAGAGGTCGTGAAGCGGTTGGGCCTACCGACTACACCGCACCTGCAGCCGTACAATATCGGGTGGCTTCACGAAGGACGAGATCTGAAAGTTCGCCAGCAGTGCCGCCTTCCCTACAACATCAAGCCCTTCACAGATGAGGTATTGTGTGATGTTACACCTCTGGATGTTTGTGATGTATTATTAGGCCAGCCATACTTGTGGAGGCGACATGCTGTGTATGAGTCAAGGCCTCGTGCTGTCATTATTTCTTTGAGTAATTCATTATACAGGATACCAGAGGTAGCCCCACCTACTACCACATCTTTGATCACTGCTAAGAAAGGCAGCAAGCTCATCTCACAGACCAGGAAATTTATCTGTCTGGTTCACTCCCAAAGTAAGGGGAAGATCGTTGCTACCTCCATGACCCCTGCAAAGGGTTCCTCCATGCAGCAGCAGCAACAAAGGGATACAGTCATAACAGAACACAGGAACAACTTCTCCTCACCCACAAAGATACCACACAAGTTTCAGGTGGGCAACAAAGTCTGGTTGCATCTGCAGAGGGAACGCCTTACTAGAACCCATCAAAAGCTCAGACCACTCCGAAATTGTCCTTACAGTAGTACCAAGGCTGTGGGGAACAATGCTTTGGAGCACATCCTCCATTCCTTTGCCTGCACCAAGTGTTCAATATGGACCATCGTCGACCATGCTTCCCACCATTACTGGACACATCAGAGATTGCAGGACAAGTTCAGCAGATGGAGGAACTCAACGCAATGGGGACCATTGCTTCCTAAGGGGGGAGGAATGATCTAGGTGGATGTGGTGGCCACCCACCTATCCCATTTGGACCCCCACAACTGTCTCTTTCAGCTTTTTCAGTTTCCTAAATTGTAGCACAGTTTACTATTTTTAGCAGTTTTTCGGGTCCTGAACTTCCGGAGCCGTTTTGAGGCCCTAAACGACATTTTTTTTGGGAATCTGGGGCAACATGGGTCCATGGACCATGTTGCCTCCCAAAGTGGTAGTACTCGGATAGATCTTTCTAACGAGCTATCGTACGCGTCAAACGGAGATCGTATGCCAAAGTTACGACCCCGGGAAATTGATGTACCAATTTACCCAAACGGGGCCCACAATTTGGCGTTTCATCTTCTAGGGTTAGGTTTCGGGATGTGAAGGGTTTTCCATTGTTTCTCAACAATAAATAGGCCTTCGAGCCTCATTGTAACACAGTTCAGAACAGTTCAGAGGCATGTAGCTGCCACATCTCTTCTCAGAGATAAGCTACCATCGCCCTAGCTGGTTTATTTCCATTTCTGGTTGTAAGCATATTTCAGTATTTTCCATTAATGAAATGAAGTATTATTTCCACTGCATCTTTGTGTATATGGTTATCTCTGTAATTTATCGCGTTCCTGTTTAAATCCGGATCATTGCTAAACCTTAGTTCCTAAGGAAAAAAGGACTAAGCTAGAAATCACATTATGAAATACATTGTTCTTGGCTATTCATATAAAAATAAACGATATATGTTGTTATCTAATGGGAAATTTGTTATTAGTTGGGGTGTTGTCTTTGACGAGACAAAAAGTCAAATAGTGCAAGAGCTTGATAAACTCCTTCGTAACTTGGAGAATAGAGTAAAAAAATTAATTTCTGAAAGAAAGTCAAACAAGATTGAGAAATACTTAGCCCCAATACGAATATTCATGAGTTAGATAACCTCTCTTTAGATGATGATTCTTCAACACATGATAGACCTAATACAACAACTTCACCATAGGGACAACATAGCATACCAAAATTATTCACACAACTAATAAAACATGTTCATGAAGATAAACAAAACATGGACTAGAAGTGCATTTCAATCGAATTTTGACTTAGTCACTCATTATTAAATTGAACTGCAACTTTTGTAGAAGTGATGAAGCATAAATAATGACAACAAGCCATGGTGGATGAATATAATCCAGTAATTGCAAATGGAACATGAAAACTTATTATTGTCGAACTAATGTTAAACCCATCAACAACAAATGGATTTAGTAAGCTAAGTATAAAGTAAATGATTAAGTGGATAAGTACAAAGTAAGGCTTGTAGGTAAATACTTTTGCTCAAAAACAAGGGATTGAGGATGAAGAAATGTTTTCCCCAACAACAAAGTGGAACACAATCAAGATGGTGATAAATTTGGCTACATAATATGATCAAACACTTCATCAAATGGATGTAAGTGTTTTTTTAATGGTGATTTGAAAGGAGAAGTCTACATGCCTCAACCCTCGGGATTTGAATTTGAAGGGTAAGAGCATACAATTTGTAGATTTATATGGCTTGATACAGACACCCAAAGCATGTATGCCAAAATGGATGAATACCTCAGGCATGGTGGTTTTCATCACAACGAGTATGATGATACTTTGTATTCAATTTGAAAGGTTAAAACTTGGTTATTATTGTTATGTATGTTGATGACTTAAACATTATAGGAAATCATGAAGATCACATCAAGTAGGTAAAACAAGTACTTCAAAAGGGACTCAAATGACATACTTGGGGCCACTTCATTAATATCTTGGAGTAGATGTTACACAACAAAATAATCAAATCTTCATTAGTCTAACCAAGAATGTCATAGAATTGTTGAAGAATTTTGGCATGGAAGAATATAAACCCTCTCTTATTCCTATTGAACAAAACTTAGAACTTTCAAAATTTGACAGGGAATTGCTAAACAACACAAGCTATAGACAATTGATTGGAAGCCTCATTTACTTGACAACTACTTGCCCAAATTTTCCATATGCAATTACCATTCTTTTTTAATTCACGCAAGTCATTTATATGAAAAAAAATGGGTCCTTAGGTTACATACAGGGAACAAAGGATTTTGGGGTTCTATATAAGAAGAAGAAGTACTTTACACTTGTTCCATATTGAGATGCAGATTTTGCAAATGGTATTGATGATAGAACATCAATATTGGGTTATTTAATGAATATGGGTTCAACAATAAGCAGGTAACAATGGTAGATTCTTCAGCAGAGGCATAATACATTTCAACTTAAGAAGCAAAATGTGAAATTGCCTAGATACAAATAATTTTGCAAGAGCTTGGTGCTATTCAGAAAACACAAACTAAATTATTCATTTATAAACAATCAGTGATAAAAATGGCCAAGAATCTAACATTTCATAATAATACCAAGCGTGTCAACCAAGTATCACTTCATAATAACATTCATCAACAACAACATCATCAAGCCATAATAATGTCCATCTGAAGATCAAACTTCAAACATTTTCACCAAGTCATTGGGAAAAATAAAATTCACCAACTCTAAGGAAAAAATTGCGATTTGTGAACATAAACTTTTGGATTAAAGGGTGGGGGGTGTTAACCTCATAATCCTAAAGTTTATTTAGTTAGGTGTTTTTCATGGAACAATAAAGTGACTCTAGATATGTAATTTTCTTAGAATAATAAAGTTATTCTAGAAGTGTTGTATTCCTTAGAAGATGGACAGGCCTTGTCACATCCTTGTCATAGTGATCATCCTTGAGTTGTTGATCAAGGACACATGGCATATTGAGATGAATTAGATAGGTTATATATATGCTATGCCTCACACCTATTATGTAAGTTTTTTCATTGATTAATAAAATCACATGTCTAAAGACACTCGTGCTAAATTTATCACTCATTGGTCAAGGAATTAATAAACAAGGTTGCTTCAACTAGAGTATGAAAAGGTGGCGAGTCATTTCTTATTTTTTTTAGTTAATTTAAAAGCAAGGACTCCACTCCTCTCACTATCACTCTTAACTAATGTAATTCATGTGCGTTAGTGAACTTGAATATAAAAACTAATCTTCTCCCTCTCGCTATTTGAAGGGCATCCTTATGTTGATTGCAAATTATATGCCCACGACAAACATGGAGCAAATTGAACTATTAAATTTGCTTCATTGCAACTAGATTTTGGAATCTACAATCAACATATGCTCACGACTATTTGAATATGTGGAGAATAATCTTCCATGTATCACCTATGATCCAAAGCAATAGGCAGAGAAATGAGGGAACAACACATACCAATGTCACTACGTTCACACATACAATGAATATGTATGGTGATGCATGCTACATGTGTAAAAATTGGTCAACACTCTCTTTGCACTCATGCAAACTATATTTTTTCAACAAACAAACAAACAAGAAATATAGGAGCCAGCGACATAAAAACACAAACATATATCACAATGAAAATCATATGTGGATAATCAAGTGCTATAGATATTTTTTGAGGGCAACAATAATTATATACTTTTCTAGAGCATTATGAGGAGGCTTAGAATTTCTCCATTACAAACTCCCACCATGCTTTTCTATCAACATTTTCTCTATTTCTTGACAAATATCCATGTGCTCAAATTCCATGATATCATTGATAAGCCTTGGGAAGTAGATTTCTTATTCTCTTGATGTCTAGGTTGGCCTCTTGATCTCACAATGTAGGAACTCTAAATTCAAATTGAATAGCAATTTGTCATGTGATCAATGATTCGATGAACAAATGCACTAGTTCTTGTTTGACTTAGGTGGGCATGCATATCAACTCGTTATTGTGCTTTTGATAATAGAATTAGCATCCACCTGTGGCAACCATAAAATAGTTGAATCCCATCAATTTGAGCATAGAGAAAGGTGGCCTTCATGCACTAGTCAATTCTCATAAAAGAAGGTATGTTATGAATTGCCTAATCACTTATTCAACTAGATCAAATGGAATATCATCTTGATCGCAACCTAGAAAGGGAAAAGCTAGTATGGTGTTGGATATTTATCATTATCTTACTTCCAAGTCTCCTAGTGAAGGTATGTTGCATTCTACCTCCCATTATCTAGAAGGTATGAATCCACATTACAAGTGATAATTGAGAATCTTTCATGGAACTTATTCACATTTAAACCAAATATTCTAACATTAATGACACCCAATGTCACAGGGTTCACCGAATTTGAAACTGGAGGTTCGGAATTCGGCGAACCCCAAAAAAAAATCAGATTCATTTAGGTTCACCAAACCTTAAATTTGAACTCGAAGGTCGAACCTGATTGAATTCGAACCTAATCGAATTTGAAACTCAAATCAAAACTAAAGCTGAATTTGATAAAAAAAAAAAAAAAAAAGATGAGGTTTGCACTTCTGGATTATAACTACTTGACATTATTGACTTCTTTTTTAAAATGTTGAAACTTAAATATGTTCTCCATAATTTTACAATATAGTTGTATCGTAATTTGTATGTTTTAATTTTGTGATTTTTTCAGAGATTACAAGTATTTGACATTATAGGCATTCTTTTAAATTTTGAAGATTAAAATTTATGTCATTTTTTTTTGCATTTGCAAACTACTATGGTGTAAGTTTATATTTAACTAATATCATTGACAATTATATGTTACTATGATTAAGTTATTCATGTATGTTTATTAATCATAATTCTTACTCATATGTGTTTATTGATTGATTTTGATATATATATTTACTAATCGCAGAAAATTCAAATTTGAATCGAACTTAATCATTGTCGAACTCAAATTCGAACCCAAACTGTGTGACATAGATGACACCAATCTTTTCTTACTACATACTCTAGCCTAACTTGACGCGTTTATCATACCAACATTGTTGAACTCAAATTCGAACCCAAACTGTGTGACATAGACGACACCAATCTTTTCTTACTACATACTCTAGCCTAACTTAACGCGTTTATCACACTAACAGAGAGAATGGTGGGTAGAAAGTATGCCATGCCATAAGTGCATCTATGCTTATATATTTGGTTTAGTTGTCTTATTCATTTAAAGATGTAATTCGTTTTATAATGGGAGATCTAGTTGAATCAAGATCTTCCATTCCTTGATTTGGAGTCAGGGTTTGTGGACTACAAGTTTTATTGAAAAATAACCTAGGATGATGTAGGATGATGTAGCCAACCCTGGACACTAGTCCATGTGTTTTGCCTTTATTGGGTTTGAATGTGAAATTTGTGACATTGTTACAACGACAATAGTCGTGGATTATGATGCAGTAAGAGCAAGCCCATGGAGAATTACATGCCATTCCATGGTCAACCCCAATCCATTGATGAGATTAAGAGAATTTAAGACACTACCGTTGGATATTTACAACACTAGATGGACAACTTATTTTCATAGCTGCTTTTCCAACATAATGAGGGTGAAAGGCAAGACCTTTATTTGATGAGAAGAAATTAAAAATAAAACAATAGTGCGTGCATGCATATTGTATATCCTTCGTAACGTTTTATTGTTCAGGCTCAACGATTTTTCTATTTTAGAAAACCTCAGTGAGTCAAATTTTATTATCCTATTACATGAAAATTTTGTGTTATGTTGCAGATTTGCTTTTGCTAAAAAAATTTATGTTAACTAATAGATTTTTTTTGCAAATATATGCTTTATTGCATTGGTATTAGATAGCCAATGGTCTTTGAACAAATACATTGTGCAAAAAATCCCCTCTCGGTGATGAAATGGAGGAAACCAGTTAGGAAATTATGTTGTAGGCATTCTAAATTTGATATTTGATGTTTATGCATGTAATCATTATTTCTTAAAAAATATTATTAACTTGTTATTTTGGGATATGCATTATTATTATTATTTTTATTTTTTTTCGAGGTTGATTTCATTCACACTTTTTATATTAAAGGTGAAAGTGGAAATGTGGAAATCTCTATTATAAAAGTATTAAATATAAATCAAGTTCTTATTGCAAGTCTTTAGATGCTCTTGATTGTAACTTCTTAAATATTGAATTAAAATTATGTTCATTACTTCTATCTATCTAATAGGGATTAAAAGGTTTTATATTTATTTAATTTGGTTTCCAATTTCTCTCACAATGAAGTCTAAAATGTAATATGGTATCTCTATTAGAGATGAGATGATGCTTCATGGTATCCCAAATTGAATCGGTGACCTTTTAAAAAAACAAATTTGTTTATTTTGTTACTTCGATGGTTTTTTTACAAAATATTAAGATACATCTTACTAACATTGTCAACTATCACAAACAGGGCTTCACACCTTATTCTTGTCCTTGGATGCCCCTTGGAAAAATTGGCAACTTGAGATTCCAACCATGAAAATCTTAATTTCCCCTTATCACTAGGTTTTCCCCATGCTCACCTTACATATCCCAGGCTTGTGACTACGTCTTTTCACTTGTTGTGTTGATCTTTGGATCCATGAGACACATTTCTCTCTTGAATTTAGACTTCTCGAACCAATTAAGCGTACACTAGACTTACGCTATGCAAATGCCTAAAGAAAATTGCTTGTAACCTACCTTAGATATTTCAATGGTGAGCTCATCATAATGAATCTTAAACTTATTTCCATTATACTAAGCTTATGCTTGATTGTGTGAAATATTTTCATATATTTAACAGAAAAAGGAAGCAATCCATATGCATTATTTGGACTATCATTAGAACATATAAATATAACATAGATTTATAATCGAATACCATGAACACAATATTTACCTTGGAGAAACTTGTATGGTAAAAAACCCTAATGGAATGAGGGAATGTACCTTTCTTCTTAAATAAGAGAGTACAATGCAAAATATAGAGATAATTTTGCTCACCATGGAGCTATGAGACACTATGGTATGCTACAATGCCCAACAAATTCCCATTTCTCTTATGATTTGTGATCTCTCCACACCTATTAGCGAGTGTTTTGTCAAATAACATCAAAACCATAATAAGAGCTAAATCCTTCTCCCTCCTTTCAACTAGGGTTTCAACACCCTTTCTTAGTCATTAAGGTTAGGGTTCTAGAATTTTTCGATGTTTCTAGAAGTTTGTAGGAAATTTCATTTCTTACTAAAGAGGGTTCATTGGGGAGATTATGTCGTTTATGCACCTAAAGAAATAATCCATATTTACCTTGCTAGGGACACCTTTCACATATAAACTCAGTTTGGAATGTTCATTTTTTGATAGAAAACTTTCAACTAGTACTATAAGGGGTCAAAATTGTTATACCACTTTAACACAAAAACATATTTTACAGCCCAACCCATTTGTCTAGTTTTCAAGGTCTAGCCCATCATGCCCCATACAAGTTCCAAACCTTTTTTTTTTTCCCATTAAAAAGTGCAACAAAACATAATTGCAACTTTATGTATCTATTTTGCATTATTTAAAAAAATAATACACTAAACAACCTCAAATACACATGTCTAAGGGTTGCAAGGTAAGTCAACCTATTTCTTCCCAAGAAGGTAACAATGAAACATTGACTTATACAACAAGATTAATGGTGGCATCTATGTGTGGTTGTGTCGAGAGGCACATTCTACAACCCAGTACAAAGGAGGTGTAATTCCTTCCATGCTCAACTTAGAGTTGACACGTGTCCCTTTTAAAATTAAAATTAAAATAATAATTCACTAAATAGATAAACATTGTTAGATATATAAAAATTAAAAATAAATATTCATGTTGTAAGCAGAACTTTGGCGAAAATCACATGAGGAAAGACCTTTGTTGACGCGTTTCGAACCAACCAGTGTGGTTCATCATCAATTCAATAATAAATATTCATATTTAGTTCTTAATTGATATTACAACCTAGGATCAAGGAGATGTAATTCCCTTGTACTTAACATAGAGTTGACATGTGGTAGTTAAAGAAAATATTAATAACAAAATAATATTTCTCTCTAGATTATAAATGAATTTTTTTGATACCTCTATTCAACAACATAATTTTTTAATTTTATATCAACTTGTTAAAGAGATAAAGTAATTTAACCTAAAAAAAACCATTTTCATTAAAATGTATAATTCATTTAATTCTTAATATGAAGTAGATACATGGCATTGAGAAAATATTAATACAAAAAAAAGATCAATATAAATCATAAATATAATATTTCAATATGTCTAGTTAAGTAAAATATTTCAATAATATATAGAGTTAAGTAAAACATTTCAATAATATATAGATACAGCATAAAATATTCAAAAATCTATTTATGCATTCAAAATGCAATTTTAAAATGAAAAATTACAATGTCATAAATAATTATGTTGCTAGAACATTTTATTGGTGCCTTAATCAAAATGAAAGAGATATATACTTCTTTTCATGTTTAGTATAAAGTTGGTATATGATACATATACTTCTTTTCATGATTAGTATAAAGTTGGTATATGATACATATACTTCTTTTCATGATTAGTATAAAGTTGGTATATGATACATATACATACAGTAGTGCAGCTAGGCATGAATCCATAATAAATATCAAAACAATTACTTCGTGATACATCTCACTAACAAAATTATAACTTTATTTTAAATTATTATTGTTATTATTCATTATAAAAATAATTAATAAATAAGTCAAACATAAATACATCTACCAAAAAACACATGGAACAAGATTATTAACTTACCCCCATTTTATTTTGGATATTTTTAGTCTCTAAATAAATTTTGTTATAATATCCATGTGTCACTACCATGGTTTATCAATACCACATGCCCAAAAAAACATAAGTTATTTCATATTACACTTATTCATATGACTTTTTAAAAATGTCAATTTAATTAAAAGAGAAAAAAATGGAATAACTACTTTGGAGATAAATGTCAACCTCTGATTTGTGTATACTACTATAAATATTCTAGAATGTTCTATGAAGGTTAAATCCGTATCGTCCACCTAATAATTATTGAAGGACATATGTAATCCTAATAATTATTGAAGGACATATGTAATCCTTTCTATGCTCAACATGGAGTTAATACAGTTTGTGTGTGTATATAAAACCAATGTAAATCCATATTAACTCCATATTTATCAAGCATCAATTCTCAAGATACAATTTTTTTTTCAAATTTTATATTATAAAAAATGTTTTCACCTCAACAAATTTGATCCTTTTAATATAACATAAATCTACATTAATATAATGTCAATCTACTTTCCAAGCATAAATCTTTAGTTAACACCTCATAACTTGGGAAATGGCGATATATCTCACTAATAACACCTTGAACCAATCAAATTCATTCCATGAAGACCAATGCAAAGTGCAAAGTTGCCTTTTAAATTCCTTTAAACTCTACAAGGGATCTTTGATTTTTTTATCATGCATAATGGAGTTTAGAATCACTATTATTATATCTCTTGATAGGTTCTTCAAGAGCGGTATTACTTTTCATCTCAACCCTATCCAGATCTTCCAGAGCACAAATGATGCATGCAATGGCGTCCAAATAGTACCTTGAAGACAATAAACTGAGTTGACATTTTGTACAATAATGTGTAGCATCAGCATTCCCTGTCACTCATTGTACATTCTCTTGTTGTTTCTTCTTTGATCATTGAGACTTGTACATTCTCTTGTTGTTTCTTCTTTGATCATTGAGACTTTTACAATATTTACAATATTCACTGATACTGGTTGACATTAAAAAAATTGGATGAAGCCAATATCAAATTTCACTTTTACTTTTATCAATCATGAACTTACTTAAAATTAATTATAGAGTGTCGATTGAGTGGTTAGCAAAATGGCTTCACCCACGTTCAAATTTTTGCTAGTGACTTGATGATGTTAAACCAGGTTAAAATTTTTGCGGTGACTTGATGAGTTTAACCTAAGTTCAAATTTTTGCTAGTGAGCTTAATAATTATTATCTATTTTATTATGATTTAATTGTCAATTGTGAAAGATGGTGACATGTTAATTATTAACTAAAATCCAACCAAATATAATTATTTGGTGAAATTGTAGTTTTTTTAAATGTCTTTTATAGTGCATAAATGAATTCAACATCCTAAAAAATTTCAAAAACCATTCTGATTGTATAGATTTGAATAGTTATATATATATATATATATATATATATAATCTACTTTCTTATGATTCAATATTCAATGGTGAAAGATGATGGCATGTTAATAATTAGCTTAAAGTGAAGCAAAACATAATTATTTGGTGAAATTGTGGTTTTTTAAAATGTATTTTAGAATGAATTCTGAATTTGGAAAATCTTTAAGTATTTTTGATTGTGTAGATTTCATAACTCAAACTTGTGATTCTAATACATCTCAACCAAATTTCTAACATAATTAACTAAAAATAATGCTAAAAAACCATTTAGATTGTGAAATTAAAATAGATTCTAATATATCTCAACCAAATTTCTATCAAAATTAGCTAAAAATAATGCTAAAAAACCATTTAGATTGTAAAATTAAAATAGAGTAATAGCTGAAATTGATCGATTGATCCGGATATGTGCAGTGGAATTAGTTATTGAGCTTTGAGCACAGGGATATAATGATGGAAAACAAAGAGCAAGACATGGAAGAGAACAACAACAATGTTTATCTGGTCAGAAACTGTAACACAAATCATCTCTTAAAATAGAATATAAGATAGACTGTTGCGAGGATAACTAAAGAAAGAATACTATGTTTTAATCAGACGTGCTAAAAATCTATTTGACGTTGTACTTAAGAAATTCAGAAGAAAAGAAATCGTTAAGAAAAACAACAAAACGCAGTCATTCTCAAGTTTCCAGGGCTGTAATTCTCTACTGGTAAACAGCATACCTCAGCAAGCTCCAGGGTTGTACTGCATTTAGGTCAAAAGAAACTTGCAGTTTTTTCCCCTCAAATTCAATCACAAGGGTCTCTCCATATCATAGCAGTCACCAACAGGACCTGTGCTCTCCCTCCTCTGAACCTCCTCTATTTTCTTCATGTCAAATTCGTCCAACAAAAACCCAAAAACCTTCAAATTTTCATCTAGATGATTGGCATTTCGAATTCCAACAATGGGATGCACAGGCCCTTGCTGCATCACCCACTTTAACGCAACACTGGAAATGGTGGTTGAATGTTTACAAGCAATCTCTGCCAACACTTCCAGTAATTTCTTCCAGTACAACTCACCCCCTGCTACCCTAACAATATTCCAATACATTTTCAGGCTGGATGTGTTGAGAAGGACATTATTGGAGACCTTCAGTTTTGCAAGAATACCCTTCTTCCCTCCATTCCAATACTTATCTGAAAGAAGCCCTCCAGCAATGGAACCATACGTGAATAATTTGATACCATTTTTTTTGCAAAAGGGAACCATCTGTGCCAGAGGCCGAGGATCAAGAACAGAGAACTGAACCTGATTGCACACAACTGGAACGCCAGCGTCCACAATCTTTGACAGGGCCTCTGTATTCATATTAGTAGTCCCAACGCTTGTAATCAGCCCTTTCTCACGAAGCTCTGTGAGAGTCAGTGCAGTGTCTAACATTCCTGGAATATTATAATCCCACCAATGTAGCTGCACAAGGTCCAGTTTCTCCACTCTGAGAGCACGCAGGGATCGCCTAATACTCTGCTCTACAGAGAAAGGAGAAACAGTGCCTTGGAAAATATTGGGTACATATTTTGTGAAAATCTGAACCTCTGGAAACCCTTGCTCTGTTCTTTCTTTCTCCCACTGCTCTCTGAATTTGCCCAGGGTTTCTTCACTTGGGCCATAGATATCTGCTGTGTCGAATGTAGTGAGGCCTCTAGATGAGTACCTTTCCATAACAGAAATTATTTCCTTTTCCACGATCCTGCCATGTCCCCCTGCTAATGTCCAACAGCCATTTATGAGTGGGGCGAATCTGGTTGGGGAATCATCATTGAATTGCACTGTTTGAACAGCTGTAGTTGACCCTGAAGAAGCAGATGGTGATGCACTAGCCTGGCAAGCTGTTCTTGTTATGAAATGATGGGCTGATTCTTTCCCAAAGAGAAAACTGGGAAGTGTGTGATTCCTCGGTGTATTTCTGGTGATGAGGAACAGTGAATGAGTGCCATGAAGGTGTCCTGAGCTTCTGGGGAGGAGTGGAAGTGTTGGAAAGAATGATGTTGAGGCAACACTTGTGATCCCCATTTGCAGTGAGGAGCGATGATCGTAGGATTGAATTTACTGATAGTGGGTGCCCATCGATATGTGCCATAAGGAAGAAATTGGTTGAAGGGAGGACGTTCAGTAAGGAGGAGAAGGTTAACGGTGTGGCCAGATAATAAGAAACCACGTGGCCCGACGTATGCCAACCTTCCATAAATGAAAGATAGGGTAGTGGATTAATATGAGCCATTGTTCAAAAGGTGAACAGATAGATTTGATAAAATGAAAAAAAGTTTATTTAGATTTAATCAAACAAATCATAATTATTATATTAAATTTATTATTATTATTATTAGTCCCTCGGATGTGGGTGATTAAGATGAATTTAATAAGGATTAGATAGGGGGACGGCAGGCGGCTAAGCCACATGGCCACCCGCGTTCCCATCCAAGGTAATTTATGGCGAACCACCGTCAACCTGCAGGCGCCATTACTCTGGTGCACAGGTCGAGACGTTCTCTGCAAGCTTAAGGCCATGGCTTCTGCAAGCCTGCATACTTTCACCCCTTCCCCACTGAATTGCTCCTGCCCCCCTGATGTTGTGGAGCCGAGCTCTCGCATGACAACAGGGAGGCACTGCTGGCTCCTCAGCTGTATTGATCTGGGGGATGGTTTCCATTTCTCCCAAAATGCTCACTGCGCTTTGAATTTTTCTCAGAATGCCACTGTTTCTCGCCTGAATAGCTCTATTAACTCCCGTGTAGACTCTGCCTCACCCTCAGCGCTCACTGCTAATACTCTTGTCATCTCGGCCCACACCAATCAGCTCCATCCCACCCGCAGAACCATGCCGCATCTTCGACACCAGATGCGTAGCAGGCGAGGCAACAGCGAGGCAGAAATATCCGCCCTCCCTCGCCGCCACCTCCTAAGCCGACGACCCCGTCGTCCTCCCCTTCCTCAGCTTCGTCCAGAGGCCAATTCTCTGGCAGATATCATGCCACCCGTAGCAAAAGAAGTCAGGCCCAAGCCTTTGGTGCTCGAAGAGTTAATGATGCATCTCAGATGACCAATCCCCCTGCGCCCCCTCAACAGTCGCACCACTTGACCCAATTCCGCTTTCACAGCACCATGAACCGCCCTGATATCATTGCCACTGTCACAGTGGCATTCAATGAAGAAATCCGCCCGCAGGATGAGCAGGATGTACAGACTCACGACATAGTTCAGAAGAAGGAGGATATCAGCAAGCAGAAGACGACACAGGAGAAGCGAGTCATCAACGGACGGAAGCACTCGGACAGTAGCTTTGGTTTTCCTAGACACAAAGATGGCCATGACAACGCTCAGCATGGTAAGGACATCCCTGGAGGCAGGCATGCAGTCGAGGGTAGTTCAGGTGGCACGCAAGCAGTCGGGGGCATCCCTGGTGGCACGCAAGCAACTGTGGAAGATTGGGATGAGTACATATGTTTCATTGTGGAAAAGCCTCCACCAAACGACACCTAGTGGGTCCTTGCAGCCAAATTTCCATGATGCTAGGTTTCGAATCCCCACTCCTACTCCTAGGGGCTTTTTTAATGTTTTGTCAAAATATGTTGTCAATTTTGGTAAAACTCCACAAACGTCTCTATTGGTTTTTGAGTTGGGACCCTTGTGTGGGAAACACTTTTTTATTGGTTTACTCGAACTGGTTTCCCCTAGGTGGGCGAGTCCTGTTTCAGTTCTAAATGTCTAAACATGATATAACTCTGTTTCAGCACCGCAGAGGCCGGAGCCTCACTGTATTTTACTGTTTTTATTAATAGAATTAGTATTACTTAGAAAAAATAAAATAAAAATTATTAATGTATGTCATATGTTTTCATTTAGTGAATTTTAGTATCTTAGAGTTTAATCTATAAGGTTATGACTATGAAAAAAGTGTATATTACGGGTGATATTTGTCAATTAATATGGAAATGAAGTACCTTAAACAAGCCCTGTGATAAACTGTTAGTGTATTTTTTATATGTAATTTCATTATTTGTATTATGGTTTGGATCACAATCGTGTTGAAATTTGATGGCTAAAAAAAGTTTCCAACAATCCTAACCGGGTTTTAATTTCACCTTATCACTCCCATTTAGTTAAATGCCATTTCCCATAAACATACATTCAACATATAGAATTTTGGAAATGAAATTTTCAGATTAAAACACATGGGACTATCAACACATACTAAAAATAAATATGGACATAACCAGACCAACAACACACATAAAAAATACACGCAGATTTTTGGTCAATTTAGACCTAGGCAAAACCCCTTCAATCTTCTCCGGGGAAAACCTGTTAGAGAGCTCTTCAAATTTATTTATCTTTCAAGTTCAAGAAAAATACATTTGTATACAAAACAAAATAGCAAAATACAACTTATCTCTTTAGCACAAAATTCCCTGAAAATCATGCCCACTTTGCCTCGATTTTCGTGCCCACTTGAAGCTGAAAATATGTTCTATACGGATACAACTATACGGAATGTATCGTACATATTGTACAGATTTCTATACCATTGTACAGATTGTACAGATTTTTCCAAAAAAACTAAAACTAAAACTTCTCTCGAATGGCGTGCAGCGCACAACATTCAATGATGTTCGTATTGTACCTTCTATTATCTTCTAAACCTTTATTTCCATGCCCAGCTTTGCCCAAAAATCACTCCTTCAGCTTGTTGCAACAAATTTCTCCTTCAGAAAATTTATCCAGCTTTGAGCCTCATTTTTTCCAATGAGTCTCTTTTATTTTCCCCCTTTTGTTTCCCTAAATGACTTTTGGGCAACCCTAAGATCTAATGGCTCAAATTCATTTAGATAAAGGGATGAGAATAAATGTGCATTTAATTCTCATTTTCTATTTTTTAACTCACCCATTAAATAAAGTACCCACATTGTACTTTATGTCTAAAGTCACTTTTCACTTTATAATTTAACATTGATTTTACCACTTATAAAGTCACTTTCACTTTATAAAGTCACACTTAGGAAAAGAATTATTCTGGACATTTTTCCCTAGGTAGAGACTAACCCATGGGAAACCACTTGTTCAAGGTACATTAAAAATCAACAA
This sequence comes from Pinus tabuliformis, assembly GCA_031772625.1. Lineage (NCBI taxonomy): Eukaryota > Viridiplantae > Streptophyta > Pinopsida > Pinales > Pinaceae > Pinus > Pinus tabuliformis. The sequence continues at coordinate 142,732,539 of CM062810.1, forward strand.
ATCACAAATTTTCAATTCAATTTAACTTTTGAATAATATATTTTGATATGGCTTTCCAATATTCAAATCTCTGGCCCAGTTACTATTGACAGTTATACAAAATCCCATAAAAATCAATATATGTTCATCTTGTTGCAAAATAAGGTCAAGGCCAAAGGCCAATAACTCAGGAGGTAAATCATAAAATATAATGAATATCAACATTAAGAATAAAATATGTATCGCAAGATTAAACAACTAGAGAAATTTGTCTAAAATCTATTATATTCTTCTACGAGTTACCCATTTATACAAGCAAAACAAAGCATGGAAAATAGAATACGACAACAGCAACAATTGGATGTTGCACTACCCATGGTGTGAGACAAGAAGGAACACTAAATACATGTATGAATCTCTTCCTCCTCGTCATCAAAATCTCTATCTCCCTCTTCATTTGATGATACTCGGAGACCAAGGCCATCCTTGTACTGTACCCAAGCTAGTAGCGTAAAACAATAATACCTAATAATTACTTATTGAGCTAATGTAATAAAGCACTATATCATATAGTACTATGAACCCAATTTGTTGGGTTGGGTTGTGGTTTAACGTAAATTTATAGTTCTTGCCCCAAGTGATGACCCATGTTAAAGCGGATGACCATATATTTCTGAGGTGTGGGTCGTGTTAATGCAGCACCAATGGTTCTATGGTAACGCAGAGAAGTTGTGATTAGTGGTCGTTGATGTTAATGAGATCTTTATGGTTGAAGCTAAGTGTAACTCCTTAGTGACTACAAAATATATACCACTAATTTGCAGTGTCATAGCCAAGGGTTTTCTGGTAGTAAAATTCCTATCGTATAGAGTTTGGCACCCTCTTCAATCAAAAGGGGTTTATCCAACTTAAAAAATAATTTAATATAAATTTTGAATGTTGGTTCACAACACTTACCATTACAAAAGTGATTGAAAAAATTAGATGATAAAAGTAATGATATTATTGAATTAACGTGATTTATAAAATATAAAATACATAAATATAATATTTTTTATATTTAAATAACATTTTCTCCACTTTACTCCTACCAATACCATAAATATAATTCGTTATTTAAAAATTATGATATATACATGATGAAAAGTGTAGCACTCAGTTCCATGATCAACTTAACTAACTATATATATAGATATATATCCATTATCGATTTAAATGATAAAGTTCGTGTTTGTGTTTGTTTTTGTTTCGTTCCCTTTTTTTATATTATTTCTTTAAGATTGTTACTTTAAGATCTTTGCTAATATATTCTCCTAATATAAATAATTGTTCATGACAAGTTCTTGTTCATTACAAAAGTGATTGAAAAAAAATAGATGATAAAAGTAATGATATTATTAAATTATGTGACAAGTAACATTCAAAGGTGTTGCTCATATATTCTCCTTCACTCTCTAATCTTAAACATTTCAAAGGTTTATCACATTTCTTTTCCACCAATACCCTCCATTCTTTGATTTTTTCAAAGACATGATCTTTTTTTTTTTAAGAAATACATACAAGTATACCTAGAAAAATATTTAGTGAAATTCAAGTCAAAATGTACCTTGCACATGGTAGTGATGGTTTGTTTAGGGAATATAGGGCACTCTAGACAAGTTTATTTAAATCTTTGTTATCCAATCTTTCTTGTTTCAAACAATGCTTAGTGATACTTCCCAATCACACACCCTTCACATACATCATCAAAGAAAACAACAACTTTAATAATTAATCTTTATTATAACAATATACACAATTTGAATGTGTGGGTTTTCACAATTATTAATCATGTTGTTGATGCAATACTTATTGATGTACACCGTGTAGAATTTTCCAAAAACTTTGAACTAAAATTTCAAAAAAACTTTATGTGTCCCTAATGATGGGTGGAGTGTCCTCTCAAAGCATCAAAGGTTCCAAAACTCTACAAAGTTTGCGTCTAGAAGAATTACATCAATAACACAACCTATACAATTACCTAATTATCGACAAAATAATCAAAATTACATCATTGTAAATCCATTCATTCAATATGCTTGTACTAATCAACTTAACACGAAATTATTCTATCATTCACTAATGTATATTATTGAATAAATAATTTGATATATATATATAATCCCACATGTTCTCTATAGTCTAGTATGAGAGTGATGTTGTAATGTTGATAAATAAATGTACACATTTAGTATTTATAGCTTTGTTAATAAACCTTACACCACAATACAAGCTTAAGAAAAAATTGCCTCAACAAACTATGACATTTGTGCACTACCAAACTTTAAGTGCCACCTTTGTCTCTTCTTAACATTATTTTACAGTTTTTAAAACTAAAATGAATTTCCAAACATCTTCTCATATATAAATTATTTATAATTACATACCCTCCAAAGCCTAAAACACACATTTATTTTAAAAAATAAATAATAAAAAAATAGTATTGTGGGTGCAACCTTTGCCAGTTCACTGAGATAAAAATATAACGACATTTTTGCACATGACTCAGTCACGGTTTTACTCACTATTCGATCAATTCATGGGGTTCCGAAGACACGCTTGACCAACATTTGCAACTAATTGGTCCCAAGTTCGGGTCCCATTCACATTGCCTCTTGCTTGTTAGCATCACACATTTTTCCTCACATCTCAACATGCTCCCCCTTTGTCAATACAAACTTCCATTAAACACTCTCGGAAAAAGAAATGCGCCTAACTCTGAATTAGTTCCAGTTGAACAAAGAGACGAAAGGCAAGAGCTACAAGGAGATGGCAAGATGGCTGACATCGGCTTTAATTATGTGCTGCATGTTGGGTATGGTTTGCATAGGGACTTCTAGGATTAACGACCCCATAAATACAATAGTCATTCATGTCATGGAGAATCAATGTTTCGACCACATGTTGGGTTGGATGAAGCGGCTCAATCCACAAATTGATGGGGTCACCATCCAAGAGTCGAATCCCATATCCACCAGCGATCCCAATTATGCGAGTCTTTTCTTCAAAGATGAGGTAGAGTATGTGGATCTAAACCCAGGGCACTCGTTTCAGGCCATAAGATAGCAGATTTTTTGTTTCGAGAACACCTCCGTGAATCCTACACCCATGAACGGATTCACCTAATAGGCAACTTCCTTAGGGGGTCACAAAATGTCTTAGATGGTCATGAATGGCTTCAAACCCAAGGTTGTTCCTGTATATAATACTCTGGTAAGTGATTTCATGGTATTCAATCTGTGGTTTGCGTCTGTAGCAGCCTCAACTCAACCCAACATACTATACATCCATTTTGTGGCTTTCCATGGAGCCACTAGGAATATCCCCAAGTTGTTGGCCAACGAATACCCACAGAAAACCATCTTTGAATAAATAGACGAGTCAGGTTTGTCATTCTAGATTTATTACCAAAACATTCTAGCCCCTCTCTTCTACAAAAATCTCAGAAAACTCAATTATATTGGAAATTTCCACTCATACTCCGCTCAATTCAAGGACCATGCCAAGAAAGGGAAGTTGCCCAATTATGTGGTTGTGTAGCAACACTACATGGACACCAAACTCTTCCCCACCAACAACGGCCATCCTTCGCACAATGTAGTCAAGGGCCAGAAATTTGTGAAGGAGGTGTATGAGACACTCAAATATAGCCCTCAGTGGAACGAGACTTTGTTCCTTATAGCTTATGACGAGCACGGAAAATTCTTCGATCATGTTCCCATGCCTGTGAAGGGCGTTCCAAGCCCCAACGACATTATTGATCCCAACCCCTTCTTTTTCAGATTTTACAGGTTAGGGGTTCGAGTACCCACTATTATGATTTATCCATGGATTGACAAATGAATAGGTTTCAACTCTCTCTCATATCTCATCCACCCTTCTCAATTTGCTTTTCTTTTGATCAAAATATTCATCCATAATTTGATTATTTTCCATAAAATAAATTGTTACTGCAATGGTACATGGACCGAACGAACTATATCCATCATCTCAGTTTGAGCATTCATCCATATCTGTAACGGTCAAGAAGTTGTTCAATCTTAAATTCGGTTTCTTGACCAGCAAAGACATGTGGGCTGGAACTTTTGAAGGTGTCGTACAGAAGCACAACAACCCAAGAAAATATTGCCCGGGTACTCTAGGACATAACGTATCTTGTTCTCACCATAACTAATTGTTGATCGAATTAGGCTCCATTAAATCTTTTGCTCAAACTTCGTGACAAATTCGATCTGGTTTTACATGGCATTGCAGAGACAATGACAGACCCTCCAAAGATAAGGTAGAGTAGAGCAAACAAGGAAGCGAAGTTAAACAAGTTTCGGGAGGAACTAGTGCAGTTAGCGGCTCAATTGAACAAAGATTATATCTCAGGAGTTATCGAGAGGAGATTGGGAAGAAGATGAATGTGAGAGAGGCGAACAAATACATGGAGGATTATGTGAAGCATTTCTTTGAGGCAACCTGATTGGCTAAAAGGCTTGGAGTTGATGGTGCATAAACGTCAAGCGCAGAGGAGGAGGGTAGGCGTAAAAATGTGTGCACAAGTGTCACTGGGAGAGAAGTGGCTTGATAGGGATGTCTATTTCTCCCAACCTTAGATTTCATTTCGCAGAAATTGATACCCCCGATGAAGCAATGAAATAGCTCAATAAAGTTTTTGGAATTAAAAATGAAATTAGAGCCCATCAACTCGAAAATGAGTTGCTTACATTGGACCCCAATAATTTTTCTTCCATTGAAGATTTTTTGTCCAAGTTCAAGACCCTTAGACTTCTCGTGGAAGGTGTTAAGGTTAAGAAATAAGATAGTAGCATTATCTATTCCATTCTTCCTAAGTTAGGACCAGCCTACTATGTGTTTGTTTACACCTTCCATTCTACTAGAGAAGCTTTTATTTCTCAAGGACAAGACTACAAGTGCCCCTCTTTTGATGCTTTTTTTATTCTTTAATAAGAGAACAAGAAAAACTCTTACATCTTGGTCTTCATAATATTGGAAACTCTTCTAAGAAATCCTTAGCAGAGCAACAGTAACCAAATTCAAAGAATCCTAAGAAGCAGCATCCTAAAAAAATGGTCCTAAACCAAACAAGGGTCCTAAGCAATTTCAGTCTCAAAATGAAAAATCAACTCAGCATAATGATAAGGAAAATAAAACAAAGGGAAGAAATTGATAAACATTGCAACTTTTATAATCGTGATGGCCACTTAGAATCCAAATGCTTTAAGAAGATGGAAGCCTTGGAAGCAGCAATGAAGAAGCATAACATCCATTTGGAGCACTCTTCAACTTCAACTTCATCTTCAGGAATAACACTTTCTGCATGTGGTTGTCAAGCATCTCAGTCTGGTTATGCATTAAATGTATCTTCTTCTTCTCATTCTCATGACTGGCTCATTGATTCTGAAGCTTCTTATCACATGGCCAAAAACAAAACCATGTTTTCTTCTTTAAATGAGTGTAACACCAGAAATGTATATGTTGGTGATGATAGATCTCTTAGTGTTGTAGGTACTGGAATTATTCATCTAGATAATGGTCAATTTAATGATGTATTATGTGTTCCTACCTTATCCTGCAAGCTACTATCTGTATATCAGATAACTCATTTAGGTGAAAGTAAAATCGTTGAATTTTCACCTCATGATGTTGTAATTAAGGACCTAAGATATCCTAGACAGATTTTAGCTACTAGCATTGTTGATGACTCTACAAGGTTGTATAAGTTTAACAACTTTGGTTCATCAACTCCTCCCTCAGTATTTGTTGCTCATAATGATGAAGTGAGCAAACTTTGGCATGAGTGATTTGGTCACTTAAACTATCGCTCCCTTCAAAATCTATGTAAATAAAATACGGTGACAGGTCTTCCTATGGTATCTTGCAGAGATGGTGTTTGTTTCGGATGTGTACTTGGAAAACATCATTAGGATAGTTTTGAAAAACGTGCCTCTTGGCGTGCCTCGGCCCCTTTAAATCTTGTGCATAGTGATTTATGTGGTCCACTTCCAGTTGTTTCATTCTCTGGCTACAAGTATTTCTTAATTTTCATTGATGATTTTTCTAGACGCACTTGGGTATACTTCTTAAACATCAAGAGTGAAGTTTTTAACATGTTCTTGGCCTTTAAGGCCTTAGTTGAGAAACAATCTGGACATCAAATTCTTAAGCTAAGATCTGATAATGGCGGATAATATGTTACCAACAAATTCATCAACTTTTTCACTGAGCATGGAATTCAATTGCAACATATTGTTCCATATACTCCATAGCAAAATGGTGTAGCTGAAAGGAAGAATCGCACCTTAAAGGAAATGGCTAATTATATGCTTCAATATAAAGGACTTAGTCTTAATTTTTGGGCAGAAGAAATTAACTGTGCAAATTACATAGTAAATTGCATTCCTACTAAGGTTTTAAAGAATATCACTCCAAAAGAAGCATGGAGCTCAATTAAACCAGATGTAAGTCATTTTCATGTTTTTGGAAGTGAAGCATGGGCCCATATTCCAGATGAGAAACATAAAGCTTTAGAACCTAAGAGTAAAAAATGTATTTTTATCGGATATTATGAAGATGTCAAAAGATATATACTTCTTCAACCTAAATCCAAAAATGTTATCATTAGAAGAGATGTAAAGTTTGTTGAAAATATATCAGCCTACAAGCCTAGTTCGGCGGATGTGCCACCTCTCTCTATCCGGTCTACTTCTAAAAATATTTCTTCTTTAGATGATGACATAGAGGATGACAATCCTCCCCCACCTTCTCGGGATCATCCTTCAACTCCTCAGCTTCCAAAATGGGGCCGCGCTACTTGGGATGCAGCAGGTGCTTTTGTACGTGATCCTACAGATCAACGTCGTACACATTCTCAGTTTGATAGAGCCTCTTCTTTACTGGCTTAAGCTTCAATGAATTATGATCCTGACACCTTTGCAGAATCTTCAGGCCATCCAGATTGGGACGTGGCTATGAATGAAGAATATTGTTCACTATTGGCAAATGATACATGGGATCTTGTTCCTCTTCCAAAGGGATGAAAAATTGTTAGATGCAAATGGGTTTACAGAACCAAGTTTGGACCAGATGGAAAAGTTGATAAACATAAAGCTCGTCTTGTTGCTAAGGGTTTTTCACAAGTCGAAGGCATTAATTATATTGAAACCTTCTCCTCTGTTGTCAAAATGAACTCTATATGCCTTGTTCTTTCCCTTGCTGCCTCTTTCAAGTGGGAAGTCCATCACATGGATGTTAAATCCGCCTTCTTGCATGGGGACTTGCATGAAGAAATATATATTGAACAACCTCTTGGCTTTATACAAATAAACTCCAGCCTTGTATGTCGACTTAAGAAATCCCTTTATGGTCTCAAGCAGGCCCCTCGGGGTTGGTATGCCAAAATGGATAGCTTTCTTTTAGATACTGGCTTTTCTAGGTGTCATTCTGACAATATTGTCTACACCAAGAAAGTGGGTAAGTCTCTTATCATTCTTGTTTTTTATGTTGATGATCTTATCCTTACTGGTAGTGATCCCAACCTTATAAACCATGTGAAGTTCAGCCTTAAAAAAAATTTGAAATGACAGACTTAGGACATGGTGGGCCCCAGTATTGTAGCAATAATGCTGCAACTCCTGGGACTCCCTTCTTTACTTTTATCAACCCGGTAGTTCGTAACAAAATTGGAAGCGACGGTGCTGTATGCACAAGTACTAGCTCTTGGCGCAGCTGTCACTTGGTCAGCTGGCACAAGTCCGCTAGGGGCTTAAGCCAACTTCTATGAGCTCTTAGAAGAAGCTTTTTAACTGATGGATGGAAGCTAACTCAAAGGAAGTTGATCTACTTGCAGAAAGAAACTGAAAGCCAAAAAGTAACATAAACCCTAGCAAACCCTAATTCTACCAGCTAGTCCTACTGATGTAGTGGAGAGAATGAAAACTATTAAAAGAGATGCCATTACTTCTATGAAGGTAAAATGCACATGTCTAGGCTACCTCTATCTGAAGGAAACATCTTTTTGTATTTTCAAATAAGTTATCAGAATTATCATGCATGTGTTTTAACTGGCTTTTTACTGTGCAGGGGTGGATCAAGGAAGAGAAATGCTTGGAAAAGGTTGGGAAGGTTCAGAGAGGGTCTAAGGAGTCCCTAACACCCTTCCGGAGAGTTTCACAAAGTTTGGCTATCCAGCAACCTCATTTGTGAGCTTCTACAGGAAGTCTGCAGGGGTTCTACAAGATGTTTCAGGGATTTCTACAGGATGTTCAGAAATTTCTACAAGATGTTCTAAAATTGGATTTTGGAGGATGGGTGAGTGAGAGAAGATGCATGAATGGATAGGGAGGTAGGGTAGGGGCCTGAAATGACCCAGTGACTGATGGATGAAGTGATGAGAGGGTGTGGAAAGCTGACTTGACTTAAAGAAGGCTAAGACAATGGAAGAGCAAGAAGGTAGGGTTACGTGGGCAGAAGAATAGTTGTGAGACGAGGAACCTAACTAGGAGATGGAGCAGCTGGCCTGGATGAAGCTTAGGTGGATGAGAGAGTGATGGAGATGCCATGCACGGTGTACACTCAATCGAATCAACCAAGTCCTGCACATAATCAAAATCTTAGCTAACCTATCCTAACTGTCAACGAAACAAATGAACAACAGCTTTATTTATAAAGAGAACCATGTACAGCACTTAAGCAAAGAAACATCTCAAAAGGTCTGAACGCATGACTAACTTCTACAAATGAAGACATTACACCAAAGATTGCATGGTCAAGCAAACTAGTGTTTTTGTTGGGCAGCACTGTTTCTGCAATTCCAGCCCCTGATCCAATAAGGGAGAGGTGAAACTGAGAGTGTGGACAACCCCTTTTCCTGGAGCTTTATCGATTATTATCCTACCAATCTATTCTACACATCTGAAGCAATTCTATTCCTCAACAGTGACCTATTTAACCAACACAACTAAATCTTGCTCAACAGAACCACGTTTCAAATGCATAAAAGGAAAATCACAATGCATAAAGAAAAGATAACAATACAAAGAAGGAGGCCCTAGGCTCTCAGGTTGGGCCCAACCCCGAGAGCTATGGCTCCTATAGAAAACTCAAAGCTGATATCAAATCTGACTGCTTCTCATTATCAAAAAATAATCTTAAGTCAAGAGTTATGCCAACAATGGCTACAAGAGAACAAAATGGAGCTAGCAGCACTGTAGTGCAAAGTATGCAAGAGTTTCCCAAAAGTCCCTCACGAAGGCTGAGGCCTTAACATTTATACACCACGAGGCCCTAGCTGGCCTCCTAAATCTATGGGACTTGGCTGCCCAAACTGTGAGTGAACAACTCCTTCCAAAAATCTGTTTGGCTGCCTTCTAGATCTGGTTTTGGTGGCCTTTGGAGCTTGGAGTTGGGGGTGAAGATCCCGAGGGAGGCTATTTAATGCCATAGACAACCCCCCCTACGAATCCTCAACCCAAGCTTGGCTGTCTCCTAGCCCATGACTGCTCGGTTTTGCTCCAACATGTGTCAAAAAACCTGAAATGAGCACGTGTTAGCCACCTAGGAAGAGTGACTACCCTTATTCGTACAAATGACATAAACATACTAAAAAATAATGCATAAGTTATGAAAAATGAAGGATTGAACAAGGATAATTAGGCCAAATGAGCCCAAAATGTTACCAAATTTGGGGCTCATCATCACCCCCCTGCTAAAATGATTGCTCATCCCTGAGCAACTAGTCCAGCTCCTCGTCTTTCATTGCTTTAATCGCCACTCTCACATCCCAGGCTTCTGAAGTAGTATCCTCCTCACTGTCATGGAACCCGGCCTTCTTTTCTACCTCTTCCCATTGCTTATGCTCTTCTTTTTCTGTGCTTCCTTCTACCAATCCCAAAAGCAAAGGTGGGCTTAGCTTGAGGCTGATCCAGCTGGCCTGGAGGTTCTGCATGGACTTCTTGTAGAGAGGCACCCATGCCAGGGCGTCCCTCATTCTAGTTGGAGTGTGATATTCCCTGATTTTGAGACTGTGGGACAATGTGTTCCACCTACGGGTGCAAGCATGAACATAATTGTCCCCTAATAATCGATCCATATCCTCGAAGTGTGCTATAGCCTGAGCCTGCTGATCCATGTATTTTAATAAAGCCTGAGAGTTGGTTGCTAGGTGCTGGTGGGCTGATATCAATGCAATGGGGTCCCCTGGCTCTGCTCTAATCAGCAGTGGTTCATGTAACTCTCGGTTCATAACATCTTTGATCTCTGTCGCTCTCTTTTCTTCGTGGTTTAACCATGAGGTTAATGCCATCAGCTGCATATCTACCATGACTATGTTGGGGTCCCATGAAGTTACATTTGGAAGGGCCAAATTATGGAGGTAGAACTCTGATAGCTTGGCCTTGTCCTCTGTTGAGTTGTTGTTGCATAAATCTGTGAACTGCTGGGGGTTTTGGATTTGGGAGATACCCCTCTGTGCCAATGCATTAATTTGGAATTGCAACCACTGGTCCCGTAGGTAGAGGCCATAAGATTTGGCTGGCTGTCTACATTGCAGAGCATCCATAGCCCAACTGGCCATGCAGGCCAGTTGTGCCTCTTTTTCTTGCACCTGTTGTTTGAGAGCTTGTATCTCTATGTTTGCTTGCAATTCTCTTTCCTGTAGTTGCTGGTTTAGTTCCTCAAGATTAGCTTGCATTCCTTCTTTGCCTTGAGGTTCTGCTGTAGTGTCCTCTGATGTTGTGCCCCTTTCTTTCCTCTGTCCTTGTAGCTGCAGTTTGAGCTTCTCATTCTCTTCCTGTAGAAATACTCGCTGGAAGTTTCCCACATGTTTTGCCATAGCCAATTCTCTTCTTGCCTCCTTGAGTTGTTCCTCCAAGGGGCCTATATCTGCTACTCCTTTAGATTTAGCTATCCTCATCCATGTGTGGGTCCTCACTCTTTCTTCCTCCAGTGCAAAGAAAAGCGGCACTATGAATTTCTGTGGAATAATTTTCCCAGCCTCCAAAAAGTTATAGTAAGAGCTCAAGCTGGGCTAGGGGCTAGGTTCCATAATGTGCTCTACCTCTTCTTCCCTTTGTGGTGATTTGGCTACCTCCCCCTCCATTCTTTCGGTCTCCTTGAGCCTGGCCAATGTTTCCTATAGAACGGCTTCAACATCTTGTAGAGGGGTTTTTGAAGCTAACATTTCCATTCTCTCCCTCTAGGTAGTTTTCTTCGGGCTCCCCCGCTCATAAGTGACTGATACTTTGGAGGGGGGCTTCTCCTTTGGCGAGGTAGGGGTGTCTTCAATGGTAATTGGGTCTTTAGATGGAGGTTGGGGCCTACCGTTTTAATTCTTACACTCCTCCTTGCTTTGAAATACAGAGGAGTCTCCCTCTTTCGTTTTTCCTTTGGCTTGGGAGAGGTACTTAGGGTGGCCAGCACAGCTGCTGCCTCCCTAGCAAGAATTTCAACCGTTTTCTCCTTCTGTTTTCCTTTCTCAAGACTTCCTGTAGAAAGCCTTGTAGTGGCTGATTTCTGGCTTCCTGTAGAAGCCGTTTTTAACCTTCCTGTAGAAATAGACGGCACCGTTTTAGCCTGCTTGGCTGAGGGTGCTTTTTCTTTTAACTTTGCTGAGGCTGCCTTAGAGGTGCCCTCACTGACGTGGACTTTTTCAGTCCTTTCCACCCTTCTCTGTAGTCTTTTCTCCCTGGGTGTTGGTGTGGTTTTGTCACCCTCTGTTTTGGCAGCTTGGTTTTTCTCTTGTTTTCCCTTTTGTTCTTTCTTTGGTGTTTTGGCCAGGGTTTCTTGGCCTTTACCTTTCTTCTTTGCTTGAGTGTGTTCCTTCTCCTCGCTGCTGGAGGAGGTGAGCTCCTCAGCCAAAATTCAGATGTCATCATCCTTAGTCAAATTTCGAAAGGTTTCCCAAGAGAGAGGGACGGTGTACGTGTGGAGTGCATCTTCCACGAGGAGCTTAATGAGCCCATGATGGGCTATCTGGTCTGGCGTTCCCTCTCTCAATTTGGTGGCACACTCAGTCATGGATTGCAGGAGGAAGTAAGGAATGCTCAACTTTTTCTTTGAGGGTAGGTCCATTTGGTGCCTGAGTTCTGTGAGCAACCAGAAATGATATCCATACACGATGCTAAATCGCCCTTCGCACGTAATATACTTCATAATCTGGAGGCTGACCTCACTCCAGAACGGTTGTAGGCTGGTTCTTCGAACTCCGTTCTTGTCCTCTGAGAATTGTTCCTCTGGCAAGAAGAACTCCTTCTTAGCTTTATGACCCAGTTTTCTCTCCTCCTTATCCCAAGGTACCCCCATCAGTAGATCAGTTACTCTGCTAATGAACTGTGGGGTGAGTCTGAGGGTCAATCCTCTGAAGTTGACAATGGCCAATGTCTTTGACTTTGGCTTCAAGGATCGCAGGAATTCTTCTGCAACCTCGTCATCGTGACCTTGAAGCTTGTCACAGAATGACATCCATCGTGCACGAGAAAACAGGTCCACCACCTCAGGGGTTTCCCGTAACTTCTTTGAGTCTGTAGGCTCTTTTCTAATGAACCCTCCCGGCATGGTAAAAACTTGCTTTGTTGTCCTGAGCTTGCCTGCTCGTATACAGAAGTGGATCTTTGGGATTTCCTTAGACAGAGCGCAGAGCTATGCCTCTGTTATGCACACAGCTTATAAAATTCACAACTTTCTACGAGTGAGCCTTAACAGTGGCTCAATTATAAATCAAACCCTGGATAAAATCCTGCATACACACTACGACGACAATTCTCATGCAACAATAAGAAAATGCTTGGAAATTCATGCATAGACTTTAATTCACGATTTCCTACCCCTTCAACACGTCGACTTCACCACCTTTCGAACCAATTGCATGGGAGAACTATGTTCAGGCTTACCTCATTCCAGAATTTCCACCTTCGACGTGAACCGTCCAAATTCCTCCGTAATGTTGAGCTTCCTATAGCACAGCTTCCTGTAGAAGTCGGGCACGGATTCTGGGGAGCGCTTCAGTGGTTCTGGACCTTCTGTGCAGCAACAGGACATTGGAACAGGCCGAGAACTCGGATTAACAGCCTTCAGAGAATTTAGGATGCGTACTCGGCTGCAAAACGGTTGAGAATAAATGAGTGCAGTGCGCCATACGTGATTTAGCCGGCGGATTTGAATTTCTGCGGAATTCGTGGCGCGGGGGTGAGCTGTCCCCGTTGGCCGACGTCACCTGCTATCATTCCGCTGCATGTATGTCTGACCGCTGAATCCTTCCCTGTATATCTACTGCCGCCATTCCTGTTAGATCGCCGCTTCTCTCGGACTGGACGCTTCCCACGTGTCCATTTCTTGTCTTGTCGACATAACCAAAGCCTTTCGGATCCGACGAGGCCGTCAGGCTGGTTGTGGTGGCCCGTTGAATGGCTACACGACTTGTTCAATCCATTCATTTCCATAGTTACACACATTTTAGAGCATCGCTTATGTAATTTGACGAAATAGGGTGAGGCACTTACCTGTGCGGCCGTGGACATGATTTTTCTCATGCTTCAGGACGAGGGGTGATGGATCTGCTTGCTGCTGCTTCGTGCAGGCACGGGAGCTCCTCTTCATTGACTACTGCTGGTTGCGAGATCGGTTTCCTGGCTGTGGATGGTGCATGCGCCGGCTTCATGAGTTGCAGGTTCCTTCATGGTGTGTGCTCTATCCTGTAGTCGTTTCTCCTCTTGGGGTGCATGCCGAAATAGTGGAGTCACGTACACAGGTGCAGGGTCCTTAGATTGCCTTGAAAGGTAAAGCGTTGAGCCTCTGCATGCTTTATTTCCCAATTAAAAATATTTTTTCTGAGAGTCCAATGTTCTGGTATGACTGTGCAGGTATTTCAATCATATGGCAGCAATGGTGGTGAAAGGAGGCGACAGCAGTGGGGGATGGAGAAAAAAAAATTGGTTGCATGCCTCCTCATCAGACTTTGAGGTTCAAATTATTTTACATAGTCGGTCCTGGCCCGTCCAAAGGTTCTACAGGATGTTTCCTGTAGAAATACAGAACTTCCTGTAGAAAGTCATGTAGCTTCCTGTAGAAGGCTAAACTATGACCAGATTGCGCCCAAACCTTGGAAGAGATGAGTGTTTATGGAGGGAGTGCTGGTGAGATCGCCTGGTAGCATGGTAGGGGCCCTTGTCCTTGAGTTGAGAGGCCTCCTTTTTGCATGGAATACCTGCAACCTGCATCAATTTCCAAAGATTAAGCCTGTTTTTCTGTTTCTGCCTCCTTCTTTTTCTTTTTTCTCTTCTTCTTTTTCTCTTTTTTTTTTTAAGAGACAGTAGGGGTGCCTCAATGAGGTTTTCACCCCTACTATCTGCCTTGGGCGCCTCAGAGAGGTTTTCACCCAAGGGTCTTTTTATTCCAATTCTTTTTCAGAGAGACAACAGGGGCGCCTCAATGAGGTTTTCACCCCTACCATCTGCCTTGGGTGCCTCAGAAAGGTTTTCACCCAAGGATCTTTTTTTAATTAATTAATTTACTTTTTTATTTTTTTATGATGCTCAGGGTATGCCCAAAACAGAGGCAGAACCCTTCTCTATGACCAGCACTGATTTTTCCACAGTTTTGATTAATTCCTGCCTCGAAAGAGGTTTCCTGTAGATCTTTAGTCAATGCCCATTGACGAGCATGGGGATGGCTTCCTCATCAATGGTCCGAATAAGAACAGACCCATTGTCATTACACTTCTCCACTGCATATGGTCCTAGCCATCTTGTCCTCAGCTTCCCCTTGAAATCCTTATGTCTGGAATCATACAACAACGCCCAATCTCCCTGTTGGAATTGTTTTTCATTGAGGTGCCGGTCATGCCATATCTTCCTCTGAAGTTGAACTACTTCTGAGTGGAGAAGGGCCTGCATTCGGTGTTCATCTAGCCCATTCAGCTGCAATAACCTTTCTTGTTGGGCATGGCTGAGATCTAGGTCCAGCTGAGCTGCCATCCTCAATGTGTTGTACTCGAACTCAATTAACAGCAAAGCTCTCTTCCCATAGACCAGTTCATAAGGTGTGAAGCCGGTTGTGGTCTTGCAAGTGGTGTTGTAAGCCCAAGTGGCCTCAACTAGGTGATCTGCGCAATCCTTTCTGCTGCTGCTCACCACCTTAGTCAAAATCCCTTCTAATGCTCTATTGGTGACTTCCACCTGCCCATTTGCTTGAGGATGATATGGGTTGGAAGTCCTATGCTTGATCTTGTGATGAGCAAGCAAGTCTTCAATTAAGTTGGAGGTGAACTGGCTTCCTTGATCGGTGACTAACTCTCTTGGGTAGCCAAATTTGCAGAAGATGTTTTCTCTTAAAAACTCAGCCACCTTTTCTTCTGTCGCTGCTTTGATTGCCTTGGTTTCCGCCCACTTTGTCAGATATTTTGTGCACACAATGATGTAAGACCTTTGCCTTGAAGGAGGATTGATAGGACCCACAAAATCCATACCCCACTTCTCATCAAGAGTCACTTGAGGTTGGAGAGGCATTTCGTCCCTTGGAGTTGGCTTCCCCATCCTTTGGCATCGGTAACATTGGCTGATATATCTCTTGACATCTTGATGAAGCGTGGGCCAATAGTAGCCTGCCTGTAGAATTTTGAAGGTAGTCCTCTTGGCTGCAAAATGTCCTCCACAAGGCCCATCATGACAGGTTAGGAGGATGTCAAAGACTTCCTCCTCCCTTACACAACGCCTTAAGATCCGATCGGGGCCAAGTTTGAACAGGTTGCCCCCGATCCAAGTGAATGAGTCGCTTTTCCTCACAATTCTGCTTTTCTCTTTTGAAGATAGATGCGGAGGGAACTGTACTGAGACCAGATAGTTTGCTATATTAGCAAACCATGGAGAGAGTACTGAGATAGCAAACAGATGTTCATCTGGCATCTAGTCATCCACTGTTCCATCTTCACATGCAGGTAAATCCAATCTAGACAAGAAGTCAGCAACAACATTTTCTTTACCTGGTTTGTCAACGATAGTCAAATCAAACTGCTGCAACAAAAGTAACCATCTAATAATACGAGCATTCACATCTGGTTTATTCATTAAATATCTAATTGCAGCGTGATCAATATGTACAAATGTTTGATAGCTAGTGATGTAGTGTCGGAACTTGTTCAGGGCATGGACCACGGCCAAGAACTCTTTCTCAGTTACAATATAATTCATTTATGCCTTGGATAAGTTTTTGCTGACAAAGTATATGGCATATGGGAGTTTTTGTTCAACCTGTCCTAAGGCTGCCCCTATGGCTTTGTTCGAGGCATCAGTGTGGATGTGGAAAGGTAGGGCCCAGTTTGGACCTCTCAATATCGGGGCGGACACCAACTTATCCTTTAATTCATTCAGAGCCCTTTGATAGTCGTCTGTCCATTTGAACTCTACATCTTTTGCTAAGAGGCCAAACAGTGGCAAGGCTAGCTTACTGAAGTCTTTAATAAATCTTCTATAATATCCTGCTAAGCCTAAGAAACTCCGAACATCTCTTACCTTCTGAGGAGGTGGAACCTTTTTTATGAGAGCAATTTTATTAGGATCCACCTGCAATCCTTGGCGAGAAATGGTATGTCCTAGCACGGTCCCTTCAGTCATCAGGAATTCACATTTTTCAGGACTAAGGGACAGGTTCATCTCAATGCACTTGGTTATAACTTTTCCCAGATTGGACAATGCTTCCCGGAAGTTGGACCCATAAGGAGTGAAGTCATCCATATAGATTTCCACCGAATCATGGACCAGCTCAGAAAAGATGCTCAATACTGCTCTTTGGAAAGTGGCAGGAGCATTGCATAGCCCAAAGGGAAGGACTCGGTAAGCAAAGGTACCCCAAGGACAAGTGAAGGTGGTCTTATCTTGGTCTTCCGGGCTGATTTGGATCTGGTTATACCTACTGAACCCATCTAGGAAAGAGAAAAAACTTCTTCCCCACCAATCCATCCAACACTTGATCTATGAAAGGCAGAGGAAAGTGGTCTTTCTTGGTGGCTTTGTTCAGTTCTCGGTAGTCCACACAGATTCTCCACTTTCCATTTTTCTTGGGTACCAACACCAGAGGGGACACCCACTCGCTATCCGAGATGGGGTAGATGAATCCTGCATCCAACAATTTTTGCAATTCTTCTTTGACAATGTCCTTAAGGGCTAGATTCATTCTCCTCTGAGGTTGCCTGACCGGTTTACAATCTTCTTTGATGTAGATGTGATGGGTACAGACCGAAGGATGGACTCCTTTCATCTCCTTATAGCTCCAAGCAAAAGCATCTAGATGACTGGCCAGCAGACTATACAGCTCTTTTTCCTGGGAAGGAGATAGGGAGGAGCTGATCTTTAACGTTCTCTTGGGGCCAAACTCCACATTTTTTACTCTGGGAGAGATTGGATCGGTCACACAAAGGTCCACTAAGGTGCTGGCTTGAGTATCCTCCACCAATTTCTCTAAGGACAATGCACTGGGAGGCGGATTCTAAATCAAGGTCTTAATCAAATCATCCTCGGTTTGTGGACCTCCCCTGGTGGTTTCTAAGGTGCACAAGGGTGCAGATTACACCTCATCCTCTTCTCCTTCTTCCAACCAAAGTGGTAAGTCATGCTCTAATAGAGGTTGGGCAGGAGGGTATAGGACTAGCTGCTTGGACATAGGACCATTTTTGATGGTCATGTTTCCTGCCCGGCAACTTATGTAAGCATCCGCAGTGGCTAACCAAGGTCTTCCCAAAATAAGGGGGTATCCAGTAAGCTTTGCCTTTGGTTGAAGAACCAAGAAGTCCGCAAGATACTCCCAAGAGTCAACAGAGACCAAGACATCCTCCACAATCCCTTCGGGAGTCACGGTGGAGTGATCTGCCAACTGCAGGACCGTTGAGGTCTTCCTTAAGGAACCCTGAAGGTTGAGTTTGAGCATGGTATCCCTGGTCATCACATTAATGGCAGCCCCTAAATCAATCAAAGTGTGGGGTATGATGGTGCCATTGATGTGGACATCAACTACAGAACTCCCAGGATCCAAATACTTTGGACAGATTACTTGCCCCAACATAAGATCAGAGAGTTGTCCTATGACATTGATGGTTGAGGCATCTCTTTTTCGCCTGCCTAGGTGCCTGAAACACTTTTCCTTAACCAATTTGTTGTATATCGATACATCTTTGATGGCTTGGAGAAGTGGTATTCTCACACACAACTGTTTGAGTTCTCCCAGAAGCTCATTCTCCTCTAGGTCGGGTTGTGTGGTTACTGTTAGTCTCTCAGGAAAGGGTGGAGTGGCCTTGGGTTCACTTTCCTATTTATCTTCCTCGTCCTCTGGGGGAGGAGGTTGGCGATCCGGAAGAGTCTTACCGGATCACAAGTTGATCTCCTGGATCTCCACAGCATAGGTAGGGCATGTTGTTTCCCCAGTATATACCTGTTGGGCCTGTCGATTGTTGGGATTCGGGTTCGGTTGAGGAGGCATTTGGGGTTGTCTTGGAGGAGCAGGAGGTAATGGTTGTGGTTGAGCTGGTGGTGGAGGCAAAATGGCGGGAGGAGTGTTGTACTGGGGCCTCCACCCCGGTTGAGGTGCATTCCACTGAGGCTGTGGCTGGACATGTGAGTGAAACGAATGAGTAGTGGGCTGAGTAGGGTATTGAGGTGGGTAAGACCATGGAGGAGGCATAGACCAGGAAGGATGAGCAGGGGGACCCCAAGAAGGCATAGGAGCAGATTGGTTGGGGCCATAATAAGCTTGGGATGTCCCTTGCATCCCCTGCTGGTAAGGTCTAGGTCCATGTGGCCTCCTTTGGTTGAGGAAGTAAAGAGGTTCAGTGGGTGCCTCAGTTCCTTGGTACATGGCCTTAAACCCAGGTAAGGTTGGGCATTGGTTTGTGGGGTGGTCCTCCTCACAAACGAAACATACCTCTACCGAGTGTAAGGGACACTCGTTCTTAGGGTGCTTCCTTGTACACCTAGGACAGAAGATGGCCAAAGCCCTCTCAGCTTCCGCTTTCTTTTGCTGGATTCAGAATGTATCAAGTTGCATGGCAATGGTCTGTCTCACCTCACTTTTGAGGTCCTCCAGCTGATTAACAAACTCATGCTTGGAGAAAGTAGTACTAGCTGAAAGGGAGTTTCCCCTGCCTCTTTTCCGGGCTGCCCTAGAGGGGTTTCTAAACACAGTCTTTATATCCTCATAAGGTAGTTGGTAAATATCTCCTCCAGCTAGCATGTGAAGGGTATCTAGAAGGTCTTTAGGGACTCCTCGGAGCAGGACCAACTTGAGAGATTCAGGGTCAAGTGTGCACCTGGCCCGTTTATAGCTAAGTTGGAACCTTTCCTCATAATCTTCTAAAGACTCATCATTTCCCATGGTCATCCGAAAGATTTCTCCCTTGGCTTCCTTGGACCTACAGTAGTCCCGGTATTTGGTATTGAAAGCTTGCTGCATCTGAGCCCAAGTGGTGATACTGTTTCCAGGTAAGCCCATGAACCAGCGTAATGCTGCATCCTTGAGGGTAGAGGGAAAGAGTTTCAATTTTTGCTCATCTTCTATATAGTCATAGGTTCGAAAAAGGACAGCAAACTCAAACAGGAAGGTATCAGGGTCTTCAGTAGTCAATCCATGGAAGTGAGGTAAAGCGGAGGGGCTTATGTTTTTCATTTTCATGTCTCCATTGGTCTCTCGGATGGGAAAGGCACCTTCTATTCTCTCATCTTCTCTTCTACCATTTCGGTTTTCAGCCATGGCTTCAGGTGGAGTGTTCTCTAACTCTTCTTCTGTTATAGGATCTTTGTATATCTCAGGAGGCTCACCTATAGGTTCTTCTGGATCACTATCACCAAAGAAGAGAGAAGGGTGACTCAGTGAAGTGGTGGGGGTGTTGGGTAAGAATTTGTCGGTTTTATCTCTGTTCCTACGAGGCATGAAATGGAAAGGCTTTTGATTGCTTTTTGCTTTGTTTCTGGCACCTGCAAAACTGAAAATAGATTGAACTGCAACTAGCTATCTTGCTGAAATGAAAACACGGAATTGAAATGAAAGCAGCAAAGGACTAAGCTATGTTTCTCAAATGAAATTGCAGGAATGAAATGCTAATCTACGCTTGCAGAATTGAAATTGCAGAATTGAAATGCAGTATACACTTGCAGAATTGAAATGCTAATCTATGCGTGCAGAATTGAAATTGCGGAATTGAAATGCTAATCTATGAAAGCAAGAAATATCTACTTTACTTTTGCGGAAATGAAATTGTAGAATGGAAATGAAATAAACTATTTAGCAGAAGGCGAGTGTAGGAAAATAGAAGAAAAGCAACAATCACCAATACTCTGACGCTTCCCCGGCAACGGCGCCAAAAAGATGGTGGGCCCCAGTATTGCAGCAATAATGCTGCAACTCCTGGGACTCCCTTCTTTACTTTTATCAACCCGGTAGTTCGTAACAAACTTGGAAGCAACGGTGCTGTATGCACAAGTACTAGCTCTTGCCGTAGCTGTCACTTGGTCAGCTGGCACAAGTCCGCTAGGGGCTTAAGCCAACTTCTATGAGCTCTTAGAAGAAGCTTTTTAATTGATGGATGGAAGCTAACTCAAAGGAAGCTGATCTACTTGCAGAAAGAAACTGAAAGCCAAAAAGTAACATAAACCCTAGCAAACCCTAATTCTACCAGCTAGTCCTACTGATGCAGAGGAGAGAATGCAAACTATTAAAAGAGATGCCATTACTTCTATGAAGGTAAAATTCACATGTCTAGGCTACCTCTATCTGAAGGAAACATCTTTTTGTATTTTCAAATAAGTTATCAGAATTATCATGCATGTGTTTTAACTGGCTTTTTACTGTGCAGGGGTGGATCAAGGAAGAGAAATGCTTAGAAAAGGTTGGGAAGGTTCAGAGAGGGTCTAAGGAGTCCCTAACACCCTTCCAGAGAGTTTCACAAAGTTTGGCTATCCAGCAACCTCATTTGTGAGCTTCTACAGGAAGTCTGCAGGGATTCTACAGGATGTTTCAGGGATTTCTACAGGATGTTCAGAAATTTCTACAGGATGTTCTAAAATTGGATTTTGGAGGATGGGTGAGTGAGAGAAGATGCATGAATGGATAGGGAGGTAGGGTAGGGGCCTGAAATGACCCAGTGACTGATGGATGAAGTGATGAGAGGGTGTGGAAAGCTGACTTGAATTAAAGAATGCTAAGACAATGGAAGAGCAAGAAGGTAGGGTTACGTGGGCAGAAGAATGGTTGTGAGATGAGGAACCTAACTAGGAGATGGAGCAGCTGGCCTGGACGAAGCTTAGGTGGATGAGAGAGTGATGGAGATGCCCTGCACGGTGTACACTCAACTGAATCAACCAAGTCCTTGTTGGGTGTGGAGCCTGATTATCTTCTATATTCAAAGGTATCGCCACATTGGACCCCAGTTCGAAATGGGGGCGGCAACGCCGCCCGTAAAATATTCGCTGCAGGGGGGGTCCAGGGGGAGGCGGCTGCAACCTTTGGGATCCCCCCCCTGGCGGGGGGTTTCGGGGGCAGCGCCCCCGAAGCTAAAAACAGCTATAAAATTGCCTTGTAAAAGTATAGTAATTTCTAGTCAATTTGAGCTGTTCATTAGGCGGATGATCTGACGGTAGAACTTATGTTTAGTTTAGGGTTTTTTGCCCTAGAAGGCAACCCCTCTCTTTGTATGAGGACATTGTATTTGATGTTGTGTGATAGATGTGTATTCTGTGAGCGGGAATAGAGAGGTGAGACTGTGAGAGAAAACAGAGGATATTACAGCGGATCTGCTGTAGGTTGTGTCTCTTCATTTTGCTGGATAATAGAAAGGAAGGACTGGCTGTTCGGGGTGGACGTAGCCCAAACTAGGTGAACCACGTATATCTGTGTCTCTCTTGTTTTATGCGATTTCTGTGTTTATATTTCTGCAATATTTTATGTGTTCCATTGCTCCATAATATATAATTTTCTAAAAACTGGTATCAGAGCCGAAGGTCTATTTGGCTGATAAACTCACAGGAAAAAAGGGTTCCTGGTTCGAGTGGGAGCAATGGCGGAAGATGGTAAGTTTAGGGTCGAGAAATTTAACGGCCAAAACTTCTCGCTGTGGAAGATGCAGATGGAAGATTATCTGTATCAGAAAGATCTATACCTACCATTGGGCGGAAAATCAAAGATGCCGACGGGTATGACAGACGAAGAATGGAACCTTCTCGATAGAAAGGCACTCGGAACAATACGGTTGTGCCTTGCTGCGTCAGTCACCTTCAACATTTTGAAGGAAACCACGACAGAGGGTTTGATTCAAACGTTGTCGAAACTATATGAAAAACCCTCGGCCTCAAACAAGGTATTTCTTACAAAACGGTTATTTAATATGAAGATGTCGGAAGGTGGATCTGTTGCAGACCATTTAAATGATTTTAATACAGTTACGAGTCAGTTAAGTTCTGTAGGGGTAAACTTTGATGATGAAGTTAGAGCTCTGTTATTCTTGTGCTCATTACCAGAAAGTTGGAATGGTTTGGTAATGGCCATTAGTAACTCCGTTTCTGGATCTAGTACTTTAAAGTTTGATGATGTTGTCGGTGCTATCCTTAGCGAGGAAATGCGACGGAAAAACTCCGGTGAGACATCGGGAAATGCTTTGAGTGTAGAGTCTAGAGGAAGAAAAATGGAAAGAGGAAAGAGCTCAGGATATCGCAGTAAATCAAGGAAAGGCAGATCCAAGTCCAGATCGGGGATAGTGTGCTGGAAATGTGGAAAGAAAGGACACCTAAAGAAAGACTGTAGATCTCGGAAGGGAAAAGAAGGAGATGCACATCAAGAAAACAATCATGAAGCAAATGTGACAGGTGAGGTGTTACAAGATTCTTTGATTCTTTCTTTCGAAAATATTACTGATTCCTGGGTGGTAGATTCAGGGGCTTCATTCCATGCCACAACTGATAAGAAATACTTTCATGACTATGTTCAAGGAGATTTTGGACAAGTTCGTATGGGTGATGATAAACCCTGTAAAATCGTTGGAATGGGTAAGGTTCTTATAAAACAGCAGAATGGAAACCAATGGCTATTAAAGGAGGTAAGGCATGTTCCAGATCTAAAGAAAAATCTGATTTCAACAGGGCAGTTGGCGGTGAAGGTTGTGTGACAACTTTCACAGATAAAGCTTGGAAGGTCACCAAAGGAGCCTTGGAAATAGCAAAAGGCGAAAAGGTTGGTACATTGTATTTATGCAATGGTATTTCTAACTATGTTAATGCTTTAACTTCCAAAGGAGCAGATGCAGCATTATGGCATCATAGGCTCGGACACATGAGTGAAAAGGGGATGAAGATTCTTCACTCAAGGAATTTGTTGCCGGGTTTGAAGAATGTTGATTTGGACTTCTGTGAGAATTTCATTTATGGAAAATAGAAGAGAGTTAGATTTCTCAGAGTTGGGAAAGAAAAGAAGAATGAAAAATTAGAGCTTGCACATACAGATGTATGGGGACCTGCTCAGGTATCATCTCTCGGTGGCTCTCGTTATTATGTTACTTTTATTGATGATGCAACTAGAAAAACTTGGATTTATTGTATTAAGAATAAATCTGATGTATTTGATACTTTCAAGAAATGGAAAGCTTTGGTTGAGATTGAGACAGGAAAGAAATTGAAGTGTCTTAGATCAGACAATGGAGGTGAATATTGCAGCAAAGAGTTTGATAGGTACTGTTCAGAGCATGGAATTCAAAGAGAGAAGACAGTTCCAAGAACACCACAAGAAAATGGTGTGTCAGAAAGGATGAACAGAACAATCATGGAGCGTGCAAGGTGCATGAGATTGCATGCAGGACTGCCTTTACAGTTTTGGGCAGATGTTGTAGATACTGTTGTTTATCTAATAAACAGAGGGCCTTCAAGTTCCTTGGATGGTGGTGTTCCAGAGGAAGCATGGACAGATAAAAAAGTAAACTACTCTATTTTAAAGCCTTTTGGTTGTGAGGCCTTTGTCCATATTGATAAAGAAAATAGAACAAAGTTTGAGGCAAAGTCAAAGAAATGTACCTTTATTGGATATGGTGTTAATGATTTTGGTTATCGCTTATATGATTACGAAAATCACAAAATCATTAGGAGCAGAGATGTAATATTCAATGAAAAGGTCTTGTATAAGAATCAGTTGCAGGAAAAGAAACAGGAAAAGGAAAACAAGGAATATGCAGTTCTTGATGAAATCACTGAAAAAGTAAAGGTGCCTGAAAATAATAATAATAAACAACCACAACAACAACAGGCACCTCAAACACCTGAAAGTGGTGTTAGAAGATCTACCAGGATAATTAGACCCCCTGAACAATACTCTCCTTCATTATATTATTTATTGTTGACTGATTCCGGTGAACCTGAATGTTATGAAGAAGCAATGCAGGTTGAAAGCAAGAAGAAGTGGGAGGTAGCCATGGAAGAAGAGATGGACTCCTTAATGCATAACCAGACTTGGGATTTAGTAAGGTTGCCTGTAGGAAAAACTACATTGAAGAATAAATGGGTTTACAGGCTGAAGGAAGAAGATGGAGGAAAACAGAGGTATAAAGCTAGACTTGTGGTGAAGGGGTTTGCACAGAAGAAAGTTATTGATTTTGATGAAATATTTTCTCCTGTTGTTAAAATGACTTCAATCAGAACTATTTTAAGTCTTGTAGCAGCTGAAGATTTGCATCTTGAGTAGTTAGATGTAAAGACAGCCTTTCTCCATGGGGATTTGGAGGAAGAGATATATATGCAGCAACCACAAGGATATGAGGTGAAAGGGAAGGAGAAACTAGTGTGCAGGTTGAAGAAGAGATTGTATGGCTTAAAACAGGCTCCAAGGCAGTGGTATCTAAAATTTGACAAGTTTATGTCTGAACAAGGTTATACTAGATGTCACTCTGATCATTGTGTTTATTTGAAAAAGCAAAATGATGGCAGCTATATTATATTGTTATTGTATGTAGATGACATGCTTGTTGCAGGATCTAACATGCAGGAAATAAATGTGCTCAAAAGAAAATTGGCAAATTCATTTGCAATGAAGGATTTGGGAGCTGCAAAACAAATCCTTGGTATGAGAATAACTAGAGACAGGAAAAATCGTAAATTAACATTGTCTCAGAATGAGTACATACAAAAGGTGTTGAAAAGATTTAACATGCACAATGCAAAACCAATTAGTACACCTTTTGCTAGCCATTTCAAACTTAGCAAGGAAATGTGCCCAAAGACCCAAGAAGACATGGATTATATGTGTAAAGTTCCATATGCATCAGCAGTTGGAAGCTTAATGTATGCAATGGTCTGCACAAGGCCCGATATTGCACATGCAGTGGGAGTTGTAAGCAGGTACATGAACAATCCAGGAAAGGAACATTGGATGGCAGTGAAATGGATTCTCAGATATTTGAAAGGTACCACAAATCAAGCATTATGCTTTGGTGGTTCAAATATCTGCCTACAAGGATATGTTGATGCAGATATGGCAGGTGACAGAGATAACGGGAGGAGCACTATAGGATATGTATTTACTGTTGGAGGAACAGCTGTTAGTTGGGTTTCAAAAATCCAAAGTGTTGTTGCACTTTCCACAACAGAAGTAGAGTATGTTGCTTCTACAGAGGCTAGTAAATAAATGATTTGGTTACAAAGGTTTATGGGTGAATTGGGAAAGGAGCATGATATGGGCACGCTATACAGTGATAGCCAAAGTTCCATTCATCTTGCAAAGAACTCAGCATTTCATTCCAGGACTAAACACATATAGCTCAAGTACCATTTCATACGATCAGTGTTGGAAGATGGAGAGTTGAAGCTGGAAAAGATACACACTAGCCAGAATCCTGCAGATATGCTAACAAAAGTTGTAACCAGGGAGAAACTGAGAATATGCTCAGTTTCAATTGGTCTTTAAGGATGACGATGAAGATGAGAAATAGCCAGGTCCAAAGAGGAGTCATTGTCCAGCAAATGGAGCAGCGGTGGAGTTGCTACAATCAATCTCCAAGTGGGAGATTGTTGGGTGTGGAGCCTGATTATCTTCTATATTCAAAGGTATCACCACATTGGACCCCAGTTCGAAATGGGGGCGGCAACACCGCCCGTAAAATATTCGCTGCAAGGGGGGTCTAGGGGGAGGTGGCTGCGACCTTTGGGAGCCCCCCCTGGCGGGGGGTTTCGGGGGCAGCGCCCCCGAAGCTAAAAACAGCTGTAAAATTGCCTTGTAAAAGTATAGTAATTTCTAGTCAATCTGGGCCGTTCATTAGGCGGATGATCTAACGCTAGAACTGTGTTTAGTTTAGGGTTTTTTGCCCTAGAAGGCAACCCCTCTCTTTGTATGAGGGCATTGTATTTGATGCTATGTGATAGATGTGTATTCTGTGAGCGGGAATAGAGAGGTGAGACTGTGAGAGAAAACAGAGGATATTACAGTGGACCTGCTGTAGGTTGTGTCTCTTCATTTTGCTGGATAATAGAAAGGAAGGACTGGCTGTTCGGGGTGGACGTAACCCAAACTGGGTGAACCACGTATATCTGTGTCTCTCTTGTTTTATGCGCTTTCTGTGTTTATATTTCTACAATATTTTATGTGTTCCATTGCTCCATAATATATAATTTTCTAACAGTCCTGCACACAATCAAAATCTTATCTAACCTATCCTAACTGTCAACGAAACAAATGAACAACAATTTTATTTATAAAGAGAACCATGTACAGCACTTAAGCAAAGAAACATCTCAAAAGGTTTGAACACATGACTAACTTCGACAAATGAAGACATTACACCAAAGATTGCATGGTCAAGCAAACTAGTGTTTTTGTTGGGCAGCATTGTTTCTGCAATTCCAGCCCCTGATCCAATAAGGGACAGGTGAAACTGAGAGTGTGGACAACCCCTTTTCCTGGAGCTTTATCGATTATTATCCTACCAATCTATTCTACACATCTAAAGCAATTCTATTCCTCAATAGTGACCTATTTAACCAACACAACTAAATCTTGCTCAACAGAACCACGTTTCAAATGCATAAAAGGAAAATCACAATGCATAAAGAAAAGATAACAATACAAAGAAGGAGGCCCTAGGCTCTCAGGTTGGGCCCAACCCCGAGAGCTATGGCTCCTATAGAAAACTCAGAGCTGATATCAAATCTGACTGCTTCTCATTATCAAAAAATAATCATAAGTCAAGAGTTATGCCAACAATGGCTACAAGAGAACAAAATGGAGCTAGCAGCACTGTAGTGCAAAGTATGCAAGAGTTTCCCAAAAGTCCCTCACGAAGGCTGAGGCCTTAACATTTATACACCACGAGGCCCTAGCTGGCCTCCTAAATCTATGGGACTTGGCTGCCCAAACTGTGAGTGAACAGCTCCTTCCAAAAATCTGTTTGGCTGCCTTCTAGATCCGGTTTTGGTGGCCTTTGGAGCTCGGAGTTGGGGGTGAAGATCCCGAGGGAGGCTATTTAATGCCATAGACAACCCCCCTATGAATCCTCAACCCAAGCTTGGCTGTCTCCTAGCCCATGACTGCTTGGTTTTGCTCCAACATGTGTCAAAAAACCTGAAATGAGCACGTATTAGCCACCTAGGAAGAGTGACTACCCTTATTCGTACAAATGACATAAACATACTAAAAAATAATGCATAAGTTATGAAAAATGAAGGATTGAACAAGGATAATTAGGCCAAATGAGCCCAAAATGTTACCAAATTTGGGGCTCATCAGGACACTTGCATTATTTTCTTTGTCTTCAAGTCTTGCAATCCAAAGAAGGTATTTCCCTTTCCCAATCCAAGTATGCTTGTGATCTTCTACACCACTTTCACATGGAAGGTTGTAATCCATCCCCTTCTCCCTTTTAGTCTAGAGCCAAACTTTCAGTCACTTGTTCTTCCCCTAAATTTGATGCAACCTTATACCGTCAGCTTGTTGGAAAACTTTTGTGTCTGACGCATGCTAGTCCTGACCTTTCCTTTGATGTTGGCCTTGTTGCTTGGTTTATGCAAACCCCACATGAAAGTCATTGGAAATAGCTAAAAGAATACTTCGTTATGTTTGAGGTACAATTCAGTTTGGGATTCATTACAGTGCAAAAGCATCTCCTATGTTGGTTGGTTTCATTGATTCTGATTGGGCTAGTGACCCTAATGATTGAAAGTCTACTGCAGGTTATGTTTTCACTCTTGGTTCTGGACCTATTACATGGGCTTGCAAGAAACAAAGTGCCATTTCTCTTTCATCAGCAAAAGTAGATTATCGTGGCATCGTTGAAGCCAGTAAGGAAGCCATGTGGCTTCGTCAGATCCTATCAGAGTTTGGTTTTCAGCAGCAACATCCAACTACACTTTGGTGTGATAATCAAAGTGTCATTAAACTATGCAAAGATCCAGTCCAACATCAGCACAACAAACACATTGAAATACACATGCACTTCATCAAAAATCTCATTCATGACCATGTTCTTGAAGTACAATATTGTTCAACCGAGGATCAAGTTACAGACATCTTTACAAAGGTTCTCACAGAGGCAACGTTTACTAAACTTCGATTTATGGCTGGAGTTCAGGAAGTTGTCACTAATGGGGGATAGGCTCTAATGCCTCCTTCCTTCTCCTATTGTGTCATCTTTATACATGCTTCAATCCTATCCCAATTTGTTCTTAAGGGGGGATGTTAGGATATTCCGACACATAGGAAATAATTAAGTACAACTTGGTCTATTGTATAGTTAGGTAAAGTGTGTTTCTTTAGTATGTATTTTTTGTAACTTGCAATCTGACAGTCACGATATGTTCTAGACATGAAGTGATCAGACGGTTCATTCTCTCCTCGGTATTACCAACACTTGGTCCATGGCTTAACACACGATTGGTCCATGATCTCTATTTAAAGAGCATGGAGGGTCATTTGTTAGGTGATCGTTCATGAGAGAAGATTATGTAATTTTTCTTTCTTTTACATTAATAAATTGTCTAAAGTGGCCGCGTTGGCTGAGGCCATGGACTGTTTCCCTCTTTGAGGGTTTTAACCACGTCAAGAATATTGGTGTATTGATCTGTGATCTGTTTGTGAGTGGTCTCCTTTGGTGTTTTATCTAAGGAACTTACCCTATAAATTCCTACACTATCGGCCTAAATATATGAAGTAATGCATGTGTTAAATTCATTCTATGTCAATACGTGGGATTGGGATGACCACCAAGTTGAAACAAACCTTACATGCCTGCCAATCTCTAGAAAAGTTCAATGGGATCTTACCCTTCAATGGAATTGTTTATTATATATTGTCTATTGTTTATTATATATTATCTAAATTTCATGAGTATTTTGACCAGTTAACTTCATCAAAAGGAAAGTAAATAGTATGTCATGGTATTGTCTAAGTTTTGGAATTTTTGAAAGGAAAGTAAATAGTATGTCAAGTTATTATTTCATTGTTGCACAGTGATATCTAGGATTGGTTCTTATGTATTAGTTTGTTCGTATTGGATAATTTTTTCAATTTTATATAGTTAATATTATTCTTTGATGTCAATTTTCAGGTGACGTCAGCGCGCCTCGGGTCTTCCACTCCAGGTTTCTAGGGTGGACGTCATCTGAGATGTACGATGGACGAGGTTCGGTCAAACAGATTATGCGTACATATCCTCATGGATTTAGTTTGGGTGGGAGTTAATTTTGACTCGCTTTGAGCTTTGGTGTCGTAAACTTGGATTTAATAGTGTTTGTGGACAATGTATTGATGGATTGTCAATAATCACATTTGTAATCAGTCGGACTAGTCTTCTGCAGTTTCGAGCTCTCTTTCTTGTTAAAAGGTTGTGCGTTATTTTCTTGGCATTGTGACCGTCACTAAAGATGGAATTCCCATGTATGTGCCTGCAACCAGGAGCAGACTTGTCATAGGGTGGTAATATAGAGTTCGGGGGAGTGGATTGCTAGAGTCTACCAACGAAAAATTGGTGAGTTTCTAATGATACACCTTTTAATTTGGATCTAAAAGTCACGTTTGATGAGGTTTTTTGAGATATTCCTGCAAGCAAACTCTGGTTTACTTTGTGATTTTATTTCTTAACAAAAAATTATGGAGTTTGTGCGTAAATATGCAAATAATGCCAACGATTCAGTGTTAAATTGAGGTGGAATAGTCTCAATGCAATGTTGCGGGGTCAAGTTTCGATGCTTTGAATGCAATCCTGTGGAAGTAGACAAGTAGAAATTGACCACTACTAAGTTGGAAGTTGGCCCATCTTTCTATTTGCACAATTCATGTGAGCAAGGTACTGACCTGGACTCCCTATCGTCTAGTTTTAAATAGTCGAGGGGTAGGAGTTCTATTGGAATTCAAAATTCAATCTTGTAGCTCTCTTTCGAGTTCAAAGGCTCTGTGTTATTTTCTTGGTGTTGTGGTCGTCACTGAAGCTGGAATTCCCTTGTTTGTGCTTGCAACCAAGAGCAAAGTTGTCATAGGGTGTTAATATAGAGTTCGGGGGAAGCAGATTGCTAGAGTCTACCAATGAAAATATGGTGAGCTTCCAATGATACACCTTTTAATTTGGATATGAAAGTCACGTTTGATGTGGTTTTTTGAGATCTCCCTGCAAGGAAACTTTGGTTTAATTCGTGATTTTATTTCTTAACAAAAAATTATGGATTTTGTGGATAAATATGAAATAAAGTCAATGTTTCAGTGTTAAATCAAGATGGAATAATCTTAATGCAATGTTGCGGGGTCAAGTTTCGATGCTTTGAATGCAATCCTGTAGAGGTAGACCAGTAGAAATTGACCACAACTAAGTCGGAAGTCGGCCCATCTTTCCATTTCCACAAGTCTTATGAGAAAGGTCCCGACCCCGACTCCATATCATCTACTTTGAAATAGTCGGGGATTCGGAGTTCTATTGGAATTCAAAATACAATTTTGTAGGGAAATTTATTTAATAATCAATATAAAAGTTCTATGTTTTTCTGTAACATTTACGACAAGATTTTTCAGGAATTTAACTCTCTAAAATTTGCATAGTTGGGAGTATACCCATCTTTTCAATTTCAGAAGACTCGTGAGCAAGGTGGCGGTCCCAACTCCATATTGTGGTGTTTTAGATAGTCGAGGGGTTGGAGTTATATTGGCATAAACATCTAGCTAGCGAAGAAAATAACTACGAGCTCAGTCGGGCGCGACGCAAAAACACAAGGATGTCTTAAGTATTAAAAAATAATAATAAAATAAGTGTTCACACAAAACTAATATAAATTTATTCAAAATGAAATCTTATAGGGTATTTTGTTTAATAATAAGTATAAAAAATGTATGTTTTCTTATAACATTTACAACAAAATTTTTCAGCGTTTTGATTTCTAAAATTTTCGATGTTGAAAGTTGACCCATCTTTCCATTACCACAAGAGTCGTGAGAAAGTTCTTGACCCCAGTTGCATATCGTGGTATTTTAAATATTCGAGGAGTCGGAATTCTATTTGCATAAATATCTAGCTAGCGAAGAAAATAACCCAAACCTCAGTCGATCCCAACACATAAACATAGGAATTTGTTAATTATTGAACAAAAACAAAAAACAACCATTCACACACAAGGAACAAGAATTTATTCAAAATTCAATCTTGTAGGGGGTTTTGTTTAATAATCAATATAAAAACTCCATGTTTTCCTATAACTTTTACGATGAAAATTTTCAATATTTTTAACTTTTTAAAATTTGTGAAGTTGGAGGTCAGTCCATCTTTGCATGTTCACAAGACCCATGACCGAGGTCTCAGCCTCCTCTCCATATTGTCGTCTTTTAAATAGTTGGGGGGTAAGTGTTTAATTGGCATAAACATCTAGCTGCCGAAGAAAGTAATCCCAACCCCAGTCGGGCCCAACACATAGACACAAGTATATGTTAATTATTGTAAATAAATAAAAATTTCATGCAAAGTGAAAACTATTAAAGCAAAGAAGCATGCTTGCATGTGAAAATATATAAATATTTATAGCGAATTTAGAATTGGCATGTCTAGTTATAAATGTTGCCACACGTAGAAGGCAAGTTAAAATATGGAGTTGTATGGAATTTCAAAGTAGAAATTGAACACAACTAATTGAAATTTATTCAAAATGCAATCTTGTAGGGAACTTTGTTTAATAATTAATATAAAAACTTCATTTTCCCTATAATGTCTGGTTATAAATGTTGGCACATGTCGAAGACAAGTTAAAACATGAAGTTGTATAAAACTGCAAGGTAAGAACTCACCATAACTAATTGAAATTTATTCAAAATGGAATCTTGTATGTAATTTTGTTTAATAATCAATCTAAAAACTCCATGTTTTCCTATAACGTTTATGGCGAAATTTTTTAGCGTTTTAACTTTCTAGAATTTGGGAAGTCGGAAATCAGTCAATCTTTCATTTCCACAAGTCCCTTGGGCAGCGTGCCAACCCCAACTTCAAATCATGGTATTTTAAATAGTTGGGGTGTCGGAGTTCTATTGGCATAAACATTTAGCTAGCGAAGAAAATAAGCCCGACCTCGGTCGAGCCCGATGCATAGACACAAGTATCTACTAGTTATTAAAAAAAACAATTGTTCACATTGGGTTGCAATGATTTTTAAATCCATTATTTCGTGAAAAGTGAAAAATATTAGTCAAATTTAGAGGAATCAGAGAAAGAAATTGAGTATGTTCAAGTATTTATGGATTGAGGAATCACGAGAAGCAAAGAATCATGCTTGCATTTGAAAATATAAAAATATATATAGCAGAGTTACAACTGGTATGTCTGCTTATAAATGTCCCTGCACGCAGAAAACAAGCTAAAATATGAAGTTATATGAAATTTGAAGGTAAAAACTGACCACGAGTAATAGAAATTTATTAAAAATGCAATCTTGTAGCGAATTTTGTTTAATAATCTTGTAACGAATCTTGTAGGCCATTGCCTTTGATTGGAGTCGATTGATAGAACCTTGTCTCCCTTCTTACATGCATTTTAAGATTATGGTAAAGGCTTATGATAAGAATATCCATCACACTAGATGAGGGAGATTTTGTTAGTATTATATCCTCCACTACTTGGCAAGATTTGGGTTCCCCACAGCTTGTGTTCGTCGCTCCGAATCTGTTAGCTTTTAACAGAAGAACCAGTCAACCCTTAGGGATCCTTCCTCAGTTTCTTGTTACCTTGGGAGGAAAAATTGTATGTATTGATGTTATGGTTGTCATGGGCCCTTTTGACTTCAATTTTCTCCTGGGGTGAGACTATGTTTATACTATGAATGTTGTTGTGTCCACACTCTTTTGAGTGATGTTCTTCTTGCATGATGGAAGGATTATGACTATTGATCAACTTTCATTTGTTGGTCCTGATTTGACTGCCAATCATCCTACTTCCCTAAGCGTTCCAAATGTGCAAGTGGTATCTTCCCCACCACAGGTTAATTATGTGGAAACATATCCCATTCACATACCTACTGATGAATATGAGCCTTTCATTATCTTCTCAACTTCTTTCGACCTAGATCCAATAGGTGATATGGTGAATCATTTACTAGGGGCATTAGAGCATGATCTTTCCATTGGATCCTTTGATATGTATCCCTTCTAGAGCGTTGTTCTTCCATCTAATGAGAACCTCTTGGAAGCCATGGTCTCTTGGAGGCCATGATCTGATTTTGGAGCAGAGTTCCTTGTCTTGTGTCAAACTCGTTAAAAAATGAATCAAGGTTCTTTGGAGCATAGTTATTTTTCTTATGTCAAACTCATTAAAATTTGAAACAAGGTCCCATAAGCATAGTTCATTTTCTTCTGTCAAGCTCGGTAAAAAATGAAACAAGGTCCCATGAGTAGTGTTCATTTCCATGTGTCAAGCTCAATAAAAAATGAAACAGATCCCCTTCCAATTCGAGTCTTTGATTAGATCTCGTAAATTCTCAGTCGAGTCTTTCACTTGATCTCATAAAAAAAACTCTATTCCATCCCCTTGTTAGCAATCAGTAGTCTACTTAGGTCAATGAAATGAAGCTTGGGGGGCATGTGCCTAGAATTGAGTCATTATGTTGGGGGCATGCAAACTTATTTCAATCATATTTTTCCTCTACTTCAAGCTTGTGTAAAAATGAAACCCATTTCAAGCATAGCTTCCATGTTTCAAGCTTGTGTAAAAATGAAACCATTCTCGTCCTATATCTCGTGATTGTCATTTTTATCAATCTGTTTCTACCAGATGAGCCTTTGTTTTCTCATTCCATCGTCACCATATGTTTGGTCGATCATACGCTTTCACTTGGTTGTTTTACCCTTTCCTGAGGAATTGTTGCGATGAGTGGTCCTTTTAACCAGCGTCTTGACCTCTACGTATTTTCATCAATTCCATCATGACCAGAACCAGTGGTTATCCTTTTATACCACTCATTCCTCTAGGAGGAGTCCTCTTTATCTCTTTTCAGACTCCCTAAACATGAAAAGATTGTCAAGCACTTGATTTTTGAACTCATTAAAGTAAATGAAAAGATGTCTACTTAGTATAAGTTTAACCCTTTTCTGGACTGAGATAGACTATTTACGAAAAAGGAATACCTTAGTCGAATATGGCTAAGAGGATCTCTTAAGTATCATTTTCTGCGTTTTCGGACTCTGGGATTTCTTTCTGATGCACGTAAGTAGGTAAATTGATTGTTAAAGGTTTGCAAGGACTGATCGTGGACCTTCGCGAAGGTCTGAAGGCTGTTTTAACAAAGTTGTAGTAACGTGCCCTAAGAGTTTATCGATCTACGCGAAGGAAGATCCAAGGCGTTGGAAGACATCACACTAGTCTCTAGATGCAGAAACTTGGTTCTTGCATCCCCCCATACTGCTTCGGGTGAGACTGTAGCCTGTGCTACGCAGGTTGTTTCCAAAAGGGCCAATAGTGTAGGGTTTTGTTGGTTGGCGCAACTAACTCTAAACCTGGGTCAGGACCCCCTAAGCCAACAAATGGTTCCGTTGTCAGGACCGGGATCTGCTTGAAAGAGATGTGTGATGTCGCATCATTGGAACCCGACCAAGAAAGAAATTGAAAAGTGGTTGGACTGGAAAATTCACGAGTTTGCGGTGCAAGAAAATAGGAATTCGTGCATGTCAAAGGAAGATTGGTTGGACAGATATCTGTATACATAGATACATGGAATCTTCTTCTACACCTTCCTAATTGAACTGTACGAGTGGTTATCCAAGTTGACAGACATTCAAGGAAGGTGGAAGCTCGATAGTCCTATAGTGTGGACTCCAAAATCAGTGGGACGACTAGAAGCCTCTGAAAACAAGATCATGTAGGTTGTCCATCATTGGCTCGATCGAGTTCTAGGAGGATTTGTTACAGAATTTGCAGTTGATACCTCAGTCATCTATAGTGAAGATTATTCAAGGGACCACGAGGTAAGTATTTAAGATCATTGAATACTTAGATTAAAATGTTGTTATGTGAAAAACGAGTGATGCCATTACCTTAATGTTCGGAGCTACACGAAGTGGAAGATTCTTTAGAAATTGCGAAGGATCAAGACCAGAGTATAGTCCCTTGATTAGACCTCCTTCAAGTGACGATGAAGGGGTGGGGAAGACTACGCTACAAAGCGTTGTTCAGCTAATCACTCAAGGGATTCCTAGAACAAACCATCCATCCACTCCACCTCCGCCCCCACCTCCACCGCATACACCTTCTCCCATGCCTCCACCTCCACCGCCACCTTTCAACATGGCGAATGTAATGAAGATGTCGATCTTCAAGGCCATAGGAAGTTCTGGTTTGTTGTGAACATTGTATGGACAGCGCAAAAGATTACTGATGACAATATAAAGAAGGCACAATTGGTTACTGCTTTTCAGGATTGCGCGCTAACTTGGTACATTAAGTATTGTTATGATAATCCTCTTGCGACGCTAGCAGAGACTAAGACGACTTTCAACAAAGAGTTTAGTAAACCTAAATCTAACTCATAGTCAGTAATTGGATTTAAAGAGATCATGATGAGGGTCGAAGAAACGCCTTGGGAATTTGATCAGAGGTTGAAATGTCAGATCAGAGAGGCTAACATGTAGATCATAGATAGCCAGCATCGTGAATGGTTTATAGCATCACTTTTCCCCACTTGAGAATTTCTCTGTCACAACAAAAGATAGAAATGTAGGTAGAAGCCTTGGATATCACAATGAGGTTGCATGCATCAACTATTCAGAATATGAACCTAGGAGTACAACATATCCACTCACAGTTAGAAAGCCTACACTTAGAAATATAGAGTTTGAAGAAAGACAAGGAAATTAAGCCAGAAGTACATGCGGAAGTTTGGTGTTTGAAGTGTAAAGGTCGTGGGCACGATAAGGATCAGTGTCCCATGTACGCAAATTATATTACAGGAGTGGGGGCAATTCCCCTAAAACCAGAAGCCCTAGCAGGGCCAAGCATGGGGGTTGCATTATGGTGCGCCATTTGTCAAGTTACTAGGAAACATGTGACGGACAATTTCCATTTACTTCAGAAGTTCGTTCAGACACCCCAGCAATTGTTCTGTAATTTCTGCAAATTTGTGGGCCACGATGAGCGCCATTGTCGAAGCTATGAGCTGATGATGGAAAGAAACCCTACATACCGTATGCAAGTTGAAACTTAGCCTCGAGATCAAGGCACC
The DNA here is from genome assembly GCA_031772625.1 of Pinus tabuliformis. Classification (NCBI taxonomy): domain Eukaryota; kingdom Viridiplantae; phylum Streptophyta; class Pinopsida; order Pinales; family Pinaceae; genus Pinus; species Pinus tabuliformis. The sequence goes on from CM062810.1 coordinate 142,769,237, forward strand.
GGAGAGCGCGCGGAGGTTATTAGGGTCGAGGACGGGGCCGAGGAGGAGGAGGCCCCGGAAAGTCGAAGCACTATGCACGAGACTGCCAGAATTCTACACACCCGTCATGTTACTACTTGAGACAGTTTGACCATACTATAGAAGAATTCCCTGTCCCAATAGCTAAAATGCAAAAGAATAAAACACAGTGATCCGGATTTAAACAGGAACGCAACAAATTATAGAGATAACCATAAACACAGAGATGTAGCGGAAATAATACTTCATTTCATTAATGTAAAATACTGAAATATGCTTATAAACATAAATGGAAATAAACCAACTAGGGTGATCATAGCTTATCTCTGAGAAGAGATGTAGCAGCTACATGCCTCTGAACTGTCTTACAATGAGGCTCGAAGGCCTATTTATTGTTGAGAAACAATGGAAAACCCTAAACATCCAAAAACCTAACCCTATAAGATGAAATGCCAAACTCTGGGCCGCGTTTGGGTAAATTGGTACATCAACTTCCCGGGGTCGTAAGTTTGGCATACGATTTATGTTTGACGCACACAATATCTTGTTAGAAAGATCTATCCAAGAGCTACTACTATGAGAGGAACAACATTCGTCCATGGACCCATGTTGCTCCCAGTTTTCTCAAAAAACGTCGTTTAGGGCCTCAAAACGGCTCTGGAAGTTTAGGACCCGAAAAACTGTTAAAAATAGTAAACTGTTGGCATTATGATGCATGTGTTGTACTTGATGGCAACCCACTCATAGAAGAACAACTCACTTATATATATCTAGATGAATCTACAGAAGAGATATCAGATGTGACAGAATACATGGGATGCAGGACAACTCAAAGGAATCAGATGACAGTTCTCAGTATGACAAGTTAGCTTTACCATCAAGTCCAAAGGGGGAGATTGTTGGCATTATGATACAAGTGTTGTCCTTGATGGCAAGATGACAGATTATAGTGCAACAGGTCAGTAGCAAAGAATTGATGATCATACTACAAAAATGAAGAAAGAAGAGTATATACGCAGGTTCACTATATACCAAGTCGCGTACATATGCATGTTATACGCAGGTTCACTATGTACCAAGTCACATATATACGCAGGTTCGCTATATACCAAGTAGGGTATACACGCAGGTTATACATGTAGGTTCACTATATACAAAGGCACGTATACACGCAGGATTGCTGATCAAAAGTCGTGTATGCGTATGCACGCACTTTCATGCACTGAAAACCGTGTACATGTGAGAAATATTATTTTTGGGTCCGTGATATTTAGACCTATGGTTTTGGTCCTTGGTATTGCATCTGAAGTGTTGAACCCAGGTATTGGATCTCTAGTATTGGTTCTAAATGGTTTTGGACCATGGTATTGAGTAAGGCCTTAGACTATAAAAGGAGAAGAAGATCACTAGGCAAAGGAAATTTTGAGAAGTGATGAATATCTGATGAAGTGTGAGATCTAGTATGCTGGTTATGGGTTTGCGATGCTGTGATTGATCTGAACCAAGGATGCACTCATGTGAATGATGATGAACGATGGATCGAGATCTTAAGGCTTGGAATGTTTTATCATTATATGGTTTGATTATGGATAGACTAGATCTGAATTATTGACGCATGTTTTATGAATGTTATGATCTGGGTATGACTGATGTCTAGAACAGCTATGAATAAATATTTGCAGATCTGTATGCGGGTTGGCTTTGGTGAAAGTGCGTATGTATGTTGGTTTGATTCATCATAGTAGCATATACATTATGAGACATGATATTTGAAGCTGCAGTTGGATCTGGTTATTGTTGCAGAGTTCTGTTGTCTATTCTGTGTTCTAGTGATTGTGTTGTTGATAGGGTTTCAGTGCTTCAGTATTGGGTGATTCAGGGATTGATGATGCAGGTGTAGTTGATGAGTGTTTTGCAGTGGTGATTGATTTTGTGCTTCACTGTTGTTGATGGGTCCAGTATGAAAATTGGATGAAACGTGGCCTTCAGATTATGGTGTTGTGCTTAAGGAGTATCCAGTCTGAAAATTTATGAAACGTGGTACCTAGATACTCTATTTTTTTTATTAGGCCTTAACCAGTCAAAAATGATTCTTGGTCCAATTCTTTAGGAGTTTAGACTAACTTAGGAACCTATCCTTTCCTTGAAAACTCATTAGATCCCTGTAAATTTTTCATAGGTTGTATATTCTTAGACACCAGAGAACAGAAACCCCCAAAACAAACATAAAAATACAAAACAACGAAGTAAGAGAAAAGTTAACTAAGCACATATAGTTCATCACACTTCATAAGTCTACAAACCTCGGTTGATAATTAATGCAAGCAATTTAGGATACTAAATTGACTAAAAATTTTGTCGTCATTGCTAGGGAAGTGTAATTAGGTAACCTCATCTCTTACATTCAAAAGGAAAAAAAATATGCGTAGAGAAAGAGACTCTAGGGGTAGATTTATAGGTAGAGGCAGATGTTCAATTCCTACAACACCACCTACTCCACCAAGACTAAGAAGAGATACACCTCCATCTCAAGCTCATACTCCTAGCTATAGGCCTCATGAAGTTCTAAGGTCAAAAATTTAATCAAGAGGATCTCCTACTTCATCTATTGAGGTAGTCCTAAAGGAGGAAAATCTTGGATATCCAACAAAAGGAGTAGCCTTTTCCACCTCCACAGGGGAACATATTTTAGTTGAAGAATTAAGAATACCTAAGGAGGAAGAAGAAGTAGAACCTCTCTCCCACGTACCATTAATAGAGGAACCAGAGGAAGAGCAATTAACCTTGCAGGTTGAATCTTATACTAACTTTGAAGAAACTGTAATGGCAGAAGAAGGAGAGGATGGAGAATTCACACTGTTTGGAGGAGGAGGAGGTAGAGGAAATAATGGAGAAGGCAGAGGAAATAATGGAGGAGGTAGAGGAAATAGGGAAGTTGATAATTCTTTTGGATTCCCTATAGTTGATGAACAAACAGATGCCACAATGAAAAGTATCTCACCTCCTGTCCTCCCAAACTTTCATGGATTAAAAAGTGAAGACACTGAAACCTTCTTATTTGAATCTAAAGTCTTGTGCAGAACTTATGATTATTTACAAGACTCTCAAAAACTCAAATTATTCCCTTCAACGTTGAAAGGAGATGCTTTAAAGTGGTTCATGGGGTTGGTCACTCAATCCATTAGAACATGGAATGACATGAAGAAAGTGTTTTTGGACAGATATTTGGATTATTGCATGCCCATTCAATCACAAGGATTAAGTGTTCAAAATGATTTAAAGAGAGGATGAAAATTTAGATGATTTAATTGAGAGATTCAACTATAACTTAAAAAGAGCAAAGATGGATAACTTAGATGAAGATACCTTAAAATCCATTCTATTAAAAGCCATTAGAGATGAGTGGATAGATATCCTTAACATGATGGGGAAGGGAGATATGTCTCAACTCCCATTAAGTGACATAGGAGAATTATGTGTTCATCTCTCAAGAGGAAAATCCAAAACTGGGAAAGGTCCAAGAGATCCTTCTCTTGTTAGGGTGAATAAATCTGCAAATGGATCAGTAAGTAGGGCAGAAGTTGGAAACATGCTTGATGATTTTAAAACAGATATTCTAGGGAGCCTTAGTGAACAAATAGACACCCTTAAGTTACAAAACAAGCAGAAAACTGAAATTGATGCTTTGGCTATTTTCTGTCCCAAATGCAGAAAGAAGCATGCTTTAAGAGAATGCCCTTTAGATGCAAAAGTTATAGAGACTTGTGTGATTTGTTTTGAGAATCATGAGACCAAAAATTGTCCTTCAATCCGTGGTCTTAAGGCTGTTTTTCAAGAAGAAACAGTTTCAAATCCAACAGAGTCTCTTTGCTTTGTCTCTAGAAGACTTTGGCAAGGGCAGCAAAATCAGGCTTTTAACAACCAAATGTATATGCAGCCCCCTCCAAATTGGAATTCTTGGCAACAACCTTGGCCTTAATCTCAGTCTCAAACTCAACCTTGGACTCAAGGAATGCATAATCCTTATGGAAGATTCTCTCCATGCTATCAATATCCTCCAGCATATCCAAACTATCCTCCCCAACAAATTCCTCAACAAAATCAACAGCCCCAACTTCAAAACCAAAACCCTCAACTTTCACTGCCATTTCCACAAAGACCAAATCAGTTACCTACCCAACCATTGCCTAACCCCAACAATAAAAATCCTCAGAATACCTACATGGTAGAAGGACAACAATTTCCAACTTACATTATCACTCCATTAGAACTGAATGATGTCCAATTGAGATCTGATAGGGTATTAGAAAGGAAAAAACCTTCTATGGTTATTCAAGAACAAGACAACTCTGAGGAAGATTCTTTGCAGCAAAATAAAAGTTTTGGAGGAACATCTCCTCAAAACCAGAACACTGAAATTGAAAAATAGAAAGAACCAATAAACTCAACTCCAATCATAGAGCAACAACCAGTATCTACTTCTACACCTCCTTTTCCAGAAATATTACAAGTTGATAGAGGGGTAGAAAAGCATATTATGTTGCCTAATTATGATTTTCTATATGAATTTAAAAATGTCTGTATCAAAATCCCTTTGTTACAAGCCATTAAGGAGATTCCAATTCTAGCTAAAACAATAAAAGAGTTGAGCATGAAAAAACCAGGAAGAAAAACAAAAGAAGTAAAAAAAATCCACCTAGCAGGAAAAATAACAGACTTAATGATGGAAAAAATTGCCATACAAAAATATGTAGATCCAGGAAGTCCAGTTGTAAAAACACATATCAATGGATTTGAACTTCCAAATACACTGATTGACTTAGGAGCAACAATAAACATCATGAGCAAACAAACCATGGAACAGCTCAAACTTCCCAATCTTCTCTATACGCCTACATTACTGCAATTGTCAGATAGATCTGTAACCAAACCAGATGGTGTGTTAGAAGATATTTTAGTGTCCTTAGACTCTTGTGAGTGCCTTGTTGATTTTATGACCCTAACCCCAAAGAGCAATCTAGGAGGACATCCACTTATACTAGGAAGACCTTGGCTGGCCACAACTGATGCATTCATTAGCTATAGATATGGTGATATGTATATCTCTGATGGTAACTCAACTAAGAAATTCACTTTATATCCTCGAGCAAAAAAATCATAGAAATAGATGACAAAGAATGGATTGATGATGAAAATTATATTCAGCCTCTCTTTACTATTTCAACCATTAGTGAAGATAGTCAAATCTTGAATACAATGGAAAATTTTGAATCATCTCCAGAATATGAACATGATCAGCTCCAAGAAAGATCTAATATTGAATATTTGTCATCTAGGCAGATGTCTCTTTATTCTATGGAAGAATTTGGTAGCTCTACAGTTGACATCTTTGCAGTGAAAACATTAAACATAAACAATAACTTGGAAAAATTACCATAGGGAAAGCTAATCAAAACTTTACAACAACATTCTTCTGCATATAAATGGGAATACACTGACATGAAAGGAATTAGTCCTAAGACTTGTATACATCACATCTACATTGAGGAAAATTGTAAACCTATTAGACAACCTCAAAGAAGGATGAATCCAAATCTTAGGGAAATTGTGAAAGAAGAGTTGCAAAAATTGTTGAATGTAAATTTCATCTACCCAATTTCAGCTAGTTAGTGGGTTTCTCCTCTAGTGATTGTGCCTAAAAAGAATGGTAAATTGAGGGTATGTATTGATTATAGAGAATTGAACAAAGCTACCCTAAAAGATCATTTTCCTTTGCCCTTTATAGATCAAGTGTTAGATATTTTAGCAGGTAAAAAGTACTCATTTTTTGATGGTTTTAATGGTTACAATCAGATTCAGGTAGCACCTGAAGATCAAGATAAAACCACATTCACCTGCCCATGGGGAACTTATGCCTACCAAGTACTCCCTTTTGGATTATGTAATGCACCTGCAACATTTCAAAGAGCAGTACTAGGATATTTTTATGATCTAATACATGATTGTGTAGAGGTATATATGGATGACTTTACAGTTTATGGGAATACATTTGAGGAAGCATTGGAAAATTTGGAAAAAGTTCTTAAAAGATGTAAGGAAGCAAACCCTTCACTAAGCCATGAAAAATGTTTTATGATGTTTACAGAGGGGATTGTGTTAGGACATCACATTTCAGGAGATGGAATTAAAGTTGATAAATCTAAAGTTGAAGTCATCTCTAAGTTACCAATTCCAAGTTGTCAAAAGCATGTTAGAAGTTTTCTAGGATTCATAGGGTATTATAGAAGATTTATAGAAAATTTCACTAAACTAGCATCACCACTCTTCAAATTGCTCACCAAGGATTGTGAATTCAAATAGAATCCTGATTGTCAGTTGGCATTTGAGACCTTGAAAGCAAAAATTTCTGAGGCACCCATCTTAAGAGGTCCAAATTGGAAACTACTTTTTCATATTTCAACAGATGCTTCAGATACAGCTCTAGGAGTTGTATTAGGACAAAAAGATTTGATCCCTTATGCCATATACTACACAAGAAAGAATTTGACTCCCACTGAGTTAAATTACACTGTAACTGAAAAGGAATTGTTAGTTGTTGTTCATGCTATCAACAAGTTCAGACATTATATAACAGACTATGAAACCTTTGTGCATACATATCACTCTGCAATTCGATACTTAATGAATAAACCAATTACTAATGGCAGAGTTACAAGATGGTTATTACTCTTGCAAGAATTTAATATCATTGTGTTAGATAGACCTGGAAAACAAAATATAGTTGTTGATTTCTTGTCAAGAATTCAAAATATCAAGGATGACACTCCAGTTGAAGATAAATTTCCTGATGAATATCTTTTTGCAGTAACTACTCAAACTCCTTGGTTCGCACATATTGCTAATTATTTAGTCACGGGAAATTTACCTTCACATCTGTTTCCTAAGCAGAAAAGAAAAATCATTCAAACAAGTGCAAATTACTAATGAACTGTATAAAACAGGTCCAGATCCCATGATAAGAAGATGTGTTCGAGAAGATGAAATTCCTGAAATTCTTAAGGCATGCCATGATGAACCTTGTGGTGGACATTTTGCTGACAAAAGGACAGCCTACAAAATCCTCCATTTAGGATATTATTGGTCCTCTATCTTCAGAGATGCCAAAGAGTATGTCAAAAGGTGCGACAGTTGTCAAAGGGTAGGGAAACTTGCTCCTTCAGATGAAATGCCACTACAAACTCAGGTACTCATTGAACCTTTTGAAATGGGCCTTGGATTTTGTTGGACCAATTAATCCTCCATCTAAATAGAAGAAGTATATTTTGGCATGCACTGATATGTCACTAAATGGGTAGAAGATAAAGCATTACCTTTTGCTAATGAGAAATCTATAGTTAATTTTCTTTTTGAGAACATCTTCACTCGTTTTGGTGTTCCAAGAGAAATAGTGACAGATCAAGGATCTCAATTTACATCTAAAATGGTGGAAAGACTTGTAGAAGAATACAAGATAAAACATAGGAAGTCTACTCCCTACCATCCACAAGCAAACGGTTAAGTTGAATCTACCAATAAGGTGATAGAAGGAATTTTCACTAATATTGTACATCTACACAAAAGAGATTGTGCAAAAAGGCTTCCTAAAGCCTTATGGGCCTACAGAACTACATGGAGGAACACAACAGGACATACTTCCTATGAGCTTGTTTATGGGAAGCAAGTCCTGTTCCCTATAAAGTTTCAAATCAGAACCTTCAAGATGGCAGTCCAATTGGGACTGGATTTATGAGAAGCACAGAAACATAGATTGGAGCAACTCAATGAGCTTGATGAAATCAGACAAGATGCAGTTCAAAGAACCAATTTAGTCCAACAGAAAAGGGCTAAATAGCATGATAAGTATATAAACGAGAAGAAGTTTCAGGTAGGAGATTGGGCACTTTTATTCGATTCAAAATTCAAAGATTTTCAAGGGAATTTTCAGACTCATTGGCTTGGGCCATATGAAATTGAAGAAGTCTTTAACAATGGACCAGTGAGAATAAGGACAATAGATGAGAAAAAGGTACCTCTTCTTGTAAATGGTCATCGGTTAAAGATAGATCATAAGCCAATTACAAGGGAGGATTTTGTCAGAATTTCCCAAGATAACACTGAGATGAAGTTGGTGAAGAAGAATTCTTCTTCTCCACCAACTTAGTTTTCCTGTACATATAAGAAAAAAAATGTATAAGTTTGAAAACCAATTCTTCATTGCCTTACTTATACAGGAAATACAGGGTGAAAATCAGAGATTTCTGACATCCTATATTTCCTATTTTTGTTTTTGTAATAAGTAGTGACATAAAGCTACATTCATTTGCAGTGCCTAATCTGCAAATTCATTTCATTTCATGTCATCTCACTTCACTTTCATTCCATTTCACTGTTATATTCCATTTTCCTTTCATTACACTCTGTTTTCATTTTATTTCACATCCATGTTCCATAGCCATATTTTATCTTTGAAATGTTTTGCAGCTAACTCCATTCCACAGCCAATTTGATTCTGCAGCCATAACTCCATTTCGCAGCTTTGTTCCAAATAAATGTTGATTGCAGGGAATTGAAGAATCTTTTTTTTGTTTGAAGACTGATATCCTAAGAAGGGGATCTATAGATCAAGATCAAAGAAAAAAACACAACAAAAAATAAGGTTAAGTTCCAAGAGGTAAAAGTGCAAAAAAATATTTTAAAATAGCAAGGTTAGAACATATAATATGTATAATATGGGAATTCATATGCCTCCATGACAAATCATCATTTTATTTGATTCCCATATCTATCGTATTGCATATCCACCACACCATCCATTCTCTGTCACGTAACGGTACATAATTAAATTCCCTCATTGTTTTTAAGGGTCATTACCACGACGTGACATATTTTTCCACGTCTCTCCAAACCCTCACCATCTACTTATTCCACGCAAACCCATAGTTCTTTTTACCATACTCGCAGTCAATCCATTTCATAAAACCAAGAGAGTAATTATAAATGTTAAGGAATTTTGCGAAGCATAAGACATGGGACTCATTGTCAGGTTAGAACCGGTAGGAGCAAGATATATGGAGGGATATCCACAACTCAAGGAAATGTTGCAGAAGGATGGATGGCTCAAATTCATTGAAAATTTTGATGGTTTTCATATAGAGATCACAAAATATTTTGCTAGATCTTTTGATGGTACAGAAGTAGAAATTGGAGACATTAAGTTTGCAGTAACAGAATCCTTCATAACAGAGGCTACAAAACTTCCAAGACATGGTGAAAGATGGTTCAAAAACAAGGAATTCCACAGTGAATCATGGAAAGTAATCCTCAGGAACCCAGGTATGGATGTCTCTGTTTTTAGAAAAGGAATTCCTATTTCAGCTCTTAAAAGTAAATGGAGAAACATGCTTTTGATATTATAGAAATTTATCACCTGTGAGCAAAGATTCAGATGCATGTATGTCTACCATATACGTTTATGGATGAATTTTCTGGAAAATGGAGAAATCAATCTTCCTTTCTTCACGCTAAATAGTTTGAGAAGGATGGCTTCAAATGTGCAGAAGAAAATAGAATTCATAGACACAAGCATGTACCATCATGGGTTGGTGATACTGATTGAGTTTCATTTAAAAGCAATAGGAGATACCTGGAAGGGTTTCTTCATTAGAAATCATTTTCAGGAAGCACTAGGGTCACCCAAAGAAGATAGTGTTAGAAAAAGCAGAAGGAAGAAGATTGGTATAGTCATTGAAGACAAACCTACGTCTTCATCACAGAAAGATGATGAAAAATTAATATCTGAAGAACTGACAGAAATCGGGGAACAAATCAGAGCAAGAGGAAAGGAAAGAAAAGAGAAAAAAAATCACAAAAAAGAGAGAATGTAAGTCTTCCACAACCTAGAAGAAGCTCTAAACTCTGAGGGTTAGTAAAGAAAACACCATCAAAAGGGACATAGTTCATAAAATTAAAAGAGGAAATCCCAGAAATTTCTCCTGTTAACATATCTTCTGCACACAGTCCTCAAAACTCTCCTGACCATCATTTTGAGGGCAGCCCAAGTAGAGTATCTCTAGGCATAGACCCAGTACAGAAACAAATATATATTATATAAAAACAATGGAGAAGAAAAGTGCTTCAATGAATCCAGAACCCTCTGTTAATCCATAAGAACCTCTAATTGACTCTCTCAAACAGGAAATCTATGAATTAGAGATATTGAACAGGGACATCAAGAAGGAAAATGAAACCCTGAGGGAACAAGGTAAATTGGACAGGGCTATACATGATAATACCATTCTGCATCTTGGACTATGGTATAAGAAAAATAGGAAGTTGAAGAGGAAGAATAGAAGTCTAAATAGAACAGTCATCAACCTTAAATACAGGCTTCTTATGAGGAAACCCAAAATGGTAGTCACTTCAAAGAAGAGCAAAAGAAGAAAATTGGATGTACTAGCAGAAGTGTCCGAGCAAACGCATTAGAGAAGAAAATTCACATTTTTGGAAAATTGCATGAGGACAGGCAATGATTTTGCAGTGGGGGTATGTTGAACCTCAAAATTACCTTCCCCTTAACATTTGTTCTCACCTTTTTCTCTCAATTTCTCACAAAACTACAGATCCAATTAATGATAAATGCTAGATTTTGTCATAGGAAAGCATTAAAATGGTCACCATATTATATTTTCATGTCCTTGCTATTTTAATATATTTTTTCAAATTAGCTATAGAATGCAGCCCATTCTGCATCTAACTATGAGTTCTGTAGCTACTCTCATGGTTTGGCAGGTTACAAGTGTTATATGAAGAACTGAGCCACATGGGCATCTCTAGAATCATCTCTACATGGACTCTATTCTACTCACTCGATCCAAATCGACAGAAAAGCATGCCTAAAATCTTGGTCAAAGATGGAGTCAAACACGTTATCTAGTACTAGTAGGACTCTTGATATTTCATAGTTGATCAAGAGTCTAACGGTTCTGTTGAAGAGTTAATGCGAAGTAAGCCACTGGTAGCTGATCAGGAGTTGAAGAGTTAATGCATATCAAGCCACCTGTAGCTGTTCAGAAGTCTAATATTTACAATTCGAACTAAGCCATTTGTAGCATGTCTTTCTATAAATAGTCATGACAAGATTCATATTAAGCCACTTGTAACAAGATTTTCTCTTAAACAGTTATGTCGTTTTTCTATAAATATTGGTTAAATGAGACCGAGAAGCAGTCAGAAGTAAAGGAAGGATTACAAGATTTTTGTTACAAGACTCTGTTCAGACTTCGTTTTGTTGATAATACAAACTTTGTTTTGTCAATGGTGATTTAAAAGTGCATATTTAGTTAGTTTTTATCTAGCCACATCAGTTGCAGAGGGCCCCTGCACTGAAGGAGGTTTTTACTTGTTGTTTTCATTTTAATTTCTACTAGTTTGTTTTCTGGAAGTCTATTTTCTCTAGTTTTGTCTCATTTCAATTTTGTAACCAATAGTGTAAGGGTAAAAATCACAGGTGTGCAAGTCTTATTCTTCTGAGATATTATATGAGAAATGACTGAATGAACAATGAAGACATGAGAATACACAGTTGTTTTAGCTTCTTACTATTTTTGATTACTCATTTTAGCATAGAACTGTCAATGAGCTGTATTAAGAGATGTTCTCAAAACCATTTCGAAAGGATGACAATTCTAACTTAATTGGTTGAATATCTAATGCATGCAGTGATTGAGTTTACTTAGCATATTGTTAGTTTTACAAATTGTCATCTTTTCCTTTATGTTTCTAGGTCATTACTTAGTTGCATCACTGACATTCCAAAAGATCATTTCAAGGAGATTGATTCTATCATGTTCCAAAATTGAATGGTTGAATGGTAATGAATGCAACTATTGAATTTCTCTTTGCATTAGTATTACTTTTGGTTTTAAGAATTAGACCCATGGATTAGAACTAGATGATAGATTATGACTATTTGGTAGATTAGAACTAAATGGTAGATTAGGACTAATTGGCAGATTAGGACTAAAAGTTATATTAAGACTAAATGATAGATAAGCTAGATACTCTGTTTTTCTGATTAGGCCTTAACCAGTCAAAAATGATTCTTGGTCCAATTCTTTAGGAGTTTAGACTAACTTAGGAACCTATCCTTTCCTTGAAAACTCATTAGATCCCTGTAAATTTCTCATATATTATATATTCTTAGACACCAGAGAACAGAAACCCCAAAAACAAACATAAAAATACAAAACAACGAAGTAAGAGAAAAGTTAACTAAGCACATATAGTGCATCACACTTCATAAGTCTACAAACCTCAGATGATAATTAATGCAAGCAATTTAGGATACTAAATTGACTAAACATTTTGGCGCCATTGCTAGGGAAGTGTAATTAGGTAACCTTATCTCTTACATTCAAAAAAAAAAATATGCGTAGAGAAAGAGACTCTAGGGGTAGATTTATAGCTAGAGGTAGGAGTTCCATTCCTACAACACCGCCTACTCCACCAAGACTAAGAAGAGATACACCTCCATCTCAAGCTCATACTCCTAGCTATAGACCTCATGAAGTTCTAAGGTTAGAAATTCAATCAAGAGGATCTCCTACTTCATCTATTGAGGCAGTCCTAAAGAAGGAAAATCTTGGATCTCCAACAGAAGGAGTAGCCTTATTCACCTCCACAAGGGAACATATTTTAGTTGAAGAATTGAGAATATCTAGTGAGGAAGAAGAAGTAGAACCTCTCTCCCACGTACCATTAATAGAGGAACCAGAGGAAGAGAAATTAACCTTGCAGGTTGAATCTTATACTAACTCTGAAGAAACTATAATGGCAGAAGGAGAGGATGGAGAATTCACACTGTTTGGAGGAGGAGGAGGTAGAGGAAGAGGTAGAGGAAATAATGGAGAAGGCAGAGGAAATAATGGAGGAGGTAGAGGAAATAGGGAAGTTGATAATTCTTTTGGATTCCCTATAGTTGATGAACAAACAGATGCCACAATGAAAAATATCTCACCTTCTGTCCTCCCAAACTTTCATGGATTAAAAAGTGAAGACCCTGAAACCTTCTTATTTGAATTTAAAGTCTTGTGCAGAACTTATGATTATTTACAAGACTCTCAAAAACTCAAATTATTCCCTTCAACGTTGAAAGGAGATGCTTTAAAGTGGTTCATGGGGTTGGTCACTCAATCCATTAGAACATGGAATGACATGAAGAAAGTGTTTTTGGACAGATATTTGGATTATTGCATGCCCATTCAATCACAAGGATTAAGTGTTCAAAATGATTCAAAGAGAGGATGAAAATTTAGACGATTTAATTGAGAGATTCAACTATAACTTAAAAAGAGCAAAGATGGATAACTTAGATGAAGATACCTTAAAATCCATTCTATTAAAAGCCATTAGAGATGAGTGGATAGATATCCTTAACATGATGGGGAAGGGAGATATCTCTCAACTCCCATTAAGTGACATAGGAGAATTATGTGTTCATCTCTCAAGAGGAAAATCCAAAACTGGGAAAGGTCCAAGAGATCCTTCTCTTGTTAGGGTGAATAAATCTGCAACTGGATCAGTAAGTAGGGCAGAAGTTGGAAACATGCTTGATGAATTTAAAACAGATATTCTAGGGAGCCTTAGTGAACAAATAGACACCCTTAAGTTACAAAACAAGCAGAAAACTGAAACTGATGCTCTGGCTATTTTCTGTCCCAAATGCAGAAAGAAGCATGCTTTAAGAGAATGCCCTTTAGATGCAAAAGTTATAGAGACTTGTGTGATTTGTTCAGAGAATCATGAGACCAAAAATTGTCCTTCAATCCCTGGTCTTAAGGCTGTTTTTCAAGAAGAAACAGTTTCAAATCCAACAGAGTCTCTTTGCTTTGTCTCTAGAAGACCTTGGCAAGGGCAGCAAAATCAAGGTTTTAACAACCAAATGTATATGCAGCCCCCTCCAAATTGGAATTCTTGGCAACAACCTTGGCCTCAATCTCAATCTCAAACTCAACCTTGGGCTCAAGGAATGCAGAATCCTTATGGAAGATTCTCTCCATACTATCAATATCCTCCATCATATCCAAACTATCCTCCCCAACAAATTCCTCAACAAAATCAACAGCCCCAACTTCAAAACCAAAACCCTCAACTTTCACTGCCATTTCCACAAAGACCAAATCAATTACCTGCCCAACCATTGCCTAACCCCAACAATAAAAATCCTCATAATACCTACATGGTAGAAGGACAACAATTTCCAACTTACATGATCACTCCATTAGATCTCAATGATGTCCAATTGAGATCTGGTAGGGTATTAGAAAAGAAAAAACCTTATGTGGTTATTCAAGAACAAGACAACTCTGAGGAAGATTCTCTGCAGCAAAATAAAAGTTTTGGAGGAACATCTCCTCAAAACTAGAACACCGAAAATGAAAAATAGAAAGAACCAATAAACTCAACTCCTATCATAGAGCAACAACTAGTATCTACTTCTACACCTCCTTTTCCAGAAAGATTACAAGTTGATAGAGGGGTGGAAAAGCATATTATGTTGCCTAATTATGATTTGCTAGATGAATTGAAAAATGTATGTATCAAAATCCCTTTGTTACATGCCATTAAGGAGATCACAATTCTAGCTAAAACAATAAAAAGAGTTGAGCATGAAGAAACCAGGAAGAAAAACAAAAGAAGTAAAAAGAATCCACCTAGCAGTAAAAATAATAGATATAATGATGGGAAAAATTGCCATACAAAAATATGTAGATCCAGGAAGTACAGTTGTAAAAACACATATCAATGGAGTTGAACTTCCAAATACATTGATTGACTTAGGAGCAACAATAAACATCATGAGCAACCAAACCATGGAACAGCTCAAACTTCTCAATCTTCTTTATACACCTACATTACTGCAATTGGCAGATAGATCTGTAATCAAACCAGATGGTGTGTTAGAAGATATTTCAGTGTCCTTAGACTCTTGGGAGTACCCTGTTGATTTTATGATCCTAACCCCAAATAGAAATCTAGGAGGACATCCACTTATACTACGAAGACCTTGGCTAGCCACAACTGATGCATTCATTAGTTGTAGATCTGGGGATATGTATATCTCTGATGGTAACTCAACTAAGAAATTCACTTTATATCCTCCAGAAAAAAATAATAAAAAAATCACAGAAATAGATGACAAAGAATGGATTGATGATGAAAATGATATTCAGCCTCTCTTTACTATTTCAACCATTAGTGAAGATAGTCAAATCTTGAATACAATGTTAAATTTTGAATCATCTCCAGAATATGAACATGATCAGTTCCATATAATATTGAATATTTGTCATCTAGGCAAATGTCTCTTTATTCTATGGAAGAATTTGGTAGCTCTATAGTTGAAATCTTTCCAGGGAAAACATTAAACATAAACAATAACTTGGAAAAATTACAACAGGAAAAGCTAATCAAAACTTTACAACAACATTCTTTTGCATATGCATGGGAATACACTGACATGAAAGGAATTAGTCCTGAGACTTGTATACATCACATCTACATTGAGGAAAATTGTAAACCTATCAGACAACCTCAAAGAAGGATTGTTAGGACCCCATATTGTCTATTTTTGACCTTATATTTTGTCATAATATTACCCTCTTCAACCCATAGTTGAAAGCCTTTGCTAGTGTTTTGACTTAATCATTCCAAAGGTATACATAACTCTCCTCATTGCTATATGTTTAATTATTCAACACATAATCATGCTATCTTTATAATTGATCCTTGAAGTTGACTAGGTTGCTGAACAATTGTTGAAACTGCCTAAAGTTGGCAGGACCATATTTTGCAGTTGTTGAAATAGCGGAAACAGCACGAACCTCGAAGCTGAAACAGCAAGGGCAGCATGTGAATCTCGAGGAGACAGTTGAGATTTTCGTATCAGATCTGCAACAGCAAAGGAATCCGATCGATTATTGAATAAACGGTTACATTGGTCGTAACGTTCATGATCCACATTACTGTAACAACATTCTGTTAACGGGAACTGATTTCCCTATTTTTGTACAAAGGGTCGAACTAGAATGTATAATGAAAATATTTTGTAATAGATGTCTCCTCTATAAAGAGGAGACATCTACATTAGAGGGGGGGATAGAGAGGATGAACAAGCTGTAACACAGGAATTGTAGTGGAAGGACGAGATTGAATCTTTCCTGTAATATGGTATATTGACAGATGAATAAAGTTCTGTTCTGAGTATTTCGTCTTAGTTTCCATGTCCTGGGGAATCTTATGAGAAGGACAGGGGCCACCTTCATCACAAGATTCACCCATCTTCTTTTTGTTGTGTGTTGTGTGTGATTTTTGTTCATACCTTATTCACGAGTATTGCTTTTGATGATATTTTACTTTTGCTAAGACTCTGTTTTTCTTTTAATCGATTGATGTTGTATATGAGTGCCTCACCAGTAACTAGGATTTACAAAGTGTATTGGCGAACTAGATAACAGAGGCAGGTGCTGAATGTTCCTACTCTGGGGATAGGGTCCTGATCCTTTGTTACAGGACAGCCATCGCTTCCTTTTGCAGATTTATTCTCTTTAATTAATTATCTATTCTTATTCCATTCCTGCAATAGATTATAACTGCTGTAACATAGAGTAAGGGTTTAACAGAGAATGAATTGCTTATACTACAGTTTTTAATGCTATTAAAATCGAGTACATACAGTACGTAGTCACCTTTGAAATAATCAGACTTTCCCGGGTTGACAATTTATGTGGCACTCGACTGTTTAATTAATAAACAATTAAAGTGACCAACATTTTGGCGCCGTTGCCGGGGAAGGCGACCGAAGATTTTAAAAGTATTAACGATTTTCTTTTAGAGATACAGGATGCATGAGAGGACGCAGGAAGGCTAACCTTACAGGCGGCAAGGGCAAAGGAGGAGGAAGAAAAACTTTCATTAACGATATTATTTCAAAAGTTGAGACATCCCAGAGGTTAAGCTCTCGAAGGCCACAGACCCAACACTCTTTCCAAACAGACTATCAGACAGAGGAAGTAGTGGGACTGGAGAGGGTTATAGAACCATCAGAATATACTGAGGAACCGGTGGAAGAAGTCGAAGGACCAGTAGAAAATATTGAGGAGCCAATAGAGGAGACTAAAGTGGAGGAACCAATGCAGGACATTGAAAGTCCAACAGAAAACACCGAAGACCGGGCAAGCGCATCAGGAAAACAACCAATGGAGGATAACAATGAAGGACTTTTCGGTGGAGGTCGTAAAGGAGAAGGAAGGGGAGAGAATTCTCTCTCCACCCTGGAATTCCCTATTGGGGAACTTCCCAGATGAGCAACTCCTATGAAGAATATCCCACTTTCAGCATTACCCAATTTCCATGGTCTATCCTCAGAAGATCCTGATGAGTTTCTTTTTGAATTTGATATATTGTGTAGAAGCTATGACTATGTTAATGCTGCTTATAAATTGAAGTTGTTTCCAGCTACATTAAAAGGGAATGCACTAAGATGGTTTATGAGCTTGGGAGCTCATGTGATTACGACATGGGACCAGATGAAGGAGAAATTTCTGGCCAAATACCAAGATTATTGCCGAACGAGAGAAAGGAAGGAGGAATTATTTAAGATGTTTCAGAAGGAGGACGAAAATCTGGAGAACTTCATGGAAAGACTACAGTATAATTTGCAGCGATCTGATCATCCAAATATGAGTAAGGATATTCTTAAGTCAATACTGCTAAAAGGGGTACGAGATGATTGTTTAGATATGTTGAATATGCTTGGAAAAGGGGATATATCTAAGGAATCATATGATGAGATTGTCAACCTCTGTAAGAGATGTTCAAGAGGAGCAACAAGCAGACCAAAAAGCAAGGATAGTACATACTCAAGAGTCCAGAAATCAGCAAGTGGAGGAGCAACACGGGCCGAAATAGGTAACTTACTTGAAGAATTTAAAACTGAAATGTTAAGCTCTTTTGCTTCACAAATTGATACCTTGCAGGTTAAAAAGAAGTAGGCAGAAGCAGAAGCTGCTCTGGCTATTTTCTACTCTAAATGCAGAGAAAAACACCCACTAAGGGAATGCCCACTGGACAAGGTACCAATTTGCACTATTTGTGAAAAGGACCATGAGACTCAACAATGCCCTTCTTTGCTAGGAATAAAAGCAGCGCTGCAGCCAACTGAAGAAGACGCTGAAGCAGTGTACCTGCTGACACAGAGGAGGCAATGGCAACCACGAGGACAAGGTATGAATTCTAACATGCCATTTAATCGTTGGAATAATCATCCTCCTTTTCAAGCAAATTACCCGCCCTTGAATCAAATGCAGTACCCACCCTTTAATCAAATGAATTTCCCACCCATGCAGCAACCAAATCCTCCTTTTGTTGATCCTACGATATGGAATCCCTGGGCTCTACAGCAATCCTATTTTAATCAATGGAACCCAAATTGGACAACTCAACAGATCCCATTTCCAAACCAATTTCCTCAGTATCAGCAATCTCTCTCCTTACCATCAAATGCTCCACCGAATAATCAGACAATGAGACCCCAGCTGCCTGTACAACCTAACCCCAACCCAAATAACAATAAAGCTCTGCAGGTAATTGATATTCAAAACCAACCTGTTTCCCCTATGCAATGTAATGATATTCATTTACGCTCTGGGAGAATAGTTGAACCCATTATTGATGACATTACTTCTTCTGACTCTGATAAAGAAGAAACTAGAAAAGAAAAGTCATCTAATAACAATGCTGAAACAGTTGAATCATCCTCTAATAAGACTACTGAAGCAGTAGAGCCACCATTCCCTGAACGCCTGGCTCTTACCAAAACACTTGAGCCACTTGCTTTTAATCTTTTAGGAGAACGGCAGAATTTATATGTTAAAATTCCACTCTTACAAGCACTGAGAGATGTACCAATTTATGCTAGAACTGTTAGAGATATTTGCATTAAGAAACCTGGAAGAAAAGCTAAAGATCCCCTCACAATTCATGTGATGGGTGATCTAGCTGCTCTAATGTCAGAAAAAAACCCCCCTGTGAAATATGGTGACCCTGGTCATCCTACGGTCACAATGCAGGTTGGAAAAACTTTTGTTTCTAAAGTTCTAGTAGATATAGGTGCTGCAATAAACATCATGACACTTGAAACCGCACAATTACTACAGTTAAAGAATGTAATTAGGGAAACCCCAACCATTCTAGAGCTAGCTGACCGCTCCACAATCAAACCTGAAGGAGTCATTGAAGACCTGATAATTTCAGTCGAATCTTGGAACTACCCAACTGATTTTTTTGTATTACAAACTAAAACAAAGTTGGGGGGTCATCCATTGATTTTAGGGAGACCTTGGTTGGCTACAGCTGATGCCTTCATCAGCTGTAGATCATGTTCAATGACAATTTCTAATGGATGTGAAACCAAACAGCTTACTCTTTACCCTCATGCTACACCTATGATTAATAATGATAACTCTGTATGGTTAGATTATGAGGATGATGAGACCCAACCCATCTTGAATGTCGGACAAACTTTAACTTTTAAAGATTCAACCGAAGATGAATTAATTAGCAACTTTGTTTATGAACCTTCTTTGGTTAACTCTGAAATACATGATCACTTGACTACAATCTTGGAATCTGAATCTCAGCAAAACCTTAGAACTGAAAATTTATCTCAGACATCAGCTGGTATCTCCTCCAAAGGTATAACAGTAGAAATCGAGCCTGGCAAAACATTAAATATAAACCCTAACCTAACAGATGTTGAAACACAACAGTTAATGAAGCTACTCCGTGAGAATAAAGAAGCATTCGCATGGGATTACACAGATATGAAGGGAATCTCTCCTGAATTATGTACTCATCGTATTTATATTAAAGAAGGATCTCGCCCAGTCTGTCAACCCCAATGACGAATGAATCCCAATTTAAGGGAAATTGTGAAGGAAGAACTTCAAAAATTGTTGAATGCAGGATTTATATATCCTATATCTAATAGTGAATGGGTTTCTCCATTAGTAATTGTACCCAAGAAAAATGGGAAATGGAGAGTGTGTGTAGATTATAGAGCTCTAAATAAGGCCACTCAGAAAGACCATTTCCCCTTACCATTTATTGGTCAGGTACTAGAAAAATTGGCAGGTAAGAGAATCTTTTCCTTTTTGGATGGATTTAGTGGATATAATCAGATCAAGATTGCACCCCAAGATCAGGACAAGACCAATTTTACTAGTCCATGGGGGACTTTTGCCTATAGAGTTCTTCCATTTGGACTATGTAATGCCCTAGCAACATTTCAAAGAGCAGTGATAGGTATTTTTTCTGATATGCTTAATGATTCCTTAGAGATATTTATGGATGACTTTACTCCTTATGGTGTGAATTTTGAAGATGCATTACAGAACCTTGAAAAAGTACTTAAACGATGTATAGAAGCACATCTTGCCTTAAGTACTGAAAAATGCCATATAATGATGAATCAAGGTATTGTATTGGGACACTTCATCTCATTCCTAGGAATTCAAGTTGATCCGGCTAAAGTACAAGTAATTTAGACTCTTCCTATCCCTAAAACACAAACTGATGTAAGAAGTTTTTTAGGACATGTTGGATATTATAGAAGATTTATCAAGGATTTCTCTAAAATAGCTTCTCCTTTGTTTGTGTTACTTATGAAAAATTCTGAATTTAAGTGGACTGATGGTTGTCAAAAAGCATTTAATGAACTTAAACATCAATTGTCTACAGCTCCCATTTTAAGAGGACTTGACTGGGCACTCCCCTTTCATATATCCTCTGATGCTTCAGATACTGCAATTGGAGCTGTCTTGGGTCAAGAAGAAAACAATCTTCCCTATGCTATCTATTTTATTAGTAAAAATATGACCCCTGCTGAACTTAATTATACAGTTACCGAGAAAGAATTCTTAGCAGTCATTTATGCTATTAATAAGTTTCGACATTATATTACCGGTTACACTACTTTTGTTCATACTGATCACTCGGCCATTAAATATTTAATGAACAAATCAGCTACAAATGCTTGAGTTACCAGATGGTTATTATTATTACAAGAATTTGATATCACAATTGTAGATCGACCAGGTAAAGAAAATGTAGTTGTTGATTTCCTTTCTCGGTTAAAAACTGATGAAAATATTCCAGTAGATGATTCTTTTCCTGACGAATATTTATTTGCAGTATCTGCTCACTCACCTTGGTATGCAGACATTGCCAATTACTTAGTTGCAGGGAAACTACAATCACACCTATCGCACAGAGAGAAAAGAAAGATCGTTCAGCAAAGTGTTAGGTACAGCTGGATAAGCGGGTGTCTTTTTCACACAGGACTCGATCAGGAAATTCGGAGATGCATCAGAGAAGATGAAGTTTATGATATATTGAAAGCTTGTCACGATGGCCCTTGTGGAGGGAATTTTGCAGATAAAAGAACAGCACACAAAGTTCTTAGAATGGGTTATTATTGGCCCTCACTTTTCAAGGACGCAAAGAAATATGTTAGGGCCTGTGATAGCTATCAGAGAATGGGCCAGCCTAATCACAGGGATGAAATTCCACTCAACCCCCAGGTAATACTTGAACCTTTTGAAAGATGGGCGCTAGATTTTATAGGTCCCATCAATCCTCCATCCAATCAAAGAGTTTATATACTAGTTTGCACAGATTATATGACTAAATGGGTAGAAGCTAAGGCACTCCTCAGAGCTAATGAAGAATCAGTGTTAACCTTTTTATTTGAAGAAATCTTTGTGAGGTCTGGTTTGCCTAGAGAGCTAGTCACAGATGGAGGACCTCCTTTTAACTCTCATGGCTTCAAAGATACACTCCAGAAATATCACATTAAGCATAAAATGACCACACCTTATCACCCCTAGGCAAATGGGCAGGTGGAAAGTACGAATAAAGTCATAGAAGTCATTTTAACAAAGACAGTAAAGGAAAATAGAAGGGACTGGTTTCAAAGGTTGCCTGAAGCATTATGGGCTTACAGAACTACTTGGAGGAACACTACGGGTTTTTCACCTTATGAATTAGTTTATGGTAAAAATGTTGCTTTTCCTATGAATTTGAAATCAAAACCTTAAGGACTGCTTTAGCTGTTAACCTTGACTTGACTAATGCACAGACAACTAGGTTACAACAGCTTCAGGAATTGGATGAAAAGAGGTTGGATGCCATCCATCAAACAACCATGATACAACAACAAAGAACCAGGTGGCATGACAAAACTATTAAGCATAAGCAGTTCCAAAAAGGTAATTGGGCTCTACTGTATGACTCCCATTTTGAAAATTTTCAAGGTAAATTAAGAACAAGGTGGCTAGGACCTTATGAAGTAGATACTGTTTTTCCAAATGGAACAGTCAGACTCCTAACGATTGATGATTCTAGAACACCATTATTAGTGAATGGGTATCGACTCCGTTTGTATCAACAACCTATTTCTAAAGAAGATTTCAAAGCTACTTGCATGACAGACATACACTATGCCTTTTTGGGGGAACCTGCTATCCCTCAATGCACTTAATTTTCTGTTTATGTATTTATTTTTAGATTAGATTTCTTAACTAATAATCCCTGTCAAGGGTTGCCATGTTACAATTAATTATTTTACAGATCTTAGCTTCGGAGGGTGGCTGAGAAGAAAATTTCCAATATAGGAAGAACTAATTTGCGGCTTGAGAAACATTGCCATGCCACTTCAGATCATAATTCATTCCCTCTTACATTTTTCTCCACCATTTCCCATTGCTGAAACACCATTTCCCGTTGCTGAAACACCAAATCCCAGTGCTTAAACACCAATCTTTTCCATTTTTCCTAAAAAGCACCAATTTCCCCATTTTTGTTCCCGAGAATGAACTATTACTCCGATAGAAACATATCATTCTTCATTAAAGGAATCAGCCATTCATCCTGATAATTATGTTCCTTCACTACTACTTCCTGTGAATAATGAAAACCTTGTGTATAAAAACCCTCATACTTTACAGACCCTTTTTATAATTATCATCGACCTATTAAGGATGAGATAATACTTTTTGGCGCAACAACCAAAGGTAAATATAAAGGTATGCGTGTTTAAGTGTGAATATTAAATTGTAGTTAATGAGGAGATATTGATACGACTGCCGAAATCGTCGTACCACCAACCATATCATTCAGCCGCAGTTGGGGGGGATTACCGAAATATTGTAATCATTACATGACACGCCAATCACCACCATCTCTATTTCTCGCAGTAGTATCTAAGTCACCTTGTCTGTACCTTATCATGTCATAACTTCATTTGTAATGTTCTGCTCTGTTTCGACCTCGGCAACTCGACTCTGCACTTTGTATTTTGTCTGAACCAGTAACTATGGGAGGAAATGCTATTAGACATGAACCTGGCTTGACGGCATTACTGGAACTCTACCGGGAGGCATACCAAATCTTTCTACAAGTAGGATGGGTGGATTACTTCAGAAGACTTCCGGATTTTGATTCACAGCAGGTTCTGGAATTTGCATGCAATTTGAGGGAAGGATACTCCACTGTCCAAGGGGTGTGAATTCCAGCAACAGAGGAGGACATAGCGCAAGTTTCGGGACTACCAACCAATGGTACTCGCTGGTTCAGCAGGAAACACCTCATTCTCAATGCACAACAAGATTTTCTGTTACCAGGGGAGCACGTTGAAACCAAAGGCAGGGGTGTTGCACTTCGATCACTACCACCACCATGGCCAAAGGTTGCAGAATTTGTTAAGTAGTATTTCACCTGCGAGGGTCGTTATCAGGTAGTCTACCAACACGACTTTGTTTTATTAAATCATTTGAGGCATGGTCGTTTAATAAATATGCCCTATTATCTGCTTGGCTGTCTAAAAAATATGGCACACTATACCGTGAACGCAAGGCACCAACTCCTCTCCCTCACGCACCATCGTTTGGTCCAGCTCTTAATAAATAGAGGCTTTGCCCTGCACAATCCACCTCCCCTCAATAACCCTCCTCAGCAAGCTGAGGAAAATCCTCAGCAAGACGAAGAAAATTTCCAGCAATCCGAGGAAAACTCCCAGCAAGCTGCCGAAAATCAGCAACCAGCAGCAGAAACACCCCAATTGAGCACTAAAAATCTGCAGCGGACCCCACCCCTTAATAAAGCTGAACCATCCACTCCCATAGTCCATATCCCCACCGATGATTCGGATGACAATACCCCCATCATTTTCCTTAAGAGGAAAAAGCAACAGAAAGCTGCAACCCCACTAAAAAGAAGAACCAGGGCCTCAGTTAAGGAAGCCACCATTTCTGATAATCCCCCTACCCTGAGGAAAAGTGCTCGTAAGAGAAAAACTACTGTTTTTCCTGATTCCTTACCACGGCAACGAACAAGGTCGTCTACAGCAACTGAGGCCATTATCCCAAATTCCCCACCTATCATTCTAAATTCTCGTATTCCGCCTAGCCCTGAACCTTCACCTTCCTCACCCTCGGGTGCCGAAATGCAGAGCGTTCACGATTTTGTGACATCATTTTTTTCAAAAGAGGCAGCTGCTCCACAAGAACCAGCTGCCGATACATCTAAAGTAGACACCCAAGACGATATAGGGTATGTGGCTGTTACACAAGAACCAGCCACTGACCCAACAGGTGCCACACAAGAACCACCTGTTGGAGAACAAAAAGAAGATGACCTAGATGTGGCTGATACACAAGAACCAGCCACTGACCCAACAGGTGATACACAAGAACCACCTGTTGTGGACGCAAATGATGAAGTTGATGCTGAACAACAATTCTCTCCTCCATTGGAACCTGCAACTACAGAAGCCCCGGTTACTTTAGCCTCCCTGCAGGAAGAAAATGAGTTTTTGAAATCGGAAATTAAGGCTTATCAGCAAGAGTTAACAATGGCTAGGGAAACCTATAAAAAGGAACTCAATCTGTACATGTTAGCTCAGGTAGCATCTGCAGCTGAAAAGAGTGCATAAAAGGATCAATACAGTGAATACATGTGCAGTGAATGTGGTGATCTCTATACTCGAGTAGGTTATAAGATAGTTGAAGTTCCGTTGTCTGGAGCCAGTCCAGTACCTTCCCCTGTTATAGTCAAAAAGGAATAGGGAAACCTATAAAAAGGAACTCAATCTATACATGTTAGCTCAGGTAGCATCTGCAGCTGAAAAGAGTGCAGAAAAGGATCAATACAGTGAATACATGTGCAGTGAATGTGGTGATCTCTATACTCGAGCAGGTTATAAGATAGTTGAAGTTCCGTTGTCTGGAGCCAGTCCAGTACCTTCTCCTGTTATAGTAAAAAAGGAACACCCTACTGTTACACAAGAACCAACAGGGTCTTCAAGAATTTTAGAGGAAGAAACAAAACCACCCCGGCCTACCCAAGTTGTTACAGAACAGAAACCAGTACCAAAGTCTTTTACAACTATGTATACACAGACTGAACCTTCCCGTGTCAGCAATGCTTACACACAGACTTCCAGTCTTCAAAAACTAAGTGACACATGGAAGACAGAGTATGAGCTCTCACAAGGAAAGGCATTTCAGCAACATAAGTCATTATGGCTCAACTATGCATACAAAAATTGGGAAGTGCTTAAACAGTCTCGTGCACAACATAAGGAGAATAAGAAATTAAAAACCAGACTGTCCCTCATCTTTGACTTGGTCCAGCGGTTACTCGCTACAAGGAAACCCTCTTTTAACTATTCTGTATTTTTGAGAGAATGCTTAGCGTTCCTCCAAATAAAAGCAATCAAGGATGGAAGACCCCACCAGGTCTCTACACCGCAACAATTTATTGAGACTTTCGCAGAAGCACCAAATAGTGACCAGAACTTGCTGTGTGAACTCTATCTTCACAATGAGGCTATGCCTGAAGATATAAAGATTAGTTTACTTCCTCTTGTTGGGATATCCAAATAAGAGCCTTTATTTCCTTCTTGGCCAATCAGCTTACTTGGCAGAATGCTTTTATGTCGGCAACACACAATGAGGAGAACTGTCTTCTTTGGATTCGTGCTGAACCACAGAATGCAGCTATCTTCATTACAGAAAATCAACGAATTCTATGAGAACCAGGGATGACTGATCATATCAGGAAACTACAAGCAGCAGTCTTGGAATACTGCCAATATTATGTGAAAACTAAAGGAGCTCTAGCTATAAAAGCAAATAATCTATTCTGGGAACACTGTCCTAAAGAAAGACGGGAATATCATCCTTATAATCCTCTCAATCTTCAAGCAGCAATCTCACGCATACCTGATTATGTTAAATGCATTAGACAGTGTGCTGAACGATGGATTGGTTACCACTTTCATTTCCCTCTCCTATGGCTACCTGGACAGCAATATAAGGCTCAATTTAAATTAACCAAACAGGAGGAGTTGGCAGCATGGCAGAAACTTCAGAGTGTCCATGGGTTTAGAGACATGGTTGACAACACCTTCTATAGTTACTGCATAAGCAATTTGCACTGTTCATCCCAGTATTCCGACTCAGATTCAGAGTAGACGTTGCATGCGGACATGCAACCTTTTCAG
The DNA here is from genome assembly GCA_031772625.1 of Pinus tabuliformis. Classification (NCBI taxonomy): domain Eukaryota; kingdom Viridiplantae; phylum Streptophyta; class Pinopsida; order Pinales; family Pinaceae; genus Pinus; species Pinus tabuliformis. The sequence continues at coordinate 142,795,914 of CM062810.1, forward strand.
TTGGGGGGGATGTTAGGACCCCATATTGTCTATTTTTGACCTTATATTTTGTCATAATATTACCCTCTTCAACCCATAGTTGAAAGCCTTTGCTAGTGTTTTGACATAATCATTCCAAAGGTATATATAACTCTCCTTATTGCTATATGTTTAATTATTCAACACATAATCATGCTATCTTTATAATTGATCCTTGAAGTTGACTAAGTTGCTGAACAATTGTTGAATCTGCCTAAAGCTGGCAGGACCATATTTTGCAATTGCTGAAATAGCGGAAACAACACGAACCTCAAATCTGAAACAGTAAGGACAACATGAAAACCTCGAGGAGACAGTTGAGATTTGCGTATCAGATTTGCAAAAGCAAAGGAATCCGATCGATTATTGAATAAACGGTTACATTGGTTGTAATGTTCATGATCCACATTAATGTAACATCATTCTGTTAACGGGAACTGATTTCCCTATTTTTGTACAAAGGGTCGAACTAGAATGTATAATGAAAATCTTTTGTAATAGATGTCTCCTCTATAAAGAGGAGACATCTACATTAGAGGGGGGGATAGAGAGGATGAACAAGCTGTAACACAGGAATTGTAGTGGAAGGACGATATTGAATCTTTCCTGTAATATGGTATATTGACAGATGAATAAAGTTATGTTCTGAGTATTTCGTCTTAGTTTTCGTGTCCTGGGGAATCTTGTGAGAAGGACAAGGCCCACCTTCATCACAAGATTCACCCATCTTCTTTCTGTTGTGTGTTGTGTGTGATTTCTGTTCATACCTTATTCACGAGTATTGCTTCTGATGATATTTTACTTTTGCTAAGACTCTGTTTTTCTTTTAATCGATTGATGTTGTATATGAGTGCCTCACCGGTGACTAGGATTTACAGAGTGTATTGGCGAACTGGATAACAGAGGCAGGTGCTGAATGTTCCTACTCTGGGGATAGGGTCCTGATCCTTTGTTACAGGACAACCATCGCTTCCTTTTGCAGATTTATTCTCTTTAATTAATTATCTGTTCTTATTCCATTCTTGCAATAGATTATAACTGTTGTAACATAGAGTAAGGGTTTAACAGAGAATGAATTGCTTATACTACAGCTTTTAATGCTATTAAAATCGAGTACATACAGTATGTAGTCACCTTTGAAATAATCGGACTTTCTCGGGTTTACAATTTATGTGGCACTCGATTGTTTAATTAATAAACAATTAAAGTGACCAACAAGGATGAATCCAAATCTTAGGGAAATTGTGAAAGAAGAGTTGCAAAAATTGTTGAATGTAATTTCATCTACCCAATTTCAGATATCCAGTGGGTTTCTCCTCTAGTGATTGTGCCTAAAAAGAATGGTAAATGGAGGGTATGTATTGATTATCGAGAATTGAATAAATCTACCCTGAAAGATCATTTTCCTTTGCCCTTTATAGATCAAGTGTTAGATACATTAGCAGGTAAAAAGTACTTCTCATTTTTGGATGGTTTTAGTGCTTACAATCAGATTCAGGTAGCACCTGAAGATCAAGATAAAACCACATTCACCAGCCCATGGGGAACTTATGCCTACCAAGCACTCCCTTTTGGATTATGCAATGCACCTGCAACATTTCAAAGAGCAGTACTAGGATTTTTTTTTTTCTTTTTTTATTTATTTAATACATGATTGTGTAGAGGTATATATGGATGACTTTACAGTTTATGGGAATACATTTGAGGAAGCATTAAAAAATTTGGAAAAGGTTCTTAAAAGATGTAAGGAAGCAAACCTTTCACTAAGCCATGAAAAATGTTTTATGATGTTTACAGAGGGGATTGTTTTAGGACATCACATTTCAGGAGATGGAATTAAAGTTAATAAATCTAAAGTTGAAGTCATCTCTAAGTTACCAATTCCAAGTTGTAAAAAAGATGTTAGAAGTTTTCTAGGATTCATAGGGTATTATAGAAGATTTATAGAAAATTTCACTAAACTAGCATCACCACTCTTCAAATTGCTCACCAAGGATTGTGAATTCAAATGGATTCCTGATTGCCAGTTGGCATTTGAGACCTTAAAAGCAAAAATTTTGAGGCACCCATCTTAAGAGGTCCAAATTGGAAACTACCTTTTCATATTTCAACAGATGCTTCAAATACAACTCTGGGATCTGTATTAGGACAAAAATATTTGATTCCTTATGCCATCTACTACACAAAAAAGAATTTGACTCCCACTGAGTTAATTTACACTGTAACTGAAAAGGAATTCTTAGTTATTGTTCATGCTATCAACAAGTTCAGACATTATATAACAAGCTATGAAACCTTTGTTCATACAGATCACCCTGCAATTAGATACCTAATGAATAAACCAATTACTAATGGCAGAGTTACAAGATGGTTACTACTCCTGCAAGAGGTTAACATTATTGTGTTAGATAGACCTGGAAAACAAAATATAGTTGTTTATTTCTTGTCAAGAATTCAAAATATCAAGGATAACACTCTAGTTGAAGATAAATTTCCTGATGAATATCTTTTTGCAGTAACTACTCAAACTCCTTGGTTTGCAGATATTGCTAATTATTTAGTCACAGGAAAATTACCTTCACATCTGTTTCCTAAGGGAAAAAGAAAAATCATTCAAACAAGTGCAAAATTCTCATGGATTACTAATGAATTGTATAAAACAGGTCCAGATCTCATGATAAGAAGATGTGTTCGAGAAGATGAAATGCCTGAAATTCTTAAGGCATGCCATGATGAACCTTATGGTGGACATTTTGCTGACAAAAGGACAGCCTACAAAATCCTTCATTTAGGATATTATTGGCCCTCTATCTTCATAGATGCCAAATAGTATGTCAAAATTGTGATAGTTGTCAAAGGGTAGGGAAACCTGCTCCTTCAGATGAAATGCCACTACAAACTCGGGTACTCATTGAACCTTTTGAAAAATGGGCCTTGGATTTTGTTGGACCAATTAATCCTCCATCTAAACAGAAGAAGTATATTTTGGTATGCACTAATTATGTCACTAAATGGGTAGAAGCTAAAGCATTACCTTTTGCTAATGAGAAATCTGTAGTTAATTTTCTTTTTGAGGACATCTTCACTCGTTTTGGTGTTCCAAGAGAAATAGTGACAGATCAAGAATCTCAATTTACATCTAAAATGGTGGAAATACTTGTAGAAGAATACAAGATAAAACATAGGAAGTCTACTCCTTACCATCCACAAGTAAACGGTCAAGTTGAATCTACCAATAAGGTGATAGAAGGAATTCTCACTAAGATTGTACATCTACACAGAAGAGATTGTGTAGAAAGGCTTCCTAAAGCCTTATGGGCCTACAAAATTACATGGAGGAACACAACAAGACATACTCCCTATGAGCTTGTTTATGGGAAGCAAGTCTTGTGCCCTATAGAGTTTCAAATTAGAACCTTCAAGATGGCAGTCCAATTGGGACTGGATTTATCAGAAGCACAGAAACATAGATTGGAGCAACTCAATGAGCTTGTTGAAATCAGACAAAATGCAGTTCAAATAAGCAATTTAGTCCTAAGTATAAGGAAAAGGTTCGCCAGGAGCTGGATAAGATGTTGGAGGTAGGCATCATAGAACCTGTTGAAGAATCTGATTGGGTGAGCCCGATGGTGGTTCAAGAAAAGAAACAAAAGGGCGAAATAAGGATCTACGTAGATCTGCAGAAGCTTAATGATGCATGTGTCCACGATCCATTCCCGACGTCGTTCACAGATGAAGTGTTAGACAATGTTGGAGGGCAAGAGGCCTATTCCTTTACTGACGAGTTTTCAAGGTATCATCAAATCAATATCGCACCAGAGGATAGACACAAAACAATCTTCGCAATGGAGTGGGGCTGTTTCCAGTACATTGTGATGTCATTTGGACTAAAGAATGTGTCTGCAATATTTTCCTGCGCAGTCATAGCAGCGTTCAATGAGTTCATTCATAAGTTTCTAGAGGTATACTTTGATAACTAGACGGTGTTTGGATTAGTGAAGCGCCACGTAGCAATTTTGCACCTGATGTTGCATACATGTCGCAGATACCAGATCGCGTTGAATTCTTAAAAATGCATATTTTGTCTTCCTTTTGGGATCTTTCTGGGTCATGTTGTGTGAAAGCAAGGATTAATGGTGGACCCTGCAAAGATTGCGGTAATTGTGAACTTAGAGGCCCTTAGGAATGTCAAGCAGTTGCGCGCAACACTGGGACATACGAGATACTATAGAAAGTTTATCAAAGCTTATGCTCAAATTACTGCGTCCATGGAGAAACTACTAAAGAAGGACGCAACATTTTGTTGGGACGAAGAATGTCAGCAAAACTTATATGTGTTGAAAGAAAATATGGTCACCGTGTCGATCTTGGTATTCCCTGATTGGAAAAGGGAGTTTCATGTAAATGTGGATGCGTCTTGCATTGCGTTAGGTGCAGTACTAACAAAGGTCGGTGAAGGAGAACTAGACCATCCTATAGCCTTCGCAAGTAGGATGTTATCGAAGGCCGAGAAAAATTACTCAAAGATTGAGAGTGAAGGGTGGGATCTGATTAGCCCGCCGTACGCACAGTCAGAATGCTTACATCATCATGACATCAACAGTAAGGATTGCCCAGTCAGCCCACCTACAATTTTTTTTACTGTTGGTCAAAAGCTTCAGAACATCATACTTCATCATACGACGTCGAATTGAGATTCAAGCATCATTAGAATCAAGACGACAAACACCATGAATTGACATTAGTTTCAAGAGATTCTAAGCACTTTAATTTTTGAGCCTATTTTTTATCTTCAGATCAAGAAGCAAGGCATGTACACTGCTATGCCTACTCCCATCCAGCCCTGGGAATCCATCTCCATGGACTATCTATTGGGCCTCCCTTCTACCAAGCATGGTAATGACTATGTATTTGTGGTAGTGGATAAAATTTCTAAGATGGCTATATTGTCGACTTGTAAGAAGAGTATCATAGCAAAGGACGTTGCCAAATTATTCTTTGAATGATTCTGGGTACATTTTGGAATCTCGCAGACCATTATATCATATCAAGATATTAAGCTCATAAGCACATTATGATCGAGCCTTTGGACATTATTGCACACTAAGCTCACCAAGTCTACTGCATTCCATCCCTAGACTGATGGCCAGATTGATGTCGTCAATAAGATGATATTGCGCATACTACGCATGTATAAATCCAAGAATCCATGAACCTGGGATGGGAGCCTTCCCTATGTGCATCACAATTATAATAGATCTCTCCATAGCTCGACTAGCCATAGTCCTTTTCAAGTGGGTCTGGGTTTTCAACCATTGTGTCCAATTGATGTTGCCAGGCCTCATTCAACTACATAAAAAAATCCACACATGTACAGTGTGAGGCTGATAAAGCAACCTGATTTATTGAATTCATCCAACACATCCGCTAGCAAGTGGACAAACTATTGGATAAGTCCAATACCAAGTGTGAGCAGCAGCATGAGCAACATCAGGTGCCACACAAGTTTTAGGTGGGCGACAAATTCTGGTTGCATTTGCAGAAAGAATGCCTTATTGGAGCCCATCATAAACTCAAACCACTCTGATATGGGCCTTAAACCATCACCAAGGTTGTGGGAGACAATGCTTTTGAGCTCAACATTCCCCCATTCCTTGGCCTACACCTAGTGTTCAATGTGGACCACCTTTGGCCATACTTTCCACCATTACTAGACACATCAGACATTGTAGAACAACTCACACCAATAGAGCTAAACCCAGACTGCATGGAACAAGCCACAACTGATCGAATCATGGGTACACATATCAAGAACACTCACTAGCAGAAGATACAACTGTAGTCGGGTTGTTAAAGTTGGCCAACTCTTGCACCAAAGCAAGTGGCTCACCAGGGACCAAGTTCAACAAAAGTTTCCCCATCTCATGGAGGCACTCAATGCAATGGGGACCATTGCTTCCTAAGGGGAGGGGATTGATCTAGGTGGATATTAGTGGCCACTTGCCTATTCCATTTGGACCCCCACCATTGTCTCTTTCAATTTCCTTAATTATAGCATGCTTTACTATTTTTGGTAGCTTTCTAGGTCGTGAACTTCCGGAGTCGTTTTGAGGCCCTAAACAATGTTTTTTTGGGGAAACGGGCAAAGCCATACCTTATAATGGGCTTTTGCAATCAAAATTTGTATTCCTCGTATAAATATTTTTAATGAGGTATTGTATGCGTCAAATGAAGATAGTATTCCAAATTTACGACCCCGAGAAGTTGATGTACCAATTTACCCCAACAGGGCCCACAAACTTTCAGTGCTTCATCTCCGAGGGTTAAGTTTTTGGACTTTTAGAGTTTTCCATTATTTCTCAATAATGAATAGGTCTTTGAGCCTCATTGTAACACAGTTCATAAGGCATGTTGCTACCACATCTATTCTTAGAGATAATCTACCATCGCCTAAGCTAGTTTATTTCCATTATGCATGTAAACAATTTTCAGTAGTTTGTTACTAATGAATTAAAGTTTTGCTTTCATTGTACCTCTATGTTTTTTTTTTTTTTCATAAATCTGGATCACTGCCTCCACGTTTAGTTCATGTTGCCAAGGGTTGTCACTACTCGTGGCATTTAACGATGAACAAAGGCAATGAGCAATAAGCGATGGGTGGTGTTAGGGATCAACATGGCCTTCCCACATCAACATAGGGAACATGGCCCACTTGATCCATCCCCATAGTGTTTTGCAATCTTTTCACATTATATTTGTTTTACGCCCAATCTAGTGTTATAATGCAACATTAGCATTTAACCCCACTTAGATCCCAAACCCATCCTTCACGTAATGTAAATCCAGTCTTTCTCCACATTCAACCTTGTGTTGATGTATCTGCTCTCATCCACATCTGAATCTTGAACCCACGTATGAATCCTTTCCTCGGTGTAGTAATATGGCCTCAGCCACATCCACCCTTCCATGGCGGTCTTGACCTCATTGAACCTTGGACTGTTGGATCATCGGATGCGACTAAACCACATTGTAATATGGTCACACACTATATTTGACCATTCAACCTTCCACCTCATATATGCCCTCTTCCACATTCAGACCTTTGGATTTCCCACAAGGCAATTTGACACCGGATACAAATGGCCTTGAAAGGGATATACAACCCTGCAGTGTATTTGGACCGCGCTCATGAGAACTTTCTTAGCCAGCTCAGACCCCCGAATGCTCGGATTTCTATGAGAGCACTAAGGGTAAAGGAATAAAGAAATTGCACGAAATATCTAAAGGCAAGGGTAGTTGCCTAGAACACCAAATTTTTGAGAATGATCACCTCAACCTGAGCATAAAATTTCGACGACTCTGAGTCTTGTTCAAATTAAATAAAAGGGGTACCAACTGTTAGTAGTATTTTCATGATGGCAAAGGTGTTTTAGGTTCCCCCCTATGGTTGGAGGTGGAGCTAATGGGAGTGCCATCCATACAATCAAAATGACCAACAAATCAAAGATGGAGAGATGGTTTTGATGGATGTTGGATGTGAAGTCAATGGCTATGTCAATGACTTGACTCGGACATGGCCTCCTTATGGTAATTTTTCTCCTAGTCAACGAGAGTTGTATGAGCTCATCTTAGACAATGCTAATGAGTGTTTAAAGCTATGTAAACCAAGAGTGAGGTTGCACTAAATACATTCATATTCTATCTAGCTATTATCCAAAGGTCTTATAGAACTTGGAATTTTGAAGAATTCTCCAAGCATGTTCCAATCTTATTGGAAGTTCAATCCAACATGAATAGGCCATTATCTAGGAATGGATGTCCATGATTACTCTTCAATAAACAATGATTGTTTGCTTCAACTATGCATTGTGATTAAAATTAAACAAGGTGTTTATATTATAGTCAATAGAAATGTATCAGAAAGGTTTTGAGAGATATAACATATGCCCAAGTGCAACTTGACAAAATGAATGTTCATAGGCATTGCAATTAGAGCAAGATAGAAGTGTGTATGGTGGTTCTTCTAGTGGACTAAGATACCACATGTGCTTACGCTCTAACACCTTTCAAGAAGTGATGGAATGTTTAGCTAAACCTTGTGTCCTCTTTTATGAGAGCATATTGATCCTGCCCTATATCATATTACTTTATTGTCATGGAAATTTTGGTATGACCATAGCCTACAAACTTACGTTGCAGGAGGAATTTTAAAATTTGATATGGAATAAAAACAGTCAATAATTCATTCGATCAACATTCCAATGGAGTGTTTGAGTAATAAGCCTATTTGTTGAAGAAGCTGCATATAATGACAAGCAACGAGAAGCGATTGGAGTTGATCTAGAGTAAGGGGCAATCGATTTGTGATCAAGAGAAATATCATATGAGTATGAAATGAGCATATTGTGGATTGAATATGATATGATTTGGTGTGTGATGTATGCCCAAGTGTAACTTACATATGGTGAAAATGTTCTGAGAGCACAAGACAGAGGATGCTGGTGCATATGGGTCATAAATCTATGCATATGAAGGGCATGATCAGAATGATATGTGTGTAGATGGTTGGATGTTGGTGCATTACAATAGATCGATGGTAAATGAGTGAAGTAAATATGATGGAGCGACCAACATTGTGTAATGGAGTTCGTGATAGAGTTGTTTGTGTTAAAAGGGGTTTATTATATGGTTAACATTGTTGTTATTACAAATAGGTATTTGGTTTAGTGTCTTCATGTTGATACTAAGAAGAGGTGTGATATGTGAAATGGAAACTAAGAAAGTCTAAGGTCAACGAAGATAATTGACAGTGTGTGCGCTCTTATACATGTTACATGAAGTACGATTTGAAGCTAAATAAATACAACTATGTAAAGATTGTTGGTAGCCTGAAGCTATGGGTGAACCTGAGAGTCATATGTGTTTTAGAGTTAACTATTCGACGGAGAAAAAGTGATAGTGTGAATACAACACCTGTGCATATTGACTCAATGAACTAGTTGTGTGTATGCAAAACTATGCAATGATGGATCAAGTTAACTGTGTGTGTGATGAGATATGTTGTTGTAAAGTTTGCAAGTGTGAATATGAATATTTTATTAGTGCCATGGCAACGTGAAGTGGCTAGACTGCAAAGTGTTAGAGTAATATTATTGTTATTGTGATAGAGGTGCATTTGTTATGATCAGAGGGAGAGCGTTGTTGATCGAAGGTTGTGTTGTAGGTTGTAGAGAAGTTGAGGATGTAAAGTATGTTATTGTTGAGTCATGGCTATAACATTGTTGATCTGAGTACATGTACGTGTTGCTTGTATAGTGTTTTTTGTTGGTCAAAGTATTTGTAATATGAGTTGAGTTCTATGATGAGGGTGTTCTTAATTCATATGTTGTTGCTAAGGTTTATTAGTATGTGTTTGACTAAGTGAGGTTACTAGTTTGAGTATTGATGTCATGATTTTTGTATTGTTGTTGATGCCATGTAAAGCTAAGTATGAGCATACTACTTGTCACAGTGATGTTGATGTTAGTTGCTAGGGTTTGATCTTATTGACGAGCAGAGAGACTTTGTGGATCTAATATGAAAACAAATGAAACAAGGTCCATGGAGAATCGAAGGTTGGTGCCTTCAAGGCAAGTTGTGGCTTGTTGATTAGGGATTAGTGGCTTCCTTTAGGTGTGTTCCTAAGAAACTATTTGAGGGTTGGTGCCTCCAACATATTGGTGTATGCAAATCCATCTGGGAGTGGGTGCTTCCATTAAGCAGTGGCCTCGAGCGAGTGGGTGCTTGCATATCTTGTAAGTCGGTGCTTGCATGTTGATGTGTGCCAATACATGATGTAAAGAAGATTTTAAATAATCATAAGGGTTTCCACCTAATATTTGGTGTACTTGTGTGCTTTTTTGTTTTATGTGTTGCCCCCATGGTTCACTTGTACTTGTGTTAATTATTGCTCATGGTTTGATTATGCATATGTCTAAATCCGTTGTTACATATTGTGCTGGTGAATATTTATGATCATTAAATTGTAAAGAATCGGTAAAAAGTTGAAATTGGATATCCAAATGGTACAATACTGATTCACCCGCTCTCTCGATATTGTCAAGTTTCTAACACCAACGAGGCCAAAATTACAAAAATCTACAATAAAAGAGAGGCATGGCTCTTAAGGCTAAATTCACTTGAGTTCAAGCATTTCAACTTTATTATCTATTCCACACTAGTTAACTTCATCATTGAGATAGGAGTCCTTCATTCATTAGCAAGAAGACATACATGTTTATATGATTACATAAGAGGAACATAGATCATATATGTAACAACATAAATCTTAGGCCATTAGGCTAACTACAATTCATAGTTACAACAACATATATAAGCATGCATAAACTCATAGGATTAACACATCATTCATTAACTAAGTGACCCTCAACCCTAACCAAACATTCATCTAATACTCAACATATAAATTGAACTCCTAATAAGTAAGATAACCCACAATCATGGTTATGGCAGTGAGCTACCCAAACTCATAAACATATAAGATAACTGAGAACTTATGAGATAATAGGTTAGTCCTAGGTGATTTTTAGACCACCAGTCATGAGCATATAAGACAACCTACAATTTACTGAGAAGGCATTAACCACATAACTCAAGCTTTCATTAGCGCCATGGATAATCAAGATAGTTGGCCAACCATGAATATTAAATGAGTTAGGCATTCTTTCATGATTGTAGTAGGACCATACATCAACCAATCAACATAACAACACAATCAACATCCATAAATTAATATGCATAAAATTTTATACTTATATGAGTGAGATAGATTATCTGACAACCAAGGGAGGGACTTCCACTCTACACCCAACCATAAACTAGCTACACTACACCCTTTCTTGCAATTTACGACCCTTAAGCCAAATCCAAAGTCTAAGGGGATGCTTATTCAAGGGAACCACACTAAGGGAAGGGTCCCACACATAGGAGGTGGAGTCCATTGTCCAAGTCACTTATCTAATTCCTCTAGCAGTGAGCGCCACAACGATTCCCTCACTCCTCTAAGCTCATTCACGAGGCTTTAACCTAGGGTCCAATCTAGTTTAGTCTTTTTGTTTAGCTCTTTTTTAATTTGCTCTTTCTTTGCCCAAATTTATTACTAGCTCTCTCCACTACTACTCAACGACCACTCTCATTCTCTATAGGCTATATGAGAGAGTGTCTCCATCCATCAATCGACACATAATTCCTCCCCTCTTGTTGCTAATGGTTTGACGCCCTTTTTCTTGTGCTTTTGCATTCCACGTTGTTTGTTTTTGCATGTTGCATGTTCCCTTCTGTCCAATCACATCCTTTCATATGTCAAGTGGTGGTTCAGTTCATTACAGCACCTCCCCCCTCTTTAGGTGAGGGCATCGTCTGCACTTCTCACTTTGTCTTCCCAAGCTTTCGTTCTCTTTGTCTCAATCCACGAGGAGGAACAAGGATGACACCATCCTTCCCCAATGTAGTTTGGTGGTTGGCCAGGGAAACATTAAAGACATTAAATGTTGTTTGTGTGGGTCTACCCAACATGCACGTCAACAGTAATCAACAAGCATGCCACAAACAACCAACATACATGTAATAAGCAACCCCCTCAAAACCTTGGATCTATGTGTTCCTCTGTTTAGTACAACCAATTAAAATTAAAATTTTGTTTATTTGATGTTTATACATAATGTCTCAGCCAACCATGGCCTCCATGCTGGCATTACACACTCACAATTTTAACATTACAACAACAAGGGTAACGTGAGGGATGTCATAGCCACTAGAAACCCTTGTCTTTGTTTTGATTGATGCTTGGTTCCTATCACATAGTTTGATTTAACCAACCACAAAAGACATAATTTCTTAGAGTGGAGTTTGACTATGATTTGAAATCTATAGGAGGAATTTGGGCTTCCTCAACTCATGTCCTATTTAGAGAGGATATCAAGAATAAGTCTATAATCTAAAGCATGTTAAGGATAGTTTTGTAATCTAAGGCACATGGAGAATTAATGAGAAAACAATCCATCAAACACTTCACATGCATCGACACTTACCTTGCAAGATGCCAAAGCAAAACACCACCATAGCATAGAGAGTGTTGCCAATATACAATGTCTTCCTTTGTTTTATCATTCCCATTTTGTCTATTTGATAGGTATTCCCCAAGTCTTGATTTGATAAACCATAAGTGCCTATATACATGGTATGTGGTTCCATTGTTACCTAATCCAAATGAAAAAAAGGCCTATATTCCCATAAACTATGTTGCACGAAACACCTTTTCGGGTCGCGTGTCGGTACCAAAAACATACCAAAATGCCAAAAATCAAGTTAAGTGGCTATTTCAAGCACACTTAAGTGACCAAGAAGGGCGTGGGTCCCTTCTATGGCCTAAAAATGCATAATGAAACGTCATTCATAAAGTTTATTTCACTTCTAAATTTCATTAAAAGAAATTATACACAAAGCTCTCTCTTGCCACTCTTGATATTAGTGATTCAAGCACAATTGGAAGTACTAGTAGAATTACCTCTTTTGTTGGACAAACATCTTGTTATATTTTTGTTGATGACGATGAGGATTGTTGTAATTACTAACATGTAGTCAATTTTTGTCTTTAGTTCATGTTTTATTTCAATTTTAGCACATATAGCCTCATGTATAAAGGTTGGTTTTGAAACCTTCAATGTACAACCTCATCTATAAAGGTTAATTTTGGATTTTTGCATCATGTAATCATCTATGGAAATTAATATAGATTTATTTTTCCATCTAAAATGTCATTTATGTGTCTCATTCTTTCTCTTCTTGCAAGATAATGTGTTATTAACTTATTTGTTGTATATGTATATGTATATACATGTTTTGGCAAACATTTCCATTTTTCGGGGGTATATACATGTTTTGGGAAACATTTTCGTTTTTCGAGGGTGACGTTTCTAGTTGTACCCATTGCAGAAACTTCTAGACATTTCAATGTTTTGTGCAACTTCGCCTAGAGCCATTAAAAACGTCTATGAAAATAGTACCATGACTTAAAGAAACAATAAAAGGCCTAGCTTGAAGCAATCCATCTTTCGATGAGCTTGCCCAAAATGAAAAGAATGAAAAGAAAAGTCTATGTGCAATGGGTATACATGGAGATCAACGATGTGAGTGGGTCACTTCCCAATCTGTTAGGGGCTACCCCTTCTCTCATGAACCTTAAGTACAAACATTGTCATGCTTTACGAAGGCTGAATGAAGCAATAACATACCACCAATGACCATAAAAGTTTTGTAGCCCAAGCCTAATTTCCTTAATTTCTTAATATTTATTATTCTTCTTGATTGTTTTTGTTAATTTTATTACTTTGAACACTTATTGATATTATTGTTAAATGTTTTTACAATCCTTACAACTTCTAAAATTGAAAACACTGATTATGAGAATGACTATTTCAATAAGGTGTGATTATATTTGATGGAACAATGATTTGCCCAATAATAAGTTGTTGTCCCTAGGATTGTGCGAGACTTGGTCAAGCCTGGTCAATAAAGTGTTATTGTATACACAATAAGATCTTATTAACCAAACTTAACCCAATTTCCCACAATCATGGTGATTTATTTGGTAAATCGTTATTCCATCCCACAAAACCTATGTACTAGCCTTCACCTAAACACAACCTTTGAAAAAAAAAATACAAATTTTAAATAACTTCATAAACATTCATGGCACATGAGAGAGAAAGTATGGCATAGTCCTCATCTAGTGTTACTAAGAAACATGTTGTTTAATTCATGTTGGTTAGTCCACTCCAATGCTCATCTCTAACCTAAATCGGTAGATTGAGAAGAGTCTTGGAGATTAAATAATTGTCGGCGGTTCTCATCGATGTAGCTCGAACGAATCCTCGTCGATTTTACTGGAGCCGTCGATAAAACATCATCGACGGTTCACAGGTAAAGTTCAGGTTGCAACGGATCACGACCTCTCAGCAATTGATTATGGGCATTTGAATGGAAGCGGGGAGATTCATCTTTGCGTGTATATATTCTCTTCAATTCCAATCTTGCCTTTCATTATTCATTTTGCATTTTCGTTGAGAATCGGAGAAATCCAAGGAATTCTTGAAGATGTCTGGGCGTGGAAAGGGCGGCAAGGGTTTGGGAAAGGGCGGAGCCAAGAGGCACAGGAAGGTGCTCCGAGATAACATTCAGGGCATCACCAAGCCCGCCATCAGGCGTCTCGCAAGAAGAGGAGGCGTCAAGCGTATCAGTGGCCTCATCTATGAAGAGACCAGAGGTGTCCTTAAGATCTTCTTGGAGAATGTGATCAGGGACGCCGTGACATACACAGAGCACGCCAGGAGAAAGACTGTGACAGCCATGGATGTTGTCTACTCCCTAAAGAGACAGGGACGGACCCTTTATGGCTTTGGAGGCTGAATCTGGGGGTTTCGAATCAACGTTAGTCGTTTATTATTCATGGTGTCTTTAGACACCGCCTTCAGCTCCTTTGGGATGTGTTAACCTAGTTACTAATGGAAAATATCACAAGCTTGCCTTGTGGGGTTTTGCGTATTTTCAATGTTAATCGCGCATTTCAGGTCTGTCGTAAATTTCTTGAAGTGTTTTTTCGGGCTGCATTTCATTTTTTACTTTTCATTCTGGTATCTTTTTCTTAAGGGTTTTGAATTGGTGCTGTTAGGCCAGAGCTTTTGTATTTCCAAACGGCGATGTTTATTGATGCACCATGTGTAATGCACGGAAGTCACAGTTTCTGGGTGTTCTGTTTTGAAAGTTTTCGGAAGTGATGAGATTGAGTACTGTTGGGAGGTGAGGCGGACAAGAGTTGGGCGACGCTTGAGAGGTGCAGTGGGCTAGGGTTATTGGCTTTGATGATATTTTTATGGTTGCCTTTGTTAAGTGTTTGCTTTGAAAGAGTCTTATTGTCAATATCTTTAGGCTTTGCGTTTAGACTCATTTTCTGTTTGCTATTTTTTTATTGTGTTCTTTGGGCATTGAGCAGCAAGATTATTAAATTATTGCAGAGAAAATAGTTTCACGCAGGAAATAGTTAGTTCTTTTTGTAGTTAGTTTTTGCATTGATGTGTAATTTGTTTTGGTTAAATTTGTTTCTATTGAAAATCTTTTGAAATCCATTTTGTGCAAAGCTGTGCGGAAGTTCAAAACGTGTAATTCTCTAGTTCTTGGTAGAATGAGAGGGTGAACTTCAAAATTTTACCCAAATAAAGTTGTAGAAAGAGAAGGGAGGAGATCAAAGTTGGAATCCCGAAGTATCTTGCATGGATGGAAGTGAGTTTGAAAAAGCATCATGCATAGATTGCAGTTTTTTTTTTTGCTTGGTTAAAGCCAAAACTAGGAAGCCTTTTAATTGGAGGAGATTGGAAAAGTAAGGTTATGATTACTTTGTGCTCCTTGTGAATTTGAGCAAAGTTTCATCTAGTTGTCTTGAGTCAAATTGTGCTAGTTTGAGGATCTTTGAGTCTTGGCTCATAGACCTAGATCATCCTTGGTTGTTGTGGCCTTGAGGTGTTGTAGTGTGATTATGTTTTGCCCATGATCACCTTTGCTTATGCCATGGCCACAATGTATAGCCAACTTGTAGTGGTTTTTCACCATGGAAGTTATTGAAGAATCATAGCCCTTATGGGTTCCACAACCCCCATGTTTGGTGCCTTTGAAGGACTCACTCCTTGCCTAGAGCTCCCAACACATAGTTACAACATCACCTTGAGACCTAGTGAGTTGGATTTCATTGGAGCCAAGATGCATGAGGAGTGGGGGTTGGACTTTATGTTGGAGATTAGAGGGAAGCCAATGAGCTAGAATAATGAGGCACCCAAAACACTATAGTTTGCCACTTTGTTAATTGAGGATTCACCACTTGATTAGAGATGAGCTAAACTAGAGAGTATGAAAGAGACTTGAGTGTAAAGAACCAAATAGAAAATAACAAACATTGAAGATGAATTTAAAAGGCAAGGTCTTAAATTTGATATAGACACTAGAGTTGCACTAGAGTATTGGAGGGAGTATTGGGACTAATGACTTTGTAAAGGAAGAGTGAGGGTGTGAGAAGCCTTGTAGTTTGGTGACAACTTTGGACCAATATTGTCACCTTGAGTGACCACAACACCACTTGCAAACCCAAGACTAAGAAATCAAGAAACAAAAGTTTGACATAAACCACTCTAGAAACAACACCCCTTAAGAGCCCAAGGTGAGAAAGCTTGAGAGCAAAAAAACAATTAAACCCAAAGTTGACTAGAATTGAAGAAGATGCACTCTTTGGAGAAGACTAAGAGGGAAAGTTTCTCAATCAACACAAGTAAGTGAGAGAATGTTGCTTGAGGTATGTTTGAGGTGCATAGGACAGGCCACCACCCTAGACTAGTAGCTAGAGAAGATGAAAGTAGAGAGGGGGGGGGGGTGGGCACATTACATAAAGGCATAAAACAATTGGAGGGTTTTACAAAAAATGCAATATAATTAGAGGTGGAGTGATGTCATTGAATCCCAAATCAGGTCAAAGTGATTGCACACATGTGAAGATGAATGATTCACACAAGCAAGCACAATGGTAACAACTCTTGTGTGGTGGAGGGATTAATGTCTTGCCCTCCCTTGCATTAAACATTGCCCATTTGTCATTTGTCATGTGATGGGTAGCTTCCAAAACGTGGCACCCCAATTAGGGATATAAATACAAAATTTTCATTTTAGTTAAAAAAATAATATATTTACTTTTGTGTTTATCTATGTGAATATTTTTTATTTATTTTTTGTTTATCTATGTTGTGATGATTTCCTTCATTTCACTTGAAATAAATATTTTATATTATTATTTCTACAAAGTTATATTATTATAAAAGTTTGTGGAGTAAATTTGTATAGCTCTTAAAACATGAGATTACATATTGAGGTGGTGTTTTTTAAATTGGTATATGTGAAAATGCACTATTTTGAGAGGTAGAAAATAAGGAGTTATCAAAAAGTTCAAAATAAGATATGCATGCGCTATTGTTTGGTGCTATTGTTGCACACACCTAACACTCCATTGGGGGGGTGGCGGGGCACATTACATAAAGGCATAAAACAATTGGAGGGTTTTACAAATAATGCAATATAATTAGAGGTGGAGTGATGTCATTGAATCCCAAATCACGTCAAAGCGATTGCACACATGTGAAGATGGATGATTCACACAAGCAAGCACAATGGTAACAACTCTTGTGTGGTGGAGGGATTAATGTCTTGCCCTCCCTTGCATTAAACATTGCCCATTTGTCATTTGTCATGTGATGGGTAGCTTCCAAAACGTGGCACCCCAATTAGGGATATAAATACAAAATTTTCATTTTAGTTAAAAAAATAATATATTTACTTTTGTGTTTATCTATGTGAATATTTTTTATTTATTTTTTGTTTATCTATGTTGTGATGATTTCCTTCATTTCACTTTAAATAAATATTTTATATTATTATTTCTACAAAGTTATATTATTATAAAAGTTTGTGGAGTAAATTTGTATAGCTCTTAAAACATGAGATTACATATTGAGGTGGTGTTTTTTAAATTGGTATATGTGAAAATGCACTATTTTGAGAGGTAGAAAATAAGAAGTTATCAAAAAGTTCAAAATAAGATATGCATGCACTATTGTTTGGCGCTGTGGTCGCACACACCTAACACTCCATTGGGGGATTGAATGCCTTTTTGAGTGAGTCGCTAGTGAGCCTTCTTAGTAGGGGAGTGTTCACCAAAAGATGCCAAGTGGAGATCTTGGGTGAAGAGTTTAGATAGCCATAATTTGCAAGCATATTTGCCACCTTATTCCCCAGTCCTTGGATGTTGTTGGGGATGATGACAGGAATGTTGATGATTTGAGAGGGGATATTTTATGATAGGTGTGTTGTTTTTGTTGAGAAATCTAGGGCATGAATAGTTAAAAGATTTTTCTGTTTGATAATTGCTTGTGATATACTTTTACTTTTTAGCTTACAATATTTTCTTCTTGTGTTATTATTGTGTTCTTTTCATTAAGACAATTACCAATATGCACAATAAAAGACATGTGATGCAATATGTAGGCTTTGTCATCTAGGGCCAAAACCTCTCACCTCTTGAGAGGAAAACTAGATCAAAATTCTTTTTTTTAGATCTTCAATTGACAAGTACCAAGACCATAACACAAACCCTTGACTCTAGTATCCTCCCAAGAACCTTATCACTAACCTTGATGCTCTGTCCTTTCCCTTTTTCGACTTTTTTTTTTGATCTTGAATTGTTCTCCTCGACTCCTCTTAAAGGGACTTGGTCTCTATCCTTTACACCACTTCTTCTTGACTTCTCTTAGAGAAACTTGATTTCTATGATCTCACTGGCTTCTTCTAGAGAATCTCGGTCTCTAAATCTTTATCTTGGTTACCCAAAACAAGTATCCAGAAGAATATTTCCTTCGTTGCCCCAGAAGAATCCTCTTCTTCGCTGCCTTAGAAGAATCTCTTACGCTATGCCTAGAAGAATCTCTTTTGTTGTCCCAGAAGAAACTCTTTTGCTATGTCTAGAAGAATCTCTTTTGCTTATTTCTTTGCAATTTTCTTTGTAGCCTTCTTTGCACTTCTTCACCGAATGTATGTCGAGTTGCTTTTCTCTAAGTGAGGCCGAGTGGTGGCTATATATACACTTCTTCTCATGTCCTTTAGGTTGACTTGATCTCAAGAGTTAGGCTGACTTCTTCTAGTATGTTCTTCCATCGTTGTAGGCCGACTTGAAGAGGAAAAGTGACAAGGTCTTGGATGATACTTTAAATAAACAAGTTTGACTCTATACAAAGTGTAACATTGACTTCATTACATGACAATGACTCTTATCAAATTATGACCAGATGACAAATAATTCCTAAAGACTCTCATTGGGAGTCTTTGACTCAAAAACAAAATCTCTTGCTCATGAAATACACGAAGCAAGTTAATATAATAATTTTATTTATGTTCTTTACATCTCATTTCATAAAATCATAATTACATGTCATGATGAAAACCGAGTTTAGTTATACTTTTCAACACTCCCTCTTAACTAGGGAGGTCTTCATAATGGTACTTGGACTTTCTCAATCTAAAGAATTTCTCATAAGAAGAATTCAAATTGGTAACTCATTTGTATAACATCATATCAACCAACATTGTTACATTGCAAGGCTTTGACTAATAACTCCATATCTCCACAAGATCTGAGCTCGATGCTTGTGAGACCAATGATTTATAAACACTCATCATTGTCTCTCTTGGAACATCCCCTGTTCGGGTGCTCATTTGTATAGCATCATATCAACCAACATTGTTACATAGCAAGGCCTTGACTAATAGCTCCATATCTCCACAAGGTCTAAGCTCAACGCTGGCGAGACCAATGATTTATAGACACTCATCATTGTCTCTCTCTGAACATCCCTACCCGGGTACTCAAGGTGTGTTCCATTAGGGCTATTCTTATTTGGGAATCCCCATCCCTCAAAGAATATTGTTTCTCCACGATTACTCTTCTATTGGATGACTTATCTCATCCCCAAAGAATACCAGATGCCAAATGATTACCCAATCCTCCATTCTGTCTTCCCAAGTGAAGACCAGAATGGCATGTCTATCTCTCGCTCTCAAATAGGGAGGACATATTCAAATACAGGAATGTACTCATTCCTACCAAAAGAAAGAATGTACCTAAGCCTCCCTCTTGGCTTAGGAATTTCAAGTTTCTTCTAAGTAACTTCTTATCAAGCTCTCTCTCAACTAGGGACCTACAACAACGCTTCATGTGGAACAACCAACTGCTTGAATAATTCCTCTCTTCTCCGTTGTCATAAATTTCTTTAGTCATGGAGTCTTTATCTTTCAGGGACTTCTTCATAGGGAACATATCATTCATCACTTTCATCCATGAGTTTGTCATGTCTTCATTTTCATTAGAAAGTGATCCATCAATTTTCCATTTGGCTTTGCTTCATGCCATTCTGCTTTCATGCCATATTTTCCCGAAGGATCTTACATCCTTCAATATGGTCCTCTTGGAAGTCATCCACAGATTTTCCCTTTGGCAATCTTACATAAGCCCATCCAGATATTAGTTCAAAAATAAGAGATGAACACTTAAATCAAAATTACCTTTGTGATGGTTTTTCATCATGACATCTCCCTGTAGGTATCAACATCATGTATGCAGATTGACACATTTCCTAAAGATGTCCATTTTCAAGGGTCTCCATCTCTTTCCAACTCTTATTAGAGTCTTCATATCTTTCTGGGAGATATTCTAGTAAACTCTTCTTGGACTTCGGATGTTGAATGCCTCCTACCTTTGTTGCATATTTTCACGATCTCTTCCTTTTTTTTCACACTTCATTCCCAGGAGCTTCCAATCAAAGTTCCTTAATTGTCGTCAGTGTCCTCATAATTCAGATAACATATTATTTTGATTTCATCTAGTGTGACTTATGCTTTTTATGCTATCTTTCAGATGAGGAGATCTTTTCTTCTTTTGATCATATTTCCCAAGATGGAAATAGTGATCCATATTATCTGCGACCATATGACATGATTTTCATAATATCCTATGTAAGTAAACATACCTCATCTTTCCTTTCGGTCATCCAGAGTTCTTGTAGCAGCTTCATTTGTACGAAAGAACTTTATCCTTTAGGATTGATTTCTTGATATGTCATCATACCATCATCTCTTGAATCCCACGAGTTGGAATTCCTGATGAAACTCTTGCTTTCTTTCTAGATCGATGAATGCTCTGATAAGGATTTCGTCAGAGAAACTTGAGGATCTTTTATATCCTCACATGTTGAGTGTTCCCTTATTGACTATAGTATGATGATCCCAGTGGATGATGACCTCTACTTCTTTCTATAAGTATCACTTGAAATTTCATTGAGGTTTCCAAGAGCTCTTATTTTTTTGTTAATCAGTAGAATTTATTCCAAACATTCTTTCTGCTTCTCATGTCAAGAGTTCTTACTTCTAATGCTTCTATCACAATGCTATTTTCTAATATGATTCATCCTATCTCTCAATCATAGTAGAGATCTTTTTGCTTCTTCCTTCTTAAGCTTCTTTGTTTCAGGGTCTTTCACTTCCTCAGTAATATGGGCTTCTTCCCTGTCCCTCTCGTGTTTAGGACAATCTCTTCTATAGTGCCAAAGTTTTTGACAACCATAACATATTTCCTTAGCCATGTTCTTCTTTTTCTTTGTAGGACCAAACTTTCTAAATTTCCCTTTTCTTCTTGTCATTGATTGATCCCTTTTCTCTGATCTTTTGTTACTTTATTTCTTCAACCTATCTTCTTCTGCCTTACAGAGAGATCATAATTTGATGAATGGGATAGCTTTCTCTTCCCTAGTAGATATGAGGTTACCTTGTTCATAAGTCAATGCATTTATAATAACGAAGATCATTTCGTTATCAGATACCATCTCTCCTAGATCCTGCAATTGACCTTTTATTTGAGTTGCTTTTGTGAGGCATGACGATATCCCTTCATCATTTGACACCTTCAATTTATATAAATTAGATCTAAGTGATATGTTCTTTTCTATCGTGCTTTCAGAGAAAAGTTCTATCAGTTTATCATATATTTCTTTAGATGTCTCCAACTCAACTACATAGGAAATGAGAGGATCTTTAATAGATTCCTTAAGAATCTTTTGAGCCTTGAGATCCCTTTCCATGTATTCGGATATTGTTGGTTCTTCGGATGGCTTGGAGACCTTTCCATATACATGATCAATGACTTCATTTACTTTGAGGACTATGTCTGTCCTTCTTTTCCATGCAAGGAAGTTTGATATCCCAACCAGCTTATGGTTTTTCTTGAAACATGAAGTCATTTTTACTAGATTAGATTATAATAAAGGTACTTACTTGTGAAGATAGAATCTTCAACTTGATGATGAACTTTGTTGCTTTAGATGATCCCTTACATCGGTGAGGGAACACTGCCTTCTTCAGGATGATCTTTTTCCAAATGAGATCCTTGCTTTAATAGAGAGAACACTGCCTTTTGATCTAACCTTCCTTAGATTTGAAGAGCTTCCACTTCTTTGGTGATGTATGAGTGATGATTTCTGAATTGCTTATAGGGTTTTGGTCTTCCTTCGTACTTCCTTTTTGAAGATAATTTCAAGACTCTTGCTAGAGTATATTTCTTTGAGCTAGGGTTTTGAGGATCTTGACCTTAATGGCCCTTGAATCTACTACCATCCTTCTTCCACTGCTTGATGTCTTCTTGATTGAATGCCCCTTCTTGCCTTCAACACCTAAGCTTCGATACCATGTTGAGAAATCTAGGGCATGAATAGTTAAAAATTTCTCTGTTTGATAATTGCTTGTGATATACTATTACTTCTTAGCTTATAGCCTTTTCTTCGTTATGTTATTATTGTGTTCTTTTCATCAAGACAATTACCAATATGCACAATAAAAGACAAGTGGCATTGTTTGTAGGCTTGTCAGCCAGGGCCAAAACCTCTCACCTCTTGAGAGGAAGCCTGATCAAAATTCTTCTTCTACACCTTCAATTGATGAGTACCAAGACCATGAAACAGACCCTTGACTCTATTATCCTCCCAATAACCTTGCCATTAACCTTGATGCTCTGTCTCTTCCCTTTCTCGACTTCTTGATCTCCAACTGCTCTCCTTGGCTCCTCCTAGAGAGACTCGGTCTCTGTCCTTTACACTGCTTCTTCTCGACTTCTCCTAGAGAAACTCAGTCTCTATGATCTCATTGACTTACTCTAGAGAATATCGGTCTCTAGATGTTTATCTTGGTTACTCGGAACAAGTATCCAAAAGAATCCTTCCTTCGTTGCCCCAAAAGAAACTTCCTTCGCTGCCCCAGAAGAAACCTCCTCTTCGCTGCCCCAGAAGAATCTCTTTCATTATGCCCAAAATAATCTCTTTCGTTTCCCTAGAAGAAACTCTTTCGCTATGTCCAGAAGAATCTCTTTCACTACCCCAGAGGAAACTCTTTTGCTTACTTCCTTGCACTTTTCTTTGTAGCCTTCTTTGCACTTCTTCACTGAATGTATGTCGAGTTGCTTTTCTCTAAGTGAGGCCGAATGTGGCTATATTTTCACTTCTTCTCATGTCCTTTAGGCCGACATGATCTCAAGAGTTAAGCAGACTTCTTCTAGCATGTCCTCCCATTGTGGTAGGCGGACTTGAAGAGGATAGGTGACAAGGTCTTGGATGATACTTTACATAGACAAGTTTGACTCTATACAAAGTGTAACATGACTTCATTACATGACAATGACTATCATTTTATGACTAGATGACAGATAATTCCTAAAGACTCTCAGTGGGAGCCTTGACTCAATTTTTTTTTTTTCTCTTGCTCATGAAACCCATGAAGCACGTTAATATAATAATTTTATTTTTGTTCTCTACATCTCATTACATAAAATCATAATTACATGTCATTATGAAGACCAAACCTAGTTACACTTTTCAACAGTTTTGGAGTATATAGAGCATTTGGATAATAAGTGGAGAATCACCTTGCAAAAAAAGTTTGGAGTAGCCTTGTTTTTGTGCTATTTTTATGCCTTTGAGGAGAGTAGTTAGTTCTGTTGAATTGTTGTTATTGATGCTTATTGTGCCAGAGTATATGTAGAGAGGTAAGCCAAGATGATATTTGAATATGCTAGCATAACAAGTTTGTCAAGGTTTTCCCTTTGAGGTGCCACCAAAATTCAATTTAAGAAAGGAGAGAGGTGGAAGGAGTATGTGGTTAGATTTGGGTGGAGGAAATGGTAGGGAGGATGGGGATAAGGTTCCATTTGTTGAGAAGTTTTGCTTTTAAACCATGTGCTTGCTAGACTTGGCGTGACGAAGGGAGAGTGTTCATGGTTTCGTTGATAGTCCTTTGTATAATATGCCAAATAGAGTCAAGAGATCGAGAGAGGTTGAAGATGTGGCAATTATGCTCCTTCCACACATACCATAATAAGGATCTGGGAGAGAGAGCTAGATGCAATTGAGGATGGAATTGGAAAAGACTTGGCTTTGCCATTAAGCAATGGTGTTTGGAATACTTAGTGGGTATCGATAAGAACAATTGAAGCAATTTTCCAGTGAAAGCCAGAGGCCATTAGAGAAGGGGCAACTATTAAAAATATTTTCAAGACTTTTAGAGTGGAGGAGGTAGAGAGGGCATCTAGAGGGACCATGATGTTTACATTTTTGAATGTTATGCTAGGTTAGGGTTTGGTTTTACGCCATGGGCCACAAAAAGGATTTTTTTGGCTACGAGTTGTGCTTCTAAATATTGAGCCATATTGTATCTCTTTGCAATTCCTGATGCTCCGCATCTAGGCGGTAAGCTTCTCAAATGGTAAAGGAGCCATTCGAGTTGTACCCCCATCACAGTTTATCCCGTTGGGAGGAGAGTGGGATTAACTTTTGTGTGAGGTTATTCCAAAATTGACTCCATGCTTCTCCCTTTGGCTTGGGTTGCTTGTGTTCTTGTGGTGACCATTGTCTCCATTGTCGATTAGTGCTTAAATTGGTCCAATGGTCCTTGATTGTTAGTATGCCCCTAACTGTCATTTGTAGGTGGAGATTGTTTAGTTGCAGTTTCTCATGGAGTTTAGCGAGTTGTTGCCACAAGTCCTCCCAGAATAGAGTAGAACTTCCATCCCTAACTTCCCAAAATCAATGTTGCTGGATTATATGCATTCCTTTTTTGGCCAAGGTCCATATGGATGAGCAAGAGTGGGTAGATTGCAATAGTATAAGGTATTGAGGGAATGTGTGGGGCATATTTTTAAGCGAGATATAATTATTATATTATTTAAATATAATATAATTTTTAAATCTTAATTAAAATAATGTACAAATAAATTATAAATATTATATAAAAAATATAAAATAACTACCCTAAATTTATTGGCTTAGATGCTCATTAGAGATGTGTTCAGGATGGCTTTGATGCTCATTAGAGGTGTTTAGGATGTCTTCGATGCTCATTGGAGACATGTTTTTGGTGGAGTAAAGTTCGAAGTGCTTTTTATCCCTTGCTTTGAGATGATGTGCGAATATGAGGTCAATCATTAATATTTTACTGCTGATTCGATCCACCTTATATACAATGGAACAATCTGTCCATAAAAATTTTCCTAGCACCATCAGAGCATTCGACAATTGATGATGGAAATAATCAAAATCCTTAAGCACATGGTTATGGAAAAGTTTGGTGCTAGCCAAGGTATTGAGGTCCAAATAATTTTGGTAATGTTCACGCCACACATGTTTTGATTCTTCTTAAAGTTGCCTCGGTGAAGTAAGTTTGTTTATATTATTATTTTTGTAAAATTATTATGTTAATTAAATTAAAATATTTTTAAATTTTAATTAAAATAATATAAATATATTATAAAAATTAAAATAACTATCCTAGGTTTATTGGCTTAGATGCTCACCAGAGATGTGTTTAGGATGGCTTTGATGCTCATTACATATGTGTTTTTGGTGGAGTAAAGTTCATAGTGCTTTTTACCCCTTGCTTTGAAATGATATGTAAACCTACCTAGATCGATCTTAACTCCAGATCTACCAAGCGTCGAGAGGGATCAAGAGATTTAATCCCTCTCGCTTGGTAGATGTAGAGTTAAGATGGATCTAGGCTGGTTTAATCCCCCCCTTAAAATATAATATATTCCACGGGTTCTCATAAACTTGGAGCTCAAAAACTGCAAATTGACCAAGTTAAGTTTAACTACCCAACAAAAAATAATTAAAAATAATAATAACGTAGAAATTTCTATTTTTACATAAGTTTTTTTTTTTTTTGAAATTTACTTTAACTACCCAACAAGAACCGATAAAAAAATTAATAATATAGATTTTTGTTTGTTTGTTTGTTTGTAACATAAGGTTATTTTTATTTTATTTTATTTTGACCGAGTCAAAATATTTACAGGACATGACATTACAACATCTCTTGCATATTGGTGTGGAGATTGCCACTCAACATAATAAGATGTCTATCATTAAAGATTTTACCACTAATTTGATCGACCTTATATTCAAGGGAACAACCCACCCTTAAAAATTTTCCTAGCACCATGAGAGCATTCCATGATTGATGAAGGGAATGATCAAAATCCTTGAGCACATGGCCATGGAAAAGCCCAACACTAGTCAAGGCTTACATGGATCTTGTAATTTGAACCTCTTACACAAACTTTGAATTCTCTTGTCTACTTTGATACGTGCTCTGATACACTGATCTTGTAATTCAAACCTCCTGCACAAACTTTGAATTCCCTTGTCTACTATGATTCCTACTCTGAGACCATGTAGAATTCCTTGTAGATTAAAACTGCTTATGTAACTTGCTAAAACAAAAGACTTGAATTTACTCTCCTCGTCTGCGAAAACAATTAGTCGATTGAGAAATCACAACATAAACATGCAACAATATTCAATCACATATGCTCAGATATTTATCTAAGGGGAACGCAACTGCTCAAAACCACTTCCTATCTGTATTTCATTAGTCAGAAAATAGAGAAGAAATACAATGCTTGTTCAAGTTTGAACAATCTCTGCACAAGTATAATCTATTGCACTGCCTCACAAACTGACTTTGGCCAATAATTAGCCAATTCTTCTACCTGCCAAGCTCCTATTTCCTTAGGAATTAGCCCCATATTAATTAGGGAAATTCCCAATTAGAATTGCGCAATCCTTGTAGGCCCTCCTCTGATTGCATGCACCACCTATACAACTAGGAAATTATACAACTGATAGTACACTGCCCTTGAACTCAAATCTCAACTTGGTAACTCAAGTTTCATGTATGCATGAGTTAATTATGGTTGATTTATCAGTTAACTAGTTGA
Source organism: Pinus tabuliformis (assembly GCA_031772625.1). Classification (NCBI taxonomy): domain Eukaryota; kingdom Viridiplantae; phylum Streptophyta; class Pinopsida; order Pinales; family Pinaceae; genus Pinus; species Pinus tabuliformis. Next base: position 142,822,888 of record CM062810.1, read on the forward strand.
ACACTGAAGCTGCACCCCACTGTTAGACCTCCTACTTGTTTCTCCAATAGTTGGAACTAATTTAACTGAATTTAACTTGGTTTAATTGAATTAAATTATTACAACTCAAATTAAACTCAACCTAGGCTCCTAAAATTTAGGAACCACTCTACATGCCTCAAGTTAGGCCCTTAACTCAAATTAATTGAGCCAACTAAGTGAAATTAACTTAGTTAATACATTCTTATTGTCTTGTGATGTGGAATTACAATTTTCTTTTAATTTAATTTAAGGGAAAATTAAATCAGGATATTCTTGTTTCCATTTTCAATAGAAGACTGCCTTCAAATCAAAGGAGGGCCTTTTCAAATGGTTGGTCATGCCTTTTAGGTTGACAAATGCCCTTGCAACCTTCATGAGGTTGATGGATCACATCGTGTGGCCCTTAACCAACTCTTTCGTGGTAGTGTATTTGGATGAAATCCTGATCTTCAACCATAGTTGGAAAAAGCACCTACACCATATTTGACACCTACTCCAAACCCTACGACAACACAAATTGTGTGCCAATTTGGAGAAATGCACTTTTGGTATGACTCAAGTTCGATATATGGAGTACATTATTGATGAGCAGGGTGTCAATGTGGACCCAATCAAGATACATTTATTTAGGATTAGCCAACCCCAACCACTCTAACAGAGCTCGAAATCTTTCTGGTCTTGCCAATTTCTATTGCCGGTTCGTGTTGGGGTTCTCTCATATCACTTGGTCTTTGAGTCAAGTCACTACGGGTGGAGTGAATTTTTTTTCTTTCTTTTGGTCCAAATCCCAACAAAAGGCATTTTCCAAGTTGAAGCATCACCTCTGCTTTGCACAAGTGCTCACATTACCAGATCCACAACAACCATTTGAAATTGAGACAGATGCCTCTGATTATGCTATTGGTGCAGTACTTACCAAACAGGGGCATCCTATGGCATATCACAGTGAGACACTTTTAGATACAGATTGAAAGTATCCCACTTATAACAAAGAGATGTATTCCATTGTGCAAGTTTGCCGACAATTGAAGCATTACATTCTGGGGAAGGAAACAGTCATCCACATAAACCACCGATACTTGCAGTTCATAAAGATACAAGGAAAGTTGCAAAACGATCACCATCAGAAATGGTCCAAATATCTACTACAGTTCCATTTGAACATTAAGTACAAAAAGGGAAACACCAATAATATTGTAGACTGCCTCAACCGACTGCTGTTTATGGCGTTGATCACTGTGCTCGAATCTTGTGGACAAGAGACTTTGAGATGGGTGCATCTTTACAAAAGTAATCCATGATTTGACACCACATACCATATGCTCCTGGAAGGAATGCAAGTTCCAGACTTTCACCCCCAGGATGCATTGTTATGCCACTTGGGACACCTTTGTGTTCCTTCAAGTGAGCATGCCAAGATGATTTGGGAGGTGCACTACAGTTGGGCTACTGGAAATTTTGGGGTAGAAAAAAAAGTGGTAGCGCTACAAAAGTATTTTTATTGGTCAAACCTTCAACAAGATGTTGGGAAGTACATCAGATTCCGCACTGCCTGTGTCATTGGAAAAGTTACAATCAAGAAGAAAGACATGTATACTTCTCTTCCTACTCCTAGTCGGCCCTAGGAATCCATATCCATGGTTACATGTCAGGCCTTTCTTCTACAAAGCATGACAACAACTGTGTTTTCGTGGCTGTCTACAGATTCTTTAAGATGACCATTGTGGTGGCCTGCATGAAGAGTATTACAATGGAAGCCACTGACAAACTCTTCTTTGAACCACTGTGGGTACACTGTGGGATCTCACAGTCCATTATCTTAGATTGGGATAAAAAGTTTCTAAGTACATTCTGTTCAATCCTCTGGTTGTTATTGAATACCAAGATCACTAAGTCCATGACCTTCCACCCCCAAACTTATGGCTAAACAAGGTCGTCAACATGATGATAGTGTACATCCTACGCATGTACAACTCGAAGCATTCATGCACATGGGATGAAATCCTCCCCTATGTCCAACACAACTACAACAAATCTCTCCATAGCTCAACTGACCATAACCCCTTTCATGTGGGGTTGGGATTCCAACTACTATATACCATTGATGTTGCCATAACACTTGCAGCTACTAGGCAGATTTGACTCATGTCAGATTCGAAGTTGACAGAGATACCAACTTTATTGAACACATTCAACACATGCACCAGTAAGTCCATGTCATATTAGATGGAGTAAATGCTAAGTATAAACAACGCCATGATCAACATCAAGTGCCACACAAGTTCTAGGTGGGCGACAAAGTTTGGTTACATTTGTAGGAGCGCCTTGCTGGGGCCCACCGCAAGCTTTGTCTATTTTGATATGGGCCTTAAATCATCATTAAGGTTATAGGAGATAATGCTTTTGAGTTCATCGTTCCACCATTCCTTAACCTGCACCCAGTGTTCAATGTGGACGGTTGCGACCATACCTCCCCCTATTGCTAGACACATCAGACATTGCTGAGCAGCTGACACCAACCGAGCTCAACCTAAGTTGTATCGAGCATGCCACAACTGATAGGATCATGGACACACAAATCAAGAACATTCATAAACAGAGGATCCAACTTTATCGAGTTGTCAAAGCAGGCCAACTCCTTCATTAAGGTAAGTGGCTCACTCGAGGGCGAGGTTCAACAAAATTTTCCTCATCTCATGAAAGCTTTGCGCGAAATGGGGACCATTGCTTCCTAAGGGGGAGGAATGATATAGGTGGATATTGGTGGCCACCTACGTATTCCACCTGGACCTTAAACTGGTTTCATCAGTTTTCTTGATTATAGCACAATTTACTATTTTTTAGCAGTTTTTCAGAGCTTGAAAATCCAACGCTGTTTTGACCCCTTAAATGACATTTTTTTTAGGTCCGAAGTGAGCCCATAGTCATAGGTAAGGGACTACCACAAATATTGTAGTACTCGGAGAGACCTTTTTAACAAGGTATCTTACGTGCCAAATAGAGATCATATCATCAAGTTATGAGCCAAGGAAGTTGACTGTCCAACTAACCCCAATGGGGCCCATAGACTCTTGGCGTTCCATCTCTTAAGGTTAGGGTTTCCATTTGTTGTTCAATAGTAAAAATGCCCTTGAGCCTCATTGTAACGTAGTTTAGAGACATGTAGCCGCCACATCCCAAAAATAAACTACCATTGCCCGAGTTAGTTTATTTCCAGTTTGTATGTAAGCATCTCTCAGTTCTTTGATATTAATGAAATGAAGATTTATTTATGCTGCATCTCTGTGTTTATGTTTATATTTGTATTTTGTTTCATCCTTGCATAAGTCCGGATCCTCTCGACTCTTGCTAGATCCATGGTTAAGATGGATCTATACTAGTTTTTTTCCAATTGCGATGTAGTATCTATAATGGGAGGCTGAGAGGACTGAATTATTTATGGAACTTGTTTTTGAAGTACATGTTTTCCAGGTTCTTGATTATCATTATTTACTATCCTTTCTCTCTATGGTTTCCTTAAATGTTTACATGGAGTTGAACCTCGCTTCATTCTTTTACTGGAAAAGTTAAATGTAAGCCTTAAGTCTAGGATTCTCCCTTTGAGAAATTCAACTCTTTGAGCATTTTTCCACCTCTTGTAAAGTTGATATGGAATTAACTATGAAAGGCCTAACTTCCATTTTTAATTTAAAGTGGCATGTTGTTTTCAGACACAAAATGAATTTGATCAAACTCTAATACTTGCCTAATATATTTCAGTGAAAGGATTCTCATAGCTAGAAAGACTATTAATTGATAGGGAGGAGACTCAAAACCATACACCTCCAATTCAGTATAGTGTTGGAAGTGATAAAAACCATCAACTTTTGCATCTAGACTTAATTGAAGTAACTTTTTGATTGCTATAAAAATCATAGGAGGTGACTCTTCATGGATAAAAAAGTGAGTGATAGACATAAACCTATTAACAAATTCAGAAAATCCAACATTTTGGGTCTTTTTCCTAACTAAATAAGTCTAATGAATGAATGAAGAGGGGTTACTAGACTCACTTGTAGGTTCAAATGTAAACTAGAAAATTTTTCCACTTGAAAATACAAAAAAGAAATGCACAACATAAGATTGAAACTTTAATTGGAAATTTATTGTACCTGTTAAATGTTGACTATAATGATATCTAAATAAGGGTTTATTTATGGAACAAAGAGTAGACACAAAACCTGGTATTGCCTCATCCACTATTTGGTCATGATAAAAAATGGAAGCGAGCACATCATATAAATAATTTGTTTCAAGATGTTTTGGAAAATGTTGCTTTTGTAAGGTTGTGGGTTTTTTTTGGAAGAATAACATTTGGAGCAAGTAATGATTGAATTAAGGTTTCTTTTCCTTCAACTGATAATTAATGATAGGAAGAAATTAATGGAACAAAGAGTAGACATGAAACCTGGTATTGCCTCATCCACTATTTGGTCATGATCAAAACTTGGAAGCGAGCACATCATATAAATAAATTGTTTCAAGATATTTTGGAAAATGTTGGTTCTGTAAGGTTGTGTTTTTTTTTTTTTTGGAAGAATAGCATTTGGAGCAAGTAATGATTCAATGGAGGTTTCTTTTTCTTCAATTGATAATTAATGATAGGAAGAAATTAAAGCTTCTTCCCATAACACTTGGGTCTTAGGGGGTACCATCACTTTCAACATTTCAAGGATCGATCTCATGATTATCATAAAAAGAATGATGCCATTCTCGGAAATTACAATTTTTTTGCTTGGGACATAGTTCTCTGCACACTATATTACAAAATCAGGGAAAGGAAAAGTTTGTGCAATAGTAGACTTGGTTAAATGAGATTCTGATAGACAAAAATAGCCTTGGAGGTCACAAAAGCAAGTTAATGGTTGGTGGTGTAAGTCGTACAAATTGTACTTTGAAAGCATAGTGTAAAAAATGTCACTGTCATCGTCTACTAAACTCATTTCTTCAACAATAACATGATGAGAGTGTTCAATAGTTTTAGGGTTTAAAGTCTTCATTTTCCCTTTGTAAAAGAAAGGAAAACGAAAGGATAAACACCCAGAAGATGGTTGTTGATGACTAGACTTTTTTGTTGACTTTTATCCAACAAGAATATTTTTCCACAATACATTTAACTTTTGCTTTGGCAATCTTCTATCTTTTTCAACAACAAATATTATGATTTACCCATTTCTTAGACCTTTTATTCTCAAATTTACAACTTTTGGATACATGGTAGACCTTAAGTGGATGAAAAACCAATATGAAACCTATTCTTGAGCATTTTGAAGGTCATGTTAAGACATATCATGCTGGCATCATATGTTGTGCCACTTTTCATGTCCGCTACCATGTCAGGTGCCAAGTCAATTGGTGTAATCACCTGACTATTATATCATTGGACCTGTCAGCCACCAATGATTTCAATACTCTACCCTCGTGTCGACATGTTGGTGGAGTATACGTAACCCCTAGTTTTCAAAGATTTATAAACTTTTAGTGGAATAAAAACCAACATGGAACCAATTTTCGAGCATTTCAAGGTCATGCCAAGAAATATCATGTTGACATCATTTTCCATGTCACTTGCCATGTCCACTGCCATGTTAGGTGCTAAGTCAATTACTGTAATCACTCTGTTCTATCATCAGACATGTTAGTCTATCGATTTCAATACTCTGGCCCCATGTCAACATGCTGACAAACTATACTTAACCCATAATTTTCAAAGCTTTATAAACTTTATTCATCGAGAAATTATTAAAAAGTTCTCTACTATGACAAAGGACACCTTAAAAGGTGTTTTGCAAACATGAGATTCATGGTCTTAGAAATTGTCTTTCAACCTCCACAACTCGTGTTCACGACACATGTAATGATGGTTTTAAAATTGCAGAGGCTTACCTCCTCATTAAAGAATTGCATGTTCAACCTTTGAAGTCAACAATGATCATTGATTGTTGAATTATTCCCACCATTAGATCTATTCAGATGTTACCCTAACATTTGACTTCAAATTGACATGTGAATTGAGCCTTCACCATTGTGTTTTACGTTTTTTTTGCATTTCACATGCATAATGTGGAAATGTGGAAAAAGGAAAAGAACCCCAAAACTAGATTGGACTTCACATTCGATGTAGAATGTGAGAATATGGGAAAAATGACAAGCCAAATTTTGAAAGGAATTTCTACATTCAAAATACTTAGTAACAAAGGGGAGCAAAGAGAAATCATTAACATCTAGCTCCAAATTGAGAAAACACATCTTTGTTTTGCAAACTAAAAATTCTTAATAAAGTGGGTCTTTTAAAAAAAATGGAAGTCTGCAAAGATTCAAAAAGGCTAAAGCAATAGAAAAATCATTTAACTATACAAATGTTTAGCAATAATTAAAACCTAAATTATAAAACCCAAATTCAAATGCTCATTTATGTGAAAACCAAATGTAGACCAAAATCAAAATAATGGGTAAGGAGGGGTCCCCAAGTTTTGTGAACATGGGTAGTTGTTGAGGGCTCAACATTGCAACATTGTAATATCTTTCCTCAACACTAGTTCATTCTTATTTTTGCTAACTCGATGCATTTGTTCCCCTTTCAACTAGGGTTTACTTGCACCCTACCTCCCTCTATCACTTTGAAAAAATTATAACAAATACTATAATTTCCTTCAGCAAGTTGACAAAATTGTAAACATGATAGTTCTCAAAAACCATTCTTGGGTTAATTAAACTCCAGAAGTGACTATAAAAAAGTTTCTTGACTTGTGTCCGTACCATAATAACCAGTTCATTCTTGCATGGTCCAATATGTGGCAAGTTCATTAAAATTACCTAGCCAAATGTACCTTGTGTTGATACTTTAATATGGATCCTTCACATTTTTCAAGACTATCACTCATACCAAAAGCTTCATGCCTCCATTGAAATCCAACACTTTCTAAGGATATTCTAAAGTACCTAATAAGACTAATCTTACTAGGTTTAACTACTTCAAAACTACTATTAACAAAGATTGGAGAACCTTCATCTAGGTTTGTTGAGTATTTGACTTGGTTTATCTCCATTCCCATCTTTTCCAAAACCCCGAGTCTCCATTATAACTCCTCCTCCTTCAACCTAATCAAACAATCACAAGTTGATTGCATTTGTACTGGCATTGGCTACCATAGATTGAACATCTAAGAGTCTTAATAAATTTTTTGAACTAACTCATTAATCAATTGAGATTTCTTAATTACATTTTTTATTCTCAAGTCAACTATGGCCTTTTTTAAAGCTAATCATGGTTTTCAAGTTGTTAGCTAGTTGAGGATGTTCTCTTTCTCCTTGATTAGATTCAATGAACTCATTTGATATTTGTTGATTGTTCTTAATAATTTGATATTTGATAATTTATTTATTTATTTTGTTTTGTTTTGTTTTGTTTTGTTGTTTTGGTTTATGTAAAAATTCCTTGTAGATTCAAATTGCTTATATAATTTTCTAAAACAAAAGACTTGAATCTACTCCACTTATCAACGGAAACAATTAATTGGCTGAGAAATCATGAAACATACAAGAGAAAGAATTCAATCAACACATTACAAAATGATTTTCTGGGGAAAGCCATAGCTAAAAACCCCTGCTAACTGTATATTGCATTAGTAAAAAAATATGAGAAGATTACAATGCTTTGCTAAAGCCTGAGCAACCTTTGCACTATCTCTATCTATCTCACAACTTCCTAAACAAGCCTAGGCCAATACTTAACCAATTTCTTGCTTGCCCAAGTCCCTATTTCCTTGCGTTGTTTCCTTGGGAATTAGCCCCTATTAATTAGGGAAATTCCTATATTGGAATTACGTAATCCATCATAGGCCTTCCTCTGACTGCATGCACCACCTGTACAACTTTGGATGATTATACAATTCATAGTACACTGCGCTTGAACTCCAATCTCAATTGGGTAATTCCCAGATCTGACATGCATGAGTAATTTATTGCTGAATCATTGGTTAACTGGTTGAACACATGAAGCAACACACCACTGTTTGACCCCCTACTAGTTCCTTCAACAATGGGAACTAGTTTAACTGATTTTAACTCAATTAAACTGAATTAATTAATTACAACTCAAAATAAACTCAACAAGGGCTCCGATAAAGTAGGTGACACTCTAAATGACTCTAGTTATGTTGGGAATCACGATTGTCGTTAGACCAAAACCCACGAGAGGCAGTTAGTCCATGTCACGAAACACATGGGGAGCATTGGTTTATCCAATGTCCAACAATCTTGCCCCCAATGCGATCCGAGCATGTATCGAACTCGTGACCTACCCTCTGATACCACTTGTTGGGAATCACGATTGTCGTTAGACCAAAACTCGCAGGTGTTAGTTAATGATCACATCGCCAAAGATAAGGATCCATGAGAGGCGGTTAGTCCATGTCACGAAACACATGGGGATCGTTGGTTTATCCAATGTCCAACAATATACCCAATGTAGGTCTTAACCCCGTACATAAATTACTTGCATACATATTCTAAAAATAGGTAATAAACAAGGGCGAGAGCATAAAACATAAAACATATATACACAAAGATTTTCCCCCCAAAACCGGGACTACCAGATTGATTTTTCATTATATTCCTTTCAATGTTACAATACATATATATACATGCCAAAGCATCCATAAAACCTAATCCATTAACCCTGGAATAAAACATAATCGTAGTTCCCTTGACTAGATCTACAAAATACCATGGACAGAAAACCATCATGCCCAAAACCATGTGCTAAATCCATGCACAAAACCATACGTAGGTCTGCCCACCTAATACAGGGTCCAAAGAAAAATTTCCCGGGGCGCTACCCCCTGGTGACCCCCTACAAACCCCCCGACAGGTGGGCTACTGCCCCCTAGTGGCCCCCTTGCTGTGCTCGACGCAATGTGAAGGGGGGGCTATTGCCCCCCTGTGACCCCCCTGCTTTGCCTGACGCAACGTACAGGGGGGGCTACCACCCCCCCTGACTTGCCCCCGCACCCCCCACACATGCGGTAGTCGTGGAAAGAATATAACACACACCCAACAAGTTAGACCCTCAACTCGAATTAATTGAACGAACTTAGTCAAATCAACTTAGTTAACACATACAAGTTGTCTTGTGATGCTGAATTACAATTTTACTGCTAATCTAATTCAAGGGAAAGTTAAATCAGGATTTTATTTTTTTTGCATTTTCAACACTCCCTCTCAACAAGAAAGGGATTATCAGATACCCCAATCATGCCTTTATGGAAATCAAATTTTCCTCTTGACAATGCCTTAGTCAAGATGTTTGCATCTTGTTCCTATGTAGGAATGTACTCCAACAACATGATTCTCCTCTGCACACAATCTTATAGATGGTGACACTTGATGTCGATATGTTTGGACCGATCATGAAAAACTGGATTCTTAGAGAGTTTGATACAAATATGATTGTCATAGTAAATCACTGTAGGATCCATCCACTGACCAAATAACCCAACAAGGATCTTCCTCATCCACATAGCCTCAAACGCTGCTTGACTAACAACCATGTACTCTGCTTCTGCTGAACTGATTGCCACTGATCTCTGCTTCCTGTTGTACCAAGAAACTGTTGTTGACCCAACACTGAAGATTCCCCCTAATGCGCACTTCATGTCTGATGGCCTACCTGCCCAATTTGCATCTGTGAAGCCTTGAAGCTTCACTCCCTTTTTTTGTCTATACCAAATACCAAATTGAGTGGTGCCTCTGAGGTATCTTAACACATGTTTAACTACCTTCTAATACAATTTGGTTGGCTTAACCATTGCTTGACTAAGTTGGTTAACTGTAAAACACATGTTCGGTTGTGTGTTCACCAAATACATAAGTGAACCCACGAGCTGCATATAAATAGTAGCCTCTACTACTTCTCCCTTCCTCAAATTCCCTGCTAGAGGAGTCTCCATGGGTTTGCTTCTCTCCATGTGGAACTTCTTTAGTATCACGTTGGTATACTTTCCTTGAGAGACAAACAGTTCCCCATATCCTTGCCATACTTCCGTACCAAGGAAATAATGCATAAGCCCCAGGTCCTTCATCTCGAATTCTTTTGCAAGATCCTCTTTGTAATATTTGACCAGCTTCTTATCACCTGTTAGAATTAATTCATCGACATATAATACTATAATCAATAATTTATCTTCAAACACAATATGGTAAAGGCTTGCATCTGCTTCACTTTTGGTGAAGCCCAACTTGGAGAAATAGTTGTCGATCCTAGTGTACCAAGCACAAGGTGCTTGTTTCAATCCATATAGCACTCACTTGAGTTTGCACACATGTGACTCTTTGTTGAAGGTCTCAAATCCTTCTAGCTGCTCAATGTACACCTCTCCCTTAGTCACTCCATTAAGGAATGTTGTTTTCACATCCATCTAATGTATCTTCCATCCCATCTACACTGTAAGTGCTAGAGTGGTGCTAGAATAGATCTGATTAAAGAGTACCTCGCTATTGGAGCAAAGGTATTCTTGTAATCAATTCCCTCCAGCTAAGAGAACCCCTTGGCCACAAATCTAGCTTTGTGTTTCTCGACACTCCCATTTGCAGCTTGCTTCACCTTGTAGATCCACCTGGAACCTACCACTGTCTTGTCCTCTGGCCTTGGCACAACTTCCCAAACATTGTTCCTGATAATGGAGTCATACTCCTTTACCATGGCATCAACCCATACTGGTTGCTACACTTCTTCCTCGAATGAGGATGGCTCAGTCTCTACACTCTTGCTCATTTGAGCCATGTATCCAATGTACCGATCTGGTGACCTCCTCTGCCTGTGATGTGATGTGGGTGCTCCCACATTCTCTCTAGCATCAAGCATAAATCTGTTAGATTCTTTGGTGTGCTTCCTTCCATCTCTGGATGTCTCCGCATGAGTGGGTGCTTCCACTCTCTACTCCTTTGCATGTGGCCGCTCCACATCATCTTGAGGTTATTCCTTTGGAGCTAAAATCTCCTTATTTGCATGTAACTGAAGCTCCCTCTCAAGGGAACATCTCATGGGTTTCTCTTCATCGAACTTCATATCTCTACGAACCACTGTCATCCTGTGAGATGGTAGGTACACCCAATAGTTGTGAGGTGTATTAGTGTACCCTGTTATCACAAAATCGTGTACTAAGGGCTGCTACTTAGCAAGATCTCATGCAACTATTTCAAACCAGGCTTTAGACTAAGGCTTAGCCTCCTTAGTCAGAGAGGGCTCTCTCACAGATTTTTGATATGAATTAATAACAAGAAAAGATGGCTAACTCTTCAAACAGTACATGAAAATAAGCTGGTTGGAACAACAAAATAAGACTTCTTCCATTGGGCTCATGGAGTCAAATACCTTTGCAGTAAATTACCAACTACTCATTCATGGAAGTCAAGGCATATAATGTCTAAACACTCAAAACATTTCTCAAAGGAACCTCAACTCATAAACATACACAGGAAATCTGAGCACTAGGTGAATTCAGAGTGATTGCACATCTATGGAGCTGTAAAACAGAAAGGAAGAAACACAACCATATATATTCTGAGCATTTAAACACAAGATGAATCTTGAGAAGAAAAAGTAATCTTTCTATTACTGTCAAAAGTCTTTTACATCAGTCAATATAAAAACTCTGTTTTTTGTATAAATCTCCAACCCCTATTACATCAGAGTTTTCACTATATATAGGAAAACAAAATAAAACTACTTTGAGTCTCCTCCTCCAGCATGAGGGGAGCTCGATGACCTATCATTAACTACCCTTATCTATTTTTAAGCAAACTCATTAAATACATAAAGTATTGAACTGTAATTACAAAGAGTCCTAATCACACTAAAACTCTAACTTCATCTCCTCGTATGCCTGATTCCTTTCTTGATCTTTGACAGTTGTCTTCCTTCAGTTAGGCTGAGATGGCTGAGCTAAAGATGCAATGAACAAGCTAACCTTGGATGCTTGAAAGCGCTGATGGCTCATTAATCGATTAGGATAAATGCCCTGTTTCCACGGTTCTTGTCTCCCATCACTCTTCCCTCATTCCATACATTTGGTAATACGGCAAGGGGGTCCTCATAAAGACCACTTGCCACATGGCATTTAATCGTTGCATTCTGTAACCTTTTAGGAACTAAAGGTTTTATCCAATCATGAACTGCATTGTCCGAAACACAGATGACTTCTACAACAGCGTGCTGTTGCTTCCAAATTAAAGAAAAAGCTGCTCACCTGATACTACTGGGCGTTTCCTTATAGATTCATCTTTTATAATAGGCAAAATCTTTGCCTTCTGTTTTATATTATTTGTATTGTCACCTTCACCTATATTTACGCTGAACCCGGGCGAAACCTTGACATCAGTTTCAGAATCCTGGACATGACTTCTCATTTTCAATCTACGGAAAGTGGTTGTAACAGAAGCAGACATAGATCCCAGAAGGTTATGCTCTTCAACGCACACAATAACCTCATCACACAAATCCACTACATAACGTATGCAATTGTAAGAAACCTGTTTCCTTGATGCATCTCTGAGATGACTACCTTGATGCTAATAGAAAACAATTATGCACCGCTTCAAAAGACCAACATACAAGCCTGGTTCGAATTTGTCTTCCTTCATTTGCGCATGAATGGAATGATTTAAAACACCCATCTCCTTCAATATTCCACTCATCGTTCGCTTGTCCCCATAGAAACCAATTGTCGGCAAAGATTGTTAATTCAAGGAATTGAAACTGATTTCGTTACAGAGACAAAGAATTAGGTGCAATTCCGTTACAGAGACGAAGAACCTGCTCTTCTGGAAAATTAACCTTCTGTACAGAGCTCAAATCATGCTTGTCAGATACAACTTTCATAACTTGAAAGAAAGAGACCTCCGAATCCTTGTTTAAAGCTTGATCAGTGGCGGTCTGATTCGGTAACTCAGGTCGAGGGCCTTCAGAATTCATAAATGGGATTGGGGATAATGTTTTGACCAAGTTCAATCTTCATCATGTGGGCATGGATCCATCCACGACGTCGTAGAACCCCTAAGTGCGCACACGCTGGCTATACGCTAACCATGATAACAATATCATGGCTCACTCCTTCCGGCCTCAAGGCTTCTTTGACATCTTCACTCTGAGCATAAGCAGCAATCGTGTTACCCCATGAGACGGCATCTCGTTGATGTCTTCGGTCAAACAATTGACGTGCGAACTCCAGATTCCCATATTTGGCATACATTATAGCAGGTGAATTACTATTTGACACAAAACCACTTTTGATCAGATGGGTATGAATCTTCTTCCCCTCTAGAAGAACAGGGAGCTTAGTTCATGTCTTGAATACAAACAGAAATATAGAATTATCCGGCTATAGAATGTGAGAGCTTCCTTGTACAGACCACTTGAGATGTAGCCTTTGACATTAACATTCCATAAGAACATATCTGATTTATACATTTTACCAAACATTAGGCATGCGTTCTCCGTACTACTGCAAGTGGCATACTTGCTTACAAACTTGGTATCGAGATTGATATTCTAGCTAAGTCCATGTCTGCGCATGTGGTCATGGACTTGATTCACTACTTTTCTGTCGCCATATGCTTGCAACAGAGAACTATACGGATTGCATCTGAGCCAAGTTCATCTCTCAACATATGACAATGTACTTCCTTCACTGCTCCATAGAATGAGAAGCATTATTCAACTTCACACTGATGATTTGTATCATGTATGCGCATCATTATAAACCAAGACACAGAAAATAAGTACATTGAGGTTAATATTCTTTGTCCATGATGGCTTCATAGATACAAAATTATGCCTCTGCATGCTGGGGTGAGTTTAAGTGTCTTTGTATGATATGAAGAACCAACAGATCCATTAGCATCATTGTAATAGTTGTCCACATATCTATTGAACAAAGATTGCTGCCCAAATGGCTGTATGATAGGCATTGGTCATGCATCCATCAATGAACCAATTATTGCACCCTTTCTAAGAAACTCACACTGACCAAACTTAATGACAAGCATTGATGATGACTTCTTGAGAACATGCCACCTGTAAAATGTATCCGCCCCAGAACTATTTTGCATGACAGCTACTATGGATTCGAACAAATCCCCCATTTCGTAGCACGCTACGAAATCACTAAAACAGGTTGCGCTGCGAAACTGCTAAAGGATTCATGCGCTGCGAAAACACTTTGTCTTTAAGCTAATCTGAGCAAATTTTTGGAAACAGAATTTTCAATGATAACATACCCCAAAAATATGCCCAACTCAACTATCGGCTCTAGCTTTTCCCTGGCATCTTTGGTAACATGATAGTAAACTGATGAACCAAATATCTTCTAGTGTGACACATCTGGTTTCTTCCTTGAAAAATCTTATTTTGGTGTACTCATCCCGAGAATTTGATGAGGACTCTTGTTCTACACATATACAATTGTGTTGCATGCTTCAACCCACATAGGCCCTGATTATGTAATATCACCCGTGCAACTCCCATAATACTTCTTTTCTTCCTCTCAACCACCCCATTCTGTTGTGGGTTACGAGGTGCTATTAACTCCCATTGAATATCTTTTGATGCACAAAAGTTCTTGAATTCATTCGACACATATTCTCCATCGTTATCACTCCTGAGAGCCTTCACTTTCCTGCCAGTGTCTTTCTCAACAAGTGCTTTAAATTCACAAAATTTAGAGAATGTCTGATATTTCTTCTGCATGAAGAAAATCCAGCACTTACGTGAGAAATCATGTACAAATATTACATAATACCTGTGCTTGGCCATGGAGGCTGTCAAGAATGGTCCACACACATCTGAGTGAACTCTTTCAAGGATCGCTTGCGTTCGACTGTCCTTATCATGAGAGGTGGATTTGGTGTACTTCCCCAGTGTACACCCTTTGCATGTATCTCGCTGCTCTAGTGCTCCCTTGGGAAGTCCTGTAGAAATATGCAGCGTGATCTTCAAGGCTCCATGGTGCAAATGGCCAAGTCTCATATAACATAATTCACCATCTACTTTTGTGCTCAAAGCAACACAGTATTCTACATCATATTTGTAGAGGTTCTTCACCCAAACCGCAATATGCTTCACTTGTCATGTGGCTATGTGGCGAAGGAAATCCTTTCCTTTACTAAATATCACATTGTAGTCACGGTCCTCCAACATAACAACTGGAACTAAATTCTTCTTCAGACCAAAGACATAAATGGCATCTTTTAATGTGAAGAGGAGAACCAAACTCCCTCTGAAAAGTAAAAACACTGATGCCGGTCACACTATACCTTCCATCATCTCCCATCTCGATGTGCATATGGAGGCCCTTCTCGTCCAAGTCACTGAAAAATTCTTTATTGTCGGTCATATGGAATGAGACTCCACTATCTAGATACCACACACCACCCATCACCAATGTCACCATGCATGCAATGAGGGTGAAATCCAACTCGAATTGTGAAGCAAGAGCTTCACTTGCCACTCCTCCTGAGGGCTTATTGTCTGCCTTCTTGTGCGGACACTTCGTTGCATTGTGTCCCAACTCATGACAGTGAAAACATTTAATCTTTGACAAGTCCTTTTTCTTGCCAACCTGATTGGAATCCCCTTCGGATTGGGATTTATTCCCTTCCTTGCCAAGGCACAATTATCCTCTTCATCCATGCTTGGATGAGGTTCCATCTTTGATGCTCCACCTTATCTCTTTTTGCACCAAGTTGGACCACAAATGCTCCCACTTTGGTAGATGCTCCCTCCCATTTACCGAATCCTAGTAGCTGTGCCAGCTTTTGGGAAGGCCTAGAAGTGCTAGGCTGACCAAATCACCTTTAGCAACTGTAATACCAACGCTCCTAAGCTCATTCCAACATTGGGTGAACCTGCTCAAGTACTGTGGTATTGTGTCGCCCTTCTCCATATTGATTTTTTGAAGCTTGTCCTTTAGTGCCAACTTTCTATGGTCACTGTTGTTATGAAACAAGTCTATCAAGGCTTGCCACATTGCGTATGGTGTACAATTTTCATGGAGATTCGAGACAATATGATCTCGAACTCCTAGTATGATCCTCTTTGCCTTTGCCACACATTTCTTTCACTCTTCCAGATCTCGAGTATTTGTTGTTGGAGGCTTAGGAATATCATTTTATATGAATTCCCTTAGCCCGTTGTATTCAAACACTGTCTCCATCCTATCCTTCCAAGCGATATAATTCGAACTACCCTCAAAGACATATTCGAGTCTCAATCCGTAGAATGACATCTTGCTGGCTCTGAAGAATGCTCTCGTAAATTCGATTTCACCTACAAAGACAAACTCGTATTCTTCTCTTCTAGTGTGATTTCTGCTTTGATACCATGTAAAAATTCCTTGCAGATTCAAGCTGCTTATGTAATTTTCTAAAAGAAAAGACTTGAATCTACTGTACTCATCATTGGAAACAATTAATCGATCGAGAAATCACGAAGCATATAGGAATTGCGGGAAAGCCAATTCCCACAATCTGAAAGCTGATTTTTGCTTTGATATGGGAAAGCCACAACTAAAAACCCTTGCTATATGTATATTGCATTAGTTAGAAAATATGAGAATATTACAATGCTTTTCTCAAGCCCGAGAAACCTCTACATTATCTCTAGCCGTCTCACAGCTTCCTAGACAAGCCTAGGCCAATACTTAACCAATTTATTGCTTGCCCAAGTCCCTATTTCATTGTGTTGTTTCCTTGGGAATTAGCGCCTATTAATTAGGGAAATTCCTCAATTGGAATTGTGATCCATCATAGCCCTTCCTCTGACTGCATGCACCACTTGTACAATTTGGATCATTATACAACTGATAGTACACTACCCTTGAACTCCAATCTCAATTGGGTAACTCTCATATTTGACATGCATGGCTTATTTATCGTTGAATCATCAATTAATTGGTCGAACATATGAAGCAACACCCCATTGTCTGACCTCCTATTAGTTCCTCCAATAGTTGGAACTCGTTTAACTGAGTTTAACTCAATTAAACTGAATTAATTAATTACAACTCAAAATAAACTCAACATGGCTCCTATAAAGTAGGAGACACTCTACATGACTCTAGTTAGACCCTCAATTCGAATTCGTTGAACTAAGTAAGTCAAATTAACTTAGTTAACTCGTACAACTTGTCTTGTGATGTGGAATTACAATTTTGTTCCTAATTTAATTCAAGGAAAAATTAAATCAGGATTTTTCTTATTGCATTTTCAACATTATAATCATAATGATGAACCACACTGGTTGGTTCGAAACGCGTCAAAAAATGAAATTTCTTGTGATTTACGCAGAAAAATCTCTCATAAAATTATAATCATAATCTTGGTCTTGAATCATATAACTAATTGAAATTGATTTCTGCTATTGTCGTTGGAGCTTGTTGGGATTTTGTTTTAGGTATATGAAAATGTTTTATGCAATCCTTCAAATAATTTTACGGAAATCCCTAAACGAGCTAATGTCCATTTTGTTCTATTTGTTGTAGAGCATTAACATGAGTTTTGTTTCTTTTTGGAGATTAATGAGATTTTATTCCTTTGTGCACTTGGAACATTCATACTAAGGAATTATATCCTTTAGTGTTGCATTTTATTCATGTGAATTAGTGATACTTCATAATTATCTCCTTCTCTCACACACTAATGATAATTCATATGAATTGTGATGATCGGGTTTTCATCTAATTAGGACTAAAAACCAACTTGCACAAGGTATTTTCAAAAATATGCGCTCTCGGGAGGAGCCTGATCGCTGCACGCGCGCCCAACCTGAGATCGCATCCAGCTCCGCAACGGCCAGGGCCTTGGCCCAGCCATGGCCCCATCGGATTCACACCAGGAGGCCCCCGATCCTCAAAAAGCATTCTCGGATCTGGTAAAGTCCCTCCCCCCACAACGCCCCAGGCCTGCAATCTCGAAATTTGTCAAGAAACTTGATGTGCTTCAGGAAGTTCAGCTGCCCCCATCTATCCCTCGCATGGCAGCACTCTCTCTTGCCGAGAAAGGACTAATAGGGCAATTTACAGGGCTTTGGCCATCGCCAAGAACAGTCCAAAGATGGGTGGAACGAAACTGGTCAGATAAGATCCAAGGGAAAATATCCATCAGATTTTGCGGAAAAGGGTATTTTACATTTCACTTCGAATCCAAAGAGGACAAGGATCTGATCTTCAGGAACGGGCCATACTTCATGGATTCAAGGGGGCTCTATCTTAATAAATGGACCCCAGATTTCGATCCGGAACTGGACATCCCAAGTGCTGTTCCAGTCTGGGTCCGTCTCCCTCACCTTCCCCTTCACTGCTGGGGTGATGAATCGGTTCGGGCCATAGGGAATGTTGTTGGAAAATACATTGATCGTAGCGAACCCAAGGACAACATGCAAGCATGCGCAAGGATTTGTGTCGAAGTGGATCTAGGTCGAGGACTGCCGGAAGCGATAAAGCTGAAAGTGGACGAATGGAGTCATATCCAGCAGCTGGACTACGAGCAGATTCCATTTAAATGCAAGGTATGTCATGAATATGGGCACTTCGCTAATAGATGCACAAAACTTGTTAATGTAGACAACGATGAGCAAGATGGCCACTGGGAAATAGTCAAAAAGAAGAAATCAGCCCCCCCCCCCCAAGCCTTCTTTGGACTCTGAAATTCCTGGTCCCTCCGGTCTGCGTCCATCCTCCTCTTCTCCATCACCCACTGATCTCCATCCCCTTGATTCGCCTCTCCCTTCTTCTTCCAACCCTTTCTTTATCCTCTCAGCAGTAGACTCTGCCCCTAAGAATCCTCCCTCTGATCCCCTTGTCACCCTTCAGCCTTCATCTGTATCTTCTCAACCTCCCCCTGAGCCTCCTTCATCAAGGATTACCAGAAGTTCCTCCAAAGAACATGGAGCATCTAGTGATGCTTTGAAAAACAGGGACCGGGCAGAAAATCAGCCAAGCAACAGAGGGATGAGAACGCCCAAAAAGATATAGCCATGGGCACGCAAACCCCAATAGAATCCTACATCCTTGGACACCAAGAAAAAGAGACAAGCGGCAAAGATCATGAGAGGCGAGCACCTCTCCGCATGCCCAATGCATCATGATGAAAATTCTCTCTTGGAACAGCAGGGGTTTAGGGCACCCCTCCAAATTAGCTGCCCTTAGAGATCTAATTCACAGCGAAAAGCCAGGAATCATGTTGATACAGGAGACAAAACAAAATCAGCAAGAAATGAGAAAAATTATAGACCAACAGAGACAGTATTTAGGAACCATCAGTGAAGCTAGAGGGGCCTCCGGAGGAATCGTTACCATTTGGGACAACAGTAAATGGGTTTGCATCTCAACAAATATTCATCAGAATTGGATCAGAACTACTCTAGACAGCAGAACAGGCAATCAAACGGTAACCATATACAATGTTTATGCACCCAATCACTTCAGAGAAAAAGAAATCTGCTGGGATGATTTGAAGGTAAGCATAGAAGGGGAACCAAACACCAACGTCATAGTCGCAGACGACTTCAACTTGATTCTTCATGCCAATGAAAAAATGGGAGGAACCTTTACTCCAGATCCCTCTAGAGACCGTCTAGAAACCATCATACAGGAGCATGATTTAGTTGACATTATTCCCAAAAATCGCAGATACACTTGGAGCAATCGTAGGATCGGCATCGACAATATAATGGAAAGATTAGACAGATTTCTAATCAATATTACATTCCTCTCCTCCTTCTCAGCAGGATATACCAACATCCTCAACACATCTGCCTCCGATCACTACCCCATTACTTTGACATTGGAAAACCATTGCCCTCTTGGTCCCATCCCCTTCAAATATAGCCCTCTTTGGAACTGGATTCCAGCAGCTAGAGAACTTGTTCAAAAGACATGGAATCAACATATAGAAGGCTCTCCAAGTTTTATTTGGGAATCCAAATTAAAAAGAATCAAACAGGTATTAAAAGATTGGGCTAAGGACAGCTATCAAGAACCAGAAGAGAGAAAAAAGAAAGTCAAAAGTGATCTAGAAAATGTCCAACTAAGGATTGAAGAATAGGGATTATCGCAGAAAAATAAAGAGCAAGAAAGTGCCCTTTATGCACATCTGAGTCATATTAATAGGGAGGAAGAAATCAAATGGCGCCTAAAATCTAGACAACTATGGCTTCAGGGGGGAGATAAAAATACAGCCTATTTCCACAAACAAGCTACTGTTCGAAAGCTCAGAAATAATGTAAGTACAATTATGGACAACGAAGGAAATCGGTACAACACTCAGGAAACCATAAAGAAAGCTGCCTCTAAGCACTACAGGGACCTTCTAACCGAAAGTAAAGGGGCAGAAGACTATTCTGACTTGCTCCAGCACCTGCCCAAAGGAGTCACCAAGGAGATGAACGATAATCTTAGCAAAGAAATAGAGGAAGAGGAAATTAAGGGAGCAATCTGGAGCTTGCATCCTGATAAGGCGCCAGGACCAGATGGATTCCCCATTTGCTTCTTCAGGGAGTATTGGACTTTGATAAAGAAGGAATTGATAAAGATGATCCGTTGGGTACTAAGAAAATGGAAGTTAGGAGGATTCACCAACTCCACCTTTCTTGCCCTCATTCCCAAGGAAAATCGGCCCGCCTCCTTTTCCAGATTCTGACCCATTTCTCTATGCAACTCGTCCTATAAAATTATTTCTAAAATCTTGGCTTCCAGGCTCAAACCCCTTCTTCCATCCCTGATATCTGAAAACCAAGGAGGTTTCCTTCCCAACAGGCATATCACCGACTCCATCCTCCTTGTACAAGAAGCCATCCATTCGAGCTTATCCAGGAAAGAGAAAGGATTTGTCTTAAAACTTGATCTGGCAAACGCCTTTGACAGAGTAAGACATTCCTTCCTTATTGCCGTTTTAAATAAAATGGGCTTCGAGCCATCCTTCATCAACATGATTGTAGCCTGCATTTCAGGGCCCTGGATATCCCCCCTGATCAATGGAAGGCCTTGTGAAGCTTTCCAATCTTCCCGGGGGCTCAGACAGGGTTGTCCTCTTTCCTCATACCTCTTCATTCTCATGGCTCATAACTGGCATCAAATTTGGGAATGGAGCAAAAAACATTAACCACTCTCAGTTTGCCGATGATACCTTATTAATTGGGGGAGCTTCCACCACTATAGCAAGGCGATTCAAGAAACTCCTTGACCAATTTATGGAGTATTCCGGAGGCAAGGTCAATCAACTCAAAAGCTGTATCTATGGGTGTAATACCACAGACCAGGTTATACACAACATTGCAAGCATATTCGGTGTCACATGTAACCTGGAATGTACCCACTTCTCCTATTTAGGTATGCCTGTGAGCTTGGGGCCTTTGAAGGCTGAAACCTGGAATGGAATCATTGACAAGGTAAAGAGGAAAGTGCAGCAATGGGGAACAATGTGGCTCAATCCAGCAGGCAGGCTCATTCTCCTCAAATCAGGTATCACTTCCCTTCCTCTCTATCGCTTTTCTCTATATCAAGCTCCAGCTATTTTTCATCATAAATTGGAAGTTGCACTCCGACATTTCCTCTGGCAAGGGGGGAAGACTGATAAAAACAAGTTCAATTTAGTCAGCTGGAAGCATGTAATTCAAACTCAGGATAGAGGTGGACTCGGCATCAGATCTCCAAAGTTCTTAAACCTGGCCTTTGGTGCAAAAATTGTCTGGAGATTAATAACAGGACCTACATTGTGGTGGAAAAAGGTATTGGAGATTAAATATCTAAGTTGTCCCAGGCAGCAACTCTTAGACTCCAATATCCCCAACAGAGAATCCACCAAAATCTGGAGATTATGTAAGAAGGCTATTCCATTTATGAATCAAAACATTTCGAAAGTCCCTGGGGGGGAACCAGCATAAATTTTGGCACTGATAAAATTCTGGGGCAGCAGCCCTTGACCATGCACAAAGAGGCCATCCCTGTTATAAATTTCTTTAACAATAGAGGAATCTATCACCTGTCTCAAATCTCAAGATGGGATTCCCAGTCGCATGTCTGGACAGGTTGGTATTTCCCTGAAATTCCCAATGCTTTAGAACCTAGCCTTAGCTATCTGAAGATGCTCCGCCATAGTAAGGCCACCATCCAAGAAGGTGAAATGGATGGTTTTCGTTGGGATGCAACTGGAACAGATTACACCATCAAAGTAGGCCATCAACATCTCTGCAATAGCACCTATCAAATGAGTTTGTGGAATCATTGGAAAATAGTATGGCGAACAGAGGCTCCTCCAAAAGTAAATTTTTTTATTTGGCTCTTGCTGAAAGGCAAAATTCTAACAGCCGAAAATCTAAAAAGAAGAGGCATCAATGGCCCATCCAGATGCCCTAATTGTTGCAAGGCTGAGGAAACAATGCACCATTTATTCATAGAATGCCCGGTAGCTGTTGATTGTTGGGAAAAGATGGCCTCAACAGGTAACATAAATTGGGAACTCTAGCACACTATAGCAGAGACAATCCACAAATGGAGAAAAGATTGCCCCTGGAAAGAAAAAAGAAGCAGTTTGGTGAAGAGAGTATGGAACGCTCTCCCTCACACTCTGTTATGGCATGTCTGGCTAGCCAGAAATCAAAAAATCTTCCAGGACAAAAGCTCAAACATTCGAATAATCTGTAACAAAGCTAAAACACTTGCTTTGGAAACGATCTCAATAAACACCATTGGAAATATTGAAGCAGCAAAATACGGCACAGAGGAGCGAAACTTCATAAGTTACATTTTAGAAAACAATCCCAAAGCTCAAGAAGTTCGTATGAGGGGGACTCAGACCAAAACAGAAGTCAGTGCTTGGAAACTGAGACTAAAAGAAGAGGAGTTTGCCAACTGGATAAGTAACTGTAACTTCTTCCATTTGTTCTTCGACGGGGCATCCAAATCAAATCCGGGTATAGCCGGAGCAGGAGGGCTGATTTGTAACGCCAATGGTGATTGTATTCTGCAATACGAATGGGGACTTGGGAAGGTTTCAAACAACAGAGCTGAAGCATTAGCTCTATTCCAAGGCTTAACACAGCTAGGCAAACTAAGAATAATGAAGGTGAAAGTTTTCGGGGACTCCTCCATAGTCATACGCTTAATGGTTCATCAGTAGAACTCTCCAAACACACTTCTACAACAAATAAACAGGCGTAACCAAATTTTGCATCAGGCAATGGAAGATATACAATATTATCACATCCTCCGTAAACTGAACAAGAGGGCCGATGAACACGCCAACAAGGCATGTGAAATACCAATTGGTGTCCTAAGCTGCAACTCCAGCGAGTCCTTTCAACCCCTGCCATGAGTCAAAAGCAACTCTTTAGTTATAAACACCAAAACACTGACAGAAATGAGGCGAATCATGAGCTACGGACTGTCAGCGGGATGACTCACTGTAATAAGATACTGGATAGATATGGTATACACAAAGCACTCAATGATCTTGAAAACTTCAACACCACAGCCGGCAAACGTCCCTTCGGATCTGATCGTTGGATCTCACAAGACTCTTTCCAGATTTACTTGCAGGATCTCCATCTTCATCGTGTGACTGACTTGCCCTCTTCCCGCTCTTTCTCTATGCAATCTTCCTCTATATATTTCCCCTACTGCCTTGATCTTCATTACTCTGTTTTTCTCTGCCCCCAAGAGCATCCGTCCTCTGTAGGCTTTCTTGTGTTGTCCTCAGCGCTGTTTCGTTTCCCCTTCATTAGAGTCTACCCTTTTCATCTTCGTATCGATCAGAACCTCTGGTCGGCCTCTCCTTGCCTTGCCCATCTGATTGTTTGCGCCCCCAGGCGAGTTTCGGTTTATAACTTCCCTACTCCGTGGTCTGTCTCTTCCTTTTTTCTTGTTCCAGGTGTTATCGACCGCAACCGTCCCTCATCAGTAAACATGGCATGCTTCGAGGACTGTTTACACTGCGCAGATTTACAAACTAAATTAGAGGAAGTCAGGGCGCAGCAGTGTAACTTAGAAAACCAGCAGAGGATCTTGGAGACCAGAATTGAAGATCAAAACTGCATCATCAACGACAAATATCGAGCAGAGATAGACCTTTTCCTGCATAGGGTCGCTTCTCTTCATGAGCAGTTTAATCGTTTGTTAAACCAATGCAGTCATGCTGAGGAGTCGATATCAATACTGCAATATATGATGGACAAGCGGAATCAGGCAGCTCCCAGCTCTTCAAGTGCCAAGCAGGCAGAACCGGATCAAAATCCGGAGGAATCCACAGCAAGGCATATAAGCCATATAGAAATAGATTAAAAATGCTTTGCAAATGTAAGTTTTGGTTGTTCCAATATGTAAGAATCTACAGTAGTTCAAGGAGCTTTAGAAGTAGAACAAGCAGAAAAAGGATCAAGGAGAGATTCCCATTTTGTAACTCCTTCGATCCAAATTACCAGCGGTATATACTGTACTTCAGGAGATCTGACTCCTTCTTTTTCAGCCACTAATATAGCAACTGACTTTGTTAAAAAAAAAAATGATACTTCATATGAAGGTTGATGGTATGCTCTTCTTTTGCTTACTCATTTGTTCACAAATATTCAACTAAACTAAACATGTTCTCTCTCTCACACACGCGCGCACACACACACACATTAGTGATACTTTAGATGGAGTTTAATGGAATGCTCTTCTTTTGTTACTCAATTTCTCACATATGTGTAACTAACCAAATAGGGGCAAAATGGCTCTTTGTGACATGGTGCTAATCATCCCACCAAATTTTCCTAAGATTGAGTGGACCCTCCCTAGATCAAAATCCTCATGGATGACATTCCTCACCATGGAACCAACACCTCAATACCTAATTGGTTTTTTAATATCCTCGAAGATTTTGTTGATAAATATAAATATAGTTGAATAACATTGCTTGTGTTGTCATCCACTTCAGGGTATTGAAATTTCATATATAGGGCAATCAATGCAAATTTGAAATTTCAACTTTCTTACTAGAGGTTTCCCAAATCTAACCCATAAGGCTTATCTAAAATATTAATTCAAAATATCAAATAATAAAAAATATTTCACTTCACTTCACTTCAACCCGACACACTAACCAACTCAAAGAAAAGATGTAGAGTAAATTATATAGCAACAAGTTTTGAGTCATAAGGCACACTTTTCCAAAGCATATACTAGTTCTCAAAATCACTTTGTTATAACAATTTTTTGCATCAAAAAAATTGCTCTCTTGTCCTCAAGTTATATGTAAAGTCACTCAACATTTTCATCCCTATATATTATGTCAAATCAACATAATCAATAAATCTCGAAAATTACTCAATCAAGAAGATGATGCAATCTAAAAATCAAATCTACAATCACACAACTTTTGATAGTTGCTACAATCTCTACATTTCCAAACTCTAACTAGGGGAACCATAAAAACATAGGCACCCTCAAAGATCCAGAACAAGCTAACATCGACACCAACAAGCTATCCTTGGCATCAATAAGTTTGCACCACACAAGATCTACACACTAGCAAAATTTTCTTCCTAGGGTTACAAACCCTAGCCATATTGCATCAGACAAGTGCATGGAAAGACAACTCTAGCACTAGCTTCCAAGTTTACATGTCCATCCTAAGGTTGGAATCCTCAAATTTAATTATTCAACTCTTGAATCAAACAGACAGTAATACCTCCATGCAACATCAATGGTATAATAACTAAGCATTCCTCTAAGTAAGGCATCACTTCATTCTCTCATCTTATCAATCTTATATCTCCATAATATTTCCCTACCCTTACATATCAAAATCACAATGCTTCAAAATAGTGCAAGGAAGTAGCTCCACTCCCCATGTCTTATTTTAAGGTTGAAACCCTAATGCTACAACAAGATCCATACTAACCATCATTAACTTCAATGTCATGTTCTTCTTTAGGGCTTACATGAGTAGTGAAAACCCAGAAATCACAAGAGAAAACCCTAACATCACACAAGAGCAATATTTGCACAAACATCCAAAATCTCTCTCTCTCTCTCCCCCTCCTTGTCTTCTCTTAAGGTTTCCTCATGAACCTTAACTTTGTGCTTTTAGGGTTTTCTCATTAACCCTAGCATATCGCTCCTTATAAGACTTTTCTTTTTGAAGGTCTTTTGGTGAACCCTAATGTCTCAGTGAGACAAATACAAAGAAGAGTATAATGATGATAATGGATGCAAGAACTCTCTCCTCCCTTATATATATAGGTGAGGGAGACTATCATAAAATAAGGATGTAATTCCATACAAGAAATCAACAAGGGCGCCCCACATGAAGCACTCTACAATACAAGGTTGTACAAGTGTCATGATAAGGTTTATACAACTCTCAAAGTGAAATTCCCTCTGGGCCTAATCCTCCTTAGGCTCAATGTCCCTCTTCTAAGATGGTGCAGTCTCTAAGTAACTATTAGTCCAATGCTCCCTCTTCTATCATGGTCTTCTATCCCTATGTCCTCTTGGAAGGTGATCCTCCTTATACTATGTTCCACGTGTCCTCTCACATGTCCAAAGCTACTCTCATGTGTGCCAATGTAGTTAGAAAGATTTAATGCTCCTCCTCAATGTATATATTCTAGTTCATCTCTAACCTCCATGAAGCATGCACTTCAACAAAAGTGCTCCCAAGTTGAGTGTCTAACCTTCGAGGTATATATCACATGGTCACAAGCTCCAAGTGCTAAGTGCCCAATGCTCCTCCTCGTAGGAAAAAAGTATCCGTTGATTGAGCAACTGACTCGCTTTTTGTGTGCACCTCATGGGTTATTCAACATGTTGATTAGGGTAACAAACTCATATGTAAGGTTGCCATGCCAACACTTTAACCAAGGTCAAGCATCCACCTAATTTGAGCTATCCATATGTCCATCAAGCATCACCAACGGGCTAAGAGGCATAATGCTCTCCAAGTAAGGTGGAAACACTGTTGTAACATCAAAAGTTAACGAAAAAATGTTTTTTTATGGGAAAATTGTTTAGCTAGATCAAATTAGTCATTATTGACATATGTATGTAGATTTGACATTTTTGATAACAAACTAATCTTATTTTTTCAAAGACTTAGCACATTCTCTTGTTAGATTAATTTTCTGGGTTGATTGTTGGAATAACTAAGAAAAAAAAGCAAATCACTAGCGTGAACAATTTTTGCATTAGATAACTTAGTTTAGTTTTTCACTTAGTTGGAGAAAATTTAAAGAGGAAATTGCATAATTTATGATGAGTTGATTAATTTTAATGTATTTTGTGCAACTAAGAAAAATGCTATAAAATTTAACCCATTGTTATTTAGTTGATTAAGTTTTTGTTCAACTAAGGAAAACGTTGTAAAACTTTAAATAAAGACTTTCAGAGGTAACCCATTGTTATTTAGTTGATTAAGTTTTTGTTCAACTAAGGAAAACGCTGTAAAACTTTAAATAAAGACTTTCAGAGGTAACCCATTGTTATTTAGTTGATTAAGTTTTTGTTCAACTAAGGAAAACACTGTAAAACTTTAAATAAAGACTTTCAGAGGTAACCCATTGTTATTTAGTTTTCACCTTTTTAGTGCATTGTTAATGCCTTTGATGGAGTATTGATTTTTGTGGTTAATATTGAACATATTTTGGTTCTAGGTTGATTGTTGGAATAACTAAGAAGAAAAAACAAATCAATAGTGTGAGCAATTTTTGCAATAGATAACTTAGTTTAGTTTTTCACTTAGTTGGAGAAAATTCAAAAAGGAAATTGCATAATCTGTGATGGGTTGATTAATTTTAATGTATTTTGTGCAACTAAGAAAAATGCTATAAAATTTAACCCATTATTATTTAGTTGATTAAGTTTTTGTGCAACTAAGGAAAACACCGTAAAACTTTAAATAAAGACTTTCAAATGTAACCCATTTTTTTCCCCCGAGGAAAAAACGTAATTTTCATTAAAATAATTAAGAAAATTACATGTTGTATACCAACATATATGAAAAATGCTTTCACTACTATCCAGAAATTAACAGTCCAAGAGTCATATGCAAAAAATATTTACAGACCATCCTTTTAAAAACAGTAGATACGATGGCAAACCAAGGCCATAAGTCTAAAACTAGATAAGCTCAAAAACTGGAAACTGCAAAATAAACAAAAAAGAATGATCCCATAGATCATTCTTGATGGATTTCTGCCCCTTCAATGAAGGGCCGATGGTATATCTAGAAGAAAGCCCCATCCTTGAACTCTTGGATCAACCAGTGTCCTCTAATTAGCTGTATGACCTCTTTGGAAAGAATATCAGCAACTTCATTCCTTTCCCTGTATATATGAGAACAGACAAAAAACTCAAACTGAGATTTTAAAAATAAAGCATCCTCCAATAGATCCCTGAGTGTGTGCAAGTGACAGAGGTAGATCCCATTGATCCAATTTATGATAAGCTGAGAGTCCCCGAAAATTTGAATTTTGTGGCAGTTTTGCTCTCTTGCGAAAAGGAGGAGGTGCCTAAGGCTATTTAATTCTGCATAGTTATTTGTTCCTCGCCCAAGACCCACTTTGATTTTGAAAAAAATAAATTCATTTAAATGAAAGACAACCCCCCCACCACAACCCTCAGGTTGTGCCGAACCATCAAAATAAGCCCAAGGATGATTCCTGTCTATGCTCTCTGGGCTGATGACTCTGATAGAATGTTGAACCAGATCCTTAGGGATCAAATTGTAAATGGCCAGCATATGATTGCATGAGACTTCCCAGTGGATGGGCTTTTCCTGAAATATCCGGTGGTTTCTGATAAGCCAAATGCCCTAGCAAACGATGAGAGGCAGGTTCTTGATTTTTTGAGTGGCAACACTCATCCACCAATAATGTCAAGCTTCGTTTACATTTTGTCCATCCCAACAGGTGTCAATTGAGAGGGTGGAGTTTATGTGATTCCAAATTTTAGACGAGGCCGGACAGTGAAGGAAAAGGTGGTCCGTGTCCTTCGAATCCTCATTACATAGGCAACAACGGGAAGGGCCATGAATCATGCGTTTTCTCATATTGATTTCAGTGGGAATCTTATTTGAGAGTATGCTCCACATGAATAGGCGAGATTTGTGGGGGACCTTCAGCTTCCAGAGGTGTCGCCACCACCAGCAATTCTCTCCCTCTGCCCGAGCCTCCATGATCGAAGCAAAGCCAACTTTTGGGGAATAACTGCCAGTTGGGGCCTTTGCCCATATAATTTCATCTACCTTGTCAGAAAACTGGACGTTGGCTTCCTCCAAAGCCCCCACAAACCGCAACCAGACCCTGCTCCATCTTTCCTCTATACCCAAATTCTCGAAATCCAGCCACTGCAGTCTTGGCCAAGCTGGGCACCCCACTGCCGCAATGTGAGCAAGCCATGTGAAACCCGCCTCCAACAAGGCCTGTCACATTTCTCTAGGAAGGATGTGAGCATTCCCACTACCAGCCCAGGCATCCGAGCCAACTCTGATCTGCGAACCATCACCAAATTTCCAAGCCAGACCTTCCTTTATAATGCCGAAAGAGTGGGTAATGGCTTTCCAAATATTCGAAGCACCCGGGATGTTTTGACAAGGACTGCGGATCTAGTCAGCAATTGATGAGGGGTAAATGTATTTGCTGTAAACAACTTCCTTCCACAAGCTGTTTGTGGATATGATTTGCCATCCCATCTTAGCCCCGAGGGCTTTTGCGAACTCCTGGGGTTCCTTCAGCCCCCACCCACCCCATTTTTTGGGCTTTGCAATCCTTTCCCATCTTACACAAGCAAAGGTTCTTCCTGCATTTTGGCCCAACCAAAGAAATCTGCAACATATCTGCTGAATTCTACGAAGAATGCCTTTAGGGATCCATGCCAGGGACATCTAGTATACTGGAATTGCCTCTAACACTGATTTTATCAAGGTGAGCCTACTGGCACGAGAGAGCCATTTTTGCTGCCAGATGTTGATGCGGTTTTCAATTTTTGCTAAAAGCCATGACCAGTCAGCAATACGGTAACCGTTTGGCTTAAGCCTAAAACCCAGATACTTCAGACCTGAATCTAGCTCCTGCCTGATGAAAGCGAAGTGTTGGGATGCATATCTTTGTTCATTTTGTAGACAAGAATTGAAAATTATAGTTGATTTGTCATAATTCGGCTCCATACCTGTGGCTTTACAAAACATAGATAATATGGACTTGAAGCACGAGGAATCACTGAAAGAGCCATTTAAGAAAATAAGTACATCATCAACAAACAAAAGATGTGAGAGAATAATCTTGTCAGTGATCGAAACCCCTCCCAAGTTTCCTTCTGATCGCGCCTTTTTTAACATTCTACTTAAGCCTTCCATAATCAGAAGAAACAACAAAGGGGAGAGGGGGCAACCTTGCCTCAGACCTCTCTTAGCATGGAAGAAAGCTGAAGCTGCCTCATTTATTAGGACACTAAACGACACAGAGGTGAAGCAACACAAGATCCAATTGATAAACTAGTGAGGGAAACCAATGTGTGTAAGAATGAGCTGTAAATAGGACCAACTCACACGATCAAAAGCCTTGGATAGATCAATCTTGAGGATAACAACCTTTTTGGAAAGAGTTTTGATCGAGTGGAGTGCTTCTTGGGCAGTACCGATAGCTTCATGGATTTGACGGTGACTGAGGAAAGCAAACTGTTCCTTGGAGATCATCCTAGAGAGGATTGGCTTGATATGAAGGGCAATGATTTTGGAGATAATCTTGTAGACACAGTTGCAGAGGGAGATGGGCCTAAAGTCATCAAAAGTTAGGGGCTTGTCCACCTTAGGGATGAGGGCAAGGAAAGTAGAATTGAAAGCCTCCGACATCCGACCTGATATCTGACAATCCTCAATGGCAAGTAGTAGGTCCTGCCCAATGAGCTCAAAAAAGGTAATGTAGAATTCCATTGGCCAACCATCAGGCCCCAGGCTTTTGTCTTTGCTGAAACATTTCATGGCTACTTCCAATTCCCCCAAAGTGACAGGCTGATTTAGAGACTCCTCTTCCTCTTCCTCAACAAACCTAGGCATAGTCTCCACAACCTGGAGGATTTCGGCGATAGTGGTTCCTCTTGGGTCCTTATAGATGTTTGAGAAGTGTCGAACTCCCATATCAGCTAGCTGGGAGAAAGAACTGGCCTCTCTGCCTGTATGGTCTTTCAGTTCCCAAATCGTATTTATAGCTTTTCTACCCCTGGCGAACTGTTGAAAAAAAATTGTTTTTCTTGTCACCCGACTTCAACCATAGAGCTCTGCTTTTTAGTCGCCAAGTTTCCTCATTCCTTCACAGTAACCTGATCTTCTCTTTCTCCAGGTTTATGAGATGTTCTTTTCCTTGTAGGGAGGCAAAGTTGGACAACCCCAACGATTCAAGATGTTTTAACTCCCTTTCAATCCTAATTAACTCCTCGCCTTCCCTTTTCTGCTTGGCTTTTGCCCAACTGATAGTTTTTTCCTTCAAACAGGCTAGATTGTTTGATATGACCACCGCTGGAGGGGGTCTGGAATCCCGAATACAGTGAGTCCAACATTCTTTGACGATAACATGGAAGTCCTCCTCTATTAGCCATGAAGCATTAAATTTAAAGGGGGATCCAGGTTTGAGGTTTACATCCTCAATTTCCAGAAAAATCGAAGAATGATCCGAGCAACCCCCCGAACCAACCCATTGTCGAATGTGAGCAATACGATTTAGTAATGGGGATTTGATTAGGAAATGATCGAGCCTTCGAGCCAGGGCATCCTCCCCCATTCTGCGGTTCCTCCAGGTCGGCATGATACGAGCCGAATCAATGTTTATTAGGTCATGGGCATCCAATAGGTTTTGAAAAAAACCTGTTAAACAGTCTGACTGAGCTCTGTGGCCCCAGGATTCAGCGAGCCCAAGTGAGAAATTGAGGTCACCACCAATAATCAGGTTCTCAACTTGCATAAAATCCGCCTGGAGCAGATTCTCCCAGAAGACCTCCCTATTCTGGCAAGGCCCATAGATGTTTATAACCCTCAGGGGGATATTGAGCGAGATGGAGATGAAATTTGCTCCCAGAAAACCCTTGCTGCCCCAGGAATTTGAGATCTTGATCGATTTTTTATTGAAACCTAGGGCACAACCACCCGACATCCCTCTCACATCTAGGAAGAAGAAATCCTAATCTGGCAAGAATGATTTTAGGGTTTTATTTACAAGGGGACCATCGCCTAGGGTTTCTTGCAAAAAGAGAAAATCCAACTTTTCCGACAGACATATTCTTCTCAGCGCCAATTTTTTATTCGAGTTGGCCAAACCCCTGCAATTAAAAGAGATGCCTTTCATGGGGCAACCTTTGCAGGGTTCCCCTTTGCTCTAAGGACCTGATCTATGGGAGACTGAATACCAGAAGCCACCTCAAGGCTGACCCTTTTGATTGCTTTTGAAAGACGTGTTTGTCTGCCCCGTGGGGCCTTGGGAGGAAGGGATGGGTGCGGGTCCTCATCCAAACCGAAAGCATGAAGGGTGGGGGGTAAGGATCATAAGTTTTATTGATGGGAAGTGCCAGAGGCCGAATCCCTAGAGGGGTCTTGAGATAGGTCATTTTGGATAGTGGTGCAAGGGGAATAGAGGAGAGGCACAGGGGCAAATACCACAAGACAAATGACAAGGCTCAACTTACTGGCCTTGGAGATAAGATTCGACATAAAAATTGGAGATACAGAAACAGAGATCATGCAATCATTTGTAAAAAGAGGATGGGTGGGAGAAGAGGTACTTGAAAACACATTGTTCTCCCTGGCGCGCACTTTGGTGATTGGGGCATTCGTGGTCCAGGCATCCGACTCAGTTCGCGCAGAACTAGGCCTTTCCCGACCCTGCCTCAACCCGCCCTGAAGCGCATCGAGATCATCTACCATCCCCAGTTCTGTTTGAGTGCTCGCAAAGGCAAAACATTTCAGAGGGCTCGGCCGTCCCCCAATTACCAAAGGACAAGTTTTGTAAAGATCGCAAACCTCATGGCACCTTCGACACTTGAAGGGAATGCCCTCATAATCCAACTCCTGCCATCTGAAAATGTCGCCCCTCTGAAAGTGAACTCTCCACCAGGCCTTCTTTGGTATCCAGATGGACGAGAATCTTGGCCATTGCCAGACAACCCGAGTCCAAGTATGATATATCACGATCAATGTAAGTGCCCAAATCATCCCCTATACACCAAAAAATGTCTTCGGACTAGAATTGCAGCGGGAGCCCCGACAAACAAACCCAAATCGGCCCCACCCCAAGATTTTCCTTCTCTGGGTCGAAAAGAGGTGACCAACGTTTAAGTAGGACAGGGATCATTTCAAGATGCCAATAGCGCGTCAACACCCAGTTAACCTGCTCTGGCTCAGAAAAAATTAGGGCGAACCAGCCCCTGGACATCGACAAAATCGCTGGAAGCTGCTCCAGCACATTACCCCATACCTCCATTGTCCATTTTTTCAATCGACCCGGGGAGTAGTTCCTACCTCGGACCCTGCCCACCAACACTATGCTTTCTATCAATGTTGCTTTGTCCATGCTTACGCCTTCCCCAAACACTAACAATCGACCCCTCTTTTGATTTTGACAGCTTTGTTTTCTTGTCGGCCTTCCCCTTGGAGCCAAGGCTTGAAACTTGCTGTTGTTTGGCCCCTAGAGGGATTTCATCCGAGTCCGAGACACGGGCCTCGTCCACCTTAGTGTCCTTATTCACTATGTTGTCGAAGAAACCAGATGACAGAGTGCTACTCCCTGGTGTTAGGCTTGTAAAACCTTCCATGAAATATTCCTGCCTGCTTACTGGAAGGTTCACTGTCACTTGAAGGTCCATTGGTTCGATTGAGCCATGTCCCAGACCTCCGGTCCCTTCTACCGGAAAGCCCTCGGCACGGTGGTTTTGTTCACTCCACGTTAACAGCTCCGACGACGACGGTATTGAAAGAAAAGGAGAGTTTGTGCCTTCTCCTAGGTGTATAAACCCCTCAGAAACTGCCGTGACCGGTTGAGCGAGGTCCAGGCCCTGCAAAGACTCCTTCATATCAGCCATTTCTGACACAAAATCGCTTACCTGGTCTTCCGTTGGAGTGGGTGAGGCCGGTTTAAGCCCGGGCAAGACTCAACCCAGATGTCCGAATGTGTTAGACTGTCCAAGGAGTAATCAACTAATTCCTCCTCAAAAGCCTCCTCCATTCATTCAAACCACCGCTTAACTGAGGTAAATGACAACTTTGACTTGGGAAGCAACGAGATACCCGGGTCAAAACCCCGTAAAACTGCCTTGGAACCCTTCACAAACACCCGTTTCCCCACCGAGACTGCCACAGGGTACACGAGAACCTTAGCTAGCAAGGGTGCCGCACCAACAAATTGTAATGGTAAGAGGTATAAATGGTTCGAGCGAGAGAAACTCTGACGGAGCAGTGGAAAATCGATGTAATCCATTGTTATTTAGTTTTCACCTTTTTAGTGCATTATTAATGCCTTTGATGGAGTATTGATTTTTGTGGTTAATATTGAACATATTTTGGTTTGAATGTTTTGACATAATACTAACATGTTCAAGGAGCTTTTCATATTTTTGAAGTTCGTTGCGTTGCTCTTACAGGTTTGTATAATGTCTTTGTTTTTATTATTATTAAAAGTATGACTTTTAATATTGCTAACTCAAAAGTATTGCATACCATGTACTTGATATATGAGATGAAATGAGAGAGTGAAGATAGCTTTGTAATATTGTTAAATTAAAAGAATCACATAATATGGATATATGAAGATACATTGAATGAGGTTGAGGTGGTTTTACAAAGTTGTTTTTTTTTTATATGAATGACCAAATGAATGATTAAGAGTGAGTCGGGACATCCGTTATTAACTAGACAAACTACTACCTACTCTTTGTCCCTGATCAATACATGCTAAAGCATACATCCAAAAACTACTTAAATGAATAAAATAACAAACCACAATCCCAATTATTAAAACTAAGAACCATTCATTACTCCGCAAAATTTATTGTTTATTGTTTAGAAAAACTACTTTTTCTTATAAAAACACTTTGCTCAATAATCAAGTCAACCAACTATCCCAAAAAAAATGATCACACATATACCACACCAAACACCGAAATTTACCTCAACCATGTCCACCATACGAGATTGAAAAAAATCCACATTGCAAAAATATAAAAATCCTCCTATAAAAGGCTATGATCTTGATTCAATAATTACATTACACAAGAGTTTGAGAACAAATGCTCAATGCTCTCTTTGTTTGAGAGTTCGTTGTATTATCAAGATCAAAGATTATACTCTGGAAGTTGAACATTCTCACTAGATTTCCTATTTCATATTTTTTTACGATATTTATATTAATTAGTCGAAGTCTATCAGATTTTTTATTATATTTATACATTAATGTTATACCTTTCTTACCCTATATATAATATTTTAGAAAATTCTGAGAATTAATTTAATTAGGCGAGTTTATGAGAGTTAACTTTTTAGAAAATTCTGAGAATTAATTTAATTAGGCGAGTTTATGAGAGTTAACTTTTTAGAAAATTCTGAGAATTAATTTAATTAGGCGAGTTTATGAGAGTTAACTTTTTAGAAAATTCTGAGAATTAATTTAATTAGGCGAGTTTATGAGAGTTAACTTAATTGATCAAGGTCCACCGTTGCTAAAGCACCATTTGACGGAGTAGTGTGGTACCTTCGGGAGTGCTTCCCTAATTTTCCCGGAAAAAATAAAAAAAATTACCATAATATTCCTTCTCTCACTCTGTTATAAGACAATTCAGCAATCCTCGTCGATATGATTGCAACCGTTGATAAAATGTTATCGACGGTCCAAATGGAAAAGATCAGGTCGCAACGGATCGAGATCTCTGCGCCTTTGCTAAGAGGCATTGGAATCGAAGAGGGGAGACGGGACAGAGATCTCTATATATACGCTCTGTACCCTATGTATTGACAGTCTTACTTATCTTTTTTATCATTTTCGTTGAGTACAGAGCAAGGAAGGATGTCGGGGCGTGGAAAGGGAGGGAAGGGTTTGGGGAAGGGAGGTGCGAAGAGGCACAGGAAAGTTCTCAGAGATAACATCCAGGGCATCACCAAGCCTGCCATCCGGCGTCTCGCAAGAAGAGGAGGCGTCAAGCGCATCAGTGGGCTCATCTATGAAGAGACCAGAGGCGTCTTGAAGATCTTCTTGGAGAATGTGATCAGGGATGCCGTGACATACACAGAGCACGCGAGAAGAAAGACTGTGACAGCCATGGATGTCGTGTACTCCCTCAAGAGGCAGGGCCGAACCCTCTACGGTTTCGGAGGCTGAGAAGTCTCATTCTGACTATTGTTCATTCATTACTCACTGTCATTTATGGTGTCTCTAGACACCACCTTCATATCCACGGGAAATTTTAAACCTAATAAGTACTGTGAAAGTGGCCAATGCCTTGCTTTAGTTGAAGCTTGGGGGGTATTTATTCAGAGTGTTAATAGAGGAGTTGGATATATTCAAATCGTCTTGATAGTAGTTTGGTGAGTTAAAAAATCTTTGAATTTGAGCAGTCTATTGTTAGGGTTTTTTTAATTCTGGTAATCTCGATCAAAATTTAGGTTATGGAATTCTGGTAATCTGGATCAATTCGGAAGTCAAGAGCTGTGGTAATACGGCAGTTTTGATTTGATAAAGATATAGTTGTGGGATTATTGTCAAATTTAGGCTGAAATTCTGCCTGAAATAATGTTGTAAATGGGATGACTAGCTTACAGCAGTGATCTTGTTGCTATCTATGGATTTCTGCCCCTGCCCCATTTCTGACTGTCTTTGTCAGAAATCCACAGGAAGAACTTTAATTTTTTAATTCGTTGTTTAAATTACAAGTCAACAATTTTGTTTTATTGCAATTCTGGCATCTGTATCATTTCAAAAAAACACGAATGGCCTAAAATTACAGTTCTACAGTCTCAATAGAAGAAACCACCCTGGTTAGTCTGGAGTTAACATTTATTAGGATTTTTGTCCTGGCTAATTTTTAATGCTTTTCTATGGGATAATGGTCACGCTAGGGTTTTTGAATCAGTGGTCCTCATGATTGGCAGGTTGTGGCTGCTTGTGTCTTTTGAAGGATAAATACAACGTTGTTTAAAATCAGTTATTTGTTTAAACAATTGTGCACAGTGTTTATCAGATTCTTTAGAGTACAATGATGTTTTTTCTTGTGGGTCTCTTGGCTTTCTGTATTTTTTTGATATATAGTCTATTTCAATTTTTGGAGACTCCAAGATCATGGTTGATCATGTCAAAGGAAAATGCAATATCAGGAACTCACACCTTGCAGGTTGGATGGACAGGATTATGTTTTATTGGGGACTTATGAGAGATAGCTCCATTCAGTGTATTTTCAGGGCTTAGAACCAACAAGTGAACTGCTCGTTGAAGGATGGCCTTCTTCTAGGAACACGTATCTGGTCCATGAAGGTAATATTTGGTGAGGAATCCTATGTCATACAGGATTTCTCTATCCTTGGCTTTTAATCTCCTTTTATTATCTCCAGGTTTGCTAAACCTATTTTCATCCTTTCTGTTTATCATCTTGGCATATGTATGGTATATGAAATGTCCTGAACAATCTCTGTTTTCATCCTGGAATTTGCATGTGCTGTAAAATCAATTTGGAACTGTTTTTGATGTGCAGCAGAGCAATTTATAGAGGGACTCTTCCTCTAGTTTTTGTTCTTTTTGTTTTAGATTTTCCAGCTTCAAATCTTTTATATAGTTTCAATATAATACAATTATGCTTTTTCTTCCTGAAAAAAGATGTCGGTTTCCCCTTTTGAAAATGATAGGATATGACTTTCAAGAATGTTTTAAGAATTTCATATTAATATGCATGGTGTAAACTAAGTTTAGATTTCTGGGTGTTTTTAACAGTTCCCTGAACAAGTGGGAGATTGTTAATTTTGTTGAGTGTTTGCATGTAAAACGCTGAAATTTTTATTTTATTAAAACTTTATTAATTGTGCAATGTGTTGATGGAAGGTTTTTAAAGCTTTTATGTTTTAACCCTTCTAACTAGGCAAGTGAGATGAGTGAGATGATGGGACTAAGTTTATTTATGTCAGAGCATTATCTAAAAATCTTTTTTTTTTCTATGTAAAGACTAAGCTAATATATTAAGAAAAAGAAAATATTTACAGAGAGAGGAACAGGCCTTTGAGGATGAATAACTTCACTCTCCGTCTGAAAAGCAGTACAGGTGCACAAGGCTACCTGATTTACAAAGATAGATGCAATAGAAATGAGCATGGACAAAACAGCAGCATTTAGTCCTTTGACTTACAAGAGAAATTCCTCCAAAAAGAACAACAACATCATAATTGTAGAACCAAAGAGCCTTTGCATGCCTTTCTCACCTTGCTGTTGAATTCATTGTGGCATTAGAGGGTAGGATGACAGGGGATTCCAGAGATCTGGAATCACTGCGAAATCTGGGCATACCGCTACCCTTAAAGCAAAAACTGGGCATCTCGGAAAGAAAGAGACCCCTCCAAAACTCCAAAACCAAATCACTGTGCAGCAACAAAAACAACAAATTTAGCCTTCGAAGGCTCATCTTATGCTTTGTTGTCAAATTTTGGTGTATTTTCATCTTCGTTCACTGGTTGATGGGAACACGGCGGGAACGCTGGCGGTTGAAGCGGCCCCAGAACACGAGCATGCTCCTCAGGGTTGACTACGCCTGGAGGAGGATTATCATTACCAATTTCTGCCCTCTCTTGAGTAATGCCAGCCTGAGCCAGCTCCCCAGCATCTTCCTCCTGGCTATCTGAATCTTCATCATCTTCCTCAGTCGCAATAACAGTGATTAGCAAAGACACCTTCGATCTCTTTTTCCGGCATCTGAAAGTGAAACTAGAGGTATGCATTTGACTATCTTGCTCGTCCGATTCCTCTGACGGAGAAGACGGAGGCGCAACCATAGCCAATGGTGGAATTTCCCTTGCCTGGACCTCCTCCCTTTTGCTAATACCCCAGACACCGCCTCTGCGCGGGACTCCGCTGTCTCGGCGCCATGAACCTTGAAACGTGAGGGCGATTGACGATGTGAAACCGAATTTCCCCACACAGAACTTGAGCTCCCCGAACCACACTATTTGAAAGCTGAACCCGGTTATGAGTTCTTGGCTTAGAGCGATAGAGCGCCCCCTGAGTAGAGGTGTGGCCTCTGCCTCCGCTCACAACTCCAGAAATCGCACCCTCTCCTCTTTGCTCAGAGCAGAGCATGAAAATACCACATACATTCTCATTCTGGCACATATGCGCATTTATGTAGTTCCCTATGCTGAACTCTCTGGAGGCCTCCATTACGAAACCCAACAACCTTGTGTACAGAACCGTTAAGTTCACTCGCTCGAAGCCATCTCCTCTCTGCATAATCTTCACCTCTGCTTTTAATGGCATTAAAGTATGGCAGAGCCACCTGGTGTGGCCGTCCTGCCCGGTTTCAAAGTCATGCCCGTTGCCCATTGCTGGTAAGCATATTGCCCCCCGCATCCGGGTGCATTATCTAAAAATCTTGTTTTAGTAATAAGAATTCAATTAATTGAGCTAATTCTCATATGATTAGCATTAGCATAAACAATTAAATCTATCAACAAAATAAAATTACAAGAAACCAAGATCACTTAAAATCTTTAGAAGAATGAGATGAATTTGTTTTTCTACATTGTCTTTCCTTTAAGTGATTTTGTTGCCACCAAATAGATGAATTTTTCTAACTTAAAAAGATAAATTAAATAAATAAAATGATAAATTTTTATAACTTGTGTATATCTCTCATATAGTATTTTCATTTTTTTTTTATAGGTTCTTTGCCACCAAATAGATGAATTTTTCTAACTTAAAAAGATAAATTAAATAAATAAAATGGCAAATTTTTATAGCTTGTGTATATCTCTCATATAGTATTTTCATTTTTTTTATATGTTCCTTTCCTTTTGCAAGTTTTTGAAACAATTAGGGAATTTAACTATTTGTGAAATTTTTAATTATCATTTGGAAAGTAATGTTCTAAAGCATAAGTTAAAATTTAATTTAACTTTTAATAATATTTGGTAGATAAAGCCTCTCTTGCACTCATGATTTACTTTTGACTATTAACAATTTATCTATTCTTAATAAATAAAAATAATTTAAAAACATATTTAAAAGATACTCTTTATTTTGCTTATTATTATACATGCCATCAATCAAAAGCATATACATGTCATTGACGCAACCATATATCATGTAGCAACCATGGCTTCTCAAAAAAATAAAATTGAAATATAAACATGTCTTCTTCTAACCATTGTAATACAACAAGTTGACATAAAACTCCCTTGTATTTTCTATCATCATGCATGCAAATATCCTTAAAAATTAGCACATAAAGATGTAATAACTCAGTTATAAAATATTAGCAAATATCCCTATAAAGTAACATGCCATATAATGTAAAAATTCCTAAAATGTAATGTTGTCAACAAAGTCGTCATTTTTAAACCATACTAAATAAAAAGGTGTTAGAAGTATGCCAAAATCTAAAAAATTGAAGTGCTGAAAACTATCTATCATCTTGAAAGTAATCAAAAACCATCTATCATCTTGAAAGTAATAAAAAACCATCTTTATTATGCCATGCAACTTTTTTTCTTCCCAATTTCAACATACTAAATGAAAAAAACCATCTTTATTATGCGATGCAACTTTTTTCTTTCCAATTTCAACATATTAAATAAAAATGGTGTTAGAAGTATTCCAAAATCTAAAAAATTGAAGTGCTAAAAACTATCTATCATTTTGATTACTAAATAAAATTGGTGTTAGAAGTATGCCAAAATCTAAAAAATTGAAGTGCTAAAAACTATCTATCATTTTGAAAGTAATCAAAAACCATTTTTATTGTGTGATGCATCGTTTTTCTTCCCAATGTCTTCTCCTTGGTGCTCCTTCTCAAGAAATGAGTTTGCTGGTTGAACATGACGAGCATGTGATGCCATTGAATGAGGAGACCCATGAGATGAACTAGATTTGGTAGCTACTACTTTTTTATTTTCCTTGGCGTGTGTAAAGCTTAGGGGTTTTAGCTTTTTTATGCATTATAGAATGGGAATGCAAGGTAATAGTCTAAGCATGATGAATTGGTTCTGCAGGGGGGAAGTGTCATGACTCTTAGAGAAATTATGGGCCATCATAGGGCTTGGTGTTGAGGGGGATGGACAACATCTTGCCAACCATTGTTGGTTGGAATGACCATGTGACTATATATACTTGGAGAAACAAAAGGCCAATATTGGGTGTGGATTAGGAGGTAGAAGACGAGGGCGATAAGCTTGTTTGTGAACTAAGTTAAGAAAACTAGTATGTAGCAATTGGTTCAATTCTTCTAAATCAACATTAACGTGTATTGAAAATTTTAATCTTTTATATCCTTGCTACCATGTGTTTGGTCTTTTGCCTTTGTTCTTATTTCTACTTGTTGATGGTGTTGGATCTCTCAACATTCAGGGAATCTTCTTAGTATGAAGTCCCAACTGGATCTCACACCATTTGGTGTAGGAGTTCCATTTGGTACGATGCCCCGGTTCCCA
This sequence comes from Pinus tabuliformis, assembly GCA_031772625.1. Taxonomy (NCBI): domain Eukaryota; kingdom Viridiplantae; phylum Streptophyta; class Pinopsida; order Pinales; family Pinaceae; genus Pinus; species Pinus tabuliformis. Next base: position 142,864,633 of record CM062810.1, read on the forward strand.
TTATCTTAAAGATATGCTTTAGCTCTTTCTTGTCAGCGCGTTAGAGTGCTCTGCTTCGTCTCTGAACAATGAGGTTCATGTGTTTGGTGAGTGTTAATGTTACTTGTGTCAAGGTCCTTTCATCGCGGAGAGAGAGTGTGGAAGTGAGTCTCTAGTCGAAAGGGAAAAAGTCCCAACTCTATCAGAGACACAACACAACACAACAGGGATACACAACTTTTGGAGGAATAGTGCACACAGATGCCACAATCACAACAAACAAGAGAAGATAGCACGTACAACACCCAATGGATTAGTGTGCGTGAGTGCGACGGTCATTATAGCAAGTTTATGGTAAAGTCTCTGTCTGATGTCCAGTGAGGCAACCCATGCTGGCATGACAACATTAACAACTCATACAACACATTTTCATAAATATATGTATTAGAGCAATTGAAAGAGTTCAATTGTTTAACATAGGTTAAAACGATATGCATTACAAGTGTTCAAGATAGTTTCACAAATAGTTACAATACATGTGTGAAAATGTGTTGCCTTGTTATTAGGCTTTTGAATTAAGCGAAAGTTCCAAGACCATTGGTACATCATACATCACTAACTTTGTGAAAGGGGTGTTGGAACCACTGCTTGCTCCTCAAAGAAAAGGTTGCAGACTCTCAAAGCTATGTAGCAGGAGCCAAGGTGAAAAATCCATTGCATGTACAAATGAAGGTTATTTATAGTCAAGGGTAAAACTGGCCCTTGTGATTGTTCGACTTCCTTCATGACTTTTCAGATTACATGACTTTTTAGATTACATGTGGGTCTTTTTGACTTCCACGTTACATTACATTGATTTACAACAGTATGGCCCATAATAGTGATGTGGCCAACATGACTCATGACATGGTTCGACACGACAGTGCTGGTATGTTCACGGTGTTGGTGGTGTCCATGTCGAGCTGCAGTGCTGCTGAGTGATGGATGTCTTCTTGGTGTATCATCGCTTCACCTCTGCATGGCAAGGTGTGCGGAGTATTCGATGGTCTCAATATTCACTTGATGTTGCGTGTGCATGTGCATGTTGCTCTTTTGCTTATACTTTGGCATGCTTTACATGTTCGTCTGTTCACAAAAAAATCTCATCCCATGCATCCTCTGTTCGCGAGAAAAGCTTCTCGCATGCATCGTTCATTCGTCCATTTGTGAACAAATCTCTTTGCATGTGCTCCCCTTGTTTATCCTGTCCGTTGTCGCGTCATGTCTTATCCATGTACCTGTATCTGTAATCACTCATGACGAGACGACATCAAATCTATAAACCTCTTAGTTTACCATGATGCATTGTTGTTCGCTTTTGGATGCAGGTGACCGGGAGAGAGGACAAGGCTACGAAACTGCGCAAGACAGATTTCACGCTGGTATGCAGGCTTCGGGCACTGCTAGTGAAAATTGCACAGAAGTGATTGGGAGACTGAGATGGGAAATCCGGATCAGCAATGACTATCCGTGGGATCTGGCTCAATTGGCGGGAAGTTTTGTGCAATTTTTTGGAGGAAACAATGTAGGCAGCAGAGGGGCTTGGCAGCAAAAACTATGCAATTCCTCTAGAGAGCTGGCAACGGGTTGTAAGAGGCTTGTCGAGAAAAAATGTGCATTTTTTTAGGGAGCTGGCAGTGAGCTGTAGGAGTGTTGTTGGTGAAAGCTGCGCAATCGCTAGGACGTTGGCTTGTTGGACACCCCATCACAATTTTTGAGTTGAACGGGATGCTGGGCTACTGGACATCCCATTGCAGTTTTTGCGCTGAGTGGGATGTTAGGTTGCTGGTTGACTACTCAAGAAAGCTGCACAGTTTTCCGGGCAGGGAGCGAGTCGATTGATTGGGTGACTCGCTGGAAAAACTATGCAATTTTTTGAGGGACGCAGGGACGGACACAAGGTGTTTGTCTGGCTTGTCAACGCAATTTCTTCAGTCAGTAGAGCAAGCAAGGTGTGCAGTTTTTGCGCAATTTTTTGGGGGAGTGAGTCTCGGGGTCACTGTCGGGTCAAACTCTTTGGTTGAATAGCTCAAGGGTTGTTGATTTGCTTGCGGGCAATGCAAATTGAGATGGCTCGCTGAGAAACTTCTGCATTGTTCTGGGTGACAGAGGGTTCGGTCAATTCCAAGATTGCGCATTGCACGCTGCTTGGTTGACAGCCTCAAGCTCTGCACAATTCCAGGCAACAATACATATTCATTGATGTTGAAACTGCGCGATGCAGCTCAACGAGGGTCCGTCTGTTGGAGGGTGATCCGATCGTCAAAACTTCAGCAGTGTGTGAGTGAGTTAACTTGTGCATGCTTGACCTTGCGAACACACTCAACATGACTTGACAACAAGACTCCTCAAACCATTAAGACAACACATACTAAGTGTGTATCACTGACGGTGCGAGCGACAAGTGCGACGCTTCTAATGGATTATTTAATGACCATGACGACGCTTGCGCGACAGTGCATATAACTTTGTTTGTGAGTGCGACAGATGTTTACATAGCGAATACAACTTGCACACACGAAGTAGGGACCTGGTGCATGACCAGAACATGGATGTAAGCGTGACATTGTGACCAACATGCAAAACACTGTCCTTTGAACGGTCAAGTAAGGAGGGTTCAAAGACTCAACACGAGCTCATGGGGTGAGCTTGAGTGCTTGCAAACATAAAGTTAAAACCCAAGGGAGGCTCCAAAATTTGATGCAGGCTAAAATTTTGGAGGGTGTTGCAGTCGCTACAACACTTGGCCGCTGTTGGGCAGTGGATCCCTCGTGTAACGATTTTGGGGCTTAAAGCCCACAATTTTGGGTAATGGTATTGTAAAGGCTCCGCGAAGTGCGCGGAGCGCGAATTGTAATGAGTCAAGTCAAAGGGTTGTCTGCCCTCAAATATTGTAATTTAATATAGAGTGGGTCGGCCTACCCATGGTCTGCGGACCATGGGAATGTATAAATAAAGCGAGGCTCTAAGTGTAGAAGTCAGCTTTAGTTAGTCTTGATCTCAAGTGTTATGGGTTTTTGAATGTGATATTCGCTCTGAGTCTGTAAGTCCGAGTCTTGGGTTATAGGAGTAGACACTCTACCGTTGTGTGCGAGAGGCCTGGTAGAGTCCGCAACTGTGTGCGTGGACCCCTGCAGTCTGTAAGTCCGAGTCTTGGGTTATAGGAGTAGACACTCTACCGTTGTGTGCGAGAGGCCTGGTAGAGTCCGCAACTGTGTGCGTGGACCCCTGCAGCTGAGTGTGCAGGGTGGAATTGGATTGTACTGGAACAGAAGGTTAATAAAAGATAAGTTGATTTTGAAATCTTGTGCATCTGATCTGAGTGTTTATGTTTCGGTTATATCCTTGCATCTCTTTACAGTTTATGATTACGTGCACTGGTTATAAAGGTTAAATGAGTAAATAAGAATATTGGGCCCACAAAATTAAGTCAGATCTATAATAATAAACACCGTAAGGGTGAAGGATCTAGTCAACGCCTCTTCGCGTTTTGTACAGAGCTACGCGAAGGTCAGACAATGGCGCAGAGCAGCACAAGCGCGCAGGATTGGTTCTTGACTTTTCTAGACCTCATCAAGACATCCATAGGGTGCAGAAACCTGGTTCCAACACCCTCCCATACTACCTCGGGTGAGACCTCAGTCCGCGCTCCGCGGACTATTGTTGAAAGGGCCGGTAGTTTCGGGATTTGTTTGGCTAAAACACTTTTGAACATGGGTCAAGCCCTAACAAGCCAACAACGACACATTGGTTGAATTCCAACTTCTCTGTTTTGGTTCTTTGACAACACAGGGCCTTGGTCTTTCAGGGAGTATTGAATCACTATGCAGGTTACTTCAGCGTCCCCATTTACCCCATGGACAAACATGGTTCACCTTTCGCCAACTTAGTTAAACACAACAACAAGTTTCAGCGTGATCACAGTGTTTCGAAATTGGGAATGGTAGTTTGGCTCGCGAGTTAAAAATTTTCAAAGTTTTCATCTCTAGTGTTGCTCTGCTACTAGCAAACCTGCACAGTACCTCGACGGAGTCCGCAGGAACACACGCATTTCTCCACTGCCAGCGAGCTTGGTCAATACCCCAGTGGAGTTGCATGCTTCACCTCTCTGCGCAGGAAGCCTTTCTCTTCTTTCACTTTTGTATTTTTTTAAGAGGATTGTGCATAGGCACTTATTTGTTTTTGGTGCGGAAGAGGGATCTCGACTTATTGAGAGTAGAAGAGGTTGTTCCTTCAGAGAAGCATGTAAGACATCTGAAATAGGTTTGCTCGTTTAGATTTTCCCCTTCTCCATTTCTATTAGTTGGATGAGCTTGAACACACAGAGTAAAAGGTTGAGTACATGCACGGGGTTTCCCAGTGTGGACACAGGCTCATGGTTAGACCCAAGCTTCTCTTGCAGATGGCTCGTATTTCCCATCAAGAATTCATTGGCCAAACGTTATAACCAAGCACAAAGAAGACGGACACAGGACTGACCAAGTGCTGCAGTGTCACAAGACTCTTTAGATCTCCATCACATATTCATTCAAAAGCCAGAACTCAATAAAGGGAAACACTTATTTACAAAACTAAAAATAGCATGATACTAAGCAAACAAAACAAAACAAAACAAAAATAGTAAGCAAAGCAAACAAAACAAGAAGCAAGCAAATAAACATGCAAACCAGAAAACAAGGACATGCAGGAAAACAAACACTACTCCTACTCCTACACTAATAGTGCATGGGCCTACTTACGTGAAGTGATATTTCCAATGCAGCCACCGACGCATTGGCTGGCCCATGTTGGTGAAGGCATGGTTCGTGAGAAACACAGTCAAGCGAACTAACAAACATGAAAGATATAACAATGAAGACCAACACACTCCGAGTTTAAACGCGTCCACAAAAAAGAAAAGGGTGAAAGTGCAAGACAAACCCTTTGTGGACTTGCCATGGTGCCATGACAAACTGCATACAAATGATAAACATATGCACTCTCTTGACTGTGGCAGACAAGCAAACATGAGAAAAATAGACAACTTACACCTTTCAAGTGTGCTTGCTGTGAATGATTCCTCCAGTGCGCAAGCGATGGGATCATGTGATTCTGGTGGAGGAAGCAAAATCTGTGTGTTGGATTGATCTTCAGTGCATACAAATGAGTGATGAGGAGCCTTGGGTGTTTCACAAATTTTTTGATCAGAAGTGGAACTAACCTCAGGACAACGAGGCCCTGACATAACGATCAGCTCAGGCTGAAGTGCCTTATCAACATATGGGGTTTCCACTTCATCAATAAATAAATCATCAGAGACCAATGGCTTAGACAGATTAACAACGAGTGAATCAACATTGTGATCAGATGAAGAAGTACAGAGATCATGACAACCATGATCATAAAATTCAGGATGTTTGTCAGCATCCTCATGATTTGATGAATCATATAGAGGGGTAGATGAGAAGCAAGAATGTTCACCCTCTGCGTTTCCAGAAAAAGCAGATGAAATATCAAGTGGAATTTTAATGAACAATTTATCCTCTCCGTTATCAAATGATGAGATGACATCAGGTGTGTTTTGCGGATGATCAGAAGTAGATGCATCCGTGGATGGATTAACATAATCACCAACAATGTTCGAAAAAAGCAGAGGAGGCGCAGATAGAAGGAGGTCATCCTTTACCTCGGATTCATGCTCAGATGCTCGGTCATACTCTTCATGAATGAAAACGCAGGTTGGTTGTGCAACATCAACTTCGTTGATGGCTTCATCCTCATTCACAATAGGTGTAGAGTCTGGAACGAAAGAACACAAGACAATGCAATCTGGAGGATCAGCAGAATGCGGAGATGGAGGTTGAGGTAACAAGTGTGTATGACAACCCATGGGCTTCCCAACCAAATCTGCGTAGATATTGAGAGTAGTGAGGGTGGGAGGATGTGACAATTGAATAGACGTGTGCGCATGTTCTCCCACATCACTCTGCGGTGGTGGAGCTGTTTGATGAGGAGAAGACGAACAGTCACTTGTGACAACCACTGTCTGCTTGTGATTGCGCAACTCCATCACCGAATTATGTAGAGCGGGGTTTTAACTTCAACTTCATCTTGGGACATAGTGACTTGGTAAGACAATATTCAAATTTGTCCATGAGATATTGGAATTTCATCTGACTTTTCGAAGCTTCAAACATGAATAGACGGAAGCGCTGCGAAAATTCTGTAAGCGATTCATGCGGGGCCCCTTCCGTTGATTCAACGATTTTTTATCAAGTGCTTCAGGATCAAAATGGTGAAAAACAGATTCAATCAGATCACTTAACTGCTTGAATGAGTGCATGCAGTTATGAGGTAGTATGCTACACCATCGCAATGGGTGGTCGCGAAGTGTGTGTACGAGCAACGAACAGACCTCTGTTTCATTAAAACCTTCCACGTTCTCCATGAGCTCATGGAAGTCATCTAAGTGCTGAGGCCATGCCACTTCGCCTTCACCATAATACATGATTTGTGACAAGTCATCCGATAACTCCCTCTCGACGTGAAAGATATGTCAGTTGGACAGACATTTCAGAGGGTGAACTATAACAAATTCCATGATAGATGTGCGAAGATTCAACACAGATTGTGAGGACTCAACTTGTCATTTGGCCGTCCTAGTGCGAAAATGTTGACGGCGTTGGACCCTCCAACATTCAGGGGATCTCCCCGGTATGAAGTCCCAACTAGACCTCACACCGTTTGGTGGAGTCCCATCTGGTACGATGGCCCGATTGCCATTATCTTAAAGATATGCTTTAGATCTTGCTTGTCAGCACGTGAGAGTGGTTTGCTTCATCTTTGAACAACGAGGTTCGCGTGCTTGGTGAGTGCTAGTGTTACTTGTGTCAAGGTCCTTTCAACGCAGAGAGAGGGTGGAAGTGAGTCTCTAGTCGAAAGGGAAAAAGTCCCAACTCTATCAAAGACACACAACACAACAAGACATGCACAACTTCTGGAGGAGCAGTCCACACATATGCGGCAATCACAACACACAAGAGAAGATAACACGTACAACACCCAACGGAGCAGTCCGCGCGAGTGCAATGGTTGTTATAACAAGTTTATGGTAAAGTTTTTATCTGATGTCTGGTGAGGCAACACACTTAGGGAAGACAACATTAACAACTCATACAACACATTTTCATAAATATATGTATTAGAACAACCGAAAGAGTTCAATTGTTTAACACAGGTTAAAGCAACATGCATTACAAGTGTTTAAGATTAGTCTTACAAACAGTTATAATACATGTGTGAAAACGTATTGGCCTGTTATCAGGCTTTTGAATTAAGCAAAAGTTCCAAGACACATTGGTACATCGTACATCACAAACCCCGTGAAAGGCGTGTTGGAGCCACTGCTCACTCCTCAAAGAAAAAACTACAGACTCTAAAGGTTGTGTGAGAGGAGCGAAGGTGAAAAGTCCGTTGCATGTACAAATGAGGGGTATTTATAGCCAAGGGTAAAACTGGCCCTTGTGACTGTTCGACTTCCCTCATGACTATTTGACTTTCATGACTTTCGAGATTACATGAATCTTCAGATTACATGTGGGTCTCTTGGACTTCCACGTTACATTACATTGATTTACAACAGTGTGGCCCACAGTGGTGATGTGACCCACATGACTCATGACACGACTCGACACAACAAGGATGGTATGTTCATGTCGCTGGTGGTTTCCATGTCGAGTTGTAGTTTTATTGAGTGATGGATGTCCTCTTGGTGTATCATGGCTTCACCTCTGCATGGCAAGGTGTATTGAGTCTTCGATGGTCTCGGTGTTTGCTTGATGTTGCATGTGCATGTTGCTCTTTTGATTTTACTTTTGTATGTTTCACATGTTCGCCTGTTTGCGAAAAAATCTCCACATGTTCGTCTGTTTGCGAAAAAATCTCTTCACATGTTCATCTGTTCGCAAAAAAAACTCCTCGTATGTTCGTCTGTTCGTGAAAAACTCTTCTCGCATGCATCATCCGTTTGGGAGAAAATCTCCTCAGATGCATCGTTTGTTCGCGAGAAAATCTCCTTGCATGTATCGTTCTTTTGTTTGTTCACGAACAAATATCCTTGCATGTGTTCTCCTTGTTCATCTCGTCCATCGTCACGTCATGTCTTATCCATGTACCTGTATCTGCAATCACTCATGACGAGATGACATCAAATCCATAAACCTCCTAGTCTACCATGATGCATTGTCGTTCGCTTTCGGATGCAGGTGACTGGGAGAGAGGACAAGGCTACGAAACTGCGCAAGGTAGATTTCAAGTTGGGATGCGGGATCTAGGCACTGCTAGTGAAAATTGCATAGAAGTCACTAGGACACTGAGATGGGCAATCCAGATTAGTAGCAACTGTCTGCGAGATCTGGCTCGGTTGGCAGGCAGATCTGCGTAATTTTTTGGAAGAAGAAGTGCACGCAACAGAGGGGCTTGGCAACAAAAACAACACAATTCCTCCTGGGAGCTGGCAGCGGGCTATACATCATTAATTTCAAAGATTATCTATTGCCGCATCCCCTGATGATGGACTCACTTCGTAGTCCGAAACGTTGGGTTCACAAAACTCTTCAACAGGTCATTCCTCCTCTATCTAAAACCATTCTCACCTGTATGGATTCTCTATTTAACAACATCAAGTCCTACCATGGAAGGGATATGATGGACAGCACATCAGATTTCGAAAAATTAAGATTATCCAGAGCTAAATGATAATCATAGCTCTGTGATACATCATTAATTTCAAAGATTATCTATTGCCGCATCCCCTGATGATGGACTCACTTCGTAGTCCGAAACGTTGGGTTCACAAAACTCTTCAACAGGTCATTCCTCCTCTATCTAAAACCATTCTCACCTGTATGGATTCTCTATTTAACAACATCAAGTCCTACCATGGAAGGGATATGATGGACAGCGCATCAGATTTCGAAAAATTAAGATTATCCAGAGCTAAATGATAATCATAGCTCTGTGATACATCATTAATTTCAAAAATTATCTATTGCCGCATCCCCTGATGATGGACTCACTTCGTAGTCCGAAACGTTGGGTTCACAAAACTCTTCAACAGGTCATTCCTCCTCTATCTAAAACCATTCTCACCTGTATGGATTCTCTATTTAACAACATCAAGTCCTACCATGGAAGGGATATGATGGACAGCGCATCAGATTTCGAAAAATTAAGATTATCCAGAGCTAAATGATAATCATAGCTCTGTGATACATCATTAATTTCAAAGATTATCTATTGCCGCATCCCCTGATGATGGACTCACTTCGTAGTCCGAAACATTGGGTTCACAAAACTCTTCAACAGGTCATTCCTCCTCTATCTATAAGAGGCTTGCCGGGAAAAATGTGCATTTTTTCAAGGGAGATGGCAATGGGCTGCAGGAGTGTCGCTGGTGAAAATTGTGCAATCGCTGGGAGGCTAGCCTGCTGGACACCCATTGCAGTGTTTGAGCTGAGCGGGATGTTGGGTTGTTGGAAATCCCATCATAGTTTTTGAGTTGAGTAGGATGCTATGTTTATGGTTGACTGCTCATGAAAACTGTGCAGTTTTCCGGGGGAGCAGCAGGTCAGCAGACTGAGTGACTAACTGGAAAAATTGCGCAATTTTTTGAGGGAAGTAGGGACGGAAAGCAAGGTGTTTCTCTGGCCTGTGAGCGCAATTTCTTCATTTAGCGGAGCGGGCAAGGTCTGCAACTTTTGCGCAATTTTTTGGGGGAGTGAGTCCCAGGGTCATTGCCCAGTCAAACTCTCGGTTGACTAGATGAAGGGTTGGTTGATTCGCTTGCAGGCAACACACATTGAGATGGCTTGCTAAGAAACTTCTGCGTTGTTCTGGGTGACAGTTGATTTGGTCAATTCTAGGATTGCGTAATGCAGGCTGCCTAGTTGACAACCTCAAGCTCTGCGCAATTCCGGGCAGCAGTACATGTTCAATTTGGGTCGTTAGAACTTGAAAAAACATAGCTATGTGTGTGAGTGAGTGAACTTGTGCATGTGTAACCTTGAAAACACACACTCAACATGACTTGATGACATGACACCTCAAACTATCAAGACAACACATAGTGTATCTAACCGACGGTGCGAGCGTCAAGCACGACACTTGTGATGAATCATTGAACAACCGTGACGACGCTTGTGCCACTGTGCATACAACTTTGTGTGTGAGTGCGACAGATGTTTACATAACGAATACAACTTGTGCACACGAAGCAGGGACCTTGTGCATGACCAGAACATCGCTGCAAGCGTGACATTGTGACCAACATGAAAAAAGCTATCCTTTGAACGGTCAAGGAAGAAGGGTGCAAAGACTCAACAAGATCTCATGGGGTGAACCCGAGTGCTTGCAAACATCAAGTTAAAACCCAAGGGAGGCTTTGAAATTGGATGCAGGCCAAAATTGTGGAGCGTGTTGCAGCGGCTACAACACCACCATAGCCACCTTTATTGAAAAATATCATGTTGTATACGTAGTGGCAACCAAATAAGTCTATATGCATATATCAACCAAGTATATCACATATAAAATCATGTTCATATAAGTGTGGAGTGTGATAATATTCCACTTGAAAGAAAAGAAATTTCATTGTAAGGAAAGGGATTGGTTCAATGCATGCATATGACTTTATAACATTAAACAATGTGATTCAACCTACCCTTTTAATGAAAAAGACCTTATAGATATATACAATGGAAATTCATGGGTATGCGTAGATAAAATTATTGCTTAGAAAATTGTTTGCATGCCATGAATGTCCATGGAAGAACATGTTCAGTCTTGATATATAGTGGGATGTAATATATAACGTGCCTTTTACTATAAGGTGGACCAAATGCATAAGGAAGTGGTGACAGTTGTTGGGCCAAGATGTATTTATGCCCACATTGTGGAGGGTGTCAATTGAATATAATATGATGATAATTTTGAACTATTTCGCTTAACCAAAAGCAAGGCTTAGCATCGATTGGGACAAATTTATGAGGGCATGCATAGTGGGAACTGAAAATTGTTCAATGTAGACATTCAAATTCGTGGAGTAGATCACTTTCAATGATTTGATAAATCTATCTTTCATGATCAATGGGTCTATATTGTTTATGAAGGTCAGTGTTATGAATCAACACCATAAGCGATGGGACAGTGGCCATATATGTATGCAAGGTTAAAGTGGACGAGGCTCATAAGCTCACAAATACTAGTATCAAAGAAATGAATGGAGTCCCACGTTTAATAAGCTTGTTACATTGCAATTTTCAATAATAGTTAAATTGCAAATAGTATTCATTGAAGTAAATATACAACCAACATATAAACGTAAAGAGGACAACGAGAGTTTTTTAGCGTTCCACAAGAAGAGTCCCTTTTATTTGCGGATGTAAGATACAGAGAAAATATCGTTATGGTGGTCAAGACAATGGCATGACAACCCTCATCTACAACAAATTTATTATGGAAGAGTTTTATCTTTTATACGAGAAGCCACAACTGATAGCAGTTGAAAAACAATGATCTATTTTTAACAAATACTTGATTAAAAAGTTGACTACAATGTTTAGCAGCGAACCTAAAAACAAAGGGAACATGGTCGTTCATGAATTTCAGGCAAACCGAAAGAAGTAAATTGCTCAGGGATAAACTAGAGCTCGACCTTTCGTATAGTATGACTATGGTAGTTAACAAAAGGGAGGATTAACATATTATCATTATCAAGAAGTGAGAATGACTGGCAATGCGACTGTGAGTGCCATTTCCATTTTATGGTTAAGAAATATAGTGTTGCCTCCGATTTTAAACACATACCGTATTGGATTGGGCAAATAATCCTCCGGGTGTATTGGATTTTAGGGAGGGATGTATAATGTCACACCATTAGCATGCAGAGCCTTAGAACCAACATTGGGATTATGAAGAGAAAAACACTATTGTAAAGGATTAACCCCATAGCACTATCAAAAAACAAGATGATACAACGAATATACAGTGTAAGAATTTAACACAAATTCATCATACCTTAATTCCAATTGTTTTTAGGGTAAAGAGATTCGATTGCAAGTGGTTTTTTCGGCCTTTCTTGATAACCTCCTTCTGGTATTTCCACGATTGTTGCAAGCCCCTTACAACCTCAGTTCTGGGAATGGTCGACGGGGCTCACATTTAGAATGTAAAACATTTACACAGTGAAAACGGCCCACTACCGACTACAATACTCACCATAGGTCACACTAAAACAAATGATGTGTGTTGCAAAGTAATATAATTAGCAATTTCCCCTAAAGGTGTAAAGATACACCGAAGGAACGAAAAAATTGAGAAAATCATTTTTGGTTTAAGATATCCAACTACAAGAATTCATGACTTGTGTTTTGCTATTATGTTAGCTTTACCATTAAAAATAGTATGTTAGCTTTACAATTAAATCTATTTTTAAGCGAGCTTGACTATGAAGTGATTTGTGGAAGGTTGCTTTTACTCGTGGCATAAATTCCATGTTTATTAAAATTGACCTTATTTCCATTTTTGGTCATGATATCTAGTTTACATCTAGTCTAAAATACATTAGGTTTTGGGGAGTTAGACAAATTTGCGCTCCATATCTTCAAACTCGTTCTTTTTTTATTAGTTTGACATCATGTTAAATCACCAAAATTTTGGAAAAATGTCTTCTCTCACAACGTTTTTTTCTCATTTCAATATGATATTTATGCAAGTCTGTCAAATTGGACTTGATTGGATCTCAATTTTGTGTTATCTCTACCTCTGTTCGTACAAAACCAACTTATTGACTTTACACTGCTAGAATTCCTTCTTAAGATCATGGAATTTAAGCTGATAGAGTTTAGAAATGCATCATGGTCATGACCTAGTATTGTAGGTCACATGATTTGGCAATTGGGGTTCAACTTGATAATCTTTGGACATATTTAGGTAGATTATGCTTTATAAAGTTATCTCCTTATTTTATCCTAGTGATGCTTTCTCTACAATACCCCATCATTCCAAACCAACCTAGTAATATACATTTTTATATTCATTCTATACAAACTATTTGTGAGTTTCTTGTCTCATTCCAACTTTAGAACCCAACCATAACCAGTGAGATATTTTTGAAATGCCATCAGAGCTTACTCTCATGTGGGTTATTCATTATAACCAATAACCAGGTATAAAAGATTTACCAAGCATGTGTATTTATGCAAGACTAAAATATGTTTGCAGGAAAAAAGACCATCTACATTCCATATAAAATTAAAATATGATTAGATGATTGTGGATTAGAATGGTATTTGGAGTGAAAATCAATACAATTTCAAAACATTTTTCCGTAATCTGCAATGAAGATTTCAAAATATTCCCAAAATCTATTAAATAATATAGAGTTCCATGTAAAATTAAATTAAAAATTCAAATATAATTTGAAGATTGATTAGATGGTTGCGGACCATAATGGTTTTGGAGCACCGTCTTTACATCTGGGTGCAACTCCTAGTGCAAAAGATGATTTATGGCATTTCGAATGCAACAGAGGAAAAGCATGCAGATCCTGGTAAAGTGGATCAAGAAAGTCACATGTTTGCTTCACACACATGATGCTCTGAGGGAAAAAGGAAACAACATGCTGAGAATTCATGATGTGGATATATCAGTGTCTGGAAATCTTGATTTTAATATTATAAAATACATACTTACAAATTTGTTGTATAACTCATCCAATATCAGTATTAGTCTTTGGAAATCTTGATTATCAGTGTTAGTTTTGACATCGATTTCTAGAAATGTTGATTTTAATATTATAAAATATAGACTCACAAATTTGTTGGATGCCTCAATCAATATCAACATCCGTGTATGGAAATCTTGAAATTCATGTTACAAAATACAAACTTACAAATTAGTTTGATACCTCAATCAAAATCAATATCAGCTTCTGAAGTTCATTTGTTCCATTTGTTCTTAGAGTCTCATTAGATGTATTTATTCTAGTTTCTTCCAAGAAAATTCACTAATTTTATTTTATTTTTTTATTTTTTTTTTCAATTCTAATTTCTTCCAAGAAAATTACTGAACTATTTTTCCCTATATCAAATGGAGTGGGAAAAAAATTTCTCAAGGCATAGCATGAAAAAAAAAAACAGGTAGACTAATTATTTTCCTTATATATATTCATTCGTTGAATGGATGGGAGGAAGGCAAAGAAAAACATACAAAATGGAAAGTGGATGTTGATATTGATTGAGGCATCTAAAAATTGATGGTGAAATTAATTGAGACATCCAACAAGTTTGTGATTCTATATTTTATAAAACTAAAATTAGGATTTCCAGAAACTCATGTTGAAACTGATACTGATAATTAAGATTTCCAGAGACTGATATTGATATTGAACGAGGTATACAACACATTTGTAAGTATGTATTTTATAATATTAAAATCAAGATTTCCAGAAATTGATATACTACACAAGTTTGAGTGAAGAGCAGAATTCACAGGACTTTGGCGAACATAAGAGTTTCTTAGCACGGTAGTCTTGTCATTCCCACATTGCATCACTTGCTAGAATCCAACCACTGCAAATGGTAATGTCTCAGGCGACCACTATGAAACTTCCTCTTCCAAGGAGGAAGACAAAGACAAGGAACAGGGTCAAGCAGTGAAGCCAAGATGACTTTAGGGTAGTTAGGGATGTTGTGCAGCTTGCCATATTCCCCTTACAACATTCATATTTCCTTCTTCACTACTTAGGGATTGTGATTCAAGGTTTTTGTCCTGCCTTGAGACTACTTGATTTTCCTCGGGGATTTGAAGGGCGGTGAACGCATCTGTTGGGTAAAATTTATGGCTTTAAAGGAGTTCTTGGAAATGAGGAAATCTCTTACCATCTTGGAAGGTTTTGAGGGACATGGAGTCCAAATTTTGTTGCCATTCCATTGATGCGGAAATCCATTGTCTATGGTGCAACTAGATTGTTGAAATTGCTTCTAGGTTTATCGAGTGTAGAGGAGATTTAATTTCCTCACTTCTGGGTTCATTCAAGTAGATTTTTGCATCTTACGATATGAAAATCATAATTTTTCCAACTATTATAATGAGAACAATGATTTTAAGAAATTTTGAGAACAATGATCTCTTCACAAATATTACCATGGAGGCTTTGTCAAAACTTATAGAAAAAATTGTGCAGACGATTGTATGTAGTGAATTGATTCAAAAAGGACACCTTCGGTGTAACTAGTCCTGCATAGCGTGCATAAGCCAAACACAAAAATAACCAAAAACTTTCACCTCATTAATAATTCAATTCTGTCCATGGGGGACCTTTTTCTATAAGAAACTCCCTTTTGGTCTTAAAAACGCTGGTGCTACCTTCCAACGAGCGATTTCTTATGCTTTTCATGACATCAAACACGTCGTTCAACCATATATTGATGACTTGCCATCTCATTATACTAAGCATCAAGATCATCCTGACCACCTACGAGCAATTTTTCTTCATTGCAGACATTACAATATTCATTTAAATCTGCATAAGTGTGTCTTCTGCGTTGAATCTGGTCATCTCCTAGGGTTTGTAGTATCGAAGGAAGGAATCTGGATTGATCCCCTCAAAGTTTAGGCCATTATAAACTTACCCCCTTCGTCATCTTTGGATCAGTTGCAAAGTTTGCAAGGGAAAGATAATTTCCTTCGTCGTTTTGTACCTAACTACATTGAACTTGCCAAGGGATTTACTCGTTTGCTGAAAAAGGGGATCCTATTTATTTGGGATGAAATCACTCAACGATATTTTGATGCATTAAAGAACACTCTCATTAGTGCTCCTTTGCTGCATCCCCTTGACTATCACCACGATTATTTCTTGTACTTGGACACAACCGATAATACTATTTCCGTGGTACTAGTGCAAGACAATGATGACGGAAATGAACATGTGATCTACTACCTAAGCCAAAATATTATTGATACCGAGACTTGATATGGCCATGTCGAGAAGCTTGCTTTAGCTTTCATTCACGTTGTTCAGCACTTTCGCCACTATATTCTTTCACGAAAAACCCATGTGATTTATGTTTACAACCACATGACCTACATTCTAACTCATCAGTTGTTGGGGGGAAAATACTCTAAGTGGATTGTTATCCTTCAAGAGTTTGATTTGGAGTTTTCTACAGCCAAATCAAAGAAATTGTTGGTTTTCGCTGAATTGATTTGTGACCTTCCCTCTGCAACCACGTCTACTGCTTTTGATGAGTACATTCCTGACGAGACTCTCTTTCTCATTAGCACTCTTGACCCATGGTATAGGGATATTATTGTCTATCTCCAGACCCAAACTTTTCGATCAGAGTTGTCTAATTCTAAACGTCGTTGCATTCAACATCAGTCCCAACCCTATCAAATCATTGGTGATACTTTGTACCGTGTTGGTGTTGATTCTATCCTTCGTCAATGTTTGACACTCGAAGAAGCTGAGAGAGTTCTCAATGACTACCACTCTGGGGCTTGTGGTGGTCACATGTCCAGATATGCTACTACTCAGAAAATCCTTCGTGCCGGTTATTTCTGGCCATCCATCTTTAAAGATTGCATCTTAGCAGTCCAAAAATGTCATGCTTTCCATATTTACAACCGTAAATAGCATGCCCCACCCACACCCCTCTACCCATTTATTATCATTGGCCCCTTTTCTAAATGGGGGATTGATTTCATGACATGTACCCCTCGCTCAGCTGGGGGGCATGGTTATATCATCGTCATCATTGATTATTTTACTAAATGGGTCGAGGCGATGCCCACACATGAAGCTGACAGTAAAACTACCACTCAATTTCTTTTTAACCATGTCATAGCTCGATTTTCCGCCTCTCAAGCCATCGTTACTGATCATAGATCTCATTTTTTAAACCACATGATGGTAAAGATTACTGCTCAGTTGGGTTTGCATCATGACAAATCAACCCCTTATTATCCACAGGCCAATTGCCAAGTTGAGGCAGTCAACAAAGTGCTAGTTACTATGCTTCAACACACCATTGGGATGCATAAATCGAATTGGCATCTTATGCTATTTTTAGCTCTTTCGGCTTATTGAACTGCAACTAAGACTGCCACTGGATTCACACCCTTTCAGTTGGTGTATGGTCTGGAGGAAACTCTTCCAATTGAGTGTGAAATTCCTTCATTGAAACTAGTTGTCAAATTACTCCCAGATACCTCACCTGAAGAGGAGCATTTACTTTACCTCTAAAGGCTCAATGAAACCTGCCACTTTGCAGCGTTAGTAATTGAAGCCCAAAAAAAACTTGTCAAGGATCAATCTGATAAAATTGTTTCTCCTCATGTTTTTGCTGAAGGTGACTTGGTCTTGCTTTATGATCAAGCCAATGACAAATTGGGAGCTGGGAAATTCGAACCAATGTGGCATGGGCCTTACATTGTCAAGCGAGTTCTACAAAAAGGTGCCTACGAGTTAGTGGATTATGAAGGAAATTCTTTGGTTGAGCCCTGAAATGAGCTTTACCTGAAGAAGTATTATGCGTGATCATCCATATAAATACTTATGTACATTAGTGGATGTTTTCATTAGTGTGCAATGTGATTTTGGTGTGTTTCTTTCCTTTTGCAAACCTTTTCCTCTGCTTACCTCATGCTATACTTGGTTTGCAGATGTCATCCAACCATTATGTTGGTTTTGATGATGGTGCTTATCATAGTACATGGAATCTATCTTCCGCTGCATGGGAAATCTATGACCCTAATGGTGAGTTAGTGAATTTGCAAGGTATATGTTTAGGTCGGATGACTAATAACATTGCTGAATATAGTGCAGTCAGAAGCCATTTCTCTTGGCATTAGAGAGTTAATCATAAAACTTGATTCACAACTCATTGTACTACAACTTAATGGACAATATTCAATTATAAATCCTCAAATTTTGAGAATGTATTTGCGAGTTAATTTATTGGAACGAGAATTTGATTTTATTACTTATCATCACATTCCAAAGCACATGAAGACATTAATAGATGCATTGGCTAACTATGTGTTAGATAGACATTTTTGAAACTTGTAAATCATAGAACATCATACATTGAATAAAGGTAAATAGGAAAACACATATATATATATATATATATATATATATATATATATATATGTATATATATATATATATATATATATATATATATATATATATATATATCGAGTGTTTGCAAAAGAGTTTGCTACATCAAAATAACAAAACTTGTGTTTTGACACACATGGCTTTACAAGACTACATAATGCAGAAAGTAAACTAGAAGTTGGTTATTCACCCACATGGTGCTTATGATAGCACGAGATAGCCCTAATCACGCAGCCCAACAACTGACGCAGTCTGGCAGATACGCCTACTGTAATTGAAAAAGATGCCGAGTTTCACCTTCGTCAGACTCGTAAAACTTAAACGACACAGGACTTGTTACCATGACGAGACCGAGTTCCTCCTTTCTAAGGCTCGTAAAACTTACTAGGATGGATTCATTCGAAGGGTGAACTTATATGGAAATCATATGTTATCCCCTTCAAGCTCGCGATATAAAATATATGGGGTACTCTCCAGAAATGGTGGGGGAAAAGTGAATGTGTCCATATTTTGTATCTTGTAAAGGGATCATGTCGCTCTTGAACATGACACTCATCTATTATTCGTGTCAGGTTTGAGATATCCTCACTTTGTCACTTTCCTTCCTAGGTTTCCGAAATTCATTTTTCCTCTCATTTGATCATACCATTCCGTCATCATGACTTCTAATCCTATGTTGAGTCCAATGCTGCCAAACTCCGGAGTTGTGTTGCCGCTATGTTCAAGAGAATTCCTATTTGCAGTTCTTTACCAGCTGTATACTATCTGACTTTCTGCTACAGTCCTGAATCACACTTATTTACTCTACTATAACCTTTGTTTCGTGTCGATGATGTGGGATTCATTATGGCCCTCCTTCGACGAATCACTTCCCGCCGACTTCAACTCATTATCTAGGAAGATGATCTAGAAACTCCCTTCCAACACCTTAGAGCTTGCATGCCTCAATGGCAAGTTATTGACATTCAACAATAGGTTTACATCATTGACCTTCGATCAGATGACTTCACAGATGTTCGACTTTAGTTCCATTATTCAAATTAGTGGATTGTACTAATTGTACCTTGAGAGACATTGTCATTACTGGTGGTTTCTCTCGTGCCTGTTAATGGTTTACATCGTTGACCGGTAATCAAGTGGTTTTCTATCATGTTCGACTTCAACACATATATTCACATGTTAGAATTCGTATATTGATTGGGTCGAGACATAGCGCAAGACCCTAGATTTTGTCTAATATAATCCAGGTTGCGTGGAGTTATGAGACATTCATTATTGTATACATGTTTCTTCTGGACGGATGGCTGCAACCATACCGTGCGTCGGTATTCATGATCCTTTTTATTCAGATGGCTGTGACCATACCGTGGGTCCATATTTATGATCCTTTCTATTTGGATGGTGGCGACCATACAAAGGATCTTTGCACATGATCCCTCGTATTCGTATGGTTGTGTCCATACCGCATATTCATGTATTATTAGATGCCTATTCATGTATTGTTAGGCATGATAATCAGATTTCATATATGTATGTGCATATGCTTGATTTGCAGGTCTCATGACGATGTTGTTCTCATCCTTGCACTGACTTGTAAAGCATCTCAACCATCACTCCCTTCTATGCCTTCATGCTTTAGGGGCATCTGTTACACAATATTTTGTCATGTCTCCTATTCACTTCCCGTGCCATATCCTAGAGTGCCAAAAAATTGACTACTGTGCAGAGTATCCATCATGATATACAAACCAAAACCTCCCTGAAGAATCAAAGGAAAGCTACCCTGAAATCATTATGGAGAAAGTTGTCTTAAAACCTAATTTCTAGCATCAACGCGTTTTTCTCCGCTGCCTGCCCGTGCTAATGGTAGGTTGCTCAATTAGACACTCGTGCTGCCAGTGCGAGTTTTCTTAGGAAAAATCGTGTTGAACTCCTTCTAGCAGGCTTTCCAAACTAGAGGAGAAGCTTCGCTTGCTAGAACCTTCAGGAAAGTGAGCTGGATATTGGTTGTCGTTGATATGGTTGAGCTCTCTCATTTGGACCTCTTGATATTATCATCATGGGATTTCCCCTTGAGATGTGGACCTTCCTCCCTCTTTTGTGGATCCCTAACTCCCTCTCCCTTCCTATAAATTCACCCCTTTCCATTCCCAAATGGTTGGTCATTGATTGCTGCAACCCTATGCTGAGATTATGCTTACATGATTCCCATTCTAACTTGGAGAAGGAGTGCTTGAAGAGTCTTTGCTTGGACTTCGACATCCACCCAAAGGAAGGCCTCAACATCAAGACATAGGTTGTATGCTTCCCTTTTAAGTTTCTTAATATATACATTTGATGTTCACTTTCTATTATTGTGTAAATATTTATTCAATTAGCTTAATGTTCCTTGATCTGTTAAGTAGTTAATGCTTGATATATGTTATATATGCTCTTATGTCTTGTATAGTACTTTGATCTTCCTTGCAGGTTTCCGAACGTGAAGAACGACTTAGGAGCGAGGCTTGGAGTGAAAGATTCAAAGCCATCTCTGAGGAATGAGTGATTAGCATCAGAACGAGGTAGGTTCCTCTTTCTTATTGCATTTGTCAAGCATAAACTAGGAAAGTGAGTATTAGATTGTTTGATTTGTTGCTAGACCCACTCATTGGGCTAGAGGGATCACCTCTATTCGCATAAGGGATTTGCCTTCACAACACATATACGTTATTGAAAATTAGAAACAAAATATTAATAATTGTTGAGGAAGAAGCCAAATAAGAATAATTAAGATAAGTTATAAGAATAATAAAAAAATTAAATTATCAAATAATTAAATTAAAGAATAAATTAAAATTAAAAGATTAGTCAAATTGACCAAAAATAATATGGCATTAAGGGGTAAAGGAAATGTGAACAATAATATATATTAAAATAATCAATTAATATTTATTACTATTAGCGGGAGGTCAATTTAGAATAATCAAGAATAATTAAAATATATCATTAAATGTTTTAAAATTATAAGAAAGAATCGAAATTGTGCGAATGTTATTGAAAATTAAAAACAATTTATTAATAAGTAATAAGTCAAATAAGTAAATCTTATTTGTAAAAATAATAAAGAATTAAATTATCATATAATTAGGATTAAATTAAATAAAAATATTGCTCAAATTAACCAAGATTAATATGACCTTAAGGGGTTTAAAGGAAATGGTGGTGGTGGTGGTGAGACCAATGAGGTTTATTAGATCTAAAGAAAAGAGATTAATTGAGACTTTTTAATATTTTATTTCTCTGATGGTCCATTGAGACCAATGAGGCCTATCAGACCTAAAGAAAAGAGATTAATTGAGACGTTTTAATATTTTATTTCTATGATCAAATAGAAAGGAAAGAAGCGTTCCTAGATCACTACAATTTTCCTAACTCAAAAATTCAAGAAGGTTGGTAGTGTGGCAGATGCTTTGGAAATGAGAACGGATGTATGATCCAGACAATCAAAGAGAAAGTGTTTTTCATCTTCAATCATCTTAGTAAAGCACAGTTGATAAATTCTTTCTTCCCAAGGTGTTTTGGGAAAGGACCAACGTCCGGTCTCAATTCGAATCTCATGGGAGTTAGTTCTTATCTTTGCAATGTTTATTTTCTTTTTAGCACTGGACAAGACAATATTAAAACAATCAAATTATTATTATTAATATTAGTGGTAGGTCAAATTAGTATAATTATAAGAAGATTATTAAAGATTTATTCAAAGATGCAATAAGTTAAAATATTTTAATTTTTTATTTAATATAGGTCAAAATAACTAAATAATAAAATAAAAGGATTGAGATTAATACTAATAAAGATAATTGTATATTACTAATATTAAATTAAACAAAAGATGTTCGTCAAAAGTAAATGATAAAGAACTGAAATTTAGATTGAACTGGAATAATTATGATAAAGAGAAGGGTTAATTAAAATATCATAGAGGTATTATAATTAATAAATTAATTTTTTAGAATAGAAAAGAAAATTTAGATTGAAATAAGATTAAAAGAATAATCTAGGAATTTAATATATAAAAAAAGGAAAAAGGTTAAATCAGGTTATGAAAAATAGGTGAAAAAGGAAGGAAGAAGGGTTGCATGAAAACAAGGGTACAAGAAGAAGAGGGCCAGGTGATAGGAATCAAAAGAGGGTAGGGTTTATTGACGCCAAGGTTAGATTTTGAAGCCATAAATGAATAGTTGGCTTCCAAGATTGGCTCAATTGATAACTATCTTCTAGATTAAAGTTGTTAGGGTGTTTTTCAAATTCTAAAGCCTTCTGTTGATAGTCTAAATTGACCTCGTCAACATTGGGGGAAAACCACCCAGTCGGGGTCCCAATTAGACCCTTTTAAGTTTGAAAGGGTGGCCGCGCTTGGAATTATGGGACCAATTTTCCTTAATTAAAATATGTGGAATGAGATAATGGATGGTGATGGAATGAATATATTCTAACAACTAATTATCAAACTATTACAAAATATTATAATGCCTAGGTAAGTTGAATACATATGTGCTAAAAATATATCGTAATTAACACAATAATGTAGATCATTATGAAATCATGATGATACTTCAATGAAAATAAATTAATTTAATTAAATAGTTAATTAAATTAATTTAATGAAAATATCACATATGTTAACAATTTAGTTGTTCACAATATAAATCAAATTTTGACAACACATGTTAGTAGTGATCATGAAAGATTGGGTAGCATACATATATGTGAACAATAACATAAAACAATTCCTTTCAAAGAAAATACACAGAGACATAGGATAATAGTACCCGATAACTTGTAGATTTGCTCATCTCGGAAATGCAAGTGGTTCAGCTTATATTAAGAAAAACTTAAAATACAATAATGCAATTTCAAGTCCTTTCTTTTCAAAATTCATAACCCTTTCTCCCTCTCAGAGAAGAAATTTATAGCCTTAATACAAAAGATAAAATTAAACTCTTCCACAAATATCTGAAAAGTAATAACATTTAAAAGCTAATCTGAAAATAGTTACAACAACTTCTAAGCTTAGTACGAGGACCAACTAACAGTGAGTTGTCGCTATCTATAGACATCTAACAAACGGGTGAGCTCCGAGGGATGCTTGGGATTGAACCCCATCTAACCAGTGAAAATGGAATTCTTCAGTGATGACATCATGTGAGAAGTGGCATTGGAGACACATCGGAGAACCAACCATTGGCTATGTGGCTTTACTGGAAACTGCCAATGATGCTTAAGGTCAAGTTTAGATAAATTCTCGATCCTCTTTTCCATTATCGTAAATGTTCCAACCAAATCTTGAGTAATGTCTTGGCATCTGGAAATGAATCTGTGGAACAATTGGAAATGATATTTGATTGAAATAATGTATCATTGATAGTTTCAATGATGGAGTAGGAGAGATCTCAGGCTTCATTTACAATAGCCTTAGCTTTATGCTTGTTAGGCTCTTTTCGACACTGTTTAATTTGCTCTAAAAGGTGATCGTGCTCCTTTACAAATGCCTTGATGTACTCCTTATACATATAATGTGCTTCGACAGATGATACATATTTTGTAAGTATTCGCTGGTGAAATAACCAATCATTGTTCCCTTCAATGTTAGTATATGCCTTTCAGAAATATCCAAGTTTTCAACAACCCAACGAATCATATATGTATAGGGCATTAATCTTGGTCTCGCTACAATTCTATGAAGAAAAGAATTGACTGCATCTTTTGGAGTATTCTCTGAAACAAGGGTTTCATCCTCAGCCGTGACTTTTCTCTCTTTGACTTCAGGTCCTTCCTCTTCAAAATACTGATAGATTAACTCCCAATATGAAATTCCAACATCCCTGGTACATACAGTATCAGAGAATAAGCCCGCTCTTGGATTCTTTTCATCTATATCTTCAACAAATGGGCATGTAGATTGTTGTGGCGAAGTCTTTTTCTTACCCTTGCTTCCTTTCTTCATTGTGCTAGAGATCAGAGCTCACCTACAGAAAATAGTCATAAATGTTTAGCAGAGAAACTATTTGCGACAACATAAAATAGCAAAATGTGGAAACTCAACATTAAAAAAAACAAACAAACAACCAAAAAACACAAATAAAAGAAAATAATAATATATATATATATATGAATTGAGAAAACCAAAGAGAAATAAATTTAAAATGTTTATTTACTCAAGAAAAATCATTTAAATCATTTAGGTGATAAGACAATGAGCCACGTGAAGATTGCCATGTCGGATTTTAGAGAAGGGATATAAGAGGGAAATAGAAATTACTTTTCTGAACTAAAAAGTTCTGGAATGGGAAACTTAGAAATACAAAGGTTTCAATAAGGAAAGATCCTGAAATAAGGAAAGGTTCCAATGAACAAAATATATGGGGTATGGGAAGTTTTCAAAAGGTTCCTTTTTCGGAAGTGTTATAAAATAGAGATTACAAATGTGAGGTATTGATATGGAATAATTCAAACATTAAGGAAAGGGCTTCGGGAAGTGAAATTTCGGAGAAGGTACATCATAACCTATTTTTAAAATATTATTATAGAAATGTATTGATAGCATTTGCTTCAACTAATATCATTGGGAATATTACTTTGGAGTTTTATTTTTTTCGTAATATCGGGAGATGACATTTCAGAGAGCGAAATTTCGTAACGTTTTCATGAAAAAACTCCGATAATCAAGGCTTTCGAAATAAAATTCCCCGATAGACAAAACTACGATAAACAAAGCCCTTGATATTAAAACATTTTCGGCGGAATTCTTTTTTCGGAATTTTAATTGAATCTCACTTACGATATCGGAAGTCCCGAAATATATATATGTATATTTTTTGTAATATTAAAGGAAAGCATGGGAAAGCAGGATCTCAGGAAAATCACTTCGTAATGTTTTATAAATTAAACTTATGGTATAAAAATCAATAATATAAAGGTTTTTGTTATAAGGCAATGTTTTATAAAATAGCTCTGGTAAAGGAACTCTTATCGCATTGGTTCCAATAAGGAAATATCTTAAGCTTTCTCTTGAAAAAATTAAAGACCGATTTTGGAATAATTTCCCCTTTGCCCTATTACTTAATAAACATAAAATACTTTTAGGAAACATAGGAAAAATCAAAGGGTCCCTATTATTTATTAAGTACAAAGTAATATGGGGTTGTTGTTTTCTATAACAATTGACAATGCACTGGACGAAACAATTATATCTGAATAAATTAATGAAATATTAAAAGAAAGGAATAAAAATGAAAAGACTAGAATGTTGAAGTTCAAATTTCTTATAATAAGAATCTCTGAATAAATTAAGAATATAAGTCATTATTTGCAAACTTTACAACATCTTGCTATGAAAGACTTAATTTATATTTGACAGTCGTTTTATAATGTTAGTTATAATGATTAAATAAAGACCATTTGAAGTTTTGCATTAAGATAAAATTCGTTGTCACAGGTAGTGTCATTGCTGCCCATAAGCATCCATAGCGTCGACAGGGTTACCATTTAACCAAGAAATACCAATATCCCATACACTAATCTTTAGAGATATTTATTTTTCCTTTTGATATTTTTCCTTGAAAGTCATTGTCCTCGCTTGTGACCAAATATTGACAATGCCATTCAGAAGTAGTAATGATAATGAACAAGCTGACTCGTGATGAGACCTCTTGTCTTACAACTTTCGGCTATAAGCCATTACCCTGGCTTGGTGACCATATTTGATAATGGCAATACCATTAGTTCCCCATGATCATGGTAAGTTGGTTCTTAATGAGACCCCTTATATTTCAAGTTAATATTTTTGAATTATACTTTAAAAAAAATTAATCAGTGGATGGGGAGGTAAACCTTCTCCTTAAGAGTTGTGGATGACAATTAGAGTCATAAGATGTTAAACCCTTTCATAGTATTTACCTAATTCATTAATTGTATTACTGGTAATTCATGAGACGAAATAGTCCTTTTAAAGATTTAGGTTATGAATATTTCACATAATAATAGAGAGATTCATTTTTTCTTTTCCACAGAAAAAATGTAATTTTATTAATATAACAAAATCACATTTTGTAGATGTATATGTGTATACATTCGGTGTATAGCTCGTATTGATCTAGGTAAGATTGGAAATATAGCCTTACATCATCATATGCATATTCAGTGTTGATTTGATATTCTGTCATAAGCATATAAATTATATTCTAAGATAATTTGTGCATAGCATAGTCAAAATTTGTTGTTTTTTTTCCAAGGAAAAAGCGTAATTTTCATTAAGAATTTTAAGAAAATTACATGATATATGCCAGCATGTGAGAAATGATTTCACTACTATCAGAAGAGTGTTAGTCCAAATGTCATGAGCACTATTTGTATATTTACATATCATCCTTCATTAAACTTGAAGGGTCAAAAAATAAACCAAGTCTGTATACTTTAAACCGTAATTGCATTGTAAAGACTAAATAGCAGAAAAAACAAAAAGAAAAAAACTAGGATGATCACATGGATCAATCCTGAGGCTGAACCACCCCTTTGATGAAAGGCCTATGGTATATCTAGAAAAAGGCCCCATCCCTGTACTCCTGTATCAACCAGTTTCCTCTGGTCAGCTGCGCGACCTCTTTGGAAAGAAGATCAACGACTTCATTCCTTTCCCTGTAGATATGAGAGCAGACAAATGACTCAAACTGAGATTTTAAGAAAATAGCATCCTCCACCAAGTCTCTGAGTGTGTGCAAGTGACAGATATAGTTCCCATTTATCCAATTTATGATGAGCTGTGAGTCCCCGAAAATCTGAAGTCTATGGAAATGTTTTTCTCTAGCAAAGAGGAGGAGATGTCTAAGGCTGTTTAGTTCTGCATGGTTGTTTGTGCCTCTCCCTAGTCCCACTTTTATTTTGAAAATCACCCAGTCATTTAGATGTAGGACTGCCCCTCCCCTGCAACCCTCTAGCTAGGCTGAACCATCAAAATATGCCCATGGCTGGCTTCTGTCAATTACTTTTGGGACGATCACTCGAGTTGGCCGCTGGATCAGATCCTCTAGGATTGAGTTGAAGATGGCCATCATATGGTTGCAGACTGCCACCCCCAAAATATTTTTATCCTAAAAAATTCTATGGTTCCGAATAATCCATATGCCCTAGCATATAATGAGAGGCATATTTTTTAATTTCTATTTGGTTGAGCTCGACCACCAATTCTGCCATGCCTCATTTACATTTTGTCCTGTCCATCGAATTTGAATTGAGAGTGCTGAGGTGATGATATTCCAGATATCAGCCGATACTGAGCAATGGAGAAAGAGGTGATATGTATCTTCAATGGCAGCTTTGCACAGGCTGCATCTAGAAGGGCCATGGATGTTTTTTTTTTTTTTTTTTTTTTTTTTTTTTTTTTTTTTTTTTTTTTTTTTTTTTTTTTTTTCGGGCTTTATGGGGGGCTTTCAACTTCCAAATGTACTTCCACCACCAGTTGGTAGCCCCCATTGCTCGAGTCTCCATGATTGCAGCAAAACCTGCCTTTGGGGAGTAGATGTCGGTGGGATCCTTGGCCCAAATAAGCTTGTCCTCCTTTTCAGTGATCCGAATGTTTGCTTCCTCCAGCACCCCCATGAACCGTGTCCACTCCCTACTCCATCTTCCATTTATGCCAACATGCTCAAATGCCCGCCATTGCATATTTGGCCACACCGGCTGCCCCTCAGCCGAAATGTGTGCGAGCTGTGAAATCCCCACTGCCATGAGCTCCTGCCGCATCTCTCTTGGCAGAATGTGAGCATTTTTGCTTCCTTCCCAGGCATCAGAGCCAATTCTGATCTGGGTGCCATCCCCCACTTTCCATGCTAGTCCTTGTTTTATGATCTCAAAGGAGTGTGTGATGGCCTTCCAGATATTTAAGGCCCCCATGGTATTGTGGCTGGGACTACGGATCCAATATGTAGTTGATAAGGGGTGTATATACTTGTTGTAAACTACTTCCTTCCAAAGGATGCTCGAGCTAATGATTTACCAACCCATCTTTTCTCCGAGGGCCTTTGCAAAATCCTTAGGTTCCTTAAGACCCCAACCTCCCCATATCTTTGGTTTTTCTATCCTTTCCCATTTGACCCAAGCAAAGGGTTTGCCCGCATTTTGGTCCCACCAGAGGAATCTACAACAGATATGCTTGATTCTACGAAGAATGCCTTTAGGGATCCAAGCCAGAGACATCCAACAGACTGGAATTGCCTCAAGGACTGATTTTATGAGGGTGAGCCTGCCTACACGAGAGAGCCACTATTGCTGCCATATATTTATTTGGGCTTCAATTTTTGCAAGAATCCATGACCAATCTACAATTCGGTACCCATTTGGCTTTAGCCTGAAACCCATATATTTCAGACCAGCATCCAGCTCCTACCTAACGAACCTGAAATGCTGGGAGGAAAATCTTTGTTCATTTGGGAGACAGGAGCTGAAAATGATAGTTGATTTGTCATAGTTTGACTCCATTCCTAATGCTTTATAAAACAGAGATAGAATTGACTTGAAACAAGAGGTATCTCTATATAAGCCATTTAGAAAATTTAGAACATCATTAACAAATAAAAGGTGATAAATAATGGTCCTGTCATTTATTTCCACTCCTCCCAGGGTTCCATTTATTCTTGTTGATTTTAATAGTCAAAATTTGTTGTTGTTTATCAAAAAATAAATATAACAGTCTATGATGGCACAATATATGTATCAAAAATAAAGTATGCAAAAAATAGTAAATAGAGTAGAGGTCAACCTCTCTCTATACTATCATTTGTGCCTCCATAAAAGGTCAATGATAAAAGCCAAAAAAGGTCTCGTTCTGATACTCTTGAATCAGTAATCTGCCCCTATCCAGTCGGAGCCCCTCCTTGGAGAGTAAGTCTGCCATAAGATTGTGTTCCCTGTGAACATGTGTAAAAGATATATGAGCAATAGTAGATGTCAACCTGTGTATCTCATTGATAAGGGGTCATAACCGAGGGTTGTGGCATTGTTGTGTCCCATTCATCCAATGTATGGTAAGGAGTGAATCCCCAAAAATGTTGATGGAGGCCAGTCCAAGGTCGATAATGAGAATGGTAAGTATTTTAAGGGCCAACAATTTTGAAAAATTATTTGATCCTTGACCCAGATTCATTGTAATCTTATAATAGTGGAGATAATTTCGATATAGTGTCACCCCTCCACCACAGTTTCGTGATTCACCTTATGATGCACTATCGAAGAAATCTCAGGGTAAACATTTATCTATATTTAGCTCTCTTAAAATCCTTTTCATGTGGGTGATAGACTATTTGGGAAGATATGCCAAGAGAGAAAGTGATCTCATAGCAGTGATATTTGGTGGAAGATATTTGTCCTAAAAAGTAGCTTGATTCTGGGCCAACCATATACCCAAACATCTTAGTAGGGGGAGACATAATTTATCCTGAGTGTTCGAGTTTTGTGACCAAAGTAGCCAAGTCTCCTTGATGGTATCACCAGTCAACCAGTCGTATTGGGACCCAAGAGAACTGGTAAAAATCGACCAAACAACTTTGTTGTAGTTGCAATGTTTAAAAAGATGAAGGATATTCTCACCCTGTTCTCTGCATAATATACAAAAACCAGGCCTGATCCTAGATCTGTGTTGTAGGATGTCCTAAGTAGGAGCTTTGTTCATAAGAACACACCACATAAAGAGTTTTGTCTTTGGTGGAAAATGAATTTTCCAGATACTTCTCCACCATGATTCACGTTGTTCAAGGACCCTGTTTGCGATCAGTTGAAGATAGCCCTGACGAGGCGTGTATATACCATCCAAGGAGTATTACCAAATCAATTCGTTTGGGGCTTCAGTAAGCCGAATGTGAGAATTTATTAAAGAGTTGGTGTAGTTCTCCCAAATCTGTAAATGATCCCCAACTAATTGTAACTGAGCTCCAAAAAGCCAAGTCTGTGGTAGAAGTGGGTCCTGATTGGGGGCCCGATCTAGCTAAGGAAATAAAACCCTTGGCGCCTGAGGAAAACAATGAGGGCCTTTGGTAGTCTGTGGTGGTCAGAAAGGAGGGGGCATGGGGGAGAAAGGCCCTAGCCCCAGGTTCCATTAATACCATGTAACCATCAACACAATTTCGGGAGGGGCGGGCATGTGACACTCTGCTTGCGGTCCTTTTAATCACAATGTGACCAAGCATGGGGCCAGTGGGGTGCTTGGCCTCTGGCCCGCTCCCCCATTCATATCATATGCCACTTGACTGACTCGAGGGGGAAAAATAATAGGGGAATGACCTTATTGGCGCGCCTAATTGTCAGAAAAAATGGAACCGACACGACTGAATTTATGGCCAAACCTGCACAAAATTTTTGCTGTGCAAGGCCACCAAAGAAAAATTCATTGCCAGTCTTGACATAAGGTTGATTTTGTAGAACAATTAGCAGGGAAATGAAGAAGGAATCCTAATTTGGCCATTTTTCAGCCTTTTTGAACCCAATAATAGCTTATATAGGGGTTTTTGGGTGTTGTAGACACAATGACAATGTTATTTTTGAAATTTGAGCATTGTATGTTGATGTAATTTGACATTTGAGCATATAATTTAAAGGGACAACATTGGAAGCTGGACTTGGAGACGTAGCCCAGGAGGGGTGAACTCCGTCATCAAATTATTGTTTTGTGATGCTGAGTGTTGTTTATTTTTCATTATTAAATTATCCAAAATTAACTTAGTTTATGTTGCTTTTGAAATATCGATCCATTGCCCATAAGACATAAACTAACTTACAATTTTTTCATGGAACCTCCAATTTTTTAATTTTAGATCAATCCACCAAGGATGACAAAGAGCATGGTGAAGGCCATATACCCATGACTTGTTCGATTGATCCTCTTTTTGCTAGTCGCAAGGTCATTGAACGTGATTGTTGAGCACATATATGAACTTCTGGTATTTCCTCTAGTCTTTTGACGAAGTGGGTTTGCTGTTACTTGGAATATTTTGAGTTGGCTACCATGAGAGAGGAAAGTGGCTATGCTTGGGGGTAACATGGGAGGAGGGGGGAAGCGAGCCTCCCCAAGAGAAAGGGTTTAATTTGTAGTAGAATTAGTAGTAGCACAACACAAAAGTCGAACCTCTAACTATTCTCAAATTATTTCTTCCTGCATGATTTATTGAATTTTCCATGCCATAATCCTTACCTAGAATTACTTGAATAATATAATAACTAACATACCCTAAGTGGGGGAAGATAATGCAAAAATAATAGTAGGTGGGTATGTAAAAATGTCTACATAAATTCTATTTATATGCATGCACATTTAAACAAAGAATAACCTTTATATGAAGATTAAATACCAGGTCTAGAATCCCAACAAGTGAAGGTGGAACACCAACATTGGAAAAATCAAAGAGGGAAGGGAGGGGGTTTCGGCTCGACGGACTGGCGACGAGAAGAGCTAGGGTTTTCAAGCATCTACAGTGGTAGAAATCCATGGAAGGGCGCAAAGGGGGGAGCTCCACTCCCTCCTACAGGTAGGTAGTAGCTAGCTAAGGTAAGAAACCATTAGAGAGTGTCAGAGGTCCTTCAGGAGAAGGGATAAGGAACACGGAAGAGGAGCAAGAATTAAACAAGCCAAGGGAGAATAACAGCAACAAAGAAAATGAGGAAGAAGAAAAGGAACAGGGAGCGAAAAGCAAAGCACAAAAGGGGCCATGTAAACCCAAAGCTGAGGTCACACCCAGAGTAGTTTTAAATGATCCTGCTCTGCAGGCACACAGGGACCACATGAGGACATATGCTATCATTTGCAAATTCATGGGATTATGGCCCACTGAAAAGGCTTTATAGACATGGATTAAATACAATTGGAAACCAAAAGGAAGCATTGACCTACATCTTGGGTCAAAGGGTTTCTTTATTGTGGTCTTCACAAATATTGAGGATAAAGACAAGGTGTTTGAAGGAGGGCCCTACTTCTATGCAGCAGCAGGCCTGTACATGCGACCGTGGATGATGAATTTTGTCCTTGAGCGAGAAACTTTCACTTCAGTCCCAGCCTCGGTAAGACTCTACTCTCTACCTCTTGATTACTAGCAAACGTAATCGTTATCTGCCATAGGAAACAAATTAGGGCGTTTTGTCAAAGCTTCTGAGGCCACCAAAAGGGGAAAGTACACTTCCTTCGCACGAATATGTGTGGAGATGGATCTCTCTGGAGCTCTACTGGATGAGGTCATCTTGGAAGTTTTTGATGAGGAATGGGTGCAAACAGTAGACTATGAACATATTCCTTTCAGATGTTGGAGATGCCATGAGCATGGGCACCTATTTAGAGACTGCCCTCTCAGTAAAATAGAGAACAGAAGTAAAGCGACCACAATGAAAGATACTGAAGGCTTTCACAAAGTGGTACACAGAGGAAAAGGGGGCAAGAGGGGGCCAAAGCAACATCAAACAGAGGGGAAACAGGCTAATCTGAATAGGTTCCAAGTACTCGAAGAAGAAGAAGAGATAACAAAAGTAGATCAGGTAATGGAAGGAAGCCCAATGGAGAAGGAGAAAGAAGAAGACAAAGTACAAACATATGATATTAACAAACAGAAAGAGACTATGATGAACAATGCAAAACCGGAGATGGACCAAGAAATGACCCAGAGTGAGATGGAAATGGAGGATCATGAACTACAAGAGATTCTTGGCAGGGAACACCTAGACCTGGAAGGGTTCTTGAAACAGGGGACCATGAGGGGGGTAGAATCTTTACCGCCAAAAGAGTTCAATAGAGTACAATAGTTGTTCCTATGGAAAACTCAGGATAAAGGGCTAGACAGGCAAGGAAAAAATGAAAGGCAGGGAAACGAAGGTGTGAAAACTATGAAAATCACACCTGGATTAGCACCCAGAAACCCAGGAAAGAAAAGAGGCAGGAAAAAGCAGAACGAGTTATTGATGGAATGTGGAAAGCTAATGATAGATTCAGGTAAGATGAAAGATCTAACCAGCTACTCCTTTACGAATCTTTAATAATGAAGTTTACATCTTGGAATATCAGAGGTCTAGGTAGTAAAAGAAAACAAAGAATTCTTAGTAATAGAATGAAACAAGAAGCTCCGGATATGATCTTTATCCAGGAAACTAAATGTTCCATTCAAAAAATAAAAGAAATTCACAACAAATGGCTCAATATATTTGAGTTTCTAGAAGTCAAAGCAGATAAAACAGCAGGGGCATACTTACTCTATGGAACCCACAAAAGATTGGCATAATAGATGCTGAGGCATCTATAAATTATTTATCAGTGGTTATACAGCTGGTGGGAGATAGGGAGACCTATCTGGTCACGAATGTATATGGCCCTCAAAGAATGGATGATAAACTCAAGTTTCTAGATTCTCTTATGGAGCTTAGAGACAGACATGTAGATGTACCATGGATCTTGTGTGGGGACTTCAACATGATCAAATCACTTTCAGAGAAAAAAGGGGGAACCAGAACATTAAGCAGAGACTCCACAGCTTTTCAAACTTTTATAGATAATATGAAGCTTGTTGATATTGACATGAGTAATGGTCTCTTCACTTGGAACAATAAAAGAGGAGGAGAGTCTCAAGTAGCCTCAAAGTTAGATAGATTCATAATCTCAGAGGACCTTATGCTCAGCAACAAGGAAATGATAGCGAGAATTCTCCCCTTTGGAGGCTCAGACCATTGGCCTGTTCAACTTGAGGTTCAGGGCATTGGTAACCCCAAGAACAGACCTTTCAGATTTGAGAATATCTGGCTCACCCACCCCGACTTCATCAACAACATTACAAAATGGTGGATAGACGATCTGCATATTCAGGGTACAAGTATGTTCCAACTACAAAAAAGACTAAAGCACATCAAGCTCAGACTTAAAGATTGGAACAAGAATGAATTTGGTAATATTTTTGCAGCCAAAAAAGCTGTTGAATATAAAATGAGGGAAATCAATCAAACCCTTATCTCAGATGGCTTTGATAAAGATAGAAATGACCAAGTCACCAAACACCATCAAGACTAGGAGAGTTCATGTAAACAAGAGGAAATATTTTGGAGACAAAAATCCAGAGTTCAATGGTTGAAAGAAGGGGAGTGTAACACTAGATTTTTCCACAGATCAACCATAGCGAACAAATCTCATAATAGGATCTCTTTGATCAAGGATGAGGGCGGTCATCTTCTTAATTCCCATGAAGATATAGAAGATGTGTTAGTTCAGCACTTTCATGGAATAGCACAGGAAACCATTTCAGATAGAGAGCATTTTATCAGGGATTTAACCGGGCATATTCCTAGACTGGTTACTAGAGAGGATAATTTCAATCTCAATAGGCCAGTGACAAAAGAGGAGGTTAGTGAGGTCATCAAAGAAATGCAGAATGGTAAAGCGCCAGGCCCTAATGGTTTCAATGTGGATTTCTTTAAAGCTTGCTGGAATATAGTTAAACAGGATATTCTGAACGTAGTGGAAGATTCTAGGTTGAATAGAACTATTTTGAAGGTGCTCAATACTTCCTTCATCCCCTTGATCCCCAAACAAGACAATACTCAGACTCCAAACATGTTTAGACCCATAGCCCTGTGCAATGTGGTTTACAAGATAATATCCAAGGTTGTTGCTAACAGACTCAAACCACTTCTTCCTACTCTAGTTTCTGTGGAGCAATCTGGTTATGTGGAGGGCAAACAAATTCTCAATAACATCATTCAAGCACATGAGGTGGTGCACTCATTGACAAGCGATAGGAAGGCTGGTATGATTATGCAATTGGACCTAGCCAAAGCTTATGATAAGCTTAATTGGACCTATATAAGGAGGGTCCTTATTGCTTTTGGATTTGATCATAACTGGGTAAGATGGGTCATGGCCCTAGTAACTTCTTCCAACTTTTCAATTCTGGTTAATGGTTCTCCTTCCAGAGGCCTCATGCAGGGTGATCCGTTCTGTCCCTTTCTCTTCATCCTCATGATGGAAGGATTGGGTCGGTCTATCAAGCATGCAAAAGAAGTTGGTAATATCAAAGGCCTCCAACTTTCAGAGACTGGTCAGGCTTTGACCCATCAACAATTTGTTGATGATACTATGCTGCAGGGAATCCCCACGGTTAAAGAAGCTCTAGCGTACAAACATATCCTCTCTGACTTTGCCATGGCTACAGGTATGGAAGTTAATCTCCTCAAATCTAAGATTTTTTTCTTTAATACCAATATAGCTATTCAGAAAAATATCTCTAGGATTCTAGGCTTTCAAAGGGATGTCCTTCCATCCAAATATTTGGGAGTTCCTCTTACTGATAAGCCTTTGCACAAGGGCATTTGGGAGCCGGTGATTAATAAGATGTAGGATAAAATTGGGAAATGGACCTTTAAATCGTTAAACCTAACTGGACAGTTAGTGGTTACAAAAGCTGTTCTCCAATCAATCCCCGTCTTCATGTTATCAGCCCTTCCAGCTCCAAAAGGAGTTTTGCAACTTTTTAGAACCATTCAAAGAGACTTTCTTTGGGGTAAGGGGGAGGAAAGAAAGAAATGGGCCTTGGTAGCCTAGGAAAAGATCTGCAAACCTAAAAATTATGGGGGTCTTGGACTGGATGATCCGGAAGTACTAAGTAAAGTTTTAGGGGCGAAATTATGGTGCCTTTGGGTGAAAGACCCAAAGGCACAGTGGGCTAGAATTTGGAAAGAAAAATATGCCAAAAATTGGCAAGATAATGATCTAATAAGGATGTTTGGCATCATAAATGGCTCACACATCTGGAATAAGGCCTGGGGGAATAGAGGATTAGTACAAAAAAACAGCTTCTGGGAAATCAGAGAGGGTGATCTTGCTTTGTTTTGGGAGGACAAATGGCAACAAGAACCTACACTGTTAAGAGAGAACCTTCTGGACCTCAAGAAAGAAACAGATACCAAAAGGTTATTTAAGGTAAAAGATTTTTGGGATCAAACCAATAGTGAAGGAAAATGGAGAACCTGGAAGAATATGGATCACAGGAAGATAGCCCACTAAAAGCCAAATCACAGGCACTTCTGATAATTTTGGAATAGAGGAAAATATTAGTGACAAGGGGGAATGACCAACTTAGATGGGGCAACAATAATGTAGGTAAATTTAATCTTAAGGAGGAAAAACGCATACTCCTTGAGATGGATTCCACTGATTCGGACATGGTTTGACAGAACATATGGAGACATCAAGGATGGATGAAGATTAAACTCTTCATGTGGTTGGTTCATCATAGGAAAATTTTGACTTGGGATAACATTTAGAGGAGGGGTGTTCTGGGCCCTTCCAGATACCAGCTCTGTGAAGCCCAAGAGGAAACAATGGAGCACCTTCTCAATAATTGCATTTTCACCTCTTGGTTGTGGGATACTTTTGCCACTATCTTCCAGCAGACAGATAGGGACAAAGGAAGTATTATCAATACCCTAATCAATTGGAGATGCAACTTCTCTGATTTTGAACTTCTAGGCTTTGCCTGGGCTTTAACACCAAGCTTCATAATTTGGATTGTCTGGAAAGAAAGGAACAACAGAATCTTTAAGAATGAAAAAAGTTCCTCCCAACGCCTTTTTGAGCAAATCTTAAGACAGCTTAAGGAGACGGTAAGTACCATAGTGCGAACTTTCCCTAAAAATCCACCTTCAGAAGCTGAAATGCAGATTCTTCACAAGTTAGGTATGCAGGGGCTTATTCCACAGGGCCTGGACAGGAAGGTTTTGAAAATGGATACTAAGCAGGATTATTGGCATCCTCCCCCTCAGGGTTTTTTGAAATACAACATTGATGGGGCATCCAAAGATAACCCGGGTATTGCTGGCTGTGGAGGGGTGTTAAGGGATGAAAATGGCAGTCTCCTTTTCATTTTCCATTGCCATTTGGGAAGAGCCACTAACAATATGGCGGAGTTAATGGCTCTGGAGCAATGTTTGGAATTCCTGAAGCAGGATAATCTCCAGAATGTTATTGTCGAAGCTGATTCAGAGTTAATCATAAACTCGGTCAAAAGAATCAACTATGGCATAGAGTCGGAAAAAGTCTCAAAACAATGGAGGCTGCTCCAGGTCTTTCAAAGGATTCAGCTTCATCTCCGTGGATTACGTACTGTGAGTTTTAACCATGTGCGAAGGACAGCAAACAAATTGGCGGACATCTTGGCCAATCAAGGTGTACTCTATACCAATAGCAGGGTTGCGATGAGTTGGCTTGAGATGCCTCTGAATAGATTAAAGGCGCAATGTCACGACCAGGCGGATGAGGACATAATGGTGTTTCGAAACAAAGACACAGAGGCGGGGTCGAGTTGATTTGGACTCTTTATGCAATGTTTTTTTTCCGAAGTAAGAACATTCTGGGGATTCAGGTCACTGTCAGCCTCCCCAACCCTCGACAGTATGAACACAGAAGTTTCAGATCGGAGTTGCTGAGCAGATACAGTTCTGCGGATGGTCGGCCGAACAGATGGATTTTCATTCTGCACGGGTTCATGCGACCGTGGAGAAGAGATGGTAAGTGGAGCCGGAATTCTGGCTCTCTCAGTAGCCTTAATACCCCCGTCTTCCTTTTTGTGGATGCAATACCGCTCAGGAGGTGGTTTATCATCCATCGTAGGCCTTTCACGTGGGAAGTGGTTTTGCGGAGTTGGGAGTGATTCCACTCACCAAGCAACATGTGGCATAGTACGGGGAAGGAATACCACCCTCATCATGTGGTAATCTTCGATGTGTTAGGCCTGTGCTATATGCAGCGCGGTCGTCGGATTTTGCAAGACGGATCTACGGTCATGAACAAACAAGCATGTTGGTGGGTCCAGGATGGCTATCGCATGGTTAATCGTCAGGCTACTTGGTATTGTGATATTATCCTCCGCCGTTGGATCTGGCATGGAGGATCGACGGTCGAGGACAATGGCGCTATTTCGGGGAAGAATATCTTTCGGGCAGGTTTCGCGCCTTGGTGGGAATCGGTGGCTTTCGCGCGCTCTACATGCTCGAGGGCTATCCTCCTGCCGAACCCGAATTCCCTTTAGTTGAGTCCCTAATTCCTCTTCGGGTCCGTTTCTAAATTTTAAATTGTTTGATGTTTCCGGCTCGAACAGTCTCGACTTTGTTTGTATTTTGTGGTTATGGTAGTTTTTTTGGGGACCGAGGCTCAGTGTTTAAGCCTTGGCTGTAAGCGGTTAGTTTTTTTTGGCCCAAAATTCCTATGGGAATGTTGTATATTATGTAAGTTGTTTATAGATATAATGAAATAGAAGGTACGACTCTTGCTTCAACAAAAAAAAAAGATTAAATACCATATCAAAATTATATAATGTGCAAATTTATAAATATTTGAATAAAATCATATATATGGACCATTCATGTTTATTTCCAACATAATAAGAGCAATGTAGATGATTTATGATATGCATAATATATTATTGTTATTACATTACTTGAAAAAAATACTTCATTGTATTGATTTTCTTAAAAATTGATGTTTTATTTTATGCAACAAAAAAATTTACACTTCTCATTTGTACACTAAAATGATAGTTTTGATATTACACATTAGACATATTTCATTTCCATTTCATTGAAAAGTAATCATATTTTTTCTTTCTTAGATGTCACAATCAATTTTCTTTCTTTTTTTACTTTAATACTTGGAATGAAAACACACAAAACCTCGGAGTACTTCCCACATTTCGCGGATGGTAAACCAAGTAAACCATTGGCCCTGATTACAAGGCCTCGCCCCAAGGGAATCGAAGAGAGTCGAACCCGTGATCAACAACAACTAGCAACAAGATTAAAGAACTTCACGTTTGGATTTATACATTTGAGCTAACGCTTGGGGCTATAAAATTTAAATCTAGTTCGTGTGGCACTTAATTTACTAATATTTAAATTTATTTTTCCATATAATAAGCCTAAATCTTATGATTTCTAGGCACATTGAGTAGTATTATTTTTAGCCAAAAAAATTATGTAAGTCAAACAAATATATTTCAACATGGGTAAAAGTGCCCAACCTATTAACTAATAAACAAAATCCCAACAAGCATTAAACGACAACTTTTTTTATATAAATTTATATTCATATTAATGCACGTGGAGGCATGTTATAGTATACAACTCATGGTAAACCATTATAAATGTGTGGGACTATTGAGGGATACAATGAATGACTCCATCTTGGAATTAGAGAGGGATAATATTGTTAGTTGGTGATCTCCCCTATAATATCTCAACTTCATGTGACCATGTGCATGCTTTGGTCATTTGTCGCATGTTTCTTACCTCCAAATTGGCATTTTTCAACAAAAGAAAAACAAGACAACGTTGTATTTGGCCAAGTCTAAATTTCCTCCACGACATTTGATATAAGTTAAATTCATTTAAAATAGAAAGTAATTTAGCCAAATATACCCAATTGAAAACATTAGCAAGAGCAATGATATTTCTCTATAATGTTTTAAAATATTCATTTAAGATTTGTGTTTGAAATGCCTATACGACCCGCCATATGTCTCTGTAACATTTTAAAATATTGAATTAATATTTGTGTTGCAATGAGTGACGCACTAAGAACTTGTGGTTCTACCATAAGAAAATGTGAGAAATCTCTTTTGAAATCTATGGAACTATGGTTCTTTGAGGTCTGTTATGGTATCTAGACAAATACTATTGTCTTTTAGAATTGGTGTTGGTGGTGTGCATTATCACTCAAAACTTTTCCTTAGAAGTTTTGGAAGAAGGGAAGGCTTCGAGGTAACCACAAACCAAATTTCAAGCATAGGCTCTAGCCAACCTATTGCTCAGAGAGGGCTCTCTCTAAATAATTTAGCTATGTTTGCTTAGATATTAGGTTAGATCTAGAGTTCAGGGGAGTTTTTGATTTGTATGAAGATTTGGTGGTGGAATCTTTAAAACATGCAGAGAGGTTGATGCCTTTTAGGCCATTGGGCAATGGAGTCAAAGAAGGGGCAGCAAAGCTGGAGTTAAATCACTTAAGGGAATGTTCAAGGGGCAAGATAGCAGAGTGAAGTACAAATCCTTGGACTAAATGGTGAAATGAGTCTTAACGGGGGTGAGATGGCAATCAAGAATCCTCAGACTGAGGCTAAGATGGGGGAACAACAGTGAATCATGAGTAAAGGACAATTAAGAATCCTTTACTATTGACCAGAGGAGAAACTATGGAAGCTAAGGAGTAGTTAAGAATTCCCTAGCTAAGATAGTTTAAGAGAAAACATTAAGAATGTATAACAGTAAGACAGAGTGCAATTAAGCAAATTCTGAAATAATATTCAAGTTAAACATTCAGACTTCTGAAACATTTAAGATTATGAAACAACTTTAAGGGAGATAAAACAACACAAGAAAATTACTCATTTGTACTCCACTTTACACATGAATCCCTTGAAATATCTAATCTTTATTCATCAATCCAGCATGCTGGCCCAATCAGTGATACAAAAGCTTTTACAGTATTTGAACAAAATTCTATTGAAAGTATAAGAATCCACCCTACATACTTCGATTTGTGAAGTATTTATACAAAATGTTTTTACAAAATATCCCAAACTAACTTGGGAATTAATCTAGGAAATTCAAAATATCTTCTCGCAGGAAGATAGTGACAACTATTGAACTGTTTTCTTGCTGTCCCTTTTATTGTGGTTTAGCTGGAAGTTTTATGGTTGCTATGCTCTATGCTGGCCAAAGGTTGTTGCCTTCTATACTGATACTCTTTGACACGGATATTCTTTGACCCTGTAACTTTGGAATCTGATGCTCTTTTACCTCGCTGACTGTATGTTTGACTTTTTACTGTGTTCTGCTATAGTAAGTCTGTCAACTTTTCCCATTCTTGATATTGGTAACTGGATACTTAGCATTCTCCGGTAAGTTTCATCTGCCTTAGTGTATTTGGCAAATGAAAGCTTATTTACAATAGATGTTTTACCTCATGCTGGAGGTAAAATAGATTTTCAAAAGCATTGTACAGTACCTTTCCTGTTGGCATTCTTGAAACCTGTGAAGTAGCCACTTGTTGTCTTGCTACATCCCTGAGTTTGTCATTGTAATCTCCTTGTTCCATAAGTTTATCATGAATGACCAAGGTATTAGGTAATCCCTTTTCTTTTAGCTTATCAAACTTAGTCATGAACCTGTCAACGAATACTTGCATTTCCTTGCTCTTTTCCTCTAACTTTTGCATAAGGTCCCTCTTGGTGAGGACTTTATTTACCTCCAGAATAGTAGCAGTCCTGTCTTCAATTTCCAGTTCCTGTAATTGGTACTTGTTCTTTGAATTTAAGAACTGTATGAGCCTGGTAGCCTCTCTAGGCTTGTTTCCTAATTCTATCTTCACTTTCTCAATAGCCTCTATTATTAATGATATGAGATCAATCTGCTCGAATATGACCTGTATGGATGGCCAAATATCATTGACAGAGTCAATGATATTGGCCCACAGTTTTTCCTTGGCTTCTCCAAGAGGCTCCTTTAGTGTCAAGTCTCTTTCCATTGACTTGAGCTTTTCCTTTATCTTGGCAACCTTCTGTTCCTCCTCTTTCTACATAATATTGGCAAGCTTACAATCTGTTTCTAAGTTTGCCACCTGTTCCTTTAGCTTGTTTATCTCGTTTGTCTGAATAGACATTTCTTCCATGGCATGAACAAGCTTGGCTGCTTCATCTGTTGTTGTACTTGTTGCTGTTGTGGAAGCTGCTGATGTAGATGTTGCAGTGGTGATGGGCAAGGCAGTGCCTAAAGGAGTTTTTGGAGCCAATGTAGTTGCCAATGTAGATGGTACTGCAGTAGTCACTGTAGGGATTACAGTTGCTGGTGTGGTCCCTACTTCACCTTGCTTCAATTGGATTAAGGCATCTAATTCCTTCTTTGTGCTCCTCAACTGATCATTCAGCTTGAGGACTAAATCCATTAAGTCCTCATGTTGAGTTTGAGACTGTAACACCTCCTGTGTTTATGGATGATGCAAGGAGGGTATCTTTAGTTGCTTCTTCAGTGAAGCAATGTCCTTGTTCTTCTGTTTTATTAACTCCTCTGTTGCTTTGATATCTTTGGGATCATGTCCCATCTCTATGATCAAGTCTTCCAAAGACTTGATTATGTTGTCCTTGGCTTGTGATGAAGCCTGTTCAAGCTGATATTGAGCTGAGATGTTGTTTAGGGAACTTTGCAATTGATGAACAACTATGGACTTCCCTGTCAAGGTGGAGTAGATCATTTCTCCAGCCTGCTTGTGAAACTCTATTTGGTCCATAGGGTGAATATCCCTGGCCAACACCTCAAAATAAAATTGCTTGCAGTCAGTGGGTGTCCTTGGTTGCTGCACAGTTGGTTGAATGAAGGACACCTACATCTTCCCCTCTTTGATGTCAAAGGATGACATCAATATATTTTGACCTAGAGTAGAAAGTTTGAAACGCTGAGCATATGTCTTAGCTTTCAACCTTTCATTCCTCATTTTTATCTATTTGAATTTGTCTTTGATACTTTTATCCTGTTTTGCTGGCCTGCTGAAAGATAAGGCCTCTACACTCATTTGTCTCTGTATCATCTGGGTTCCTGAGGATGATGGGGACTGTGTTTCCTCTGAAGGATCAATACCCTTACTCCTTTCTGGCTCAGAATTAGTTATTTCAATTGAGCCATCAGTGTCTTCCTATTCTGACACAGGATTGAGTCTAGGCCTTTTGCTTTGGCCTCTTTCATATTGAACACTGAAGTCCTGTGTCCCTGAACTTGATCCCTCCTCCCTGCCCCTTTTGGGATTTTTCTCCTCATCCAGAGGAGTCTGCATGATAGGGGGAGTGCTCATTGTCCCTTCCTGAGGTGGTACTTGTAGAAATGAATTTTCATCAAGTTGATTTTCCAGATCTAATAATGTGTTTTCCACAACAACTTCGGTATTCTCCCTATCCTCTAAAGT
Source organism: Pinus tabuliformis (assembly GCA_031772625.1). Taxonomy (NCBI): domain Eukaryota; kingdom Viridiplantae; phylum Streptophyta; class Pinopsida; order Pinales; family Pinaceae; genus Pinus; species Pinus tabuliformis. Next base: position 142,907,811 of record CM062810.1, read on the forward strand.
GTTTTCCACCCATTGCAATTGGTTGGCATACTTTTCTATCTTAGGGATGCGGTGATGGATATAGGGAGCCATCTTGTTTTTCTGCCTTCTTTTGCAGATGAAATCCAAGGGATCATATCTCCATATGAAGCTCTGTTTTAATTTTAATCTCTGAAGGATCAGGTTTGCCTCTTTTCCAGCTTCTCTGTTATTACAAATAAAAGGACCCAATTGGTCTTTGATCTTGAGCTGGGCTTTCTTTTTGGCTTTAACAAAGTTTACCTCATCTGAATTTATTATCTGCATGTAGTACTCCAGGGAAAATAACCTCATTGGGAGGTATTTAGGTAGTTTGTATGGGGCAAGCTGGCACCCATAAATTCTGATTTCAGTGTGGTTTTGGTACAAGTACAAATCTCCCACCTGATGATTGATGTTTAGATGAAGGAATCTCATAATCTCAGGACTGATTCTTGGCGGAGGGGTTCCACTGAGCATGGTCATCACAGGGTGGACAAAGGAATCTATGAATTCATTATATGAATAGGGGGAGGAATATTGATGAATCAATGGGGTACAGAAGATGACTGATCTTGGTTGGCCCTTGGTGTCCAACTTTTACAAGGTAAGTGGGAATCTGTCTGACTAGTAATATAGAAAAAGGTGATACAAGACGGAGGAGTATTTGAAGACTCTCTCATTACTCATTCTAAGGAACTATTCATGCATCCTGTCAGCTATGAACTAAGCATAGTCATATATGACAGCAGGAGGCTGCCCTGGAGTGTATATGGACATGAAGGCTAAAATAATCTCATCAATGTATTCACTGGTGGTATAACCTAGGACACTAGATATCATATCCACAATATTTCTCCCCCATGAGGAGAAAATGGTAGCTACATATGGAGGAGGATCCTTTGGGATGCTTTTTTCTTCTCTTATGAAAGTTTGGAACATTTCTGCCAATTTTGCAGTAGTAAGCTTAGGGAACTGGTCTAATAAGGCTCCAATTGAAAGAGGAGTCAAGTTTTGGCCAGGCTAGAGTTGTAACATCTCATTTATAGATTATGCAGTGATAGTGAATGATATTGTCTAGTTAGGGGACATGACTGCTCTCTGACTTGGAATATAATTGGCATGGCAGTAATGCACAATTTCTGGGAAAATGTGAACTTAAGGAAATTGGTCTTTAGGCAAATTGGAATCCCACAGACCAATTTCATCTGCGTGGTTCAAGTACCTATCCCTACTTTTGTAGTATACTTTGAGCGGGAGATCTTGGACAAAGGTGTCCTTTATCTGGAAATCTCTATCAACTAAGGGAAGGTGGTCCAGGTCCAAGTGGGGTGTGGTGACAGGTATTACATCCATGGCAATTGGGGCAACCATTCTCAATTCTTGTGGATTTGAGAATGAGGGAGGTAATTTGCAGTGTTTTTTAGGGCAATGGTGTTCAACACAGAGTAGGTTTGAGTCCTTGAGCTTCTTTGATTAATTTTTATCTTAACTAAGATTACTCAGTAACTGGTTTTGAAATTGACAAGGTTTTTTGGTGAATACTGGTTTAAATACCTGGAACTGAGGTAAAATGGCTCTGAATAGGGTGGTTGGCGGCTATAAATGGTTCAAGGGGTTCTGTATAGGCTGCAAGGTTGTCTGGGTAGTCTGCGGCGTCTTTGGATTGCAATTGGACGTGGGTTGATGGCTTCGACGTTCGCAAGTGGTGTGCATGTGTACAGAGGTTTACAGTTAAAATTCCAGTGAAAACAAATGATTTGGGGCTTTTTGGCTTTATGCGCGAAAAGTCAGTTTTGGCGGGTATAGGGTGAACAGTGGTCACTTTGTCGTGTAGCAGGCAGGCGATAAGCGGTTTCTATCGCATCGCTTATGGGGGTCAGGTGGTTTTTAGGAGGGGCCGCTTGATTCCACTCAGCGACTGACACGTCGCTGGGGTGTGTATCGTCCAGCAGAGGATCTCGCTCGAAATGGTTTCGGGGCGTTGGATCTGGGCCTTTAGATCGGACGGTGGTCGGGGCGCGATTGAGCGTGAAGGTTAATGGGGGGGGAATGGGTTAATTGCGGCGGTATGGTGATTAAGCATGGGTTAATGATGAACTTAGGCGGCGGTTGTGATTTGCGGAGTTTTACTTAACGTAATCACGAATCGATTAGTTAATGAACTTTGTCGAGGTTTGGGTGAAATTCGTAGTTTTATAGTTAAACTAGGTCTAGGGATATTAATGTAAGGGATTTAATATATACATACGGGAAAGGGTATTAATGGGAATTAATATATAAAAGTTAGAAGTTAATATGAAAATGGTGGAATTGAATTGCGCTAAGCATAATGTATTTTATGTGATTTGTTTGCTTTCCACACATATGCATTATAACTTAGGCTAAAGTGTTTTTGTGGGTTTTTTTGGAAAAAAGGGGTTTTACATGGGGGTGATTACTTTCCCTAGGTAAATAGTGTTTTAACCTTAGGAAAAGGGGTTTTATTATGGAAATGAGGGGGGGAAAGGGTATTAATGGGAATTAATATATAAAAGTTAGAAGTTAATATGAAAATGGTGGAATTGAATTGCGCTAAGCATAATGTATTTTCTGTGATTTGTTTGCTTTCCACACATATGCATTATAACTTAGGCTAAAGTGTTTTTGTGGGTTTTATGGGAAAAAAGGGGTTTTACATGGGGGCGATTACTTTCCCTAGGTAAATAGTGTTTTAACCTTAGGAAAAGGGGTTTTATTATGGAAATGAGGGGGAATGAAGGGAGATGAATTTTTTTGGGGGGAATTTAGTACTTAACATCCATAATTCATTGAGCTGAGGGTCCGGTCCCTCCAAAAGTCAGAGAAATGCTCTGAGCCTCTTTGACTTAAAGGTTTTTGAGCACTTTGAACTTTATTATGGGAAATTAGTTAAGTAAAAGGTGAAATGAATGGAGGAAGTTAATTAATTGACTTTGAAATCCATTTGCATGCTTGATTGTTCATTCATATCTGGAACTTTTATGATGAGAATGATAAATATGCTTTTTGTCTAACCAATCATCATACTTCTGCAATCTTTCTCCTACCTACCCATCTACTTTTCCTACCATTTTTACTTCACTTTATTAGGGTGAATTTAGACTAGCAAACCCTTATTAAAACATTTTCTTTTCTTTTCACAAAACAAACTATCTAATTCTATCACTATATCATCCAAGGGCTCAGATTAAACTGATGAGCTCATTTTATTTTACTTTGCCTAATCTAATGATCTGCCAAGATTAGACAGTTTGGTCATATTTTATTCTCTAACTATCAACATGAAATTTAAAGCATGGTATAATCAAGATTCAATAGTTTGATTACCCTGGATTGTGGCATGAATCACAAGTTGCACACAATCACTATTTTGCATAAAGTAAATAGTAGTGGCATTTAGACTTGCACACTTTCATGGTCTCTTTTTGTTTTTTGGGGTTCATATTTTTCACTTTTTTGGACCTTTTTCTTTATTCTTTTTGTCCTTTAATTTTTCTTTTAGGACATACCCTCTTTTCATTTTATATTTTCAATATGGAAAACATTTGCAGAAAGCAAAGGTATGTACATATTACAAGGCTTAACCTTAGCCATTCAAAATTATGACTCCTATTGGTATAGGAACCTAACAGTGTGACAATATGTCACATAAGCATTATGGACTTGACATTAATGGTGTGATAATATGTTGCATGAGCATATGGAATCTACACAAATGTTATTCTCTTTTACAATTGGTTTTTTGGTGTGACAATATGCTATATGGACATTGCACATGCTAGAATTGACAATTTTCATTTCATTAATTTGAATTCAACGCATATCTCCTCCCCAAGTAGTATTATAGATTGGTAAAGTAATCGAGAGCGAAAAAAGTGGGTTATCACAATTCCTACTGTGACCAGTTAAAACTCCACTAGCATGTTGGCATCCATAAGTTTTACTAAGAAACACCCTTTGTTTGAACGAGATTGGTTATCATGCATTGTTATATATTCATCTCCATGTGACCATCTAAATAATTCTTGTAAGAGGACAAAATTTGTTGCACCCAAGTACAACCCTTTCACTATTAGATAATGTTATCCATTGATATATTCAAGAGACAAGAAAGTTGCAAGTGTTAGTGTATTGGAATTTAGAAGCACCCATCACTTATCAATTTAACTATTTTAACAATATGATAAAATATATTTAACCTTATCTTTTGGTTGTTGTTTTTTTGTAAGCTTGGTGGAATGATGACAGCTAAGCTGCTTTTACGCATCAATGTTGTCATCATATTTGGTATCAGAGCAGAATAAGGAAATTCTGTGTGTAAGAATTCTTTGAGAAAACTTAGAACAGAGTTATGTTTTGAAGATGTGTATGTAGGAAAGAGAACATCAGATTTTAAATCTGACAAACAGTAGGCACAGAGAGATAAAGCGTAGCAGAATTTGTAGATGCAAAGGAAATAGAGACCAATCCATTCAAAGTGCAGGTGAATGGTAGAACCAGATCATGTAGAGGTCATGAAGGTGAGAAGATTGTAGCAACCTAGTGCAAGGAGTGCTCAATTGGTTCCAGAGGAGAGAACCAGAGAGATGCCAAGAGTCTGAGCTCAGAGGAGAAAATCTTAGTGAGGCATGTGTAGCAAGAAGGAGACTTGTTACTGCAGAGGTTTTGTTGCAGCTCACAGGAAGATCATAAAGGCAATTCCACAGAGGATGTGGGTAGAATTGCTAAAGGAATGAAGAAAGCTGGTAAGAATTTCTGGATGAAAGAAGAGGTGGTCAAAACCTAGTATTTCATTGTGATTGAAATACAAGAGGACAGTTGTGTTCTTAAAAGGTGCAGATGAGTTGAAGCCTAGAAAGAGCAGAGAGAAGTGCTCAAAGAGGTTCAAGAGAATAGAGAACCAAGTGCTTACCAAAATACCAAATACGGAGGAAAGCTTGGTGAGGTAAGTGGCAACAGGGAGGACATGCTGTTGCAGAGGCTTTAATGCAGCTCATAGTAAATGAGTGAGGAAATCATGAAGATAGAGAAGAAGATGGCTACTGATAGTCATAACAGAGATAACAGAGGTTCTGAGGAAGACCACAATAGAATAAAAATGAAGATGGAGGATGCTAAGGCAAAAGGCAAGAGGAGCGTGACAAGGAGATTGCAGAGTTAAAAGAACAACTCAATGTATTAAGAATGATGATACCAAATGACGCCAACCTAAGCTGCATATACCCCAGTGATGCAGCCTAAGCCGCATATACCCACAACATGCAAATACTATTGCATGTCACACTATGTGTGTCTTCAGAATTCCAAAGATTCCTTATTTGGTAAAACCTTCACTTAATCAAGGTTAAGGCTCCTTAAGAAAACTTTATGTGGAAATGTTTCATTTGACTCTCCAAGTCAAAACTTTAAAAAACCTTTAAGAATAACTTTATACGACCCTTCATAACCTTTGGTTAATCCTTATACCCATGCATATTAACCATACTATGGTCTTCAGACTTTGGTTAAAACCCAACTTAACCCATAAAACATTAACTCCACTTATTTCTATTATAATTCTCGTATAATAGAAATAATGTATAAAACACACTTAAACCTTTATCTTTCCGCCTTTCTTCAAATCTTTGCACATATATCAATGCTTTCTTTAGCGCGTTTAATCCCTATCATCGATCTCGTTCCTCGATCTGACGGTTATCGTGTCACCCAATCATTAACTACCCTAGACGATCTCTACCATTGATCTGCTCCGCCCAACCCAATGGCTATCGCGTTACCCGATTGCCAACCAGCTTGGTTGATCTTCACTGTTGATCAATCCCGCTTGATCCAATGGTTATCGCGCAAATATTTGCACGATCGTTATTCGATTGAGAGCACACGAGAAAAGTGGTTTTCTCTCTCCACGATATGCTATGTGTCAGCCGCTAAAGGTAATCACATAGAATTCAGAAAGACAGCTTACCACCTTTAGGGCTCGCGAGAAACTGCTTACTGTCTTTAGAAACCACCCACGTGCTTAAATCAAAACCTTTAAGGACTTGGTTTAATAAAGAGTTGGTGCTTAATCTATGCCATTCATCTTCTTGAATTCACTTGCACGACTTAATCTTAGTCGTCTATTGCACACAACCTCGTCCATTGATTTGACCGATCCAACGGTTCCTGTGCACCGCTACGCTCTTTTGTTTCTTCCTGTGTAATCGCCCATTCAACTTTCTGCCTGTGTATTTGTCTTCACCTTACGATCTTTACTTGATCTGATCTCAATCTCCGCTCACGCCTTTATGCTTCCTTCACCTTCGCTATAACATTAAAGGCTTTCTTCAATACTGTATGTGCGCAACCACGTAACACATTCCTCTCTGCACCTCTTCTATGGTTCTGAACACCTACAACCTATGTTACGCAGAATTACTCTAAATCGCACACACAATCTATAATTCATTTACACAGTACACATCACACAAACTCATAATCGAGTTATCTGTATTAATCAACAACCATTTACACAGGAATTTCTTCCTCGACCTGATTTTCAATATCAGTGATCGTTCTTCTCCTGCCCGTAGGCCTAAATGACTGACTAACTGACTCTCTACCTTTTTCTCACTATCTTTATGCCTTTTAGGCTTACATTTATGCAAAAGGTTTTATTTAACCAATTCTGGTTTAGATCCTTAATTTGCTGAACTAAATCCTAAATATCCTCTAAGTCCACTTTTAACTCCAGTTATCCCTAAGAAGCCTCTCTAGTTCCACGAATCATGACACCACTTTCTAGTCTAAGACTTATAATTGATTTCCAACTCTCTTGTCATCACTCATCATCACTCATGTTCTCCTACATTCGAGAGCATTTACAAATATCCTCACAATACCTAATTAATTCCTATTCTAATCACTCAAAACATTAATAATTACATACATAGGAATCCAACTTCCTTGAAAACACAAGACCCCCTAAGTTAACTAAACTAAAACGAAATTGCTGAGCTGAATGTTCCTACATTGTGGAACTACATCTTCATCATGTCCAATATATCACCCTGATTGGACAAAGAATTGAACCAATGACTTCACATCAAGAAGTGCCTTAACAAAATACCTGATCACCATCTATCCAAAGCCCCATAAACATCTTTTTATTATTTTTATAAACTTTATACTTTCTATAAAATACATTAACTCGTGGTCTAAAGACTATGCCTTAATTTTTTTTACAATATATCTACGTTCTTTTCAAAATTCCTTCCACTACTTAAAAAAATTGTAACTCCATGACGAGTAAACTTTAAAAATGTACACAACACGCTACATACTACCTAGTAGGTGCCATTTTGTTTAAATATAGTTTAATTAAAGTAAAAGATTTGGGAAAATGGAAGCCTATAAAAGTGTATGGAGAACCCTAAACTAAAATTAGAAGAAAAAGAAGTAAAAATGGAAAATAAGAGATGAGGAAAAAAAAAAGGCTATTTAGTTGTTCATAAATATTCCTCAACTAATTATTAAATGGTTATTGGGTTATTAACCATAAAATCTAAGAAATAGTGATAATACAAATTGAATAAATAGTTATGAAACTTGTAATATGAATATATGTGATATAGGTATTGTTCTTAATTTTATAAATTAAAACCCAAAACGTTTTAATTTTAGCAAAAATTTTAATTATATTGGATTTAATTTTTTGTTATTATATGAAAATTAAGTAATTTTTAAATGGTTATTAAATGTGTAAATTTAAAACCTAACATATTTTTCAAAGTTTATATTCCAGGTTGTAATTTGTGCATTTTCTTTCATTGTAATATTTTATATGTATGTTTTCTAGTTTTTTATTTATTTTTTTGATATATTTTGTCTAAATTTTAGTAAGAATTTGTTGAAATTGTAAATTTAAGTTATATAGTTTTTACCATTCAAAATTTTCAATTTTTTTGGAGTTAAATTTATTTTTACATTAAAAATGTAATTTAATTAACTAAAAATTATAATTAAATTATCATACCATAAAAAATTGTGTTACCAAATTTCTATTAAAAAAATATAAAATATAAAAGGTTATGTTACCACATTTCTATTAAAAAAAAAAGAAAAAATAATTAGACTATTTTTTTGGCTTTTCATGAAATTCAATTTTCGAATAATTAAATTAAGAACATAAACATTATATCATTTATAAATCTATTATTACATAGGATTACATTATTATTTCAACATAAATGTAAGTAAAATGTGGTCCATTATTTTACTCCACCAAATATATATGTGAAACAATCTCTTTGAGGTTGTTTACATTGTATGTATTATGGATATTAGAGTAGTACACTGTAAATGAATGAATCTCTAGAAAAGATAAGCCAATAGTTGTATTTGTCTTTCTTTTAAGGAAGAGATCTAAATGATAGTTGGATGGCCAATGTTAGTATTTGGAAATTACCTTAATCTGTCAAAATGGAATGGCACTTTTAGTCTTTGACCATGTGTTGTAGATCTAACCCAAGAATATCATAGATCTGATATAAAAGTATAAGATAATGCCAAGAAACCCAATTGTTGTAGCTTTGATACCAATTGTTGTAGCTCTGATACCACTTGTTGTAGATCTAACCCAGAAATATTATAGATCTGATATAAAAATATAATACAATGCAAATAAACCCAGAAATGACATGAAATGATTCTTTATTGATCAAACCCTTAAGGTAGGGCAACACCATACATTCACTCCTTAAGGAAGGAGAACACTCCACAAACCATATGCCTGTTCATACAATAATACTTCTCTTCATCTTCCTCCATGTGGAGTCTCTAGCCTCTATATAGGCCTCATACATACAATACCATGCATCATTACCATGGTTTCCTCATACCATCAACTAATACCATGGGCCCATTACATTATTATTAACTACTTGTGGTCCCTTACATGACATGGGTTAACCACCTTATTTATTACTATGGCCCATCCCATTATTACATTATTACCTTGGGTACCTCCCTTGGTACCCCATATTATCCCCCTAGGTATATAACATTCCACCCCCTAAGCATGTTTCGTCCCCGAAACATGGGAAAAACACAAATAATAAGATCTACTCAAAAGAGTAGTCCACTGATACCATGCACGTGCATCTAGCCATCCAAGGGAAAGGTGAACCCTCGATCTCGTTGGTGCCTCGCTCACTTGAGATGGAAGTTGACCGTGGTAGCTTTTTTGTGTTGATGTGTAGTAGGTGGATCTAGGCTCCTTGCTATCCATCATACGGGGGTTGTTGTCATTGTGGCTATTTGGTTGCCATCTTGTTGGTTGTTTTCTTACGGGGTGATGTGGGTGATGATATGTTGAAGTTTTAACCCACAATGTCTTTTTCTTTAATTCACCCTGCTGTGGTGCCTGTTGTCGTGGCTTCTTTTCTAATATGACTTCAACCATTGAACCCTCGTCAGATGTGTCAGCACCTGTAACCTGTTTTGCTTCAGCCTCTGTTTGTGTTTGATTGTCGACCATCAACTGCTCATCATCTGATATGTCAGTCCCTTGAACATCTTCTGCTTCAGCCTCCATGTGCTCTACCTGTTTATGGATGGAAATATCCTGTAATGTAATTTTCTTCTTTTTATACCATAGCTTCAGGAATTTCTTCTGTACATTAATATTGATAGTACCCACAGATTCCATCCAAGGATATCCCAAAACAACATCGATATTATCCATCTCTGAAGCATAAAAATCACCATGAAACACATACTTATCCATAGAAAGCTTCAAATCCTTATAGATTTGAACATCTTTATCATCATCCTGTGTATGTGCAATTTGTTTTGCTGGGACTTGCAATTTTTTTTCCAAATTGACATTTATGAGATTTTGCTTGCAACTCGGATTTATAGACACAATGATTTTCTCCTTCTGAATCAATCCATGAACCTGCAATAAGGAGATACCAGCAGAAAATAACCCTTTAGGTTCCTTGGTTTTCTTCTTTCCTGTAAAAATAAAATCTTTGCTAGGCTGTGTGTCTGTCTGTGTGAGCTTATCCACAAGATTAGCTTTTTGGTCAAAGCGGTCCATAAGAGCTTTAGTGAATTTGTCCCAAGTCAAGGGCCAACGATAGCGACGTTGATACCCTTGCCACCATTGCAATCTTTCATTGTCCAAGTACATTGTTCCCAAATTCAGCTGAGTCTCATCATTCATGATGTAATTCAATCTAAAACATTTCTCCATTTGTGCTAGCCATTTGGCTGGATGAGAGCCATCAAATGGATATAAGTCATTCAAATTCAGATCTCGGTCCGCCATCACAAAAATTGGCGAAAATTTGAAATGGTCACAGTTTCTTCAATATTGCTCAGAATCCTTATTATGACATGTTTTCAGAAATGGAACAATCATTCTGCATCTGCCCATGTGATAGAAATCCTGATCCATGCACTAGAATTCCAGATCTACGCTGCAACTCTCCCGCCGTAACCCAAAATTTCTGCAAAAAGAGCTGATTTTAAATCAGCGATATCTCCCTCATCCGGACTCCGATTCGACTGATTTTTTTTTTGAAATCATGTTTTTTTTTCACAAAGATTCCAGATCTACAATTAGATCTTGCAGATCTAGCACCAAGACTTCTAGATCTGCGCCGCAAACTCACTGTCCTGAAAATTGTCTGCAACCCCACTCATTTTTAAATCAGCGATATCTCCTTCATCCGGACTCCTATTCAACTGATTTTTTTTTTGTATTTGAGTATTTTTTCACAAGGAATACAGATCTATAATTAGATTCTGCAGATCTAGCACCAAAACGTATAGATCTGATCTGCAATTTCGCCACCCAAAAATCCCTGCAAAAATAAAAATAAAAAATCTCCACGGTTTGCCCAAGAAAGTGCTCTGATACCACTTGTTGTAGATCTAACCCAAGAATATCATAGATCTGATATAAAAGTATAAGATAATGCCAAGAAACCCAATTGTTGTAGCTTTGATACCAATTGTTGTAGCTCTGATACCACTTGTTGTAGCTCCGATACCACTTGCTGTAGATCTAACCCAGAAATATAAGAGAAATAACAAATATACCCAATAACAAGATCAAATATAGATAAATGATTATTTATTAATCAAACCCTTAAGGTAGGGCAACACCATACATTCACTCCTTAAGGAAGGAGAACATTCCACAAGCCATATGCATGTTCATACAATAATACTTCTCTTCATCTTCCTCCATGTGGAGTCTCTAGCCTCTATATAGGCCTCATACATACAATACCATGCATCATTACCATGGTTTCCTCATACCATCAACTAATACCATGGGCCCATTACATTATTATTAACTACTTGTGGTCCCTTACATGACATGGGTTAACCACCTTATTTATTACTATGGCCCATCCCATTATTACATTATTACCTTGGGTACCTCCCTTGGTACCCCATATTATCCCCCCTAGGTATATAATATTATCCCCTCCCAAGAATATCATAGATCTGATATAAAAGTATAAGATAATGCCAAAAAACCCAATTGTTGTAGCTTTGATACCAATTGTTGTAGCTCTGATACCACTTGTTGTAGATCTAACCCATAAATATTATAGATCTGATATAAAAATATAATACAATGCAAATAAACCCAGAAATGACATGAAATGATTCTTTATTGATCAAACCCTTAAGGTAGGGCAACACCATATATTCACTCCTTAAGGAAGGAGAATACTCCACAAGCCATATGTCTGTTCATACAAGAATACTTCTCTTCATCTTCCTCCATGTGGAGTCTCTAGCCTCTATATAGGCCTCATACATACAATATCATGCATCATTACCATGGTTTCCTCATACCATCAACTAATACCATGGGCCCATTACATTATTATTAACTACTTGTGGTCCCTTACATGACATGGGTTAACCACCTTATTTATTACTATGGCCCATCCCATTATTACATTATTACCTTGGGTACCTCCCTTGGTACCCCATATTATCCCCCCTAGGTATATAACATCATGGCTATGGGAATTTCAAGTTGGAAAATCCACTATAATATAGGATATATTTTTAAGTGCAATTTATTTAAATTTAGTTATAAATATATAAAAACATGATACTTGTAATAAACTCTATAAAACCATAACATTTCATAATTTTATGTTTAGAATTAGTGAATAAAAGCATAATACTTACCATAAATTCTTTGTTTATATATATATATAATGCAGGCTTTGTATAAATTGAAAAATTAAATTAAAAAATATAAAATATATCAAAAATACATTATGTATATACATATATGAATTTTAATATCTCATATAAAAATATTAGGGTTTTGAGAAATTTAATTTAAAGTAAATTTGTAATTAAAAGAAATCTATATTATGTAGTAAACCTTAAACTTTTTTATTGTTTTTTTACTTTAAAAAGGCATTATATAAAATAAATTTTAAAACATATTTTTTTTGCCATTTTAATGAAAATAATTGTAAGAACTCATTTATATGTTATTTGAAAAACCTATTTATTTATTATTTTACTTTAAAGAAAAACTAGGTAAGACTTTATTGTTTAAATGTTACTTATCATATATATTTAATAATATGTCATCCCTTTCTCGTATGTCTTTTTTTATAATCATATAGTTGGAAATTGATTATATGATAAATGTTTATCAATTGGATTAGTTGTGAGGTGTCATCTCTTTCTTGTTTGTCTTTCTTTATAATCATATAGTTGGAAATTGATTATATGATAAATGTCTAACAATTGGATTAGTTGTGAGGTGCTTTGACATTCTGGGTAAAATAATCTGACTAAAGTAAAAATATATATATTCAATTTTAATTGTAATAAAATTGTGTATAACAACATTCTTCTCATATTTAATAAACTTAGACTTCTTCATGCCATTCCTCGTGTCATGAACTTTGTTATTTATAATGCTAAAGACGTTGAATGCCTCGTGTCATGAACTTTGTTATTTATAATGCTAAAGACGTTGAATGCGAACATAGTTGAATCAAAGAGCATAAGTGTATCCTCCAAGATGGTGTAATGTTGTATTGAATTTTAAGCCACTGAAACAAAGGTTTGATGACTTTGACATTTTGTCATCTTAGCAATTCCATTCCATCAATCGTTAAGTAAAACAATGGCATGAAGCATGGAGTTACTGGTCTATTGGTGTCATTTGATGTCGTTTGGTGACTTTGACATTTTACCATCTTAGCAATTCCATTCCATCAATCGTTAAGTAAAATGATGGCATGAAGCATGGAGTTACTGGTCTATTGGTGTCATTTGATGTCATTTGGTGACTTTGACATTTTGCCATCTTAGCAATTTCATTCCATCAATCGTTAAGTAAAGCAATGGCATGAAGCATGGAGTTACTGGTCTATTGGTGTCATTTGATGTCGTGCACCTGTCTCATCAACTTGTTCGAGAAAAACTCAGTTCAATGCGCAGGAATGCTCTCAGATTGAGATTACATATGCCAATTTTTATTAATTAAATTCAATGATTATAAATGTGTATTATATTAATAATCAATTTTGTTTACTCAATATTAAATGTGTATCTTCAAGTGTGCTTGTTTCCCTTCCTTTTCTTTTTTATTTCCTCACCAAGCCAATGACGAGCAAATGGAAATCACTTTTGATGAGAAAAGGAGGCGTTGAAAGACCCTCCTGGCCCAACCCTGGGACACTCCAAGATCCTTTTTCAAACCTGCTCTGCTCCCATGTGAGGAGATGGATAAATACATCCCATCAGTTGCACTGATCCAAGGGTCATTTGTAGTGGGGGGTCGAAGACCAAGGAGTTATTTTAAGCAAATCCAATCTTGATTTTTTTTCTCTGTAAAGACTAATTCTATTAAAAGGAAATAAATATATAATTACAAGGAGGCAACAGCCTTTGTCTGGAGCATCTTAGTGCTTTCAGGTTATCAAAGTTGTCCCATAATTGGGAAAACCAGTTACAGTGAACAGAAAAAAACCATACAAAAAATAGGAGCGGGATTACAACGACAAGACCAAAATGAGGATATGAGGTAACCCCTTTTGAAACAGTAGAGACAAACACCGAGAAACCAAAGAGTTGTACATGTCAACAATAGAGCCACAGACTACCTGACCACAGAAACATGAACACAACCACAAAACCATGGAAAACCGAATCTAACCAGTGAGCAGTAAAAGAACTCTGAGTAACCATGAGGGGGTCCAGGTGGCGTTACATGGGGACGTCCTAGTCCAATGGCTCCTCCATGACTGGGCAAGCATTGCCATACCATATTTCGCCATCCCTCGCCACGTCACCAGCCACGCTGCCACCTGGAGGATCCAAGGCAAGATGGGTTCCGCTCGAGCTACCCGCAATGGCCATCGAAACAGTGGCACCATGAGAGATGCCACCTGGTGGTTGGGTGTCGCTTGGAGTGTCACCCTCCTCATGTTGCACACCACGCCCATTCGCCTTACCTTCATCTGTGGGGTTCTGCTTAGAGCCATTGCTGCCTGCAACTCTACGAGCGCCCTGAGAATGCTCAGCCAAGGTACGCGCAAGAGCATGAGGCTGCGCTTCTTCTTTAAAGAAAATGATGGTGATATTAGCTGTGATGATGGGCCTGTTCAGGTTGCTTTGAAATTTGAAATGAGTTGACTGGAAGGCATTGTGCGGGAAGGGTCTGCTAGACGGGCTAGGGGGAGGAGAATTAGCTTGAGAGGAGGTTGGAGAGGCAGGGGACGGAGGCTGAACGACGGACTGAGCAGCCTGAGAATGCCCGCGACCACCATGGCTCCCTCCATGGCGGCTTCTCATGCGATGGCGTACCATGGCTAAGCAGCGAAGGGGAATCACAACAGAATGGGGTTCTTTGAAGGGAAGCCGAGAATGCTCAGCGAGATCTAGGACAGGGTTCAGAGAGCAAGGCTGGGAATGGGAGAGAGGGATTCCAATTCCAAAATCAAGAATCAGCAGGAGCCAACAACAATTTCCAATAATCGTTCTGCAGCAGGGGATTCCTGCATGGAGCGAGCAGAGGCTAGAAGATGAGATGCAAACAGTGGGGTTGAAGGCCGAATGCGCCATGTTTAAACCATCTAATGCCTTGTCTCGGCTAAAGTGAGCATTTAAGTCGATCTGCAGGCGGACCTGCTCTCGCCTCAGGTGAGCCATCAAGTGCCAAGTCTGGGCTTGGGTTAAAGTGCAGTCCGGCAGCTGGCAGGGCCGAGCGCCGTCACAACTAAATAGCACCATTAATGATCTCTGTAATCACCCGCATCCGGGTAAATCCAATCTTGATTACTTGAAGCATGTTTCATAAGTGCTAAGTGAACTATTCAAAAATCATGAGAAATTAGTCAGTTACGACTACCTCTCATGGAAATGGTCATACGTTTGAATGACTTACTTAACGCAGTTGAATCCCAAAAATGATATCTAATATAATGCACTGCGTAAATCCCCCATACTTAAATTCAAAAAGAGTCAAGGGATCTCTACTTGAATGGTTCATGAGGCACAATACTTGCTAAGGTTTTGCAAATGGGGTAGCAAGCTAAGTGGGCTTGATTGTGGGGAAAAACTCCACAGTTAAGCGCGCTTGAGCCAGAGGAGTTCTGGGATGGGTGACCTCCTGGGAAGTCCTGGTTACCGGGTGCAAGCCCCGGAAGTGATGATTGATGCTATGTGATTCGTTCTCCACATTTCACTAGTTTCAATCCCACTTCTTCACCCCTGTGAGCATCACCCGATGCAATGAGTGCTAAGTGAACTATTCAAAAATCATGAGAAATTAGTCAGTTACGACTACCTCTCATGGAAATGGTCATACGTTTGAATGACTTCCTTAACGCAGTTGAATCCCAAAAATGATATCTAATATAATGCACTGCGTAAATCCCCATACTTAAATTCAAAAAGAGTCAAGGGATCTCTACTTGAATGGTTCATGAGGCACAATACTTGCTAAGGTTTTGCAAATGGGGTAGCAAGCTAAGTGGGCTTGATTGTGGGGAAAAACTCCACAGTTAAGCGCGCTTGAGCCAGAGGAGTTCTGGGATGGGTGACCTCCTGGGAAGTCCTGGTTACCGGGTGCAAGCCCCGGAAGTGATGATTGATGCTATGTGATTCGTTCTCCACATTTCACTAGTTTCAATCCCACTTCTTCACCCCTGTGAGCATCACCCGATGCAATGAGTGCTAAGTGAACTATTCAAAAATCATGAGAAATTAGTCAGTTACGACTACCTCTCATGGAAATGGTCATACGTTTGAATGACTTACTTAACGCAGTTGAATCCCAAAAATGATATCTAATATAATGCACTGCGTAAATCCCCCATACTTAAATAATAGTAATATTGACCAATTATAATAAATAAATTACAAAGACATAATGATAAATTATTTTATGACAAATTTATATTATTTTATGATTTGTTAGTTGCATTGCATTACGACGAGATGAGTTTACAAAGACATAATGATAAATTATTTTATGACAAATTTATATTATTTTATGATTTGCCAGTTGCATTGCATTATGAGACGAGATGCAAACTCAGTTCAATGCACGAGAATGCTCTCAGATTGAGATTACATATGCCAATTTTTATTAATTGAATTCAATGATTATAAATGTGTATTACATTAATAACCAATTTTGTTTACTCAATATTAAATGTGTATTTTTTATTAATATGAGTAAATCGAAACTTGATTACTTGAAGCATGTTTCATAGATGGCAGTGATAGTAATATTGACCAATTATAATAAATAAATTACAAAGGCATAATGATAAATTATTTTATGACAAATTTTTATTATTTTGCAATTTGTCAGCTGCATTGCATTACGAGATGAAAGGCAATAAAATTATTCGAACAAATGAAAGACAGAGGTCATGTGCCTGATATGATTGCATATGCCACCATCATGGATGCACTATGCAAGGAAGGCACACCCCAAAACGCCAATAGAATATTGGATGAGATCTTGAAAAAAGTTTGATACTGGTGTTGTGACATATTAAGTTGTAAATAAAAGCGTCTGTAACGATATTGCTGAAATGCACCTGGCAAGATTTAGTAATAGGGAGTAAATTGCAGTTGATGAAGTACAGGGATGACTTTGGTAATAATGTACGAGTAGGGAGTAAATTGCAGTTGATAAAGTATAGGGATGACTTTGGTAATAATGTACAAGTAGGGAGTAAATTGCAGTTGATAAAGTATAGGGACGACTTTGGTAATAATGTACAAGTAAGGAGTAAATTGCAGTTGATGAAGTACAGGGATGACTTTGGTAATAATGCACTATCTGAAACAGGTTTGGTGGCTGAGTTGATTAAGTGGTACACGTGGAATTTCAATAAGAGTGCATCAGGTGTTTAATATTAGGAGAGGACGTTACAAATCATAGGAGTGGTGAATTACAAATTGATCTGATATTTTCTTAGTGAGTGCAAGGTTTCAAAGGTTGTTAATAGATTGATAAGGATTTCAAAAATATTATACAAAGTGTTAGACTTTTCTTCAGTTTATATTAACTGAATTGTCTGTCTGAAGTGGTCCTGAGGAAGCGTTTTATGGATGTTAGTATTTAGCAAATCGCTTCCAATAGTCACAACTTCTAATGTAGGCAAAACAGATGGACTTACTGTAATACCACCTACTAGTATAAGACTTGCCAGCAGCCATATGAAATACTATCAAGTCAGTTTTATGCGTGAAAATTGATGAACTGGGTTTGGTCTACTCATGGCTTGCTCTACCGGTTGGTGGACTTACTGTAATAGCACCTACTAGTATAAGACTCACCAACAACCATATAAAATACTATCAAGTCAGTTTTATGCGTGAACAATGATGAATTGGGTTTGGCTACTCATGGCTTGCTCTACCGGTTGGTGAGTTACTATTGCTAAATTGGTCACGGTTAGTTTTAGGTAAAAACTAAAATAGATGGTTGATTAATCGGCTGTCAAACGCATTCAGTAATTAATTTTGTTTGAGAGTTTGACATTAATAATCACTTTCCCTGAGGTCATGTAATTTTCCAATGCTAAGGAGAAAGAGTTCATTTCTGAAATAAACATAGAAATTAAATTAATTTACAGTAACAATTACAACTGAAAGAACTATTTCATTCTGGGTATTCATCCTCCATTCATATGAAACATAAAAATAATACTTGAAGGACACAAGTCGTATTAAAATAGAAATTGTGATGCTTGAAAGATATTGTGATTGCAACCTTTTGAAGCAGTGATATTGTTCAGAATCAACAATATACAACAAAAACAAGGGACTTTTAAGTCTATCAAATTTGCATATTAAGGGAATAACCCTGTAAGTTAAATTGTTCCACCGAAACATGAATCATTGCAACCTATTCATAACTAGTGACAAAATACGTATTGCTCAATGTACAATAGAGAAATAAGGGTAAGTCTTAGCAAGCAAGAATGGAACACTGTAAAAGAAATTAAGAACGGAAACTGTAGTATCTTCAAGGCCACCTTGGTACAATAGTCTTTTAAACACAGATAACATTATACAAATAGTCATGGATTCTTGCTTCCCAAATCTAAATTAAGGGAGGGGCCAAGCCAAATTGGCAAATACCGCAGACCCTGTCTGTATATGTATATATTCCTAGTTAAATCAACAACTCTCGACTGTTCTTGAAAGACCCAAAAAACAAAACCCTCTGCGGGTGGAAAAACAACGGTCAAGCTAAGACATGAACCCAGAGATACGACGAATGAATAAATTGGAGACAAGGGAAAAGTCTGGGTTAGCCATTAAATTCCGCTAACCCTACCTCTTAGCTTGATAGCAAACAAGCAGAATGACAAAGATGGTAGGTAACCTTACCTACAACAGAAAACCATTGAGTTAATGAAAAAAAAAACAAGCGTCGGGTTTGCTTCTAAGCAATGTAAGACTTCTACAAATAAAATATCTATATAATACTATACTGGAAATAAGATTCTGCCCAATAAGAAGAAACAAATATTTCATGGAGTAAGAACCAGTTCTATGGATAGATATAATAAAGTCAAGGCCCCAAATAATTTTGGCATAGGAAAACACTGAAAAATCTAAACAACTTTTGCATTGGTATATCCAATAGGAAAACCGATTTTGCGAAAGAGAAACAACAAGTCACATAAAAGTACAATGATAATAACATCTTCCCTATTGACATTGATATGGACTCAGAATTTAAACTTAAATCTCAGTTTAATTCAAGCGAAACATCAATCCCTCTCACTTAGTAGCATAAATACATAAGATGTCTAACTTCATTTTAAATGTTCTCACTTCAGCTTTTTCACTCGTTTCTTAACCGAGGCTTTCACGGATTTATTCAAACCTGAAGTACTCACACTCTTTGTTGGATATATGATCTTAGCAATACTTTTTTTGTTTGTTGGATATATGATCTTAGCAATATTTGTTACATTCCATATGGTACCGATTACGTGGCTCGCTACACTAAGTACATCCTCTGTTATCCTCCCTGCACCTTCTTCGAATCCGAACCAACAAAAGCAAGTAAAACATGTCAGAAATTTAAACATGTTTGATTTGATGGATTCAACGCACTAGATAAATTTGGGAAAAAGAATTGGGCACTTGCCCCTGTTGGCAACAAAATCAGTTGTTGCCTTAGAAATCGAACATAGAACATCCTTGCTTAAATCTTGGACATCTCCTACTAACTGGCCTGCAATTTTCAAATACAAATATGCAATGACTATATACGACACGTGAAAATTTACGACAAAAACATTAATATATTAAAAATAATGTAATTATGTTGTGCAGAGAGGAAGAGACCTGTCACACAGTCGAGCGAGTCAACATGTTTGATTTGGGAACCATGCATAAGCCATCAGTAAGATAAATCTGCAATGGACTGACTTGGGTCAGGCATGGCATTGGTGTAGAATCATGAACTGGAAATAAACTTGTCATAATCATTCTCAGAACCTAGATTACTTGTAGGAAGCCAAAGATTAGCTGACCGCTTCTAAGAAAAAGGAAGGGAAGTAATTCTGTAAACATTTCCAGTTCCCTACAACGAACATTGACCGATTCTGAGGAAAAATGAGCGGATTACTTGACATTTAGACTGTAGGAACTGGAGATTTGCAGAACCCTCCACCGGCAAAGCAAAACGCAAATGAGAGAAACTATCTAGGACGGGGGTCGAACAGTTACCTAATTCATTCGAAGTCAAGGAGGACCGTTGGATTGAGTCTCGAAAGATTCAATGGCAAGGATTTGTTACAAGTGTCATTGCTTTGGGATCCAAGTGCTGAGGTGCAGGACTAGCTAGCTAGGTTCACCCTTAGCCATTAATTAGCATTGAAGAGGTGAATGCAGTGCTTAGACCAAACAAAATATTGTAATGTGTGAATTAACTTTATATCCATATCCAAGGTCCTTACCCACTACCCATTTTTTACTATTCACAAATCCCAACGACCAATTTCCATATTTATTTAAAAGCCCAACTACAACACTTAATCACGCAAACCCTTTTACACTTAAATATAGACGTTACATTTATGACATGCCGAGATTACCATCATCCAAATTGACGGTGCTAATGAATTAATGTCATAAAAAATTTCATGAATTAACCAGTAAAAAATTTGATGGTACAACCAATCATAGATTTTGTGGTACATATGTCATCATTGTAAAATAAAGGGTGAGCCAATTAGATTTGAAATAAATATATTAAAACATTTTCAAAAAATAATAAAATTTAATTTCTAATATTAAACCATATAAAAATGTGCAATTTTTTAGTCAAAACAAACTAATAACTAAGGAAGAAAAAAACTTAACACAACATACACTTTCTCAATATACACTTTCTTCCACAAGTATAATAACTATTTTTATAAAATTTGGATTAAAAAAATTGAAAAAACACCCTTAAAAACCTTCGACGCATCTTAGTCCCCTAAGTATACGGTTTTAAGAAGCCTAAACATTTTGTGAGGAAGACTCGAAGCAATTCTTCTCGATTTAATTGGAGCCGTTGATGAAATTTCATCGACGGATCGTATGGAGAAGATCGGGATGCAACGGATCGAGACCTCAGCCGTTGATGTGAGGTATTTGAATTAAAGCGGGGAAACATGTGTGAGATAGTCTCTGTATCTATATATATATTGTCTTCCCTTGCATCAATTCAATTCATCGCCAATCCTCACTTTCATTTGGTTGAGACAGGGCAGACAGTCAGCGACGAAAGGATGTCTGGTCGTGGAAAGGGAGGGAAGGGTTTAGGGAAGGGAGGTGCCAAGAGGCACAGGAAGGTTCTCAGAGATAACATTCAGGGCATCACTAAGCCTGCCATCAGGCGTCTCGCCAGGAGAGGCGGCGTTAAGCGTATCAGCGGTCTCATTTATGAAGAGACCAGAGGCGTCTTGAAGATTTTCTTGGAAAATGTGATCAGGGATGCCGTGACATACACAGAGCACGCCAGGAGAAAGACCGTAACAGCTATGGATGTCGTCTACTCCTTAAAGAGGCAGGGCCGAACTCTCTATGGGTTCGGAGGCTGATAAGTAGGATTGTTACTCATTTCTCCTATTGGTCATCACTCATTTACTTATTTATGGTGTCTTTCGACGCCACCCTCTGCCTCTTTGTGAGATTGTAACCTTGTTCTAACCGGCGAATGTCTGAGGCCCTGCTTCCCTTGCAACTATGCATGTGCGGATTGTGAGGAAGGCGTATTTTCCAAAACTCTTACTTTTTTCTTTCTCGGGGTTCAGTTTGGCCCATTAGGGAAAACTTCTGTGCATTTTCTGAGCCTGCTGAATGATCAGTAGGGTATTTCCAATACGAGGTATTAGTTCGTACCTATTTTTATTTCAAGTATCTTTGTGCTGCATCCTAGGGTTTCTCTTTCAATGGAGTCTGAAGTGACTCGGTGTTTCTAGCGTGCCAATGGTATAATATTTGATTTCTTTCTGCATCCAGCCCAGCCCTGTGTCTATTAATATAGATTAGCAATTAAATGTGCTGTGTCTGTATTTAAATTGTAGGGGATTCAAAAGTTTTTGGGTATGTTTTAGTGGAAGAGTCTACTTAAGGGCTTTTATTTAGAATGGTGGCAAAATGAAACACTAGTAATATATGATAATGTGAAAGATATTGCCATGTTAGATGTGTCTTTTTATCGCAAGGAAAAATCCTAATTTCTATTAATGATGAAATGAAAATTACATATAGTGCTATGAATAATGTCTAAACTATTTAGTTAAGTGATTAAACCATGTTAATAGTTCATATAGCTATGAGTTCCTATACCATAAAAAAACCCAAAAATACAAATACAAAACTAACGATGTCTGTGCCTATGCCATTGTTGTCACTCAGGTTATAAACATATATTCAAAAACCTGTGCATATGATGCATATTAGAAACCAGTGGTGTCCAGAAATAGAAGTGCCATTGTTGTCACTCATGTTATAAACATATTCAAAAACCTGTGCATATGATGCATATTAGAAACCAGTGGTTTCCAGAAATAGCAGTGGCATTGTTGTCACTCATGTTGTAAACATATTTAAAAAACTGTGCATATGATGCATATTAGAAACCAGTGGTGTCCAGAAGTAGCAGTGCCATTGTTGTCACTCATGTTATAAACATATATTCAAAAAACTGTGCATATGATGTATATTAGAAACCAGTGGTGTCCAGAAATAGTAGTGCTGATGTATCCAGTGGTTCTAGTTCTGTCCATAAAAGGGTGATGGTAATACTGAATGATTTGTGCCATTGAGCTCATTGATTATCCATGAGCCTGGATCTTGTTCTCTCTGTAAATGTGACAATATATAATATGTTCAAAATGTGATTAAGCTGATTGGTACTGATGCTTTTCTCCCTGTAAATGTGACCACATATAATATGTTCAAAATGTGATTTGATCATAAATGTCTTTTCGAGCAGATTTTTTTAGAATGTGTGTGACATAGAGCTGTCTGATGACAATTTTGGAGTTGTCAAATACTTGAATCTGTTTGCACTCTTTTTCCATTGCAAATAAGAGAGTGAGCTTAAGGCTTATGCAGTTTAGCAAAATTATTTGTATTAAGGTTGAATTGAAAACTCATTTTGAAATAATGGTCATTGTTAAATCCAAAGAAATTCTATTATTAGATGTTGAGTTAACTTTTATCTTAGAGCTATCTAAAGATAATGTACTGTTTGTTTTGTTTTTTAATTTGTTTGATCTTGTTCAAATATAATTTAATTCATAATCTGTCTGGGACTTCATTTTCAACTCAGTTTCTTCACTTGTAAAGTATGTATCGCACTTTTTGATTTCATATGAAATATAAAATATATGCTGTTTTTCGAAAAAGAGAAAAAATAAGTAGTACAACATCAATATAATCCACCATTAACAAATTATAATTCTAGGGCTGTGAGATCTTGCATCATGACAATAAACTTTGAAAAGCTCATAATTGTGTACTTTGCATGATCTCGTTTAATAAAGGGTGCTTCCTGAAGCAATGTGGTTTCCTTTAATAAATGATCAGCCAAAAAATTAATTTTACAAGGGTATGTGCAAAGGATGGGACGTCAAATATCCCCTTGGCCTCCAGGAACTGATTCTTGATTGGATTGAACAACAAAGTATTCTTAATAGGCTCCTATATTGTGCAGTATTGTCTCTTGACCTTTAGTTTTGTGCCTACATAAATAAATTATATTGTTCAGAGAGTTTAAACTTCTGACAAATTGGTGTTGTTATTCTTTGACTTTTGTCCCTTGCAGATTAAAATCCCCTGTCAAAACTCGAGGCCTGAGACCAAACATTTCTGCCATAATTTATAGCTGCATTGAGACCTTGTCAGCTATTCATCGCTTTTAACCTCCAATCCATAGTTTTTCCCCTAATGTCATCTTGTTCACTTCTGTAAACTTTTCTTAATAGACCTTCACGGTAAGGAAACCAGAAGCTAGATTAAAGATATTTTTAATTTTTAATTTTTAATATTTGATTTTTGATTGGGGTGCTGATATGGACAATGAACATCCAACGCATAGGCATGCTGGAATAGTTTTCCCCCTAATGTCGTCTTGTTCACTTTTGTAAACTTTTCTTATTAGACCTTCACGGTAAGGAAACCAGGAGCTAGATTAAAGATATTTTTAATATTTGATTTTTGATTGGGATGTTGATATGGACAATGAACATCCAACGCATAGGCATGCTTTCCAGGACAGTTTTGGTTAGAACTAATCTCCCTATGCTAGACAACCAAATATTGGAACATAATGAAATTCCAGCTTCACTTTTGTTATACAGCCAAAACCGCAATCATCATTATATATAATCATTATGTTTTAAGATACCTTGATCTAATGTCATAAATTTCATGTGAAAAAGTTTCACAATTTGGGCCTTTTGTTTTTCATCATCTAAAGCACTGAACATCATTGTAGACTTCTTTCCATATCTGTAGCAATGCAGTGAATATCCGGTATCTCCTTTATATGGCTACGTTATTGACGTTTGCTCAAAAGTTTTAAGATATTATCAACCATATACGATTCAATTATTTATTGGAAAGTGGCGCTTTGAATGGAATTCAGTGTTTTTGACCTTTGGTTGGCTCTTTTTCTTTCTTCTTTCTTTTTGTTTTTTGTTTTTTCTTTCTTTTTTTAATATATAAATTGGTTTTTTTTTTTTGTTATCTTGGGTATTGTTAGAACTAGAGGGCAATAGTAGAATTATTCACTCATATACACTACTCAATCACAGACAATAGAAAAAATAAAACAAATAATTAGAGAACAGAAATCACACTTGTTTTACACAACTGACCTTGGCCTTTGGCTTGTTTTCCTTGGCAAAAGAAAATATAAATTTATAGAACATGAAGAAGCATCTATAATTCTGCATGTGAAACACAATGAGGTTACAAGTCAATGAAGGTAGGTGGGAGTTTGTTTAATGTTGGTGTGATTGTTAGAGTGGTTGCTTATAGCAAGGTTGGTGTTGGAGTCTTTATGATGATTTCATATTTAACATTCTTTGACTTGAAGTTGAATGAAGAAAATCTTGAATCAAGTCACATTGATAGTCAAAGTGAATGGCACTTTGACTATCACAATATAGCACACACTTGTTTTGTTTTATTCTTATTTCTCTTAGGAATTGTTGCATCCACAATATCTTTTTACAAGTTTTTGTTGCAGTTATGTGTTTTGTTTTTGTTGTAGAGAGAGTTATTATTCTCTATTTTTGTTGTAGAGAGACTATTATTCTTTGTAGCTTTGACACCCAAGATATTGTTGCACCTGCAAATGTATACAGATAGTTTGTAGTGGATTTTTTGGTGTTCATATTTCAAGCCATATTTGCATTTGTAAATCTTTCAAGCATAGTTTCATTATGACCAAAACATAAACAATAATGACTAGTATATTTGAGATATCATAGTCCATTTTAAAAGCTTGCCAATGTTGTTTGCTTAGATTGGCAAGGAATTTGTTCACTACTCCCACTGAATATGTTTGGTTGTGTGCATACCATGGCATGCATCACA
This sequence comes from Pinus tabuliformis, assembly GCA_031772625.1. Classification (NCBI taxonomy): domain Eukaryota; kingdom Viridiplantae; phylum Streptophyta; class Pinopsida; order Pinales; family Pinaceae; genus Pinus; species Pinus tabuliformis. The sequence continues at coordinate 142,933,455 of CM062810.1, forward strand.
TTGCCAATTGTTGAAGCATAAGGAATTTTGCTCATCGCTTCTTTTTCTGTCATCACTAGGACATAATTTAGTGCTTAGCTTGAAGTGGGTTGCAAGGGGTGTATCAACTGGTTTGGCATCTTTCATATTAAATCTGTCAAACACCTTTTTGATATATTTTTTTTGTGACAACCACAACTTTTTTGTTTTTTTTGTCACACATAATTTTCGTGTTTAATATTTGATGTGTTGGTCCCAAATTTTCCATTGCAAATTTGTTGTCCAAATCTTTCTTCAACCTATTGATTTTATTTTTATCATGCTCAACAATCAACATGCTATCCATGTATAACAATAATATGATGTACTTTTTTTGATCATACTTTTTGATATAGACATAATGATCATTTTCCAATTTGTGAAAACCATGTTCCAACATGAATGAATGAAATTTTTTGTACCATTGTTGAAGTGCTTGTTTCAACTTATAGAGTCTCTTCTTCAACTTGCAAACGAGGTTTTTTTTTTTGCTTTTTTCTATGAAGTCTTTTGGCTGCTCCATATAAATTTCTTTCTCTAATTCAACATGAAGGAAAACAATTTTGATATCCAACTATTCACATTCTAAGTCCGAAACTGCAACAAGATCAAGAATGATATTTTAATAACACGTGAGAAAATTTTAGTGAAGTCAATGCCTTTTTTTTGGCAAATTTTTTGGCTACCAACTTTGCTTTCTACCCCCCTTTTTTTTGGTCACTTTTATGTTTAATCCTCTAAACCCATTTGTTTTGTAGAGCCATTCTATCTTTTTGGAGTTTTACCAACTCTCAAGTTTTATTTTTTATCAAGGATTTTATTTTTTCTTCTATTGTTTGTTTTATTTTTTATCAAGGATTTTATTTTTTCTTCTATTGTTTTTTTTCCATTTTTTATTGTGTTCATCTTCCACAAGCTTTGGAAAAGGAGGTTGGAAAATTAGCAAAGGAGTATTGGTCGTGGCCGACTTAAGACAGGAACATTATACACATTGAAGGCATTGATATGAAAATCAGATTTGGTTGTTATCACAAAAAAAAAAGAAATTCAATAGATTTGTGGCATAAGCGCTTGGGTCACATGAGCGAGAAGGGCTTAAAAATCTTTGTTAGTAAAAATTTATTATTAGGTTTGAAATTTTACAATCTTGATTTTTGTGAGCATTGTACATATGGGAGACAAAGAAGCATTTCATTACTTAGAGGTGGTCATCACAGAAAGAAAAATGTGTTAGAATTGATACACTTAGACATCTCACATTTCACCAATGCAAGAAAATGGACAACAAATTCAGGAGTAGGAAGAACAAGTGGAAAATGATAAACACTTATAAGAAGGAATCTTGCAGAAACTTTTACAGGAGATTTAATTTAATAATGCACCACCAGAGTTGGTTCGGAGATCTTCTAGGCCTCATAAGCCTTCACAAAAGTATCCTCTGTCAAAGTATATCTTATTAAATCATGAAGGTGAGTTTAATTGTTTTCAAGAAGCTTGTAAATATGAGCACAATAAATAATGGAAAAAAACAATGGAAGAAGAAATGAATTCTTTGTTGGAAAATAAAACTTGGGAGTTGGTAAAGCTTTCAAAAGGTAGAAAAGCTCTGCAAAACTAATGGGTTTACATGATTAAGCATGAATGTGATGGAAAGGCGAAAAAAATGTATTGACTTCACTGAAATTTTCTTGCATGTTGTTAAAATGTCATCCATTAAAGTAATTTTTGGTCTTGTTGCTGCTTTAGACTCAAAATGTGAACAGTTAGATATAAAAACTGTTTTCCTTCATAGTGAATTGGAAGCGTGGTGGGCCCATAACCCATAAGTTCCAAGATCAAAACTTGGCTCCGATACCAAATGAAATTGGAAAGGAATTGTAAAAAAGGAAGTTAATCATTTCATTGAATTGAGTTATTTATACACCAGTCTAGCCATAGAAACTATATCAACTGTTATTATTTTTCAACTACTCCTACTGACTCTGTGGCTTGCTGCCGACTAGCCATCACGATTCAACTACTCCTATTGACTCTGCGGCTTGCCGCCGAATGGGGCCCACCATCAAGGCTGGCCGATGGATCAAGGTTGGCCGAAGGCTCAAGGTTGGTCGGACTTCTCCTCTCCCTAATGGTCGAGCACCTAAAGGTCTTTATCAGTCGAGCTCCCTAAAGGGTCCTCTCCTCTCCCTTATGGTCGAGTACCAGCCATCATGAGAAAAGACGTTAATCGGCATGATTATTACCAAGTATAGAGCTCTAGCGGGCAAAGTTTGGCAATGGGTAAATATGTTTTTGTTTGATTGCTTCTACAAAATTCTGGCCATCGCAGGCATGTGGAAGGAGGTTGGGGAGATAGTGTTCCACATTGCAGTGTCAAAGTGTGGAGGGAGTTGTTTAGGCAGAGGGACGATCAACGTAGCAACCATAGTATGTGGTATTTCAAATGAAAACTCTTCGCATTTCCAAAGTATTTTAAGATTTATACTGTCAGGCCAGGGTAACTCCAGAATGAATGAGTGGAATAAAAATCTGATTACTTTATTCATTAGCTAACTATTAGTTATATACATAAATATGACGGATCAGTTCATCTTCTTGATGACTGTCCAGTTCACCCATCCGTTGAGGATTAGGTGTCAACATTCCCCCCCTTAATCTGAAGGGATGTTGGTGAGTCCAAGCATCGTTCTGAATCTTTCAAGCTTTTCTCTTCCAAGCGCTTTGGTGAAGATGTCTGCAATTTGCTCGTTTGTGGAACAATGACGGAGATGGATTGTTTTGGCCTCAACATGATGTCGGATCAGATGATATTTAGTATTGATGTGCTTAGTACGATCATGGAACTTTGGGTTCTTGGCCAACTTTATTGCAGAGGTGTTATCAATTATGAGTGGAGTTGATTGTATTTGTTTTAATTGCAAATCTTCAAGAATTTTCCTGAGCCACACAATTTCTTTCGTTGCTTCAGCTGCTGCCACATATTCTGCTTCTGTTGTGGAATCCGTTGGTACTGATTGTTTGCGTGATCTTCAGGAGACAGCTCTTGATCCAAGACTCATAGCATATTCTGAAGTAGATACCCCAGTTTCTTTGTCTCCATCGAAGTCTGAATCAGAGTATCCAATCAAGTTGAAGTCGTCCACCTGTGTATACTTGATTCCAAGGTCTTGAGTTCCCTTCAAGTACCTTAGAACTCTTTTTGCAGCAGACCAATGTCCCTCACAAGGCTTTTGCATAAACCTGGAAAGGATTCCAACAGCAAATAAAATGTTTGGTCTGGTAATAGTGAGGTAGATGAGACTTCCTACAAGCTGTCTATACTTTGTTGCATCTTCAAATTCCTTTCCTTCAATAGATGTGAGCTTCAAGTTTTGTTCCATTGGAGTAGAAAAAGGATTACACTTTGTCATGCCAAATCTGTTTAACAAATCTCCAATGTATTTCTTTTGAGAAAGAAATATGGACTTTGGATGTTGGGTTACTTCAATGCCAAGATAGTAATGAACATAGCCCAAATCAGTGATTTCAAATTTTTTTCCTAATTCTTTCTTTATGGATGCAATATAGCTTTCATTGTTCCCTGTCATTAAAAGATCATCTACATATACCACAAGATATACCACTGTTTTGCCAACTTTCTTGACAAATAAAGTTGCATCATCAAGATCAAAATGATTGAAGTTGAGTTTCAGAAGATGCTCAGTTAGTTTTTCATACCAAGCTCGTGGTGCTTGTTTGAGGCCATACAAGGACTTCACAAGTTTGCATATTTTATGTTCATGTCCTTTCACAGCAAATCCTTTAGGCTGGGACATAAAAACATTCTCTTTTAGATCTCCATTCAAGAATGCAGTTTTTACATCCATTTGATGGACTTTCCAACCGTTCTGAGCAGCTAGTGCAAAGAGTGTCCGGATGGTGGCCCATTTTGCTATGGGGGCAAAAGTTTCCTCATAATCGACCCCTTCTTTCTGTGCAAAACTTTTTGCCACAAGCCTAGCTTTGTGCTTGTCAAGTGAGCCATCAGCTTTGTATTTGTTCTTGTAGACCCACTTGCAGCCAATTGGTTTGGTTCCAAATGGAGGATCAACCAGCTTCCAAGTGCCATTCTTTATGAGGGCATCATACTCCTTCTGCATCGCTTCTTTCCATTCATCATGAGAAGCAGCTTCTTTGAAGGAAGTTGGTTCAAAATCTGTAGACAAGTTCAATTCACAATCATAAGTAACATCCATATCAACAGGTGAATTAGAGTTATCTACATCACCTCCATCTTGTCGGTTTGTATTTATGGTTCCTGTTTTTCCAATTTCATCAGGATGAACACTTTCAAGTGTCTTTGTCAGCCACTTTGGGGGACCTTTCTGAGATGGTCCAGGCTGCTCTGTTGATTGAGTTGGGTCTGAATCAAGATTGAGTCTTCCAATTCTATCAATTACATCACTTAAAGCATCATCCGTTGTTGGAGTGTCATGCAGGGGAGATTGTTCTTCAGAAGAAGATTCCACATGTTGATCTAGTATAGGAATCCCCCCTTCAAGATGTGGAATCTGATTATCAAACTCTTGAAATGATTTCGGTTTTGTGAATTTATCCAAGCGATCAAGTTGCCGCTCAACAACACTGTCAGATTTGGATGATTCAAGAAAAATGACATCTCTAGATAGAACAAACTTTTTATTTACTTCATCATAGAGGCGGTATGCTTTAGATGTGTTTGAATACCCCAGGAAGATACACTTACGACTTCTAGCACCAAGTTTGTTTCTATGTACCTTTGGTATTAAAGCATAACAGGTGGAACCAAAGATCCTGAGATGTTTTACCGAAGGAATATGTCCATACCACAATTCATAAGGAGTCTTGTTTCTTATAGCACTAGATGGACATCTATTCTTTATATATGCAGCACATAGAACAACATCAGCCCAAAACATTGTCTTTACATTTTTGAAGAAAAACATGGATCGTATCATATTCAAAATTGTTCTGTTAATTCTTTCAGCTACACCATTCTGTTGAGGATTATAAGGCACAGCTGTTTGATGTTTAATCCCATGTTGGCGAAGATAATGTTCAAATTCATTTGATGTATATTCTTTTCCATTATCAGTGCGAATAGACCCAATATGAGATTGTGCATCATTTTCAATCCACTTATGAAAATTCTTGAATGTTTGAAAAGCATCAGATTTGTTCTTCAATAAATAAACCCAACACATTCTGGTGTAATCATCAATAAATGTCATGATATATTTATTTCCATTTGCAAAAGGAACAGGCATTGGACCACATAAATCTAAATGAATGAGTTCAAGCTTTCTATGTGCTCTTGAATGTGAATCATGAAAAGACTGTTTGCTATGCTTTCCTAGAATGCAAGCATCACATTGCTTATGTTTTCTAGGAATTGTAGGCAAACCAGCAACACCATTTTTTTTCAACAAGCGGAGACTATCATAGTTTAAATGTCCAAATCTAGCATGCCATAATAAACTTGATGGAAGTGTACCTTCTTCATGATGAGAAATATATGAAAAATGTTGTGCATAAGTAGAAGTTCATTGCAGTTTAAGAAGTCTTTCTTCTTCTATACCCCTCATGACAAGTGAGTGGTCAGATGCCTTTCTTACCTCAAGCTTGCCATCAAACATATGAATGGAGTGACCTTGCTGGCGGATGTGGACCAGGGACAACAAGTTTCTCTTGAGCTGTGGGAGATATAGAACATGGTCCAGAAGAAAGTCTGGAAGACCAGGCAGTTTAACCCTGATTGTGCCAAGCCCTGATGGCTTGATTTTTCACTGATCTGCAAAATATACTGCTCCATCAACATTGTCAGTGAAATCTTCAAAAAAATCTTTCCTATGAGTCATATGACAGGTTGCTCCTGAATCAAGCAACCAGTGATTTTTCGAAGAAGCAAGTGAAGCATTAAACAAATCTTCATTTACTCCAATGTTACATTGTGCCTCAATATAGTGAGCGGATTTAGGTGCTTTACCTTTGTCTGTGTCATCAGTTTTATCTTTCTGCTGATTTCTACTCTGCTCAATTTTGTCCCATGGTAGCTTGCATGTAGAAGCATCATGTGATCCATTTCGTTTGCAGCGAATGCAATGCAGATCTACTTTTTCTGCTTGAGAATGTCTGCCCCCCCTGCCTCTGAAATATCTTCCTCTTTCTCTTGAATGCATACTGTAACAAAAATTATTTCTGCTGATAGAAAAATAATTTTGCTGATAAAAAGAACTTCTGCTGATAAAAAATCTTTACGTTACAGCCTTCAAATCCCTCTAATATTTGCTAGAAATGATAACTTTTCAATGCAGCATTATCATTCAAAAGAAAACTGTGTGCAATATCAAACACTTTGATTGATGTATATAAACACTTTGAAGAGCAACGCAATACTCAGAATGATGAATAAACTCTTTGAAAACTGCTTACATAAGCCCTTTGAAAACTGCTTACAACGCAATACTCAAAACTGCCATCATAAATATATATTGAAAAATCAACAGCACAACTTCATACCAGAACCGCCATTAAAATCATCTCTCGGCATTCTCAAACTTAAGGGACTCAGATTATAGAGCGACTTCAATCCATCAGGAGGACCATGCCTTGAGAAAAAGTAAAGTTCTCAAAAGGCCACAAATATGCATTCTGCACTAAGACCGCCAATTTAAGAAAGCGGATTGCAGATCCAATTAAAACCGAAAATTGCTTGACCGGTTTTCGAGATTCATCATTTGTTAGCAAACTTTGAATGAATCGAACACTGTTTTCTGCGAATTAGGTATAAATCTGTTAAACACACATGGACAGCACAAAAGATATGAAGGATAAATCATGCAATGCTATTTTTATTAACAATTGATTTACATTTATAGTACAATATCTGACTCTTGGGTTTCAGATCCCAAGGTCTCTTGGACTCCTTTTGTCCATTCGATTTCCACACTAACCCACTTAGGATTAGGTGTCCAACATTCTCGCCCTTAATCCGAAGGGTTATGTATGAGTCCAAGAAGAGAGCTGTAATACAAAATGTGCAAAAAATGCATGGCAGCACTAGGCTGAATGTGCTCTATGAAATGTTGGTATAAAGGGCGGTGGTTTAAGGATGACCACCAACACTGGAACGCTTAGTGCAGTTCCCGGAACTCTTCCAAAACTGGCAAGAAGCTGGAGTCTTCTGCTAGAGGAAGTGTTCTTAATCTGTGATGGTTTAAGGATGACCAACAACTTTGGAATGCTTAATGCAATTCCTGGAACTCTTCCAAAACTGGCAAGAAGCTGGTGTCTTCTGCTAGAGGAAGTGTCCTTAATCTGTGATGGTTTAAGGATGACCAACAACTCTGCGATTCCTGGAACTCTTCCAAAACTGGAAAGAAGCTGGAGTCTTCTGCTAGAGGAAGTGTCTAAGATTGCCAACTTAAGGCATGTTCAAGGGCATCTTTGTCTCTGGCTACAACTCTGAAACTGGTGTGGCAGGTTGTGGCTCAGGGTCGCTTGATGTGACTTTGAAGCTTGTAGATGACCATCATTTCCCCCCCGGTCAGATACAAGGTGAGAAGATGGAGAAAACTCAACTGCAAGACTGTTCAATACTCTAGAACAAGTTCTAACATGCGTTTGAAATATCTTCTTGGCTGTTGATGCCCATTGCCAAGAAGCGATCCATCCAAGATGAATCTTTGTTCTTGCAGGACGTTTGTTTTTGAAGCATCTGTGTGAAGAATGGCTAGTTTTATGACAGTGCTTACATGGATGAAGATCAAAACAGTGATCTTTCAAATGGCCAACTCGGTCACAGTGTTGGCATTTCACGATCTGTTGTTGTTGTTGTTGCTGTGGAAGAGGGGCAGAATCTGGAACAGCTGGAGGTGAACTGTCATGAGGAGCAGGTGAACTGTCATGAATAAATCCAGCACTTTGAAACTGAATGGGCTTGGCATAGTCTGGAATATGAAAGGACAAGTCCTTGTCATATCCAAGACCAGTTTTGTGCTTGTTGTGGACAAGCTGTTCCCAAGGTCTGAAGATGGGCTTGGGAAGTGCAGACTGAGTTTCTGCATCTGCATATACAACTGCTGCTTTATTTGAATGAACTGTACCATTATTGACTTGCTGTTCATGGGAGTCTGTTTCATTGTTCTGAACAGAAACAGGTTCAGAATGATGACTCCACTGCTGTAATTCTTCCTGCTGCAGTTGTGATTCAAGCTGCAAAAACTCTATCTTTTCTTGTGCATATTGCAGACATGTTTGAATGTCTGAAAGAGAGGCTTTGTTAATTTTGACTGTGCTGTTAGCAGTGGACATGATTAGAGTTCTCAATAATTCTAATATTCTTTCAAGCTTAGCCATTTTTCTACACCTTAAAAATCTCCAAATCCCACAGAAAAATGTAAGCTGCTAAATATCTTCAAGTTGCACAAGAGAGCCCTATAGCTTAAAGGGAAAAATCAACCGAGATATCTTGAAACTGTCAAAATTGTACAAATATCACCAGGCTTTCAGAGATTCTGTTCTTTAAATTCAGCAAATGTTAGGAAGAACAGTGGCTGTAGATAAGTGTAACCACAGAAAATACAAGTTTGTAGCCTTGGGGCTAGATCATTCTTTATGGAAGTCGCTATAGAAAATACAAAGTTGGCCTATGCAGGTCACGAACCAACTTTAGAAAGATTGCTTTAGGCCTGGAAGTTACAAGGCTATTGGAGGAGTACACCTGGTATAGGCTCCTTCTATTAAGAAATTGAACAAGTTGATTGCATACGCCACTGAAATAAACTCAATCTTCTGTATAGGCAGTCTGCTACAGAATTATGGCAGAATACTCAAATCAATCAGCTTGCAATACTGTATACAAGAATACTCTCCAGCGAGGTACCTTACCAACGTACATATGAATAAGACTTAACTCTTTGACCACATACAAAATTCCAACTCTACTATATTCTTGTTGACAACACAAGCATCATACATTATTCCCACTCAGCACCTAATACATGACTCGGGTTTGTACATGATATAAGGCTCACAATCATTGTACTATTGTAAACAAATTTCTTCAAATCATTTGAGAACAGGATTGATAAGAATTTCGAAGACAGAATTAGAAGGAAGAATATGACTGAATTATTTCAGATGTCAGCGCCAGTACAATCTGAAGCAGAGAACTATTCACGTGGTTGTAATGGATGCAACGGGCTTCTTCCAATTGAACCAACCACACAATGAATTCACCCACACTTTTTAACCTAGATCTAGATTTGGCTTCTCAGATTTCACCGGGTCTTTCTGTGCATCACACAACAGGTTCTGGGTTCACATTGTATATGCAGGCACTATAAATTTGGAGATCGAAAATCGAAAGCGGGTTCCTGTAATTCCAGCACGAAAATTCAAAGCGTGATATTGCAGGTCCTATATCCGTGTGTTCCGTTCTCTCGATCGGTACAGTGTGAAAATGAGCGGGCCAGATGCCTTATTCTCCCTCCGGAACAATTTCTACCTAGGATACAGATAAAGGATGTGAATGCTAGGAACTGGAATTGCCACCTGTTGTCTTCAACGATTCAAGATGAGCAGTGCATTCCTCATGCAATAATGCGTACCGCTTCAAACTAGCCTGCGTCTCGAGAATGTCAACTTCTCGCCATTTTCCCTCCAGGATTTGAGCTATCAGTCGTCAATGTTGCTGTTGTCTCAATATCCAACTTCGCACGTTACCTATAGCTGGAGCATCGAGGGTTCACTGGACAATCTCAGCAGAAAGTTTCCTGGCGATGAAATTTTGATCAATCTGACGTTTATGCAATAATGCCACTACAACTGCATTATATGCCTAAGAATATACGAACCAGACGGCCAAAATCGTACCGAAGAGAACAAATAGGACGGCCTGCAAAGCTGAAAAGCATATCCTACGGCATTTAATCTCCAGACAACCTCATCTCCCAATCATTTGGAGTTTCATACAACGTGGCAACCTCAGAGATGGTTTGGCCAAAGAATGTGAACCGCATACTCAAAATCTTACCAGGGAGAAGATATCGGAGGGTCTGCGATGCCTAGGGTCTACGCTCTCAGATCCAAAGCTCATCCCTCGGAGTTGGCTACTTATTGTCATCCATTCATATATGATCTTCAGTTTGGTTTGCACACAGATAACCACATCTCAACCCAAATAGTCTCTCTAACTATTTGTTCTTCACTTATTTGCATTTGCGTCAATAGAGCTATCTAAATTATCCGCAACTTTTAAACTTTAATATACACGGACCTTTTCCGACCATCCCCTATCTCTTGAATTATAGAAAGTAACTTACGATTACCATATTTTACCAGAGAAATTTTTTTTCTGAAGGCCTTCTCATAACTGGATGCGATACGTTCAAGGCATAACTTTCCTCCGTTCATAGAAACAACCGTCACGATCTCATCCTTAAAAGCATTGATGTCCTCGGTCTGTTCCCATTACTGGGTTCACGATGGTGCAGGGAGATAGTCGAAACTCTGGACCAAAACGCCCGCGAACGGACGGTCCTCGAAATGAGGTGAGCAGCACAGGAGCAATGGACAGAAGACAGTGACAGAGGTTATAATTAATGAAATGGCCAAGCGAACAGTGGACGTTGTAAAGAAAGGGCGCTGACAATGGCAGAGAATATGAAACGGTTTTGACAGATCGCAGTGGCGCAGCGAAAAGGAATATGGATAGATGCGTTATGGATAGATGCCTTATGGAACGTTAGGTATTAGAATCAATTAGAGTGTCGTGTCAGGAGAGAAACGCAAGAGTCAGAAGGATAATTTGTTTGCTGCCACGCTCCGTGCTCTGAATTTTATTTGCTGCCACCATTCAACAATAGCCGTGATTTGTTTCCACCAGCGTTCAAAACTCAAATCAACAACAATTTCAATCGCTGAATCGACCCATTTAATTGCTTAAATTTCGCAGAGCAGGGTGTACACACCATTGAAAGTAATAGTCATGCCCTTTTTAACGCAACAACAAAATAGTTTGCACACACAGATTCGATGCTTCGAGAATCGATGAGACATATATTTTTCATTACAAAGAATAATGACAGAATATGGCAGAGGGAGCAGCATTTATTTGAAAAACGGCAGCATTCAATACCATTACATTTGAAAAACTGCATTCATTTGTACAAATACTCAAAGCAGCAAACGTATTTCAGGGAGCATCAAAAACATTTATGTTACCGGTGGTATGTCGATTCAACAGAGGCATTCTTCTGCCTTCCGCTCTGGACCAAGTAATCATTCACCAAATTAATCCTTCAGAGGACAGAGGCATTGAGGACAGTGCTCAAGTCAGAATGACAAAGGCCAGTGCTCAGACCAGTTGCACAAAACTACACAGGCCACACATCATGGCTCTGATACCATGTTAAACACACATGGATAGCACAAAAGATATGAAGGATAAATCATGCAATGCTATTTTTATTAACAATTGATTTACATTTATAGTACAATATTTGACTCTTGGGTTTCAGATCCCAAGGTCTCTTGGACTCCTTTTGTCCATTCGACTTCCACACTAACCCACTTAGGATTAGGTGTCCAACAAAATCTGTTCGCTTCGACATGCCTCGTTAGTCGCAAAGCATGTCAGGCCAGGGACACGGTTTATTAGCAAAAAAAGAAGCACGGTTTATCTCTCAAGCGACTAAAACTATACCATATCCTCCTCAAACTATTCAAACAGCTTCCAAAACAGCGTCCAAATGACTTATTCAAGCAGCGGATTCAAAAAAAACTTATTGAAACAGCGCATTGAAGCGGCTGGTCAATATGTATGCTGGTCAATCAAGGCATATACATACGATTTCATTGAGCAAACGACAATACCAAATCAGCGATGACACTGTAATTTATTTGAAGCAGTTTTGGTCTTAGAAAGGTCCGGCCAAGTATCAAGCCCCTTCCCTTGCTTTAGTGCCCGCCTGGAAACACACGCCGATCGAATGCTTCAAAGGAGAGAGGGTAGATTACTGCAATATAGTAACGAATGCAAAGAAAAAATGGAGACTCTGCTCATGTAATGCAGGCCATTACAAAACCTACGATGAATCTAAAGATGCTCGGATTCGCAAAAAGATTAGGCGAGGAGTGGGAGTGAAGACCATCAAAACATATGTGGAACGTATGAAATCTGAGGGTGTGTCAGGCAAACGCTCAGGCAGCGCTGGTGCGCCAGAGAGCAGAGAGCGTTATGTCAGGCAAACGCTCGGGCAGATGCAGCGCTGGTGCGCTAGAGAGCAGAGGAGTTATGTCAGGCAAACGCTCAGGCAGATGCAGCGCTCAGGACAACAGGAGTTACAACTATTTCTGGGACCTGTGCTCTGATACCACTTGTTGGGATCACGATTGCCATTACACCAAAACCCGTAGGTGTTAGTAAACGGACGCATCCCCAGAGTTAATGGATCCTCGAGAGGCGGTTAGTCCATGTCACGAAACACACGGGGAGTGCTGGATTATCCAATGCCCAACAATCTCCCCCCCAGCGCGAGCCGGGTGTGATTTGAACTCGAGACCTTTGGCTCTGATACCATGTCAGGTCAGGGTAACTCCAGAATGAATGAGCGGAAGAAAAATCTGATTACTTTATTCATTAGCTAACTATTAGTTATATACATAAATATGACGGATCAGTTCATCTTCTTGATCACTGTCCAGTTCACCCATCCGTTGAGAATTAGGTGTCAACATATACCGTATTGTAATTCAATTCAAACACGGGGAAAGAGAAATCAACGTTGTTTGAGTGTTCAAATCTCAAAGGCGAACTATTCTCCTCTCCAAGCATATTTTTCAGCTGCTCTGTAAGATAATGTTCCTGGTACAGTGGTATGCACTTGAGTCAAACCCATGTCAAAATGTTCTTTAAGGGGTTTTGGGATTCACCAGTAGGTGATGACTGCTGTAAACAATCTGTGAAACTATTCTTTGGATCTGATATTGACTATGTACACAGAATTCGACCCGAGCAAAGATGATGTGTTCAATTTCTCTGGTTACAAATTAATTTTAAAGAGTCGTGCATCAAAAGGCTGCTAATCTATAGATTAAATGTTTTTTGGGAATATTTTTTATGGTTAATTTTAATAAAAAAATTAGTACAGATTTTTTTTAAGATTTAAGTAGTTTAATTTGTGAGATTAAATGTTTTTTTGGGAATTTTTTTATGGTTAATTTTAATAAAAAATTAGTACAGATTTTTTTAAAGATTTAAGTAGTTTAATTTGTGAAATTCAAGTGTTTTAAAAGAATTTTTGCATCTACATTAAGATTGTAGTGTCGAATTTAAATGAAAAAGCCATAAATCATCGTTGTAACCTATCTAGTGTCCTTTGGATTTGCCTTCACTCGCTGATATTGAATTTGCAATACACAATTTGACTCGGTGAAGATGGTGAGACTAATTTCTCTTGGCTTAAATGGTTTGAAAAGGAGCCCAGCATTAAAACCTATTCTTTGAATCTACCACCACAAGCTGATATTAAATTTGCAACACAGAATTTGACCCAAGATGAGGATACTATTTCTTTGCTAAAATTTACGAGCTATGCATTAAAATTTAGGCTATTTGCAATTCATTTTAAGATTTCATAATCATATAATATCTGTCAAGTCACTAGCACAATTGGTTGGGGACAGGCCTTGTTAGTAAGGTGACTCAGGATCAAACCTCCAGTCAATGAAGGTGGTTGTACCCATGCTAGGGGGAGAAGACATACTAAACCCAGTGAGCTTAAGGCTGGTGTGGCTTGGGTGTGATCCTTGGGTGATTTTGATGGTTTAGATGTCCATGGGTCGTGGTCTCAAGCTACATGTCAATACTAGAGGAACATAGACAACTTGACAGACAAACACAAGACAATGAAAACATCCATCTTGAGATTTTTTTCCTCTTTTTAATATATCTCTAACTTAATGTAATGTAGATGATTTACCTTATTTTACTTGTTATATGTTTTGGAGTATTTTTTGGTTTAAGTTTATTTTAAATTGAGCATGAACTTTTAGGAATCACAAATTTGAATTGTACACTCTACACTATTTAAATGCCCATTTTTTTTAAGTGCTAAATCTATATATACATTAAATAACGCAATTTAAATACCAAAAATTTAAAATTTAACCATAAATTATTTCACCACATTTAAATAAAAATATCAAAATTGATAATAATTAAACAACATCGATGCCCTCGAGAGATGCATGCTTTGCTTTTTCCTCGGCTTATACTATATCGCTTGTGTTTCCTCAATACTGCTGAGAGCAGTTTATATCATGCTGGCACATCTAACTTAACTACTATAAAATTAAGTCGAGTCAAGGTGAACTAATTTTGTGTAACAATAATATTTAGTATTTTTTAATATGACATTTGTTTTAGGTATATCTAACTTATCTCAGACAATGAAGTTAACTAAGGGTGGCAAAATCATTAACTGAGATCGGCATAATTTTTTTAACAATAATATATATATATATATATATTTTTTTTGAAGTTACTATAATTAGAAATAGTCCATTTCTTAAATACTATAATCAAAATAGATTAAATTTATATTTTTGAAGTTATTGTAGTGAAAAATTGTCAATTCCTTAAATATTATAATTAAAATAGATTATTTTTTTTATTATTCAAAGTATGAGTTCAGTGGCTTTTGATACCATAATTAAAATAAAATAATTTTTTATTTAAAGTAGAGATAAGTAGCCTTTCCACCAGAATGGGTAACTCTTAATAATCATTTTATTAGTTTGTAATTAAATTTAACATAAACTTGTTGGAATCATAAATTTGAAACTGTCTAAATGCTCCAAAATTATTTCAAAGTGTTAAATTTATATAAAAAAATAAAAAACACATTTTAAATACCAAAAAAATAAAATTTAACCATAAAACTATTTCACCACATTCAAACTAGAAAGATAAAATTGAAGTTATTATAGTTAGAAATAGTCAATTCCTTAAATACCATAATCAAAATAGATTAAAATTTTATTCAAAGTAGAGTTTAGTAGCTTTTGATACCATAATCAAAATAAATTAAAATTTTATTCAAAGTAGAGATAAATAGGTTACCATAATCAAAATAGATTAAATTTTTTATTCAAAATAGAAATAAGTAGCCTTTGCACCAAAATAGGTAACTTTCAATAATCATTTTATTAATATGTAATTAAATTTAACATAAACTTGTTGGAATCATAAATTTGAAGCTATCTAAATGCTCCAAAAATATTTCAGTGCTAAATCTATAAAAAACATAAAATAAAATACATTCTACATACCAAAAAATTAAAATTTAACCCATAAATTATTTCATGACATTCAAACTAAAAATATAAAATGTATAATAAATAAACTGCACCGATGGCCTCCATGAGAGGATGTATGTTTTGCTTTTTCATCCACTTTTGCCCATTACTATACAATATGTTTTTCCTTGGTAGTGTTGAGAGCAGTTTATACCATGCTCGCACATCTAACTTACTTGCTATCAAATGGAAGTTAAGTGAAGGTGACTTAATTTTGTCTAACAATAATATACAATATTCTTTAAAATAATTTTGATTTTTGGAGGCACATTGAACTTATCTCTGACAAAATGAATTTAAGTGAGGGTGACGAAATGAAATTAACTGAGGTTGGTGTTTTTTTTTTTTTGACAAATTTGGTTGCTATTATAAATCTGAAAAAAAAGAGAGACTGAGCTCCTGAAATACATGTTGAGGTGCCAAGAAGAGCTAGGGAAGAAGGAGTTATAGCTTATTCAAAAATCCTCCTTAATCCTGCCTTTTGGGCTTCTAAAAACCAAAGACCAAAGGTAAATCCTAACAAACTGCAGTAATAAATAACAGCATTTACAAAGCATATCAATCTATATCACTGTGGCTGATGTGTCGAGCAGTGGACTCTTCAGGTTTGTCGTCGGTGTCGACTTGCTTCAAGTTTGATGAACTTGTTGAACTACATTTTTCTTTTCTGCTGTTCTTTTTTTGCTGTTTCGTTTTTTCTGTTGTTCCTTTTCTGCTGTTCTGTTCTTTTTGCCGTTCCTTTTTTGTTGTTCCTTTTCTGTCGTTCCTTTGGGAAAAGGGAACAGTAGAAACCATAGGTGCTGTTCCTTTAGATCGACAGAAGAAAAAACCAACGGGAGGAAAGCTCTGGAAGACCTGAGGACAGAATGAGAAGGGGATGAGAGGAGTGCGAATAAATAAGATGGGAGGCGCATAGGATTAAGCAGGGAGGAGGAGTCACAGGAGGGAGACAACGAGTGCGGAACAGGGGTCATGAAATGAGATAAGCTGGCGGGTTTCATGTTTGCAAAAGAGGGGAATGTATTTTTTGAGAGAAGGCGGATCATCGAGTAGATAGAGTCTTAGACATGGATCATGAGGATCTTGAACCAGTTTCAAGTATCACGGATTTCTGATTTGAGGATTTGGAAAGAACAGAGGAGGTTCGGTGTCATGGCAGATATTGATGAGATTCCTCATTATTGCAACATAGGCTGCCTAGTGCTCTATTGCATGCCATGTTGGCAAGAAGGTCGGCATCCTTGTTGAATGTACGAAGGATGTGACGGAAGGTTAGAGTGATGAAGGACTGGCTCAAATATTTGCACCAGCTGATGGACTAATGAAGAAAGACATTGGGCGAATCTTTGTTTTGGGCCATGAGGCCAATAACAATTGCTGAATCTCCAAAGATGTGAGTTGTGTCTATACCGAGCTTGCTGAGCTGAATGAGGCCTTGATACAGGGCTAAAGCCTCAGCCCTGTTGTTGGAAAGGTGCCCGAGCCCCCATTCATATGAGACCATACAATCTCCATTGGCATTGCAAATCACTCTACCTGCTCCGGCAATCCCAGGATTCGATTTCGAGGCACCGTCAAAAAAATGATAATAAGTGTTGCAATTTTTAAGCCAAGTAGCAAATTCTTCCTCCTTAAGACGGATTTTCCAACTGTGATACATTTTACTTTGCCTGCTGCTGGTGGTGGCCTCAACCTGATTACTATTATTTTTGTTCAGTATATAGCCAATGAAAATTCGCTCTTCCACATTAAGATCGGTGATGTCTTTGCTTTTACAGTTTTTGACTGAAATAGTTTCCAAAGCAAGACTCCTTGCTTTGTTGCATAGATTCCTAGTGATTGTGTCCTTGTCCTTAAAAACTTTACAGTTTCTGGCGAGCCAGATAGACCATAAAATAGTGAGGGGTAGGGCGTCCCAGACCCTTTTTACTGTGTTGTGTTTTCTTTGTTTCCAAGGGTAATTTTTCCTCCAATGTTGAATAACCTCTCCTACGGAGTCTTGATCACTCCAAGGGATGTGATTGTTATGGGATATATTTTTCCAGCAAAAGGGTAGGCAATAAAAAGATGTTGTATAGATTCTTCGTTAGATTGACAGTTAGGACAACGTGAAGGACCAATAATACCTTGCTTCCGAAGGTTATCAGCAGTGAATATTTTCCCTTTCAGAAGGGTCCACAGAAAGAATTTAATTTTGGGTAGAGCTTCAGATTTCCAAACCATTTTCCAACGGTTCCAAGTGGACATGGGGTAATGGCTGTTGCAAATGTACTGGTGAGCAAATTGAACAATATACTTTGAGCCTGACAGGTCCCAGTGAAAGTCATCAGGCTCATTCTTTTTAATTGGAGCTATATCGTGTAAATGGTATTGAAGAGCTTGAAGACTGGCCATGAGATGAACAGGAATGGCTGGGAATGTCCATCCTGACCATAAATTGGAGTGGTTGTCCCACAGAGAGATCTGGTCTAGGTGGTGAATTCCTATACTATTAAAATAGGTGAGAATGGGAATGACTCCAGCATGGCTGTTTAATGGCTGCCTGCCCATTATTTTGTCTGATCCAATATTGATATTAGCACCTCCTTTGGGAACTTTGGAGATATTCTGGATCATGAGAGGAATTGATTTTTTACATAGATGCCAAATTTTGGAAGAGTCTCTGATAGGGATATCCTGATCAAGGAGCCGCTGCTTTGGGAAATTTAGGTATTTGACCTCCAACGCTTGTTTCCACCAAGCCGAGAGACCAGTGATAAGCCTCCAGACAATCTTGCCTCCAAAGGAAAGGTTAAGAAATTTGGGGGATTTAATCCCAAGACCACCTCTGTCTTGAGATTGGATGACCTGCTTCCAGCTAACTAAATTGAATTTTTTTTTGTCATTTTTCCCTCCTTGCCAGAGGAATTGGCGGAGGATGACTTCCATTTTGTAGTAGAAAGAGGCTGGAGCTTGAAGAAGAGAAAATTGATATATAAGTAGGGAGGAGATCCCTGATTTGAGAAGGATGAGGCGGCTAGCTGGGTTGAGCCAGATGGAACCCCAACGCTGCACCTTTCTCTTCATCTTGTCAATAATTGTGTCCCAAACTTCAGTGTTCAAGGGACCTATACTTATTTCCAGGCCCAGGTAAGTGAAATGTGACCATTCATAATTGCAGGAGACCCCAAGGATAATGGCTATACTGTGCAGAACTTGTGCTGAAGTGTTCCATCCATAAATACAACTTTTCCGCTGATTGACTTGACCACCCGAATACCTCATGTATTTGTCCAACAGAAACTTAAATTTCCGGGCTATTATCATGGATGCTCCTCCAAGTAAAAGGGTGTCATCGGCGAATTGAGAGTGGTTAATGTTCTTTACACCATTCCCAAATTTTATTCTAGTGATGAGACTAACTCTTCGCTTGAAGTCTAGCGCTTTGCTGAAGGATTCAGCCATTAGAATGAAGAGGTAAGGTGAAAGAGGGCAACCTTGCCTAAGACCCCGCGAAGATTGAAAAGCAGTTCCAGGTCGTCCATTAACAAGAGGAGAGATCTAGGGCCCGGAGATGCAAGCTTTGATGAGATTTAAAAAGGCTGCATCAAGTCACATCTTTTTTAAAACAACGAAAAGATAGGTGTGCCTTACTTTATCAAAGGCATTGGCTAAATCAAGTTTAAGGACAAATCCTTTCTCATTCCTAATTTGGCTTGAATGAATAGCTTCTTAGATGAGGAGGATAGAGTCTGTAATTTGTCTATTGGCCAAAAAACCCCCTTGGTTTTCAGAAATGAGAGAAGGGAGAAAGGATTTGATGCAAGAAGAAAGAATTTTTGTTAGAATCTTGTAGGACGAGTTGCAAAGGGAGATGGGACGGAATCGACTAAAATAAGAAGGATGGTTTTCTTTGGGAATGAGGGCTAAATGTGTGGCATTGGTGTAACCACCGATTTTGGATTTTCCCTGGACCCATTTGAGCATTTTAATCAGATCTCTTTTTATAATTCCCCAGAAAGCTCGATAAAAGCAAATGGGGAAGCCATCAGGTCTTGGTGCTTTATCCGGCTGAAGAGCCCATATGGTTTTTCTAACTTCCTCCTCATCAATTTCCTTATTCAAGGTATCATTCATTTCCTTGCTGATGCTTTTGGGAAGGAATTGTAGCAGGTCATCGTAATCCTCTTCATCTGTTGTTTCAGTTAGAAGGTCCCGATAGTGGTTGGTAGCAGCTTGTCTGATGGCTTCTTGGGCGGTTTGAAGGTTACCTTCAGCGTCCAAGATTGAGCTGACGGTATTGCTTACTCTCCACACAGTAGTCTGTTTATGAAAGAAAGCTGTATTCTGATCCCCTCCTTGCAGCCAGAGTTGCCTCGATTTGATCCTCCATTTAGATTCCTCCTCTATGTTTACACGACAAAGTTGAGAATATAGTTTGCTTTCTAGCACTTTGCTCTCTTGGGTGAGGCCCTGCTCTTCTATTTCCTTTTGGACGTTGTTTAGAGTATTTTTGATCTCCTTTTTTATCCTTTCAGGCTCCTTATAATTGATTTTCGCCCATTCTTTTATCGCCTGTTTGGTGTTTCTAAGCTTGGTTTCCCAAATGAATCCGGGAGATCCTTCTACATGCCACCTCTGCAATTTCTCCACAATATCATTAACTGCTATAATACCATTCCAAAGCGGGCTGTACTTAAACGGGATGGGTCCGAGAGGGCAATGCTTTTCTAGATTAAGAGAAATTGGATAATGGTCAGAAGCTGAACAGGGAATAATATTAGCGTACCCAGTAGTGAAGGAAGAGAGAAGCATGACGTTAATGAGAATTCTGTCTAGTCTCTCCATTATGTTGCCTGTACCTAGCCTGCGGTTGCTCCAAGTGTATCTCCTATTTTTTGGAATGATATTGACTAGATCATGGTCATGCATAATGTCTTCTAGCTGAGTTCTGAAAGGATCCGGGGAGAAAATACCTCCTCTTTTCTCATTAGCATGGAGAACAAGATTTAGATCTCCTCCTAGTATGATATTGGTATTCTCCTCTGTGTTCATGCTGACTTTGATTTCCTCCCAATAACACTCCTTATCCCTGAAGTGGTTAGGCGCATAAATGTTGTATATAACTAAAATCCGCTGATCTTCATTGTTTTCTAACAGTGTTTGGATCCAACGCTGGTTAATAATTTTTGACTTATAATTCCAAATGTTTTGATTCCATATTGTAGCGATTCCTCCGGAAGCTCCCCTGGATTCATTGATGCTTCCATTGTACTGCTTGTTCTGTTCAATGATTTTAGTCATATCCTGCAGGCTTTGCTTTGTTTCTTGTAACAAAAAGATCCCTGGTTTTTCACAATAAATAAGATCTTTCAGGGCTGCAACTTTGGAGGGGTGCCCTATACCCTTGCAATTCCAAGATAGGATTTTCATCATTGGGAGAGTGGTGTGCAGAGAGGTGCTCACCCCCCTTGATCCTTGTAAGTTTTCTCCTTATCATGCTGTCCTAAGATGTAAGATTCAATAGGGTTTTGAGTGCCCATTGCTATGTTCTTTTGGGCATTCTCATCTTGGTGTTGTTTTGCAGATTTTTTGCCTGGGCCAGGTTTCTTAAGAGAGTCGCTAGAGGCTCCATGGACTTTGGATGAGCACCTTGTGAGTCTGGAGGGGGGTGTGGGTTTCAAGGGAAGATTGGGAAGGGATAACCAGAGGAGGGGAAGGATCATAGGCATTTGATTGAATCGTGGGAAGATGCGAGGGTTCCAAGGGTGGAGCATCGGATAAAATCGAGAAGGGATTGGAGGTAGAAGGGGGCAGGGAAGGGAGGATGAAGGAAGGGAGGATGAGGAAGGGCGAGAAATATTAGAGGTAGGGGGTTCAGATTTTGGTGGTGCTTTAGCTAAGGGAGCCGACTTCTTTTATTTTTACTGTTTCCCACTGTTCTTCTTGTGGGTCATTTTCAACATTAGCAAGAGAGGGACAACGATTGGCAAAGTGGCCGTATTCGTGACATACCTTACATTTGAACGGTATTTGCTCGTAATCAAGCTGCTGAATATGGCTCCAATTGTTCACTTTGAGTTTGATGGCTTCCGGTAGGCCTTTGCCGAGATCCACTTCCATACAAATGCGCGCGCATGCTTGCATATTATCCTTTGGCTCGCTGTGATCTATGTACTTGCCTACAACGTTTCCAATTGCACGAACCGAGTCATCTCCCCAGCAATGAAGAGGGAGATGAGGGAGTTTGACCCAGACAGAGACATCATTGGGGAAATCTAGTTCTGGATCAAAATCCGGGGTCCATTTTTTTAAGTATAGTCCTCTGGAGTCCATGAAGTAAGGCCCATTCCTGAAGATTAAATCCTTGTCTTCTTTAGATTCAAAGTGGAAGGTAAAGAACCCCTTTCCACAGAATCTGATGGAGATTTTACCTTGTATTTTGTCGGACCAATTTCTTTCAACCCAACGTTGCATAGTTCTAGGAGATGGCCAGAGGCCCGTGAACTGGCCGATGAGACCTTTTTCTGCAAGAGAGAGGGCTGCCATGCGAGGAATGGCTGGAGGTAGATTAACTTCTTGGAGAATGTCCAGCTTTTTGACAAACTTCGATATTGCTGGGCGAGGCTGTTGTGGTGGGAGAGATTTGACGAGAGCAGAGAATGCATGCTGGGGATCGCCCCCCTCCGGTGAGCAGTCCGGAGGGGCCATGGGAGCCGAGGAAGATCAAGAGAGCGCGCAGCAGGGTTAGAGGTTGGTGTATTTTTTTTGACAGTAGTATTAATATATATTTTTGAAGTATTATAGTTAAGAAGTTGTCAATTCCTTAAATATCATAATCAAAATAGATTTTTTTTTTTTAAATTTAAAAGTAGAGATTAATGGCCTTTGAACTAGAATGGGTAATTTTTAATAATAATTTTATTAATGTGTAGTTAATATATATATAGACAAACATTTTGAAGGATTGTAGGCAAGATTCTCCTTGTTAAGTTGAAGGGGTGTTTGGAAGCCTAGGACGGTCATTTTGAAAATTTCAAACTTTTCTCTTACAAATGTTTTGGTGAAGATGTTTGCAATTTCTGCATTTGATGAATAATGTTTCAAATGTAGTCTTGTTTTCTACATGGTATTGAATCAAATGAATGTGTTTTGTTTGATCATGAAAATTGGGATTTTTGGCCAACTTGATTGTAGAAGTCTTGTCCTCTAGAAGATGAATATAACTTGTTTTTTGTGTAAATTTTCAAGAATCTTCTTGAGCCACATGGTTTACTTTGTTAGTTTTGTAGTTGCCACATTTTTTGTCTTCGTCATGGAATTTGTTGGAATTAATTGTTTGCACAACCTCCATGAGACAATTGTTGATCCAAGCCTCATGAGATATCTTGAAGTCAACAATCCATTTTATTTGTCTTTGTCAAAGTCTGAATTAGAATATCCAATCAAGTTGAAGTCACCATATGAAAGGTTAGTAGATAAATTCAATTTACAATCATATGAAACATCCATACCATTTGTCTCAACATAATTAGAACTATCTACATTACCTTCATTGTGTGGCAAAACCTTTGGTTTTGATATTTTTGACCTCATTATGAATGATTTTTGTCTTTTCAACCTCATCCAGATGGACACTTTTGAGTGTTTTGATGACTGATTTAATAGTTTTTTTTTTTTTTTTTTTTGAGTTGGTAGAGGTTGTTCCATTGATTAAGATGGAGATACATAAAGATTTAGCCTTCCAATCATCTCAATCACATCATCTAAAGGATCTTCTCGATCCAGTTAAGTGGTCATAATTTCACTAGGGGGAGATGGTGCATCAAAATGAGATTCCAAAGATTGATTCAAGATAAGGATCCCTCCTTAAAGATATAGAATACCATTGTCAATCTAATGATATGTCTTTATATGAGTAAATATATTCAAATGATTCAACTATCGCTCAATAGTGTTGTCAGTGTTGGAAGATTTAGGGAAAAAATACATGTTTTGAAAGATTAAACTTCTCGTTTATCTCATCATAAAGATGATAAGTCTTGGTGGTATTTGAATGTTCCAAGAAGATGCACGCTTGACTCCTTGCAAACTTGCTTCTTTGTTCCTTAGGAATCAAGGCATAGTAGGTGGAACCAAAGATATTATGAGATGCCTTATTGAAGGAATATGACCATACGACATTTTATAAGGAATCCTTATCTCTGAGAGTATGAGATGGACATTTATTTTTCATATACATTGCATCAACCCAAAACATCAACTTTACATTTTTGGAAAATATTATGGAACAAATTGTACCCAAGATAGTTTTGTTCATTCTTTTAGGTACACGATTTTGTTGAGGATTGTATGGAATTGTAGTTTGATGTTGAATCCCATGTTAGTGAAAATAGTTTTCAAATTCATTAGAAGTATATTCTCTTCCATTAGTAATATGAAGGGAATTGAAAGGTGATTGTGTTCCATTTTGAATGTATACATGATTTTTTTTGGAAGTTTCAAAAGTTTGAGATTCACTTTTCAACAAGTACTACCATCACATTATAGTGTAATCATTAATAAATTTCATCATATATTTATTTCCATTAGCAGAATTAACATGTATAGGGCCATATAATACAAATCAAAATGTATTAGTCATGCTTTAGAAATATAATCAAGAAAAGGTTGTTTGCAATGCTTTCCAAGAGACAAGCACCACATTACTTCAATTTCATAGGAATAGTAGGCAAACCAAAAACATTACTCTTTTTTAGTGAAGGAAGGCTATCATATTAATATGTTCAACTAACATGTTGTAGAAGATTAGATGGTAATTTACATTTATTATGCATAGAGATGTAAATTTGTTATGAATAGAGATGGCTTATTCATCTTGTTTCCTTTTCACTTACAAATGTAGTAATTGGGGCATAGGTTTGTTGTTATTGTCCTTCGAAATAACTAGCTTCGTATTTAATGTAGGCTTGGTAGATGCAATGTTCTCCTCTACATAGATGCCATTCCACAAGTCATTAAAAATGAGGGTGTGTGTTATACAAAATCTACGACTGCAGACAAAAGTGTCTTCCCTAGCTTTGGTGGACTGACCTAGAACAACAAAAGGAAAGGACTATAATGTATTCCTTAAAGTAATTGAATGATGGGATGAGGCCTACCTAGAATCTGTCGTAAGCTTCGCTCCTTTCTCGGCTTGTATGTTCCAATTCTAGCTCCGATCACTATAATTAGAACCTGTACAAACAAACAACACAAGCCAAAGATCTACGACATTTGTGTAGCATAATCCAATCACTTAATTCAATAGATCAACATGGTATTGAAATACATGAATAACATAACATCACATATAGGAAAATAATGTACTCCTTGTATTAGCCCCAAGGGGTAGCTCAATTGTTTGAGCCCTCGTTGCTAAGTACCTTGCCTATTGGGAGGTCACGAGGTCAAATCCCCTCGATGCCCTTGGGGTTAGGCCCAATATATTAGGACTCCTTTGGTGGATCTGTGTGGATTACTGCCCATGGACGTAGTGGCCACTTAGTGATCGCGAACCATGGTTTCCTTAAAAAAAATTACTCCTTGCATTAATAGAAATGGAGAGAGTTACAATCAAATATAGAGTTGATCTTGTAGAAGAGCTCCTCCAAGTTGACTTGTCCTTCATTGTCACAAAGTGTACTTCTATGTCACCCTAATGCATGGAATAATGACTCTCACAACAAAAGCATGAGGGTAGAATCTATCTCTAAAAGCCAACCCCTAGCTTGTGGATGACAATGAATATATAGAAGAGGGTGGTAGGTTACGAATTCTTATCCATTTACCAATCTAGGCTTGAGATCCACACTTGATGGGAGGATGAGATGAAATGATAAGGGGTGAAATATCCAAGGTAGAATATGATAGGATTCAAGACTTTCATCTAAGGTAAATGGTTGTAACAACTCCTAGAAGCTTCTAGAAGAGGAAGCTTCATGATTCTTTTTATTTTTCCCAAATTTCTAGAATTAGCGCACCCCCAGCAAGGGGCAACCTGTTGGTGATCAACGCAGGTCTAGAGAAGGCCAACCTGCTGGTGAATGCAGTGTCTTAAGGCAACTTGGTGTGTTGGGCCTTAAGATAACTGAAATGAAGCGGTTAAAAGCATAAATTCAGGGATTTGGGAGAGTCATGCTTAGGGCTTTATGCAAAGGTAATGATAAGGGGTAAAATGATGTTGATTGATCTAATTAACAAGCGTATTGACCAGATGTGAACAAATGGCCTATAACAGATTTCCCCCTAAAGCGCGGAATGTCAGAAATAACAACTAATCACTGAAGTGCTTTACCTTGTGACAAGTCGAGATCAAGAAAAACTGGCGAGATCATCATCTGTTACAATATATTTACATCATGATGTCTTTGCTGAGGGAGGCATACCCATGCTCAACATATAATCCAACATCACATGTAAAATGATCAAAAGACATGTCCACTAATGACAAAGGGTGGACCAATAATTGGATGAATTTCTGTATGATCATAGCCATCATACATTGTGATTTTGTATTAATCCTGAAATCGCAACCGAGATGGTTGAAACTAGATTCAAGGTCATCTATCTCGTTCACACGATCGTCCAATGTACAAGTCTAACCATGTGAATTAATGATCTAGAGTCGAACATGTAAGCCATTAACAAATGCAAGAGAAACCATCGATGATGTTATTGGTCCTCAAGGCACTGCAATACAATATGTATGGTGTAAATGAATGAGCTGAAGTCGAACACCACATAGAATATGTCGGTTGAAGGCCAATGATGTAAACCTCTCGCTGAGAGTAAGGAAACTTGCCATTGATGTATGTAAGTACCAAGGTATCGAACGATTGTTCCTAAATAAAATTCCTAGATAATGAGTTGATGTTGATAAAAAGCGACCCATCGCAGGAGGGCCTTGATGTATCCCCCATCAACGGCACAAAACATGTATCATGGTTTTAGACAGAATTATGTAATACAAAATTGGACCAGGAACAACAAACATGGAATAAAGGCTTAAGAATATTGTAGGAGATATCAACTGAATGACTTCTCTTGAACACACTGACGACATTGAATGGAGTTGACAACATTGACCCAAAACTGAAAATGGAGGTTTTGAAAAGGTATGATGAACCAAAATACACGCAGATTTCCCAACCCAACAACCACCAAGATGAAGTGGGAGAGTGTCGTGTTCAAGAGTGACTCGCTACCATTAACAAGTGGAGTACCCTTTCTTCCCAATTTCCCCAACCATTGCTGGTCAATATCTCTTTATTTTTGACAAGTTTGAGGAGGATAACATATGTTTGATCTGTAAGTTCATCATTCAGATGAATCCCTCTGAGTATATTTAACAAAACCCTGCGAATGAGTGGTTCGGTTTGTTGTAGCATCCATTGTCCTTTTAATTTTATTTTCAATTTTATTACAAAAAATGAAAAAATCAAATATTATGTTGTAGCGGAAATAAAGGGAAAAGAAAAAAATTTGAAAGAAATAACTTATTTTATTTGATTGACAGCTTTTGAATGTGATAAACCTGCAAGATCTTATCCGTTCTCTTGCAAGGCAACATATCCGATGGCAATTGCGTGGGTAACTAGAACAAAGTTTATTTCGGAAATCGAATGCGATGGTGTATGAAATGCAGTTTAATCCGTTGAAGTCTGGATCAATCGCAGTCGTCCATCGAAAGGGATGAGATCCGACGGATATCACGTCGAAAAGTAATCGGGTTTTATTTTTAAAATCGGACCCAATAAATCATTAACTAGCAGTTTATTTCTTATCGGATCCGTATGGGAGTCAAAGGGTCGTTGAAAAAACAAACGCGATAAGGTTTTGTTCAACAGGTTTAAAGTTTCGTGAGTTCCGAGGGATCAGACCGTCCATTGAAGGGGTGATTGGACGAAGATCGCGCACAGCTCAGGTGGACGTGATAAGTTTATGAACCAGAGTTTTAATTCTTTTTGAGTTCTATGGTAGCCGAAGGTTTGCCATATGTTGGCATTGTAACACAGGTTTGGCTCGATGACATAAGTGTTGTCCTTGATGGAAACTCACTCAAATCGCAGATCACAAGTTCAGGCTCTCAAAATAGTATAAAATAAGATACCCACAGGTTCCTATTCACAAAGTCGCGGACATATGCAGATGCGCCGAACAAAAGCTGCGGACATGTACGCAGGTGCTCCGAACAAAAAGTGCGGACGTAAAGTACACGCACTTTCATGTAGAGAAAAGCGCGCACGTGGGAAATCTTATGGTTGGTCCATGGTATTTAGTCTGACATTTTTGATCCTATGGTTTTGGTCCGTGGTGTTTGCATCTAAAGTATTGAACCCAGGTTTTGGGTCCCTAGTATTGGATCTTTATGGTTTTGGAACATGGTTTGAGTAAGGCCTAGACTATAAAAAGGAAAGGAGATCATTTGGCTGGGGCAACTAATGTGTTGAATATCTTGAGATGAGCAAGATCTGAAATACTGGTGATTGGTTGGTGAGCTGGACCTGAATCAAGGAGAAACATGAGCATTACAAGACGGATCTACTGATGGGTCGAGATCTCTTTGGCGCATGATCAGATCTGTAAATATGATAATCTGGGGTATAATTGAAGTCTGATAAATTATCTATACTCGCAGGTTTGACACAGCGCAGGCGCAGATACCTGCAGGCTCGGCACAGCACATGCGCGAATATACGCAGGTTTGACACAACACAGGCACAGATACCCGTAGGTTTGACACAGCGCAGGCGCGGATAACCGCATGTTTGACACAGCGTAGGCGTGGATACCCGCAGGCTCGACACAGTGCAGGCGCGGATACCCGCAGGCTCGACACAGCGCAGGCGCGGATACCCGCAGGTTAAGGAAGTGAATACTGTGTATGTACGCAGGTTTCTAGTGGTGAAGTTGCGGACTTTTCTTGAAATATGTTTTAGCTGCTTTTGTCTATTACTGCAGTGTTCAGGGTTCTGAATTGGTGTCTGGTTACTGGTACTGTGTTCTGAGAAGTTATTGATTCAGTATTTGTACAAGGAAGTTGGTTGATTGCAGATCTATTTGATGTTTGATTGATATTCATGGATCCAGTCTGAAAATTTATGAAACATGGTCCCTGGAAGAAAAGAGAAGTCTTTTGTAGGTCAGCACCTACGTACTAGTACCTCAGCTAGTACAAGAGCAAAGGAGGTTGTAGCTCCCTTCCAGAAGAGTCTGGAGAACGAGAGAAGGTTGTAGCCTTCTGTAGGTTGAAGCCTGCGTACTGGTATAAGACTGCACCAGTACAGAATCATCGTAAAAAGAAGTTTCTAATTGAAAGAAGATAGAGACATATTGCAACAGGTGGTTTTCACCCACATTGGGTTTCCACCTTATATCTTGTGTTCTTTTGTGTGACTGTCTGCTCTACTTTTCTGTTCCTGCTTACTGTTATATGATTATGACACACAGATTAATGATCAACATCTGAAGAATAAATTAAATTATAATTCTGGGAGGTATATGCAAGTTTCATTAGTCAGATCTGCAAATCTTTGTATTGTTGAAAAGATACTGATTCACCCCCCCCTCTCAGTATTATTTCCAACAATTGGTATCAAAGCAGGTCCTTCAGGAAAAGCTTGATCGCTTGAAGGAAGATCTATCATCATGAGCAACTATGAAAAGGAAGCATCTATCAGGCCACCGATTTTTGATGGGAGCAACTTCTTCTATTGGAAGGTAAGAATCACTACCTATCTTCAATCTCTTGGTACAGAAGTTTGGGATATTGTGGAAACATGATACACATTTCAATTAGAAACTCCTATAGATGCAGCTAGTAAGAAGCAGTATGAAACAAATGCAAAAGCTGTCAATACTCTATTAGGAAGTCTATCTCAATCAGAATTCGTCAAGGTTATGTAGCTCAAAAGTGCAAAAGAAATATGGGACAAGATCGTTCTGAGCTATGAAGGAGATGAATAGGTAAAACGAGCAAAAATAAAAACTCTTAGAATTCAATATGAAAGTATCAGAATGCATAATGATGAAAGTGTGGCTAGCTATTTCCTATGTATAGATGAGATCGTAAATTGTATGAAAAACTCGG
Organism: Pinus tabuliformis; assembly: GCA_031772625.1. Classification (NCBI taxonomy): domain Eukaryota; kingdom Viridiplantae; phylum Streptophyta; class Pinopsida; order Pinales; family Pinaceae; genus Pinus; species Pinus tabuliformis. The sequence continues at coordinate 142,962,964 of CM062810.1, forward strand.
ATGAAGAAATAAAAGAAGTTGTTTTGGTTGAAAAGGTTTTAAGATCTTTGTCTCCTAAGTTTGATTCAAAAGTTTCTGCCATAGAAGAAAAGCAGAATCTACAGAGCCTTACCATGTCACAGCTGCACGGAATTCTAACTGCTTACGAAATGAGAAAAGGAGGACCATCAAACAGGAGAGACGCTGCATTCAAGGCTTCAGGAAAATGAGATTACTATGAATCAGGACATATGTCAGAAGAAGAGGAAGAATCAAATTTTGTCAAGAACCTTCAACGGGGAACTGGAAGATTTATAGGTAAGCTGCCTTTCAAATGCTTTGCTTGTGGTAGAGTCGGTCATTATGCTGCAAAATGTCCTCATAAAGATAAACTAGACAAAGGTAAGGAACCTGTTAGATGGAACAGAAAATAGAATGTAAATAAGAAGAGCTATTACACGCATGAAGACAGTGATGGATTGTCAAATAGTGATGGAGATGAACAAGGTAATGATGATAGACTTTTGATGGATTTTGAAGATGATGATTTCTTGGATGCTATAAATGAAGAAGGTCTTTATGAAGAAATTTCTAAACTTAAAGTTTGTTTAGAGGAAAAGAATAGGATTATAGATACTCTAACATTCCAACTTGCTGAAAAAGATAAACACAATGAAGAGTTAGAATGTGAAATTGTGGGACTTAGAAAAGAAATTGAGAAAACAAAAGTCCTTAATCTCAGATTTGCTAAAGGATCTGAAACTCTAGATGAGATTATCAAAGTGCAACGTTCTCCTCTAATCAAGACTGGCCTTGGATATTTCAAAGAAGCATCTCAAGCTCAGAAGCAAGCGCAGAAGCCATCCACCTCCAAAAGTTATCTTGATGCAGCAAGGAGAAGTGAACAAGTTGAAAATCGATAGCAAAAGCATAATGCAGATCACCAGGTAAATCAGGGACAATTTGCTTCAAGAATAATCAAAGATTATCAAGTAAATTGGGGGCAATCTACGCCAAGGATGAACAGAAGCCTCAACCAACCACAGGTAAATCATTCTCAATTTGGCTCAAGAATGGATGGAAACTACAATCATATGGTTGGTAGATTTGATAATCGCAGGAATTTCTTCAATGGCCAATGTTTCTCTTGTCATAACTTTGGTCATAAAGCTGCTCAATGTGTTGCCTACAAGACCATCATGACTAGGGAAGCTCAAAAACAAAGGAGTATGACAGGAATCATGAAAAGAACCTACAATAACTTCTCTGCTCTTGAAAATGAAATAGAATGTTCTATCTGTAACAACTTCGGTCATGAAGATTCTGAATGCAGAAGCAGGTTTCGGCAAACAACTCAAAAGGAGCAAGCTTCATTGAGTTCCAAAACATGGAAAAAGAAAGAAACACAACCGGAAAGATGTGGGATAGCCTTATATGCGGAAGGACAGGAAAATCAATGGTACATCGACAGTGGATGCTTGAAACATATGACAGGTAATAAAGAAAAACTTCAGTCATATAGTGCCTTAGAAAAGGAAAAGAAGGTCTCATTTGGAAATGACACCCCTGCATTCATAAAAGGTAAAGGCTTTGTTTGTTTGAAAGAAAAGGTCAAGGCTGGAAATGTTATGTATGTTGATGGCTTAAAGCATAATCTATTGAGTGTTAATCAGATGTGTGATCAAGGAAATGAGGTAATATTTCGATCAAATGGATGTATTTTTCGTGAGCTTGATACAGGAAAAACAGTGATCAGAGGCATAAGAACTCCAAATAACTTATACCTACTCAAGGGAGAACAAAAACAATGCTATTTAAGCAAGAATGATGAACACTGGCTATGGCACAGAAGACTGGGGCATCTTAGCTTCTCTCAGATAAGGAAAGCATGCAAATATCAGGCAGTTCGTGATCTTCCTGACATCAGAATTCCAGACAACACAATATGCAAATCATGTCAATTTGGTAAGCAAACCAGAACTAATTTCCCTAAGAAGGAAGGATCAGCTAGCAGGCCACTTGAACTTGTCCACACCGATATATGTGGTCCAACTAGGAAGAGGTCACCTCGAGGAGAAGAGTATTTCATATTGTTCATTGACGACTTTTCAAGGATGTGTTGGATAGGACTCATGAAGTATAAAGATGAAGCTTTCGAAAAGTTCAATTCATTCAAAGCTTTGGTTGAAAACGAATCAGATCGCAGAATCAAATGCCTAAGATCTGTTCGAGGAGGGGAATTTACCTCAGATGAATTTTTCAATTTTTGTGAAGAACATGGAATAAGAAGGGAATTTTCTGCTGCAAGGACTCCTCAGCAAAATGGAGTAGTGGAAAGGATGAACAGAACAGTTCAACAAATGGTTCGTGCTATGCTTGATGAGTCTGGAACTCCCGCAACCTTTTGGGGTGAAGCCGCATTTGCCGCTGTTACTATTCTCAACAAGACAAACGTCCGGGTAAACAACACTCAGACTCCTCATGAACTTTGGTACGGTAAGACTCCCACGGTAAAATACTTCAAAATTTTTGGAAGAAAATGCTACATTAAAAGGACTAATGAAAATATTGGCAAGTTTGAACCTAGAGCAGATGAAGGCATTTTACTTGGCTACTCTCCCCACAACAAAGCTTACAAATGTTACAATAAAAGACTTGGTAAAATTGTTGAAAGTATTGATGTAGTGGTTGATGAAGAAGGAAACACTCCTAGGCAGGTAAAATCTGAAGATTTCGAAGATGGCGAAGACTATCCGTCAACATCAAATCAGATTCATGACGAAGAAGAAACCCATGAGGCACCAGAAGAACAGATAAGGATAGAAGAAAAGACTCCATCCAGATACGTTTAGAAGAATCATCCAGAATCTCAAATTTTGGGACAGAAAGAGGCAGGTGTACAAACAAGAACCATTTCAGAAGCTTCAAGCTATCTATCATTGCTCTCCTCCACTGAACCACAGAATGTAAGAGAGGCTTGCAAAGATGAATGTTGGGTCAAGGCCATGGAGGAAGAACTCGAGCAGATTGAAAAGAATAACACTTGGGAGTTGGTTCCTAGACCAAAAGATAAGAATGTCATAGGGACAAAATGGATTTTCAAAAATAAGCTGAATGAAAATGGGGATGTGGTTAGAAACAAGGCAAGACTTGTTTGTAAAGGATATGTGCAACAAGAAGGCATAGACTTTGAAGAAACTTTTTCTCCAGTTGCCAGACTTGAGGCTATAAGAATGTTCCTTGCTCTCTCTAGCTTTCAGAAGTTCAAAGTATTTCAGATGGACGTAAAATCTACCTTTCTGAATGGAGACTTAAATGAAGAAGTATATATTGAACAACCAGATGGGTTTATTCTTGGAAATGATCGAAAACTTGTATGCAGACTCAAAAAGGCTCTCTATGGCCTTAAATAGGCTCCAAGGGTGTGGTATTATCAGTTGGATAAGTAACTCCATCAACAAGGTTTTATAAAATGATCGACTGATAACAATCTATATATAAAAATTGACAATGATAAGTTGCTGATACTTGTTGTGTATGTTGATGATATCATCTTTGGTAGCAATGAAGAAGACATGAGTCAAAATTTTGCCTTGGTGATGCAGAAAGTGTTTGAAATGTCCATGCTTGGTGAGCTCACATATTTTCTTGGTTTACAAGTCCAACAAAACAAAGACGACATTTTTCTATCACAAACCAAATATCTCAAGCAAATCTTGAAGAAATATGGGATGGAGGATTCGAAACCAGTATGTACCCCTATGGTGACAGGATGCAGCCTCAGTGCAAATGATGAATCAGCAGCTGTACATCAACCAACCTATAGATCCATGATTGGTAGTCTGCTCTATCTAACAGGTACCCGACCAGACATTATGCATGTAGTGGGAATAGTTGGAAGGTTTCAGGCAAATCCAAAGGAAACTCATCTTCAGGCAATTAAGAGAATTTTCAAGTATCTTCAAGGAACTCAAAACTATGGCTTATGGTATCCTAGAGGTACAGATCTCACACTTCATGCATGCACTGATGCGGATTGGGTAGGAAGCATGGATGACATGAAAAGCATTAGTGGTGGTGCATTCTTCATGGGTCCTAGATTAGTATCATGGTTCAGCAAGAAACAAAGCTCTATTGCATTATCTACGGCTGAAGCAGAATATGTAGCTGCTGCATTTTGCTGCACACAACTTCTTTGGATGATGCAAACATTGCATGATCTTCAAATCACTTGTACTCCACCTATCTCCATTTTTTGTGATAATACAAGTGCAATCAGTATTTCAAAGAATCCTGTCATGCATTCAAAGACTAAGCACATACCGATCAAGTATCATTTTCTCCAAGAACAAGTGCTTGAACAAAAGGTCAAATTGGAGTATGTTCCCTCTAAGGAACAAGTTGCTGATATTCTCACCAAACCACTGCCTAGGGAGACCTTTGAATACCTCAGACAAAAGCTGGGGGTAGTTGATGCATCATCTTGCTGTTGAATCTTGTCTGTTTCAGAGATTGTTGGTTGTACGCGAGTTTCATATGGGGTATACGCGTACATACGCTGGTTTATGTGGATACAGTCGACTTGAAGAAAAACAAGGATGAGAAGAGTCCGATATGGGTCTGTCAGAGACAATCTGGCACAGGTTCAGGGGGAGCATATATTCTTCTAATAATGCATTGTTGGCATTATCATAGAAGATCTTGGTTCAATTCTTCAGTTGTTTTGATTTCAGGAGGAGCAAGTGCAGAAGGAGAACATGAATACTGATCTGAATAATGATTGACAGATGCTGCTGATATTTTGTCTCTATCTTTCTTTTGTCAAGGTCATGTAACGACCTATCTTGGTGCCCCACTATGCCTGGGATGGATAATGCAATATGCTTATTATATCATGTATCCCCACTTGGTTGGGAGTCGTATGTATGAGTCGTTGGTGTTAAGGTTAGTTATGATATATAAAGTCATATTTCTTTGGTAGGACATCTTCTTGCAGATCTTGCCTATATGTCAGGGGGAGCTTGGACAGCAGAGCAGAGCAGAGATTTCAGCATGTACTCAGGGGAAGCATAACCCTTTGCCCTTGATGTCAAAGGGGGAGAAAAGATTTTAGTGTCTTTGGGTTGCCATCAAGTCCAAAGGGGGAGATTGTTGGCATTATAACACATGTTTGGCTCGATAACATAAGTGTTGTCCTTGATGGAAACTCACTCAAATAGCAGATCACAAGTTCAGGCTCTCAAAATAGTAGAAAATAAGATACCCGCAGGTTCCTGTTCACAAAGCCGCGGACATACGCAGGTGCGCTGAACAAAAGCTGCGGACATGTACGCAGGTGCTCCGAACAAAAAGTGCGGACGTAAAGTACACGCACTTTCATGCAGAGAAAAGCGCGCACGTGGGAAATCTTATGGTTGGTCCATGGTATTTAGTCCGACATTTTTGATCCTATGGTTTTGGTCCATGGTGTTTGCATCTAAAGTATTGAACCCAGGTTTTGGGTCCCTAGTATTGGATCTTTATGGTTTTGGACCATGGTTTGAGTAAGGCCTAGACTATAAAAAGGAAAGGAGATCATTTGGCTGGGGCAACTAATGTGTTGAATATCTTGAGATGAGCAAGATCTGAAATATTGGTGATTGGTTGGTAAGCTGGACTTGAATCAAGGAGAAACCTGAGCATTACAAGACGAATCTACTGATGGGTCGAGATCTCTTTGGCGCATGATCAGATCTGTAAATTTGATAATCTGGGGTATAATTGAAGTCTGATAAATTATCTATACCTGCAGGTTTGACACAGTGCAGGTGCGGATACCCGTAGGCTTGACACAGCACAGGCGCGGATATACGCAGGTTTGACACAACGCAGGCGCAGATACCCACAGGTTTGACACAGCGCAGGCGCGGATAACCGCAGGTTTGACACAGCGCATGCGCGGATACCCGCAGTCTCAACACAGCGTAGGCGCGGATACCCGTAGGCTCGACACAGCGCATGTGCGGATACCCACAGGTTAAGGAAGTGAATACTGCGTATGTACGCAGGTTTCTAGTGGTGAAGTTGCAGACTTTTATTGAAATATGTTTTAGATGCTTTTGTCTATTACTGCAGTGTTCAGGGTTCTGAATTGGTGTCTGGTTACTGGTACTGTGTTCTAAGAAGTTATTGATTCAGTATTTGTACAAGGAAGTTGGTTGATTGCAGATCTATTTGATGTTTGATTGATATTCATGGATCCAGTGTGAAAATTTATGAAACGTGGTCCCTGGAAGAAAAGAGAAGTCTTCTGTAGGTCAGCACCTACGTACTAGTACCTTAGCTAGTACAAGAGAAAAGGGGGTTGTAGCTCCCTTCCAAAAGAGTCTGGAGAACGAGAGAAGGTTGTAGCCTTCTGCAGGTTGAAGCCTGCATACTGGTATAAGACTGCACCAGTACAAAATCATTGTAAAAAGAAGTTTCTAATTGAGAGAAGATAGAGACATATTGCAGCAGGTGGTTTTCACCCACATTGGGTTTCCACCTTATATCTTGTGTTCTTTTGTGTGACTGTCTGCTCTACTTTTCTGTTCCTGCTTAATGTTATATGATTCTGACACACAGATTAATGATCAACATCTAAAGAATAAATTAAATTATAAGTCTGGGAGGTATACGCAAGTTTCATTAGTCAGATATGCAAATCTTTGTATTGTTGAAAAGATACTGATTCACCCCCCTCTCAGTATTATTTCCAACACCATATTTCGCGTAAATCAACCGATTTCGCTGTTTTAGCAAAATAACCAAAGTTAGAGACGAACAACTAAAATTCCAAAGGCAATGGTGATTGGTCGGGTTTCTTTGTGTTTCCGTCACTCAGAACACTCCCGATACATACATGGGCCCAAGTCCACGCATGGAGTTTTTTCAAAATACAGTTTGTTGTGTTAAAACAGTTTAACCATTATCAAATCATTTACAAAGAAACTTCATCAGCAGCCAAGCCACAGATCTGAAAAGCAAACAATCATCATCAATTTTCTAAATTCTGTTACTTCTTGTTATTTTATTTTCTTGAGAATGAGGTGCCTTTTACCCTCTAATGTAATATTATGTAGTGATTTTTACTTTAGACAATTAGTAGATAGTTAAGCAATTTGACAGTTTTGGTGATTACAAATTGTCTCATAATGTATAAAAAGAGGAAAATTTACAGAGAAAGGGTTCGAATTTTGGAGAACTTGGAGACTAGGCCATTGCATTTTTGATAAAACTGTTGATTAATGAAAGAATTAGAAGTTTTCCATACATTGTTGGGTATGATTTTGTGACTTCTCTGTTATGTGTCATCATATGTTTTCTTCCTTTAAGTATGGTAATGAAGCTGCAGGTCTTTATTTGCTTATGTAAATGAAGTTAAAATCCATTAAAAGAGCGCTCCTATACTTGAAGTTCCTACCTCTGCAATTCTTCTAAGTTACAGATAGTAGTTTTTGTGTAAGACAACATATTGTCTCTGACTTCTTCAAGCTTTCTTCATTCATCATTTATATTCAACAATCAAATGGAATTATGATATTTTCATGTCACCTAAGTATTGAGGGTTAAAAACCAAGTCTTTCAGGTCCTTCATTTGAGAACACAACATACAATTAAGTGACAAACAAGTGACAATAATTATAAACATTAATGTCTTAAGCACAATTTCTACACAGCCAGGAAATTGGTTTCTTAAGGGACAACATTAATTGGCACCGTTGCCGGGGAGAGAAGACAAGAACACTTTTCCCTGGGTTTTCAATATTTTCCTCTGGTTGTTCAGTGAGGAGGAAATATTTGGCTATTTTGAACAAAAGCAATAACTCTGGCTCCAAAGAGACCCCATACAAGGTCAGATACCTCACAGCAGAAAGTTCAAGCCCTTTCAGATCTTGAGAGGCTAGTTTCCAAGAGGGTTGGAAGGCCTAAAACTCCACTTACACCAAGTCCTACACTGTCTGCACCAGGCAGCAGTTCATCACATCTTTCACATTCATCTTTTATTGACCAAGAGTCACCTTTTACATCCAATTCATTTCAAGAACCCAACTGTCAAGAACAATCTTTAGAGTCTGTTTCTTTTTCAGTATTTGCTATAGTTATTCAGCCTAAACCTATAACTACATTACCACCTCTGCACACTCCATTTACTCCTCAATCAGGTTCCACATCTGCTGGTAATCAAGGTTCAGTAAATTTAGGAGCAAATATGGCAGCACCTGCATTTTTGATGAATAGGTATGCACCTATTCAATTGCCACAACAGTTGAATCAAATGCCACAAGAATACTTGAAGAGTCTTCCTCGTTTCACAGGGGAGGATGAACAAACAACAAAGAATCATATATCATTATTTTGTAATTTCTTAGAAAACTTAAATGTTGAACACCTGGATGTTGTTCTAAGAATTTTTGTCCAATCCTTGGATGGAGAAGCAAGAAAATGGTTTAAAGGGCTTCCTAATAACTCTATTACAACATGGGAAGAGATGGAGCGCCTATTCACCGAGAGATGGGGAGAAAAAAAGACCATGGGTATTCACTCACAGAGTTTAATGCTATCAAGAAGAAATCTGATGAAAGTGTTGCTGAATTCATTAGAAGGTTTAACAAATTGTACAATAGTCTTCCAATGGAGATTAAGCCCCCTCCTGCTGGTGCAAAAATGACTTTTGCAGGGGCTTTTGAATCAGATTTCAGATTTACATTGAGGGAGATGAGATCTCCAACCCTTGATCAGATCCAAACAGATGCATTAGAGATAGAAGCAAATCTGGTGGTTGCAGGTAAAACACCAGATGCACAACCTATCCAAGATAAGGGAAAGGCTAAAGTAGAATCCTCTCAAAGTCAAACATTAGAGGATATGAATAATGTAATTAGAAATTTGTCTAATAAATTGATTAAATTAGAAATGGAGAGTAAGAATTCTTAGAGACAAGTACAACAAAACATAAATTTTAATCCTCAGTATAGAAGACAACCTTTGCAAATTTTGCAAAAGGAGAGAAAAGATCAAGATCAGATTCAAGCACCACTGTATATAGAGGCAGATCCTGATGGAATACCAGAGCGTGCCAAGGATCATGATGACCATATTTTCACATTGTATGCAGTAGATGAAGATGAACTAGGTGTTGAGGGAGAATAATATAGTGAAACAGATGTCATTTATGATGATAATGAAATTGATGAATGTTGGAAGTGGTTTTCTGATTTTATGCAGGCAGAATTACATAAGAAATATGACTTGAGATCAAGGAAAAGATCTAGAAGTCAAGAAGATGAAGGTGAGCAACAAGTTCCATCTCCCTTACAAAAGGTGACTCCACAAGAAACACAGCCCGCAAAGCAGTTAGATAAAGGAAAGCATCAACATAATACAAATGGCAAGACTCAAATACTTCAAGGTGAGTCTTCTCAAGATAAAAATGACAAAATTCCTATAGAAAGAATTGTCTCCATTTCACAGGGGGTTTCAGTGACGAAGAAAAGTGAAGATGAGAATGAAAGGAATATTAAACAGAGCCATGTGTTTAGTTTCACTAAAGAGCTAGAAAAGATCAGAATTCAGGTACCACTCGCCGAGTTAGTTAAAGCACCAGCTTATCAAAGACAAATTGCTGAGTTTATCAATCTAAAAGAGAATGTGAATATAAATGACATTGTGAATATGCAAGAAGATAAACTAGTAATGGTTTTTGGTCCACATGCGGAGGAGGAAGATACTTCAACACCCCCTTTCTACATCTCTTTATTGATTCATGATTTCCTCTTGCCCAATTGTATGTTTGATTCAGGAGCCTCACATAACCTTATGCCACTATCAGTGATGAAACAACTAAACCTACAAGTTACCAAACCTTACAGAGACATGTATTCTTTTGATTCAAACAAAGTCAAGTGTTTGGGGGGAAGGTGGTGTCACTAGCCCAGATTCTGGCTAGAAGTTTGGTAATTGATGTAGTGGTAGCAGATATCCCTGCTAGGTTTGGAATGTTACTATCTAGGTCATGGGGGGCTAAATTGGTGCTGTTTTGAAACTAGATTTTTCTTATGCTGTCATACCAATCTTTGGTGGGGAAGAAAGGAGGTTGTACAGAGAAACAAGATTTATTAGAACAATCACAAATAACGAAGCAAGTAGTTCACTTGTATATAGCTAGGATAAATAAGACTTTTCTTGCTTCATGCTGCATGACAATGCAGAATTGGCTGAAGATAACCAGAGGCAACTTACTTCAGCCAGTGTAAATATAGAGCTGCAAACAGAAGAGGTGTGGAAGTGCTTATTTGATGGAGCCTATTCTAAAGAAGGAACAGGTGTTGGTTTCTTTTCACAGGATGAACAAATTCAAGATCACAATATTGGAACCCAGAAGGAGCCCAAGCTGGTCAAGTTGTTCAAGGAAGTTTCACTTAATTATAAGGAGAGATATATTAAGCTTTTCAGGAAATACACTGATGTTTTGGCTTGGCCCTATGAGGATCTCAAGACATATGAGGAAAACATGTTCAACAAACTTGGATTCCCTGTCAAAGTAATAATTGACAATGCTCGAGTGTTCAGTTCAAAGAATCTTGATGGTGAAAGTCTACAGCTACCTGTCAATGGGCAGTACCTCAAGTAGTATTTCCAGTTCTAAAGCACAAGCATCTTATCATTGTAGATACCAGAGTGAATTCATTGTACAAATGCCATAGAATTTGAATTGGTTAAGCAATATGTGACTCCATGCCCGAGGTGAAGGCACTGATTTGCGGTTCTTAGTGCTTCTGTGGCAAAAGCACTATCCCCAGGTGGAGCCAGATGTTGTAGCATCCATTGTCCTTTTAATTTTATTTTCAGTTTTATTACAAAAAATGAAAAAATCAAATATTATGTTGTAGCGGAAATAAAGGGAAAAGCAGAAATTTGAAAGAAATAGCTTATTTTATTTGATTGACAAATTTTGAATGTGATAAACCCACGAGAAGATATGAGTCGTTTGCTTGCAAGGCAACAGATCCGACAACAATCACGTGGGTAACTAGAACGAAGTTTATTTCGGAAATCAGACGCGATGGTGTATGAAATGCAGTTTAATCCATTGAAGTCCAGATCAATTGCAGCCATCCATCGAAAGGGACAAGATCCGATGGATATCGCGTCGAAAAGTAATTAGGTTTTACTTTTAAAATCAGACCTAATAAATCATTAACTAGCAGTTTTACTTCTTATCAGGTCCGTATGGGAGTCAAAGGGTCGTTGAAAAAATGGACGCGACAAGGTTTTGTTCAACAGGTTTAAAGTTTTGTGAGTTCCGAGGGATCAGACCATCCATTGAAGGGGTGATCGGACGGTGATCGCACACAACTCAAGCGAACGTGATAAGTTTATGAACCAGAGTTTTAATTCTTTTTGAGTTCCGTGGTAACTGAAGGTTTTCCATATTTCGCTTAAATCAACCGACTTCGTTGTTTTAGCAAAATAACCAAAGTTAGAGACGAACGACTAAAATTCCAAAGGCAATGGTGATCGGTCGGGTTTCTTTGTGTTCCTGCCAATCAGAATACTCTCGATACATACGTGGGCCCAAGTCCATGCACAGAGTTTTGTCAAAATACAGTTTGTTGTGTTAAAACAGTTTAACCATTATCAAAGCATCTACAGAGAAACTTCATCAGCAACCAAGCCACAGATCTAAAAAGTGAACAATCATCATCAGTTTTCTAAATTCTATTACTTCTTATTATTTTATTTTATTGAGAATGAGGTGTCTTTTACCCTCTAATGTAATATTCTGTAGTGATTTTTACTTTAGACAGTTAGTAGATAGTTAAGCAGTTTGACAGTTTTGGTGATTACCAACTGTCTCATAATGTATAAAAAGAGGAAAATTTACAGATAAAGGGTTCAAATTTTGGAGAACCTGGAGACTAGGCCACTGTATTATTGATAAAAATGTTGATTAATGAAAGAATCATAAGTTTTCCACACATTGTTGGGTATGATTTTGTGACTTCTCCGTTATGTGTCATCATATGTTTTCTTCCTTTAAGTATGGTAATTAAGCTGCAAGTCTTTATTTGCTTATGTAAATGAAGTTAAAATCCCTTAAAAGAGCGCTCCTATACTTGCAGTTCCTACCTCTGTAATTCTTCTAAGTTACATATAGTAGTTTTTGTGTAAGACAACATATTATCTTTAACTTCTCCAAGTGTCACAAATAGTAGATTATGTGTAAAACAACATATTGTCTCTGACTTCTTCAAGCTTTCTTCATTCATGATTTATATTCAGCTATCGAATGGCATTCTGATATTTTCATGTCACCTAAGTATTGAGGGTTAAAAACCAAGTCTTTCAGGTCCTTCATTTGAGAACACAACATACAATTAAGTGACAAACAAGTGACAATAATTATAAACATTAATGTCTTAAGCACAATTTCTACACAGCCAGGAAATTGGTTTCTTAAGGGACAACACGATTCGTCATGTTCGACGAGTCCATCGCTGTTTGATGTTTCTACGAGTCCAATGAAGGTAAAACTCAACATCTTTTTCATGTTTCGAGAGTTTGAAAAAGAGGCGAAAAAGAAAACTCCAAAGGTCCCTTTTTATAGATAGTCCCTTTAGTAAATTGGCGTTTGCGCACATCTACTTAATCTGTCAGAAAACATAAGAAATTATAGGAAACTTCGCGGAAGTGTTTAAACATGCATTGCGTACATTATTAAGTTAGATTCAAGATAATCACGTAGCATTCAACCAATATTTCATAAAACAAGTCATTCATCAACAACATATAACATTAACAGATATAACAAAAATACTCAGTAATTCTTCGGAAAACTCACTTTTATTGATCTTCAATTCATAGATTACAGACTTAAACTACCCTGCGCACGTAGCTACAGGGGTCCGCGCACTCAGTTGCAGACTCTACCTAGGCCTCTGCACTTAGCTGTAGAGCTTTTCTTTCCCTATCTAAGGGTAGGGAGCAGATCCTTCCTGCCTTAGCTCTCGCCCAATACTTTTCAATAAACCCAATCCTCTATCACAATTCTATCTAGTTACTTCTTCCTTTTGCTAAGACTCACTATTTATAGACTTTTTTCATACAATTCCATGGTCTGCGGATCATGGGCGAATCTCAAAAACCGATTCAAAACTTATCCAAAATAAGGGTCTAAGTCCCTTTGACTTGTTCAACTATGCGCTCGGCATCCACAAATCACATACACTTTATATTATTTACAAAATTATACCAAAATTTGGGTTATCTTAACCCCAAACTAACCCAAGGGACCCCATCCCAACAATTACCATACACATGGCTCAAAGGACAACTGCATTAATTCATTCACAACACAAGGAGAGGCTTTGTTTACATTTAAACATCTTGAGGAGGTACTTATCAACTACTGTAATAAGTTCTAGATATCTCTTTAATTTGTCACTACCTTATTTGGCGCCCTATCTCGTCCTCTGATCTTCAATTGGGATCACCTACTATTTCCATAAATTGTTCTTCCTTTTATACCTTCTTCACTCTAAGTGCCATTGAATCACAATGAATGCTCCTAGTAAATGTTCCTCTTGACCATATCAACATGACACTTTCGTCGTAGCCATTACATAACTTTTCTTTAGTTTGCTCTTTAACTGAATTTGGTGAATAAAATACCAAACTTTCAATAGTGAAGTGTCTATACCTTCAACCCTCATTCTCATGAGAACGTTACTTCAAAACCAAGCTCTAGCCTACAGTGAATAGAGGAGGTCCTTGGTTTTTGGCACTTTTCTCATATGTCCTAGTGCCATGGCTAATGGATTAAATGCAAAGGCGACTAAGATTTACATTTATTTAATATCTCTGTGCCCTTAAGCCTTAGTGCCTAGGTGTTATGTGCCTAAGGGCTAGACCTATGCTTTACAGTTCCACACCCATCGCCTAATTGTTATATCATGACACTAGCCTTACCCCACATCTTCATGATGGGTCATGGATCTATTTGTCCAACAACAAACATAACTCTGTCTAGTGCTCCTATTAGTAACACTATGCTCGATCAACACAAGTGCCGATATTCTCACACAAACCTCTATGGCATGTCATGAATTTTTCCAATAGTTGATAGAGTATTTCCCATCTGCATCTCTCGAGTTCCGTCAACCATGACAGTTTTTACCTATGTATCTCCACGAAATTTTTCACTAGATCTCCATGGCGGAACATACAATTGTTCGTTAAATAATGAAAATCTCTCAGTCTCTTGGGCTCCATCTATCATGTCACTGCATCATTATTATACTTACACAAACCATTTTACTACCCTTATGTGGTGCGATGAAATGTTGTACTAGTAATTCTACCACGTCATCATTCTGCCACATGTCATCATGTGAGTGGTGCCATGTGTCACTCATTTTTTCCCACTTGGCCACCAAAAAGAGACAAAAACACATGCCACATTTCACATTGTTAGGGATCCATGTCATCACTTTGGCCCAGTCATTTCCACCTACACACCACATCACTAGCCTCATCACACTACCACATCATTCTTCTGTATAGAGGGGGGAATCTAGATCTAGGTGTTTTTTGACGATTTCCTTTGTTAATTTTTCGGAGGGCCAAAGGTCCGAAATTCACTAAAACCGTGAAACAAATGAAATTTAGATGAAAATTTTGGATGAGTTTGGAGTCTGGCTCTTTTAGCTGTGCACCAACATTTTCACTTTGAATACCTGGACTTCTTTGCCTTAAGAGGTGATGCAGGAGCATGTGACTTGCAGGGAAAATCTTCAAACTTATTCCAAAAATCCAAAAAAATCTCCAGGCAAAGGAGTAGGGTCCTTTAGCTAGCAGTTTCCATGCTTTTCTAGTTTAAGATAGGGATAGAATTAAGAATAAAATCGTTTTGTAATAATCGCTTATGGATAAGTGATAATAAGTTTTATGCATGATTGCTTTAAATCGCTCTATGTAAAAGGCATGCTTTTGTAAAGGATAAGGACCGAGAGGGATTATCTATTATTTATAAAAAGGAAATAACGAGACGCTCTGAGTAAGTCGTCCCTGGAAGCATTATCATTGACAAAAACTCTTTCTATGCATTTGAATGGATGGTCCTCTGTTAAACTGATAATTGTATGCGTGTATTGGTTCGGTTCTTTTCTTCTGAGTTTTATATCAATGATTTGGCTTTGATTTAATGTGACAGTTGAAGCCCTTAACCTGTGTTTCCTTCATATTGACGGTTTTGGCTTCTTTATTTGCTATATAGAGTCCACGAGTAAAACTCTATTTTACACAGAGAAATCGTGAAATTACTTAGCCGGAATAGAGTTTTGGACTTGAAATTTTATTGAACAGGGACTATACCCTCGTCAGGTCCGAAAGCTTTGTCGCATCGCTGAGTGGGAGCAGAACAAAACTGAACCGTTGGAACCGCCGAAGTCCGAAACTCTGACTGTCTGGACCCGAAACACTATAGAGAAGAGTGGAAAGGTTGTCGGGTCCGCGATCTTTATCGCATCGCAAGCCTGGAGCGGAGGGAACCCAGCATTGATGTATTGAAGTCGCTGACAGCGCTTGCCGAGAGGCGATTGTTATCGCATCGCCAGATCGGAGTGGGAGGAGTCTAGCATTGGGAGCATTGTAGTCGCCGAATGCAATCTTCGATAACACTACGTGTTATCGCGTCAGAGAAAGGAATTCTGGAAGGGCTGATTGTATTGCCGATAGTGTATTAGCACGATAGTGTAATTCTTCGAAATTAGCACTATAGTGGTTTTAAATTAAAGCACCGATAGTGTATTTCCGTTCCTTTGGAACGAAAGCCTCCGCCTGTGTATTTTGCGTTTAAAAAAGCATTTTCCTCGTTTGAAAGCAACGATAGTGTATTACTGTAATTCCTAGGGAATTATAGTCCCGGTAGAGGATAAGGGGTTCTGTGTAATAAAAAAGCCGATAACAAGGGTTGGGGTGATTATAAAGGGAAGAATGGTTATATGAAAGAGGGAATAGTTATAATAGTAAATCTAGCAATAGATGACTGATACCCCAACAAAAGGAGAAGGAGAAATCTAGTTTGCATTAGAAGAAATTATATCAGGTCTCAGCCACTTGTCCATATTGCTTGCACCCAGGCCACCATTAGTGGTATCAGAGCAACTTGTTGACACTAAATTGAGTCTCAGAAGTAGGAAAAGGAAAGTTAATATGGCTTTTAGATTTGGAAGAGGACGAGGACGTGGTGGAAGAGGATGGCTTGTTGCAAATGCTGAAGTAATGGAAGCTGTGCAACAGATGCAAGCTAGATTGGATGCATTAACAACAAGAAGAAATATAGATGATGGAGATGTTAGTGAACCTGAGGTTGAAGCTATAGAGGAGGAAGTTGTAGCAGTTACCCCTGAGATGAGATTCTTCCAGTCAGTGTTGAGATCCACAGCTAGGCCAAAGACCGAGGTTTCAATATATGAAGGAGGACTGAATCCAGAAGAATTGATAGATTGGATTAATGGCATGGAGAAATTATTTGACTATGAAGAAACAAAAGATGAGAAGAAAGTAAGTTTGCTGTCACCAAGCTAAAAGGCCATGCAGCACTTTGGTGGGATGGTGTGCAGGCAGAAAGAAAGAGACTTGGCAAGCAACCTATCAAGAGTTGGAGCAGGATGGTAGCAAATCTAAGAAGTAAGTTTCTACCAAGTAATTATCAACAAACTTTGTTCAAATAGAAGCAAACTCTTAGACAGAGGTCTTTGACAGTGAAAGAATACATAGAGGAATTCTACAAGGTAAGCATAAGAGCTGGATAAGCCCAGGGTACAGATGAGAAGGTGGCCAGATATGTGAATGGTCTTAGGATGGACATTCAAGATGAGATAAGTATACTGTCTCCTAAAACAATAGAGGAAGCTTATCAGATAGCACTGAAAGTTGAAGAAAAACTCATGAGGAAGCAGTCTGCCAGAGGGAGAGGTAATTTTCGAGGAAGGGGAAGTCAAGGTGGTAGAGGAAGATCTACAACACCTAAAGATGGAGCTAGCAGCAACTCAACCCAACATGCACCCACAGGAGGTGATGCAAGAGGTAGAGGGAGTTTTTCTAGAGGGAGAGGAGGCAGAGGAAGAGGAAGAGAAGTAAGATGTTACAGATGTAACAAATTGGGACACAGAGCCTTTGAGTTCCCAGAGAAAGCAGAAACAAATCAGAGGAATGTTATTGTTGCTCAAGTTGAGGGGGAAGCAACAACAACAGTGATAGAAGAAGAAAATATACCAGAGAGAGGAGAATCTTTGGTAGTTAATAAAGTTTTTCTCAAGCCAGCAAAGGAGATAGTTGAACCATCACAAAGAAAGACTTTATTCAGGACAATGTGTAAAGTTCAAGGGAAATGTTGTCAGATGATCATTGATAGTGGCAGCACTGATAATTTGGTCTCTACAGAAGTGGTGGAGAAATTGAAGCTGAAGACAATGAAACATCCAACACCTTACAAGGTGTCATGGTTACAAAAGGGACATCAACTGTTAGTGAATGAACAGTGTGAAGTTGAATTTCAGGTGGGCAAGTATAAGGATAAAATTGTATGTGATGTGATGCCAATAGATGTGTGTCACATATTGCTTGGAAGACCTTGACAATATGATAGAGGAGCCATGCATGATGGGAAAAGAAACACCTACAAGTTTGGAAAGGATGGTGTCAATCATACGTTGTTGCCTTTGCAAGAAGAAGATGTACCAGGAAATAATACTGATCCAAAAACTCTGTTACTAGGAGGAAAGGAATACTTGAAGCAGATTGAAGAGAATGAGGTAAATTTTGCTGTAATTTGCAAGCCCAAGGTAATAATGACTTCTACTAAAATTTCTAATTTACCCATTGAAATTCAAGAAATGTTGGAGAAGTATTGTGATATTATTGTTGATGATTTTCCAAATGAGTTGCCATCCATTAGAAGAATTAGCCATCATATAGATTTGATTTCTGGGGCAAGTCTACCTAACAAAGTAGCTTATAGAATGACTCCTACAGAAAATGAAGAGGTTAGGAAGTAGGTGCAAGAACTGCTTGACAAAGGACTGATCAGAGAAAGCTTGAGTCCTTGCGCGGTACCAACAGTGTTGAGTCCAAAGAAAGATGGAGGCTAGATGATGTGTACAGATTCAAGAGCCATCAATAAAATCACAATCAGGTACATATTTCCTTTACCTACAATTGAAGATTTAATGGATTGCTTGAGTGGAGAAAAGTATTTTTCAAAACTAGATCTTAAAAGTGGGTATCATCAGATAAGGATAAGAGAAGGGGATGAGTGGAAAACTGCTTTTAAGACAAATGAGGGATTGTATGAGTGGAGAGTAATGCCTTTGGGTTGTCAAATGCACCAAGTACGTTTATGAGACTCATGAATGAAGTTTTTAAAGATTTTATTGGTAAATTTGTAATAGTATATCTGGACAATATATTAATTTACAACAGGTCTAAGGAGGAGCACATGAGGCATCTAAATTATGTCTTACAAAGGCTACAACAGGAGAAATTATTGCTGAATTTGAAGAAGTGTTCATTCATGAAAGAAGAGCTAGTGTACTTGGGTTTTGTTATTTTTGCTGAAGGGCTGAAGATGGATCTAGAGAAGATCAAGGCAATCATGGAGTGGCCTTCACCTAAAAGTGTTTTTGAGGTAAGAAGTTTTCATGGTCTTGCTAGATTTTATAGAAAATTCATTAAGAATTTTAGTAAGATCAATGCACCTATTATTAAGACCATAAAGAAGGACAAACAACCATTTAGATGGACTGCTAGAGCAGAATTTTTTTTTCAACTGTTGAAGAAGAAAATCACTGAAAAGCCTATTTTGGTTCTACCTGATTTTAGTAAGCCTTTCCAAGTGAAGTGTGATGCCAGTGGAGAAGCACTTGGAGGTGTTTTAAGCCAGGAAGATACACCTATAGCCTACTTTAGTGAAAATCTAAATGATTCCAAAAACAAGTATTCTTCTTATGATAAGGAGTTCTACACAGTTGTGCAGTCATTGAAGAAATGGAGGCATTATCTAATGTCAAAGGAGTTCATACTTTATTCAGATAACCATGCACTACAGTATATTATGCAGCAACCAAAGCTTAGCCAGAAACATGCCAAATGGGTAGAGTATTTTCAAGGTTTCCATTTTGTTTTGAATCATATAAATGACCAATCAAACAAAGTTGCAAATGCCTTAAGTAGGAGGAATGTATTATTTCAAGAGAGTCAAATCCAAGTGTTAGGTTTTGATTTTCTTAAAGAATTGTATGAAACGGATCCATATTTTAAAGAGGCATTTGAAGCTTGTAAAAATCTTCTTTTGATGGATAGGAGTAGATGGTTGGATTACTTCTTACAAGATGGACTGTTGTTTAAGAAAAATCAGCTGTGCATACCAAACTGTTCTATGAGGGAGAACTTAATCAAAGAGAAATATAGTGGAGGACTTGCAGGACATTTTGGTGTAGAGAAGACTTTTGAACAATTGAACATATTTTATTTCTGGCCGAAAATGAAATTTGAAGTGGAGAAGTATGTGAAAACTTGCAAAGTCTGTCAATATGCAAAGGGAAGGAGCCAAAACACAGGTTTGTATATTCCATTACCAATTCCAGATAGGCCGTGGGATATGGTAAGTATGGATTTTGTTTTGGGCTTACCAAAAACTCAAAGAGGGAATGATTCAATTTTTGTTGTAGTGGACAAATTTTCAAAAATGGCACACTTTATTCCATGTTATAAGACTAGTGATGCTTCTCACATTGCTAATTTGTTTTTTAAAGAGGTTGTAAGATTGCATGGGTTGCCTAAGAGTATTGTCTCAGACAGGGATTCCAAATTTTTTGGACATTTCTGGAGGACACTATGGAATAAATTGGGAACTAAATTAAGTTTCAGTTCTGCCTATCATCCACAAACTGATGGACAGACTGAAGTTGTGAATAAGCGTTTGGGCAATCTTTTAAGAAGACTTACTACAGAACATCCAAAGCAATGGGATCAAGTGTTGGCACAAGTTGAATATGCATATAATGACTCACCTAATAGGAGTACAAGACAGAGTCCATTCCATATTGTTTATGGAATGCATCCAAGAGGAGCATCTGAGTTAATAAACTTGGGAAAAGATGAGATGCGAAGTGCAGAGGGTGAAGATTTTGCTTCAGAAATGCAAGCAATACATGAACAAGTGAAACTGCAGCTGCAGGATAGCAACATCAAGTAAAAAACCAGAGCAGACATGAGAAGAAGAGAGGTGAATTTTGAAGTTGGAGATCTGGTTTTAGCACATCTCAGAAAGGAGAGGTTTCCAAAGAGGAAGTATAACAAATTGAAGTTAAAAAAAATTGGACAGTGCAGAGTGTTGAGGAAATTTTCTGCAAATTCCTATGAGATTGAGTTACCCCCTGATGTTGGAATATCACCAATTTTTAATGTTGCAGACCTATACAAGTGTTAACGGGAAAAGTGTCTACTCAGAACGACCCTATCCCACTAAGGTGTGACAGTGACCTTAGAAACAAACATAGAAAACTACTTTCGTATTCTTCTTTATGAACTATAAACGAAGAGGAATAGGATGAACCAACCTGTGTCTTGCGCTAGTCCTTTGATCCAATCTCTCTCCTCTTTGACAGCTTCCAGCTACCTACTCCCTTACTTGCCCAGCTTCACCAAGTTCCTGTAAGGTCACAGAAGAAGAAAACTACACAAAGACATGGATTTATATTCATAAATAGCTTAGGATAAGATTTAAGCTAAACATACAAATGTAACAAACATCAATGAAACACAAGCATGTAGGAGAAACTCAAATAGTTTTATTGATATAACAAGAAGATCCAGGAGGAGTTACAACCGATGATTCCTGATCCAGCATCAACCTCCCAGCAAAGGAGTCCCCTCTTCACCTCCAACAAAGCATAAATCACCCAATACTCTGATATCTATCTCAAAACCAACAACAATTCTCTGCAATGTACAAAATTCCAGCCTCTGGATCTCTGGGATGAGGGATCCATATATAGATGTATGCAAAGAGGATGAGTCAGCTTATGATTTGACTAGTGGCCTCTCTCTGTCAGTTCTTGTTTCCACTTGGAGACTGAGAGCCTCTTACTCATCCTTGGTCGAACTCAATGAGGCAAGTGTCATTAGGGAAGATTCTGGAAGCTTCCATTGTCTGTCCACCTCGCGGAATGACACTGCCATTTGTCATTTCCCGCTCAACGCACCCTGGTAGTGCATTTAGGTGCGTTGCAACGCACCTAGCTAGTGTACTTGGGTGCTATGCAACGCAGCTAGCTAGTGGAGCAGCTGAAGTGATCCTGATTTGACTGATTCTGAGCAGTTTCTGGTGGAGAACTTCTGGGAGAAGCTGTAATTTGTTGACCTTGTTCCTTTAGGGGTCGGAACAACACTTTTAGGGACTTAGGATCCCTTGGTTTATGGACATTTCATGCTTAGAGCTGTAAGGCACAAAAATGTCTATAACAACAAGTATGAAGGTGAAACTACAGATGATACAACACAAGATCAACAAACCCAAGAGATTGACTGGGTAAAACAGTTACCCACAGCAAAGAATTTGCAGCCAAAAAGAATTTTGGACAAGAAGGTGTTTAAGAAAACAAGGGGACAAGAGTACTTCCAGTATTTGGTAAAATGGAAGGATATGCCAACCGCTGAAGCTACTTGGGTTACTGAAGACATGCTACAGAAACTGGGCAGTTCTGTAGATGAACTCATGGACAGGAGCCCATGAAGAATTTTGTCCTCAGGAGTCTGATGCAGGAGCATGTGACTTGGAGGGAAAATCTTCAAACTTATTCCAAAAATCCAAAAAAATCTACAGGAAAAGGAGTGGGGTCCTTTAGCCAGTAGTTTCCATGCTTTTCTAGTTTAAGATAGGGATAGAATTAAGAATAAAATCATTTTGTAATAATCGCTTATGGATAAGCGATAATAAGTTTTATGCATGATTTCTTTAAATCACTCTATGTAAAAGGCATGCTTTTGTAAAGGATAAGGACCGAGAGGGCTTATCTATTATTTATAAAAAGGAAATAATGGGACGCTCTGAGTAAGTCGTGCCCAGAAGCATTATCATTGACAAAAACTCTTTCTGTGCATTTGAATGGATGGTCCTCTGTTAAAACTGATAAATGTATGCGTGTGGTTCGGTTCTTTTCTTCTGAGTTTTATATCAATGGTTTGGCTTTGATTTAATGCGACAGTTGAAGCCCTTAACCTGTGTTTCCTTCATATTGACAGTTTTGGCTTCTTTATTTGCTATATAGAGTTTGCGGGTAAAACTCTGTTTTACACAGAGAAATCGTGAAATTACTTAGCCGGAACAGAGTTCCAAACTTGAAATTTTATTGAACTGGGACTATACCCTCGTCGGGTTCAAAAGATTTGTCGCATCGCTGAGTGGGAGTAGAACAGAACTGAACCGTTGGAACTGCCGAAGTCTGAAACTCCGACTGTCTGGACCCGAAACACCATAGATAAGAGTGGAAAGGTTGTTGGGTCCGCGATCTTTATCACATCATAATCCTGGAGCGGAGGGAACCCAGCATTGATGTATTGAAGTCGCCGATAGTGCTTGCCGAGAGGCGATTGTTTTTGCATCGCCAGATCGAAGTGGGGGGAGTCTAGCATTGGGAGCATTGTAGTCACCGACTGCGATCTCTGATAACACTACGTGTTATCGCATCGGAGAAAGGAATTCCGCAAGGGCCGATTGTATTGCCGATAGTGTATCAGCGCGATAGTGTAATTCTTCGGAATTAGCACTATAATGGTTTTAAATTAAAGCACCGATAGTATATTTTCGTTCCTTTGGAATGAAAGCCTCCTCCTGTGTATTTTGCGTTTAAAAACGCATTTTCCTTGTTTGAAAGTAACAATAATGTATTACTGTAATTCCTAGGGAATTATAGTCCCGGTAGAGGATAAGGGGCTCTGTGTAATAAAAAAGCCGATAACAAGGGTTGGGGTGATTATAAAGGGAAGAATGGTTATATGAAAGAGGGAATAGTTATAATAGTCAATCTAGCAATAGATGACTGATACCCCAATAGAAGGAGAAGGAGAAATCTAGTCTGCATTAGAAGAAATTATATCAGGTCTCAACTGCTTGTCCATATCGCCTACACCCAGGCCACCAAGAGGCTGTCAGAATTCAAAATGTTTTTTCTCATAAACCCTTAGAAGTTTTTCTAAGTACCATATATTTGTCAGAAAGGAATTTTTGAGGACTATAACCTTATGCATTTTGTAGGAGCACCCGAGTTGATCCATTTTACTTAAAATGCCTTCAAAGATATAGCCTAGACACCAATCATCACCCATTAGTTCCCTTACCATGGCTCCATACTGAACTACAAACTTTCTCAACAATGTTAATACTGATTGTCATGACTGAGATTGACATAAATGCCAACATAAAAATGCCAAATTCCAATAATATCCCCCTTTTTCATTGATGGAAATCTCCCCTTGTGGTTGATATCTCTCTCTCCTTTTGACATAAATGTAAAACGGCAACATCTATCTCTCACCCCAATGGTTGATATCTCTCTTTCCTCATATATCTACTCACATATCTTTGGTAAGGCACTTGAATTCTACCATCCAACTTAGCTACAACCTTAATGACTTGTAATCTTGGCCAAAGACACCTGCAAACCAATCATTAGAAATCATAGCTCCTGCCATTAGATTTTCTTTTCAAATCTATAAGTGATTGGTGCTACCATTACTTCTACCAAAGTTGCTACTCACTCTCATGGCTTTTTCAAACACTTGTGACTGGAAACAATATCTCCCTTTTTGACATCAATGTCAAGGGATAACAATGACTATCAAACAAAGAACACTCAAATGTCCTTGTGGCTTCTTATAGCTATTGATATTACTCCCCTTGAGAGGCAATAACAGGCTGCTCAATTTTCCACTACTATTGCAAACTCATTTCTTCTTCTTTTCTTGTGAGAAGCCAATTCCTAATCACTCTTCATCTGCCAAAGCATCTTTGTGCCAACCATTACACTGCAAATTCCATTGTCGCTGCTTCTCGTGTGGCTGTTCACAGTCCCTTTGAGCATTTTAACCTTCATCTCCATCTCTTCAAGGGAATTTTCTCCCATTGAATCCAATGTTGAAGCTCTTCTTCTCTTGGAAGTTTCACTCTCCATGGCCACTTCTCATAAAACAATGGTCCAATATAATGAACGTTGCTTCTACTGAACCAAATATTCCCAATTTACCTAGAGATACCAATTGATAATAAAGGAACATTCATATCTATACTAATTATTTTCTTATACTTATGATTTCTAGGCTTAATCACATCTACTACTTGAATGAAATAAGAGTAAATCATATAAGATGTGCATAACTTTCATTTCCTGAGAAATCAACTCTTTCTAAAACCAATGAATGATCCAAGCCACTACTAATTGTGCAGCCTGTTAGACATTGGATAAACCAACTCTCCCTGTGTGTTTCACGAAATGTGCTTAACCACCTCTTGTGGATCTGTTAACTTCGGCAATGCGTCCGTTTACTAACACTTGTGGGTTTTGGTGCAACGAAAATCGTGATTCCAACAAGTGGTATTAGAGTCAAAGGCCTCAAGTTTGAATCACACCTAACTTGCACTGGGGGGGAGATTTTTGGACATTGGATAAACCAGATCTCCATGTGTGTTTCGAGACATGTGCTTAACCACACCCGTTGACTCTAGCGATGCATTCGTTTACTAACACCTGCGGGTTTTGGTGTAGCGACAATTGTGATTCCAACAATTTGGGTTTACACCATTCCACCAATTCTACCACTCAAATAGATATGAATCAACCTTCCATTGAAATGTGACACCCAAAGAAATTCAAACAGAAGAGTAGATTGCTATAATGAAAGGGCATAGAAAGAAAAGGTGACTTACAAACTCCTCAAAATTTTTACATAAAGGGCACTGACTCAGACCAATGATGCTTCGCATGATGAGATTTTCCCTCGTAGGGACTCAATTTTCTAGAATACACCACTAAAAAATATGAACTTTTCCAAGACATACTAATTTCCATAACTTTTTCCACCACCATGAGAGGTTAGCAGGTTTCCTATCTTCAATGAGGAGGACATAACTCGATTTTGGAGTGTATTCTACAGATGGGGCATGTGACCAGACCAAAGAATCCTCTAGTAAGTTATTTCTTCCTTTTCCATACCTTTATTTCATTCTACTTGATCTAAGTTGGAAGATTAATCTAGCTCCTGCTACTTTTTCTTGCTTGAACTTTAAGCTTATTGCAGTTGCTACTCTTAGAGAAATCCTTTGATCTACCATTACCTGTATTAGGTCTTGGCTGATCCATTACACAACTTTTGTCATAAAATACAAACTCACATACTTCTTCTTGTTTATACTTCTTTTCCTTCAATGACTAAGTTATTTCTTTGGTTTTCACATTCAAAAAGGAAGATCTCACTTGGGCATACTTGCATTTTGTTGCCTTGTTCCCAAAATTTCGATTATTATAACATTCAACAAAATATACGAAGGGGGCATAGGAGTTGTGATTCCTCACATCATTTCCACCATATCCTTTATTGTTTCTTATAAGTCCACTCTTTGACATCCTATATGTTCTTTGGTTTCTACTACTCAATGCATTTTGATTTATTGCATAATATCTACTTTCTATTGCTTTATCATGTCCATGATTATTGCAAGAAAAAAAATACCCACTAAACCATATTTGATACTTTGGGGTTATTTTTCTTTGATGATCCTTTCCTTGAGGGGGAAATGACCTCTGTTGGTTCTTCACTCATTTTTTGTAGTTGTTGCTATTGCTATTCCGAGTTGTCCATTGTTGCTACAGACTTCATTATTGTTGCTGATGTCTATTTCTCTATTTTATGTTTCTTTGTTGCAATTGTTTCATTTGATTCTTACTCACCTACATTTGTTGTTGTTTTTTTCTTTGTTGCTTCGATTGTCTGACACTTCCTTTGATTACATTTTGATAGAATTTTGTCTTTTTCAATATGTCTGTCTAATTTTTTACCTTCTTTGCTCTTTGAGTATGATTCTTCTATAAATATTACGCTTTCCTTGATAAGAGGAGACCCATGACTATTGAGAATGCCATCCAATATATCGATACTCTTTTCAAGATTTTGATATCAGGATAATTTGTCATTAGCCTTTTCTACATCATGTCTCAACAAAACTATCTTAGCTTCTAGTATCTCATAATAAGCCTCTCGTTCATTTAACTGAGTTGTCATTACATAATTCTTTCTCTTGACTTCTTCTAGCTCAAAATTCATATCAACCATTGTTTTATTTACATCTTCAAGATCTTGATCCATTTTTGAATCTAAGGATTCTTCCATGGGCCCGAGAAGTATGCTCTCTTCACTACCATGGATGCTCTCATCTTCTTCTTGAGAAGTAACTTGATCAGCTATTGCTATAAGTGTAGGTCCTTCTTCACTACTACTAGATGCATATCTATAGTTTTCTTTAGAAAATTCATATGTACATCTAGAAGATATATGACCTATTCTTCTACATTTACAAGAAAACAACTTGTAGATTGCTTCTCCTCCATACTAGCATTTTTGTTATCTCCAAATTCATCTTCTGAATGATGATTAATAACTTTCACATTAGAGGAATGATTCTCAAGCTTCTGAGTATCTTCCTTCTTCTTCTTATTCTTCATTTTCTTCTCTTTATCTCTAACAACAACATATATGACAAGAGTATCTTTTTTAATATTTGATTCATTATAAGAGAAACATGGATCTTCGAAATCTGCTGGTGCCTATAGATTTTCTCCTCCATATATACATTACAACTTGTCCAACATTTCTTTTACAGGCTCACAATGCCTCACTTTATCTGAGTCAAGATCTGATACTCCTTTCAAGATAGTATTTCCAGCTTGACTATCATATGCATTCTTCACTCCACTCTCTATAGAGCACCATACATCCAAGTCATAAGCCATTAAATGGGCTTCCATTATTACCTTCCAAAACATATAATTTGATCCATTTAGAAATGGTAATCTGTCTGGTGTAAGCCAATCTTGTTTAGCCATTATTCCTTTTGATCTACCTTCCAGTAGTTAAGTTATTCTCGAAGGAACTAAATTTGATACCAATTGTTGTAAATCAATTTAATATTGAGACAGGGGAGGGGGTGAATCAATATTAAGGCCAATTTTAACAATTATTACTATATTTAACCATTTAACCATTCAACAACATATCATGTAAGAAGAAACATAAATCAACATATGAACTACACAACATCACCAAAATCAACGCACACATATGACACATATTTTTACGTGGAAAACCATAAAGGAAGAAAACCACAAATCTTGTTATGTTATGATGTAAATCTAAAGTCACCAATTCTGATTAAATCAAGTTTTGTTAGCACCCACTCCTAGGAATCACCAACTCCCTAATTCATAAGCACCCACTTGTAGGAGGAACCAACCCCCTATTTCTTTCGCAAACACCAACTATTAAGAAGCACCAACTCCCTGATTGTATCTCAGGCACCCACTTGAAGGAAGCACAAACTCCTTGATGTGAAAACACCAACCTTCAGAACCTACAAACATATATTTCATACATTTTCATAATTTTGTCCGCAAGTGCTTTGTTCACAAAATTTGTTTCTCTCTCTCTGTGCTTCAACTCTTATTCAAGATGATGTCTCACAACTTAGATCAACATCCTCATACTCTTCTTTTCCCTTGCAAAGTCTTACAACAACTTAAGATTTATAACGAGAACCAATTATTCATCTCATTAAGTTTCTACTCAACTTGTCCCATTCACATATTTGGCTACAACATCTCTTGGCTTTCCTCTAAACTCTTTAGGCACACATTGCCTCAATCAACCTTCCATCCTCTGAAACACTCACTCACAACACATATACTTACACTTAGTCATGGTATGAACACACCAATGGGACAAACACTCTCACACTCAACACTCTCAAAGGAAAACTACATTAATTCATTCACATCTCGAGGAGAGGCTTTATCTACATTTATATAGCTTGAGGAGGTACTTCTCAACTACTACAATCAGTTCCATATTTATCTTTAATTTCTCACTGCCTTATTTGGAATCTTTGTCTCCTCCTCTGATCTTCAATCAAGATCACCTATTATTTCCATAAAATGTGCTACCTTTTATACCTTTTGCACTAAGTACCACTGAATCATAGTGAATGCTCTTAGGAAATTTTCCTCTTGACCATATCAACATGACAATGTCGTCACAACCATTATGATACTTTTCTTCTATTGGCTCTTTAACTAAATTTGGTGCACATAATGACAATTTTTCAATAGTGAAGTGCCTTGAACTTCAACTCTCATTCTAATGAGATCGCTACCTTAGAACCAAGCCCTAGCCTACAGAGAATAAAGGAGATCCTTCACTATTGGCACTTTTATCATATGTCAAGGTGCCATGACCAATGGCTTAAGCATGGTGGGGACTAAGCTCTACATTTTTTTAATACCTCTATGCCTTTCAACCTTATCATCTGGGAATTATGTGCTCAAGGGCTAGACCCATGCTTTATCGCACCACACCCATCGCCTAACTGTTATATCATGACACTAGCCTTACTCCATATCTCTGCGATAGGTCATGAATCTGTCTGTCCAATAATGGACATAACTTTGTCTAGCTCTCTCGTCAACAATGTTGCGACCCATCAACAAAAGTGCCATGATTCTCATACAAACCTATGTGTCGGGTGATGATTTATTCGACTAGTAAACAAAATATTCCCCATCTCTGTCTCTCATATTTTGTCAAACGTTGCAGTTTCTAAATATGTACCTCCGCAAACATTTTTACTGCACCTCCACAACAAGACATACAATTGTTCATTAGATAATGGGCATATCTTCATCTCCCAGGATCCATCGGCTACACCACTGCGTCATTACCAGACCTCTACAAACCTTCTTACTACCTTTCCATATCGCAGTTACGTGTTATTCTAGTCATCATACAATGTCATCATTTTGCCACATGTCACTTAGTTTTTCCCACTTAGTGACCCTAAAGAGACAAAAACACTTTCCACATGTCATACTATTAAGGTGCCACATCATCACTCTGGCACAATCATTGCCACCTATATGCCACATCATTGACCTCATTACACTGCCACACCATTCTTTTGTACGGAAAGGGGAATACAAATCTCGATGTTTTTCAACGATTTAGTTCATTAATTTTCTGGAGGGCCAAATGCATGAAATACACTGGAATCATGAAACAAATTAAATTTAGATAAAAAGTCTGGATGAGTATGGAGTTTGACTCTTTTAGCTACACATCACTACTTTTGATTTGTGTAGCTTGGGAGGTACTCCCACAACCCCTTGGGTATTGGGTATGTGAGGAGTTGATCCATAAAAGTGGTTTATGAGTAGTGTACCCAAGCAATGGGTTTTGTACCCAAAGTTGTGGGCATGAAACCAAGCAAAGAAAATGATATTTTATTTCATGGATGCATGAGGGGCACCCTTGCATGGCTAAGGGGCACCTAAGGCTTCAATAAAGTGACAATGAATAAACAAAATGAATTTTTACTCCTTGAGAAATTGGTGTTTGAGAAAATTTCTTAGGTCGACTTGAGTGAAATGTCATGACCCTTGGAGAGATGAAAACCCACCTTGAACACTATAAGAAGGAGTGAATATTAGTTCATTGAGGGCGATCCACAAGTGAAATTTCTCTTATGCAAAGACAAGCTTGAGGTGACCGAAGTTCTCATGAAGTTGTTTGAAGAAAGGTAATCAAATTGTTATTCTCTTGTGTTTTGGTATAGAATTAGCTTATGGAGGATTTTTTAATCAATCTATTTGGTTTATGTGCATCTTATTGATAGTTTTGGGCATGCGAGCTAGTATACATCTTTGTGATCAATGCCATGATTCTTTTGTGTGTCTGAATTGTACCTAAGCACTATGATTAAGCCAAAATACCTCTATGGAATTACAGGAAGTCTGAGGCACTGTAGTCTACTTTTTTGTAGGCTGAGTGACCTTAAGTGACTGTTGGGTAAGGGCTGAAGTGTTGCATTGTAATTTGGTTCTAGACATGATGGACATGATGCTGCTTGAGCGAGTTAAGGGTTTGACCTATGGAGAGTCAAGTCTAGTATGTGCAAACTATCGTAGGGCCAAGTATCGTTTTAGAACTGAGTATCCTGTGATTTTAGCATAGGTTACAAGGTGATTTGTGGTGTTGTCTTTAAGAATATAATTTCTATGTGTGGAAAGATATTCCAAGGGTTTTGGAAAATAGTGTATATGTGCCCTAGTATAGTGAACAAGGAGAAACCTTATCATTGTTAAGAGGGAAATTTGGCACATGCCCTAAGTACAATCAATCAAGAGAGGCTTTTTTGTTGTGTGGGCTGTGCAAGTAGCCCTAAGTTTGAGGAGAAAAGAGGACTGTGAGTGAGGGCTGGTGAATGATTCCCTTGTTGAGTGAAGTCATTGATAAGTGGGTATCTTGGAAGAACTTATGTGCAGTGATAATTGAAGTGGAAAATAATTTCAATAAGGCAACTTGTTGAAGACCTAAGATCAATCACCCTTGGAGAAACAAGAGTGATTAATAGAGCCAGTTGGATCAAGTGAAGTTGCAAGAATTCTAACATTGCAGAAGCCTTATGAGTAGTAGAAGAGGTGGAAAAGGACCACAATAAGTGTTCAAGGTATGTGGACTGAAATGGCTCTGGAAGTGCTATATCAACAAGTAACTCAAGTGTACTTTGTTCAGGGTAGATTGGTAGTCATAAGTTATTGACTCCAAGCCCTGGTTGTTCTTGTGTCGAGGCTAATTGTAAGGGCCATGATCCTTGGTACAGAAGCCCTATGTTTATTGTATTAAAGTTTGTAATATACCAAGTTTTAGGTTAAAAATTATATCGTGCACTACATTGATTCACTGTTGTACGTTTTCAATTGTGCATTTCAACATTGGATATGAGGATAGGTTGGATGGTTTGTCCAACTATAGTCCTTGGAAGGAAAGGATCAAGTTGGGCTTGATGGCAAATATCATATGGGAGTTTTCCTATAAGGAGATCAAGAAACTAATTGACCCTAAGGAGTTGGAAGTGTATGAGGAGTTGGATACAAAGGTGAAGATGATCATCCTAGATGGTGTTAAAAATCACATGATACCTCATCTATGTGGGAAGAACATTGCCCATGATATGTGGAAATATCTTCAGGGTCTGTTTTGGAATAAGAACAAGAACCGATTGTTGGTATTGAAATATAAGTTGAAGAGTACCAAGATGTCAGATGGTGAAGGTGTGGCTCCGTATCTGTCGAGATTTTCTCAAGTTCAAGATGAGCTTGCTACCATCAATGAAATTGTTTCAGATTTTGAACTGGTGAGGATTGCTTTGAAAGGGTTTACCAAGGAACAAAAATTGTTCATCAAAGGGATCGTTGCTCGAGAAAAGATGCTAGATTGGAATAGGTTATGGGATGACTTCATTCAGGAAGGACTATGAGACGAGGACCTTCATAAGAAGAAGAAGTCTTCTGATGATAATGTGGCTCTTGCAAGGAGGATGAAGGGAAAGGAAAAGAAGACCTGAGAAAGTTGAAGTGTTATACCTATGGTGAATATGGTCATTATTCAAGCAAGTGTCTGTGGAAGAAGAAGAGAGACAATTAGAAGAAGAAGGGGAAGGATGTAGTTGGTGCTACTACATCTTTTGAGTTATATGACCTCTCAAAAGGTTGGAGGACGAGGATTTTTCTCTAGTTTCTCATTTCTCCGAGGGTGCCTTCGACGAGACTGCATGGTATGTGGACAATGGAGCATCGAAGCATATGATATGTTCACATGAAGTTTTTGAGACTATAAGTGAATGAGACTTGAAGTTGCACATGGTGGTTGACGACAAGAGTCAGAAAGTGATAAGAGGATCAAGTGTTATTCCATTCATGATGGATTTAGGTTGTCTGTTGAGAGTTCAAGATGTACTGTGGGTACCCGAGCTTAGATACATCGTGTTATCTATCTCGATGATTGAGGTGAAGGGGTTTGGGATGATTTTCTAGGATGGGAAAGCAAAGATTGGGCCTAAAATCTCTAACTCTGTTAGAGTTGTCATTGGGGTTAGGGAGCATGGTCTATACTTGCTAACGAGCAAGCTTATAGATCATGAGAAGAAGTAGGTTCCTGAGACTTAGAGGGAGTCAAGTTTGAGTCAGAGTATGTAGGTTTAAAGGGAGAATCCATAACCCAAGAAGAGTGCATGCTCAGTGGGAAGCGAGGGGAATTATACTGGCAAGAAGGAACCATGGGATGGCATTAAGGCCTATCAAGAAAGGAAGAAGCAAGAAGCTTATAATGGCAGAGACACTACCAAGAAGAGTGTGGTTCATTTTATAGGGTATGCTGTAGCGATGAATGCTAAAGATTGATTCAGATTGGATCATTATATTATTTTTCATCCATCTCGATGTTTTTAGAGTGGAAAAATTGGAGGAATTAACTCATGGGACCATTTTTACTGGAAGGACCCAATTTGGAAAAACAAGGTTTTAAACCTTTCAAGAGTGTTTTGAGGCATCAAATGATTTTTTTGGGGGAATTTTTTTTTCTTATTTAGTGCTTCACACTTTCATGCTATTATTCACACAAATACCTTTCCAACAACACATGAATCACATCAATCAGAGTCCCTATGCAAAATTTATGCCACTCAAAAGTTGGCCTTCTTGTTTTCAAGACCATAATTTGAGAGGATGCCATGTAAGCCCCCATTATTCATGGAAAAGGGGCTATCCATGTGATTATGTTGTAAAAGACTCTAGAAGAGTCTATATTGTAACTCTGGTTAATATTTGAGGTAGTCAAACCTAACCACTAGTAGGTTATTAGGCAGTGTTATATCCGGGCCACTGAGAGGAAAAGAGATTGCATTCTTTCGAGTGCATTTGTTCCATGGTTGAGAAAAAATAGCCAAGAGGGATAAGAGGTAGAGCAAACAAAGAGTATTTGTGCACTATAGTACCCCACCAACCATAAACCATACTTCTTTGTACTCGCAACCATATTTCCATCCAGAGAAGAGAGTGAAGTGACCTCACCTTCCAGTTGGGTATTTCTCATGAAGGGGCTTCCTAGAGCATATCTTGTGTCAAATGTGTGTGTGTGAGAGCTTTTATTTTTCTATTATCTATT
The DNA here is from genome assembly GCA_031772625.1 of Pinus tabuliformis. Classification (NCBI taxonomy): domain Eukaryota; kingdom Viridiplantae; phylum Streptophyta; class Pinopsida; order Pinales; family Pinaceae; genus Pinus; species Pinus tabuliformis. Next base: position 142,996,288 of record CM062810.1, read on the forward strand.
TTCTGCATAATTTTCATTCACATGCATCCATTATTAACATTAAATCTATAGATATAGAAATCTAATAAAACTGTAATAGTGTATAATTTCATATTTTAAGTATATTATTATTAGATTTGTTGTGATGAACTGTCTAGTGGAATATCCACGGTAGCTTACAAATCAGAGATTGGGATAGTGTCACTGACAATGATGATATACTTTTGAGTGGTGGAATTACCTCCCTCGCTAAGAGGGAGTGTTGATTTGTGTAGCTTGGGAGGTCCTCCCACAACCCCTAGGGCACTGGGTTTGTGAGGAGTTGACCCACAAAAGTGGTTTTTGGGCAGTGTACCTAAGCAACGGGTTTTGTACCCAAATTTGTGGGTGCAAAACAAAGTGAAGAAAATGATATTTTATTCATGGATGCATGAGGAGCACCCTTGAAGGGCTAAGAGGCACCTAGGGCTCCAATGATGTGACAAAGAATAAACAAAATGAATTTTTATTGAGAAATTAGTGTTTGAGAAAATTCCTTAGGTCAAATTGAGTGAAATGTCATGACCCTTAGTGACATGTAAACCCACCTTGAACACTATAAGAATGAGTGAACATTAGTTTGTTGAAGGAAATCCACAAGTGCAATTTCTCTTATCAAAGACAAGCCTGAGGTGACTAGATTTCTCATGAAGTTGTGCTGGAGTTGAAGAAAGACAACCAAATTTCTCTTCTCTTATGTTTTGGTACAAAATTAGCTTATGGAGGACTTGCCAATCGATCGATTTTGTTTATGTGCATCTTGTTGATAGTTCTAGGCATGCGAGCTAGTATACATCTCTCCAATCAAGGCCATGATTCTTCTGCTCATCCGAATTGTACCTAAGCTTTGTGATTAGGCCAAAATACCTCTGTGGAATTCCAAGAAGGTTGAGGCACTATAGTCTACTATTTTTTACGTCGAGTGACCTTAAGTGATTGCTGGATAAGGGCTGAAGTGTTGAACAGTAAGCTGATGATAGATGTGATGAGTATGAGGCTGCCTAAACTGAGTTAAGGGTCCAACTCATGGATATCCAAGTTTGGTATGTGTGAACCGAGGTAGGGATGAGTATCATTACATAGAACTGAGTCTATTGTGATCTGAGCAGAGGTTACAAGGTGAGTTGTGGTGTTTCCTTTAAGAAGAGAATTATTAAGTGTGGAGAGTTGTCTTAAGGGTTTTGGACAACATTGTACGTGCGCCCTAGTGCAATGAATAAGGATCAACCTTATCATTATTAAGAGGTCAGTTTGGCACAAGCCCTAAGTACAATAAATAAAGAGAGGATTTGTTGTTGTGTGGGCTGTGAAAGTAGCCCTAAGTTTGAGGAGCAAAGATGACTATGTGTGAGGCCTGGTGAATGATGCCCTAGTTTAGTGAAATCATTAATAAGTGGGTATCTTGAAAGACCTTATCTGTAGTGATATTTGAAGTGAAAAAGCATTATAATAAGGCAATTTGTTGAAGACCTAAGATTAGTCACCCTTGGAGTAGAAGGAGTGATTAATAGAGGCAGTTTGATCAGTTGAAGTTGCAAGCATTCTGAAGTTGTAGAACTCTTTTGAGAAACATAAGAGGTGGCAAAGGACCTACCAAAATTGTTCGAGGTATGTAGAAGGAAAGGGCTGTGGAAGTGCTACATCAACAAGTAAGTCATGTGTACTTTGTTCAGGGTAGATTGGTAGTCATAAGTTGTTGACTCCAAGCCCTAGTTGTTCTTGTATCAGGGCTAATTGTAAGGGCCATGATCCCTGGTACGAGAACTCTATGTTTGTTGTTTTAAAGTTTGTAATATAACAAGGTTTGGGTTAAAAATTATCTTGTGCACTACATTTATTCACTGATTATGTTTTCCATTGTGCAAAGTTCCATTGTTGTATTATTTCAGTGTCTTTGTGATTGCGATCTTAGACATAAACCCGATTATGAAGTGCCATGGATAAATCAATAACTACTTGCACTCTTAATGGTCTGAATTCCTGGATATGTCTAGAGTAGTCCGGAGTCTATCTCTTTTAGCCACACACCAAGTGCTTGACCCTGAATGGCTCGAACTCTCAGTTCAACTCTTTTAGCCGTGCACCAAAATTTGCACCTCGAATGGCTTGGAGTACTTCTAAGCCTTAACAAATTTCTATACTTCGATTTTTTTTTTTCTCAACAAACCTTGAGATTCTTTCTAAGTGACATATACAATTGGAAATGTATTTTTGATGACTCTTTACCTATGCACTTTGTAGGAGCACTTGAGATAATCCACTATACCCAAATGACTTCAAAGGTATAGCCTAGGAACCAATCGTCACCCATCAATGCTCTTACCGAGGCTCCACACTCAATTGCAAGCTATCTCAATAATGTCAATACTAATTTTCATCAGTGAGGTTGACATCAATGCCAACATAATAACGCCAAATGCCAACATAATAATCCCAACACTAGCATGGAGGATAAATCCATTTAATCCATGTCCAAATCTTCTACATCAATAGTTTCTCCTAGTTCAACTATGTTTGTCATCTCTTTGTCATCATTCCTAGGAATTTCCTTTTGGGTTTTTGAGTTTTTCCTTTTCATACTGGCTAGATCATGGTTTGGCTCCTATTCGATTTCAATCGCCCCAAAGTTGGGGGTTGTTTCCTTCTCTGATTGTTGTGGATTTGAAAGTGCTTCATATTTGTTCTTGGATTGGAGGGGCTCTCCCATAGTTGCCGTTGGGTTCCTTTGATTCCTTCCTTTGCTGATGACTGGTTGGAAACCTACCTTCATCCTATTGTGACATTTGATTAGGTTGAGGGGTGTGCTACACCAGAGGGAAATATTTTAACAAGTGTCCATACTAGTGACATCCCTAACACTATAAGGGGACATGCTCATAATCTAGGGGTTGAATGATGTCATGATCAAGATAGGATATTTGTATTGATCCCTGTAAGGGCTCAAATATATTCATGTACACACATATTCAAACATATGTAGTGTACCAACTTTAGTTACTTCCGAGACTTTCATGAAAGACCCTATGGAGTTGCCAATGCCTTCCAAGGTACTTTACTACTAGTATTCCTTTGGGAGAGAGTATAGCCATATCCACACTAGTGTTTCTAGATAGTTCTCCTTCTTTGGGATATATCTTGGGGTTTAGAACCTCATAAAGAGTTTTCCACCGTTGTAAAAGTAGGGTCCATTTTGAAAAACCCTTATACAATCTTCTAGATTGGTGAATATAACTAGGAAGAAACCCTTGGCACCTAACTCTAGATTAATGTGCCCTTTGTGTTGCCACTTTTGCTTGATCCATGCAACCAGATCCCTCTTCATGGGCCAAAACCCAATAAATTTACAAATCAATGCTAGAATATGCATGTGCTGGATGAAGCCCTTGATTTTATTTGAGTGGACATATTTAGCGTTTTTCAGTGCTTCATACAAGTATTGATTCTGCAAGCAACTTGCTAGGAAGCCCCTAGCGACGATGAATTTGCAAGTTGAGTTGATGGCTAGTTCTTAGTGCAAACATCCATGGGAGTTGATTGATGAGAGCTCTTGACTGCCTACACCTATTACTTGAACTAGAATCACTTGACAAAATGTTGTGGTAGGAGGGGTTCGAGCCCTCTCCCCCCTTTGCCACCACCATGTGGCCTTCAGGATGTGAACAAATTTGATAATCCACGCACGGCAAGGTGGCAGAACTATGGGATGGGTATGATTAACAACAGAAATGGTTAAAATTAAAGTTGAAGCTAACCCTCGGGCCCATGATGATTATTCATAAAAATTCTTAATAAATCTAGATTTAAGATGAATTTAGAGTGGTTTTTTTTTGGAATTATGAGATACAATTTATATACTTACTTATTTTTTATTTAATTTAATTGTGTTGTTTAAGATGGAGTCCACATGTATTTTATTTATTTTTAATGAATTTTTTTTTATGTTCTTTCATGATAACTTCTCCTCCCTCCATATTAGTTTGTAAAATACCTATGTGCAATAATTTTATTTTTCAAATTTGACTTTTATATATATATATATATATATATTTTAATTAGTTGAAAGGATTGCATATTATCTAGCCTCCTATATGCTTTTGGACTAAGAAAGGGCAAACCATACCATCGGCTAAATAGGAGAGTTTTTTTCCACAAGAAAAAAATAAAAAACCTCCAAAATACTATAGAACCAAGGCTTATGAGAACCAAGTGCCATCCATAGCCCATTTGGAGCTCATCCATCGTCAATAATATTTCATGGTCTACATCATTCTTTTCTAGTAAGAGTTTATCCAAGAGTATCTTAAGTTTCCAATAGAGGTTCATTGTGTGTAGATATTGATTTTGATGCCCTCTTATTTGACTTGTGTTAAGCAACCAATCAACCACAATAGCCATAACCTCACATTCAAAGTGGGTAGTATTGGTCTAGTAGTAATAGTAAGAATGATTTCATATCTTCTTTCATTATTTTTTTTGGTAGGTGAAACTCCCAAGCTTAAAATGGTATAAAGTTGTTATGAAGAAAGATTTCATATCTTCTTTCATTAATTGTTTTTGGATATAAAGTTGCCATTTTTATTTATTAATAAAATTTTGACATTTTTTATACCATTAATATAATTTATATAAACTTGTACTATGAAATTATTTCATATCTTCTTTCATTAAATTTTTTGGGAGGTGAAACTCCTTAGCCTAAAGTAGTAAAAAAATGATTTCATATATTCTTTCATTAAATTATTTTTTTTGGAGGTGAAACTGTCAGAGCTTAAAGTGGTATAAAGTTGTTTTGAAGAATGATTTCATATCTTCTTTCATTAATTGTTTTTGATATAAAGTTCTTGTTTTTATTTATTAATAAAATTCTGCCATTTTTATACCATTAATAAAATTTATATAGACTTGTACTCTTGAATGATTTCATATCATTTTGGGAGATGGAACCCCTGAGCTTAAAGTAGTAAAAATGATTTCATATCTCTTTTTTAGGTGAACCTCCCCAGTTTAAAGTGTTATAAAGTTGTTCTGAAAAATGATTTCATATATTCTTTTATAAATTATTTTTGATATAAAATTAGACATTAAATTATTAATAAAATTTTGCCATTTACCACCGATAAAATTTATATGAACTTGTACTGTTGAATAATTTCATATCTTTTTTCATTAAAATTTTTTGGGAGGTGAAACTCCTGGGGCTCAGAGTATTAAGAATGATTTCATATGTCTTTTCATTACTTTTTTTTGAAGGTAAAACTCTGGAACTTACAGTACTATAAAGTTGTTCTGAAAAATGATTTATATCTGTGTCATTAATTATTTTTAAATATAAAGTTATTCAGAGAATGATTTCATATCTTCTTGCATTAATGGTTATGATTTCATATCTTCTTGCATTAATTGTTTTTAAATATAAATTGTTCTGGAGAATAATTTCATATCTTCTTGCATTAATTTTTTTGGATGGAAATCCTGAGCTTTCTTAGTTATTGGATGAATCTACATGGTGTTGTACCAGTTTCTTTCCCTGAGAGTAATGACTTTCAGGCCGCATTAATACAGTCTGTTAGTTTAGTTAGATATTAACATCTGGACAGAAGTTGCACTTTATATCATGTATAACGTTGTCAGCTCAGTACCTATTCCCCATCAGATCTGAGGTTTAGCAGAGGGTAAAGAGTGGAAAGCTATATATCCCTCGGTTCCATGATGACATGTTGTCAATTTAATACAATCTCCATGGGGATAATGATTCAAATCGCCCCATTTTGACATAATGTTTTGAGGATGTATGCCAAAAGAGTACATATCTTGCTGTACCATTCTCCCCCATCCATATCTTGCTATACAGTCTCGTTCAATTAATAATCGAACGAGCTTCTTGCGCAATGTTATCCACGTACATAGTGCGTTAATAACATAATCCTGACATGCTTCTTTTATGATATCATATATATCTCCTCCGGTATTCTCTGTTTTTATACTAGTGACAACATTTCAGATGTGCTATATATGGTCTATTATCAGTTAATACATGCCATTACTGCTATATTATGATTTATCTGAAATCCACGTTTAATATAGATTAGATTTTGCTACTGGGACTGGTTATAGGGACAAATGTATGATTGCATGATTATACTATTTCTGAACTGCTGCTGTTTAGGATATAGAGTCTGAACTGTTGCTGTTTAGGATATAGAGCCATGAAGAATATGTAAGTTTTACATCGCTAAACATATAGTTTTTTTCATCTGAAAAAAATAAATATTTTTAGGTTTTGGAGTTTTTCAGAGTATATTGTTTTTGTTAAATTGGTATTCATTTCTCATGAAATTGTTGGAATTACAAGTTTAATTTATGAACTCTCCATAATTGTAGCGTTTCATGAGTTTTTTTAGGATGCTGAATCTTATAAATTTTTTTGAACCCATGTTGAATCAAGATGATGTTGACTTTATTTATTAATAAAATTCTGCCATTTTTATATCAGTAATAAAATTTATATAGACTTGTACTCTTGAATGATTTCATATCTTTTTAGGGAGATGGAACCCGTGAGCTTAAAATAGTAAGAATGATTTTATATCTTCTTTCAGTTTTTTGTTTTTTTGAGGTGAATCTCACTAGTTTAAAGTGGTATAAAGTTGTTTAAAAAATGATTTCATATCTTTTCTCATTAATTGTTTTTGGATATAAAATTGTCATTTTTATTTATTAATAAAATTCTGCCATTTTTATACTATTAATAAAATTTATATAAACTTGTACTCTTGAATAATTTCATATTTTCTTTCATTAAATTTTTTGAGATAAAACCGATAAAACTCCTTAACTTAAAATATTAAGAATAATTTCATATCTTTTTCATTAATTAAAAAAAAATGAAACTCAAGAACTTGAAATAGTATAAAATTGTTCTGAAAAATAATTCATATCTATTTCATTAATTGTTTTAAAGATAAAATTGTCCTGAAGAATGATTTCATATCTTATAGTATTGATTTTTGTTGGGATGGGAATTCTAAGCTTTCTTAGTTATTGGATGAATCTGCATGATGTTGTACCAGTTTCTTTCCCTGAGAGTAATGACTTTCAGGCCGCATTAATGTCGTTGTTAGTTTAGGTAGATATTAACATCTGGACAGAAGTTGCACTTTATATCCGGTTGGAAAGATATAAAACCCTAGGTTTCATGGATAACGTTATCAGCTCAATACCTTTTCCCCATCAGATCTGAGATTTAAAAAGTGGAAAGCTATAGATCCCTCGGTTCCGTGATGACATGTCAATTTAATACAATTCCCATGGATATAAAGATTCCAATGGCCCCATTTTGACATAATGTTTTGACCAAGAATTTCAACATGGATGTATGCCAAAAGAGTACATAACCTCCGCGCATTTTCTACAGAGGCTGACAATCTTGCTGTACCATTCTCCTCCATCCATATCTTGCTATACAGTCTCGTTCAATGAATAATCGAATGAGCAATCACTATTGGCTTTATTACAGGCTTGAGCTTCTTGCGCAATGTTATCCACGTACATATTAATAACATTTTTAGTTCTGGAGTTTTTTTAAGTATATCTTCGGTTAAAATTTTGCACGCGACGTGCATGATATGACGGCTGGGGTGGATGGCTTTTGCACCCCCAGTCGGGATCGATTCCTGCCCCGGTTATGCCGTAAAAATTCTGGTTTCGGCCATATGTTGTAAAAATCTGCTGGCCTCGGCCATATGTTGATTTTCCCTCTGAAAAAATAAATCTTCTGTTAAATTTATATATCATTTTGTATCAAATAGTTAGAATTACAAGTTTGAGTTCTACAATGATGGTGTTTTATGAGTTTTTTTAAGATGCTGAATCTTATAAATTTTTCTGAACCTATGGTCTTTCAAAATGTTGAATCTAAATATGCAATCAAAAGATATTTTAGAAAACAAAAAAACCCAAATTTATTTTACCCTATAATTTTTTCATAACACTAAATCCTAAAAAAAAATTTAGGACCCATAAATTTTTCAAACTGTTAAATCCAGATATACCGTCAAAAAGCATTTTAAACATGAAAAATTAGCAAATTCTAACCAAACACTTCAAGATCAATTTTTCTAATTCTAATAAAAAAACTCCAAAGTATAATAATTAGACAAGGCCTTTGAAAATTATGCAGGACAATGAAAATTCAGCTCTGTATTACGGATGTGTTGTACTATTCCAGTGCCTGACACCAGGTCTTTTCTTTTGGGGGACAAGATAAAGGAACTGTCAATTGTCACGTAAGCCACCTAAGCCAAGATGCCACAGCAGTAGGAATCGCTGAGATTCGGTTGTGGGGATCTTAGAGCAGACACTCCAGAGCATACGTCACACACGGAAATATTGGTCCAGTTCCTCCCACTTTTTTCTTGCCCGTCTCATCAGGCCGGAGGAGTCGCTGGTCGGGATGTTTCCACATCGAGTGCTCCGACAAATGCGGTGTAATTGGAGTGGCCGAATCATTGGAGGCGTGGTATGGCAGAGACTTTTTTTTTAGCGTGGATAAGAATAGACTGGTTTTGAAGATGAATTATAAAACCTGAAACCATGTGACTTCTTCCCAAAAAAATATTTATACATTAAGAATAGATCTGTAAAAATGGTACTTCCCATGGCAAATTACCATCACACTGCTGCCCATAATCTTAAGGTCAAGAATATTTTGTTTGATATGTGTTTGGTTCTACCAGTGTGCTTATCATGTCCATGGTAAAACCTGTGTATTGGCTGAAAATTTTACCTTCCATTCATGATCTAATATTTGCTGATGGTGGAACTTTGTCTCTGAAGTTTTTTACAGATCTAAATAAGAATTAAAATTTTCTGAAATATATAAAGTGTTTTTTTTGTTTTGTTTAGTTTTGGTTTTGTATTAGACAGACTCAGACAGACTTGATTTGAGAGTGTTGAAGAGAATCCGTGACCTCTCAATCAATAGTGCTTTTAATGTTAGGAACTAAAACCACTGAACTAACTATCAATGCTGAAATATTTTAAGGATTATGAAAACTCTGCCCCTGTTATTTGGTTAAATTGAATTTTTTTCAATTTAAGATAAAGACTTCTCTCTGTAGGATTTCAATTAACTCCCTGTAGTAGAGTATTTTAACAATGTATTCATTGACAAATGCTTTTTTTTTGGTTTATTAACCTATGAGGATTTGAACCAGTGACCTATTCCAAAGAGTATCTTTAGATTGCACCCATTCACAGTCTTTTATGAAATTGATGAACACTTCTTTCTGTAGGAATTTACAGGGTAAGTTTCTCAGAAAGAATACCAAAAGGACACCGCTCACAACCAGATCACAGATCAATACACCAGTGTTTTTGACGTGGTTAAAACCCTCAAAGAGGGAAACAGTCCACGGCCTGTCCCAACGTGGGTACTACAGGCAATTTATTAATCAAAGAATGAAAATTTACATAAGCTTCTCTCATGCACGGATTACCCGAACAATGACCCTCCATGCGCTTTAAATAGAACTCATGGACCAATCGGGTGTCAAGCCACGGATCAAGTGTCGGTAATACCGAGGTGAGAGTGAACCGTCGGATCACTACATATCGTGACCGTCGGATTGTAAGTTACAAAATGTACAACAGTAAAGAAACACACTTTACCTAACTCTTACCTAACTCTATACTAGACCAAGTTGAACTTAACTATTTCCTATGTGTCGGAATATCCTAACATCCCCCCTTAAGAACAACTTGGGATAGGATTGAAGGATTTACAAATATGACACAATAGGAGAAGGAAGGAGGCACTAGAGCCTATCCCCCCTTAGTGACAACTTCTTGAACTCCAAGCATATATCGAAGTTTAGTGAACTTCGCCTCTGTGAGAGCCTTTGTGAAGATGTCTGCAACCTGATCATCTGTTGAACAATATTGCACTTCAAGAACATGGTCATGAATGAGCTTTCTGATGAAGTGCATGTGTAGTTCAATGTGTTTGCTGCGCTGATGCTGGACTGGATCTTTGTATAGCTGAATGGCACTTTGATTATCACACCAAAGTGTGGTTGGATGCTGCTGCTCAAAGCCAAACTCTGATAGGATCTGACGAAGCCACAAGGCTTCCTTACTAGCTTCCACGGCACCACGATACTCTGCTTCTGCTGACGAAAGAGAAATGGCAGCCTGTTTCTTGCAAGCCCATGTAATAGGTTCTGAACCAAGAGTGAAGACATAACCGGCAGTAGACTTCCGATCATCAGGGTCACCAGCCCAATCAGAATCAGTGAAACCAACTAACAGAGGAGCTGCTTTGGCACTGTAATGAATCCCAAACTGTACTGTACCTCGAACATAACGAAGTATTCTTTTGGCTGCTTTCCAATGACTTTCACGGGGGTTTTGCATAAAACGAGCAACAAGGCCAACAACAAAGGAAAGATCAGGACGAGTATGGGTTAAATACAAGAGTTTTCCTACAAGTTGACGGTATAAGGTAGCATCAACTTCAGGAGAAGTACAAGAGTCTGAAAGTTTGACTCCAGACTGAAAGGGAGAAGGGGCTGGCTTACAGTCTTCCATGTGAAAATGACGAAGAATATCACAAGCATACTTGGACTGGGAAAGGGAAATACCCTCCTTGGATTGCAAGACTTGAAGACCGAGAAAATAGTGTAAGTGTCCTAAGTCTGTCATTTCAAATTTCCTTTTGAGGCTAGACTTCACATGGTTTATAAGGTTGGGATCACTACCAGTAAGGATAAGATCATCAACATAAAGAAAAATGATGATAAGAGAGTTGCCCACTTTCTTGGTGTAGACAGTATTGTCAGAATGACACCTAGAAAAGCCAGATTCTAAAAGAAAGCTATCCATTTTGGCATACCAAGCCCGAGGAGCTTGCTTGAGGCCATAAAGGGATTTCTTAAGTCGACAAACAACGCTGGAGTCTGTTTGTATGAAGCCAATGGGTTGTTCCATATAGATTTCTTCCTGCAAGTCCCCATGCAAGAAGGCAGATTTAACATCCATCTGATGGACTTCCCATTTTAAAGAGGCAGCAAGGGAAAGAACAAGGCGGATAGAGTTCATTTTGGCAACAGGGGAGAAGGTTTCAGTGTAGTCAATGCCTTCAACCTGTGAAAAACCCTTAGCAACAAGACGAGCTTTATGTTTATCAACTTTCCCATCTGGTCCATACTTGGTTTTGTAAACCCATTTACATCTAACAAGTTTGCGTCCCTTTGGTAGAGGAACAAGATCCCATGTATCATTTGTCATCAATGAATGATATTCTTCATTCATAGCTGCTTCCCAATGTGGATGGCCTGAAGCTTCTGCAAAAGTGTCAGGATCATGATTTACTGGAGCTTGAGCCAGTAAAGAAGAGGCTCTTTCAAACTGAGAACGTGTACGTCGCTGATCTGTAGGATCACCGGCAAGATCACCTGCTGCATCCCGAGTAGCACGGACCCATCTTGGAAGTTGAGGATCCTGAGAAGGTGGGGGAGGATTATCATCCTCACTTTCATCATCTGAAGAAGAAATGTTTTCAAAAGTAGAAGAGATAGGAAGAGGTGGCACATCCGCCGGACTAGGCTCGCAGGCCGATTTATTTTCATCAAATTTTACATCTCTTCTAATGATAACATTTTTGGACTTAAATGGAATAAGTCTATAACCTTTTACATCTTCAGAATATCCAACAAAAGTACATTTCTCACTCTTAGGTTCTAAAGCTTTATGTTTTTCATCTGGAATATGGGCCCATGCTTCACTTCCAAACACACGAAAGTGACTTACATCTGGTTTAATGGAACTCCAAGCTTCTTCTGGAGTGATATTCTTTAGAACCTTAGTAGGAGTGCGATTGATTATATAATTTGCATAATTAATTGCTTCGGCCCAAAAACTAAGACTGAGTCCTTTAGATTGCAGCATACAATTAGCCATTTCCTTTAAGGTGCGATTTTTCCTTTCAGCTACACCATTTTGTTGTGGAGTGTATGGAACAGTATGTTGCATTTGAATTCCATTTTCGGTGCAAAAGTTGATGAATGTGTTTTTAACATATTCTCCACCATTATCAGTTCTTAGCTTAAGAATTTGATGTCCAAATTGTTTTTCAACAAAGGCTTTGAAGGCCAAAAATGTGTTAAATACTTCGCTCTTGAGTTTTAAGAAGTATACCCAAGTGCGTCTGGAGAAATCATCAATGAAAGTTAAGAAATACTTGCAGCCAGAGAATGAAGCAACAGGAAGTGGACCACATAAATCACTGTGCACAAGCTGTAAAGGGGCTGAGGCGTGCCAAGAGGCACGTTTGTCAAAACTGTCCCGATGATGTTTTCCGAGTACACATCCGGAACAAACACCATCTCTGCAAGATACCATAGGAAGACCTGTCACCATATTTTCTTTACATAGATGCTGAAGGGAGCGATAGTGTAAGTGACCATATCGCTCATGCCAAAGTTTGCTCACTTCATCATTATGAGCAACAAATACTGAGGGAAGATTTGATGACCCAAAGTTGTGAAACTTATACAACCTTGTGGAATCATCAGCAATACCAGTAGCTAGAATCTGTTTAGGATCTCTTAGATCCTTGATTACAACATCATGAGGTGAAAATTCAACAATTTTACCTTCACCTGAATGAGTTATCTGATAGACAGATAGAAGGTTGCAGGATAAGGTTGGAACACATAATACATCATTAAACTGACCATTGTCTAGATGAACAGTTCCAGTGCCTACAACATTAAGAGATCTATCATCACCAACATATATATTTTTGGTGTTACAATCATTTAAAGAAGAAAACATGGCTTGGTTTTTGGCCATGTGATAAGAGGCTCCAGAATCAATGAGCCACTCATAAGAAGGAGAAGAAGAAGATACATTTAATGCATAACCAGACTGAGATGATTGACAACGACATGCAGAAAGTGCCATTCCGGAAGTTGAAGTTGAAGTAGGCTCCACATGGATGTTATGTTTCTTCATTGCGGCTTCCAAGGCTTCCATCTTCTTAAAGCATTTAGATTCTAAGTGGCCATCTCGATTACAAAAGTTACAATGTCTATCAGTCTTCTTCCATTTGTTTTTATTGGTCTTATCATTTTGCTGAAATGATATTTCATTTTGAGGCTGAGTTTGCTTAGGACCATTCTTTTTAGGATATGTCTGCTTAGGATTCTTTGAATTTGGTTGCTGTTGGGCGGCTAACGCTTTCTTGGAAGAGTTTCCAAGATCAAGAAGACCAAGGTGTAAGAGTTTTTCTTGTTCTCTTATTAAGGAATCACAAAAGGAGTCAAAGGAAGGGGCCTTGTAGTCTTTTCCTTGACAAATGAAAGCTTCCCTTGTAGAATGGAAAGTGGAAACAAATACAGAGTAGGCTGGTCCCAACTTAGTAAGGATGGAATAAATAAGGTTACCATCTTCTTTCTTAACTTTAACACCTTCCAAGAGATATCTAAGGGTCTTGAATTTGGACAAGAAATCTTCAATGCAAGAAATTATTAGGATCCAAACTAAGCAACTCATTTTCAAGTTGATGGGCTCTAATTTCATTTTTAATCCCAAAAACTTTAGCGAGTTTTTCTAATGCTTCATGAGGAGTCTCAAGTTCTGCAATGTGGAATCTAAGATCAGGAGAAATAGACATCCCTATCAAACCACGTGCTTGATCTTGTCTATTTTCCCATTTTGCAGCCTTGTCTTCATCTTTTGGTTTCTTCTCTTGGTCTGTGGCTATTCTGAAGAGACCTTTACTTCTAAGTAAATCTTCCATGTAGGCTACCCATTGGAAGTAGTTAGTGCTGTCAAGAATGACTTGGCATGGACTTTCCATTTAAAAAAAAAAACTGAAGCTGAAGATGCTGAAAGTAAGTGTTCCAATGGATAGATCTCGAAAAAATAGGCGGTTTTAAAAAAAACGGCTCTGAAAAAGGCTTCCGGATGAAGAAGTTATGGCTTTTTGAAAAAAAATTGTTGACGTTGCCGGCAAAGTGCGCGAATGTGCGGGAATGAAAAGATCCGCCCCCACAAAATGGAGACTTGAACCCAAGACCTCTACTCTCTTAAAATAGTTTTGAACCAATTGATCTATACAAAAAATTTGAGAGAGAGAGAGAGAGAGGGGGGGGGGGGCCTTGGTTTGCGTGCTTGCCTCGAGAAGGCTCTTTTTCCCTACAAAACACAAAACACAAAACCCAACACGAATATGCAAAGAAAAACGAACCTTGCGGCTCGAAGTTAGCTTTAGCAAAAAAACTAGAAATTTTTTAAAAAAAATCTCAAAGTTAGCTTTAGCCGAAAAACTAAATATTTTTCTCAATGTTTCTGATTTTCTGATATCACACTAAGGTGCAGGGAAAAGAGCATACGCATGAGAAAAATCCTTCCTTTCTGTTTCTGATTTGCCCAGATCGCATAGAGTCGCAGGGCAAAGAGCATACGCAGAAATGAAAGGTATAGATCCGGTTAAAAAAAGGGCTAAATAAACCGAAACCGAAATAAGCAGAGAGAAAATAACAGTAAACTGCAAAAAACACTGTATACCTCCCGATCTGAAAAATGACGCAGCTGGGGCTACCGGAAACCTTTTCGCGTGAAACGAAAGGGGTTCCTCACTGGAACAGATGCTCCGAACGCAACAGAGCAGTCCTCTCGGCCCGAAAGCAGTCAGAAACAACAGATCTAGGAAACGACAGCCGCATGCAGTTCTACCGGCTTCAGATTTGAATCACCAACGGACGCGGCCCTCAAATAGCTCTGATACCATGTAGGAATTTACAGGGTAAGTTCCTCAGAAAGAATACCAAAAGGACACCGCTCACAACTAGATCACAGATCAATACACCAGTATTTTTGACGTGGTTAAAACCCTCAAAGAGGGAAACAATCCACAGCCTGTCCCAACGTGGGTACTACAGGCAATTTATTAATCAAAGAATGAAAATTTACATAAGCTTCTCTCATGCACGGATTACCCGAACAATGACCCTCCATGCGCTTTAAATAGAACTCATGGACCAATCGGGTGTAAAGCCACGGATTAAGTGTCGGTAATACCGAGGTGAGAGTGAACCGTCGGATCACTACATATCGTGACCGTCGGATTGTAAGTTACAAAATGTACAACGGTAAAGAAACACACTTTACCTAACTCTATACCTAACTCTATACTAGACCAAGTTGAACTTAACTATTTCCTATGTGTCGGAATATCCTAACACTTTCTTGGTTGGGTTTGAATCAGTGATCTACGAGAGAGTATACCTTAACAGTGCACACATTGATAAATACTTTCTTTTTGGTTATTTAACCTAGGAGAATTTGAACTAGTGACCTATCCCCAGGGGTACCTTAACAGGTCACTCATTCACAGTTTATGATGAGATGATAAATACTTCTTTCTTTGTCAAATTTGAATTAGTGACCCATGACACAATACTTTAACAGTACATTCATTGACAAATACCTTGATAAATACTTCCTTTTTAATTGATTAACCCATCAGAATTTGAACCAGTGACTTATCGTAGGGAGTAACTGTGCTTTAGTAAATTGCATGAGCTTGCGAATCTACATGATTTTCTACATGGTATTAGAGCTGAGAACAATATACTAGAGGAGATTTCGAATTTTTGAGATTTGGATTACAAGTGAAATTCGAATTTGCAACACATACTTCAGGGATGACAGAGGGCGTTCTACGGTTTGCGGCTCGAGTATGCCATGGAAGGCAACTTGAATTTTATAGTTCGGAGGGACAAAATGGAGCATGTGCTAGAGGATAATTTCTTGAAGGAATTCGTTGATCAAGAAATTCCTAAGCCAATAGCGTCGGATGCACAGAATTTGGCTGAATGGAAGAAGTGTCTCGAGTCTCCATGGCAAGGGAACTCCGTATGCTATGTGGAAAGCATTGATGGACTTGTATCAGAACAACAGTGACCAAAGGAAATTGGCACTGAAGTACAAACTTTGAAAAATCAAAATGGAGAAAGTCGAGACTATTCCAAAATACTTGACCAAGTTCACTCAATGTCATGATGGACTTCGAAGTGTTGTAATCACAATTGCCAATGATGATATGGTGAGTCTTGCTCTTATAGGACTCCCAAAGAGTTGGCATGGTTATCAGGATTCTATTAAGGGTCGGGAGAAGCTTCCATATTGGGAACGATTGTGGTTGGATTTGATGCAAGAGGAGATCAGGAGGAACACCAGGGATGGCTCTTCATCAAAGACCTTAACAATACATTGATTAACCCATGAGAATTTGAATCAATGAGTTATGGCAGGAAGTTCCTTAATGGTGCACCCGAGGATGGGGCGGCAAAAAATGGGGTTTGTGGTAATGGAGTATTTATTGTATTGAAACTTGGTGATTTTTATCTATTCAGTTGGAACAATGGCGAGGGATTGAATAATAGAGCTGAGCTGTTAGCTCTTTGGGGCATCCTATTTTGTGAAACGTGGCTTTGAATTGTTTCCTTGGACATTTTCAGAGATTCCAAAGTGATTGTAAATTGAGTCTTGGAGAGAACAAATTTTGGCTGGCCAATGCTCATCAACTGAATGCATTGCATGAAATGTTAGAAAAATACTTCCAGAATCTATCCTTTTTACATATCTACATTGAACAGAATCATATAGCAGATGTTTTGTCCAAAGAAAGATGCAACACGTGGCCAGGAAAAATATTATTCTCCACTTCTTACAAAAGGAAATGGCCATGGTTATGGGAACATAAATGTAAATTAGGTAGGTTGTGTTTCTGAACAGCATTTTTGTCCAGTAAGTGTATACTAAAGATATGTAAGTCTGTTTTGGGTGAGGGGTTGAAAGTAGAATGATAATTTTATGTGTGAGATAAGAGATCCATGTACTAGAAAATAGTATAGCCAGCAAAAGGAGGCCCAGTTTTTCTATAAAAAGGCGAGATTCGAAAAATGAGGAAGATATTGATTGGCAAGAATAAGTAAATAACTTTTTTTATAATAGAAAGTTTGTTGGTTTTTTTTTTATTGAAAAAACTACAACAAAATAGTGGGGAAAATTTCTTATTATGAGGTGATTTTATGTTAAATACAGTCAATTTTTTTTCCGTACCTATCAACATTCTTTATCAAATTGATAAAAAATTGATCAAAACATACACTACTAAGACACTAATAAAGTTAGTGACACTGACAAAGTTACTGAAACTGACCAGTGTTTCAGATTTGAAATTCCTACCCTAACAGCACCTATTCAAAATCTCAATCCTGATGTTTTGTCTTGTCCAATTGAGTTGTCAAAACTTTTTCCCAACTCAATAGAGCCATAAAACCTGTACCCCTGATGTTTGAACAAATTTCATTTTCCACTTAAAATCTCTGGAGGTCAATAAATCTATGAATTTCGCCCAAATTCCATTCCAGATTGAATGCCGGCGTTTATCGTGTCGATGAATGAAAGCTCTGCTATTGCTACCCGTCCTCAACGCACTCAGTGACCGGGAAAGGTGAATGGCACGTTTGAAAGTCGACAACGGACGGCAAAATGCAGGAGGGCTGCCAGGTACTGTGAGATTGATGTGCCATCTTCCCTTCAAAATTTCCACGTGGATTGAACCCCCAGGTGTAAGTAGAGTCCAGCAAAGAGGAGATTTCTCCCAGTGGAATTAAATGTGGACTGTAGTGAATAGTGGTTCATAAAAGGACATGCTGACAGCACCACCAACCCCTTAATTAGGGGTGAGCAGAATTCGGTAGCCGTAGGTATGTAGTGTGGGGCCCAACTACCCATGTCAACATTCGAACTACTACTCAAAATTTAACTACCAGTCTGAGTCAGTCCTGGTGGCTTCAGCTCTCTGATCTATTTGACAGTCTATCATAGTTATTAACAACAACCATCATTCCTGGCAGCATAGGCAGAGGCACAGGCAAGAGAAATTACCTGCTTTTCAGCTTTGAAGATCCAGTGAATGGATGTATGCATTCTTCTGGTGTTTAAATCCTTGCAGCCCAGCATTCACTTGGTGGAAATTTGTATTGATTAATTATCAGGGAAGACTGAGCCATGGATCGTGCAGACACAGATGAAGACCGACTCTCGTCTTCACATAAAGAAGCAGAAGAAGCAGGGGAAGGTATAGTACCTTCATCCCTCACAGGTGCCTCAAATATAAATTTTACGTGTGAATTTTGCTGTAACAAGCTTCTGAATGTATTTGCTAAGGCAGAAGAAGAATTCTGATTATCCACAGCATTGGGATTTATCCAAACATCATTTTAATGATGGATTTACTTTGGGATTCTAAACATGGACAACTGTTGCAGATAATCTGAATTCTTTTTCTTAAAAAAAGACCATAGAAATCTGAAATCCAAGGTAATTGCTATTTTTTTTTTCCCAATAAATGCAGAGAGGAGAACAAGCAGTACAAATATAAACGAGGACGAAGAAGATCTCATCATTAGGCTGCACAAATTGGTGGGAGATAGGTACCATCAATCATTTTTCTGTAGTTTATTTAATTTATTCATTATCATCATCGACTTAGTGCAGGGTGAATAATCTTTACCATTTATAAATCTATGGATGCAACATTAATCCTAAATATGGAAGGATTCAAATCTCCAAAATGGATCCAAGATGGATTGAATTCATCATATTTTTTTTTGGAAGTTGCAGGTGGTCGCTGATTGCTGGCAGAATACCTGGACGAACCCCAGAGGAGATTGAGAAGTACTGGAAGTCGAGAAAGCAGGAAAATTCCAAACGCAAAAGAGGCAAATGAAAAAATGGAACCTGGAGTCTGGCACAGAAAAACCATTTAATTCAGTATTTATCACAGTGTTTTTCTTTCTGGTTATTATTGTACAATCGAACCTTCTTCCCTGACCTTCGTTCTTTTTCAAGTCTCAAGGATTCTTACAATGGCCCCTGTAAGTCTTTGTGGGTTGAAACCTATTCAACTGTCTCTGCAAATTTGGAATGTTTGATGAGGGCAAATTTGGAAACAGGGATGAAGGAAGATACAGTGTCTGGATGTATTTTGCTTTTGCTTCTTTCTGTGAGTTTCATTGATATTTTTTCAATATTGGTGACTGTGTCTGCATTATATTTTATATTTTTTAGTTTATTGAACTTATCTCCACATCTTTGTTTTATTATCCTTTTTTTTCTAAATTAAAATCCCTGGTTATCATGATCATGCATACTTTCAAAAAATCCATCATGGATACTTTAAAATAATCCAACCATGTTGTATAATTTTAAATTCGAGAAACTTATCCACATATATTTGTTTTTTATTTTTTAAAATTATAATTTATCATTATCATGGACACTGAGTAATTATATAATATTCTATTTATATTTTTCGATGAAATTGTGGCATACGGTGTAAATAAAAAACAATATAAATATTTTCTAATTCCTTGATTTTTCTGTACGTGTTTTGATTTTCGTAGTAGTAATTTACACGGACGAGAAGCATATATACACTTTAAGCTCCGAATTTATTAAATTTCTAAAATGGTAAAAAAAGGAGCTCTATATTTCTTTTTATTAGTTTCTGAATATTTCCTTCCCACTTTGCTATGATTCTCCAGGTAAGTAATAGATCAAGGTTGTGATCGGTGTACGCTTTTATTCAGTTTTCTTATTTTAATATACATCCGCACGTTGAATTTATTAAATATTTCACTTGAGATGTAGTTTTTATCATTATTATTTATTTAGAGCATATTAATTCAATTATATTGTGTTATATATATATGTGTGGGGGAGTGGCTGATAATGTTAATAAATATTAATGGAATTAATTTTCTAAAATATTATATTTATGTTTTAAGATTATTAAGAAAAGTATTTTAAGATCATTATAGTTTTGTTAACTTAAATGAGTGATAAGGTTATTAGTGTAATAAAATTTTGAATTTTTTTTGACAAAGCTGATAAAGTATCTATCAAACGGTATTTTGGAAATTGATGAATACTCAATTTCACCATAAAAATCACTAGAATTTATCCTTATTTAAAAAATATTTATTTTCTTTTTTACACAAATCAAAATGGAAAGATATTTTTAATTTTATAGATTTATCTTGATCGCTATTTTATAATATTTTAATTTGTATTTTTAATAATTTATATAAAAATTTCTTCTTTATCATTCACATATAAATGATTAATAAATTATTTAAAAAAAATTCATAAAATAAATTAATTTATTAATATAAAATTTATTTTTCATAATGAATTTATATTCCTATATTAATTTTTAAAATTCATATAAAATTGTAAAAATATTTATTTCAAAAATAAAAATATAATCTTACACATGGTTAATCGCCCTTAATTAAAGCAAAACCCAATGATATTGAATATACTGAAAAGATTTTAAAGTTTGGAAGTTAATGCGGGAATGCATTATGACCATTAATAATTACATAGTGGTAGAGTATTAAGTGTCATTGATATATTTTTTCAGAGAGAAAAACGATATGTTAAGTGTCATTGATATATAGTTTGTGTAATTATTATTATTAATATTTGTAAATTTAAAGATTTATATTACATTAGAGTATTAATTGTTATTGATATATAGTTTGTGTAATTGTTATTATTATTATTTGTAAATTTAAAGATTTATATTATGTTGATTCATATATATAATATATATTATAGAATGACATTTTGATTAGTTTTAATTTATTTAAATGAAAATCAAATTAAAAAACTAGTCAAGGTTTAAGTTTGTGTATTTCAAAATTCATAATTTGAGGTGGAAGTAGTTGAGCTTATTGTTACTAAAAGTACAAAAAGTGGTTGTAAAAGCCATGGAAACTAGATAGACATAGCAATAAAGACATAAAAACTAAAAACCATGAAAACTGTTAAGTTTGTAGTGAGTGGCTTTACACCTTGTGAAGGCCATACAATTAACCGACTGGAGCTGGATGTGCAAGGTGGCTAGGAGGTGGTTGTGATCTATCGGGAAGTAGTGATGGTTGGAGAGTAAGGGATGCTTGTAACTAGAGATGCTCGCTCCACTTTTATCATTGCAATAGGTAGGAGTGGAGGAGAACGACTGATGACTGATATGTAGATTGAAAACTGCTCATGGAATTTACTAAATCACAAGACTTGAAGCTACTCTACTGATATGCGGAAGTTAATTCACCCTTTAGAACACAAATCATAGACATGCAAAAGTAAACATCACACACGCACAAAGATTTATATAGGGGAAAGCAATTGCTCAAAACCCCTTCCTATCTATATTGCATTGATCATAGAATAGAGATGAAATACATATGCTTGTTCAAGCCTGAGCACACCCTGCAAGTGTATAGTTTATCCCTTTGCCTGACTGACTGACTTTGTCCAACACTTAGCCAATTTTCAAGCCATTCAAGGTCCTATTTCCTTGCGTTGTTCCTCCAGGAAATTAGTCTCTATTATTTAGGAAATTCCTACTATTGAATTGTGCAATTCCTCTAGGTCCTTCCTCTAATTGCATGCACCCCCTGTACACATAGGAATATGCTACAAATGATAGTACATTGCCTTGGAATCTCCATCTCAACTGGGTAACTCGAATTCTCTACATGCAACAATTCTTTTGGGCTGATTGATCACTGAGTGTGGTTGAAGTTCCACTTTCACAACTTAGACCTCCACTAGTTCTTTTGACAATTATAACTAGTTTAATTGACAATAACTCAAATTAACTGAAATAAATTGCTACAAATTAGCAATAAATCATATTGAACTGAACTCAAGCATCCAAAACTCGAATTAACTGAGTGATAAGTGCCACGTCACCTCAGTTAAATACCTCCAAGATTTTTGTTGAAATAGAAATTTGAATTTTCTCTAGTTTGACCATGGCAAAGTCAAATTGAGATTTTGTTGCTGCATTTTCAACATGATAAATGAAGAGTTCAAAGAGAAAGGGACTAGGCCAGGGGAGCCATGTCCTTTTGATTGTTCTGAAACCAATGCACCATACTCAAAGCTTTTTCCTTCTTGCGCACTAAAACTGCTAGGCTTAGTGGCATCTATATTCCCTGTGAAGAGCAATAAAATATGTTCTAAACATTCTATAAACTGGGTTGGAAACCTCACTGAATTGAATTTCAACCTCCATTCTCATTATCATTGAGTAAATGGCCCTAGATGATTGATTGTTCAAATGCGAGGTGTCTTGATGCTAAATCAATGCTGGAGCCAGACACTCATCTATCCAACATATATGAGGACACTATGCTTAGTTCACTTGCCAATATCCCTTAGCCCCTCATAATACAAATTATCCTTAATTGTACATTGACTACACTTAGAACTATCATGAATACATTAATATATACATTACTTAATATTAGAATATAAAAATCATTCGAACATCTAAAAAAACATAGTAAATTTAAACAATATAGAAATTATTTATTTTCAATTCATATCCATCCAATGTTGAATCATTTTAGTTTAAAAGATAACATGTAAACCATAATAAATTTAAATAATTTAAAAATTATTTATATTACTTATATCCATTTCAAAATAATCACACTAGTAAATTAAAACACCTAATATACATGATTGTATATACAATCTATTATGAATATAATAATGCCTGCAAAATTAGATAGAGATACATTAAGGTATAATTTAAAATCTTGATCACATAAGTGGGCCTAATGGTTAAGAGCATGTGTTTCCTCCTAAGAGGTCACACGTTCAAAACTAGAGGGGGTAGAGTATGTATGCCTTCATAGGCTTAGCAGTCAAATCATTGCACGAAGGTGGGTCCCTTGTCCCACAAACAAGGGGTTCTCATACACCAATTTGATGTCTAGCTTCGTTGTGACCTTAAAATTAGATAATAATAATAATAAGCTATTCAAAACCACTCATTTCAAATTATTTTTGATTTAGCCCCTATTATTTAGGAAATTCCCACTATTGAATTGTGAAATTCCTCTAGGTCCTTCCTTTGATTGCATGCACCACTTGTACACATAGGAATATGCTACAAATGATAGTACACTGCCTTGGAATCTCCATCTCAACTAGGTAACTCGAATTCTCTGCATGCAACAATTATTTTGGGCTAATTGATCAGTTAACTAGTTGATCACTGAGTGTGGTTGAAGTTCCACTTCCACAACTTGACCTCCACTAGTTTTTCTAACAATTAGAACTAGTTTAACTGACAATAACTCAAATTAACTGAAATAAATTGTTACAAATTAGAAATAAATCATATTGAACTAAACTTAAGCTTCCCAAACTCGAATTAACTGAGTGATAAGTGTCATGTCACCTGAGTTAACTACCTCCAAGATTTCTGTTGAAATAGAAATTCGATTTTTCTCTAGTTTGATGAAGGCAAAGTCAAACTGAGATTTTCTTGCTGCATTACATGATAAATGAAGATTTCAAAGCGAAAGGGACTAGGTCAGGAGAGCTGTGTCCTTTTGATTGTTCTGAAACCAATGCACCATACTCAAAGCTTTTTCCTTCTTGTGCACTAAAACTGCTAGGCTTAGTGGCATCTATATTACCTGTGAAGTGCAATAAAATATGTTCTAAACATTCTATAAATTGGGTTGGAAACCTCATTGAATTGAATTTCAACCTCCATTCTCATTATCATTGAGTAAATACCCCTAGATGATTGATTGTTCAAGTGCGAGGTAACTTGATGCTAAATCAATGTTGGAGCTAGACAATTATCTATCCAACATATGTGAGGACACTATGCTTAGTTCACTTTCCAATATCCCCCATCCCCTCCTAATACAAATTATCCTTAATTGTACTTTGACTACACTGAGAACTATCATGAATACATTAATATATACATTACCTAATATTATGAATATAGAAATCATTCTAACATCTAAAAAACAAATAGTAAATTTAAACAATATAGAAATTATTTATTTTCCATTCATATCCATTCCAACGGTGAATCAGTTTAGTTTAAAAGATAACATGTAAACCATAATAAATTTAAATAATTTAAAAATAATTTATATTAATTTATATCCATTTCAAAATAATCACAATAGTAAATTAAAACACTTAATATACATGATTGTATATACAATATATTATGAATATAATAATGCTTGCAAAATTAGATAGAGATACATTAAAGTATAATTTAAAATTTTGATCACATAAGTGGGTCTAATGGTTAAGAGCATGTGTTTCCTTCTAAGAAGTCACACGTTCAAAACTAGAGGAGGTAGAGTATATATGCGTTCGTAGGTTTAGCAGTCAAATTGTTGCGCGGAGGTAGGTCCCTTGTCCCACAAGCAATGTCTAGCTTCGCTGTAACCTTAAAATTAAATAATAATAATAATAAGCTATAATATAATTCAAAACCACTCATTTCAAATTATTTACAGTGATATATGATATGTGGATCAATGAAGAAAATTATTGTTTATGAACCTCATGTCATCGTGAATGAAGTTGATCGTTGTTTTATTTATTTTTGAAATCAAGTCATTATTAAAAGCATTAATATGGTTAAATTTTATTAATTGCACAAGTTTTATAAGACACGGACAACTTTGATTTCATTTGTTGTTCATATGACACATACTTATGTGATACTTCACGATGTGGTTGGGGTGGTATAGAATATTTATTTTTGACATTGCACCAAATAGGTTTAGCATAGGCCTAGGGGATAATGTGACATAGCAAATGTGGCGTCTAAAGCTATTGTTGAAGCTACATCGAATATTTATAATTGAGTTCATGTCAAAGAGATATACTATACACGTCAAAGGTTTGTTTTACCAATCGTCTACCATCGATCATGTGTAAGAAGTATGTGATGATGTATTACCTTAATTTTAATCTTAACACGTTTTGGATTAGATTATGTATATATTGCTTGTGGAGCTTGATTATATTTTGGATTATATTATGTATATATGGCTCGTGGAGTTTGATTATATTTTTAATTTAGAGGTTTTGTGTTTGGATGACAATTTTTAATGGGGTCTAGCTGGGCTTGCCCTACTTACTATTGTCACCAGGGGGTTCAAGGGGCGAAAACAATAATTTAATGCCTTTTTTGTGGGGTTTGGGAGCATTGCCCCCAAATATATTTTTTGGAAAATTTGCTTTGTAAAATATTGTAATTTCGTAGTCAATATGGATTTTTCATCATTATGTCATAGATCATATAGTAATTGTTATGTTAGGGTATTTTTCCCTAGAAGGAAACCCTTTTTTATGAAAGAAATGTATTGCGACTATGTATTATGGAGAGAGCATTATAATTGAGAGAGAGAAGAGGAGGCCACAAAAAATGTACCGCAGGTTGTATCTATAGGTTTTAACCCTATATAATTAATGTTGAAAATAGATTCTTAATAAAATAGAAAATATGCAATGATAAACACACACATTAACACTTAAATTTTACATGGAAACCCAAAACCAGGAAAACCAACAAGCTTGCTTATATATATATACATACAATATTACAATACAATATATATATCCTACAACATTCTCAAATAACCAATCCATTTACCATGTATTAGAATACAACAATAATTCCTTAATTGAACTACAAAACCCTGGTAAAAACCACCATGTGCGAAAAAACCACTTTTAGCAAAAATAATGCGCTGAAAACTACCTAAAATAGAGGTAAAAAGAAATCCAATTTTTTTTCCAGGGGTGCTACCCGTGAACCCCTATGTAAGGGGGATTTTTCCCCCCTGTGAACCCCATGAGTATAGGGGCTTAGCCCCATGAAAAGTGGGGGCTTCTGCACCCCCTGTGACCCCCTTGTTGTGCTTGGCACAACATACAACACATGCAAGTAATTATGCAAAGAATATAACACATACCTGACATTCTCCCATTTGTTGTTTTCTTTACACAAGTGGTCGTACATGATTAGCAATCTAGGGAAATAATTCCCATTGTTTCTCTACACTAAGAGAACTTTTTAGTGCTCATATTTTGTTAATGAATCTGCATCATTCTTCGAAGTTTCCACTTTCACCAACAATACCTTCTTGTCTTCAATCATATCTCTCACAAAATCATCACTGCTTATTGGACCAACCCAATACTTGAACACAATCTCTCTAACCATACTACTTCCTTGCTTGCATGAGTCGTTTTTATGTATTCAACTTTTGTAGTTGAGAGTGCCACTATGGATTGTATCTTTCTCATCCAACTAATTTCTCCTCCAAACATGGTAAAGACATACCCACTTGTAGATCTTCTACGATCTAGATCTCCACCCTAGTTTGCATTAACAAACCCATGTATTTCCAACACTTTATATGTTGATCTTCCTTGGTAGCACAATTCATACCTAGTAGTTCCATGCAAATACTTGGAAACCTTCTTTAATTTTGTCCAATGCTCCTTCCCTAGTTTTCAAATGTACCTACTCACTACTCCCACTGCATGTGAAATGTTCAACATACATCAAACTTCCAATCACATTGGCATATGGAACATGAGACATATCCTCTTCCTCTTCCCAGTATGTCTCGTGACACTATTATGCAGATAACTTTACACCTCTAGGAATGGGAACCTTCATTGGTTTACATTCCTACATATTGAATATCTGCAATATTGTCTCGAAATACTTCCTCTGGTTTAACCAGAGTTTCATCTTTTCTTGATCTCTTTTAATTTCCATGTCCAAAATAAAATTTACAGCACCAAGATTCTTCATGTCAAATTTAGAGGACAATTGAGTTTTTACTTCTTGGATGAATTCCTTCTCATTTCCAACAAGTAACATGTCATCCAAATAGAAGACCAAGTAAATAACATGATCACCAACTAATTGAAATACACACAATGACCCACTTTTCTCCCTCCCCCACCCCCCCAAGGAAAAATTGTAATTTCCATTACAAAAAATAGTGAAAATTACATGTTGTAGATGCATAAAGCATATCAATATTTGGTTGTTTAATCACTCAACAAAAATTTGAGTGATACAACCATAAAAAATTCTGTCAAAACTTTGAGATATGATTTATCAACATAAGTACAAAATTGTTGGTTAATACTGTCCATATACAAAAAACAAAAGTTCTATCAGAGACTATGATTACTGTCTACATCTATATACATATCAAAATATAAGATTAATGTCATTCAGTATCTGTTTCTGAAAGCTGATTATAAATAAAGGGACAATGATAATATTGGTAGTGTTCATCCCCATTGTACTCGATGATCATCCATGTCCCACGAGCCTGCTACGCACCTGCCTTGGAAAGATGATAAGAAAGATAGTTCATTTCCCTATAAATGTGTTGAAAAGTGATAACATATAATTATGTTTTAATCATGAGTACCTCCTCCAATAATGTCCTGAGTGTGTGCATGTGACATGTAGAATGTAAATTGATCCAACCAATAACAACACATGAATCACCAAAGACCTGTAGTTTCCGACATCCCTTTTCATGAGAAAATAACATAAGTAACTTTAAGCTATATAATTCAGAGAAGTTATTCATGCCATTTCCCAAACCAGATTGTAGTTTGAAATAATGTTCATTATTGAGGTGCAAGGTTTCTCATCCACCACATTGACCATTTTGTGCTGACCCATCGAAATAGGCCCAAGGGTAAGTATGATCTATAGTTTCGGGTATAACAGTGTGTATTCTGTTTCGTATCTCCTCATCTGGTAGGAGATTATATATAGCCATGAATTGTGCTCCAATAAGGTCTGTGTGATGCTTTGCACTTGAGAAAATCTTTCCATTCATACCAAGACAAATTGCCCAACAGGTCAAAAGAGCCATATTTGTTAGTTTGTCAGGTGATCACTCATTCCACTAATTGTTCCAGGCTTCATTAAAAGTATCACCCCTCCATATGATACTGATATTTAGAGCTTGATATATAATATTCCAAATAGAAACAACAAAGTGACATGTGATAGATAAATGAGTAACAGATTATTCTGTACAACAACAGAGAGCACACCAAGATGGTTCATGGAAGGATATTTTCATAAGACTGTTGCTTGTAGGTAATTTACTTTAAAGGAGACACTAGATGAAAAGTTTGGCTTTGTCAACTATCTTCAGCTTCCAGGTATGCTTCCACCACCACTTTTGTTCATCTGGTTCTTTTTTCATTTTTAAGTGTGTCAAGAGGAGCTCATCCTCCCTGTCTTGCAACCAGATGTGAGAAGAGGTAAGGGCTCTGATGTAAGCTCTCCAAGCATGGTGCCATTGAGTAGGGATATTAAGAACTTATGCCGACTTCCATTTCTAACCCCAAATCGAGGTGTTCTCTTGGTCTGCAATCTAGTCAATAGTGTGTAAGCCATGTTCAACTAAATACACCACCAAATCCAAGGGTAATCTATGTTGTCCATTGTTTCTAGACCATGGGTTGATACCGATATGTACAAGAGCCCTTGAACCAATTTTCCAAGCTAGGCCAGAACCAATGATGTTAAATGTATCAAGAACCACTGTCCAAATTGTGGAGATGTTGGTTTGGATCCTGTTCTGTAGCCTTATCCATTGGATCATAGAGAGCGGATATATATATCTCTATGTGATCACCCGTGTCCATAAACTGTTAGTGGACAAAAGTCGCCAACCGTACTTGGCAACAAGTGCCTGAGAGAAGTAGTGTAGATTTTTGACACCCCATCCTCCTTATTTTTTGGGAAAGGAAATCCTGTCCCATCTGACCCATGCAAAGGTTCTTCCATCCTTGGTCCCCTTCCATAAGAAGTTGCAAAAAAATTTCTGAATCTTGATAAGAATACCTTTGGGGATCCATGACAATGACATCCATAAAACATGTATAGCTTCCAGTACATACTTGATGAGGACAAGTCTACTAGCCTTTGATAACCACATGTGACTCCATGAGTTGATCATTTTATCAATCTTGGAAATTAACCACATCCAATCATCTTTTCTATAGTCATTGGGCTTAATATGAAAACCCAAATATTTTAATCCCTATTCAAAGTTGATATGATGGAATGGAAATTGTTCGAGCACATATATGATCTCATCTTGTGAGAAACCTATAGCAAATAGAGTAGATTTCAAATGATTAACATCCATCCCAGTTGTTTTGCAGAATAAATTAAGGATCCCTTTAAACACATCAATATAATGTCGAGATCCATCCATAAAATGAGAACGTCGTCAACAAAGAGTAGATGTGTTAAGTTTATATTAAGAGCAACCATAACACCATTAATATGCCCCCTCCTCTTGGCTTCCCCTACCATTTTGCTGAGACCTTCCATGATCAAGAGGAAGAAAAGAGGGGAGAAAGGACAACCTTGATGCAATCCTCTTTCAAAATGGAAGAAATACGATGGTGCTTCGTTGATCAATATAGCAAATGAGGTGGCAGAGATACAACACATGATCCAATTTATCAAATTAATGTTAAACCCCAAATGCGTAAGAAACATACATATATACAACCAATTTTCTTTTTCAAATGCTTTCGATAAATCAATCTTTAAAATCATACCCTTACATCTCTTAATCTTCAGACTATGTATACCTTCTTGTGCTATGCCTATAGCCTCATGTATTTGTCTGTTAGCCAAAAATGCAAATTGTTCATAAGAAATGTGTTGAGAGAGGATGGGTCAGATATTGCTGGTGATGATCCACTTTTTTCCTTGTGAAGCCAAGCCCCAATATATAAGTATCAAAATTTGAGTACCACATCCTTGGTGATTGTTTTAACCCATACAATGACATTTTCAACTTACATACCACCTTTTCTTCCCTTTCATAGCAAAGCCTTCTGGCTACTTAATGCACATTTCTTCTTCTAGATCTTGATGTAGGAGTATTGTCTTCACATCCATTTGTTCCACTTCAAAATCAAAAGCAACAACAACAGATAAAAATTATCTAATAGAATTTAACTTAGAAACAAGAGAGAAAATATCCCCAAAATCAATTCCCTCTACCTGGGAATAACGTTTTGCTACTAACCAAGGTTTGTATTTTTCCACTCTACCTTCTCCATACAATTTTTTCTTAAACACCCATTTTCTACCAATATTATTTCTTCTAGCCGGTAGCTCCACTAGATCCCAAGCCTCATTCTTGTCCAAGGCTTCCATTTTTTCAACCATAGCCATTTTTTAAGAGTTTCCCATCCTCTTAATCCACTACATCCTTAATAATTCTAGGATCACCAATAGTCATAAAGAAAGAAAATTTTGGACATAAATCAAGTGGAGTATACCTTTGTTTATGCCTTTTTACATGAAATGATCTCCTCAATGCCGAAGTCTATGGTTCTTCATCTTCTAATTCTTATTCTTTTATAGAATCTAATTCATCATCCTTCAATTCAAAATATATATTTTCTAATTCTTTCTTCCCTTGTAGGACTTTCTATTTAACATCTTTGAATTCTTTAAATACTACATCTCTACTATACACTACCTTCTTAGTTTTTGAGTTCTAAATCTTATAGCCTTTCAGACCATTTTTATATCCAATAAAGATACAATTTCAATTTTCTTATCCATCTTACTCCTATTCTCCTTTGGAATATGTACATAAGCATCACAACCAAATAACCTAATATGTTTAAGGGAAGGTTTCTTATCAGTCCATACCTCTTGTGGAGTCTTGTCATCCAATGCTGGTAAGAGTGATCTATTTATTAGATACCACATGATGTGCATAGCCTTTACCCAAAATTATTGTCCTAACATGACACCACTAAGCATGATCTTTGATTTCTCCATCAACATCCTATTCATTCTTTGTGCAATTCCATTTTGCCGAGGTGTGTATGGAGTATTCTTTTTTCCTTGCTATACACCACTTCTTACATAATTCTTCAAATTCTCTCCCATTAAATTCTCCACTATTATCTGTCCTCAACACCTTAGTTTTCTTCTCTTTATGATTTTCCACAAGAGCCTCAACTCTTTGAAATTTTCAAAGACTTTGGATTTATTCATGAAGAAATAAATCCATGTTTTCCCCAAGAATTCATTAATAAATGAGACATAGTACACATATTTACCCAGTGATGGAATCACCACATCTCTAAACACATCATTATAACTATAGTATTCCCTCTAAACTTGTAGAACCATTGAAAGGTGAATCTTACTTGATTTTTCTTCCTAAATAAAGAATGTTCGTTGAAATCAAAATACATAAAGAAATTAAAAATACCTTCTACTGTACCATTACTATGTAGTACTCAAAGTCCCTTCTTTGCAAATTCTCCCAGTCTTTGACTTCACAACGTAGTATTTTCTCCAGAGACTATAGGAATTTTTCCTTCTTTATATCCACTCTCAGGAACAATGGAAATATTTCACCCATCAATAACAATTCTTCTTAGAAACTTATACAAAGGTCCAATCCAAACTCCCCTCAACAATGCCATTACTCCTCAAGCCATCCTACAGGTATTATTTTCAAACACTACTTTTACACTTGAATTTCTCATCTTGCTTATAGAAATTGGATTTATGGCCACTCCTAGGATTTGCAAAACACCGAGGGATGTTCTAATTCTTCCACCCATGACTTTCAACTTGAATTTTCCTTGTCCTATTATTCTGGATGTTGAGTCATCTCCTAGGAAAACATCACTACCATCATATCTTTCATGCTCACAAAACAATTCCCTATGAGGAGTCATACGAATGCATGCACTTGAGTCGACCAATCAGCCTCATGATCTACATGTGTATTTGAAGAAGCCAAAGACACGTCCATTCCTTCATTCGAGGAGGTTTTTGCTTCTATAGAAGGAGCATCTTTAGATCACTTTCCTTTCTTAGGAATTTTAAACATGCAATATTTCTTGTAATTTATTTATTTTCCACATCTCCAACATACCTTAATGATTTTCCTAGAGATTTAGATCTTCCTCTAGATTTAGATCTCCCACTAGAAAACTTATTTTTATAACCATTATGGGAGAATCCTCTTATAGAAAAAGCATTTGTGTTTTAATTTTCCATTTTTTTGTCTCATCTCCTCTGATAACAAGGATGAAACTACTTCATCAAAACTTAAGGTAGTTGCATTACTAGCTATGGAAACAACCATACTATCCCATGAGTCTAGTAAAGAACATAACAAACTGATACACTTATCTTCATATGAAATATTAATATTAACAAATAATAGTTGAATTACCATAGTATTGAAGGTGTTTATATGCTTTGTCACTTAGTCTCCTTCCTTCATCCTTGATTTATACAACATTTTCTACATGAAAAATTTGTTTACCAGTGATTTAGACTGATACAAAGCCCTAACTTGTTCCACAAATCTTTCGTTGTAGATTTCCCTAAAACCTTCATTAATATTGAATCTGAGAGACAAATGTATTATGTTTTTTTACTTTCAATCCAACTTGGTACACTATTTTTTTGACATCCTCGCCTATTCATAACTTGGATCCACAATTATCCATTGATCTCTATCCACTAACAAAGATTTTATCATGGGAACCCAAAAATTGCACGAATTGCAGGTTTTAACCTTGTAGTACAATTAATTTTCGCAAACAAATTCTTAATAAAAAAGAGAAGATGCAATAGAAAACACACACATTAACACAAAGATTTTATCATGGGAACCCAAAAAAAAAGAAAATTGACAACATTTTTTAATATATATTCTTTTGTACATTATTACAATACAATATATATCATTTGGCATCCATAAAGCACCAATTCATTTACCATGTATTAGAATTAAAGTGTGTTTCCTACTCATTGACAAAGCATACATCGTACCCTCCTTGGCTCAATAGACATGTCAGCTGAGTAAATAAGTGAACAAAGTTCAACAACTCATGCATATCTAATCAAATGAAAAAATACATATATAAGTGATGGCATACAAGCAAGCTATGCTAAGAATTTCCCAATAATTCAAAACATGCACTCAATACAAGGTTACAAATCATTCCTCAGTGTTCTTTAACACCAACTGTGCAATTGCAATGAATAGTGCAATTCACCACTTTTCAGAGTTAAATGAATCCATGAAACTAGGTTGTCAGTGTAGAACAAATCACATCCTCATGTGGATCACAATCAACAATTTACACATATAATTACAAGTAAACCAAGAGCTTTCCATGCAATCAATCAATACATCATTCATTCACAATTTAACATAGACTTCATATAAGGTTATACACGAGAAGACTTTTCTTGGATTTGTGTCGAAGATGGGAAACTGAGTTAGGGGCTACAACTCTCCACCCAACCACAGATAGGTTGAAACCAAATTACTTGTAGCTTTCATCCCTGAGCCAAATTCTAGAGACTGAGATGGTCTTGCTCAAAGGAGTATGCACCAAATTGTGGCTGAAACAAGGATTCCATAGGTCCTCCTACCTCCACCCACTAGCTACTCATCATTCAACCAATTCACAAGGAATCCAAAGGCATGTCACATCTACCTTTGAGCTATCCAATAGCCACACACACTCCAGGGAATTCCATAGGCTTCCCACCCACCCTACAAGCATGAAACACAATGGTTCCACCCAATGAAGGGAATCCATAACTCACTTCCAAGAATGAAATGAGAAACAAGGAGAGGAGACTCCATGTCTTCCCTACCAGGAATCAAAGGCCTAAGTCTCTACCCTAGGCTATCAAGCGAATATAGAGAATTTCATCTCTACCCTCCAGCTCCCCAGAGTATCCTGAGATTAAACCTCACCAGAAGGAAGTATGGTCATGATCCTATTGCTTAACCAAAAGTGTGACTCTCTTTTGAGAGTGGTGATAGAATTCAATCTCCTCCACACTATTGTAGATATCATTTGTTGTTTTTTAAACCCAATCCCAGTCGATACCTCTATTGTTTAAAAAAAACACCTTACGTATTCTTTGGTGTGCGTGATAAGCACCACCAACGAGCCTCCTTGCACTCTCCTTTTTCCTGAGCATGTTGAATTTTCAAATTCTATTCAAATATTTATGTGTGTGCATTCTCTGCGTTTCCAATTTTTTTTACAAAACTCTTACACATTCCTCGTGTGTCTTTGTGTTGCGTTGTCCCAACAACTCGAATCCTCTCTATTGCATTATTCCAACAACTCGAATCCTCTCTACTTCACTGTTCTAGTAGCTTGAATCCTCTTTGTTACATTGTTCCAACATCTCCCTTCCCTTGTGTTGTCTAATTGTTCCCAGGAGTCCCTAGCAAGTCAAACTCCTTTATTTCCTTCCTCTTGACAGCATATTCTACTTCCTACAGTATTTCCACCCAATAAGAAGGGTGTCACCTATCTAGTTTCCCCCAGGTTTGTTTCTTTTGGTTATCTTACTGCTGTGGGTGGCCAACACACCTCTCGCGCTGACAACCTGCCCATTTCCTCTTTAATTTTACTTGTCCTCACTGCCTTGTCTAACGTTAAAAAAGAAGGATTTTCCTTGTCCCTACTCTTGCAACTCCATAAATTCTGAAAACAGAAGGTCATTAAAACTCACCAACCAACCTTCAATGGCTGTCAAATAGTTCAATTCTTCTTGTAACAAGAAAACCTTCAAATTCCAAGAAAGTAACCTCCCCAGCTTCTAGAATCTGTGTCCTTTAACCCATTTTTTCAATTATTTACATAATATTTACAATGGTTTTTACAAATGGAAAAACGACTAGGGCTATCACAAAGGTTTTCATGGCTAGAAGCACTAGTTGTAGATATAATCCATAATATGAATCTCCTCATATCGACCCTAAGAAATAAGCTCGATATATTTGGAGAATATGGGGGTTTTAACGTAGAGGACAGATTAAAGGAGAGATCAGGAGATCAAGAAGAAAAAAAGAACCAAGTAAATAAAGGACTTAAAAAAGATCAACCCAGTTCAACTATTGTGAACTATTCACAGTTCATGTTCAAAATGGGAGAAACTATTGATATCAAGCTATACCAAGGTGAGATAGATGCTCTTAAGCTAAATCAGTGGTTGCAACAATTATAATTGTATTTCAGTGTTCATCATATAAAGGAGGAACAAAAAATTTCATTTGCGTGAGTGAAATTAGAGGGCCATGCCCTGACCTGGTGGGAAAGCCACACAAATACCTTGAGGTTGGAGGGAGATCCTCTAGTGAATAAGTGAAAGGACTTTAAAAGAATCATAAAGTCACCAGTTTTCCCTATCTGGTATGTTAAGGCCTAGAGGATCTGATGGCACTACTTCAGGCAGAAGTAGAGGGAAACTGTACAGGGATACACCACAAAGTTCATATTGATGGATATAATGATGAGTATCTCCCCAAAGAAACAATATCTACTCCTCAAGAATCAGGGGGATCTACACAACCATCTGCATAAGCAAGTGATGTTTTTCAATCCCAGATCGATGGATGAGGCTTGCGTACAGGAACAACACTTGGAGAACATAGGCCTGAAAAAAGGGAAATCAAGTGGATCAAAGAAGAAGGAGAAACATGACACTTCAATGAGGGGAAGAAGAAGTGGAAAATGGGAAAAGATAAAAATATGGAAACCAAAACACACTAGTGCAAAGATCCCACCAACCACTTCAACCAATGCAACATTGACAACCATACATAGGAAGTGTTGGAAGTTGTATCTAGAGCTTAACCCAAAGAACAAAAAGAAAGACAATAAGAAAAAGAATCTCATAGCCAATAATTCGAGAAGACATGTTGAAAGAAACTCGAATGTGGATGAAAAGATCATCTATACGTTAGTGGAGAAGGAGGTGAATCTGAGTAACATTCAGAAACAAGAAGAGAAAGAAATGACCAAACTATCCCACATAAAGATACAAGTCAAGAAGAAAATTATTGATGCTTTTTTTGACTCATGATCGTAGGCGAATCTCGTTGCAACAAAACTGGTCAGAAAATTGGGATTGGAAGTTTGTGATCATCTAAGCCCATATCCATTGGGACAAGAAAATGAGGATGCAAAGTTGAAGGTAATAAAACAATGAAAAAATAGGTTTGTTATCAGTGTTGATTTTATTGATGAAGTAGAACTAGATGTAGTTCCCCTTAATGTATGTGCTGTGGCGTTTGGAAGTCCCTACATGTACACGTGAGATGAAATATTCATGCGTAGATCCAACCAGTACTAGTTTGTTAAGGATGTAAATTTTATCACCATCAATGCACACAAAGGAATGTTAAAAATTTCACTGGTAAGTGCCAACAACAACAAGAAACTACTCAATTTAGCAAGAAGTATGTTTCACTATTTTTAAGAGAAAATAAGTTTGTAGAAGAGTTAATAAAAGGAAAGGAATGCATGGAGGGGTGTACTAAGAAATATAAATAATAACATGAAGAGTTGCTACAAGCATACATGGATGTGTTCTAGGAGCGGAAAGGGTTACCAGCCAAGAGGTAAGTGGAGCACGAGAATCAGCTATTGATAGACTCCCATAGCCAAACATTCGGTTGTATGGGAAGTTTGATATAGAAATAAGTGAGGTGAAGAAATAGTTGCAACAACTACTAGAACAAAGTTCCATTTGACCTATCACATCACCATGCGGGTCACCCATCATCATTGTACGAAATAAGGATGGGA
The DNA here is from genome assembly GCA_031772625.1 of Pinus tabuliformis. Classification (NCBI taxonomy): domain Eukaryota; kingdom Viridiplantae; phylum Streptophyta; class Pinopsida; order Pinales; family Pinaceae; genus Pinus; species Pinus tabuliformis. Next base: position 143,032,915 of record CM062810.1, read on the forward strand.
CTTGGAAGATGTGTATTGATTACAAGGAACTGAACAAAATTACACTCAAGAAGAGGTACCATTTACCTAGGATAAATAATCTTTTGGATCAGTTGAAACAAGCATAATACATCACCAAGTTGGACTTAACTTCTACATATCACTAGGTTCGAGTCAGAGAAGGAGATACTTGGAAGACTACCTTCGAAACCAAGCAAGGTTTGTATGAGTGGCTATTCATGTTGTTTTTCCTATGCAATGCACTAGCTAAATTTAAGAGGTTAGTGAATGATATATTACACCCTTTTATAGATTCATTTTTTATTTTCTATTTGGATGATATAATAGTATATAGTGTTGCCTAGGAGGACCACATTTCACATTTGACACAAGTGTTGGAGACAATAAAGAAGCACCAACTGCGAGAAAATCTCAAGAAGTGTGAGTTTGAACAACAATCTTTGGTGTATATGTGATCTTAATTTATGCAAGAATGAAATGGAATATATATTTAAATGTAAAAATAGAGCCACAATGAAATTTGAACCTCATTTTATTAATAACAAATTGAAAATTGTTTACATGCAGAATGGAAACAAACTAGCTCAGGCGATGGTAGCTTATCTTTGAGAAGAGATGTGACAACTACATGCCTTTTGAACTATGTTACAATGCCACATAGGCTTTTTTATTATTGAGAAACAATGGAAAGCCTTAAACATCCAAAAACCTAAGCCTAGGAGATGAAGCACCAAAAGTTTGTGGACCCGTTTGGGGTTAATTGGTATATCAACTTCCCAGGATTGTAACTTTGGCATATGATATTTGTTTGACGGGTACAATACCTTGTTAGAAATATCTATCTAAGGACAAAATTTCAATTGAAAGCTCTTAAAAATAGTTTTGGGTTTGTCCGTTTTCCAAAAAGCATCATTTAGGGCCTCAAAACGACTTTAGAAGTTTCGGACCCAAAAAACTGTCAAAAATAGTAAACTATGTTACAATTAAGGAAACTAAAAGAAACAATGTTGGGGGTCCAAGTGGAATAGGTGGGTGGAAACCAATATCCACCTGGATTAGTCCTCCTTCCTTATGAAGCAATGGTCCTCATTGCGTTAAGTGCCTCCATGAAATGGGGAAACTTTTGCTGAACTTGGTCCCTAGTGAGCTACTTGCCCTGGTGCAAGAGCTGGCCATCTTTGACAACTCAATATAGTTGGATACTCGCAAAACTCTATTTGCGAGTGTTCTTGATCTTTGTGTCCATTATGTGATCAGTTGTTGCATGTTCAATGAAATCTAGGTTGAGCTTTGTCAGTGTTAGTTGCTCAACAATGCTTGATGTGTCTAGAAATAATGGAAAGTATGGACGAAGATGCTCCACATTGAATACTGGGTGTAATCCAAGGAATGGGGGGATACTGAGCTCGAAAATGTTGTATCCCATAGCCTTGGTGACAATGTAAGGCTTGTATCGGAGTGGTCGAAGCTTTTGATTGGCTCCGAACATGCATTATTTCTACATATGTAACCAAACTTTTTTGCCCACCTGAAATTTATGTGGCGCCTGATGTTGATCATGTTGTTGTTTATACTTGGAATTGGCTTTATCCAAGATGTCATGAACCTGATAGAAAATGTGTTGAATGTGCTCAATAAAATTGGTGGCTTTATCAACTTCAGACTAAACATGGGAAGATTCTTCCTGTGTAGTTGTAAAAGGAAATGCAACATCAAGGGGACATAATTAGGTTGAAATCCCAGGCCCACTTGAAAGGGTTTGTGGCCAATCAAGCTATGGAAAATTCTATTATGGTTGTGTTGCACATAGGGAAGACTCTCATCCCATGTTCGTATATGTTTAGAGTTTTACATGCGTAATATGTGCACAATCATCCCGTTGAAAACCTTTGTCTAACCACCATTTTGGGGGTGGATTGCAATTGATTTGGTGAGCTTGGTTTCCAACAATGACTAGAGGCTCCACCAAAATGTGTTTAGGAAATTTCTATCCAGATCTGATATAATGGTCTACAGGACCTCTAAATGTACCCATACTTGTTCAAAGATGAGTTTGGTACTGGTTTCTACTGTGATACTCTTCTTATAGGCAACCAATATGGCCATCTTAGAAATTTTCCAAATACCACAAATACACAGTCATTACCACGCTTGGTAGAAGAAAGGCCAAACATATAGTCCATGTAGATAGATTCCCAAGTATGGATAGGAGTAGGTAGAGGAGTATATAATCCTTGCTTCTTAATGGTTATCTTAGTGTTGGCACGTGCAGTGTAGGATCTGATATATTTTTCGACATCCTGCAAAAGACTTGGCCAATAAAAATAGTTTTGCAGTATTGCCACTATCTTCTCTACACCAAAATGTCTTGTAGTGTGTCTTTGAAATCATCTTGGCACGCTCAATTGAAGGAACAAAATGGTGTCCTAGGTGGCATAACAATGCATCCTGGAGGTGGAAATCCAAAACTTTTCTGCCATACATTAGCATCTGGTATGTGGTGGCAAATTCTGGATCATTTTTTTAAAGTTTCCACCATCCAGAAGTTTCGTTCCCACAAGATTCAAGCACAGTGATCAACGCCACAACCTGTGGCCGGCTGAGGTAATATGCAACAATCTTAGTGCTACCCTTCTTGTACTTAATGTTCAGATGGAACTATTTTAGGTATGTCGACCATTTTGGATGGTGTTCGTTTTGTAACTTCCCTTGTGTCTATATAAACTCAAGAGGTCATTGGTATGTGTGGATGATCGTTTCCTTCCCCAGAATGTAATGTTTCCACTTTTTCCAAGCCTGCACGATAGAACACATCTCTTTATCGTAAGTGGGGTATGTCGAAATTGTATTGGAGAGTGTTTCATTGTGATAGGACACTGGATACCATTGCTAGGTGAGGACTGTGTCAATAACATAGTCAGAGGCAACTGTCCTAATTTCAAATGGTTTTTGCAGGTTTGGAAATGTGAGCACTGGTGCAGAGCTAAGGCGGTGCTTCAACTCAAAAAATTCCTCTTGTTGGGACTCGGACCAAAAAAACTTTTCTTTCACTCCGCCCTTGATAACTTGACTCAAAGACCAAGTGATATGAGAGAATCCCAACATGAACCTTCGATAGAAATTGGCAAGACATAGAAAGCTACGGAGCTCTGTTAGAGTGGTTTGGGCTAGCCAATATCGAATGAATTGGATCTTAGTCAGATGCACATGCATGCCTTGCTCATCATTGATGTAACCTAGATATTGGACCTGGTTCATGCCAAAGGCTCATTTCTCCAAGTTGGCACATAACTTGTGTTGTTGCAGGGTTTGAAGGAATTGGCGTATATGTTGAAAGTGTTCCTACCAACTCTTGTTGAAGATGAAGATTTCGTCCAGATATACAACAATGAATGATTTGCAGAAGGGCCAAAAGATGTCATCCATCAGCCTCATAAAATTTGCAGGGGCATTTTTCAACCCAAAGGGCATAACCAACCATTCAAAAAGGCCCTCCTTGGATTTGAAGGTGGTCTTCCATAAACTTGTGGGTTCTATTGAAACCTGGTGATATCTAGACATCAAATCAATATTGTTGAAGTACTTCCCCCCCTTGAGCTGGTCAAGAAGGTTATCAATCTATGGGATAAAATACCTATTTTTGACAATGATTTTATTTAGTGCCTGATATTCAATTCATATTCTCCAAGTCCCATTCTTCTTTTGTACGAGTACAATTGGGCTCCCATAAGGTAAGGAACTTGGGTGGATGTGCCCTTTTTGTAGAAACTCATGGATCTACCACTTGATTTCTTCATTTTCTAGAAGAAAGTAGCGGTATATCGACCCATTAAGTAGAAATTCCCTAGGAGTCAGATTGATTGAATACTTGAATTGATCACGCAAAAGTACCCCTATGGGTGAGGAGAAGATGTCCCTGTGTTCTTCCACAACACCTGCTTATGCTATGTGGAGGAACCCTTCCTGGGAGCCATGGATGTGGCCATGATCTTCCCCTTACTTTGAGAGAAAATCAGGAAAATAAAAATTCCGATTTGGGAGATGACCTTACAGCATTGCTTAGTAGAGATCAAAGAAATGGTACTAGGCAGAATTACCTTTGGTATCCTGTATAGCTTACTGCCTAAAGTAATAATAACAATGTGAGGTCTAGACTCATACACAACATGACGATTCCACAAGTATGGTTGGCCTAATAACACATCACAAATTTCAAGCGGAGCAACATCACACAATACCTCATTCGTGAAGGGCTTGATGTTATAGCGAAGTCAACACTGCTGGTTGACGCGAAGATCTCTCCCTTGGTGGAGTCATCCGATGGTGTATGGGTGTAGGTGTGATGTCGTCAATGGGCCCAACCACTTTATAGCATCAACTGATATGAGGTTCTTTTGGTTCCTGTTGTCATGAACTGCAACAAAGAACCCTTCACCCACATATGTGAGTTGAAGAGACACTTCCCCTCTTTGGGATCTTCAGGCTCAATCTTATGGACCTTGGTGGTGGCATCGGTGGTGCTGGGTTCTGCGTTGATAGTTTTCTTCCTCTTTTCAAGTTCCAACTCAGATTTGGAACATGTGTTTGAATATAAGCTTCTAGCTCGACCACCAATGACTGCTTGGCCCAACACTCATTTGTGTCGTGAGTGGGGATCTTGTGGAACTCACACAATTTCCTTGTGTCCTTATTCATATTTGTGATGATATTATTTTCTTGTAGCTTCAATGGGTCATCCTTAGTCACCCCACCTTAGATTTGTCCTTTATTCTATGATTTCAGGGTGCCTTTTCCCTGCTTTAGATTCGCAGATCCAAAGTCTCGCTTCTTTTGTTTAAACTTTTACTCGACCTTGACAACGTATCGATATGCGACACTAAGTGAGGAGATGTGTAGGAAATCTATCTCTATTTGGATGTATTTTTGCATACAACCACAATACTTGAGTACTAGATGTCGCTCAGAATCCTTGATACCCAACTTCAAGTCAAGGGTGTGAATTTTTTTTTTAAATTCCCGCATGTCTTGGTCCCTTTCCTGCCGTAGTGTGGTCCACTTTATTTACTTATCTTCATAACTCCTGATAGGGTAATATTCTTGCCTGATGACGTCTTGGAAAGAAGTCTAAGTGGGAGTGGCTGAAAATAGTGAGGGTTCCTTCTTGACCCTATGCTCACAATAGGTTTCCCACCAATCCTTGACGTGGGGGGTGGATTTGAGGAGTGAAAAACTAATATTTTCCCTATTGTAAAAATTATTGACCGAAAAATATCCTTCCAACAGATTTAGCCATCTATCTATGGAATTTGTGTCTATCGGAGCTTCAAATATAGGAATGTCAGAGTTAACTTATACCACCCGCTGATACCCACTGAAGGATCTGAGAAAATTTATCCATCATCTCATTCCTTTGTCGCTTGAGGCCTCTTTAAGCAATAATTTGAAAGGATCTCTTGCTCCCTTATCTTTATTTTCTTTTGCCATGGGAGGTTTTCGGGGTTAGCGAGGTCGGTCTTGCAAGGGCTCAACTAGTTCAAGTCCTAACTCCTTATACCTTGACCGCGTTGGGGACATGCACAAAAAAATAGAGAAAGAGCAGATCACTCTAATACCATTGATATGAATTTATGCAAGAATGAAATTAAATGGAGATTTAAATAGAAACATGAAGCTACAATGAAAAATGAACTTCAAATGATTAATAACAAATACTAAAAACTGTTTACATGCAGAATGGAAACAAACTAACTTAGGCGATGGTAGCCTATCTCTGAGAAGGGATGTGATGGCTACATGCCATCTCAAATGAGTTATAATGAGACTTCAAAAGCCTTTCTATTATTTAGAAACAATGGGAAACCATAAACATTCAAAAACGTAACCATAGGAGATGAAGCACTAGAATTTTGTGGGCCCCATTGGGGTTAGTTGGTACATCAACTTCCTAGGGTTTTAACTTTGGCATACAATATCCATTTGACGTGTACAATACCTTGTTGGCTTAGTGGGCCCTGACCCAGGTTCAACGTTAAGTCTAGCCAAACAATCCCTACACTACTGGCCTTTCAGCGTCAATCCACGGAGCGCAGACTGAAGTCTCACCCAAAGCAGTATGGGGGGATGCTGGAACCAAGTTTCTGCACCCTAAGATGGTTATGATGTCATTTTGTACCCTTTTTCTGCCTTTGCGCAGATCGATAAGCCCTCGAGGCTTATCCATATAACTTCCTCTTACCGGCCTCTAGACCTTCATGAAGGTTTACAACTATCTTTCGTGGACCCTAAACAGGCGACTCAACCGCTTACGTGCCTCTGTAATCACTCCTAAGTTTGTTATTATCCAAATCAGCTTAAGTGTCTGATATCTTTAGTGTGAATTAAGATATTCTTCGCGTACGCATATATTATTACTTGCATTCATATAACAATGTAAAACATACAGATTCACGCATCAATATAGTATTAAATCACAAACCCAGTATTCACCATAACATAATCACATTCATTCACAACAGAAGTAAATAGATCAAACACAGGTATTTCCAAAGTAATCTTCTTTATTAATGCTTCAGATCTTCTTATAGATTCAAACTACCCTGCGCACTCAGCTGCAGGGGTCTGCGCACATAGCTGCAGACTCTACTTTAGGCCTCTGCACACATAGTTACAGAGCCTCTATTCTACTCTAAGATTCTTTGCTCTTTCCACTAATGACCCATTACATTCATCATCAAAACTTTTATGACTACCTTAGACTCTTTAAGACTTCACTTTTTTATACAATCCCATGGTCCACGGACCATGGTAGATCTTCTAAATCCAACACAACTTACATAATCAGAAGGGTAAAACCCTTTATGACACTTTACATCTACGTGCTCCGCGACCACAAATTGCGGAGACTTTACACTTTACATACAAAAACTTGGGCTTTCTACCCCAAAACTTGGGCTTTTAGCCCCAAAATTGACCCTAGGGGACTCTGTCCCAATAGGCCCCCAACACAAATATGGTGACTCGCCCCGAGTCACTTTGCTGGTGCGGAGATCTTACTGCAAAGACCTCCCAACTCCACTTGCACCACTGCAACTTCAGCTGTACACTGCATAGCTTCCTACTTGACCTGCTCCACCAGCTGCTCCGTTGCTAGTCCTACGCTATCTGCCTGGATCTTCTGTTGTGTATTCTGCAGGCTGGCCAACTTCTCCTGAATTTTGGCGAAGAGCACATAGGCCTCATCCATGCAAGGCCCCAACCTAGCCTTGAGGACTACCTCTTTTCGCTGCACTGATTCCACCTACTATTTCAGTTGCTTTTCCTCCGGCAGATTTGCCAATCTCTGCGTGATAGCGATGGTGTGTGCTGTAGCTCTGGTTTAGTCGTATTGCTGCTGCAATTCCCTTGCCTCAGTATTTAACCTCTGCAGGTTGGGATCTTCCTGCAGACTCGTGAGTACCTCCATCGATTTCTCGAAGAGAGCAGTGTATTCTGCCATAGCGACATCTACTGTAGTGACTGCATCCTTGATAGTTTCCTCGCGCTGTTCTTTGACCTCTGGTGGAGTTGAAGGCTGTGCCCTCAACTCGAGCTCTGTAATATTTAGGTTCAGCTCAAACTAAACCTTGGCCATCTCGGTCCTAGCATCACGCACACCTGCAACCAACTTTCGAATCTTGGCCTCCAATGGCGCCTCTTCTGGGATGTGCAGTTCCAAAATGATTTTGTAGGCTTCTACTACCACTGCTACGGTTCACTCATTCTTCTCCTGAACCTTCTTCTATGTATTTATTGCTGCCATTTTATCAATGAACATATGTTCGTTGTTAACCTTCTGCTCACTGATCATGCTCAGCTCACACTTCTATCATGCCCTAAGTTCTGCGATCACACCTGCTTGCAGCACGTGAAGGACTTCACTTGGGAGCACAACCAAGTTCAAACCAATATCATTTAGAGTGTTGACAGTATTTGTTGGCTTAGTGGGCCCAAACCCAGGTTCAATGTTAATTAGCTAAGTAAATCCTTACACTACTGGCCCTTTTGGCATCAATCCACGGAGTGCGGACTGAAGTCTCACCCGAAGCAGTATTGGGGGATGTAGGAACCAAGTTTCTGCACCCAAAGATGGTAGTATTGTCGTTTTATACCCTAAACCTTCCTTCACGTAGATCAATAAGTCTTTTAGGGCTTATTGTTATACTTCTCTTATTCGTCTTCTAGACTTTCGCGAAGGTCTGCGATCATCCTTCGCGGACCCTAAATAGGTGGTTTATCTACTTACGTGCTTCTGTAATTGCTCTTACTTCTGTATTTACCTAGATCAACTTAAATACCTGATAACTTCAACATGCATTAAGATATTCTTCGCGTAAACATATATTATTATTTGCGGACAGATAAAAATATAAACATATAGGTTCGCACATCAATATAACATTAAATTATAAACCCATTATTCAACATCACATAATCACATTTATTCGTAACAGAAGTAAATAGATCAAAACATAGATAATTCTAGAATAATATTCTCTATTAATGTTTCAGATCTTCTTACAGACTCAAACTACCCTACGCACTTAGCTGCAGGGGTCCGCGCACTCAGCTGCGGACTTATACCTTAGGCCTCTACGCACATAGTTGCAGAGCCTCTTTCCTATGCTAAGACTCTTCTCTCTTAGCTCTTACTGACCCATTACATCAACATCCATTACAAAATCTAATATGGACTGAACTGCCTTATACTCTTCTAAGACTTCCCTTTTTATACAATCCCATGGTAGATCTCCTAAAGCCGACATGACTTACATAAACAAAGGGCGGAAACCCTTTATGACACTTTACATCTTCATGCTCTACGACTACAAAATGCGGAGACTTTACACTTTTTATACAAAAACTTGGGCTTTTAAACCCATAAAGACCCTAGGGGACCTTGTCCCAATAGGCCCCTAACACAAATATAGTGACTTGCCCTCGAGTCACTCTGTTGGTGCAGAGATCTTGTTGCGAAGACCTCCCAGCGCCACTTGCACCACTGTAACTTCAGTGGTACACTGCATCACCGCCTGCTTGACTGGCTCTACCAGCTGCTTCGTCGCTGGTCCTGCGCTATCTGCTTGGATCTTCTGCTATACTGTTTGCAGGCTAGCCAACTTTCCTTCAATAGTGGCAGTGAGCACATAGGCCTCATCGAGCGAAGGCCCCAATCTAGCCTTGAGTACTGCCTCTTTGCGCTGCGCTGCTTCCACCTGTTCCTTCATTTCCTTTGCTTCCTTCCCCCCCACATTATCCAACACTTCATTGGTGAATGGAGTTGGAAAAGGATCATGCACACAAGCGTCATTCAGCTTCCTGAGATCTACGCATATCCTTATTTCATCCTTCTACTTCTTTTCCTGAACTACTATTGGGCTCACCCAATCAGACTCTTCCACTCTCTTAATAATACCTGCCGTAAGCATTTTATCCAACTCCAAGCGAACACTTTCTTTATACTTTGGATTGAGGCGGTAAGGCCTTTGCTTGATCGGCTTCGTGCCTGATTTCAACGTAATTTTCATAATTCCCAGGTCCCCTATTATCCCCTTTAAGTTTGAGAACTTCATAGGGAACACGTCCTGGTATTCGCGGAGCAACTCAGTTACCTTATCAACCGTAGCATCATCCTAGTAGACCCTATCTTTGCAAACTTCAGCTTCGCCTATGTCCCGATGTTCACTTGTCTTGTTTTCAGCGGAACGGTGATATCTGGGTTTCCTATCTAGGGCCCCTCAAATTCATGGTGTCATTCTGTTTTCGAGATATTAATGTTCCTTAGATCCTCATCTTATTCTCCAACAGTCACATTGTAGCACTCTAACGCGTGGTGCAGCTGGGTGGTCCCCAGTTGAATCAAATCCAAGGGATCCTGCAGTATTCTGAAGATCACTGCTTTGACCTCCTACAACGCTTCATCAATCCACTCAAATCCATCATCAAAGCTGAATGTCATCAAGAATTCCTGTTTCAAAATATCCCATTCATCTGTGCCATGGCAGAGCTCTGTCTCCAAGTACCAATTCAAAGGTATTACATCCAAGGTGTGACTGAACAGATGCACCCACTCCGATTGTGGTTCTGCTCCATAAGCGTCGATCCATTTGGCTAAGTGATCGCGTGGGTCACTCCTTCCATTGTATTTCTCCGTCAATCACACCTTTGGGCAACCAAACCACACCCTCATCATTCTTCTATATTCACGCAATCCATCAAAGTTTTCTTTATGTGTACCCCACCATCTTGTAGGCGTAGCGCGCAACGCCAAGTTGAAGGCTTGGAACTGATGTTTCTTCAGCACTTCCCTTTCAAATGCATCCAAAAATTTATCAACATCAGTTAAACCATCATAGTAAGGCATAATTCTTAGCTCCGATGATACGTAGCACAAGGATTTGGTCATCATGTTACATCGTAGCGTAGATACTTCGTGCAATATATTCTTCCAGTGTTGTAATTCCTCATTTGAGTCTGATGTGCAGGAGCTTTCGCAGTCCCATGCAAGACTTCCATCAGCTGTAGGATTCACGAAATATTGATCTCACGTCATTATCTCATAAATCTGGTCCAAATCGTCATCACTTTCGTAATCACGGACTGGTTCAGTGTAGCGTGGTCCTTCTGCAGGATCAAATGGTACTACTACGCGGAGCGATTTTATTTCAAATGACATCATCCACTTCTTCAAATTAATCACCCCGTTCATGTCGATAGCCCAATCGATCCCAAGGAGCAAAGGGTAGGGATTGATGTCATCCACAATCTCTATTACTTCAAAATTGGCCAACGCGCTTGTGCCTTCGATATCGACTGTCACTCCCTGTAGCCTTCCCATGGGGATAACATTTTGCTGATTTGCCATCCTTAATTGAATAGGAGACCACTGCAGCATAGCTCTCCCCATACTCTCCCATGTCTGTTTAGGAAAAAAATTCACGTCAGACCCTAGATCTAGAATGACTTGGTCCATTTCATATTCAACTATCTGCACGGTGAGTCTCATCTCCCCCCTATTCTTGCCTTATGCTTACCAATCTTCCTGAGTACGCGCGGTCCGTCAGAAGCGTTTTCTTTCGTGGCACACTTATTTATCAGCTCCTGTAACCCTTTCACAACCTTGCTATCACGCAATAGCTTCATACAGGTCTCCAAGAAAGTAGTAAGCATAGAAGGGTCCATCTCTTCAGCTGGCTTATCCTGACTTCCTAAGGTAGAGGCCTCAGCGAAGCTTTTCTTTGCTTCCATGAAGGTTTCCTTCGCGCACTCCAAATCAAAGCCAACCTCCTTTTCTGGAGCTTTGCAGACCCATTCACCTTCTTCAGGCTTCTTCCCCTTGTCTTTTCCAATCATCATTCCACTTCGCAGCACGATGTTCACATTAGGATCCTCTTCGCGGGGTTCAGCCCTCATCATCTGCATATTTTGGGTAGGCTGTAGAGGCTATGCCCCTTTTTTGCGTATCTTAGCTAGTAATACAGGGCAGTCTTCTGTCGCTTTTTCAAACTGAGTGCAATATTTGCACAACAGGCGCGTCGGCTTTGTGCATTCTCGTGTGTAGTTTCCTGGTCCCCCATAGTTGTAGCAAATCACCTGTCCTCGACCTCTACCAAGTCCTCCTCCATCTCGGCCTCGCCTACGCCCCTGAAATCTTCCTCACGCTCCCCCAGTGCCTTGATCCAGAGGTTGGGTTCCTGTTTATACTCTATAGGTGGTCATTCTATTCATCATTAGCTCATAGCTACAATAGTTATGCTCATCATAACCCACCGATTGACATAAGTTGCAGAAGAGATGTTGCGGTGTCTATTCAAATTTCTACAGAAGGTGACAATTGTCTGTCACATGTTTTCCAGCCACCTGACAGATAGCACACCATAGCGCGGGTCCTCTGCTTGATCTTTCGGCCTTAGAGGCATCGACTCTCCTACTGCAACATAATTCGTGAAGAATAGGTAGTGATCTTTGTCATGCCCTTGGCTTTTGAATTTCAGTGACTAAACTTCTTCACTCACCTTTGGCCGAACTGCTCTATCCTTCTTCAGACTTTGGAACTCTAGGAAAAGGTTCTGCAACTGTGCATGAATCTGCTGAACTCCCAAATTAGCATCCTAAATCGGCGTCTCATGCAATATCCAGGGCTTCCACCTAGGTCCCAATATTTTGCTGCGATGAAGCAACCCTCAGATGAGGCAAGAGTAAAGCCACAAACCATTCACAGTGCTGTCCATCCGTAAGATTCATGTTGGCTTCGCGGATCATGCACTTCAATCTCTAATCCAGATCCTAGGGTGTCTCGCTAGGCTTCATCATGATCTCCTTGAATCCCACAATTGATTGAGCTTCAGACTTAGGCCTACTGAACTCCTTATTCAGCGCAGTCTGAATATCTGCTAATGAAGCCATCGAGTTATCAGTGTAGTACTTAATGTACCATGTCAGTGCGCATTCCTGTAAAGTAGTGACCAACGTTTCTTTCTTCATATGATCATCCATTATACCCTGAGCCTCCCATACGACCTTCATGATGAACTAGAACTGGTCTGGGTTGTCTGTTCCTGAACCCTTGAAAACAGGAAACTTTACTACATTTCCCATATTGAACGGTGGCAGAGGTGGTGGCGGTGTGGGCGAAGGTTTATGTGGCGGAGGTGAAGATGGAGGTGGTGTGGGTGGATGGGGTATTCGTGGGAACCCTTGTCTTATCAATTGAACATCACTTTGTGGAGAAGCCTGTCCTGCTTCCTTGTCGTCACTCAGAGGAGGTCCAATCAGTGGGCTATATTCAGGGCCTGTTTTCCCTCTGTCCCTGAAGATCTTTCCACTTCACATAGCTCCAAACATCAAGGTAGCTGCGTAACCTGGTTTTCACACAAGATCATCTTAATCCAAGTATTTAAAGACCTTAAATACTTACCTCGTGACCCCTTGAAGAAGTGGAACTCTGCTTTGCTGTAATTGACTGAAGTATCAACTATGAACTTTGTTACGAATCCTCCTATGATATGATCGAGCAAGTGATCAACAATGCGTGCGATCTTATCTTCCAAGGCTTCCAATATCTCCACTAACTCCGAGGTCCAAACTATCGGACCGTCAAGCCTCCACCTTCCTTGGTTGTCTGCCAATTTAGTGATCCACTCGTATAGTTCAACCAGGAAGGAAAAGAAGAATATTTCGTGTATCCATGCGTACAGATATCTTTCCAATCACTATTCTTTTGTCAATCACAGATTCCTATTCTCTTACGCCACAAATTCGTGGATCTTTCTGTCCAACCAGTCTTCAATTTCCTTCTTAGTTCGATTCCAGTGATGTGACATCACACATCCCTTTAGGTGGATCCCGGTCCCGGCAACAGAATCATTTGTTGGCTTAGTGGGCATTGACTTAGGTTTAGCATTAACTAGACAAGCAAATCCCTACACTAATGGCCCTTTCAGCATCAATCCATGGAGCGTGGACTCAAGTCTCACCCGAAGCAGTATGGGGGGATGCAAGGACCAAGTTTCCACACCCAGAGATGGTAGTGATGTTATTTTATACCCTAAACATGCCTTCATGCAGATTGATAAGTCTTTTAGGGCTTATTGTTATACTTCTCTTATTCGGCTTCTAGACCTTCGCGAAGGTCTATGATCGTCCTTCGCGGACCCTAAACATGTGGTTTATCTACTTACATGCTTCTGTAATTGCTCTTACCTTTGTATTTACCTAGATCATCTTAAGTACCCGATAACTTAAACATGCATTAAGATATTCTTCACGTAAACATATATTATTATTTGCAGACAGATAACAATGTAAACATATAGGTTCGCGCATCAATATAGAATTAAATCATAAACCCATTATTCAACATCACATAATCACATTTATTCGTAATAGAAGTAAATAGATCAAAACACAGATAATTCCATAATAATCTTCTCTATTAATGCTTCAGATCTTCTTACAGAATTTAACTACCCTGTGCACTCAACTGCAGGGGTCTGCGCACTCAGCTACAGAATTCTACCCTAGGCCTCTGTGCACACAGCTGCAAAGCGTCTTTCCTACACTAAGACTCTTCACTCTTAGCTCTTATTGACCCATTACATCAACATCCATTACAAAATCTAATCTGAACTGAACTGAACTGAATTGCCTTAGACTCTTCTAAGACTTCCCTTTTTATACAATCCCATGCTCCACGGACCATGGGTAGATCTCCCAAAGTCGACATGACTTACATAAATGAAGGGCTGAAACTCTTTATGACACTTTACGTGCTCCGCGATCACAAAATGCGGAGACTTTACACTTTTATATAAAAACTTGGGCTTTCTACCCCAAAACTTGGGCTTTTAACACAAAAATGACACTAGGGGACCCTGTCCCAATAGTATCCTTGTCAGCTTCCGCCTCCGTGCTTAGAGATCCATTTGAAAGCACGACGACCTGGGGATCCAAAGAGCGAACCAAATCTGCTGCTTCAGTTTTTCTTGGTGCTAAGCTGGTCAACGCCGCACTGCTCTGCCCTACACTGGCCTGCAGTCGAGTAGTTTGGATCTACAACTCACGTAGACCCATCTGTATGGAGACCAAAGCTTGCTTCTGCTGCTACTCAAACTGTTGCAACAGTTCCATTGTCGTATCCCTGACCTTATCCCCAATGTCATCCAAGTCACCTTCTGTCAAGGTGATCGGGTCTATGGACGACTTAGTGGCCTTGGTATTTTTGTGCGGCCCTTCCTTCTCCTGCTCCCTATTCTGCTTAACTCAGAAGGAAGTGCATTCCTGGTCTCGACCACCCTGTTCTAATTTCTCCTCTTCCTCGATCAGTGGAGAAGGCGATTTTTGACTTCTGTCAGATTCACTCTCTTCCTCCTATTCCTTCGCAGTGCGCTCCGCCTCTGCTTGGGCCTTGTGCTCAGTCTCATTCTTTCTCTTTTCAACCAACTGCTGAACCTTCAACTGGACTGCTTCCTTTTTCTGCTTTTCTGCGGACTTACTAGACCTGGCGGACAAGTCTGACACTGTGCGCCAATCTGCTGGGCAACGCTCAAGGACCACTATGGTGACATCATCCGTCGCTAGGTATGATAAATCATACCACTTCTGTTCTGGGTCCTTTCACGCCCGAATGGAGATACAGTGGAAGTCCACTTTGAACTTTGTGTATATTGAAAACTGCTCAAAGAAAGTTGGTGACAGTCGTGGCTTGCGGTTGATGGCAGCGCAGATGCTCGCCTCCATCAGCACCCAAAATATTTTACCCTCCCAGACCTGTCCAACGTCCTTTGTGGCCCATAGCGAAGAAAAATTCACTGCTTCTTGCAGATCTTTAACGATCGAAGGAAATTGGCTGTCCTCTAGCAATTCCCACGCGACCAACACAATCGACAGTAACAACCAAGATTAGTGGAACGTTTTGCTATGGTCCTGTGCCTCCCTGCAGTTCGCGAGGAACTCGCTGCATAGGTAGCATGCCCATTTGAATTGTATGCCCTCCGCGCACTAGGCTGCTAATGAAACCACTGGTGGAAGCACCTCGTCTGTGTGACACTTCCTCATCACCTTTCCAGCCAAGATCTGGGTGGCCACCTTCACCACGGGGTCCATAATACTCGAAATTAAATATCCATGTGACTTCTTGACAAGCTTAAACTTGTCCTTCATCCTTTCGGTGAGGTCGTGCTCGCCCGTCTTTCCACCAAATGCCTTTGCCGGATTCAGCCCTAAATGTGGTAGTAAGGTGATCCTATGGATTAGCATGTCAGTTATAGAGATCAGCTCTCCCAACCACGGGCACCTGTCGTGCACCAGGAACAACAACTGTTTGATAAAAATCAAATTTATGGGAGCAGCACCCATAGCAGATCAACAATCCTGCTTTTTCCACCCCACAAATCCACTTCACTGGCTCCAGCGCGGTGACACCCGAGTCCTTGTAGAAGACTCTCTGCATGAAATTATCAGTAGCTAGGTGGGGGAACCACTCAATGTCGCCTAAGTCCCAATCCTCTAACTTTAGATGTGGGACGTGCACCAAGCGTGGACCTTCAAATGTTATGTTTTCTGGTAGCAGGGGTGTGTTAAGAAGAAAATTTCCCTCATCTGGGTCCTTCGGGACCTTCACCTTGCCTTGGCATGGAGGGATTTATTCTGGCAACTTCGAGATAGGGTCTACCATTTCAATATCAATGTCCTCTACGCCCTCGTGGCCTCTTGGTCTACCACCTTGCCTTTCTCCTACGCGGTGGGCTTCTCTTTTCTCTAATGCTTCCTTGGCAACTCACGCACTGACATGGTATTCTTCTGTTTATCTTTATTCTTCTTGGGAACCTCTTGTGCTGGTGTAGGCTTCGGCCTAGGCGGCCTTAGTGATTTTGGCACCGCTGCAGGCACCTCCATACTTACGACCTCAGGGGAAGCTCCCTCAGAGGAAATAGTGTCTTCCGCACTTGTGGTTTCTACGAGTGCAAACATGAGGCTATTAATGAGATCCTGGGTTTCCTTAGGTGACTTGTCAAACACTGAACTGGCCACCAAATCCTTAAAAAATGTAGAGTTCATGCACAACCGATAGCACGACACAGAAACTCTCAAAATGCAAAGTGCTTTTCATTGGGCGACCATCTGTAATTTATAGGAAAATTCGAATTCAAATCCGATCATTCCCCCCAAAATCAACTCATAAATTCAAGATTGGCGGTAGATTTTCAAAGATCTCACTCTTAAATTTAGGCTTAAATGCTTCCCCCCACTCCTCTTAGTCGTTTTCTCACTGTCAAATCATGAACAATGATAGTAACGGTCACTTTTTGGCTGCCCTGCACTGTCTCTCCTCCTATAGCACAACTCCCTTCACTCTTCTACTGATGTTGTGAGATTATTCCATTCCACGCAGTCCCCCAGTCGTGCATCTCTACAACCCAGGTAGTGTAGTTTATAGTCCCGTGCCTCCTTTCAGCTTCCTGGAGCCCTAAGATTGTGCTACCATCATATAGCCATCTGGCCGGATCCTTGGTGTATGGCTTCAATTCGCTGCCAGTTACCTTTCTGGGAAATGGATCTCCATTCAATTTCACCATCTAAACTGCTCCACCATCGGTAATCTCTTTGATGACATATGTCCCCAGCCAATGCATTTGAAATTTTCCTGGAAATTTGTCAAGTTTGCTGTCATATAATAAAATCAAATCATTCACCTTGAAGGTGTGCAGTTTGATGTGCCGATCGTGCCATGCCTTTTTGCGCTCCTTCTGAACTTTTTGATGGAATCCAACTAAGAATCTATCTTCCTCAAGCTTTGTTAGCTACGCGAGCCCTTCTTCCAGGGCTCTGTGGCCCGCCATTCCTGTGAACACCACTATGCGTAGACTAGGCACAGTGTATTCCATTGGCATCACAACTTCTACACCATAGACAAGCCTGAAGGGTGTCTATCGAGTCAGATTCTTATAAGTAGTTCTATAAGCCCATAGCACCACTGGTACGTGCACATCCCAATCATTCCTCTGCACATTGCAACCTCTGCTAGCGTGTTCTCCAATATGTTGTTAAACGCTTCCACCATCCCATTATCCTAAGAGTGATATGGCGTGCTCCTTGGATGATAAACTTGGAATTCCTTTGTTAACATACTAATCGTTTCATTAAGGAAATGTGTACCACGATCGCTCATCAAAATCTTCGGGCAACCAAACCTAGTCATCACATCTTCAAGTAGGAATTTTGCTGTTGTTGCCACTGTACAATCCTTTACAGGCTGCGCCTCCACCCATCTGGTCAAATACTCAGTCTCGGTGATGATATACTGTGCACCCATCTTCTTTCCTGGAGGCTGAATCGATCCTACAAAATCAATTGCCCATTTTTCAAATGGCTGCAACGACAATTGTGGATTCAGAGGTAGCTCATCCCTCTACGATAGCCTGTCTATCCTTTGACATGCATCGCATGCCCTACAATGAGCTTTGGAATCCTTATGCAGTGTCAGCCACCACAACCCATCGCGTAAAATCTTTTGCGTTGTTGCTTTTCCTGCATAATGTCCTCTTGTATCCCCTCCATGAGCTTTAGCGAGGATGCTGTTTCGTTCAAACTCAGGCACATACCGGCGTAGTATTTCATCCGCTCCCATATTATACAAGTGACCTGTAATAAGAGAAAAATATGCCGCGCGTACCACCAATTTCTTCTTTTGTTGACTGGTGTATCCTTTTGGAGCCGTTCCTGTATTCAGAAATTGTATGTTGTCTGCAAAATGATTATCTACGAAGCGCACCACAAAGAGTTGTGCATCAGGTAGTCCTTCCTCCAAATTAGTGGGCTCCTCACATGTTTCAATGTGCGATAGATGATGCAGTCCTGCATTCAATTGCCCTGGCTTCACAATGACTTCGAAATCATATTCCTGAAACAACAGTAGCCATAAGCATATTGCCCCCCCAACATTGGCTTATTGACTAGGTACTTTAATGAAGAATGGTCTGTATACATATTAAAGTGTCCGCCTAGTAAGTAGTGTCTGAACTTCTAGAGCGCATACACCATAGCCAAACCTTCGCGCTCTGTCATCGAATAATTCTTCTCAGCCTTAGATAACTTCTTGCTTGCAAATGCAATAGGGTGATCCACTCTCCCTCACCGACCTATGTTAGTACTTCTCCTAGCGCAATGCATGACGCATCCACATGCACATGAAATTCCTTCTTCCAACTGGGAGGACTAGGATCGACGCAGTGACCATCTTTTCTTTTAATACAGCCAAGCTCCGCTGACATTCTTCATTCCAACAGAATGTAGCATCCTTCTTCAACAGTTTTTCCATTGGCATGGTAATCTAGGCATAACTCTTGATGAACTTTCGGTAATAACCAGTATGCCCCAGCATTGCGCACAACTATTTGACACTTCTTGGCACCTCCAAATTGATTATAACCATGATCTTAGCTGGATCCACCATTAATCCTTGTCTACATACTACATGACCCAACAAGATTTTGAAAGGGACGAAAAATAGACACTTATTCAAGTTTAGTGCGATCTGATACCTCCAGCATGTATCTAGCATCAAGCGTAGACTCTTTACATGGCGCTTCACCAACCCAAACACCGTCCAATCTTCAAAGTATACCTCCAAGAACTTGTGAATGAAGTCCTTGAACATTGTGATGAATACACGTGAAAATATCATCGGTTCATTCTTCAGTCCAAAAGGCATAACAATACACTGAAAGCATCCCCATTCAGTGACGAAGGTTGTCTTACTCCTATCTTCTAGTGAAATATTGATCTGATGGTACCCAGAGAACCCATCAGTGAATGAATATGCTTCCTGTCCTCCTACATTATCTAGCACTCCATCGGTGAATGGCGTGGGAAAATGATCATGCATGCAAGCATCATTCAACTTCTTGAGATCTACGCATATCCTTATTTCATCCTTCTGCTTCTTTTCCTGAACTACCATAGGACTTACCCAATCAGACTCCTCCATTGGTTCAATGATTCCTGCCACTAACATTTTATCCAACTCCAAACAGACCCTTTCCTTATATTTAGGATTAAGGTGATACAACCTCTGCTTCACAGGCTTGGCATATGGTTTCAACGTTATCCTCATCACCCCTAAATCACCTATAATCCCTTTCAGGTTTGAAAAATTTGTAGGGAACAAATCCTGGTACTCGTAGAGCAATTCAATGACCTTATCCACCGTAGCATCATCCCAGTAGTCCCCTATCTTTGCAAACTTCGGCTCCGCCTCCGTCCCAATGTTCACTTGTCTTGTTTTTAGCGACGCAGTGATATTTAGATTGTCTATCTGCGACCCTTCAACTTTGCAGTGTCCTTCTATCTCCAAGATATTAATGTTCCTAGGATCCTCCTCTTCTTCTACAGCAGTCACATTGTAGCACTCCAGTGCAAGGCACAGCTGGTTGGTCCAATCCGGTTGAATCAAATCCAAGGGATCCTGTGGGATTTTGAAGATCACTGCCTTGACCTCCTGCAATGCTTCATCAATGCACTCAAATCCATCTTCAAAGATGAATGAAATAAAGAATCTCTGTTTCAAAATATCCCATTCGTTTGTGCCATGGAAGAGCTCTGTCTCCAAGTACCAATTCATAGGTATTACATCCAAGATGTTACAGAACAGATGCACCCACTCCGGTTGCGGTTCTGCTCCATAGGCATCGGTCCATTTTTCTAAGTGATCGCGCGGATCACTACTCCCATCATATTTCTTTGTCAATCGCACCTTCTGGTGACCAAACTGTACCCTCATCATTCTTCTATATTCGCGCCATCAATAGAAATTGTCTTTATGTGTACCCCACCATCTCGTGGGAGTAGCACGCAGCGCCAAGTCCAAGGCTTGGAAGCGAGGCTTCTCTGGCACTCCCTTTCAAACGCATCCAAAAATGTATCAACGTCAGTTAAACCATCATAGTAAGGCAGACTTCTTACCTCCAACAATACACATCGCAATGATTTAGTCATCATGTTACATTGTAGTGTAGACACTTCGTGCAATCGATTCTACCAGTGTTCCAATTTTTCATCTGAATCTAATGTGTAGGAGCTCTCACGATCCCATGAAATACGTCCATCAGCTGTCGGATTCACCCAATATTGATCTCACATCATTATCTTATAACTCTGGTCGAAATCACCGTCGATTTCATAATCGCGGACTGGTTTAGTATAACGCGGTCCTTCTGTAGGGTCCAACGGTACTACTACATGGAGTGATTTTATTTCAAATGACATCGTCCGCTTCTTCAAATTGATCACCCTGTTCATGTCGATAGCTCAGTCGATCCCAAGGAAGGCGGGGTAGGGATTGCTGTAATCGACAATCTCTATTACTTCGAAATCATCAATGCGCTCGCGCCTTCAATATTGACTATCACTCCCTTTAATCTTCCCATGGGGATAATCTTTTGCTGATTCACCGTCCTCAATTGAATAGGAAACCAATGCAGTGCATGTCTACCCATTCTTTCCCATGTTTGTTTTGGAAAAACATTCGCATCTGAACCAAGATCCATAATAACTTGCTCCATTTCATATTCTCCTATTTGCATGGTGAGCCTCATCTCACGCCCTGTTCTTTCCTTATGCATACCAATTTTCCTGACCACGCGCGGTCCCTCAGAAGAATTACCAACACATTTATCGATCAACTCCTATAATCCCTTTACGGCCTTGATATCCCGTAGCAACTTCATATAGGTCTCCAAAAATGTAGTAAGCATGGATGGGTCCATTTCTTCAGACTGATTATCTTGACTTCCTGAGGTAGAAGTCTCAGCGAAGCTTTTCTTTGCTTCCATGAAGGTTTCCTTCACGTGATCCAAATCAAATCCAACCCCTTTCTCAAGAGCTTTGCGAACCCATTCACCTTCTTAAAGCCTCTTTCCCTTATCTTTTCCAGTTTTCATTCCACTTCGCAGCACAATATTCACATTGGTATCCTCTTCACAGGGTTCAACCCTCATCATCTGCAAGTTTTGCATAGGTTGCGTCCCATTTTCACACATCTTAGCTATTAGTACAGGGTAGTCTTCTGTCGCGTGGTCAAAATGAGTGCAGTATCGGCACGAAAAGCACGTCATGTTCGTGCATTATCGCGCATAGTGTCCTGAACCTCCAAAATTGTAGCAAATAACTTGCCCCCGACCTGTCACTGGTCCTCCTCCTCCTCGGCCTCTTCCATGCCCCGGATATCTTGCTTGTGGCCCCCCAACACCTTGATCCGGAGGTTGAGCTTCTGTCTACATTTGATACATGGGTGTTCCCTCCATCATTAATTCATAACTTCAACAATTACGCTCATCATGACCTACTAATTGGCAGAAGTTGCAGAAGAGCTATTGCGATGTCTGTACAAATTTTTGCAACAAGTGGCAATTATATGTCGTATGTTTTCTAGCTACTTGACATATAGAACAACACAGAGTGGGCGTTGCAATTGGCCCTGCTTGAGCTTCCGGCCTCAGAGGCATCGACCGTTCTCCTGCGACATAATTCGCGAAGATAGGGCAATGATCCTTATCATGCCCTTGACTCTTATATTTCAAACACCAAACCTCTTCACACACCTCTAGCCGAGCCGTTTTATCCTTCTTCAGACTTTGGAATTCTAGGCAAAGGTTTTGCAACTCCACATGAATTTGCTGAACTCCCAAAGCATCATCTTGAATTGGCGTCTCGTGCAGTCTCATTTCAATTTCCACGGCCTCCGCCTAGGTCCCAATATTTTGCCATGATAAAGCAACCCTTAGATGAGGCAAGAGCGAAGCCACAAACCATTCGTGGTGTTGCCCATCCGTAAGATTCATATTAGCTTCGCGGATCTTGCACTTCAATATTTGATCTAGCTCCCAGGGTGTCTCACCAAGCTTCATCATGATCTCCTTGAATCCAACGATCGATTGCACTTTAGACTTGAGCCTAATGAATTCCTTATTCAGCGCAGTCTGAATATCCGCCAACACAACCATTGGGTTATCAATGTGGTATTTAATATACCATGTTAGTGCGCGTTCCTGTAAAGTAGTAACCAATGTTTCTTTATTCATTTGATCATCTGTAATTCCCTGGGCTTCCCATATAGCTTTTGCAACAAACCAAAATTGGTCCGGGTCCTCATTCCCCAAGCCCTTGAAAACGAGCAATTTTACTGAATTCGCCATATTGAACGGTGGTGGAGGTGGTGGAGGTGTGGGTGAAGGTGTATGT
Organism: Pinus tabuliformis; assembly: GCA_031772625.1. Taxonomy (NCBI): domain Eukaryota; kingdom Viridiplantae; phylum Streptophyta; class Pinopsida; order Pinales; family Pinaceae; genus Pinus; species Pinus tabuliformis. The sequence continues at coordinate 143,055,688 of CM062810.1, forward strand.
GGTGGAGGTGAAGATGGAGGTGGTGTGGGTGGATGGGTAATTCGCGGAACCCTCTCCTTATTAACTGGACAATGCTCTGTGGAGAAGCCTGTGCTGCTTCTTCGTCGTCACTCAGAGGAGGCTCAATCAGTGGGCTATACTCAGGTCATGTTCCTTTTCTACCCCTGAATAAATTTCCACTTCGCGTAGCTCCAAACATAAAGGTAATTACATAACCCACTTTTCACACAAGATCATTTTAATCCACGTATTAAAATACCTTATGTACTTACCGTGCGGTCCTTTGAAGAAGCGGCACTCTGCTTCGCTGTAACTGACCGAAGTATCAACCACGAACTCTGTCACAAATCCTCCTATGATATGATCAAGCCAGTGATCGATAGTGCGTGCAATCTTATCTTCAAAGGCTTCCAATATCCGCACTAACTCCAAGGTCCACACTATTGGACCGTCAAGCCTCCACCTTCCTTGGCCGTCTGCCAATTTAGCAATCCACTCATATAATTCGACCGGGAAGGAAAAAAAGAAAATTTCGTGTATCTCTGTGTACAGATACCTGTCCAACCACTGTTCTTTCGTCAATCGCGGGTTCCTGTTCTCTTGCACCGCGAATTCATGGATCTTTCTATCCAACCAATCTTCAATTTCCTTCTTAGTTGGATTCTAGTGATGCGACATCACACATCTCTTTATGCAGATCTCGGTCCCGACAATGAAACCATTTGGTTGCTTAGTGTGCCCTGACCCAAGTTCAGTGTTCAGTTTAGCCAAACAAATCCCTACACTATTTTCCCTTTCAGCATCAATTTGTGAAGCGTGGACTGAAGTCTCACCTGAAGCAATATGGGGGGATGCTGGAACCAAGTTTCCGCACCCAAAGATGGTTATGATGTCATTTTGTACCCTTTATCTGCCTTCACACAGATCGATAAGCCCTCGAGGCTTATCGATATAACTTCCTCTTACCAGCCTCTAGACCTTCGTGAAGGTTTATGACTGTCTTTTGCGGACCCTAAACAGGCGACTCAACCACTTACACGCCTTTGTAATCACTCCTAAGTCTGTTATTATCCAGATTGTCTTAAGTGTCTGATATCTTTAGTGTGCATTAAGATATTCTTCGCGTAAGCAGATATTATTACTTGCATTCATATAACAATGTAAAACATACAGATTCACACATCAATATAGCATTAAATCACAAACCCAATATTCATCATAACATAATCACATTCATTCATAACATAAGTAAATAGATAAAACACAATTATTTCCAAAGTAATCTTCTTTATTAATGCTTCAGATCTTCTTACAGACTCAAACTACCCTGTAGACTCAGCTGCAGGGGTCCGCACACAGAGCTGCAAACTCTACTTTGGGCCTCTGCGCACACAACTGCAGAGTTGACAATGTAAAATTTTACCTCCTAAGGAATCTTCAACATCAAGATAATATCCCCCATCTCGAAAAGCATGCCAATCATGGTTCCACCCTCTGGCACTGTGTCATGGTTCCGCCTCTGGCCTGGCTTGCGGTTCCACCGTTCTGTGTTTTGCTGCTCGGTTCCTCCGTTGGTCCGCTCCCCCCGTGCAAATGACTGTGTGAGGGTTTTTATACAAAGTGGGTGGCAGATTTAATAAGAGCACCCTCATGGCGCGTTGGTTAAGGCGTTGTATTAGAGGCGGGGAGGCCAGGGTTTGAATCCTGATGACCACCAAACTTGGCGTACCATGTTACTATTTTGTAATTGCACGACTTTATTTTTTGTGCAATGGTTTTGGGTGGTTCCGTGTTAAGTTGGGTGTTGTGTGCATTAGTGTGGGCACCCGAGCAGTGGGCCGGCCGTTCCGGTCGGGCGGGTTTAAATCCCATTGCCCATGGATTACAAGTGGCAAGTTTCAAGGGTTGGGGGTGTGGGCTGGGTCCATCAGAGTTGGCCAGTCCATCGCCCATATATTTACATTATATAACATTGGTGCATGGTGGTTGGGGTCGGTGGGGGTCATGGCCCGTCGACCTATTTTTTTAATTAAATTTGTTTTAATACATGGTTTGGGGGGGGGGGGGGGAGTGGCGGGGGTCATGGCTCGCCACCTCAATGTATGTATGTATATATATATATATATTTATTTATTTATTTATTTTCGTTTTTCTATAAAAAATTGATTATTTTTAATTTTAACGAAAATAAGGGTCATTGGGAAAATTAACCATCCAACAAATTCACCTGCTTTCGGGAGCTAGGTTTCATGCCCCGGTGTCGGTCAAATTGTAGGACACTTAAACCTAGCCCACATGGCAACTTTGACCAAAACTTTGATTGGCTCTATCTCCCTCATACGATCTCGGATTTGAGTGTTGTTCACACCGTTGGAATCAGGGCGACGAGCACTTTGATTTGGTGCTGGTTTGGGAGCAATCTGACCACTTTGAATTTTGACCATTTCTGAGCCCCCTTGGGTTTTTGCATGTGTCTGGAGCCACCTGGATCAATCCTCCCCACTGAGGATCTTTTGGTCCTCCAAAAGCATGAAAAATAATCTGCAACTTCTTTGTACATTGTCTGCACCACAAGTGTCTGATAAGTCACCCTTCCTTCTCCTTCACCTTTGTCCTTTGGAGCCATAAGTGATGAGCCAACACCTACATCCCCTGCAAACCTGTAGTACAATTCTACAAATTACATGCTTAATTTACATGACCAACTAATGACCCAAGCATCCCATACTTGCCACAAGTTTATAACACATACTTGGTGGTCAAGTTTACATCAAAATGGAAACAATACCCCAGCTATCAAAACAAGGCCAAAATATCATTGTTTCTTAACAAGTGATGGAAAACACATCATCACTTTTACATTTTAAATTGCAACAAATGATTTACAAAAACATGGCCATGACAAGCTAACATATCTAGAAACCACTTTTCACTTATCAATGTGAATGTGTCACCCTCCTGTGGCGGTTTTTCTTGTCGAACAATTTTTTCAACTGGTTCATGCACCGACGCTTTGTCCTTTCGACACTGCTTTGGATGGAGCCTCCAACATGTGGCCTTTTGATGACCACTTCTATTGCAATGACTACAATAGATCTTCTTCCTTCATATATTCTTTACCTTCTTCTTTGCTTGCTGTTGAGAGGGTCTTTCACGCCTCATCCTTTTTCTTGTTGCCATTCTCTTCCAGAACTCATCAAATACATGGTTATATAAACCAAAAGAAGTACATGTTTTTCGATGCCATGATTTGTGTCCATCATTAACAACATGAATGTAATCGAAATGAAATTCAAATATTGAAACTTGTTATACCTTTCCTTGTTATCTCTGGTGTAAGTATGGCGATGAGAGCTTGCCTCAGCTCTTTCCTTGCAATGGGCACTACCATGGGATGATGGTGATGTGTTCCCATCATTCTCTTTCCTCGACAATTTCAACAATGTCTCAGAAGTCTCTAACACCCTTGAGCATTCTCCTTCGGTGTATCCCAAGCCTGAAAATCGAGGTCTTCGCATGACCTCCAATGGCTGAGTTATGCCTTGGTTACTAACACCAAGTTCTTCTTCTTCCTTGTACCTCATCCTCGTAAGGAGCCTCAGGTTTGTCCCTATAATTGGTATCTCCACATTTCCAACAGAAATTATACTATGTGAAGATGAAACTGAAGGGAAATCAACATCTTTTACCTCCACTGTCGAGTTGAAAAGAACTGATGAGGGCTTCTCATCATCTGTTGTTGGTGGTTCGCTGGCTGTCTGGGCGCATTTCTCAGCGTCCCTCCTGGAATACCCAAGTCCTGTTCGATTGGGTAATTCTTCTACTTTTATGGGGTTGAAAATGCCTTGTCCATTAATACCTAGGCCTTTTCCTTCATACCCCATTCTCTTCAATAGTTTGGAGCCAATTCCTATGGTATGATTTTATAAAACAAAGAAATCATCATCAGGACACATACATGAAGTCGGAGAATCTTTTTACCTCACAGGGGTCTCGTTGCAGCTTTTCCAAGGCCTAGACCTTAGCTTGCACTTGTCGTAGCAACCTCTATTTCTCCTCTTTATCTTCTCGTCGAAGCATCTTCAACTCAGCAAGCTCTGCTTGAAGACTTCGGTCGTTTCGCTTCAATTCTTCCAAGGTTGCCTCTACGGCTTTCCACTGAAGCTGCGATCACTGCTTTTCCTCTATCTCTTCTTGTAGATATTCATAAATTATGTCCATATTTTTGGACACTTTGAGCATGGTCTCGTACATCTCTTTGTCATCCTCCACCACTGCACGTTCCATTGTTCATGCTCGCAATTCACATCAACGAAGAGACTGCTCTGATACCAAAATTGATCCGAGTTGACTCAACTTTCGGATTTAACCAAGATATTTTACTCTTGTGATGTGGTTAGAATTTCATTTTATAAGAGCATAAATGAAAATATATGCATGCTTAAGCAAATGGAAACATAAGGACGATCAAGAAATCATAAACAAGAGACATTGATAACGGAGTTCATCTAGTGTGGACTACGTCTCCGGGCTCGGTGTCAAGATCATGTTGGCCGCTTCATTCAGTGATGGAAATGGTGAAGATTTACATGGACTATGTCTTTTGTCATACAAGGACATGTTCCCTCTTTATGAGTGTCAAGTCTCTCCATGAGACGTCTCGCTACAAGAACTATCACTCACAATAGACCTCCTATCAACATGACATAATCTTACACATGGTGACAATGAGTATCTCGCCATCATGGAAACAAAGGGATCTCAACCAAAACACCCATGGTGACAATGAGTATCCCATCATCATGGAAACAAAGGGATCTCAATCAAAACATGCATAACAATCCATGATGAATACATCTCACATGAAATAGACACAAATATTCTACATCATACATCAAGCAGGAATCGAAACAACATAGTACATCTCACAACAAATAATCAAAGAAGTACATGACAAAAACACTTCATATACCTCAACTTTGATGCTGGCTGAAGAATGGAATACTCAGTTGTTGGATTTGAATGCACCATCGAAATCATGGCGTCGAATGGCATAGAATTGACTGTCCATGCTTTGAAATCTAACACCATCACTCCAATCTAGAAAATGGCCGAAAAATAGAAGGCTCAGTTGCAAAAATTGACTACACCACTGAATTTGTGTCGTCGAGAGGTGTAAAATCGACTATCCATTTGTCGAATTCTGACATCAGCAAAATTTGGGCCTGTAGGAATCTTTTAGATTCTCCCGTGATTCTCCAAAGATTCCCTCCTCTATGTTGAATGGAGATCTGCAACTCAAATCAAAAAACTGATCTTGCCATTTAGATCTTTGCGAAATTCTGAGAAGAATGAGTGTAAAGTTGGTTGCATTCTAGATCTGGGAAATTTTAGCCTCTAAGGAATCTGGGAGATTCCCTCAAGATTCTCGAAGATTCTCTTTTGCTGGGAATCCTCAAATTTTCTGCTCAAAAAGAGAATCCAACCTCTTCATTTCATTCTTAGTGAAAATCTGAGAAAAATGAATGTAAACTTGATAAAATTCTGACAATGTAAAAATTTACCTCCCAAAGAATCTTCAGTGTCAAGAGAATATTCCCTGTCTCGAAAAGCATGCCAGTCATGGTTCGACCCTATGGAATTGCATCATGGTTCCGCCTCTATCCTGGCTTGCGGTTCCACCGTTCTGCATTTTTCTGCTCAGCTCCTCCATTTGTCCACTGCCCCTGTGCAAATCACTATGTGAGGCTTTTTATACAAAATGAGCGGCATGTTTAAAAAGAACACCCACATGGCGCATTGGTTAAAGCATTTTATTACAGGCGAGTAGGTCAGGGTTCGAATCTTGCTGACCCCCAAAGTTAGCACCCCTGTTATTATTTCGTAATGGAGCGGTTTTTATTTTTTGTGCAACAGTTTTGGGTGGTTTCGTGTTAAGATGGGTGTTTTGTGCGTTGGTGTGGGCGTTCGAGGGGCACCGCCCAAGGATTACAAGTGGCAAGTGTCAAGCGGTGGGGGCATGGGCTGGGTCCACCGGAGGTGGCCTGCCCAGCCCATATATTTAAGTTATATAACATTGGTGCATGGTGGTTGGGGGCGACGGTGGTCATGGCCCGTCGGCCTATTTTTTTAATTAAATTTGTTTTAATACATGATTTGGGGTGGGGTGGTAGGGGTCATGGCTCACCATTTCAATGTATATATGTTTTATTTTCATTTTTTTAAGGAAAAAAAGTTATTTTTAATCTTAACAAAAACAAAGGCTATTGGGCAAATTAACCATCCAACAAATTCACCCACTTTCGGGAGCTAGGTTTTATGTCTCGGTTTCGGTCAAATCGTAGGACACTTAAACCTGGCCCACATGGAAACTTTGACCAAAACTTTGACTGGCTCTATCTACCTCATACGAGCTCGGATTTGAGTTTCGTTCACACCGTTGGAATCAGGGTGACGAGCACTTTGATTTGGTGCTAGTTTGGGGACCAATCTCACCACTTTGAATTTTGACCATTTGTGATCCCCCTTGGGTTTCTGCTTGTATCTGGAGCCACCTGGATCAAGAGAAGATTTACACGTTGAAGAGGTCTACAACATTCCATCCTCAAATAGATGGGAAAATAGAAGTAGTCAATAGGAATTTGGTGTAAATTTTGAGGGGTTGTAATAAGAAGAAGACCTAGGATGAAAATATGATATATATACAACACTCTTATAATAGGGCATTCCAAACTTCTACTGGTAAGTTCCCATTTGAAACTTGTTTTGGATAATTTTCTCATTCACCTTTGAATATTTCATATAGGCAACGTAGAGGAGTGAGGGAGGATCTTATAAGGGATTCCTTTAGGGAAATAAATTGTAGAAAAGATTAAGAAAATCCATATAGAGGTATCAGAGACATTGCATAAGTCACAACAAAAATACAAGGCCAGGAATGATTAACACATAACAAAGAAGTTGTTCAAGGTGGGAGACAGAGTATGGTTACATTTGAAAAAGGAGAGGCTACAGGGTCTTGGTAAGAAAATCAAGTATCTATGGTATGGTCCCTTTGAGATATTGGAAAAGGTGGGATATAATTCCTATGGACTCATCCTAACCCCATACATGCACATTTACTTAGTTGTGAACGTGGATAATCTGCAGCTCTATGAGCCTTCCATGGTAGATTAGGAAGAGGAATAGGTCCTACCTTCTATAGAGGATTTGGCACCAGATGCTCTGGCATAGTTGATAGAAGACACCTTTTTTCAAAAGAGGTCCATAAGTACAAAACAAGGGAAACATGATCATTGGCAGATTGTGTTGAAAAGTCAACTTCCAAGCAAAGCTAAATGGTACACTTGAGGGGATAAGGAAACAATTCCTCACATAATTCAGTAAAATGGGGAGGTCTGATCTGTATTGGACGATTATATTGTTTATAATCCATTTCTATGCTTTTAGAGTGGGTAAAAAAGTGGAGGAATCAACTCATAGGAGCAATTTTATTGGCGGGGCCTAATTTGGCAAATGGGGATATGAAACCTTTTGGGAGCATTTAGAGGCATTAAACAACATTTTTTATGGCTAAAACTTTGTTGCTTCAGCATAACACTTTTTTTTTCATATTTTACACACATACACCTTTCCAAGAATGCAAGAACCGTCTCAATCATAGTTTGTATGCAAAAGTTATGCCACTCAGAAGTTGAACTTCATGTTTTCATCACCATAATTTGAGAAGATGATACATTAGCCCCCATTATTCATGGAAAAGGGTCTAGCCACATGATTATGATGAAGAATACTCTAGAAGAGGCTATATTGTATTTTTGGTTAAGATTTGATGGAGTTAAACGTAATTAGTAGTGAGCTATCGGGATGTGTTACAACCAAGCCACTAGGAGGAAAATGGGTTCCTTTCTTTTCGAGTGCATTTGTTCCATAAACTAGCAAAGTAGTCAAGAGGGATAGAGAGAGAACACAAAGAGGATTTGTGTATTATAGTAGCCCACATGCCACAGGCCTTACTTCTTTGTAATCATATCCATTTTCTATTCAAAGAAAGAGAGTAGAGTGGCCTCACCTTCCAGTTGGGTTATCTCCCGAAAGGGTTTCCTAAGTTATATCTTGTGCCAAATCATGGTTTGTGAGTTTTTATTTCATTTTCCTCTTTTTTTGCATAATTATAATTTTCATGCATATGAAATAAACAATAATTTAAAATCCAAAAATCTAAAGAGAAATAAACCCTAACAACGTAGATTTCATATTTTTAAGTATAATTTCCCAAATCTATTGTGACAAACTATTTAGTGGAATATCCTTGAAAAAGTATGGATCATATTGGTATCAAAGCAGGTTTCTTTGGGTATATTGTGGATATTTGTAGGGGATTTATATTGGCTAATCCAGAAGTCAGAAAACCTTGGTCACGACTGATGAATCTATAAATAACCATCATGATCCTGCAAAGGATAGGTTTCACAGTTGGAATTACAAGTTGCAAATATAAGGCGTAATGTGAATATCCTAATTTTGGTCGTGGGAAATAAGATCATGATATTTTGATAATATGAGGGTTCTAATGTAGAGGATAGATCAAATGGGATATAAGGATATTGGGAAGAAATAAAGAACCAACTAAAGATGTACCAGAAAAAATATTAATTGAGTTTGAGTGCCATGAACAATTCGTAGTCCTTGTTCAAAATCAAAGGGAAGGTCTATATCAAACCATACCAAGGTGAGATCAACACTCTAAATCTAATCATTGGTTGCATAAATTATAAGTGTATTTCAATGTTCATCATATGGAGGAGGAACAAAAAATTCATTTACATGGCTGAAATTAGAGTTCCATGCCATGACCTGCTGGGAAATCCATAAAAATTCCTTGAGGTTGGAGGTAGATCCTCCAATGACTAAGTGGGAGGACTTCAAAACCCTTATAAAGTCACATTTTTACCCTATCATGTATGTAGAGGATTACTGGAGCCGATGGCATTACTTTAGGAAGAAGCAGGGAAAAAGTGTACAAGAGTACACCATAGAGTTTAAAAAGATGGCCATAATGTTGGGTATCACCCCAAAGAAACTAGATGTACTCTTAAAGTATACGGGGGGTCTACACAACCATCTATAGAAACAAGTGATGTTTTTCAATCCTATATTAGTTAAAGAGTCCTGTGTATACATACAATACTTGGAGAAAATAGGCTTGAAGAAAGGGAAATCAAGTGGATCGAAGTAGAAGGAGAAAAAAGATGCTTCTAAGGAGGGGAAGAAGTGGAAAATATAAAAATATGAAAACTACAACACAATAGTGCAACGATCCCAACAACCACTATAACCAGCTCAACATTGATGACCATACAAAGGAGAAGTGCTATAATTTTTGTCCATAACGTGATCGAAAGAACAAAAAGAAAGAAAATATGAAGAAGAGTCCCATAGCCACATATTATAGAAACTAGGTTAAAATCAGTTAAGATGTGGATGAGAATATGATGTGTACATCAATGCTGAAGGAGGTGAATCTGAGCAACCTTTAACAATAGGAAGAGAAAGAAATTATCAAACTCTTCCACGTAAAGATATAAGTCAAGAAGATAGGTTGATGCTCTGTTTGACTCAAGATCATCGACGAATCTCATTGTAGAAGAGTTTGTTAATAAATTAAGATTGGAAGTTCATGATCATTCAAGCCCATATCCATTGAGATGGGTAAATGAGGATGCATAGTTGAAGGTAAAAAAACAATGCAAAATTACATTTGCTATCAATGTTGATTTTATTGTTGAAGTAGAAATAGGTGCAGTTCCCCGTGATGTATGTGGGGTGGTGCTTGTAAGTCCCTACATGTACATGTGAGATGCAATATTCATGCAAATATCCAACCAATACGGTCTTGTCAAGTATGGAAACTCATTCACCATCAACACTCACAAAATCAAGTCGAAAATTTCGCTGGTTAATGATAACCAAGCCAAGAAACTAATCAGTTCTAGTAAGAAGCATGTTTTACTATTTTTAAGAGAAAATCAATTTGTAGAAGAGTCGGTAAGAGGAAAGGCAACCCTAGAGGGTTGTACTAAGAAGAAGAAGAAACAAATATAAGAGTTGCTACATTCATACATGGATGTGTTATGGGAGCCTAAAGGGTTACCACCCAAGAGGGAAATGGAGCACGAGATCCGACTATTTCCATACTCCCCATTGCCAAACATTAGGTTGTACATGCAATCTGTTATATAAGAAAGTGAGGCGAAAAAACAATTCCAACAATTACTGGAACATGGTGTCATTTGACTGAGTACATCACCATGTGGGTCAACCATCATCTTTGTCTCAAAGAAGGATGGGGCTTGGCGGTTGTGTATTTATTATATGGTGTTAAATAAAATTATGCTCAAGAATAAGTACCCCTTGCCCAAGATAGATAATCTATTGGATTAGTTGCAACCATTGAAATACTTCACCATAATCGACTTAAAGTATTGATATCACCATGTTCGAGTCATAGAAGAAGATACGTGGAAGGCCACATTCAAAACAAGGCAAGGTTTGTATGAGTGGTTGGTCATGCCATTTAGCCTATGCAATGCACTACTACATTTATGATGTTAATGAATGATATATTGTGCCCTTTATAAATTCATTTGTTATTGTTTATTTGGATGATATACTAGTACATAATGGTACTTGGGAGGAGTACATCTCACATTTGATGCAAGCGTTGGAGACATTAAATAAGCACCAACTAATAGAAAATATAAAGAAGAGTGAGTTTACATAAATATATTTAGTGTATTTGGGGTATGTTATAGGTGGAAGAGAATTGAATATAAATCCTGGCAAGATGGAGGCCATCACAGAATGGACAATGCCTAGTAATGTCTCTAAGGCTAGGATTTTTTGTTGGGTTGGCATAGTACCTAAGGAAATTCATAGCCTAATTTTTAGTGTAGCAACACTACTCCACACCATAACAAAAAGTGGGAAGTGTTTCCAGTGGGGAAAGCATCAACATATGGCCTTTGAGGAGCTAAAGAAGAAGATCAATTAAGCACTAGTTTTTGCATCACCAATCTTGTAGAATCCCTTCGAAGTGGAGACAAATGCTAATTGGTATGATATGGGAGAGGTCTTGATGTAGGGAGGAAGGACTATATGCTATCATTCTAATGTATTTCATGGGGCATTTCTTAACTACCCTACCCATGAAAAGGAGCTTTATGCCCTGGTGCAAGCTGTGAAGAAGTGGAAGCATATTAGATGGGGAAGGAGACAATAATCCACACAGATCATGAGCCACTATAGTACTATAGGCCCAAAGTAAGCTACAATAGAACAAAACTTACAAGTGGATGGTGTTTCTACAACAATTTCATTTAGTGATCAAGTACAAGAAGTGAAACACAAATAAGTTGGCTGACATGCTTTTAAGGCCACCCACATCAAATACCATAGCGTTGGGAACTATGATGCACATCTTTTCATTTACCCATGATGAATATAGAGAGGCATATTAAGAGGACGAGGACTTCAAGGAGGTGTTTCAACAGTTGCATAGCCAAAGTCATGTGCATAATGGTGAAAATACAATTGACTACCATCTCTAGGATGACTTACTCTATTGGATGGATAAGCTATGTGTTCCTAAAGGTGAGCGATTGTATCTGATTAGAGAGGTTCACACCTCCAAGGTTGTAGGGAACTTTGTTGTAGGGTAGATAATGCCCAACTTGCAGAGGTACGTGTATTAGCCCAAGATGCAAGAATATGTAGCTAGGTTCATAAGAGGTTTCATGATTTGTTGTACCAACAAGCCTAGTAACAAGAAGCAGGGTCTATATCATCCCTTACTTGTACCCACTTGTCCCTGGGAAATCATTTCCATTTACTTTGTGCGAGTTTTACTCACAACCAAGAAGAGACATGAATACTTTTATGTGGTAGTTTACAGGTTCAACAAGATGTGTGTTTTGATGCCTTGTAAAAATACTATCAGGCAGAAAGAAGCAACAAGATTGTTCATTAGATAGGTCTGGTTGAACTTTGGGACACCAAGAAGCATCATTTCAAATAGGAACATTAGATTTATCAATGCATTTTGTACTACATTGTGGGATAAGATGGAAATGATGTTGAAGAGGTCTATAACATTCCATATGTTATCACAATTTTAATCGCCAATTTTATTCGCTGGCAGTTTCAATGTCAACATTGATTTGAAAAAAATAATTTTAAAAGCGTTGACAGTTTCAGTGTCAACAATGAGTTGTAAAAAAGAGGGTTAAATTGCTGACAGATAGAATATCAACATTACTGTAAATTCTGAAAATAAAAATGCATTGACATTCAGAGTAGCAATGCATATGTGTAAAAATGATCAGTTAAACTCTAACAATTGGAGTATCAACGCCGAAGGAAAAATTCAAATTTTGTTTTATGTGAAAATAAAGCGCTAATGGAGTACACATTAGAAAATTGATGAAAATTTGTCAAGATAACATTGATCAATCAAATGGTGATATGACATGTTGGATTTCTGGGTTTCACCGCTGAGAGGTAATGTTCAGTTAAAAGGTTATGATTGCACAATTTTTTTTTTTTAATATAAGCCCCCATCAAGTTGATTATACGATTTATCCATTGCCATGCTGTGAAATAATTTATTTTAAATGGTAAAGCCAATATGATATATGGTTAATGTGTTATATATTTTACACTGAGAGAAAAAAAGTTGTTAGTATCCCGAAGGATTAGGATCGAATCCCTCTCCCGGTTTCAGTGTTAACATTTGACAGTGAAAGCTATGTGTGTTGAAGAATGTGTAACTAGGTTCGGTCTTCATAATTATGAAATGTACTCTTGTATATTTAAAATGAAAACGAAATTATTATTATTATTATTGAGCTTGGATTTCTTGCCCAAGGAATTTATTTTATAAGTCAAGCACCCATTGAGGGCTACTAGGGTTTGTCCTAGGTATAGGAGTCATTGTCATATATGAAATACCCTATGTACACATTGTCAATTTTAAAAGAAAATTTATTTTGTCTTGATAATGTCAAAAATATCACCAAGATCAAGTCGGCCTACATAAGTTGTCAAGATGACCTACATGAAGAGCCATATCCACCCTTTAAGGAAGCCTATATATAAGAAGAACTCGTCTTCCATTTGGCTCATTCATTTACTTATCTCTCATACGAATTATGGGCAACATAATCTTCTGGGGTAGTATAAAATCTAGGTAGCAAAATCTTCTGGGGTAGTGCAAAGTCTGAGCAACAGATTCTTCTGGAAGTAAGAAGTTAGGGTTTCTGCATTGGGAAGTCTAAGGTTCAATTTTGGAAGAAAGAAGAGAAAGAAGGCAAGCGAAGGTCCCTTAGGGTTTCTTACTAACCTATTGATGCCTCGAAAATCGTTGCAACAACATCGGGGATAACCACCCGGTCCGGACCTTAGTACAACTCCTTTTCCGTTTGGAATAGTGGCTCCGACTGGGGATAATGGGACCAGTTTCCCAAAAGTGTATAAACGGGATGGATGGATGATTTATAAACTAAGCTAGCGGTAAGCGAATAACTAAACTAATAACAAGAATACGAGAACTATAACCTATCCCGGGAATCTATTAAACTTTAAAGTGCAGCGCTTGATGGTCTGTGTCTAAAGACAGGCATATAGATGACTCCATCTAACAGACATAGATATTAATTCATTCAAGATTACTGTGCCTAAATAGTTAAGCCCAACGATTACAGCGAAATTACCACACTCATTATTTATATTATTGACATATACATGATTAAAAGGAAAGCATATCATAAAACATCCAATAGTGGTATGAATGTAGATCCGCTGTTACAGTGCATGCATATAATCAACAATAGCAAGGATAATCAAATAACAATTCACATAACAGGAATGAATTCAGACATAGATAGAAATACCATATGAGCTGCTTTGACACTCCCGATATCAATCGCTACTTGTAATTATTTCTTCAACGCAGAAACATTCTCAACAAAGACAATAGTGCACAATTGCATAAAAAAGCCTCCTTGTTAAATTAAGAACAACTGGTCCAGTTTCATAAAAGAATATTGACTGAAGCACAATAGTGCAAACTTCAGTCTTTAAGTCTGGTACAAAACTTTATGACCCTTTCCAAAACCATGAAAGGGTCTATAAATACTAAATTAATCTAAATATCTATTAAACTGAAATGCAACTAAATCGGTATAAATAAATTTTGATCTTATTTTCCTCATCGATCTGGCAATCGGTGACATGATTCATCAGGTAGGCTGCTTGCCTTTAAATCTGAGCTGACTTATCGCAAGCATTGGCTCTACTTCAGGAGGTTTGTTGAGGCGCGAACTGAGTTGGGCAGCATAGGTGGCATCCTGAATATCGGGAATTATATACCCGATCGCATCTGTTAGGCACTTAAGGGCGGCTCTCTGTGTATGCGGCTTTACCAGGAAGAGCCAATATGCTTCCATAGTTAAACTATTAATCCCAGCGATTAATCTCCCCTTTTCCTCTAAATCAGGATAGCATGATTGCTCCAACGTGTTTGTTGTTTTCAACTTTCCTGGTGTACATTGGGAAATCATATTTGATAAGTAGAGAGTGTTGTTGACTAGTTCAACCAAATTGCTGGAAGTTGATTTACATCTCGAAGCTGCCCTTTCTGCTTTCATCATCTGAGAGTGCCATTCTATGAAAAGTATATCTTTATGTGTTTCTGAAATCTTGGGCAAATTTGCTTCTCTCCCTTGATCAGAATCTTGCCAGTCAAGAAATGCCGTTATGATCTCTTCGGCTTGATCTAATTCATTTCTGGCCTTTTCTACCTACTGATATATGGATGTCGTTAATTCATAGAGTGGCTCTGCCTGAGCGATTTGTTGACACAGAAGCCTAATTTGAGATATTAATGCAGTGTTTATTTGTAATGCTTCTGCTCTGAACTCAGCCACTTGTGGAGCGCCCTTTATCTTTTCGAGCTGTGATGACAATTGAGCGATTTGCTCATCCTTTGTTTTCATCATTTGCTCGTTTGCTGCCCTTAATTGTGCCAATGCCTCTGATAATTCCTTCTGTTTCTGGATCGCGCTTTGGTCGACCCTTTGCTTTTTTGCCTGCAATTGTTGAGTTAGTTGACTGTTCACTTGCTGTTGTGTCAACAATTGCTGCTCTGCTTGCTCCGCCTTCTGCTTCGTCTCAGCCAATTCTGCCTGTAATGCAAAAATTTCTTGATCCTTGGTTTTCAGTAGAAGACTTACCTCTGATGCCTTATTGATTGTCACTGCCGAATAGGCTCCCGCATACTGCGACAGTTTTGTCAGGTCATCGGAGGGGTCGAATTCCTCCTTCCAAACCACGTTGCCCGTAACAGTTTGTTCTGGGAAAAGGGGAGGTTGATCAATCTTCCTTCTTTTCCTTTGTCGTTTTACCACTGCTTTATGCCTCGGGCTGTAGAAAACATCCAGGGGAGGAATATCTTCTACCTGGAGAATGATTTGGCCGGAGGGGTCTTTTGGTATTACCTCAACATCCTTAGAAATGGGTGGGCTGCTGGTTCCACTTAGAACCTGAGGAGAAGTGATGTCATGTGTATCGTTTGTCTTGGAAGTGTCTGTATCCTTGGAACATTCCAACCCACTGATGATAGAGTCAAATTGCTTCCACTCCTGGAGCAATTTAGGGTCAAGATGAGTATCTATATTGACATCAATGGTGGTTTGTTTTTCCTTTTCAGCTTGGGACTCCTTCCGCACTTTTTCCTACTCTCTCTTCTGCTGTTCCTCTTGTTCTTTCTTTTGCATTTCCTCTCGCTCTCTCTTCTGCTGTTCCTCTTTCTCTTTCTTCTGTTTCTCCTCATGTGCTTTCTTCTGCCTTTCTTCTTTTTCTTTTCTCTGCCTTTCCTCCTGTTCCTTCTTATGATCCTTTGTTACAACCGGAGGTTCCTTTGACTGTTGCCGACCAGGCTCGCTTGATGATGTCACCGGGGTTGTTGCTAGTAAATCTAGAGGCAGAGTTTGCAACCTCTGTTCTCTAAGCTTATTAAACTCAGTCAACCCTTCATCATTATATTTCATTCTAGCGAATTCTTTAGCCTGACCTATTGTTTCGGCTGAAACGAACAGGTCGTCAAACGTATCTTCTTTATGCTCAAATTTTGTCAATTTGGCCTGTTCTAGTGCATTATAGGCAACTTTCTTTGGATCATATGGCCTATTTGGGATAGTCGCCAGAGTTAAAGATTGAATCTTTGTGGCTTCCTTTTCTGCATGTTTGAGATCATGCAGAGTATAGACACCACACCTCAAGGGAAAAGAGGGCCAACCCCTCTTCTTTTCTTTCTTGAGAGTCTGTGTAACACTCTCAGCCGTAATCTGATAAGCGATTTCTCTTGCTAGCAGTTTATCTGGTATGTACAAAGGGAGAACATGTGGGTTGGCTTGGCTGCCGAAAACTCTTATGTAGGTAAATCTCTCCTCTCCAAACCAACTCCCTACTGTTGTTATATCAAACGAAGCTTGATAGGAAATCTTGGGAATGGGTTTATCAAAAATAGAATAATAAATAGGCACCATAAAGCCATTGCAGATTTGGTACAGATGGTGCTTGTAAGAGGACTTCCATAATTTCTGATGGTATATGTGGATAGCCGTGGGATCTTGTGGCGTCCACCTCCAGCCGAGCACGGGAAATTCAGAATTGAAACATAATGTATCTAAAATATATGCACTGTAATAGAATGGGGGAATTTTTCTTTTAGAGACGACGGTCTGATTTCTAAAATCAAGCACAGCTTGTGCTAATTTGTCAGAAAGGATGGTGGCCCAATCCATAATTATACTGTTGCATGCTGCTTCCATTAGAGGAACCATTTCTATGGTAAAATTAGCAGAATCATGCAATCCCCATAATCTACACATCATTATTCCAGCATAGCAATAAGGAGAAGCCAGAGAATCAACCGAGTACTTACCGGAAGATTCGTGTTTATGATTGGCCGGATTTTGTCTCCAACCCCGGATGGGTTCGGATTCAACTTCATTTTCATTTGCAAATTTCTCCAGGAACACCTTATTATATATCTTCTCTGGCTCGGGCAAATGATACATTTACCTTAGATCATCCGCCCTGAATGATCCGAAGATTCTTCCGTCTCTAGTGTTGAAAGTTCTATCCAAGATTGGGATTTCTTGAATCGCCCACCGCACTACGTCTGTGTATGGGAGAATTTGCTCCCTGGCCGCTATTCTGTGAAGGAAAGAGTCGGCTAAATCCTTGAGAGTACATTCAGACTTCCGAGTAGGATCCACAGTAGCTTCGACTATTGTCCTTGTTGGTTCTTCGGCTTCAATCAGGTTGTAGGTGCCTTGCCAAGTAACTCTGACGAGACCCGTACATGTAGTATCAGATATCAAGCCCTTCTTTTTGTCCACGAGAGCTTGTCCTGCAGCTGGTGTAGCGGAAGCGCCTGTGGTCTTCTTGGATTTCTTCCCCATCTTGCTTGAGCTTTCTCCTTTGGATGAATTCTGCACAGAGGTGCAAATATACGTAACACAGAGAAATAGCAATGAAAACTTGCAAGTGATGAGAAATATTGAGAAATGCGTAATAAGGGATTAGCTTTAAAAATGGGCGCAGACACAATCCATGGGAGGATCTTACAATTACATTAAATGGCCGTTTAATACCTGCCACCCCTTAAATGCTCATTATACCATTATTCGGCCGAATGGCCCTTTTAAGCGTGCTGTGGACGTTTTGGCGGTTGAGCGCGGGTGAATGATTGTTTAAAAGATCAAGCTTTAAATGTGAATGAATCATAATATCCCTCCATTTAACGACTTTTTTGAAATCCGCGCTATATCGTAATCGGGCGCCGGGAACACTTAAATCCTTTCGTTGACAATTTTGAAATCCCGATCGCCGATAGAGAAATCGCATCGCATCGGGGTGAATGGGTATAACAATGGGCATGAATAGTGTATCGCCGATTGCCGATTGCGATATCACATCGCATCGGGCTGAAAGAGTTGGGGTGTTTTAAGACTGTGTAACGATTTCCGCCGATAGCTGATCGCCGATTGCGCATCGCGTCGGGGCTAATGGCATGGGGCGCTTTAAACTATGCATGGAATATTGCCGATAGCCGATAGCGATATCGCGTCGGCGGAGACCAATGTGCCACTTATTTGTGTTTTCTATGCCATTGCGATATGCGATCTTGCGATCGCTTTATCGCAATGTATTATTTGACCAAAAATGGGTTTTTAAAAGGTTTTATGTAATGTTTTCAAATGGTTTGCGGACCTTTTTCAAATAATGAAGTATTGATACCAACTAACTTCTAAAGGGACCCATTTCATATATTGATTTAGTAAATAAACATGATATGAAATGGGGGGTTGTTGTAGGGCACAACAATTGGCGATTCGCTGGAAGAACCAGTTATCTCTGGAAAGCACAAAAATACTTAAACTTTTTTCACAATAGAGTTCTAGTCAAAGGGGAAGATTCTAATATACCTAGGTATATATGCATTCTGAGTAAGATGAAACTATTTTGCTAACCTCCTTTCTTTTTTAAGAAAATAAATACATTCTAAGTTTTAAATAGGCATTTATTGGTTTATAATGATAAAACAGAAAATCTTTCCAAATCAGCTTTTAAAGTGAACTCCTCCGTCATAGGTAGAGCCTTTGCTGCCAGCAAACGTTCATAGTTTCGACAGGGATACCTTTTAACCATGCTGTTTTCCATTGTTCCATCCAATTAAGAGTGTGATTAACAGAATGAATTCAAAACATGTTTTCATATTTTGTATTTCATTTCCTTTTTCTGTTATTGATAAGATAAAAAGCCATTGTCCTGGTTTGGTGGCCAGCTATTGACAATGCCATTCACTGGTAGTAATCTAACCGAACAAGCTGGCTCTTGATGAGACCCCTTGTCTTATAATTTCAAGCCATTACCCTGTTTTGGTATGCAGTATTGGTAATGTCGGTTAAACTATTTCCCTATGAACATGGTAAGCAGGCTTGTAATAAGACCTCTTATCTTTAATATCAGATATTTTAGAATTACACTCTGAGTAATCATAAAATTTAGTGAATGGGATGAAAAATCTTATCCTTAAGAGTAAATGGATGACAGGGTAAGAGTTGAAGATGCTGAAATTGGATTGGCTTCTATCTTGAGATTGATAACCTTTTGGGACCAATTTTGAAAACAGAGAATGATTTACAAAACTTTTAAACTTTGAAAGGAGTTCACAAAACTTGAACTATAGTTTCAGAATACAATGATACCTAATTTACTAGAAATTATCCCTTTTGGTTAAGAGTTCTATTATTTTAAAAGCAAATATCGCTGCACTCCTGTAGATCAAATTTTCAAGCACAGCAAAGGTCAATAGTAGATACCTTACAACATTATTTTATGCAAATCCTACAAACTACAAAAATCTATCAAACTAGAAGGAGAAGGGGTTACCTCCTCAATTAAAGAATTTCTTCAAGATAAGGCCATTAACAGGGAGAGAATCTCTCGACCCTGATAAGTCTTGCAATATAAAGGTCGAATGGCCTATCTTTTCACAGATCTGAAATGGTCCAAGCCACATCTTCTGGAACTTGGTATGTTTACCCTTGTCTTCATGGGCTTTGTCCCATTTCAGAACTAAATCACCGACTTGGAATTGTTTTGAACCGGATGAAACTGAATCAAAATCTGCCTTGATGACTTGCTGATGTTTGGCATGAATACCCCTGGCTTTTTATCTTTCCTCTTCTAATTTTAGAATTTGGTCATGTCTAAGCTGAATAGAAGAGGAAGGACTTTCCTCAATGAACTTTACTTGGGCTAAAGAAGGAAGAACAAGATTTGTGGGTAGTACTGCTTCTTTTCCATACACAAGATTGAACGGAGAAGATCCTATAGAAGCTTTCTGTGTTATCCTATCAGCCCATAATGCAAACACTAAGGACTTGTGCCAGTTTTTATGATTCTGTTCGATAGTTCGCTTAATGATTTTGATCAGATTTTTATTAGTAGACTCTGCTAAACCATTACCCTGGGGATAGTAATTAGCAGAATATTTTAATTTAAATCCTCTTTTAATAGCGAAATCAAACATAGCATTGCCTGAAAAGTAAGATGCATTATCAAAAACAAGAGCATTTGGGACACCAAACCTGGTAATGATGAATTGATCTATGAATTCAATGATTACTTCAGAATTTGCTGTCTTTAAAGGGATTGCCTCAACCCACTTAGTAAAATAATCGGTAGCGGTAAGGATATACTTATGCTATTTGGAAGATGGTGGAGTAATCTCCCTAATGATGTCCAATCCCCATTGCTCAAATGGTTGTTCAATGTTGACTGGTTGCAGAGGGAAAGCTGATTTACATTGTCTTCCACTAGAAGTTTGGCAATTGAGGCATTTCCTTACATACTCGTGGGCATATTTAAACAGAGTAGGCCAATAGTAACCAGCATGAATAATTTTGTGAGCTTTTGTATCAGCTCCAAAATGTCCTCCCGCTGGTCCATCATGTAACTCCTGCAAAACCTTTTGTGCTTCAATTTTCTCAAGGCATCTCAATAAGATGGAATCATAATTCTGCTTAAAAAGCACATCATCAATAATTGTAAAATTCTTTGCTTTCAACCTAATGGCCCTTTTGTTCTTGTAAGATAGGTTTGGAGGTGCATAACCATTCTTTAAATAAAAGATTAAATCTGCATATTGAGATTCAAAATCAGTAACACTTATCTGATTGATTTCTTCAGTTTGCTCTGTATCGCTTGATTCTGGAATGTTGAATGCTCCTGCCAATATCCTGCAAAAACCTTGGCCCCTAACAATCTTTGCTGGCCTAATTTCTAAGTCATACTCTTGAAGCGCTGTGACCCAATTTGCCCTTTTTTCACCCAGTTCTTTTTGGATTAATAGTTGCCTAACTGCTGGGAAAGGAACTATAACTTTTGTGTGAGTTTTCAAAAGGAAGGGTCTATAATGCTTGACTGCTTTAAATACAACAAAGGCTTCTTTTTCTACATCAGAGTAATTCAATTCAGCACCCTGAAGATTTGAGCTAAAAAATGAAATGGGTGCTTCCAAATTGTGATCATTCAGCTGCGTGAGTACTGCAGCATAAGACAAGTTGGATGCGATGGTATACAATGTAAAATGATTAGAAAAATTTGGAGTGTTTAAAGCTGGGGCATTGATTATTGATTGCTTGATTAGATCAAAAGCTTCCTTTTCTGCTGATCCCCACTTAAAGACTGAATTTTTCTTAATCATTGTTTGAAGTGGCAAAATAATTTGAGAGAAATCTGGGACAAATCTTTTAACAAAATTAATCTGGCCTAAAAATGACTGCATCGATTTTTTATTGTGTGGGAAAGGGATTTCAGAGATTTCCTTGATCCGATCAGGATCAATATAAATGCCATCTTTGGACACAATAAAACCCAAGAGCTTTCCTTGATTGAGAGCAAAGAAAGACTTTTTAGGGTTAAGAGAAATACCATATCTTTTGCAGTGCTGAAAGATTTGATTTAGGTCATGCAAATGATTATACCTCTCTTTAGAGAATACAGTAATATCGTCTAGATAGACGACTACTGTTCTATTAATCAACCCTCTAAAAGCTATGTCCATAGCTCTTTGGAATGTCGCTCCTGCATTTATAAGTCCGAAAGGCATTTTCTGATACGCATATGTTCCCCATTTTGTTCTGAATGTGGTTTTAAGCTGGTCATCAGGATGAACCAGAACTTGGTTATATCCTGAGAAACCATCAAGAAAGGACATCAATTCAGAGCCTGCTACTGATTGGAGTATTTGCTCCATAGTAGGTAATGGGAAATTGTCTTTCAAGCTTGCTTTGTTCAAATTTCTGAAATCAATACAAATTCGAATATCGCCATTTTTCTTTCTGACTGGCACCATATTAGAGACCCAGTTTGAGTGTCGGACATGAAAAATAATCTTGGCTTTCAGGAGTTTGTTAAGTTCCGATTTTATATGGCTCTCCAAATTTGGATGTATTTTTCTTAACTTCTGTTGAATCAGTTTCTGATCAGGAAGCATAGGAATGGTATGCTGGATAATGGATGTATCATAAGTTTTCAAATTATCATATTTCCAAGCAAAAACCTGTTTATTTTTCCTTAACAGTTTAATAAATGCCTCCTTCTCTTCCAAGGAAAGTCCTAAGCCTAAATTAATATTTTGAGGAGCATGCTCAGTACCTAAATTTATCAATTCAAACCTAAGGGTAGAACTTTGGAGCTTTGCATTAACTACAGGTTTAAACCTGTCTTTGATATCATAAAGATCTTCGAGCTTTACCATTGGCTTAGGAATTGAATTTTCCTGAGGTGTTTCTTTCATTTGTAGATCATGGTCATTTTCCTCAATAATTTGATCGTCATAGGACTTTTCAGAAGTTAGAAATTGTAAAATATCCTCATCATGGTTAAATACTCTCCAATTAGTGACATTGTCAGGAATTGAAGGCCTAAAAAGCAATTCTACGGAAAATCTATCTAGGCTGTAGTCTTCAGAAGGTAGAAGCTTGGAAGCTACATTGGCTAGGAGATCGGCTACCGAGTTTTGAGACCTGGGGATGGAGGAAATGTTGAACGCGGAAAAGTGCGAAGTAAGTTCTTGTACTAGCGATTGATAGTGCTTGAGGTGATTTGAAAGACAATGGATTGCATTCCTCACCTGCTTAACAATAATCTCAGAATCGCCGAATACTTTCAAATATTGCACTTTAAGACCGATCGCTTTATACAGTCCCTGGATTAAGGCTTCATATTCGGCTGTATTATTAGTGCATTCAAATTCCAGCCTACAGGACAACATCGTCTTTTCTCCTTGTGGACTAACCAAAATGCAACCTGCTCCTGAGCCCTCGTTGGACTTAGAGCCATCAAAATATAAAGACCAAAATAAAGAGGTATTAACAAATGTATTTACAGTTTTCTCAGCATCATCGAAACATCTAGACCTATCAGTTTGTGAAAAATTCTCAATCTGAGATGTAAAATGATTGACTGAAAAAGGAGATGGTTGGGCAACAAAGTTGCCAAAGAATGACTCTGATGAAAAATTCCCCAAAATGTTGTTGTTGAATGCTACGGGTTGGTTTTCTTGCTCAAATTCAGTCACTGTATGGGTCATATGTTTCTCTCGATCGATCCTTATTTGATTTGGCTTGCCTTTGTAGGGAAGCCACATATGTGACCAATCAGTGGAAATATACCCATGCAATTTTTTGGACCAATACCTACTCAGAATTAAACCGTAAAATTCAGGTATGTCGGCTATTAGGATGTCAATCCTTTGTACTACTCTGGGATCAGCAGACAACCTGATAGTTACGGAATTAATTTCTCCCACAACTTGTACTTTGGTCCTATCCAACTGTACAATATGGATAGCAGACTTCTGGGGTTCAATGTTCAGTTTAGAGCAAACTGAAGCTGGCATTATGTTAGATGATGCCCCTGAGTCAATTAAATAGTTGTGCAGGTTTCTGTTGTAAATCTCATAGGTTAGAAGGAAAGGTGGAGTATGAGAATTTGATCTATCGCCAATCAGAACTGAATCGGTAGCTTCAACCATACCGGGAGGAGGTTGGCCTGAATCATTAGCAGCTTTTGCACTGGGAAGAGGTGTAGAAGGAACAATATTCAATTCTTGAAGAAGTAATTTCTGCTGATTCTTTAATTTACTAAGCTCAAACATAGTAATGTTTGCTTTAGTTTTCTTCATGTCATCAACAATGTTATATTCCATTGAATCAGATACCACTAATGTTTTAGATGTTGAAGGAGTATTAGAAGTTGAAGGCTGGTTTTGGGGAACTGCTGCAGGTGATTTCTTTGCAGGTGTTTTTTCTTTGGTTGTGGCGGCACCTGCACTTCTCTTCTTTGATGATACCTAAACAGGTTCACAAGTACTTTTGCTCCTAGTAGTGACCGGGAACGCCTCTTCTTCATTATCAGTATCGGAGTTGGGGAGTATAAAATCCCACATTCCATGACATTCTACTACTTCTTCTTCATCATCAGTCGGTGTGATTGTTTCCTCTTCCTCTTCTTCTTCTTGCTCTGAGTCTGCATTAGATATGACATTTGGGGGCTTTGATTCATTTTTCTTATAAGTCCTAAAGGGTCTTTTGGTTGAGGTTTCGGCCACTTGTTTCTTTATTTCAACCATCTCATTTGATAAAGTTTTTAGGACTTTTTGTAAACCCTCCATGTCGTATGGGTCTTTTGGGGTTTTCTTTCTTGAGTCATCTTTGAAAGAGACTTTTTTGGCTTTTCTGTCTTCCAAAGCAGCTTTCTTCTCTAGAGCATTGATGCGCTTTTCCACAGCAAGTGCTTCTCTCATGTTTTCGGCTAAGGTAGGTTTCCCAGCCCTGTCTACAAAAATGGCTATATTGGCAGGTAGGGCGGTGATATACCATTCGCTTCGAATTTGTTCACTTGGTTTGGAAGCTGTAGGGATTTTGTTCAGGAGTTTATTGAAGCGAGCATTAAATTCCTTAATTGGTTCCCTATGCTCTATTCTTAGATTGGAGAGATCGTTTATTAAAGTTGCCAAAGACCTATCATCTCCATATTTGGTAAGAAACTGCTCTTGGCAAGTGTTCCAACTGGTAATGGAACCAGAGGGTAAAGAGAAATACCAGGATCCTGCTGATCCTTGTAAGGTGTAAGGGAAAAGTCTAACAACAACATCTTGTTCTGTTACTCCTTTCAAGTTGACTGCTAACATGAAATTATTGATGTGTTCTTCAGCTTGGGTTCCATCATCTGGATTAAACTTGGGTAGCCATTTTTCAGGATAATCTGGTAATGGATGCAATGGCGTAGGCATATTGACTGCACCAGGTCTGGTCCATGGATCTGCCATTGTAATAGCAACAGTGGTTGATACTACTGTTGGAATTCCAGATGTATGGGAAGGAAATAATGCTGAGGAGTGAGCAGGTTGGGATGTTGAAGCTTCTAATCCCTGGTGAACAACAATATGTAATGGGGGAGTGGATGGTTGACTTTGCAGAGGGGAAGATGCAATGGAGGATATGGATGAAAGCTCTTCACTGTCAGATCCTTCAGTATTTTTCTTCGCCTTTTTCCTTTTGGGTAAAGGGAACTCAGTGGGTTCAATATCGAGCTTTTCGCTCTGAAGTCTGGTGAGAGGGTGAGGTAAATTGAACTGCGAAGTCGTACTGCTTTGTGATACCTCAGATTTCTGTGGTGAAATCGAGAAGGTCTGAAGTTTGTGGATAAGAGACTGGACTTCAGGTGATTCAAGACTTAATTGTTCTGGAGTATGCTGGGTTTGAGCAGTGGTAGTTGATTCCTCTTCTTCTTGTTTGGATACCGGCGAACCAGTATGCAAATAGGAAGATCGAGGGGATTCGGAGGGAGGATTACTCTTAGAATGGCTTATAGGTTTTGGCTTATGTGCCATTCACAGTTGAAGAGCCCTCCTTCTAGCGCAAAAAATGTTGATGCCTCGAAAATCGTTGCAACAACATCGGGGATAACCACCCGGTCCGGACCTTAGTACAACTCCTTTTCCATTTGGAATAGTGGCTCCGACTGGGGATAATGGGACCAGTTTCCAAAAAGTGTATAAACAGGATGGATGGATTATTTATAAACTAAGCTAGCGGTAAGCGAATAACTAAACTATTAACAAGAATACAAGAACTATAACCTATCCCGAGAATCTATTAAACTTTAAAGTGCAGCGCTTGATGGTCTGTGTCTAAAGACAAGTATATAGATGACTCCATCTAACAGACATAGATATTAATTCATTCAAGATTACTGTTCCTAAATAGTTAAGCCCAGCGATTACAGCGAAATTACCACACTCATTATTTATATTATTGACATATACATGATTAAAAGGAAAGCATATCATAAAACATCCAATAGTGGTATGAATTTAGATCTGCTATTACAGCGCATGCATATAATTAACAATAGCAAGGATAATCAAATAACAATTCACATAACAGGAATGAATTCAGACATAGATAGAAATACCATATGAGCTGCTTTGACACTCCCGATATCAATCGCTACTTGTAATTCTTTCTTCAACGCAGAAACATTCTCAACAAAGACAATAGTGCACAATTGCATAAAAAAGCCTCCTTGTTAAATTAAGAACAACTGGTCCAGTTTCATAAAAGAATATTGACTGAAGCACAATAGTGCAAACTTCAGTCTTTAAGTCTGGTACAAAACTTTACGACCCTTTCCAAAACCATGAAAGGGTCTATAAATACTAAATTAATCTAAATATCTATTAAACTGAAATGCAACTAAATCGGTATCAATAAATTTTGATCCTATTTTCCTCATCGATCTGGCAATCGGCGACATGATTCATCAGGTAGGCTACTTGCCTTTAAATCTGAGCTGACTTATCGCAAGCATTGGCTCTACTTCAGGAGGTTTGTTGAGGCGCGAACTGAGCTGGGCGGCATAGGTGGCATCCTGAATATCGGGAATTATATACTCGATCGCATCTGTTAGGCACTTAAGGGCGGCTCTCTATGTATGCGGCTTTACCAGGAAGAGCCAATATGCTTCCATAGTTAAACTATTAATCCCAGCGATTAATCTCCCCTTTTCCTCTAAATCAGGATAGCATGATTGCTCCAATGTGTTTGTTGTTGTCAACTTTCCTGGTGTACATTGGGAAATCATATTTGATAAGTAGAGAGTGTTGTTGACTAGTTCAACCAAATTGCTGGAAGTTGATTTACATCTCGAAGCTGCCCTTTCTGCTTTCATCATCTGAGAGTGCCATTCTGTGAAAAGTATATCTTTATGTGTTTCTGAAATCTTGGGCAAATTTGCTTCTCTCCCTTGATCAGAATCTTGCCAGTCAAGAAATGCCGTTATGATCTCTTCGGCTTGATCTAATTCATTTCTGGCCTTTTCTACCTGCTGATTTATGGATGTCGTTAATTCACAGAGTGGCTCTGCCTGAGCGATCTGTTGACATAGAAGCCTAATTTGAGATATTAATGCAGTGTTTATTTGTAATGCTTCTGCTCTGAACTCAGCCACTTGTGGAGCGCCCTTTATCTTTTCGAGCTGTGATGACAACTGAGCGATCTGCTCATCCTTTGTTTTCATCATTTGCTCGTTTGCTGCCCTTAATTGTGCCAATGCCTCTGATAATTCCTTCTATTTCTGGATCGCGCTTTGGTCGACCCTTTGCTTTTCTGCCTGCAATTGTTGAGTTAGTTGACTGTTCACTTGCTGTTGTGTCAACAATTGCTGCTCTGCTTGCTCCGCCTTCTGCTTCGTCTCAGCCAATTCTGCCTGTAATGCAAAAATTTCTTGATCCTTGGTTTTCAGTAGAAGACTTACCTCTGATGCCTTATCGATTGTCGCTGCCGAATAGGCTCCCCCATACTGCGACAGTTTTGTTAGGTCATCGGAGGGGTCGAATTCCTCCTTCCAAACCACGCTGCCTGTAACAGTTTGTTCTGGGAAAAGGGGAGGTTGATCAATCTTCCTTCTTTTCCTTTGTCGTTTTACCACTGCTTTATGCATCAGGCTGTAGAAAACATCCAGGGGAGGAATATCTTCTACCTGGAGAATGATTTGGTCGGAGGGGTCTTTTGGTATTACCTCAACATCCTTAGAAATGGGTGGGCCGCTGGTTCCACTTAGAACCTGAGGAGAAGTGATGTCCTGTGTATCGTTTGTCTTGGAAGTGTCTGTATCCTTGGAACATTCCAACCCACTGATGATAGAGTCAAATTGCTTCCACTCCTGGAGCAATTTAGGGTCAAGATGAGTATCTATATTGACATCAATGGTGGTTTGTTTTTCCTTTTTAGCTTGGGACTCCTTCCACACTTTTTCCTGCTCTCTCTTCTGCTGTTCCTCTTGTTCTTTCTTTTGCATTTCCTCTCGCTCTCTCTTCTGCTGTTCCTCTTTCTCTTTCTTCTGTTTCTCCTCATGTGATTTCTTCTGCCTTTCTTCTTTTTCTTTTCTCTGCCTTTCCTCCTGTTCCTTCTTATGATCCTTTGTTACAACTGGAGGTTCCTTTGACTGTTGCCGGCCAGGCTCGCTTGATGATGTCGCCGGGGTTGTTGCTAGTAAATCTAGAGGCAGAGTTTGCAACCTCTGTTCTCTAAGCTTATTAAACTCAGTCAACCCTTCATCATTATATTTCATTCTAACGAATTCTTTAGCCTGACCTATTGTTTCGGCTGAAACGAACAGGTCATCAAACGTATCTTCTTTATGCTCAAATTTTGTCAATTTGGCCTGTTCTAGTGCATTATAGGCAACTTTCTTTGGATCATATGGCCTATTTGGGATAGTCGCCAGAGTTAAAGATTGAATCTTTGTGGCTTCCTTTTCTGCATGTTTGAGATCATGCAGAGTATAGACACCACACCTCAAGGAAAAAGAGTGCCAACCCCTCTTCTTTTCTTTCTTGAGAGTCTGTGTAACACTCTCAGCCGTAATCTGATAAGCGATTTCTCTTGCTAGCAGTTTATCTGGTATGTACAAAGGGAGAACATGTGGGTTGGCTTGGCTGCCGAAAACTCTTATGTAGGTAAATCTCTCCTCATCCATGGAGCTAGAATATGGAAGCAACATCCACCTCAACAACAATGTGCTTGTTCCAGTTTGTAGGTTTCCCTCAAGCTTTGGAGGGAGCCCCCAATAACTCTCAAAGATAAGTATCTCATGTATTTTTAATATTGGGTTTATGTGCTCATTTAGTTTTGATTATATTAAATAATAATCACGTTTATCCCTCTTTTGTCTTGATTAGGAAAAGCATCTGCAAGAAGGAGGATATCTAAAAACAATGTTAGATAAGAAGCAAAGGTATGCTTTGAATACATTGTTTGAAACAATTATTCATTTGATGATCTATTAATAACCTTGGTATGACTAGCTATATTGAATCTTAGTGATTCTTGTTTAGGTGATTCATCTCTTGATAAATCTAACCACCCCACTCTTATATGATTTTGTAGAACCCTAGATAGGTTTTGGAAAACCCTAACCGAAGGTTATGCTATTGTGAATGTCTGAAAACCTAAGATGATTAGGGATATTGTAGTTGAAATTTTATTGATAATGTCATATTTAGTATTTTGGTATGATCAGGAAAACCTAACTTGTTATGGATGAATGATAAATTCTAAAATATTGAACCTTTGAACTTTTGGTAATGTAGGGTTTGTTGTGTTCTACATTGGAACCCTAGCTCATTAGGGTTTGGTGGAATGTGTGAGCAAGACCCTTACATTGTATTTAGAAATTATTTCCTTGGTATGTGTGTCTGTCTGATAAAATTCTAGTGTAATCAAGATTGGTTGTGAGTCTAACTCTTATTGATATTTGTGAAGTTGGTTTTGACTAACACCTATGTATTTGCACGATGATGAAATCTAGGCATATATAGATATGTACTTTGGCTGAAATCATAGGATGGTCTAGGTCAAGATGTATTAATGTTGTGAATACATATGATATGCTTATGTATGGTTATGAATTCCTATATATGTGTAGACCTAGTCATTGATGATCATGAGTTTTAGGATTTAATGGAAGTCCTTGTGTAAGATTCTAGGATGACAATATCTGAAAATCTAGGGTGTTATAGCTAAATCCTAGTGAAGTTAATATTTTCTAGTGTGTGTGATATAACAATCCGAAATCTATTAAGTGATTGTTGGAAATGAAAATCTAGAATTTTACAGTAAAATCCTAATAGTAACGTTGTCTAGTGTGAAATATAACGATCTGAGATCTATCTATGTAATGATTGTTGAGATTGTGGAGTTAAACCTTAGTCAAAGAAAAATATTTGAAATATGATGATTTGAGATCTATATAAGATTGTTGAATTTGTGAAAATGAAACTCTAAGGTCTTGGAGTTGAACCTTAGTTGAAGTAGAAATCTCTGATGAATGTTGACTATATAATTTGAGACTTATAAAAGAGATTGTTGAAATTTGAATTTTTGGTTGAGTCTAATGATTACTCAGAAATATAGGGTTTGCAACTAACCCTAGTAGTAGTTGGTCATGTTAGTGACTGATTGATGGTTGACTGGAAATCTAGGGGTTGGAACTAACCCGAGTGGAAGCTGGTCATGATAATGACTAAGCTGTGATTGACTTTGATTGATTCTTTTGTATGAAATCTAGGATTTGTATGAATCCCGAGTGAGAATTCTAACATGTGTATTTTTGAAAGAATGTTAGATGCTTTGTAGATATATAATTTAAATTGTTTCTAGGGTTTGGTATATGTTGTAGTAAGGTATGTCATACCTTTGGAAGTAACATTGAAACCCTAGATGGAGTGAATGTTGTTATGAGATAGTCTAGGGTGTATAAAAAAAGTCCCTAGCAGGATGTTGAAGAGTATATGTCTCTTGTTTAAAAAGTATGGGTATCTTATTGGTATAAAGTTGAAATGATTTTGTGATTCTAATATGACTAACATCATGCTTCTATAGATTTGGTTGTAGTTTCTATCTAAGATGTGAAGGTACACAATATTAAACTTGGTGAAGATGATCAATGTGACAATCATGATGAAGTTGATGATAAATTTGATGAAATGATTGGAAGCCATGAAAAGATTCTCCTATGTCGAAAAAAGAAGAAGCTAATCTCCCGGAGGAAGCATGAATAGAAGAGATCTCTCTAAGATTTAGAGGGAGTCCAGATAAAGAGGTGCTTCCTGGTTGAAAAGGAGTAACATATATTGATCCAGGTGGATGTTAGTGGCCACCCACCTATCCCACTTGGAACCCACAACTGTCTCTTTTAGCTTTTCAGTTTCCTTATTTGTAGCACAATTTACTATTTTTAGCAGTTTTTCGGGTCCTGAACTTCCAGAGTCATTTTAAGGCGCTAAACGACGTTTTTTGGGAAATCTGGGAGCAACATGGGTCAATGGATAGATGTTGCTCTTCCCAAAGTTATAACTCTCGGTATGATATTTCTAATGAGCTATTGTACGCGTTAAACGAAGATCGGGTGCCAAAGTTATGACCCCAGGAAATTGATGTACCAATTTACCCAAAACGGGGCCCACAGTTTGGCGTTTCATCTTCTAGGGTTAGGTTTTTGGATGTTTAGGGTTTTCCATTATTTCTCAACAATAAATAGGCCTTTGAGCCTCATTGTAACACAATTCAGAGGCATGTAGCCACCACGTCTCTTCTTAGAGATAAGCTACCATCACCCTAGCTGGTCTATTTCCATTTTTGTTTGTAAGCATATTTCAATATTTTACATTAATGAAATGAAGTATTATTTTAGCTGCATCTCTTTGTTTATGGTTATCTATGTAATTTGTTGTGTTCCTGTTTAAATCCAGATCAGTGGTATCAGAGCGGTCTGCTTTTTCTTTGTTTTTCTTTGCATGTCCCCAACGAGTTCTGGATATAAGGAGTTAGGGCTTGAACTGGTCGAACCTTTCCAAGACCATCCTCACAAATCTTGACGGCCTCCCATGGTAGATGAAAAGAAAGATGAGGGGGCAAGAGATCCTATCAAAATATTGCTCGAAGAAGCCCTCGAGCGACAAAGGAACGCGATGATGGAAAACTTTGCCCAGATCCTTCAGCGTCTACCCAGAGGTGACGCATCGGATTCCAACAGCTACTCTGGAAATGCCACACCGTTTAAGGTACACGTTAATTTTGAAATCCCCATATTCGAGGGTCAGATAGACGCAGATTCCGTAGCTAAATGGTTAAATCTGCTGGAGGGTTATTTTTCTGTTCATGATTTTTCCAGTCGGGAAAAGATTATTTTTGCTCTTCTCAAAACAACCCCCCACGTTAAGGACTGGTGGGAAACCTACTGCGAGCAGAAGGATGAAAGTATGGGCTCACTATTTTCATCTGTACCCACTTGGAATTCATTCCGGGATGCCATCAAGAAGTAGTATTACCCTGTCAAAAGCTATGAGGACAAATACATAAAGTGGACTACGCTGTGACAGGGAAGGGACCAAGATGTGACGAAGTTCACAAACATTTTTCATGCCCTTCGCACACAGTTGGGTATCAAGGATTCTGAGCTGTATTTGGTACTCAAATACCGTGGCTGCCTACACAGATACATCCATGAAGAGATGGAGTTCTTGAACATCTCCTCGCTCGGCACGGCGTACCGATACACTGTCAAAATTGAGAAAAAGTTTAAACAGAAGAAGCGAGACTTTGGATCTGCGAATCTAAAGCAAGGGAAAGGCTTCCCCAAATTGCAGAACCAAGGAAAAATCCAAGACGGGGCAACCCAAGACAACCCGTCGAAGCCACAAGAAAAGAACAACAACACGAAGTCAAAGAAGGACACAGGAAAGTGGTGTGAGTTCCATAAGAGCCCCACTCACAACACAAGTGATCGTTGGACCAAGCAGTCACTGCTGGCCGAGTTCAAGGCTTCCGAATCAGATACTTGTTCTGATCCTGAGTCAGAACCCAACAAGGGGAATGGAAAAGGTAAGCAGATCATTGATGCGGAGCTCAGTGCCACTGTTGCCACCACTAAGATCCAGAAGAATGAGCCTAAAGATCCAAAGGAAGGGGAGTGTATTTTCCACTCACAGATGTGGGTTAATGGTTCACCGCTGCAATTCATTGTTGACATTGGGAGCCAAAAGAACCTCATTTCAGCAAAGGTTGTGAAGCGGTTGGGCCTAACAACTACACCACACCCACAACCGTAAAATATCGGGTGGCTTCACCAAGGGCGAGATCTCCGAGTCCGCCAGTAGTGCTGCCTTCCCTACAACATCAAGCCCTTTACAGATGAGGTATTGTGTGATGTTGCACCTCTTGATGTTTGTGATGTACTGTTAGGCCAACCATACTTATGGAGGCAACATGTTGTGTATGAGTCAAGGCCTCGCGCTATTATTATTACTTTGGGTAATTCATTATACAGGATACCGGAGGTAGCCCCACCTACCGCCACCTCTTTGATCACTTCTAAGAAAGGCAGTAAAATCATCTCCCAGACTAGGAAATTTATTTTCTGTCTGGTTTGCTCTCAAAGTAAGGGGAAGATCATCACCACATCCATGATCCCCGCGAAGGGTTCCTCCATGCAGCAGCAGCAACAGATGGATATGGTCATGAAAGAAGACATGAACATCTTCTCCTCACCCACAGGGACACTGTTGCACTATCAGGTCAAGCATTCATTCGGTCTAACTCCTAGAGTGCCTCTACCCAACGGGTGGAGATATCACGCTCCATTATGAAAAGTGACAAGTACAAGAAGCGACATGATCAACATCGGGTGCCACACAAGTTTACACACAACATTACCCCATTCTTTCTCTTGCACCGAGTGTTCAATGTGGACCGCCCTCGACCATGCTTCCCACCATTACTGGACACATCAGCGATTGCATAACAGCTCACCAGGGACCCAGCTCAGCATAAGCTTCCTCATCTCAGGGAGGAACTCAACGCAATGGGGACCATTGCTTCCTAAGGGGGGAGGAATGATCCAGGTGGATGTTGGTGGCCACCCACCTATCCCACTTGGACCCCCACAACTGTCTCTTTTAGCTTTTCAGTTTCCTTATTTGTAGCACAATTTACTATTTTTAGCAGATTTTCGGGTCCTGAACTTCTGGAGCCATTTTGAGGCCCTAAATGACGTTTTTTTTGGGAAATCTAGGAGTAACATGGGTCGATGGACCGATGTTTCTCTTCCAAAAGTTAGATTTCTCGGATAGATCTTTCTAATGAGCTATTGTACGCATCAAATGGAGATCGGGTGCCAAAGTTACGAACCTGGGAAGTTGATGTACCAATTTACCCAAAACGGGGCCCACAGTTTGGCGTTTCATCTTCTAAGGTTAGGTTTTTGGATGTTTATGTTTTTCCATTGTTTCTCAATAATAAATAGGCCTTCGAGCTTCATTGTAACACAGTTCAGAGGCATGTAGCTGCTACATCTCTTCTCAGAGATAAGCTACCATTGCCCTAGCTGATCTATTTCCATTTTTGTTTGTAAGTATATTTAAGTATTTTACATTAATGAAATGAATTATTATTTCGGCTGCATCTCTGTGTTTATGGTTATCTCTATAATTTTTTGCGTTCCTTTTTAAATTTGGTTCTCTACTTCATGTGTCATGCACTAGACCAGGACTAACAGCCGTAAGTTTGAGTGAAGGCCATGAGCAGGAAAAGGAAATTGCAGAATACATTTTGTAGTGCTACTGAAATAAGGAAAGAAAGATCCGATTGTAGAATATGTTGTAGCATGTGAAGTTAGCAGGGAAGCAGTTTGGTTAAGGAAACTGCTATTTGACTTGTTTGAAGGATTGATGAACCCTACAGTGATAAATTGTGATAACACCAGTTGTATTCGTTTTTCTGAGCACCCAATGTTTCACGGGAAGAAAAATAATATCAACAACAAGTATTACTATATATGAGAGCTAGTACAGAAAGGTGTGGTGCAGCTATGATATATCTCCACTGATGAGCAGGTAGCTGACATATTGATGAAATCACTTCCAAACAAGAAGCTTGTGTACTTAATGTACAAGATTGGTTTGGTGTATTTGTCCTCCCTAATTGAGAGGGAGAGATAGACACAACATTCTTGTCTTCACTTGGGAAGAAAGAATGGAGGATTAGGTAACCATATGGAATTTGGTACTCTTCGATAATGTGGTAGGGAATTCAAGATAATAGTAGTCATGGACCGATATTATTTGAGGATTAGCTACCCAAGGTAAGAATAGTCCAATGAGAGGTCATACTCTGTGAACACCAAGGTGGAGTATGTACCTGGAGAGACAATGGTGATGGTGCCTATACATCATTGGTCTCTGCAGCATTTTGCTCTGATCTTGTGGAGAGATAGAGCTGTTAGTCAAGGCCTTGATATGTGACAATGTTGGTTATTATGATGCTAAATAGATGGGTTACCAATCTGACTCTTCTTATGAGATCGCTTCAAATTGATAATATTCATGTACCTCTTATGAATACCTCCCTAGTTAAGAGGGAGTGTTGAAGGATGTGTAGCCAGGTTCGGTCTTAATAATTATGAAATGTACTCTTGTATATATAAAATAAAAAAGAAATTATTATTATTATTATTGAGCTTTGTTTTCTTGCCCAAGGAATTTATTTTATAGGTCAAGCACCCATTGAGTGTTTCCAGGGTTATTCCTAGGTATATGATTCATGATCATATATGAAAGACCCTATGGGCACATTTTGAATTGTAAAAGAAAATTTATTTTTTCTTTAAAATGTCAAAAATACCTCCAATATCAAGTCGGCCTACATGAAGAGCCACGTCCACCCTTGAAGGAAGCCTATATATAAGAAGAAATCACCCTCCATTTGGATCATTCATTCACTTATCTCTCATACAAATTATGGGTAGCAGAATCTTCTGGGGCAGTACGAAATCTGGGCAACAATTTCTTTTGGGTAGCAGAATCTTCTGGGGCAGTGCAAAGTCTGAGCAATAGATTCTTCTAGAAGTACGAAGTTAGGGTTTCTGCACTGGGAAGTCTAAGGTTTGACTTTGGAAGCAAGAAGAGCTCTAAGGCAAGCAGAGGTCCGTTAGGGTTTCCTACTAGCCATAGGACTCAAATAAAAGCAAGTGAAGTCAAGGGAAGAGAAGTTAGAGGGAGATCGAAGTTTCCTAGAGAAGAAGTAGTAGTTATAGCAGTTGTTGGGGAACAAAATTTCAGATTTATTGGGAAGTCAAAGATATTGCAGCCGAAGGTCAAGGAAGACTTGATCTTGGAGGGTATTTGTCTCAGTCTAGGTCATGGTATTTGTCAATTGAAAGATCTGAAAGATAAGAAGATATTTTCAGGTTTTCCCCTGAAAAGGAGGGGTTTTAGCCTTGGATTGCAGCTTATATACTGTGTCGCTATTCTTACTATTTTGGCAACTATTTGATGTGTTGCACATTGGAATAATAAAGATCAAATCTAATAAGTAAAAAGGTAACACAAACAGTTATCAAGTTAAGAGAATTAACATATACACTTACCTATTGAATTCTCAACAATGGGAAGTGGGGAAATTAACAAAGGAGAACCCAAAGCACCCGACCTACTTGAAATCTATCTAGAAATTCATTAACGTTTTTGAGAAGCAAGGTGGGAATAGTTCTTTCCCAATTTATAGGTTATCATGACGGAGTTTCCAGGGGTTTCGCGAAGGGTTTCGATGGGAAACACGTTAATGTTGGGGGAATCGCATTTCTTGTTACCGAGGAGGTAATTGCAGAGGTCACGAACCTCCTTGCAGATGGAGAAAGAGCCTTCAAGAGCCATGTTTTAGCTAGAATAGATGTGCCATTATTTATGAAGGATGAGTTTAAGGAGAGGATATGGGGCTCATAAATTCAGAGGTCTTGGTTGAAGGACGAGTGGCATTGTTGAGTGTAGTTTTTGTACCTATCTTCTATACTTTTTGTCCCCATTTTTACCTTTTTCCCTCCAGGCCAACATAACATTACATGTTAACTGCCTTTTTCCTTATTATGAACAACATATTTTGCTATCATGTTGTTTTTCCATTTTTTCTAGATATAATGATGCAATATTCCTTTTTATGGCTAACCAGGGTAAGCGTTGGAGAAGTCTTTTGGATTCTTTCATCTTTTTCAGGTGTTTCTTGCAAGAACGAAGTTATGGAATGAATAACTGTGTCGATCGATCTAAGAGCAAGATGAAACATATTGCTGTTACACTCTATGTGCTGTTACAAACCTTGCTGTTACACCACGATGTTGTTACATACCTTGTTGTTACACCGCGTTGCTGTTACAGATTACTGTTGTTACACCCCGGGTGCCGTTACAGATTACTGTTGTTACACCCCGGGTGCCGTTACAAGGTTGTTGTTATCCAGTGTTGCTATTACATCCCAAACTGTTACTTTGCCGCATGGTGTTGCTACACCATAGTTGTCAAAGCCATGGGTACTATTCCACGCAACAACTATTGGAAGTTACACATTGTCTATTTAGAAAGTGACAGATCCAAGCAGTTATGATTTTAACCAGTGCATTTGAATAGAACTCGTATTATTACATCCCAAACTGTTACTTTGCCGCATGGTGTTGCTACACCATAGTTGTCAAAGCCATGGGTACTATTCCACGCAACAACTATTGGAAGTTACATATTGTCTATTTAGAAAGTCACAGATCCAAGCAGTTATGATTTTAACCAGTGCATTTGAATAGAACTCGTATTTAGGAACTGGTTATAACAATTTCTATTTTATGATCAACATGAGAATCGTGAGATTCTCATGATTGTTCTGTTCCTAATTTTTGGGTATGTAATTTCTATAAGAGAAACTTAATCCCTCGGGCACGGGGGATGGCATAAAGAGTACTGTTATTTTGATCCTGTAAATTTTAATTATTCTTAATATCAAAGACATTGTGGTGATGTTGTTATTGTTTCCAAGTTGAATTCTTAACTAATCTTGTGTTCATTCCTATGCCCCTGCTAGGGAGGAAGGGCCCTCCTCTTTAGCAGGGACTGTAGTGGTAGAGTAGATGTATATTTTTGTTCCTTTCTTTTAGTATTTGTATGGTTTTTGTTGTCGCTATATAATTTGTAGAATATATTTTCTTCAATTCCAGATTTATGATATGTTGTTACACAAATTTGGTTAGCAGTATGGTAGTTGACCAGCTGGTGTAGTTATCAGTACAGTGTGTGGCGCGCCTTTGTTCTGGTAAATGTGAAGTGTGATTCCATTCCTGTAGAGTGTTTTTTATTTCTACATGAATGTTAGTTTCTACAATTGATTCAATGACATTCTTTATTGTTTTCTATTTTCACTCTTGGTTGTAGTGTATCGGCATAGATAGTGCAGACTCCATTGAAATAACATACCTACCCTGAGTTGAAAATCAAATGGTTGTAGTCTTCGTCAATCAGGATTGATTAATTCAGCACTACATTTTGGCATTGTTGTCGAGGATGGTAGTTGACGATACAGTCAGCTAAGCTGTTTGTTTGATGATAGAGTGTTTGTAGTCCACAGTTGCTAGGCGATAAGATGAGAGGTAAGAACCTGTGCATCACTCTAACATACCTGGGCATGCTCACTGCTGTGATCACTAGGGAAATTAGGGTGTGGAACTTTGGTATTTTCTTAAAACGTGTCTTCAGCTCTTCAGTTGTTGGGTGGTAAGATGAGAGGTAAGAGCCTTCTCATCACTCTAACATATCTGGGCGGGCTCACTACTGTCGATACTGATACACTTAGGGTGTGAATCAATACACATAGGGTCCATGTTTGCAACTGTAGGAATCATAGAAATACCGAAAACACCTCCCCGCCCCCCACTCTAATTAGTCACAATAAAACCAGTTGTAAAAAGGAAAATAAGAGTGTAGATTTGGGAAGGAAAACATTTATCCATGAACTGATCTCAAGGGCAGAAAAAGAACAATCAAATTCTCAGAGGGACGCAAGGAAAACATGGCCACAAAAAGATGTTACTCCCATAACAAGAATATAAGCCTTTGATTCCTTTGTCTCAGGACCATATCATTCTAAAGCTAGTGAGAACACTCCCAAGACTAAGCATCCAATTTAGGAGCAACAGGGGGAAGCTAGTAATCAGAACCTTAGGACTGAGGGACAAGGGGAAACTGAGGGGGAGCACCAAAAGCCTGAAACAAGAGAGCATTTATTGGTTTATCAATATCTAGATTCAAGCAGCGTAGTGAAATAGCTAGCCATGAAGCAGCCTGAGCTACCAATTTCACCCACAAGATAATCACTAGAACGGTATGAAGAACACCTGTTACAACAAGGATTAGAAGGGTCAACAATGGGGGACAACAATAACAACAACACTAAAACAGATGCTACTGTCACCACCTTTGAGTTCCCAATTGGGGATATCAGAGGCGAGGCTCCCATGAAAAACATTCCTTTATCATCTCTACCATATTTTCAAGGAATGACTGTAGAAGATCTTGACACCTTCTTGTTTGAATTTGATGTCTTGTGCAGGAGCTATGACTATGTTTCAGATGCTCAGAAACTAAAATTATTTCCTGCTACTCTAAAAGGAGCAGCCCTGAGATGGTTCATGGGGTTAGGCTCTGCTTCTATTCGAACATGGAGTGACATGAAGGAGACATTTTTATCAAAGTATCAAGATTATTGTAGAACTAGGGACTTAAGAGAGGAAATATTCAGGATGACACAAAAGGAGGACGAGAGCCTGGAGGACTATGTGGAGCGATTTCATTACAATTTGTAGATATCTAAACACAATGATTTAGATCACGAAATCTTGAAGACCATATTCATAAGGGGAATGAGGGATGGTTGCCTTGATACCCTGAATCTATTATAGAAGGGGGACATATCTCAGGAACCATCATTGAGATAATAAAGCTCTTTCTGAGATGATTTAGATGATCGTCAAAGGGAAGAAGCACAATCTGAGATGCCTCTGACCGAATACAAAAATTTGTAGGTGGAGGAGTAACCGGAGTAGAGACCAGGAATTGATTTGAAAATTTCAAAACTAACCTAATTAGTACTTTATCACCTAGAAAGTGATGACATAGATCAAGAAGCCATAAGGGGAAGCTGATACAACTTTAGCTATGTTCTGTCTGAAATGCAGAAAGAAACATCCCTTGAGGGATTGTGAAATGAACAACATCAACTTGTGCAATATTTGTGAGCTGGAACATCCTACAGGTCAATGTCTGGAGCTTCCCAGACTGAAAGAAGTGCTTAGAGAGTCAAGTGAAGAAGTTTAGTCCTCTTATTTCATCGGGCCCAGGAGACCATGGTAGCCACGACCCCCAGGTATGTCCCAATATTTTTCTTCTTTTAATTCATGGAATAATTCATATAACACTCAACAATATCCATGGCAATACTCTGCTCCTTCTCCAACAGAGTTTCCTTCGCCTTGGAACTAGTGGTCCTCCTCTCCTTCTATTCAATATCCTCCATCTGAACCATATCCTTGGAATCAGAATTGGAGGGTGTTGGGCACGGGATCCCACAAGAGCATTTTTGGGGCTTACAGCCCAGATTTTGGTCCAAGTTTGTAATTCCAATGTAAAGACTCCACATTTTGTGGGTGCGGAGCGCGGAGTTGTTAAAGAGTCATAGGGTTGTCTGCCCTTATTTTGATAATGTAATGTCGATTGTAGAATATCCACCCATGGTCTGCGGACCATGGGATTGTATAAATAGAGCAAATATCTAAGTAGTAAAGGAGAGATATAGAATAAATCGAAGATGGAATAATAAATATAGAGGCGAGATAACTCTATAGCGTAAAGTATAGTTTTGAGTCGTAGCGTAGGAAGAGGCTCTATAGCTTAGTGTGCAGAGGCCTAGTAGTCCACAGCTAAGTGCGCGGACCCTTGCAGCTGAGTGCGTAGGGCGAGTCGAGTCTGTAATCATCTGGAGCTATTAATAAAGAGAGGTTTCTATCAATTATGTGTCTTTATTTCCTGTTTTATGCATCTGTTATATTGGGTATGAATTTCACTTCTAATGCTTATATGATGTGCAAATGTGTATAACTGTATTGGTTAAGTGAACACAAGTTAGAATATCTGTTTACGCGAAGATAATCAAGATCTGTTAATAAGATAAGTAAGTTACTTAGCCTAGTTTGGGAAATAGCACAGTTCACTGCCCTAGCAGCGTGAAAGCATCTCAACCCCTGATTAGGGCTGCGAGAAGGTCGATTGTAATGGATCGCGAAGGTGTTGAAGGTTAGAACAGGGCATGGAGCGACTTGCGTGAAGCAAGGGCTAGTTGGAATAAATTGACATCACAACCATCTCAAGGGTGCGAAAAATTGGTTCCAGCATCCCCCCATACTGCTTCAGGTGAGACTTTAGTCTGCGCTCCGTGGGTTGATGCCGAAAGGGCTAATAGTGTAGGGATTTGTTTGGCTAAATAACTATAAACCTGGGTCAGGCCCCCATAAGGCAACAAATGGTTCCATTGCTGGGATTAGAATCTACATAAGATGTATGATGTCGTATCACTGGAATGCAAATA
This sequence comes from Pinus tabuliformis, assembly GCA_031772625.1. NCBI lineage: Eukaryota > Viridiplantae > Streptophyta > Pinopsida > Pinales > Pinaceae > Pinus > Pinus tabuliformis. Next base: position 143,096,844 of record CM062810.1, read on the forward strand.
AGAAAGAAATTGGAGGCTGGTTGGACAGAAGAATTCATGATTTCGCAGTGCAGGAGAACAGGAACCCGTGACTATGAAAAGAAGAGTGGCTGGACATCTACCTCTATATAGAGATCCACAAAATCTTTTTCACGTCCTTCCCTACTGAGCTATACGAGTGGATCACGAAGCTAGCAGATAGCCAAGGAAGGTGGAAGCTTGACAGTCCTATTATGTGGACCTCGGAGCTAGTGTGAAGGTTGGCAGCATCAGAGGATAAGATTGCACGTGCCATCAATCATTAGCTCGATCACATTATAGGAGGATTTGTTATTGAGTTTGCGGTCGACACCTTAGTCAGCTACAACGAGGCAAAGCAACGCTTTCTCAAAGGACCGCGAGGTAAGTACGTAAAGTATTTGAATAATTTGATTAAAATTCTATTGTGCGAAAAGCAGGTTATGCAGTTACCTTGATGTTCAGGTCTACGAGAAGCGGAAAGGTTTATAGGAACAAAGGAAATAAGGGTATAGAAAATAGCCCCTTGATTTCACATCTTTGAGGGGACGAGGAAGAGATCGTGAAGGTATCTCCGTGAAGTGCCATTCATCTGATAAGATAAAGAATTCTACAAATCCAACCTTCGCCCACACCACCACCAGCTTCACCGCCATCACCTCCATCTTCACCTGTACCACCTCCACCACCATCGTGATTCAGTATGGTGAACACAATGAAGTTTCCTTTGTCCAAAGACTTGGGAAATGAGGATCCAGACCAATTCTGATTTGTATTTAGGTCTGTATGGGAAGCACAAGGTGTTACCGATGACCATATAAAGAAAGCAACATTAGTTAGCACCCTGCAGGATCCCGCGTTGACCTGGTATATTAAGTACTCCAACGATAACCCGAATGCGAGAGTAGCAGACATCGAAGTAGCACTGAATAGGGAATTTAGAAGGCCTAAATCTGAAGTGCATTCGATTATTGGATTTAAAGAAATCACGATGCTACCAGAAGAGAATACTTGAGAACTAGATCAGAGGCTGAAATGTATGATTTGCGAAGCCAATATGAATCTGACAGATGGAAAACATCGCGGTGGTTTGTAGCTTTGCTGCTACCACATTTAAGGAGTGCGCTATCGTAGCAGAAGATAACAACTCAGTCAGAGGCCTTATAGATTGCTATGAGGCTACATGAGACCCCGATGCAAGATCCGAACCTAGGAGTTCAGCAGATCCACGTGCAATTGAAGAATCCGTGCCTTGAGATGCAGAGTTTGAAACAGGACAAGATGGTTCGACCAGAAGTGCGTGAAGAAGTGTGGTGCGTAAAATGCAAGAGTTAGGGTCATGACAAAGACCACTGCCTGGTCTTTCCAAATTACCTCACAGGAGGAGGACCGATGCCTTTAAGGATGGAAGCTCAAGCAGGACCTAGCGCGGTGCCTGCTTTGTGGTGCATTATATGCCAAATAGCTAGAAAACATGCCACAGACAATTGTCGCTTGTTACAGAAGCATACACAAACTCCGAAACAGTTGTTATGCAACTTTTGTAGGTCGGTGGGACATGATGAGCGTACTTGCAGAAGTTACGAATTGATGATCGATAGAACTCCCACCTACAAGGTTCAGGCCAAAATGCGGCCCCTTGACCAAAATGCAGGAATGACACGGACAAGATTTCAAGGGCACGAATGAGGTTGAGGCAGAGGAGGACCTGGTAAAGATTGTGAATAGTTGATTTGCTACAATTGCGGAGGGCCAGGACACTATGCCCGTGATTGCATGAATCCAACGTGCCCATCGTGCAAATATTACATGCTGTTTGATCATGAGATGGAATATTGTCCTATGCTAATAGCTAGGATACGTGACAAAGGAGTGCTACCACCTCCCTCGACCCAGAACCTGCAGATGATGAGGTCTGAGCCGCGCGAGGAAGATCCAAATGTCAACATAGTGCTCCGAAGTGGAATCACGATAGGAGATAAAGGGAAACAACCAGAAGACAGTAGTTGGGTTCGCAAAGCCCTGACGAAAGAGGCTAAGTTTGATTTGGAGTGCATTCAGGAAAAATTCATGGAAGCTAAGAAGAGTTTCGGTGATGCCTCCACTTTAGGAAGCAAAGATAAGCCAGAATTGGAGATGGAACCATCCATGATCACAAATTTCCTGGAAACCTGTATGAAGTTACTACGCGACAATAAGGATGTGAAAGGGTTACATGATATCATCAATAGATGTGCTGGGACCGTGCCAGGAGAACCACACGTCGTCCGGAAAATTGGAAAGCATAAGACAAGGACATGCCGTGAAATGAGACTCACCACGCAGATCAGAGAATATGAGATGGATCAAGTCATTCTGGATTTGGGATCAGATGTGAATGTTCTACCGAAATAGATATGGGAATGAATGGGAAGACCCGCGATGCAATAGTCTCCAATTCAACTAAGGATGGTGAATCAGCAGAAAATAATACCCATGGGGTGATTGCAGGGAATAACTGTGGATATTGAGGGAGTGAGCATGCTGGAAGATTTCGAAGTGATAGAGATTGTTGATGACAACAATCCTTACCCCACACCCCTAGGAATTGACTGGGCCACTGATATGAATGGGGTAATCAATCTGAAGAAGCGAAAAATGATCTTGGATAAAAAATCACTGTGCGTAATTATACCCTTGGACGCTGCTGAAGGATCGCGCTATACGGAGCCAGTCTGCGACTATGAAAGTGATGATGATCTGGACTATATCTACAAGATAACAACACGAGACCAAGACTGGGTGAATCCCACCGTGGATAGACACCTTACATGGGAGCGCAAGAGCTCTTGCACTTCAGATTCTAATGAAGAAGTAGATCAATGGCAGAATCAGTTACACGAAGTAACTATGTTGAATTGCAACATGATGACCAGGTTGCTGCGCTGCGTGTCAACAGAAGTAAGAGATCTGCCCACTTATGATGGTCTAAATAAGGTAGATACCTTCTTGGATGCATTTGAAAGGGAGCTACCGAAAAAGAAACGCTTCCAAGCCTTGGACTGGGTACTGCACGCTACACCCGTGAGATGGTGGGGTACGCACAAAATCAACTTTGATGATTGGCGCAAATGTAGGAGAATGATGCATGTACGCTTTGGGAAGTCTAAGATGCGAACGTCAGACAATTATGATGGACAAAATGACCCACGCATGCATATGGCCAAGTGGACGCAGACCTATGGAGAAAAGCCCCAACCTGCACAGAGGCACATGTACCCCGTGCTAAAATACCTGGTCAATAAGCATGTGTTGGGGGGGTGAACTTGCAGATGGCTCTTAATTTTTGGAAGACATTATGCAGGAAGAGAAACAACACAGAAGATTCTTCACGCAGAAGTGTTCAACAAAGTACTGGAAACTACACTAACCAAGGTATGCAATGCGCAACAAAGTGATTGGGACCTATGCATACCAGCAATGTTATGGGCTTATCGGACGACATGCAAGAAACTGATGGGACAGACACCTTTTAGGTTTGTTTATGGAGTGGAAGCCATAATTCCTATGGAATATATCATGCCTAGTCTACACATAATAACTCTCATAGGTATGATGGATCATGGAGCCTTGGAAGAGAGGCTCGCACAGCTGGAAGAGCTCGAAGAAGAACACTTTTTGGCTAGATTCCACCAGCAGGTCCAAAAGCAACGCGAAAAGGCATGGCACGACCGACACATCAAGTTGTGCACATTCAAGGTAAACGATCTGGTTTTGTTGTATGATAGTAAGTTTGATAAATTCCCAGGGAAATTCAGAATGCACTGGTTAGGGCCATATATTATTAAGGAGATTACAGATGGTGGCACGGTACAATTGGTAAAGTTGAATGGCGATCCCTTCCCAGGAAAAGTGAATGGCAGTCGTTTGAAGCCATACATAGGTGGCCCAACCACTTGACTAGCCAATCGAAGCACAATCTTAGTGCTCCAGGCAGCTGAAAGGAGGCACGGGACTATAAACTACTCTGACCGGGAACTGCACAATGTTAGGATTGCGTGCAATAATGAAGTGTCATAGGGTCTGCGACAATGAGAAGATAGCTGCACAGGCACACACGTCTGCTGGAAAGTGACCGTTACAGTCACTATTCACGACGTGATGCTTGGTTTGAGGCCAAATGTAGTAGGCAGTAGGTATTTACGGAGAACTTTATGGGCTAGATTCTTGAAAATCTACCACCAAGCTAGCATTAATGGATCGAATGTGGGGGGAACGGTCAAATTCAAATTCGAAAGGCGCTATAAATTACAAGTGGATGTCCAGCAAACAACACTTGGCAATTTGAGAACTGAGTTGTTGCACACTCATATATTCATGAACTGAGACTTATTCGATATTCTAAAAGTGAATTTCTTGTTTGAGCAATTACCAGAGACATTGAGAGAACTGTGGAATATAATTGTGTCAGCAATCGAAGAAGCCATAGACACATGAGTAGTGATAGCCGAGGAAGCTGAGTACGAAATTCTGGAAGTAGAAGCCCCAGAGAGTGCTAGAATAATCGTTGAGGTCCCTAAATCACTGTGCATGCCGAGACCTAAGAAGGACAAGCAGGCCATGATACTGGTGCGTGTCTCACCCAGAAATCCACTGAGGACCAAGCTCACATTGGAGGAAAAGGGGAAGGCCATTAATTTGGAGGCCGATGAGGAGGAAGAGTTTGAAGAAATCCTGGTAGAGGAGGAGGATGTAGAGATGGAAGTCGAAACCCAGGGCGCAGACCCTATCACCAGGCTACTGGAATATGTTCCTCCACGAAAGGGTAAAGCTAAGGTTCCAAAGGATATAGATGAGAGCAAGATCTCTCTATAAACTCCCCTGCTCCCAGACGATATTGTGTTTGAAGGAGCGCACTTGGGACGGGTTCCCATGCTGAAATTTGAAGATTGGGACCTCGCGGACCACGAGAAGTTCCCGCATTTAGCGACTGTGAAGCTAATGTGCCAAAAGATAGACACACCAACTAGAATGATAGAGTTGGAGTTGCGCAAATGGCTCAAAGGTGTTGAGAAAGCAGGGTTACTAAACCTGCTCTGGGTGCCACATTACCATCGCGCCCCAGTGACCGTTTTCGTCATCAGGCAGCTTCTCTGCTTGGTGCATGATGGGTGCTTGTGGCTGGAGGAGCCCATCCCCATCACAAACCATCTAATTCACTAGATTACATTGCTCCCTTGCTCAGGGGCGGATCTAGCAAACATTTTGGAGGGAAAAGGAGGCGAGTTGGCCCTCGCGGAGGCAATGAAAAAGAAGTTCGAGTTGGAGAAAAAGAAGCAAGGGTATGCCATCTCCAGCATCAACAAGCCTGTAGTTAAGGTCGTGACATAGATATGGGTAGGGAAGGTGATGCAGAAGTGCCATGCGGATGAGGTTCCCACGCCAGTGGTTGCACTAGTGTCGCAATGCACAGAAGGGGTCCAGTTCAACTGGGCAAACTATCTATGCAGTGAGTTCCTTGCAAACTGTAGTGAGGCACAGGAGAAGGAAAAAAAATTTCATTACGCATGGCTCCTGTTGTCGATAGTACTGGTGGCATGGGAGTTGCCCGAAGATAGCCAGTTCCCATCGATTGCGCAGGACCTTCTAGAGGCAGCGAAGTACGCTTCGCTGTGGGCACCTAGGGCACGTAGAGGATAAGGGAAAGCAAGATATTTTGGGTGCTCATGGAGATGAACATCAAGATGGGGATCAATCACAAGCCGCGATTATCGCCCATAGTCTACAATAGTCTACAGAGCTTTGCAGAATTCAAAGCAGACTTCCACCATGTCTTCATCAGGGCGCAAAAGGACCCTATGAAGACGTGGCATGAGTTACCATACTTAGCGACCGATGATGTAATTTTTGTGGTCCTTGAGTCTTGGCCACCGGAGTGGCGCGCTCCAGCTGACTCCACGGTGGAAGTAGAAAAGTCCACCATGTAGCGGAAGAAGGAAGAGACAAAACTACGGATGGCACAGCTGGCGGAAAAGCGTAGGAAAGAAGAAGCAGTGGCTAAGGCCGAGGTGGCATGTGATGCTGTGATATTGGTGAAGTAGCATAAAACAACAGAAGAAGAGAGCGAAGGACAGAAGTCACTGTTATCACCCCAAGAAACTCTCCTAGGTTGTAGCTCGGAGATGCTCGGGAACGATACAAATTCAACTTATTGTTGCAAATGGATGAATGGAAGGAGTGATGCTTGTTCAAGCCACATAACCACTTCTACTATGCCTAACTCCAGACATGCGTGAACACCTCCAGACTACAAGGCTTTAGACCACCAATTACTCACAGTTCAGAGATTGGGTGAATATGGAGAATACTGACCACACCAGCAGATGCACAAGACCTTGTGATGGATGGCTGCAACCAGTAAAGAGGTCTGCAAATCTAATTCCCTAATGTACAGATAGGATGATAGCTCTCTGTCACTAAGTGAAAAGAAACTTGAATAGCACATTCACTGATACATGCCAGATTTTAACACAGAGGTAGGATGACAGCTACTCTAATGCTAAACATCAAGAGTTTAGGAAAACTGCATATCAAGCACAACCTAGAACAAAATAGAAATGGAAAGTGAGAAATTAACAACAAAAGAAGCTTGTATTAGCTGAAAATGAAGACGAGACGCTGCAAGTATCAAAATAGTCACAGTCTCCAGAAGTTGAACCTTACATCAAAATCTCAACCATCAACCCTGATTACATCTGGTTTCTGGGTATATATGGAGTTTCATTACAAAGGCACTTGGCCATTCTAAGTATGGAGGGGTCATAATTGACCACCAACCGCTTTAACTACCTGATGGAGCCTCTGAATGCATTTACTTATCTCTATGAGTGAATTTGATCTCCTCGGGTGCTCTGCTGTCCTCTGGGGCAGCTGGAGTGTCCTTATCCATTAATTTCCATAACTGCTAAATGCAACTACATACTCATACTTGGTCCTTTTCTTTCATAGCCATACTACCTGTTAAATGCGGTTGTTGCAGAGCAATTTCTACTGGTACTGGTGAGACGGTCGCCTTTGTCCTTCAGGTGCACAGAATGATTAGGGGGCGTGGACTGAGTGGCGAATGGACGAACTGGACGAAGGAGGAAGATTAGCCATCAGATCAAGAGGATGGATGGCGGGGACGGCTTAGCGGAGGGCATGGAGGGAGATGAGAGCGGAGTGATTGTGGGCCATTGGATCTCGAGTGGACAGATCCAACGGTGATCGGGAGGTGAAGTTGCGTGGCGGTTATCGGGCGGGAACATGGGACCATGCGGTAAGCGGTATTGCTCGCACCGGCGTTGGGGGTTGGGCGGTAAACGTACATTGGCGTGTGATCCCACTCGGTGCGTGACGCGTGGCGGCGGAGGAGCGGGAAAAACACCCTTCCATCGCGTGTTAATGCCCCAACACTTTGTGTTCACGGGGAGAGCGGACACCGTCCGATCGTGATGGGGGTGATCGGACGATAGGGAATCAATCGATCTAGTTTTTCATCGGATGTGACGGGGGATCGTTGGATCGGGGTGTGGCAATCAACGGCTGCGATGACGGGTGAAGAGTTTGTGAAGGCGCATAGTCATATGGGTGTGGGTTTTATGGGGTTTTGGGGTTTTAACGCTCGAGGCTTAAGGAAAAAGTTTTATGTGATTTTTTAACAAAAGCATGGGTAAAGGAGATGAAAGGGGAATGAGCGAGGTAATGGAGAAAGGTGAGGATAACCATTTCAGGCCTTTTTTGAGCACGACCAAGGGCCAAGTTGGCCTCCAACTTTAGAAAATCCTGATTATATAGCAGAGCTAACACTGGCTCCTTCTGGGGATGAGATCCTCCCTGTGAGGTCTCAAGAACTGTAGATCATTGCCTTTCCTGTGAAAACCAAATTAGCAAAATTTCCTAGTGTTCCATTGGGCATGGAGTCTAACCGAGCCTACACTAAAATTGATAAGATAACATATTTACAAATTTAAGGCTGAAGACCCTAAATAACATAAATTTTAAAAAATCGACCATTAACTGGGCCATCAAAAACTGCCTTCCCTTCCATACTTTGTAGTATGAAAGTATTGTTTCCTTGGATCTGAGAAATGATAAAAGGCCCTGTCCAAAAAGCATCAAACTTCCCATGGTTTCCTTTCTTCTCTTTTAGTGCATCCCACTTCAGAACCAAATCTCCAACCTGAAAATTATCTGTCTTCGCCCTTCTGTCAAAAGCTTCCTTGATCTTCTTTTGATGTGCTGCAGAATTTTCAACCAACTGTTCTCTGATTTGATGTACCTCTGCTAAATCAGAGATCCTTTTTGCCATGTCCTCTTCCTCATTCTGCTCTTCTTGCAAGAACTTTGCCACAGGGAGGGTTAACTGAATTGGGAATACAGCCTCAGTGCCATATACTAGCTTGAATGGAGAGTTCCCTATGGATTTCTTGGTGGTCACTCTGTTAGCACACAGTGCATATTTGAGCTTAGAATCCCAATTCTTTTTCTTGTCTTCCAACAATTTCTTAATTATCCTTATTAGGCTCTTGTTGGAAGATTCTGCTAGACCATTTCCTTGGGGGTAGTATGAGGTGGAATGAACTAGCTTAATTCCCATTGAGTCACACATGTCCACCAATTCTTTTGCCCTGAAGGCTGCTGCATTGTCTGTAACCAGTTTATGTGTATAGCCAAGCCTAGTGAAAATATTTTCATTCAAGAACTTCATGACCACATTATGATTAGCCTTTCTTGCAGGGATGGCCTCAATCCATTTAGTGAAGTAATCTGTGGCTACTAAGATCCATCTGTGCTGGCCACTGGAATGTGGATTGATTTCTCCAATGAAATCCAAGCCCCACTATTGAAAAGGTCCATTAGCATGTATGGGTTTTAAGGGCAAGGACTTAAACTATTGCTTTCCTTCAAATCTTTGGCACCTGTCACAGGATTTAACAAATAAGAAGACATCAACAAATAAGGTGGGCCAATAGTACCCAGCTCTGAGGATTTTGTGGGCTGTATTTTTCCAATAATGATGCCCTCCACACATGCTGGAATGAAACTGTTTCATGACTTCAATGGATTTTTCTTTGTCCAGACACCTTAGCAGAATTCCAGAGGGATCCCTCCAGTAAAGTAGATTTTCATGAATGCAATATTTGGCTGCCCTAAGTTTAACAGTTCTGGCTTGGCTTGAACTAAGGCCTGGAGGAATTTCTAGCTTCAGCAAAAATTGAGCTATTGCAGAGTACCAATCACAAGAAGCTAAATTTTCTGCCAGTGACCGATTTTTCCCTGGTTCAGCTGTTTCTTCTTCTGTCTGAACATTCTCTGAAATCGTGCTCATGAGATTTATGTCTAGCATTATGCAATTTTCTTCTGCGATCAGTCTAGAAAGGCCCTGACCTCTGACCAGTTTGGTGGGCTTCAATTCTATGTTAAATTCAATCAGCGCTGCAATCCATTTAGCCCTTCTCCCATCAGCATCGGGCTGCGTTAGAACATCTTTTGTTGAAGCAGAGGGTACATATGCAATTATCTTGGAATGCAGAATGTAAATTTTGAAATATTTCAAAGATTTGATAAGAGCATATGCCTTTTTTTCAATGATATCATACTTCAGCTCAACATCCCTTAATGTTTTGTTGAAAAATGCCACTGGATGCTCTGAGCCTTCCTCATCTGCTTGTAATAAGACTACTGCAAGGGTGTCGTTGGAGGCAAACGAAAATATTCAGAACTCCTTGCTATAATCTGGGCTGACTAAAGTGGGAGCTTCCATGATAGCTTTCTTAATGGACTCAAAGGATTTTCTTGCTGCATCAGTCCATTTGATCTCTGACCCCTTTCTCAACATGGAGGTAATATGCTTTACAAGTTCTGCAAAATTTGGGATAAACCTCCTTACAAAATTTATCTTGCCCAGAAAGGACTGGATATCTTTCTTTGATCTTGGGACAAACAAGGTCTGTATTTCTCTTACTCTTTCTGGGTCAATTTTGACACCTGCAACAAAAACAACATGTCCTAACAACTTGCCTTCTTCTAAAGAAAACTGTGACTTTTTAGGATTGACTGAAATCCCAAACCTTCTGCACTTCAGGAACACCCTTTTCAAATGTTGCAAATGGTCATGATGGCTGCTGGAGTACACTATTATATCATCTAGGTAGATAAGGACAAACTTATCCTTCTCTCCCACAAATGCTATATCCATAGCTCTCTGAAAGGTGGCTCCAACATTCATCAACCCAAAAGGCATCTTGGAATACATAAAAGTGCCCCAAGGAGTGGTGAATGCAGTCTTTTCTTGGTCATTTGGATGTAAAACAACCTGATTATACCCTGAAAATCCATCCAGGAAAGACATTACTTTGGCCCCTGAGACCTTCTGCAGCAAATGCTCCATCTTGGGTAGAGGATAATTGTCTTTCTTAGAACATTTGTTTAAGTTTCTGAAATCAATGCAAAGCCTGATTTCTCCACTTTTCTTCCTCACCACTACCAAATTGGCTACCCATTTTGAATATTTGAGAGGGACTATGATTTTTGCAGCCAGTAACTTCTTGATTTCTTTTTCAATTAGAGGAATGAGCAAAGGATTTACTGGTCTCAGCTTCTACTTGAAAGGGAAGGTGTCTGTCTCTAAAGGGATTTTATGATGGATGATCTTTTTGTCATATGTTTTCAGGTCACTATATTCCCATGCAAAAACATCAGCAAATTGCTTCATCAAATTGCAGTATTCAACACTTTGGGCAGCAGATAGATGGGTGGACAAATTTATGTATCTTGGATGATCTGGACTCCCTATGTTATGCTTACAGACTGCAGATTGGTCTTGTTTTTGGGCAGCCTTATAAGGCACATCATTTTGGTCAAACAACTTTTCTAATGGAACCAGACCCTTAGGTATATGATTGCTAGGCAGTTGGAAAATGCTATCTTTACCAATTCTATTTCTAAGCTGGGATTGGGGGCTTTCCTCCAAGGCTTCATTCTCTTGATCAATTTGCATTTCAGAGAATTCATCAATGACTTGAAGAAATCTATTTACCTCATCATCATCCTCAAAAGCTTTCCAATGCTAGACATTATCAGGCAAGGATGGTATGTATTTCATCTGAACTTCATAAACTAGTCTGGGAGGCATGGGAGGAATAAACACGCTAGCAGACACAACAAGGGAATCGACAAGCTAATTTGTTACTCTAGGGATATATGAGATACGAAAATTATCAAAATAATCTTTGAGTCTCCATACCTCATCTCTGTATGCTTTCAGCCTTGGGTGCTTTTCTTGAAATGTTTTGTTGACTTGCTGAATGATGAGATCAACATCTCCAAACACCTTTATGTTCCTGATTCCTCTGTATTTAGCTGCATTAAGGCCAAGTATCAGAGCCTCATACTCTGCTATATTGTTGGTAACTTGGAAAGTCATCTTAAATGACAGATGTGTGCTTTCTTGTTTTGGAGATATTAGCACCACCCCTGCTCCTGCAGTCTCCCTCGAACATGCTCCATCAAAGAACATCTCCCAAACCAGACTTCCTTGCTCTCCCTCGACTTGGACTACTGGTTTATGTGATTCTTCAATTTGGAGAATACAAGCTCCAAAATCAGTGTCCACATCATATATGGGATGATTAGAAGGGTTCTTCTCATCACTAATGATATAGGCCAACTGTGCTTCTCTATACAATCTCCTGCTTTCCCCTCCAAAGACTGGGACAGTGGCATAAGATAAATCATTCTGTAGTGTCCCACCTAGTCTCTTAATCCACCCTCTGGACAGCAGCATGCCAAACTTGGGAGGGACATCTACTACCACAATATCCATAATCATGCTCTTCACGGGCAATTGAGTTAGGGTAATGGCTAGGTCTTTGATTAATCCTAGGAATTTTACCTTTCTTGAATCAAATGAGAATAAGTCATGATATGGTCTAGTGATATCAAGGCCTAACTCTTCCATGACAGCTTTAGGCATCAAATTGTGGCTGGCCCCTGTGTCTAGCAGGCAGTTATGGAGGGTTTTGTCATGAATGGTCAAGCAGACATAAAATGATGGAGAATTATTAGCAGGTTCAATCATTGGGCTAAGTGCAACTGCAGGCTTATCGTCTTGCAAATTGACGTAGTCAATGGGAGTTTGTGAGGCTTTTAGCTCAAGAGCATCAAGGATAGGCTTTCTAAAAACTTCACTCTTTACTAGTTCTATTAGAGGTAAAGATATTTTTAACTTCTGGACTTCTGACTCAAAGCTGAAAGGGGAAGGAGACTTATCAGGACCTCTTACCTCCTGAGTTGGTACTATGAGGATGACCGAATCAATTGCTAGTATTTTCTATTTGATATTTTGTAGTTCTATTGGGAAAGCAGGTCTTTGGGTAGGATTCTCCTTGAAATTGTTTGCTTTTTACCTCAGCTTATATCTTTGCTGTTCACCAGTCTGTAGAACAACCTCTCTGTCCCATTCTTGACTGGTTTGGTCTTGTAGTAATGATTCTTCATATGCAGCCAATATCAAAAAGGTAGCACTGCCTTTATCTTCCATGCAATGGATTTCATCCTCTTCTTCAGACTGCTCCACCTCCATGACTACATTTTGGGAAGGAGCTTTAACCCTTTGTTCTTCATTTGTCTCTTTACCCCTCTGGATGAGTTGCAACTGATCATTTGTTCTCCGGAATGGGTTTGGACTTTTTCGAGCAAATGTATTTGGAAGCCTCGCTTTTCCAGAGCTCTGCTCAACCTTTAGCTTAGATATCTTAGCAGCCAATGACTCTATCATTTTAGTCATTTTATCTAATTTGGGTTCTGAATATGAAGCAGAGGAAGAAGAAGCCTCACCTCTCTGCCTCCTTCTATCGGCATGACTTTTAAGCTTTTCTGCAGCCATGATATTTGATTCCACCTCTAAAGCTGCATCCTGCATTTCAGCTAGAGTGGCACATCTTCTTTCTCTCAAAAGTAGGCAAAAATCAGAGTCAAAAGCATTGGCATAAGTGAGTTTGGCAGAGGTGGGGGTAGGCTTTACTTCAATTGGTATCTTACTATACATATGGTTAAATCTTTTATTAAAATCAGGCAATGATTCCCATTCTCCCTCTTTAGGTTTCCAAACTCTGTATGGTAATAGAGCAGGTCTTTTTTATCCCCCCATTGCTTCAGGAATGCATCATCCAATGGTTCAATGTCTGCTATGGACCTATGGGGCAATTCTCTCAACCACTTTCTAGCGTCACCATCAAGGCTCTGGAAAAACACTCTCATCCACACATCATATTCACTAATATCTAGGTTATCAACATAACTATAAAAAGACTCAAGGTGTTCTTCAGCTGTTACTCCCTCTGTACTAGTGAACTTGGGCATATATTTTTGATTCTCCTGCAGGCATGGCATTCAAAGGAACAGGCAAGACCAGGGGTCCATACCTAGCAGCTATGATTCTTTCCATCTTTGTGGATGCTTGCTGGCCTGCCATGACTGGGAGGGGTTGGAGGATATTGGCAGTTTGAACAGTAGGAAGTAACGAAATAGATGAGAGAGACAAAGGAGTATGATGGACTGTATGGGAGGCTTTCTTTGGATTGAGATCCAGAGGAGAACTAAATGAGCAAGGATCTTTATGAATCTTTGAAGGTATTTCTTCACTAACAATGCTAGCCTCTAAATCTTCAAATTGTATATCCTCAGCTATAATATTTTCTTTTAGAGATACGTAAGATTTCTTAGGCTTACCTGATCCTGATGCTCCTTTTTGTGATGTTTTCCTTTGCTTAGCAATCTTCTCAGGGTCAGGTACTGGGTCAGCTGGTGATTTCAGAGGATTTCTCCGGGTATGCCTCACAAACTGAGCCATAACTGTAATGTGGAGTCGCCAAAGGTTGGTCCTCCAGTAGAGCCGCCAGATAGATGATTACAACCTGAAATGTGTCCAGACCTTGTCTATCATCAAAGCATGGAACTGTGTCATTTTCCGAGGGAAGCTGAGCTTCAATCTCCTCTCCCTGGCAATGGCGCCAATTAATGTTATCACCCCAAGAAAATCTCCTAGGTTGTAGCTCGGAGATGCCTGGGAACATTACAAATTCAACTTATTGTTGCAAATGGATGAATGGAAGGAGTGATGCTTGTTCAAGCCAGATAACCACTTCTACTATGCTTAATTCTAGACATGCATGAACACCCCTAGACTACAAGGCTTTAGACCACCAATTACTCACAGTTCAGAGATTGGATGAATATGGAGACTACTGACCACACCAGCAGATGCACAAGACCTTGTGATGGCTGGCTGCAACCAGTACAGAGGTCTGCAAATCTAATTCCCTAATGTATAGACAGGATGACATCTCTTTGTCACTAAGTTAAAAGAAACCTGAATAACACATTCATTGGTACATGCCAGATTTTAACACAGAGGTAGGATGACAACTACTGTAATGCTAAACATCAAGAGTTCAGGAAAACTGCATATCAGGCACATCCTAGAACATAATAGAAATGGAAAGTGAGCAATTAACAACAAAAGAAGCTTGTACTAGCTGAAAATGAAGACGAGACGCTGCAAGTATCAAAATAGTCACAGTCTGCAGAAGTTGAACCTTACATCACAATCTCAACCATCAACCCTGATTACATCTGGTTTCTGGGTATATATAGAGTTTCATTACAAAGACACTCGACCATTCTAAGTATGGAGGGGTCATAATTGACCACCAACCACTTTAACTACCTGATGGAGCCTTTGAGTGCGTTTACTTATCTCTGTGAGTGAATTTGATCTCCTCGGGTGCTCTGCTGTCCTCTGGGGTGGTTGGAGTGTCCTTATCTATTAAGTTCCATAACTGCTAAATGCAGCTACATACTCATACTTGGTCCTTTTCTTTCATAGTCATACTACCTGTTAAATGCAGTTGTTGCGAAGTAATTACTACTTGGTACTGGTGAGCTGGTCGCCTTTGTCCTTCAGGTGCACGGAATGGTCAGGGGGTGTGGACTGAGTGGTGCATGGATGGACTAGATGAAGGAGGAAGATCAGCTGTCGAATCGAGAGGATGGATGGTGGGGACGACTTAGCGGAGGGTATCGAGGGAGATGAGAGCGGAGTGATCGTGGGTCATTGGATCTCGAGCGGACAGATCCAACGGTGATTGGGCAGTGAAGGCGCATGGCGGTTATCGGGCAGGAACGTGGGACGGGTGGTAAGCAGTATTGCTCGCACCGGGGTTGGGGGTTTGGCTGTAAACGTACATTGGCGTGCGATCCGACTCGGTGTGTGACACGTGGTGGCGGAGGAGCAGGAAAACCACCCTTCCATTGCGTGTTAACGCCCCAACACTTTGTGGTCGCGGGGAGAGCGGATGCCGTTTGATTGTGATGGGGGTGATCAGATGGTAGGGAATCAATTGATCTAGTTTTTCGTCAGATGTGATGAGGGATCGTTGGATCGGGGTGCGGCAATCAACGGCTACGATGACGAGTGAAGAGTTTGTGAAGGCGCTTAGTCATATGGGCAGGTTTTATGGGGTTTTAATGCCCGGGGCTTAAGGAAAAGGTTTTATGTTATTTTTTAACAAAAGCATGGGTAAAGGAGATGAAAGGGGAATGAGCGAGGTAATGGAGAAAGGTGAGGATAACCATTTCAGGCCTTTTTTGAACACGACCAAGGGCCAAGTTGGCCTCCAGCTTTAGAAAATCCTGATTATATAGCAAAGCTAACAATCACCTTCACCTGAACTAGATACTAATACAGAACAAGGTGGCGTGGACCTACAGAGGACGTCCACCCAGCTAGAACGTCCACGACTACGAGAGAAAGTAGGGTTGCGAAAGAAAACAAAGGCCTCGAAGACATATTTCGACCCTATCACCCTTACTGAAGGGGACTTGCATGATATCGGCGAAACGATGAGGGATGTCACTGCGGAGGCCCTCCAGTAGTTTGAGGAACAACACTAGTTGGTATTGGGGGCTCTTCGACACAAATACAGGAGTTGCAGGTGCACACTCCATAGGCTGGCACAATATCCACCAGCCTCACAGTCGGCACTTCAGCTGCCGAGGAAATGTTGCGCGCTAGGGTGACCAACACAATAGTGCTACTAGATGGAGCACTCATTACAGAAAATGAGGTTGATAGGCCTATGGTCTGCAACTTGAAAGGGGTCGGATTAAATAGGGCTACACTCCCTCGGGAGACGCTCTATATTTTGCAGGATGGAGTCACTGCAGAACTTCGGGCCAGGGAGAGTCGCGCTATATAGGTAATGAGCAAGCAATGCATCAACATTGAGCAGTTGAGCCTACAATGCAATGAGGCAGTGGAGCAGAAAAAACAGATAGTGTAGGTTGTGGAGGAAGCCTGCCAGATGGTCTCGGAGTTGGCCATTCAAGCAGAGGAACTGGTGGAGGCGTGCGTTCGAAAGTTAGCCACAGGGATGCACGATGCAAGAGCAGAAATGGCCAGGGTTCAGTTGGAGCTGAACCTGTAGATAGAAGAACTGAAGTTGAAGACTCAACCATCAACCATTTGGAGGTTAGAGAACAACATACCACTGTGGTCACAACAACAATGGCAGAGGTTGACAGTGCAGTGACAGACCGCATGAATCTATTCGAACAATCATTCGAAGTCCTAACCACCTGCAGGAGGACCTAAACATAGAGTGCCTAGAGACAGAGGCACGTGAGCTGCAATAGAGATACGATGAGGTAAAAGGGACCGCGCAGACAGTTTCCCTTACACAGAGGCTTGCAAGGATGCAACAGGCAAAGGTACTCAAGGAGCAGGTGGATGCCGCTCGGCATAAAGAGCAGTTTTGAAAGCGCACCTATAGCCGTGGATCAATGAGGCTTATGCAATGACAACCTCCATTGAAGCAAAGCTCGCGCAACTGCAAGCAACTCAGGAAAGGATTCAGCGCAGTAGTTCAACAACAACGATCACCGAACAATGTGTAGAGGAAGTCCAGCAAGCAGCCACTCAGTGCCCTGCCGAACTTGCAGCGATCCAATCAGAGTTGGGAGGTCTTCATGCTAAGATCTCTGCACCTGTAGAGTGGCTCGAGGGCGAGTCATGATGTTTGTGTTGAGGGCCTGTTGGGTGCGGGATCCCTTGAGGGCAGTTTTGGAGCTTAGAGCCCAGATTTTGGTCTAAGTTTGTAATTCCAATGTAAAGACTCCTCATTTTGTGGGTGCGGAGCGCGTATTTGTTAAAGAGTCATAGGGTTTTCCACCCTTATTTTGATAATGTAATTTCAGCTGTAGAAGATCTACGCATGGTCCACGGACCATCAGATTATATAAATAGAGTGAAGCTCTAAGTAGTAAAGGAGAGATATAGAATAAATCAAAGATGGAATAATAAAGATAGAGGCAAGATAGCTCTGTAGTGTAAAGTCTAATTTTGGGTTGTAGCATAGGAAGAGGCTTTGTAGCTGAGTGCGCGAGGCCTAGTAGTCCGCGACTGAGTGCGCGGACCCCTGCAACAGAGTGTGCGGAGGCCTAGTAGTCCGCAGCTGAGTGTGCAGGGCGAGCCGAGTCTGCAATCATCTGGAAGTATTAATAAAGATAAGTTTCTATCAATTCTGTGTCTTTATTTCCTGTTTTATGCATCTGTTATATTGGGTATGAATTTCACTTCTAATACTTATATGATGCGCGAATGTGTATAACTGTATTGGTTAAGTGAACAAAAGTTAGAATATCTGTTTACGTGAAGATAATCAAGGTCTGTTAATAAGGTAAGTAAGTTACTTAGCCTAGTTTGGGAAATAGCACAGTTCGCTGCCCTAGCAATGCGAAAGCATCTCAACCCCTGATTAGGGTTGCGCGAAGGTCGATTGTAACAGATCGCGAAGGTGCTGAAGGTTAGAATAGGGTGCGGAGCGACCTGCATGAAGCAAGGTCTAGTTGGAATAAACCAAAATCACAACCATCTCAAGTGTGCAGAAACTTGGTTCCAACATCCCTCCATATTGCTTTAGGTGACACTTTAGTCCACGCTTCGCGGACTAAAGCCAAAAGGGCTAATAGTGTAGGGATTTGTTTGGCTAAATAACTTTGAACCTAGGTCAGGCCCCCATAAGACAACAGAGGGGAAATGCCCAAAGTCCAGTCCCCTCTGCATTACCAATGCAACAACAACTACAATTTTCCCCTTTCCAGAATCCTGTTCCTACACCTCCTGTGCGACCCCAATTACCTGTGCAACCTAACCCCAAGAATAATAGAGCAGCCCAGAGCATAGAGGCTCTGACTACCTTCCAAACTTACCTTATCAGTCCTGTCGGACTTAATGAAATTCAACTACGGTCGGGTAAGGTGATTAAACCAAACTGCTTCCCTATCATCACTGAGGAGGAATGTGAGTCTTCCAGAGAAGGTACAATAGATCTTGAGGTGGCTGTTACACCTGTAACAACCAATACAGAGTAGACTGTTACACCTATAACAACCAACCCGAGAAGAACTGTTACTCCTGTAACAACCAACTCGAGTAAGGCTGATACACTTGTAGCAGCTGATTCGGCTATTATGACTCAAGATCCTCCATATCCTCAGAGATTAATTGAGACTGGAATGACCTCACAAACCGAATCCGATTTTCTTAGGGAGTTGCAAAACTTGCACGTACAGATTCCTCTACTGCAAGATCTTAAAGAAGTACCTATTTATGCCAAAACAATACGAGACTTGTGCATTAAGAAACCTAGAAGGAAGCCTAAGGACCCTGCTACTATACATGTGATGGGGAAATTGTCCAAATTAATGACTGCTCAACCTCTTTTAACCAAGTATAATGATCCAGGGAACCCTACGGTTATTGTTTATATTGATGGCCAACCCATAACTAATACATTGATTGATCTTGGGGCGGCCATTAATGTAATGACAAAGGACCTCTTTACCACCCTGGGGCTACATGGGATTAGACATATGCCTACCATACTTGAATTAGTAGATAGATCCCATGTTAAACCTGAGGGGGTATTAGAAGATGTAGTAATCACAATAGCTTCCTGGAGGTATCCGACTGACTTTCTTATCTTGCAAACCAAATCCAACCTGGGGGGACATCCTTTGATTTTAGGGAGACCCTGGCTAGCCATTGTAGATGCATTTATAGGGTGTAGATATGGATCTATGATGATTTCAGATGGCCAAGATACAAAGAAACTTAACCTTTACCCCCCAGCAAAACCAAATATGGATTTGAACAATCCCTGGTGGGATGAATTTGAACCTGAATCAGATCTTTCCCTACCGCTCCTCACTCTTGGAAAAGCCTAGTATTTCAAGGATGAGACAAAGGATGATATCATTAATGGATTATTAGTAACTAAATTTTTGTCACTTCTATTGAAAATTCAAGGGAGGAAGATGAGGTAGATGATGTAAACTTTGAACAAATGAGAACCACTCCTGACTGTTGAGAAAAATAAACTGTTGTTACAGCTGTTACAAAAATACAAAAAGGCATTTTCATGGGACTACATAGATATGAAAGGGATTCATCCCAGCCTGTGCACTCACCACATTTATTTGAAAGATGGCTACAAACCAATTAGACAACCGCAACGCCGCATGAACCTTGCACTGAAGGAGGTAGTGAAAGAAGAATTACAAAAACTCCTAAATGCTAACTTTATTTATCCGATATCTGACAGTCAGTGGGTGTCTCCGCTTGTCATTGTCCCTAAGAAGAATGGCAAGTGGAGAGTCTATGTGGATTACAGAGAACTCAATAAAGCCACTCAAAAGGACCATTTTCCTTTACCATTTATAGATCAGGTCCTTGACAGCCTTTTTGGGATTTTTTTTTTTCATTTTTATATGGGTTTAGTGGCTACAATCAGATACCAATTGCCCCAGAGGATTAGGACAAAACTACCTTTACTTTCCCTTGGGGAACTTTCGCATACAGAGTACTACCTTTTGGACTCTGCAATGCGCCAACAACTTTTCAGAGGGAAATACTGGGAATTTTTTTTCTGATTTTTTGCATGACTGCCTTGAAATCTTCATGGATGACTTTAAACCTTATGGAGGTGATTTTGAAACAACATTAGTTAATTTAGAAAAAGTGTTGGAATGTTGTATACAAACTAATGTTTCTTTGAGCACCGAAAAATGTCACATGATGATGAATGAAGGGATCGTGCTGGGACACTTAATTTCTGTTAGGTAGACCCTGTTAAAATAGAGGTAATCCTAAAAATTCCAACTCCCAAGATGCAAAAATAGGTACGTAGTTTCTTGGGGCATGCAGGGTATTACAAAAGGTTTATAGAGAATTTTTCAAAAATTGCATCGCCTTTGTTCTCCTTACTTATGAAAGATGTGGAATTTGTGTGGACAGGAAAGTGTGAGCAGGCCTTTTTGAAGCTGAAATGTTGTGTATCAACAACTCCTGTTTTACGTGGACCCAATTGGGAACTGCCATTTCACATAGCTACAGATGCATCTGACATTATTGTAGGTGCTTTTTTGGGCCAACTGGAGGATAGGAAACCTTACGCTATTTATTACATAAGCAAGAATTTGACTCTGGCTGAGCTCAACTACACAATGACCGAGAAAGAATTCCTAGTAGTAGTGCATGCCACAAGTTTCGGCATTATATTACCGGGTATCAAGTATTTGTACACACTGACCACTCTGCCATTCATTTTTTAATGAATAAGCCAATTACCAATGGTAGAATTACATGCTGGTTATTTCTGTTACAGGAATTTGATATCACAATCTTAGATAAACCTGGAAAAGATAATGTAGTAGCTGATTTTATTTCTAGGTTAACTATTGATGACAATTGCATTCCTACTGAGGATTCTTTTCCTGATGAGTATCTCTTTTCTATTTCTACTCACTCACCATGGTATGTAGATATAGCCAATTATCTTGCTGTAGGAAAGTTTCCACAATACTTATCCTCCAAGGAAAAGAGAAAAATCATACAACAGAGTGCTACTTATTCTTGGATAGAGGGGAATCTCTATCACACTGGACCAGATTTTCAGATCAGATGTTGTGTTAGGGAAGATGAGATCTTTGACATCCTTAAGGCTTGTCACGAGGAACCTTGTGGAGGGCACTTCGCAGACAAGTGGACATGATACAAAGTCCTCTCGACAAGATATTATTGGCCAACAATATTTCAGGATGCTAAGAAGTTCATGAAAGGGTGCGATAGCTGCTAGAGGATGGGTCAACCATTGCAATCAGATGAGATGTCATTACAGCCTCAAATAGTCTTAGAACCATTTGAGAAATGGGCCTTGGATTTTGTGGGACCAATTAATCCTTCATCTAGATAGAATTCCTACATCTTGGTTTGCACTGACTATGTCACAAAATGGGTTGAGGCAAAAACACTAACTAGAGCCACGAAGTAGGTTATTTCAAACTTTCTTTTTGAAGACATCTTTGTCCATTTTGGGATCCCCAGGGAGATATTGACAGATGAAGGGCCCCAATATATGTCTCACTTGATCCAAAAGTTGGTTGAAAAATATAAAATCCATCATAGAATCACGTCACCTTATCACCCACAAGAAAATGGCCAAGTGGAAAGCACCAACAAAGTCATTGAGGGGATTCTTACTAAGACTATGGCTAGTCACTGAAGGAATTGGGCTAATAAACTTCTAGAAGTGTTGTGGGCATATAGAACTACATGGAGAAATACTACAATATTCTCACCATACGAACTTGTGTATGGTAAAAATCCCTTATTCCCTATAGAGTTCGAAATCAAGACATTGAGAACAACATTGCAGGTAAATATGGATCTGGCTACAACACAAAAGCAAAGGTTGAACCAACTCAATGAATTGGAGGAGAAATGGCTGGCTGCTATCTAGAAAACAAATATTATCCAATAGGAGAGAGCTAAGTGGCATGATAGGTTTATAAAAAAGAATAAATTTCAGAAAGATTGGGCTCTCTTATATGATTCGAGATTCGAGTACCCAAGGGCAAGCTTTGCATTAGATGGCTAGGTCCCTATGTGGTAAATGTAATCTTTGACAATGGGACTGTGAATTTGGTTACCATTGACAATGCGAGGACACCATTGCTTGCTAATGGGAACTGTCTTTGGTTATATCATAAACCTACTTCAAGGGATTCATTTGTTAACATTGTCACAAATTCGGACCTTTTGATTATAGGAGCAGGGGAAAACCCCCCCATGCTACCAAAATTATAATTTTTCAGTAAGTGTCACAGCTGAAAACCAAACTCTGTTGGCGGTTGTTACACCTGCTAATATATATATATATATATATATATATCTATATATATATATATATATATATATATATATATATCTATATATATATATATATATATATATATATATATCTATATATATATATATATATATATATATATATATATATATATATATATATATATATATATATATATATATATATATATATATATATATATATATATATATATATATATATATATATATCTATATATATATATATATAAGTAAATAAATAATGAAAATAATCTAGCTGTGAAAACCTATTTTTGAGGCACAGATAGACAATTTTTGTGACAGTTGAAAACCACTCTGTGGCGGTTGTTACACACTTTCATTGAAACAACATTTGTCATTTCAGGCATATCTTACAATAATGTTGTTACACGTCTGTTTTTAGTTCTTTGTTTTTATCTTTTGTGGAAACTAATAATACATTTCTGAAAAGAAATATGCCAGTCGTCTTGGTTGTTACATCTGTAACAGCCGACAACTTCTAAAAAATGATCCAAGTGAATTATTTATCACAATATACAACATGCATCACCATGATTTAGGAGAAATTTCCATGACCACTTAATTTCGCACACCTCGTCACCAATGTCTTCTCTCCACGTCATACCAGGTACGTCATGAAACGGTAATATTGTTGTCCTCTTTTATTTAGCAATTATGGAAATTTAATGTGATATCCTTTTTATGACCGAGGACGACCGTCACACTTAAGCCGGGGGAGGACGAATTACATCATGACATGACCTGTGAGAATTAAAGTCAAGATTAAAGTATGATGATCCTGTAATCATTATCATTTATAACCACCTTTGTAAATTTTTATGATCGATCATGCCGAAAAGGGAATTGTACCTCAGACCAAACCTTCCATAACTTAGCATTAATGAGGAAGTGATATTGTGCAGTACGAACCCTAATTTGAAATCCTTGCCTTTAACCTCACTGCGTCACCCTACCATTACCCACTACTAAAGAATTGTATCCTCATTCAGAACTCTCAGAAAGAAGTGGAGGAGAATAGTTTGCAAAGCTAGAACAACTGAGCATTGTGCCGATTACTTCGGAATTTCTCAAAGAGAAGAAGAGAGAGAATAGTGTGTTGTAATAGAATAGCAATGGGTGGGGCAGAAATCCGACATGAACTAGACTCAACCAAGGCATTGGAAAATTGTCCTAAAGCATGCCAAATCTTCAAGGATGCAGGTTGGTTTTGTTTTTTTCGAAAGGCTAGAGGGATCAGACGGGGAATTTGCCAAGAATTTGAAGGAGTATCAAACGGAGGTCAGGGGATTGCAGTTGGAAGTTACAGAGGAGGTAATTTCTCATGTGACGGCATTGCCAACAGAGGGCAAGAGGTGGTTCAATAGAAAAATCAATGACCCCTCTTTGAAGGAGGATTTTCTCCAAGGGGAAGAACGACTGGAAAAGAAAGGAAGAGGAATTGACAGGTTGTCGCTTCCCCAGCCATGGGCAGATGTTTCCCTTTACCTCATTAAGTATATCACCTGTGAGGGAAGGGAAACAATTGTATTTAATTATCACTTCCCATTGTTAAATCACCTCTGACATCAACAGATGATAAACCTCCCGTATTTTCTGCTGGAGAATATCAGGCATATGGCTGCGGCTGTGAAGATAATTGCACACCCAGAGAACTACATCACAAACCACGGTCTCATCAAGCTAATTGTGTTAGACACCCTAAGTCACCAAGGCAAGAGCTGGGATGAATTCATGAGGAAGAAGGCTAGGACTACCTGAAGGAAGTGAGCTGGGACTTCTAAGGAAGCTCCGACAGAAACCAAGGAGCAACCCCAACCCTCGAAAGTAAGGGTTGGAAAGAGACCAGTTGACAAGCCGATAGGTGATAAGCGGTCGAAGTAGAGAGTAAGGGTTAGTAGGCACCAGAGTCCCCATTCACATCTGAGAAGAACAAGGAGGCGACAAGGCAGGAAGAAGAAGAGCGGGATCGACTGGAGGGACCCTGTCACCCGGTAAGAACAAGACCCAATCCTTGCTACTTAAAATTGAAATTTTAGAAAGAGAAAATGAAAAGTTAAGACAATAGTTAGCAGAGGACAAGGTAGAAGCAAGGGTCTCGGGGTTAGATACCTTGGCTGAGGCTATAAATAGGGCCATGGAGGAAACTTTTCATGGTTATATGTGCACTGTTGTAGCATTTTTTGGGTTTTGGTAAGTTAGAATCAATTAGTCAAAAAATGAAAATATATTTCAAAAAATGTTAAGTTAGGATATGGAAAAAAAGAATATTGATTTAAAAAATGTTAGGGATTTTTAATAAACAAGTCCATATCAAATAAAATGTTAGAATAGATGCCCTAAAAAATGAAGGCAAAAACAAAATGTTAGGTTAGAAAGAAAAAAAAAATAAAAAATAAACTCTGAAGTGTTGCAAATCTAAATGCCACTACTCTTAGTCTAGTTCAGTTTTGCAAATAATAGTTGTGTGCAGTTTGTTTAGATGCCACACTAGTTTATTTGATCCAATTATACAATTTAATCATGATTGGATTTGATTTAAATTTGATTGTAAATAGGTAGAAAATAAAATTGGCTCAATAGTTTAATCTGAGCTAATGAAGGAAATAAGGGATAGTCATAAAAAGGAAATATTGAGTTGCTAGCTTAAATGCACTCGGATAAATAAATGAAAATGTTAGGAGTAAAAGGGTAGGTAGACATGTGAAATGTAATTGGAGCATCAAATTGATTTTATCCTAAGTTGTAACATTGGAAAGCTATGCATTCAATAATGGGTTTTAATTAACCGTAAGTTTTAAAAGCATCCATGTTATTTTATAAATGTCTCCATTTATTCATTTATTCGCCATAACCCGCAACTGTCACATCCGCCCTCAAAGTCGTGACCCCACCATCACTTCCACCTCACGTGTTAAACACCCCCACCTTACCTTTCATCCCGCATACTTGCACAAGATCTGATGGCCCACGTCCCTCCTCGGCCCTCATTCACTGTCCGAAATTTATCGACAGGTGGGGGGGGGGGGGGGTCCAAAATGGGAAATGTCCTAAACTGCCGTCATAAACGACCTTTTCCACGTTTTAGTGTTTCGGGACTTAAAATCCTGAAACTACTTACTGCCTCACCTTAGTCCCAAACGCGGTATATAAGCAATTGTTTACTGCCGCTCCATGTCCCACTCCACGTCACACTCCATCTCATGTCTACTGTCCAATCAACTACCGCCTATCTTTTATCCATTAAATTCCACTCCCGCAAATTTATGATTCAAAGACCCGTTAATTAATCCCGTTGGATAATTAATGCAAAATTTAATCGTTCATTGCCACCCTCGCTCCAATTTTTCCATTATAAACCCTGTTAATTCACGAAAATGATTACACAGTCCATTTCTGTAACCAAACTGATCATTGAAGGTTTCTTCCCTACAACTTGACCACTGTCCGACATTAAGCAATTATTTTTCCTGTTTAGGAAACTGACATCCAGGTCCACTTGCTTCTTTTACAGTTATACTGTTTTGACTGTGATCACTCTGTTTCAGGCCTATTTCCATCATTCTCAGTCTGCAATTCATTTGAAAAAATGCCTCCTAAGGGAAAAGAAATTGCAGAAGTCCCAAATCCCCTGATTCATCCACAGGTCGACTTCCATCATACCCCACTGGTCGACAGAGATTGTAAAATTGTTGAGACTTCTTCTCAATTTGATTTATATGAAATCTATTGCTGGATGGAAGATCAACTAATTGATCAGACATATGAGATAGGGCTCTGGGACTCCCAACTCCCTCACTATATTTTCCCTCAGATACACAGAGCACTTGAATTTGTGAGGAAATGCCATGAATCTTATGATCCCAGTCAGAGAGCAATTATTTCACCCACAGGAGAAATCCTTTGTTTAATCAATTTTGACTCCATTGAGAAAATGTTGCAGGCCCCTTCTACTACACCAACTCATCCTTTTTCCCATGAGAACCTGATAGAAGCCTATCAAAAACTAGACTTTACTAAAAGATCCCAGACCCTAGAACTTTTTCTAGCTATTGATAGTGCTGTGCCTAAAAGAAACCCTCCTTATGATTCATCCATGTTCCCTGATAGAACCAAGAAAATCACCTATATTTTGTCATATTTTATTGGTTACAACTCTGATCAATATGTTAATGAAGCCATTCTTGGTTTCTTTTCCATATTTTCTATTGATTCTAAACCCACTGTTATTTATGATTTCAGTCATTTCCTAGCTGAAGCAATACATGAGCAATTTTTCAAGTTTAATACTGAAGAATTATTCAAGTATGCTTCAATACTTGTATACCTTTTTATATATTTTCAGGAAGACAAATTCCCATTTACTTTAGAAACTAGATGAGGAAGGAAATCAACAATCAGTGATATCCCAGCTATCATTCTTATGAGCAGCACTCCAGTACCAAGGATTAATGAGGAGATTGTCAAAGTATTACAGTTGGTTGATCAAGCTACAACGGGGAATTGGTATTTCTACCAAAACTATACAGAGATCAAGGTTTATGGTTGTGAGCTTCCACCCTACATACTACCCAAGTACCTACCGATCAGAATCTTTGCACTGGAATACATAAGACAGAGGTTAAATGCAGATGAAGTGCACTTTGTGGTTGCAAAGAAGAAATCACAATTCAAGCTGAAAGCCCAAGTTGGTCCATTCATCTGTAACACTAGGGCAGCAGGAGAGGAAGCATACAAATTATTAAAGGAGATGAAGTTTGGTCTCAGTTTGACATGGTCTTATGACCCAATGGGAGTGGTTTCTAAGCTCAGGCTAGAAAACAAGTTCACTGTATATCACCATACAACAAGGCCTGAAATAGAACAATATAAGAATTATTTGGAATGGACAGAGAACACCCTCCAAGAGGCTGAAGAGCAGGCCGTTTCTACATCAAATGTGCAAACTCCACTTGCACAGGAAAAGTCAGCAAAAAGAGGAAAGGAAGAATAGTCTTCTTCTACAATTGAAGCATCAAGCCAAGGATTCAGAATTGTGTAGAGAAAGAAGAGACCAAGTATCTCTGTGATCGTTGCTGCAACAAATGAACCTCATACGACAACATTAGATGGACTTGGAGAGACTATGTTTTATACACAGTCTGGTGGACAATCTACATAGTCCCCAACTTATTCTACTATTTCTCATGAACAACAGGTAATTCAGACTAGTGGAAGCATTCCGAAGGATAAGGAGGAAGACATTTTTCATGTCTTCAGTGAGATTAAAAGGAGGAATGAATAATTGAATTTGAACACTTATACCCAATTCTGGAAGCATTCTTCCATCTCTCAAGCCAGGCTCCTCTCAGTATTTGACTCTGAGAAGGGAAAGATGCATATGGATTTCTTACAAGCCAAAATTCCATAACCTAGGACTGCTGCTCACTATAAAAAGTAGACTTCTTTTGAGTTCAACATGAAGGATGTGAATCCAATTAACCAAATTGAGATGCACAAACAAACTGGGCAGATGATTTCTTCCACCTTGACTAACACTGCCATGAGTTTGTAAAAAATGCTGGTTACCTTGGCCAACACTCAATCACAACTTAAGTTGGAGAATGTCTCCTCATTAGCAAAGGACACGAATATTCAATCCTTGGAAAATCTAGTGCTAAATATGGGATATGATCCCTCCAACATAAACGCTGTAGAAGAGCTTATTAAGAAGAAGAATGCTAAATTTGCAGCATTAAAGAAGCAGCTCAAATTGCCAACTTCTGAGGAACTAATGGCTAAAGAAATTGAAAAAACAGAAAATCAGAAGTTTGACATGATGAAGCTCATCATAGAAAAAAATATGCAGATAAAACAAATGGAGGAGCAGATGGAGAAACTGGTCAAGGAAAAATAGGAAGCTGTTAAAAAGGCTCAAACTCCAATGGATATAGTCCCCCTTGCAGAAATTCCTACCACCAAGGTTTCTACTCCAGTTACAACATCAACTACAGGTACAACAAAAGGAGTTAAACAGCTTGCTGAAGCTGTTCAAATCCTGTCTATCTAGACAGGATAAATTAAGAAATTGAAGGATGAACTCAAGGAGTTACAACTTATGAAGTCAGTAGTAGGCAGTTCACATGCAACTGAGTTGAGTAGAGTCAAAATTTAGATTGAAGTACTACAAAGGGAACTCAAGGAATCTTTCATTGGAAACAAATTGGGTTTGGCAAAGGAAATTATGTGGGAAGAAATTATAGAATCAATCAAGGATATTTAGCCCTATATCAAGATAATGTTTGATTAGAAGGATCTCTTGGAGAAAGCTCAGGAAGCAGTTGAAACTATTATTAAGCATCTTGATGAGATGCTAGAAATTGCTTTTGATATCATCAAGTTCCTGAATTCCTAAGACAACTATGAGCTTGAGTAATTAGGCATAAGTGATAGAACATCAACTATATTGGAGGTAAAGAAGATCATCGCCAAGAAAAACCTCATCCTTTAGCTGTAGGAAAAGTGCAGCAATGTCAATACCATAGTTCAACGATTTTTCAGCGAGATAGAACCCTTGACCAGCAAGGGTTTTCCCTCTATTCTTGTGATTAATGACAAATTGATGCCAATTGAGGATTATATTCAGAAGCTGACAAAGGTGTGAAAACATGTAGCTTTAGTTTCAAACATACGAGGTTCAACAACACCAACACTTATAGTAAATGCAATCAAGGATACTTTCTTTATTTTGAATGAAATCTGGCACATATTTTTAGTAAAACCCACTTTTACTAAATATACAGAGATGGATGAAATTTACAGAAGAGTAACTAAGATATCTATCCCATAAAAGAAACATTGGGAAGAATTAACCTAATTAATTGACCAAAGGGTGATCTAATAACATTCATCTTTTAAAGGAACATTCAACATAACTTCAACAATTTTCAATATTCCCAGCAACAATCATCAACAACTCAACAACAAAATAGTGCCACATCAACTAGCAATTTATATTTCTGATTTTGTAATTATCTACTTTTGTAAAACAGTTTGAAATATTTCCTTAGTTCTATTATTGTATAAATAACTCTCTTTCACGAGTTATTAAGGGTTGCACCTTTGAAGAAGAATTTCTAGACATTAAATGTACTTGACTTTTCTGAAACATTAATACAAAGTTGAGGATTCTGAATTTTGGTTCATACAATTTCGTTTTTCCTGTAAAATTTTCAAGTTATATTCACAATGTTTTTCTTCATATTCTTATGTTTTACAGAGATAACTAGATAGGAATAATTGAGTTTCAATCTATTCCTATAAGCTTCTGAAGTGATCATCTATAAAGAGAATGAATTATATTAACCGTCTGTTTAATTAATTCCCTCTTAATTATTAAATCATCAGCATCTTTTGTAAACTCAAGCATATTCTGTTAAACCTTCTGAACATGGTTTAAAGGTTTTCATACTTATGATTATTTGATGTTAAATTTGAATATTGTAAAAATCATATCATTTCTCTGTTTCTGCTCACCAACATACAATCTATATCACTGTGTGAATTTTGATAACAACCCTCTGTTTTAATATTAATATTATTCAAAAGGCTAGGCATCACTGTTTTATATCTGTTTCATACATCGGTCCTCCAAATTAAAAACAAAACTCCAAAAAAATTTATCTTAGATGCCCTAGCATGATAGCTGACCATTATCATCTCAGAGATACAACATGCACGGCTTGTGCTAAAGAACTAGCACCAGCAGGGTACAAATTTTGTGCGGTGAGCACCTTTTCAAGGGAAACACAAACTAAGTCCTGGGAAGCTATAAAGAAGAAATAGGAACAACTGCAGTTGTTACAATGACATGTTTTAGACCTAACAAATGATAAGAAAAAGATTTATGAGCTTGCCTTGAACCTGTTAGGCTGTAGGAGGCCTTCCCCATCATATCTAGTTTTCCTATGGGAACGATATTATTTGTTTCAATTAAAAGCAGTTTTTGAAAACATACCATATCTGGGTTCTTCTACCCGCACTTTTCTAGAAGTTTTTCGTGCTTGTGACTTTGATGAACAAAGCTTACTTTGTGAGTTGTTTTTACATAATATGATGTGTGAATATGTCAGTACAAATATGGTGGCAACTATTTTCTCTTATATGGGGGATTTGCAGTTGCGAGCCTTCATTTATTTTATGAGGAATCAAATCGAATGGCACTTGGCCATGAAGTCGGTTGAAACTAATGAGGAAAAAGCAACATTGTGGATTAGGGAAGAACCGAGAATGGTCACTAAATTGAGACGTGAGTTTAAATTGTTCTTAAGTACCTTGGAATTTAGGGAATGATCAACCACTTATAGAAAGAGGATTGTGGGGTTTTTCCTTAATATTTATGCACAAATTTCGATCACTAACAGCATGCCTCAAGCGCACAACAACCAGTAGTGTTGGATTACAAGAAGGGGATCCTTTTGGGTTCCAGAATTTTGTGGTTGATGTTACACGAGTACCAGAATATGCCTGGGTGGTGAAAACACTAGGAGCCTTCTGGATTGGGCTTAGGTTCATATATCCTCTGATTTGGTTACTGGTGGAGGAGTACCAGTCGCATTACCACTTGTGTGATTATGAAGAAGAGTCCTGGCCACGACAATTGATGGCTACTCAAGGATACAAGTTTGTTGATGAAGACACTATTGGTGCTTATAATTTTATGGAATTGCATCGGAGATATAGTAGTGGCAACCGAGGTTTTGCATGAGGACATGCAATTGCTTCAGTTGGGGGGAGATGTTGGGTGTAGTTTTTGTACCTATATTCTATACTTTCTGTCCCCGTTTTTTACCTTTTTACCTCTGGGGCAACAAAAATTTACATGTTATCCTCCTTTTTCCTTATTATGAACAACATATTTTTCCATTTTTTCTAGATATAATGATGTAATATTCCTTTTTATGGCTAACTGGGGTAAGCGTTGGAGAAGTATTTTGGATCCTTTCCTCTTTTTTAGGTGTTGCCCACAAGAATGAGGTTATGGAATGGACAGTTGCGCCGATCGATCTATGAGCAAGATGAAACAAATTGTTGTTACACTTAGTGTGTTGTTACAGAACTTGTTGTTACACCACAATGTTGTTACAGAACTTGTTGTTACACTTCGTTGATGTTACAGATTACTGTTGTTACACCCTGGGTGCCGTTACAAGGTTGTTGTTATGTAGCGTTGCTGTTACATCCCAAACCGTTACTTTGCCACAGGGTGCTATTACATCGTAGCTATCAACGTCATGGGTACTATTGCACACAACAACTATTGGAAGTTACGAATTGTCTATTTAGAAAGTGACAGATCCAAGTTGTTACGATTTTAACCATTGTATCATGATATTCTCGTGACTGATCTGTTCCTAATTTTTGGGTATGTAATTTCTATAAGAGAAATTTAATCCCTTGAGCACAGGGGATGGCATAGAGAGTATTATTATTTTGATCCTGTAACTTTAATTATTCTTAATATCAAAGACACTGTGGTGATGTTGTTGTTGTTTCCAAGTTGAATTCTTAACTAATCTCGTGTTCATTCCTGTACCCCTGCTAGGGAGGAAGGGCCCTCCTCTTTAGCAGGGATTGTAGTGGTAGAGTAGTTGTATATTATTGTTCCTTTCTTTTAGTATTTGTATGGTTTTTTGTTGTCACTGTATAATTTGTAGAATATATCTGCTTCAATTCCAGATTTATGATATGATGTTACACATATTTGGTTAGTAGTATGGTAGTTGACCAGCTGGTGTAGTTATCAGTACAATGTGTGGCGCACCTTTGTTCTGGTAAATGTGAAGTGTGATTCCATTCATGTAGAGTGTTTTTTATTTCTACATGAATGTTAGTTTCTACAATTGATTCAACGACATTCTTTATTATTTTCTATTTTCACTCTTGGCTATAGTGTATCGGCATAGATAGTGCAGACTCCATTGAAATAACATACCTACTGATGCAGGAGCATTCAACTCAACATTATCATTGTATTTTAGTAGACATAGGGGGTCTTGTGTTTCAAGGAGGTTGTTTTCCATAGTATTGAATTAATGTAATTATTTAATGTTTTGAGTGATTAATTGAATATTGTGAGGCATAATTGTAAATGTTCTCGAATGTAGGAGAACATGAGATATTTAGGATAGTTGAGTGATGAGAGGATTGAGAATTGATTGTAAATCTTAAATAGGAGGCAGTTCATGATTTTGTGGATTAAAGAGAATCCTTAGGAATGAGGAAGAGATTTAGGAATTTTGTTGAGGAGTTTATGGATCTAAACCAAAAATTGGTTTTAGAATCCCTTTGTATAAATGTAAGCCTAAAAGACATGATCAGAAGTGAGAGAAGTTAGATAGAGAGAGAGAGTTAGATATTTAGTTGTGTTTGTAAGCCTACGGGCAGATGATGATCAGAGGCAATTAATTAGAAGATCAGGATGAGCAGAGACAAAGAGTCTCATTATGTAATTGTTTGTTGATATATATATGTACAAAGATTCAATTTTCATTTGTATAAGTGTGTTGTTAAGTATCAATGGCGAGTGATGAGTGAGTTAGTGTATTCTGCATAACAGAGTTGCAGGCAGAGTTCAACAAGCACAGCGAGAGAAGCATGATGAAGAGGACCTTGATGGATCGTTGAATCCATTAGCAGGATCAAAGTCAAGCTCAGTAGGGAGTGTGCAGTGAAACAGCCGAAGGACCATAACCCGAAGAAAACCCAAGAACCACGGTAAACATTGAAGAAACGACGAAAAACCAAAGTATAGAGGCGGACGAAAGAATTAAATATCAGTGAGAAACAACCGTTGGATCTAATAGATCAACGTGTAGGATCCAATCGCAGAGGAGATGGAGGAATATCACATCGACGGATTTATACACAAAAGTGGTATATCGGGTGGGGCAAAAGTGGTAAGTGGTATTTAGAGGAGTTCACCCGATCCCACTTATTGGTTGACACGTAGCACGAGAGTGGAGAGAGAAAACCGCTTATCAGGCGGGTATTCTCTATGCTTGTGTCACAGCCAAAATCGATGTGGACCGTTGGATCCACTAATTGCAAATCAACGGTGGAGGACTATCGAGCAAGTTGTGTTTGTTCGGAGAAGACATCAGCTGTTGATCTGATGGTGGAAGATCAACGACAGAGATTAATTCACATCACAAATGTTATATGGAGTTGGATCAGAGAATGAATGCAACATGCGATGAGGGCAGAACCAATAAGGGTATAGGTGCAATTATATAGTGTTTGAAATCCGGAATATGATCGCATATCGGAGGCAGAAGGTAGAGTGTGTAGTGTGACTGCGGAGAACCCGATATTGCGATAGCGATAAAGGGAGCCTAGGGAAGTGTGCAAAGTCCATATTAAGGCGGAAAAGGTGAGTTCACATATGTTTTATGTGTATTATTTTATAAATGGATTAAAGCGTCGATAGCGAGTCTATATGGTAAGTCCAATATAACCAAAGAGTAAAGAGAGGTGTTGGTAATATGTGCGGGCATAAGGATTAATAAAGGTTTTGGATTGATTAAGTTCCGATAGTTGAAAGGATTTGAAGGGATAGACTATGGTTGGCTTAATAGAGGTTTCCACATGAGTTTTAATCAAGGGGGCCTTAACCCATTGTTATTTATAATGAACCTTTGACCGAAAGGTCATGTAAATTCCCAGGGGAAAAATGGTTTATGCATAGGAATATGCATACTGTGGGTAAAGCAGGGGTAACCCTGCGTCATTTGGTATTAGAGCAGAACAAAGAAATTATGTGTGAAAGTTTCTTTGGAAGAATTTAGAACATAAATATTTGGAAAGATGTGTATGCAGGCAAGGGAGATTAGATTCTAATCTGACAGTTAAGCGACCAGAGTAAAGTTGGGAGATTGGTAAGAGGAATACTAATCTTGATATTTCTGCATTTTGATAGAATGTTCAGATTTTGAGAAAAGTAGAACAAATGATTTATGGCCAATGAATTTGTATAATTGGAATTTAGTAGACATAGGAACGTAAAGAATCTACAACGATGTTTTGAAGAATGGAGATTCACTCGGATGTGAAGAGTGGGTGGAGAAACCATGCATGTAATGTTTTATTTAACTCTGATTTGAGTTTTGTTGGATAAAGAAATAGATTGAAGATTGATAGTTGTAGCTAATGAAGTATCTCAGCAAAAGAAGATCAAGCCTTAAGAAGTAGTAATGAAGGAAACTGTTAAGGATATCCGAGTGGGAAAAAAAACTCGGCAAAGGAGAAATTGTTGTTGATAGCTAAGATTTGCCAAGATAAAGCTGGAAGATTGGAAGAAAGAATCAGACTCTAAATATGATTGACAGTGGCTGAATATTGAGAATTTGTGCATTGGAAGCATGAAGATCTGCTAAAACAGATTTGTAGAAATGGTGAGATCCTAAAGTAGGTGAAGGTATGCAAATTTGTCTAATTATTAGCAGATATTGAATGAGTGAAGTTTTAGAGTAGGATTACAGTAGTTAAACTATAAGGACTTTGGAAGCTCTTGAAGTAACAGAGTTTGAAGATATAGCTGAAGGCTAGTGGAAAGAACAATCCATTCAAAAGTGCATGACAAGATCAGAGAGAGATATTAAAGGTGAGGTGATAGGTTCTTATTTTAATTTGAATTGAAGATTGGAAAGTTGTGGTCTTTATATTGATGCATAGGTAGCAACAAAGGAAGGTGAGAAGATTGCAGCAACCTAGAGCGAGGAGTGCTCAGCTGGTTCCAAAGGAAAGAACCAGAGAAATGCCAACAAACTAAGCTCAGAAGAGAGAAACTTAGTGACGCATATGTAGCAAGGAGGAGACTTGTTACTGCAGAGGTATTGTTGCAGATCACAAAGGCAATTCCAC
The DNA here is from genome assembly GCA_031772625.1 of Pinus tabuliformis. Classification (NCBI taxonomy): domain Eukaryota; kingdom Viridiplantae; phylum Streptophyta; class Pinopsida; order Pinales; family Pinaceae; genus Pinus; species Pinus tabuliformis. The sequence continues at coordinate 143,132,050 of CM062810.1, forward strand.
AAAGGATGTGGGTAGAATTGCTAAGAGATAAAGGAAGCTGGTAAGAGTTTCTAAGTGAAAGCAAAAATGTGGCAGAACCTTGAGGAATTCCAACAGAGATTGGATAAAGAGGACAGTTGTGTTCTTGGAAAGTAAAGATGAGTTGAAGCCTAGAAGGACCAAATAGAATTGCTTAAAGGAGGTTCCATAGAGAGAGAACCAATTTCTTGCCAAAAGACCAAGTACAAAGGAGAGCCGGGTGAGGTAGGTGGAAGCAGGGTAGACTTGTTGTTGTAGAGGCTTTAATGCAGCTCATAGTGAGTGAGTGAGGAACTCATAGAGATGGAGAGGATGATGACTAGTGATAGTCATAACAAAGGTTTTGAAAGAAACCACAACCAAGGACAAAAGAAAATAGATGCCAAGGAAAATGGCATACAAAGATAGTTAAGTAAGGAAGAATATGAGAGGGAGAAGGCTGAGATAGCAGTTCAGCTTGAAGTGTTAATGAAAATGTTGCAGAGAAATGAGATGGAACAGAAATATGGTTATGTAATGAGAAAGAAAGTGAAGTGGCAGAGGCTATAGGAGAAGAGTGAACAACAGGTGAATATGCAGATAATAAAGGAGCTAAGGGAACTTGAACAGATTATAGATGTAAAATTGAAGACAGGGAAGCTCGAAAGAGTTGAGCTATAGCAAAAGGGAGATGTTGAAGTTTCGATATGTCAAACAGAACGTGGACCATTACTTTTTGAAAGTGATGAAGAGACAGAGGAGTTGAATCATATGAATGATTCAAAGCAGCCAGAAGACTTGATGACTGAAGCATCAAGTGAGACCAGAAGGTCTTGTATTTTTAAAATTAATGATTTGTGTATGATTGCAGGTTTGGAAGAAGATAGGTAGTCTGTTAAAGCTGTCAAAAACATGAAATAATACCTTCCAGACGATGAAAGTTTTGAAGTAGAATATGACAAGGAGACTGGAAAAGAATCAGTTCACTATAGTGGACAAGTGCTGAAAGACATCATTGAAACAGATGATGAGAAGGAGAGATTAGCTGACAGTCTCAAGAGTTCTTTGAGTTTGAATCAACATACTGATGTGCTGACAGAGGAGGAGAGATCAGAGCAACATACTGAAGTGTTTCCAAAGGAAGAAGAGGTACAAAAGCCTTATATTTTTTATTATAATGATTGTCTTATAATTAAATATTTTGTTGCAGAAATTGGAACATATTTGGCACAGGTGGACAGCCAAATGAAAGAAGAAGAGGAAGAAAATCTACTGAAGGATGTTAAGAAAGATTTAGCAAAGGAAGAAGGACCATGTGATGATGGATCAATAACAAATGAAGAAATGGGAGATTGTGTAAAATTTCCAAAGTTCACTCCAAGTAAAATCATTGAGTTATATAGGGAATTAGACTTTCAAAGGAGGAAGTTAGAAGAGAAGAGGATAAATGTTTAGGATAAATTGTTGAAGAAGGATGAAAAATAAGTTGTCATAAATAATAATCAAGAAGAAGTTGACAGGTACAGAAAACAGAAGCAAGAAATTGTTCTGAAAGCCAATATAGTAGCAACTGAAAAGGTGCAAGATAACAGTAAAGAAGAGGGTAAGGATGAAAAGGAGGCGATTAAGATAAGTGAAGAACAAGAAAAAAGGAGAGTTCATCAATCAAGAGATGAAAGCAATCAACAAACTGAGGATATATTGGATAGAGAAATTGAGTTGATAAGAAGGTTAATGATGAAAGTGTCTTAGAAGAAGACAACAACAAGAAAGGAGAGGAGTGACAACAAGAGGAAGACAGTAGCAGACTATGAAAGCAGGGCAAGTGGAGCATTGCAACACAAGATATGGAGACCTGGAGAACAACAACAGACAACAACAGTAATAGAACAATGGAAAAGCAAAGACAGATTACAAAATAAAGTCTAGGATCCAGAAGGAATCAATTACCCAGACTTATGACCAGGAGGTCATAAATTTTCTTATGTGGGAAGTCTGATGTAGGAGCATTTATCTCAACCTTATCATTGTATTTTAGTAGACATAGGGGGTCTTGTGTTTCAAGGAAGTTGGTTTCCTAAGTATTGAATTAATGTAATTATTTAATGTTTTGAGTGATTAATTGAATATTGTGAGGCATAATTGTAAATGTTCTCGAATGTAGGAGAACATGAGAGATTTAGGATAGTTGAGTGATGAGAGGATTGAGAATTGATTGTAAATCTTAAATTAGGAGTCAGTTCATGATTTTGTGGATTAAAGAGAATCCTTAGGAATGAGGAAGAGAATTAGGAATTTTGTTGAGGAGTTTATGGATCTAAACCAGAAATTGGTTTTAGAATCCCTTTGTATAAATGTAAGCCTAAAAGACATGATCAGAAGTGAGAGAAGTTAGACACAGAGAGAGAGAGAGAGAGAGAGTTAGATATTTAGTTGTGTTTGTAAGCCTATGGGTAGATGATGATCAGAGGCCATTAATTAGAAGATCAGGCTGAGGAGAGACAAAGAGTCTCATTATGTAATTGTTTGTTGATATATATATGTACAGAGATTCAATTTCCATTTGTATAAGTGTGTTGTTAAGTATCAATGGCGAGTGATGAGTGAGTTAGTGTATTCTGCATAACAGAGTTGCAGGCGGAGTTCGGCAAACACACAGAGAGAAGCATGATGAAGAGGATCTTGATGGATCGTTGAATCCATTAGAAGGATCAAAGTCAAGCTCAGGAGGGAGTGCGCAGTGAAACAACTGAAGGACCAGAACCCGAAGAAAACCCAAGAACCATGGTAAACATTGAAGAAACGGCGAAAAACCAAAGTAAAGAGGCAGACGAAAGAATGAAGTATCGTTGAACAACAACTATTGGATCTAACAGATCAATGGATAGGATCCAATCGTAGAGGAGACGGAGGAATATCGCATTGGCGGATTTATACACAAAAGTGGTATATTGGGTGGAGCAAAAGTGGTAAGTGGTATTTAGAGGAGTTCACCTGATCCCACTTATTGGTTGACACGTAGCATGAGAGTGGAGAGAAAAAACTGCTTATCGGGCGAGTATTCTCTGTGCTTATGTCTCACCCGAAATCGCTGTGGATTGTTGGATCCACTAATTGCAAATCAAAGACGGAGGACTATCAAGCAAGTTGTGTTTGTTCGGAGAAGACATCAGCCATTGATATGATGGCGGAAGATCAATGACAGAGCTTAATTCGCATCTCAAATGTTATAGGGAGTTGGATCAAAGAATGAATGCAACATGCGATGAGGGCAGAACCGATAAGGGTATAGGCACAATTATATAGTGTTTGAAATCTGGAATATGATCGCATATCGAAGGCAGAAGGTAGAGTGTGTAGTGTGACTGCAGAGAACTCGATATTGTGATAGCAATAAAGGGAGCCTCGAAAAGCGTGCAAAGTCCATATTAAGGCGGAAAAGGTGAGTTCACATATGTTTTATGTGTATTCTTTTATAAATGGATTAAAGCGCCGATAGAGGGTCTATATGGTAAGTCCAATATAACCAAAGAGTAAAGAGAGGGGTTTGGTTATATGTGCGGGCATAAGGATTAATAAAGGTTTTGGATTGATTAAGTTCCGATAGTTGAAAGGATTTGAAGGGATAGACTATGGTCGGCTTAATAGAGGTTTCCACATGAGTTTTAATCAAGGGGGCCTTAACCCATTGTTATTTATAATGAAACTTTGACCAGAAGGTCATGTAAATTCCTGGGGGGAAATGGTTTATGCATAGGAATATGCATACTGTGGGTAAAGCAGAGGTAACCCTACGTCACCTACCTTGGGTTGACAATTAAATGGTTGTAGTCTTGGTCAATCAAGATTGATTAGTACAACACTACATGCATTATCTCCTGCATATTACTTAATCTTACTTCACATGCAAAGGATGCTACAATCAGTTGAATCTCTACCATTTCCGGTTACTAGTTAAGGATGAACACTCCCTATTTTCTGTTAGAGAGTCTGAAGCATATTTCTGCTAGGGTTAGGCAAAGACCAAATGAATCTATTCATTTTATATATTATAAAGGCTTTATTAAACTATTGATTGAAATCCACTGCAGAAAGGTAGGGAGGAATTGGGAACCTTTTTTTTTGTTTTGGGGAGGGTTTGAACATCAAACTGTAAAACCAAAAAGGGGTAGAAAGAAAGGAAGAAAAAATAAATCTAAACAACCCAAAAACCTATAATAGGGACCTCATATGTGAAAACAAGGAGTCAAGAAAAAGTAGAACCTGTTCCACCTTTAGTTCCCGAGTTACCAAAGGTTTATAGCAGAAAGAGTGAGAGGCTGAGAAAAACAAAAAGATCCCCTTCTCCCAGTGTTATCTACAGACACAAAATTCATTAAACAGACAGAGAAATTCAAGGGAAAAATGATTGAGCCTGAGATATAGTAGACATTAGTTAACAAAGAGCCCACCTTATCACATATGTTCAAAGGTGGAAAAAAACCACACACAAGATCGTGCAATAAGCTAATATTGAACATCAAACTGAAGGAGAACCCTGAGTTGGAAAAATAAGTCATAGATGTAGACAAAACCCCTCAGAAAGACTTAATCATAAACAGAGAGGAGTCCACAAGCTCAAATAAAACCAAGAAGATCAAAGGATCAAGGAAAGGGGTTGCTACAGAGGCCCAGAGGACTAAGAGACAAAGGAAAACTAATGTTGATATCCTACTAGAAGCAACTAGCACACTCAGCTAGTTGGTATTTGACAACACAGTTTTGATTGCCAACTGCCCAGATGGAATTTTGATTGAAGGCCGATAATCTATTTGTCAGTGATTTGCACCGCTAAACATTGATGAGTGCTGCCAGTTTCAGTGTCATCGAAATTTTGTAATCTATTTCTATAAAGCGATGACAACCATCCCATCAACAATCTTGATCCTTATCTGGTTTTGAAAGAGTATCAGTGGATTGGTCAGCGTTGGCAGATTAGGAAATCCCGAAAGGAGGAGCAACATAACATATGCCATTTGTAGCATGGGGACAAGGCACAAATTCTAGGAAACCAGGCAAAATATCAGTTAATTATTTTGAACACGGTTTCTCGCCGATATTTTAGCGGACTATTTTATCTTTAGGTACATATATTTCTGAGTTTATGTAATATATCTGTGTATTGGATATGCAGGCTTTATGTTTAGCAATTTGTAATTAAGAGAATTCAAGAAACCAACTTTGCAATTTGTAACTTTTCCTATAAAGAAAATCTCTTTCGAGTGAAGAAGGGTTGGTTTTTTATTAGAAGACTTATTGTGCACTGAATATTTCTGAAATTTTAATGAAGGAAGCTTGATTCTGCAACAACGATTCTTGTGTTGGGAAATTTGGATATGCCTTCTCTTGTTTATGATTTCCTTTCTACGTTGTCATATGTATTCTCTTCTATGAATGATAAGAGTGAATGAACATAATTCATATGTACTATGATTTGTTATATTTTTCAGTCATGTATATCTTTTTGACTTATGTTTTGTCGAATTCATCCTTGATAAGTATATTGTTACCATCATATTCTGCATTAGATCTCATCAATTTAAAATCACTACAACAAAATAGGCAATTTGTGCCAGATTTAGCACCAGATTCTAGTGCATTTTTTTTCTCAATTGGGATGAGAAACCTGGCACTAAATCTGGCTCTATTGTACAATTTTTAAAGCGCCCTTTTTTGCACCAAATTTTGCATCTTTTTTACGCCAAATTTTCCATCATTTTCTGCATCATATTTTGCACCAAGATTTTCATTTGGTTTTACAACAGGTTTTGCTTCTAGTTTTGTGCCTTTTTTTGCATCTATTTTTGCATCATTTTTTGCTTCCTCTTTTGTGGAATTCTTTGCTTCTATTTTTGTGTCATAATTTGCATTGATTTTTACACCATCTTTGACATCTTATTTAGCACCTTTTTTTACATCCAATTTGTGCCAATTTTTGCATCTGGTCTTATGCCATCTTTTGCTTCTAATTTTGTACTTATTTTTACATCTATTTTTGTGCCAATTTTTCTACCTTTTTTTACACCATCTTTTCCATCCAATTTTGCACCATATGTTGAATCTGATTTAGTGCCAAATTTCGCATGCATTTTTGCACCATTTTTTGCATCCACTTTTGCATTTTATTTATCTCCCTTTTTTGCATCCTATTTTGCACCATATTTTGCATTTAATTTTGCATCATTTGTTGCATCCAATTTAGCATAATTTTTAACACCATTTCTTGCATCCAATTTTTCGTCCTTTTGAGCATCTAAATTTGCATCCTATGTTGAACCATATATTGCATCCACCTTTGCATCCCATTTTGTGTCTATTGTTACGTTCACTTTTGAGCCATTTTTTCGTCTACTTTTGCATTTGTTTTTGCACCAAGTTTTGAATGATTTGTTGCATCATTTTACATCCAATGTTGCATCTCAATTTGCATCCAAAATTGAGCCATTTTTATGCCCATTTTTGCACCATTTTTTCTTCTTTTGTGTCCAATTTTGCACCATTTTTTATGTCCAAATTTGCATCCTTTTTGGTATCTATTTTTTCATCCTTTTTGGCTTCCAAATTTGCATCCTTTTTTCTGCCACATTTTGTGTCCACATTTGCATCTCATTTTGCACCTAGATTTTAGTTGGAATTTTCATCTAGTTATGCATCATCTTTGACATCCTTGGTTTCACCATTTTTTAGTCCCATTTTGCATATTGTTTTGTGTCTTTTCTTACATCCTTTTTGCATCCTAATTTTATACCATTCTTTGCATCCTCATTTTGGTGTCCATTTTTGCATCCTTGTTTGCACCCAATTCGGTATCCTTTCATATGCCCTATTTTGTTCCCTTCTTTGTGTCTAGTGTTGCACCCTTTTTTAATTTTACTTTAAAAACCTTTTTGTGTCATTGTTTGCATATTGTTTTGATGGCTAGTTTAACATCCAATTCTACTCCCAATTTTTCATCCATGGTTAAATCCACTTTTGGCTTCTTGTTTAGAGTTTTACTTTTATTTCCATTTATGACCACCTCTATGGGTTCATTTTACTAAGTTCATTTACATAGTGAAATATATTAAATTTTCTAAATATCATTTTGCTGTAGGATTTAATGCATGGTTAGATGAAAACAAAACCATCTCAGTTTATCTCAGAAACCTAGGACAAACCAATTAAGAGAAAGGTTGTTCTAAGGCTTAGGATTCTTAGTAGATCAAGATGTAGAGTATAGATTAAGAAAAAGAGAATGAATTCTTGTGAGTCCTCGCATGCAGGTCTTCTTGGAGTTTTTCGTATAGCCAAGAAGCACTCCTAGCTAGCTCCAAAGCTTGGTCCTACACATAAGAGAGAGAATAAAGCAACCTTCACAACATAATATCTTAATAATCAAAACTATAAAAAACATATAAATATTATTGAATAAATAAATATAAACCAAAAACCCATGCATACATTAGTTAAATAGAAGAAGTAAAGAATGAATAGAAACATATGGAAGGAAGAACAACTGATCTATATGAATAAAGGAGTTGGAGGAAAGTTACAACAATCATATATAGTTGCAACATCACCTCCCCCAACTCATAGCTCCAAAACTCTCCCTCTCAAGACAGATCTCAAGAGCGTGACAATACAAAATTCCCATCAATTTTTCAATGGCCAAGCCTCTAATATATAGGAAAGTGGAGGCTATGAAGATTTCCAAAATTCCTCATTAGTTCAATTTGGGAAAAATCTTTTGGGTGAATAATGTTTCCTCATATAAAAAAGGAATTTTCCACTTTTTAGATGCTTTTGTGCTTAGGAAAAAGCTTCCCCATGCTTTATGGCTCTTTCCCACTTTTGTATGTTTTTATTTTTTAGGAAAAAGCTAAAGATGAGGATAAAGAGATTACATTCCACCATATGTTTCCGAAAGTGACCAAGAATGTCAAATTCAAATTCTAGTTTGCTTATGTTTTAGTTTTTTTTAAAATATATATTTAGTTTTAGTATTTTTTTTTCTAGAAAAATATATTTAGTTTTTGGTATATTTTTCTATAAGAAAAATTATATTTTGTTTTTATAAAAATGGATTTTAAACATTCCATTCATGCTAAATTTGTGATTTTATGATAGGAGTTTAAATTATATATAGTAAAGTAACTTAATGTCATGTGTCGTGTTGTTGAGATGGGTGTTATACATCTCTTTCTTGCTAAGTTATAGAATGTGCTTTGGTTTTCTTAATGCAATAAAACTAATTATGTTCTTCATGATATCTTGAAATGTTCATCTTGAACCAGGCTAATAAAACAATAAAGTTAAAATAGGTTTTCCTTTGTGCTTTATAGATCTTTGTCCCCATTAATCTTGGTCTTAATAGATTAATTGTCTTGTGGTGGCCTTGAGTGGTCACTTCCATTAGTTGCATGCTTTGTAGTTTTCAGTTAGTGACATTTTTTAGGCTTGATAATATGTTATTTAATTTATCAAAATGTGTTATTGTCCATATTATTGTTAAATATTAATATTAAATATGCTGAGTTTTAAGCATGTTTTAGCAAAACTTTCCCAAAATGTTTATAGATTGTATTTTATAATGCAATGATTCTTTGCTTGATGAAATTGTTTTGGATATTTTTTTTAATGATTCATTGATTGATGAAATTGTTATGGATATTTTTTTTAGTATATTAAATTGTATGTGATAAAGTCAAAAATCACCTCTTTTTTAGATTTTCATTGATCAATTTCCCTTAAGGCCATCAAGTTCACCATTTGGTCCCAGGTTAAGGAAATATAGGAGTCATGAAGTGGAATTGTCCAAGCACTTAAATCTTGAGACATGTTTCTTTTTAGTCACTTTATACTTTCTTTCTATGTAAATTTTTGATGAAAATAGTCTTGGAACATGAGGGGCGTCAATAGTAAGCGAAAACAAACTCCTAAAAGAAAAATGGTATGCAAAGAACCCATAAATAATGTTGATATAAGAAGCAAAAATATTAAGTGAGGTTCAACCTCATATAATTAGAAAATGGGGGAGGAATTTCCAAGTAGTAGTGATTGATGCTTAGAGATACTTGGGTGGAATGGTTATTATTTGAAATGATTAAGACATCAAGGTTACCAATATGTTTACCTCTTTTCGCATTATGACAATACAATTTTAGTTAATTGACATTGAGGACTACTACCATGTATCCAATGTCTATGACTCCAATATCGCAAATGGAAAACCTCTATTTCTCAATTCTATTTCTAGCACAAGTAATTTATACTCCCCATCTCCATGGATTGTCGGGAGTGACTTCAATATTATAAGTGTCTCGAGGAAAAGAAAGAATGAATCGAAATGTTTAACAAGATATTTTGTAAGCTATACCATTAAAGCCACAAAGTAGTCTCCATTAAAGTTGTCAAGAAATGAGTCTCCAACCCACACATGTGGATCAATGAGATGTAATACATGTGTGTGTGGTTACGAACTCAATACACCTCTATAATAACTCCACAAACTTATGTATTTCACTCTGTCACATAAATTGACAGTAGTGTGACATAAGTAAACCAAGAGTAGACATGAAAGCCTTAGGAAACAAACATTCCTTAGATCCTCAATTAGGTGCTTAAATGATGAAGTGAAAATGCAAGGAGAAAAGAAGAATTCATGATTTAACCATCACATACATGTGATCAAGTGTGACTAGGAGTGTATATATTCATATATTTTCCAAAGAGGGAGTGAATACATGAGTTACCATTTATTGGCCCTTATTTTTCTTTCTTTTTCATTTTCTTATATATAGGACTTAGGAAATAAGGTTTTCATAAGTTTGGCACAACTCATAGATATAAGATTTACATGAATTTTCACTTCAACCTTAGAGTTTAGACTTAGATAAATCAATATAGTGTATGTTTAATGATTTTGGCTTTCACTTTTTTATTGTATTTCATCACAAATACAAAAGGGGAAATATTTTGCCACAAATCTATGAATGCTTAATCATAAAGTCGTCATGTGATGAAAACAAATTAATGATGTTATTCTCTACGAAAATGATGGGTATTCTTGAGAAAATCTTATGCTTGTGGATGTTTCCTCCCTGGTTGAGAGGGAGTGAGGGTAGACACCATGTTATCCATGTGTCATGTACTATGGCTAGGATTAACAATCGTAATCGTAGTAAAGGCACTAGTAGGGATAATGGTGGATTGGATAAACATCTGGGACCAACATTCTTTGAGAATTTGGACATTGACTAGGACTAATCGCCATAAGTCAAGTACATTAATCCAAGATAAGAATAGTCATGAGGATTGACATTTTCTGGTGTCAAATATTATGATAGTGGATTAGGAAATGATCATGTGAGGACATACCTGGTAAACATCTTGGTGGGGTAAGTGCCTTGAAAGGCAGTGGTGTCCAAATTTATGCCTCCCAACATTGTGCTCTGATCCAATGGAGAGATAAACTTGTTAGTCAAGGCCTTACTATTTTGAAAATTTTGGCTATGATGATGTAAATCATCATTGATGCTTATCAATCTAGATCCCTTCTTATATGAATATTTCAACTTGAGAGTACTTTTTTTGTCTCATTATGAGTACCTCGCTAGTTTAGGGGGAGGGTCATCATCTTCATTATTGCCATCATCACCACCATCAATGTGATCATTATTGTCATCATTTCATTATCATCATAATCACCATTCATGTCTTCTTCATGATCATCATCATCATCATGATTTTGTATATTGTCGTCAATTGTTCATAATTATAGGTATCATAAGAAATATCACCAACCTTAGGACACATGATATATGAAAGAAAAATAACCACTTTATTTTTTAGAAATGATTGATGATCATCAACATCACTACCATTATCATCATCATTATAATTGTCATCATCCCCATCATCATAACTAATATAAGTTTTATCATAATTTTTGTCATCTTCATCATGAACATCATAATCATCATTCATGCCATTATTGTTCTTGATTATGACCAAGATGAAAATAATGATAATGATGATCAGATGATGATGACTTGGAAGATGACGCCAAAGATAATTATTATGATTTTTACCATGATAACATTTAAAAATTGGGAGGAATGGCCAAGGTCATTAGCATCATCATCATTGTCATTGTAACTCCCATCGTCTTTATCATCATTGTCATTATCATAACAATCGCAATTCATGTCATCGTCATCATCTTCATTATCATCATCGTTATAATTATTGATATTGTCATCAGTTGTTCATAATTTTCAATGTCATAAGAAATATAATCAATGCAAAAGATATGATGTGTGTTGGAAAATGGATGCAAAAGTAAACAAAAAAATGGGGGTAAAAATAGACGTAAATTTGGATGAAGAGTGGACACAACATAAGTAGATGCAGAACAAGACAGAAAAATTGAACAAAAGTGGATGAAAAAGTAGATGCAATAGTTCATACAAACTTGAATACAAAATAGGACTCAAACATGGACGAAAAAGTGGAAGAAAACATGGGCACAATAGTAGGCATAAAACTTAGCATGAATTGTGGTGAAACAAATGTGGATACTCCAATGAATGTAAAAGAAAAGGGACACAAACTTGAATGCAAAAAGGAGGAAAACTTGGATGAAAAAAGGGATGTAAACATGGGCCAAACATGGGTGCAATAATGAACACAAAATTAGTTGCAAAACTAGACAAATCAAAAGTGGATGTAAAAGTAAATTCGAAATGGGATGCAAAAAACATAAACAATATTTGATGCAAACTTGGACACAAAAGAGGATGCAAATATGGATGCAATAGTGGAAGAAAATGTGGGTTGCAATGATAGGCATAAGATATGGCACAAATAATAGCACAAAAAAGGTGGATGTAATAATAGACACAAAAAAATATGCAAACTTAGATGCAAGACAAGATGTTATAAGGGATGTAAAAGTGGATGCAAACACGGGTGCAACATGAGAAACAAAATTGGATGCAAAATATGGATGAAATGGAAGTACATGCAAAAGAAGATACAAAATGAGATGCAAAACCCAACACAAAAGTGGATGCAAAAATAGATGAAATATTTTATGCAAAAGAGGATGTGAAGATGGATGCAAAATTGGAAGCAAACATGGGTACAACAGTATGTGCAAAACATGGAACAAATTTTGTCACAACAAAAGTAGATGTAATGATAGATGCAAAAAAAGAAGAAAATGAAGATGAAAAATAGGATGCAAAAAGGGATGTAAAAGTGGGTGTAAGCATGGGTGCAACAATGGATGTAAAATAGCTTTTGCAACTTATTTGAAAGAGCAATTTTGTCCCAACAATTAGACTTGTAGCATAAAGAACATGGTTAATACATATGATTCGACCAAAAACTAGTTACTACCAAAATTCAACCAAAAAAAATATTACTGCATAAAAATAGAATTAAAAACAAAAAAAATAAAAACAAAAATTTCCCAAATTAAAAATAAATAAATGATAATTTTTTTTTTATCAAAATTTAGTGATTTTTTTAGTGCTAATACTAACATCACCATTACAACAAGATATTTTTTTAGTGCTAATACTGCCATTACAACAAGATATAAGAGGGATATAATGCAAAAAGTTTAATAATAATATGTATGTAGAAGATGGTCTTCAGACTGGTGAATTCATGATAATCAATGGGACTACAATCAAAATAATTGGATGTTATTTACTTTTTTACATAGATTGTCAAAATAATTGCATAAATCGATTTTTTTTAACCAAAATTTAACAAAAACTTTGCTAGTGCTAACATTAGAACCACCATTACAACAAGATATCTTTCTAGTGTTGACAACACCATTATAGTAAGATACCTCAAGAGAGACAAAAAATTTAAAAAGTATGATAGTAATATGTATCCAGAAGATGGTAGTGAAACTAGTAATTGTTCATTCTCATTATCATAATCATTGTCATCATCATCACCATCATCCTTGTCATCGTTATTGCCATCATTACATTATCATCATAATCACCATTCATGCCATCATCATCAGCATCATTATGGACATTGTTTGCAATTGTTTATAATTATAGACGTTGTAAGAAATATCATCAACCCGAAAAATGTGATCAGTGCTAGAAAAGGGTTGTCTAGGACACATTGATATACATAAGAGAAATAACAACTCTATTTTTGAGAGATGATCGATGATCATCATCATCACCACCATTATCATCGTCATTGTCATTTTTATCATCCCCATCATCATCATTAATGTAATTTCTATCAACATTGTTGTAATCATCATCATCATTCATGCCATTATTGTTTTTGATGATGACCTAGATGAAAATGATGATGATGACACCAAAGATAATGCTTATGATTATGACAATGACAACATCTAAAATTGGGAAGATTCGCCAAGGTCATTAGCGTCGTCATCATCATAATCATTGCCATCATCATCATTAATGTCAGTGTAACCACTATCGCCTTTATCATCATAATCACAATTCATGTCATCACCATCATCTTCATTTTCATCATTGTCAATATTATTGACATTGTCATCAATTGTTCATAATTGTCAATGCCATAAGGAATATCAATAATGCAAAAAATATGATGAGTGTTGGAAAAGGGATGCAAAAGCGAACATAGAAATGGGGGCAACAATAGAAGTAAAATTGGATGAAAAGTGGATACAACATAAGTAGATGCACAACAACATGAAAAACCTAACACAAAAGTGGATGCAAAAGTAGATGCAATTGTCAATGCAAACTTGGATGCAAACATGAAGGCAAAAGTGGAAGCAAACATGGGTCCAATGGTAGGTGTAAAACTTGGCACAAACTGTGGTGAAACAAATGTGGATGCAACAACGGACACAAAAGTAGATGCAAAAATGGATGAAACAAAAGTGGATACAATAGGGGATGCAAAAACATACACAATATCTGATGCAAACTTGAACACAAAAGAGGATGCAAATGTGGATGCAAACGTGGAAGCAAATGTGGTTGCAATGGTAGGCGCAAGATATGGTGAAACAAAAGTGGATGTAACAATAGACAAAAAATATGCAAAATAAGATGCAAAAATGGATGTAAAAGTGGAAGCAAACATTGATGCAACAGGCAAAACAAAATTGGATGAAAAAAATGGATACAATGGAAGTAGATGCAAAAGTAGATACAAAACGAGATGCAAAACCCAATGCATAAACCTGGCACAAAAGTGGATGCAAAAATAGATGAAATATTTGATGCAAAAGAGGATGTGAACATGGATGCAAAATTGGAAGCAAATGTGGATACAATAGTGAGTGCAAAACATGGTGCAAATTATGGCATAACAAAAGTGGATGTAATGATAAATGAAAAAAAAGAATCAAAGTATGATGCAAATGAAGATGTAGAAAGGGATGCAAAAAGTGAAATTTAAAATGGGTGTAAGAGTGGATGCAAAATTGTATGGAAAAGTGGATGCAATAGAAGTCGATGCAAAAGTAGATGCAAAACGAGACACAAAACCCGATGCAAATCCTAGTCCAAAATTGGATACAAAAAGGGATGCAAAAATAGATTTAGTAGTTGATAAAAACCTAGATGCAAATGAGGATGCAAACGTGGATTTAAAATTATAATCAAAAGTGGGTGCAAAAGGAGGTGCCAAACTAGGCGCCAATTGTGGCACAAAAATATTAGATGCAATAGTGGGTACAATAATAGATGCAAAAGAGGATGTAAATATGGATGCCAAACAAGATGGAAAAGTGGATGCAACAAAAGTAGATGCAAAATTATATGCAAAACTAGACACAAAACTCGATGTAAAACGTGGCGCAAAAGTGATGCACAAATGGATGAAAAAATGGATGCAAAAAATGATTTAAAAAAGGATGCAAAAGTTGATGCAAGTGTAGGTGCAAAAAGTGGATGCAAATGAGGATGCAAAAGTATGTCAAACAAAAATAGATGCCAAAATTGATGCAAAACCTGGAACAAAACCTGGTGCAAAGGATGACATAAAACTTGGCATAAAATTTGGTGCAAAACGTGGTGCTAAACTTGGTGTAAGATTTGGTGCACAACTTGATGCAAATTTTGTGTCAAGTTTTACACCATATTTGATAAATGGATGCAAATAGCACCAAAAATGGGCTCTAGATGCAAAAAAAGAAGTAAAAAGGGACGCTAATCGCTGGTTTTGTTGTAGTGAATATTAAAGTATCTCATCTACCCTGCATGTGTCAGTGTTTTGGTTTATTTTCTTATTAAGCCAAATATTTGACTCCATTCCCAATGGAATTCTATCAAACCCTACCAAATTTTGAAGCCCTGTTACAATATATTTAGTCATTGTTTTAAGTAAATAACTTGTCATATTTGACTGAGTTATAAAAGGGATTCCCTTTCGAATTGAAAGGGATAGATTTTGATTCAAAAGATTGGTTAAAGGTTACCTTAGAGTTTTTCCCCACAGCTAGGGTTTTCTCCAAGTGATAACATTCTGGAGTCATTGTCGGGGATCAAGAGATATATTCTCCCCGAATGACTTGATTTCTTAAAATCAGATTTTTGAGAGCAAGCATGGGTCTGAAACATTAGTTTGGATGTAAAATTTTTCTTTGGTGACTCCACTTTGAATATTAAGGTAATCCTATTAGTGAAGTTCTGTTTCATAGGGTGGTCTACACATGGAGGAACCTTGATCCAAATGCACCACATATTTTGTTGAGTCCAAAAAGGTTGTTCAAAAGAAGAGGAAGATCTCCTGAAAAATCAAGTATGGTTCATTTAAAGAGGTCACATTCATTACCTAAAAAGGTTGAATCTGTTGCTAATATACAATTCGATATCAAATTTGAACAAAATATATTTAGATTAAGTCTGAAAGAAATATTTCAGATACTATGTTTGATGAGACCAGATTTGAAACATTTATTTCTAGTTATGTTGGTCAAGAATTATATTTATTGCCACAAGATCAAGAAATTTGGTTTCAGTTTCAAAATTTGGAAAAGATAGTCCATGAAATCCAAATAACTACATCCAAGTCCCCAACTTTTCGATTTTCCATTCCATGATTCTCAGCTTCAACTAGTCCTCTAGTTTATGTGGGACTTCATACTCTTATCTCTTCGACTATCACAACAACAACTTCACTTCCGTTTTCATCTACATTCCATATCCCAAGTGTTAGTTCAATTTCATCTCATATAACTATGGCTGCTACCTCTTAACTTCCAACCTTCACTATGTGATCTCCCTATAAACTATGGACAATGATTACTTTAGTTTGATGGTACACGCCTCCTCACAACTAAAAAACATGTAGATAAAATAAATGATTTCATGGATCTAGAGGAGGTAGATCATGAAGATGTTAAGCTTAGAATTTTTTCACAAAGTATTTTAGGGGAAGGTAACATATGGTTCAAATCTTTACCAACAAAAAGCATTGCTAATTTTCAATAGTTTGTACGACTCTTCCTTACAAGGTGGGAGGTGAAGAATAATCCTCTGCAAATATTGGCTGAATATGAGAGTCTAAGAAGAAACCAAGGGGAGTCAGTTGAAGACATTAAAGCAAGTTTCAATAGGGTTTAAAATTCAATTCCTATTGAGATTAATCCCCCCCCTGTTTTAGCCCTGTTGCACTATCTTGATGGTTTTGATGTTGAACTAGCTTATCAACTTAGAGAGAGGAATCCCTCTACTTTGGAGGTGATGTAGAACAATGCTATAGGAGTAGAAGCATATCTGTTTGCTAAGAAAGAAAATATGAAAAGTAAGAGAAGAGTATTATTTGAAGATGAACCATCTTCCTTATGAGATGTTAAATTTGATGTTATGTTAAAGATGATGGAGAAACTGGTCGACAAGTTGGCTCCTCCTAGAAGTGAACCTCAACCTCAGGTGAGGAACCCAAATTTCTAAAGACCTTAAGTTGTTCAAAACCGTCAAAGAGAAAAAAAAAGGTCTTGAAGAGCAGCGAGCTGTTAAGATTCCTTTTCCAGAAATTTTTATTGATGAAGATTCAAATGAAGAAATAGATCATCAGATAAGTTGTTTTGATGATAAGGAAACTCAAGTGTTTGCAACCAAGGAAGAGCATGATAATTTTGCTGACAGGAGTGAAAGACAATATTCAGCTGTGTCATTCAGAAGTTTACCAGTAGGGTTATATTAATGTAGTGGAATATTTTCAAAAGAATTATAATCTCAGAGGCCAAATTGTTCCAATTATAACTCCATCACAAAAACCAACAACAGGAGAAATTATATTAAGCTAAACCAAGAAAGAAGATACTTAAAAGACCGCGTGAGCCTAAAAAGGATGTTCTAAAAAAGGCAGAGGAAGCCAAGAAAGATGCCAAAGAAGTGGAGAAGACACAAACATCCTTCAATTTGGAGAGTGAAATTGGTAAATTGAAAATTCCTATCCCTTTTTCTGAACTATTGAAAAATGAACAATATAGGAAACAATTTTTTTCAATGGTTAAAAGTTCAGAAAATGATTAGATAAATATCAATTCACAAGATTCTCTCAATTTGGATGATGATGCTCCTAAGTTTGTTTTTGGTCCCCATGTAACTAGTGTGAATGATGATGTCCCTCCTTTTTATGTTAGTCTAAATGTTCATGATATGATCCTTCATAATGCCATGTTGGATTCTAGAGCATCACACAATTTGATGCCCAAATCAGTCATGGACAACTTGGGACTTGAGATTACTAGACCCTATAAAGACTTATTTTCATTTGATTCGAGAAAAGTCAAGTGTTTAGGGTTAATAAAGGATCTGGTGGTAACCTTGGCACAAATACCTACAAAAAGCGTGATGATGGACATAATCGTGGCAGATATTCCATCGAGATTTTGTATGTTGTTGTCTTGGTCATCGGAAACTGTCAGGCCAAGAGGTAACTCCTCAAAAATGAGATTGTATATTCATTTAGGCTGTTCATTATTATATACATCAGGGAGTGATTGTTGAGTTTCATCTCTCGATGACTCTCCATTTTCTCTATTATTTATTTACATTATTTACAGTTCTTCACCCAATCCTTATGATTAGGTGTCAATCGTTCTGAATCTTTCAAGCTTTTCTCTTCCAAGGGATTTGGTGAAGATGTCTGCAATTTTCTCATTAGTGGAACAATGGCGAAGATGGATTGTTTTGGCCTCAACATGATGTCAAATCAGATGATATTTTGTACTGATGTGCTTCGTTCGATCATGGAACTTTGGGTTCTTGGGCAACTTTATTGCCAAGGTATTGTTAATCATGAGTGGAGTCAAATGCACTTGTTTTACCTGCAAATCTTCCACAATTTTCCTGAGCCACACAATTTCTTTTATTGCCTCAGCTGCTACCACATATTCTTCCTCTGTTGTGGAATCTGCTGAAACTGATTGTTTGCGTGATCTCTAGGAGAGAGCTCCTGATCCAAGACTCATAGCGTAACATGAAGTAGATACCCCAATTTCTTTGTCTCCATCGAAGTCTGAATCAGAGTATCCAATCAAACTAAAGTCGCCCACCTATGTATACTTGAGTCCAAAGTCTTGAGTTCCATTAAAGTACTTTAGAACTCTTTTTGCAGTAGACCAATGTCCCTCACAAGGCTTTTGCACAAACCTGGAGAGGATTCCAATAGCAAACGAAATATCTGGTCTGGTAGTAGTCAAGTAGTTGAGACTTCCTACAAGCTGTCTATACTATGTTGCATCCTAAAATTATTTTCCTTCAATGGATATGAGATTTAAATTTTGTTCCATTGGAGTAGTCAGAGGATTGCATTCAACCATGCCAAACCTGTTCAACGGATCTCCAATGTACTTCTTTTCAGAAAGGAATATGGACTTCGGATGTTGAGTTACTTCAATACCAAGATAGTAATGAACATAGCCCAAATCAGTCACTTCAAAACCTTTCCTCAATTCCTTATTTATGGATGCAATGTAGTTCTCATTGTTCCCTGTCATCAAAAGATCATCTACATATACCACAAGATATACAACTGTTTTTCCAACTTTCTTGACAAACAAATTTGCATGATCAAGATCATAATGTTTGAAATTGAGTTTCAGAAGATGCTCAGTTAGTTTTTCATACCAGGCTCGTGGTGCTTATTTGAGGCCATACAAGGATTTCACAATTTTGCATACTTTATGTTCATGTCATTTACAACAAATCCTTCAGGCTGGGACATAAAAGAATTCTCTTTTATATCTCCATTCAAGAAAGCAGTTTTTACATCCATTTGATGGACTTTCCAACTATTCTGATATGATAGGGAAAAGAGTGTCCGGATGGTAGCCCATTTTGTTGTGGGGGCAAAAATATACTCACAATCGACCCATTCCTTCTGTGAAAAACCTTTTGCCACAAGTCTGACTTTGTTCTTGTCAAGTGAGCCATCAACTTTATACTTGTTCTTGTAGACCCACTTGTAGCCAATTGGTTTGGTTCCCAATGGAGGATCAACCAGCTTCCAAGTGTCATTATTTATCAAGGCATCATACTCCTTTTGCATTGCTTCTTTCCACTTCTCATGAGAAGAAGCTTCTTTGAAGGAAGTTGGTTCAAAATCTGTAGACAAATTCAATTCACAATCATAAGAAACATCCATATCAACAGGTGAATCAGAGTCATCTACATCACCTCCATTTTGTCGAGTTGAATTTCTAGTTCTTGTATTTCCAACCTCATCAGGATGAACACTTTCAAGTGTCTTTGTCAGCCACTTTGGGAGACCTTTCTGAGATGGTCCAGGATGCTCCGTTGATTGAGTTGGACTGAATCAAGATTGAGTCTCCCAATTCTGTCAATCACATCACTGAAAGTATCATCCGCTGTTGGAGTTTCATGCGGGGGAGAGAGTGCTTCAGAAGAAGATTCTATAGGTTGATCTAGTACAGGAATCCCCCCTTCAAGATGTGGAATCTATATATCAAATTCTTGAAATGTTTTTGCATTTGTGAATCTATCCAAGCGATCAAGTTTCTGCTCAACAACATTGTCAGTTTTGGATGATTCAAGAAAGATTACATCTCTAGATACAAAAAACTTTTTATTGACTTCATCATAGAGAATGTATGCTTTGGAGGTGTTTGAATACTTGAGGAAGATACACTTATGACTTCTTGCACCAATTTTGTTTCTATGCACCTTTGGTATCAAGGCATAATAGGTGGAACCAAAGACCCTGAGATGCTTTACCGAAGGAATGTGTCCATACCACATTTCATAAGGAGTCTTGTTTCTAATAGCATTAGATGGACATCAATTTTACATTTTTGAAAAACATCATGGAGCGCACCATATTTAAGATTATCCTATTCATTCTTTTAGCTGCTTCGTTCTGTTGGGGATTACAAGGCACAGTTGTTTGATGTTTGATCCCATGTTGGCGAAGATAGTTTTGAAATTCATTTGAAGTGTATTCTTTTCCACTATCAGTGCGAATAGAGCCAATATGAGATTGTGCATCATTTTCAATCCATTTATGAATTTCTTGAATGTTTGAAAAACATCATATTTGTTCTTCAATAAATAAACCCAACACATTCTGGTGTAGTCATCAATATATGTCATCATATATTTATTTCCATTTGCAGAAGGAAGAGGAATTGGACCACATAAATCTGAATGAATGAGTTCAAGTTTTCTATGTGCTTTGGAATGTGAATCATGAAAAGACTGTTTGCTATGCTTTCCTAGAATGAAAGCATCACATTGCTTAAGTTTCCTAGGAATTGTAGGCAAACCAGTCACCATTTTTCTTCTATAGGCGGAGGTTGTCATAGTTTAAGTGTCCAAATCTAGAATGCCATAATAAACTTGATGGAAATGTACCTTTTTCACAATGAGAATTGTATGAGAAATTTTGTGCATGAGCAAGGTACCCTGCAGCTTGAGAAGCCTTTCTTCTTCTATCCCCGTCATGACAAGTGAGTGGTCTGATGCTTTTCTCACCTCAAGCTTTCCATCAAACATATGAATGGAGTGTCCTTGTTGGCGGATGTGGAACAAGGACAACAAGTTTCTCCTCAGCTTTGGGAGATATAAAATATGATGTAGAAGAAAGTATGAAAGACCAAGCAATTTAAGCCTGATTGTTCCAAGCCCTGATGGCTTGAGTTTTGATTTGTCTACAAAGTATACTGCTCCATGAACATTGTTAGCAAATTCTTCAAAAAATTATCCTCTAAAATTCATGTGGCAAGTTTCTCCTGAATCAAGCAACCAATCATTTTTCCAAGAAGCAAGTGAAGCATTAAATAAGTCTTCATTTACTGCAATATTACAATGTGCCACAACATAGCGAGAGGATTCAGGTGCTTTACCTTTCTCTTTGTCATTAGTTTTACCTTTGGGTTGGTTTCTTTCCTACTCAATTCTGGCCCAAGGAAACTTGCATGTGGATGCATCATGTGATCCATCTCTTTTGCAGTGTATGCAATGCAAATTTGACTTTTCTCCTTGAGAGTGTTTGCCCCCCCATGCCTCTGAAATTTCTTCCTCTTCCTCTTCGACCACCTCTTCCTTTGGAAGAATCTTGAGCAAGATTCTTCTCTCTATGTGCAAGAGACACAACCTCTTCAGAAGACCGAGGAGCTGTCTTCTTCCCAAAAGCTTTCTCTCTTTCAACAAATTTTTTCACAAGGGAGTCAAAGGTAATATCTTTGAGGTTTCCATTTGCTTGAAATGACTCAAGATAATTTGAGTAAGTGGGATAAAGTGCCTTGAGAAAAGATATAGGAGGAATGTCCAGTTCAACATTAGTGACTTTGATATCATGCATAATAGATTTTACTTCTGATGCAAGAGCAAGAGGATCATAATTTTGTAATTCAAGGCTGAACAATTTAATCATGAGTTGAACAACTTCAAGTGCAGAGTGTGAGTCATAGAGTTCCTTCAGTTTTTATAAGGCTTCGAAAACATTTGAAAATGACGAAATATGGCGAATCACCTCTTCATTCACTGATGTTGCAATCAATGCATAAGCCTTGCTATTCTTATTTTCCCAAATGGCGAATTCCTTGTATGAGGTAGGATGTTTTGGCTCTTTGTCTCCGTCTCCAACACACACTCCTTTCCCCAGCTCATTAAAAATGAGAGTGTGTTCGATTTTCCATGACCATTCTAGATAGTTATCCTTTTCGATAAGAACCACTCCCACAATGGATATCAATGAATGAATTTTAAAAAATTTGTGTACTGTAAAAAAAATGTACCTCTGCTACCAATATGCTGTAAGAAATTGCAATTCTAATGTATATAACAGAGGTATATATAAAAAATGTACCTCTGCTACCAATATGCGTCTCAATGTTGCTCTTCTAATTGCCAATATCCAAATTGTCGGAAAGTGAAAGGACTATTTAGACATGGAATGCAGTGTAGAGTTTGTGCTTCAGGAGGCTGTAGTCAACACATACACTACACATAAACTATTCATCGCACATTACTTACTATTCAAAGCACGTAGTTGACCGTTCAATGCACATACCAGAAGGACATTCAATGCACCATTCCCACGTTGCATTCCCACTATTCAACACTACATTCAAAACTATATTCAATGCTCCATTCACACACTACAACGCTGCATTCAAAATTGTATTCAATGTTGTTTTCTACGCAGTTCAACCTATGCATTCAATACAACCTTCACCACAGTCCATTCATCACATAGAGACTATGAATCGATGCACAGACATTGCACAAACATTGTATAGCCAAACCAAGCACACAAATCAATGCATATGAACCAGCGTACCGACCTGAGCTTAAATTTGTGGGTAGACTCTACGCATTTATCAACAGAGCATAGCACCAACTCCAATATAGAATAACATTCATGGAGAGCAAGGAGGGTATGTGTTACTAGGAGCAGAATCAATTTTACAAGGCAGAGAACTTCAGGGAATCAAGACAGAATGCAGAGTTTCTGTATACCAATGCATATGCAGCTGCCAAAATACGTTGGAGTATCCTAGGTATGGAGGTATAGTGATCCGGATTTAAGCAGGAACGCAACAAATTACAGAGATAACCATAAATACAGAGATGCAATAACCATAAACACATAGATGCAGTGGAAATAATGATTCATTTCATTAATGGAAAATACTGAATACAACCAGAAATGGAAATAAACCAGCTAGGGCGATGGTAGCTATCTCTGAGAAGAGATGTGCGGCTACATGCCTCTGAACTGTTCCGAACTGTATTACAATGAGGCTCGAAGGCCTATTTATTGTTGAGAAACAATGGAAAACCCTTCACATACCGAAACCTAACCCTAGAAGATGAAACGCCAAATTGTGGGCCCCGTTTGGGTAAATTGGTACATCAATTTCCCGGGGTCGTAACTTTGGCATACGATCTTCGTTTGACGCGTACGATAGCTCGTTAGAAAGATCTATCCGAGTACTACCACTTTGGGAGGCAACATAGGGCTCGGTCGCCCCAGAATTCCAAAAAAACGTCGTTTAGGGCCTCAAAACGGCTCCGGAAGTTCAGGACCCGAAAAACTGCTAAAAATAGTAAACTGTGCTACAATTAAGGAAACTGAAAATGTTGAGAAAGACAATGGTGGGGGTCCAGGTGGACCTGGCAGGTGGCCACCAATATCCACCTGGATCATTCCTCCCCCCTTAGGAAGCAATGGTCCCCATTGCGTTGAGTTCCTCCATCTGCTGAACTTGTCTTGCAATGTCCAGTGATGGTGGGAAGCATGGTCGACGATGGTCCATATTGAACATTTGGTGCAGGCGAAGGAATGGAGGAATGTTGTGCTCCAAAGCATTGTTCCCCATAGCCTTGGTACTGCTGTAAGGACCATGTCGGTGTGGTCTGAGCTTCTGATGGGTTCTGGTAAGGCGTTCTTTCTGTCGATGCAACCAGACTTTGTTGCCCACCTGAAACTTATGTGGTACCCCTGTGGGTGAGGAGAAGTTGTTCCTGTGTTCTGTCATGACCGTATCCTTTTGCTGCTGCTGCTGCATGGAGGAACCCTTTGCAGGGGTCATGGGTGTAGCAACGATCTTCCCCTTATTTTGGGAGTGAACCAGATAAATGAATTTCCTGGTCTGTGATATGAGCTTGCTGCCTTTCTTGGTAGTGATCAAGGATGTGGCAGTAGGTGGGGCTACCTCTGGTATCCTGTATAATGAATTATTCAAAGAAATAATGACAGCACGAGGCCTTGACTCATACATAGCATGTCGCCTCCATAAGTATGGCTGGCCTAATAATACATCACAAACATCCAGAGGTGTAACATCACATAATACCTCGTCGGTGAAGGGCTTGATGCTGTAGGGAAGGCGGCACTGCTGGCGAACTTTCAGATCTCGTCCTTCGTGAAGCCACCCGATACTGTACGGCTGCGGGTGCGGTGTAGTCGGTAGGCCCAACCGCTTCACGACCTCTGCTGAAACCAGGTTCTTTTGGCTACCACTGTCAACAATGAATCGCAGTGGTGAACCCTTCACCCACATCTGTGAGTGGAAAAGACGCTCCCCCTCCTCTGGATCTTCGGGCTCATTTTTCTTGATCTTGGCGGTGGCAACAGTGGCACTGGGATCCGCATCAATGATCTGCTTCCCTTTGCCATTCCCCTTGTCGAGTTCTGGCTCAGGGTCGGAACATGCATCTGATTCAGAAGCCTTCAACTCAGCCACCAGCGACTGCTTGGTCCGACACTCACTTGTGTTATGAGTGGGACTCTTGTGGAACTCACACCACTTTCCTGTGTCCTTCTTCGGCTTCATGGTGTTGTTCTTTTCTTGTGGCTTCGACAGGTTGTCTTGGGTCACCCCGCCTTGGCTTTGCCCTTTGAGCTTCGGATTTGCAGATCCAAAGTCTCGCTTCTTCTGTTTGAACTTTTGCTCGATTTTGACAGCGTACCGGTATGCTGTGCCGAGTGAGGAAATCTTCAAGAACACCATCTCTTCCTGGATGTACTTGTGTAGGCAGCCACGGTATTTGAGTACCAGATGCAGCTCAGAATATTTGATACCCAACTGTGTGCGAAGGGTATGAAAAATGTTTGTGAACTCTGGCACATCTTGGTCTCGTCCCTGCCGCAATGTGGTCCATTTGATGTATTTGTCCTCATAGCTCCCGACAGGGTAGTACTGCTCCTTGATGGCATCACGGAAGTCATTCCAAGTGGGTGTGGCTGAAAATAGTGAGCCTGTACTTTCATCCTTCTGCTCGCAGTAGGTTTCCCACCAGTCCTTGACGTGGGGGGCTGCTTTGAGAAGAGCGAAAACAATCTTTTCCCGACTTGAAAATTCATGAACAGAAAAATACCCATCTAGCAGATTTAACCATTTATCTACGGCATCTGCGTCTATTTGACCCTCAAAGATGGGGATTTCAAAATTAACTTGTACCTTGAAGGGTGTGGCGTTTCTAGAGTCGCTATTGGAAGCTGATGCATCGCCTCTGGGTAGCCGCTGAAGGATCTGCGCAAAGCTATCCATCATCGCGTTCCTTTGCCGCTCGAGCGCCTCTTCGAGCAAGATTTTGATAGGATCTCCTGCCCCCTCGTCTTTCTTCTCATCCGCCATGGGAGGCCGTCGAGATTTGCGAGGCTGGTCTTGCAAAGGTTCGACCAGTTCGAGCCCTAACTCCTTATATCCCGACCTCGTTGGGGACATGCAAAGAAAAACAGAGAAAAAGCAGACCGCTCTGATACCACTGATCCGGATTTAAGCAGGAACGCAACAAATTACAGAGATAACCATAAATACAGAGATGCAATAACCATAAACACATAGATGCAGCGGAAATAATGATTCATTTCATTAATGGAAAATACTGAATACAACCAGAAATGGAAATAAACCAGCTAGGGCGATGGTAGCTATCTCTGAGAAGAGATGTGCAGCTACATGCCTCTGAACTGTTCCGAACTGTATTACAATGAGGCTCGAAGGCCTATTTATTGTTGAGAAACAATGGAAAACCCTTCACATACCGAAACCTAACCCTAGAATATGAAACGCCAAATTGTGGGCCCCGTTTGGGTAAATTGGTACATCAATTTCCCGGGGTCGTAACTTTGGCATACGATCTCCGTTTGACGCGTACGATAGCTCGTTAGAAAGATCTATCCGAGTACTACCACTTTGGGAGGCAACATAGAGCTCGGTTGCCCCAGAATTCCAAAAAAACGTCGTTTAGGGCCTCAAAACGGCTCCGGAAGTTCAGGACCCGAAAAACTGCTAAAAATAGTAAACTGTGCTACAATTAAGGAAACTGAAAATGCTGAGAAAGACAATGGTGGGGGTCCAGGTGGACCTGGCAGGTGGCCACCAATATCCACCTGGATCATATAGACCAACGTTTGGGCCAAAAGTCTAGGCAGCGTTCAATACTCGGTTTCCACATGACTAGCAGGGGCTTGACAGGTCTCGTATTTCAACGGTGGAGTGCTGCAAATCTTGTGAAGAATTGCCTGTAGCTGCGGGATTGATGCCCTGAATTGGCTCAAACGATGGCTCAATGCCACAATGAGAGCAGGCCGCAAGAAAGGAGCATTTCGTTTCTCTTCATGTTAGGTTCACCAGAGAGTGGGAGACGAGTCGTTCAGGAAGGAATAGAAAACGCATATGACAGTGTAGGTAAGGTGGGTTCAGGCCTCAGGAGCATGACAAAGGTGTCAGTTCTGCAAAATAGGCAGAACATAGGCAGGAGGGAGTTACAAGGGCAAATTGTAATGCCAAAAATAGAGCTGGCTCTAATACCATGTCAGGCTAGGAGGTAACTCCTCAAAAATGAGATTGTATATTCATTTAGGTTGTTCATTATTATATACATGAGGGAGTGACTGTTGAGTTTCAACTCCCGATGACTCTCCATTTTCTCTATTATTTATTTACATTATTTACATTTGTTCACCCAATCCATATGATTAGGTGTCAACAGAAACGAAGCTAGGAGGAACACTTCAAATGGATATGACTTATGAATCCATTCCACTGTTTGGTCAACCAAAGAGGTTATACAGAGAAGTCCATATGGCTTATATGGTCAATAACCAAAATCAGTCAGATAACCATCCTGTTTATGTAGTAGATACATAGATTGGATCTCAAATTTCCTTTACTGACTATTGTGCTGATGCAAAAATACCAGCACATATCAAGGGAAATTTTCAAAAAGCTGAAGTATAGGTAGCTCCAGATGAAGGCATATCGAATTTACATTTTGATGGTTATACCTATAGAGAAGGTTTCAGAGCAGGAATTTGGATCATCCCACCAGACCTCACTAGTTAGCTACATTCTTTCAAGTTATATTTTGACTGCACTAACAATATTGCATGATGCAAAGCTTTAATCATTGAGCTAAATTTGCTGAGACAACATAAAGAAAAGAGAGTTGATGTTTTCATAAATTTCAAAATTGGTTGTGAATCAGGTCAAAGGCATATATCAGACTATACATCCAAGGATGAGTGCTTATTGCAATGAGGTATGGGACATGTTTGCTAATTTATTTTCAGAAAATGAAATTTCTCTTGTTCCTAGAGGAGAAATTAGAATAGAAGATTCTTTAGGTACTACTACTAGCACCTTCAAAATTCCCATTTACCCAAACAAAAAGTATGAAATTATTGTAAGACACATACCCTATATTCTTGACAACACCAAACATTGGCAAATATTTGAGGGTGATCAACAAATCAGGAGATTTGTGGAGAAGACATATGAGTTTAAAAATACCCCGATTGACAGAGATGATGAGGAAACAAATGAGGAAAATACCGAAGCATCAGTTTTATTAAATACTATAGTTGGGTTGGATATCATACAACTAAACAACTATATAATTCATAGAGGCTTAGTCCCTTTAGAAAGACTTTTCGACTCAAGTGATGTAGCTGTCAAGCCTAGAATTTTACCATGTGATGGAGAAATCGAGGAATATAATTTAGGGACAAAAGATAATCCTAAAGTATTCAAGTTCTATAATTCTTTGAAAGAAAAAAAAAATAGTATGCCGAATTGTTGAAAGAATTTTCAGATGTGTTTGTTTGGAGGTATGAGGATCTGAAGGTTTATGATAAGACTGTTATTTAGCACACCATCCCACTTAAAGAGAATGAGAAGCCATTCAAGCAGAAATTGAGAAGAATCAACCCTAAGCTACTACCATTAATTGAAAAGGAGGTTAAAAGGTTGTTTGCCACTAAAATCATTGTCCCTTTGAGATTTTCGAACTGGATAACCACTTTGGTCCCTATAAGGAAAAAGAGTGGAGAAATCCGACTCTGCGTAGATTTCAGGAATATAAACAAAGTTTCTTTAAAGGACAACTATCATTTACCCAAGGTGGAATACATTTTGTAGAAAGTAGTTTCATTCGAAAGAATTTATATGCTTTATGGATTCTCAGGATATAACCAGATACTGGTAAATCCGAAAGATCAGAATAAAACTGCTTTTACTACACCATGGGGTACATTCATGTACTCAAATATTCCCTTTGGGCTCATGAATGTCGGGGCCACTTTCCAGAAAGCAATGGACATAACGCTTGTTGATGAGAGGGACAAATTTGTTGTGATATATTTAGATGATATTATAGTTTTTTCTAAGTATATAACTAGCCATCTAAAACATCTAAGGACAATTTTCACGAAGTGAAGAAGGTTTGGTGTTTCATTGAATTCAAATAAATCTTATTTTGTCATGAATCAAGGAAAGTTACTGGGACATATAGTATCAAAAGAAGGTATTCAGATAGATCCTAGAAGAGTAACATCCATACAAAAAATTAAGCAACCAAGGAGCAAGAAAGAGGTTCAGTCCTTCTTGGGTAAGGTAAATTTTTTGCGTAGATTCATTCCTAATTTTGCTGAGATTCTAAAACTTATCACCAATATGTTGAAGAAAGATAATGAAATTAAATGGACTGATCAGGCTAAAGAATATTTTGATGATATTAAAATAGCTATAGGTCAAGCTCCTCTACTCATCAGTCCTGATTTTTCCAAAGAATTTGTGATTTTCTCTTTTTTTCCTCCGAACATATTATTTTGTGTGTTTTTCTTTAGAAAAATGCATAAGGCCATGAACAACCTATTTCTTTATTCAGTAGAGCATTGAGGGATGCTGAGTTGAACTATGATATGATGGATAAACAAGCCTACACATTGGTAAAATCACTCAAGGATTACATAATTTTTGTACTTCATTCCCATATAATTTATTATGTACCAAATGTTGTGGTAAAAAGTATTTTAAACCAGCATGAAAACAATGGCAGGAGGGGAAAATGGATTGTCAAAATGCTGGAATTCGACCTAGAAATCAAACCCACTAAGCTAATCAAAGGACAAGGCGTAATCAGATTGATGACTGAGGCAAATCTTAGAACACTTGGGATTAATCTGACTATGGAATCATTAGAAATAAAGGATGATGAATCATGTGTAGAAGTGTGATTTTTTTAAAATTTCTTCATGGTATAGTGATATTGTTTATATATTTCAAAATATGCAAGCTTCACCAGGAACAAATAAAACTTGGGCCAGATTCTTAAAACTCAAATTTGTTAAATGCTGTATCCTTAATGCTTATTTGTTTTGGAAATATCCACAATGTATTTTACCAAGTTGATTACTTGAAGATGAAGCCATGCAGATGATGAAATAATTCCACCAGGGAGCATGTGGTAGTCACCATTATTGGAAATCCACTGTTGACAAAATCTTGAGAGTGGGGTTTTATTGACCTACAATTTTTGCTGATATTCATAAGGAAGTTGCAGCATGTCACAAATATCAACTATTTGAAGGAAAAACTAAGTTTATGTCTTTAATCTTAAAGCCTATTTTTGTAGAAGCATCATTTCAACAATGGGGCTTTGACTTTATAGGTGAAATTCATCTAGGATCTTCAAAACAACATAAGTTGATCTTCACCGGAACAAACTACTTCACTAAATGGATTGAGGATCTACCAACCAAGCAAGCAATTTTTCTTGTTGTCATACAATTTTTAGAAAATATTCTTTCCATATTTGGTAGTCCAAAAAGAATCATAACTGACAATTCTCAATGCTTTAAATCTAAAAGACTGATTAAATTTTGTGATGAATATCATATAATTCTTAGTCACTCTACAACCTATTACCCCCAAGGTAATGGACTAGCTGAGTCATCAAACAAGATTCTAGTCAAAATCATCAAAAAGTTGTTGGAGGATAATAAAAAAGCTTGGCATACAAAGCTCAAATTTGCTTTGTGGGCTAATAGAATCAATACAAAGAGATCAATTGGTACCACTCCTTTTCAGCTGGTCTATGGTGTAGATGCAACTTTCCTAGTTTCTCTTGGGATACCAATTATGAAGTACTTGCAGGAATTAGGAGAGGAACCAAATAATTTTCAAAGAAGAATCAATCAGCTGATAGAGGTACAAGAAAACAGAGAAAAAGTGTATGAACAGTCTCAAAATTTCCAAGAAATATCAAAAAGGTATTTGACAAAAAGACTAAGGAAGATGATTTCAAAATCCAGGACACAATTTTAAAATGGGATGCACGTATTGAAGATAAAGGTAAACATAGGAAGTTCAACCATATTTGGAAGGGTCCATATCAAATTGCAGCTTTTTGTGGCAAGACTAATTTTATTCTGTAAGATTTAAAAGGAGGGTTACTGCCTGGAAGTCCAGGAGACAGGCGATTCCTGAAGCATTACATTTCTTGACAGACATTTCACTTTTTCGTTGTATATATCGAAGTTATTTGAAAATTTGCAGGTGTGGATAAACATTTTGAAGGAATTGAAGCCCAGGGAGAAAGCCCTAAGGTTATGATAAATGGTTATCAAAGAATAAAAGTTTCTTTACTTTATTTATTTTATTTTCCAGTTCCAAAAGAGTCTGTAAATGAATAGGTTTGAAAAAATGGTTTTCTGATCAAAATAGAGTCATTCTAAGTGTTTCTTTATGAACATATATTGTCATAAATAATATTATGGTTTATGGGGTTCTTGTTGCCATCTATGATCGACAACATCCCTGTGGATCCAATCGTTACTACAATTTTAGTCATTAGTTTTAAAGCACTGATAGTTTCAGTGTCAACATTGATTTGTAAAATAATTTTATAAGCGCTGATAGTTTCAGTGTCAGTGCTAAGTTGTAAAAAATAGGGTTATATTGCTGATAGATAGAATATCAACGTTATTGTAAATTTTGAAAATAAAGATGCGCCGAGACTTAGAGTAGCAATGCATATGTGTAAAAATGGTCAGTTAAACTCTAACAGCTAGAGATTAGCACCAAAGGAAAAATTCAAATTTTGTTTATGTCTAAATAATGCACTGATGGAGCACATGTTAGCAAATGAATGAAGATTTTTCAAATGAGCACTGATAAATCGGATGGTGATATGATGGGTTTCTGGGTTCCGTTGCCGAGAGGTAATGTTCGGTTAAAAGGTTATGATTGGATGATTGGATGATTGTTTTTTTATTTTTTATTTTTTTATTTATTTTTTAATGTAAGCACAAGTCAAGTTAATTATATGATTTATCCATTTCCATGCTTCGAAATCATTTATTTTAAATGATAAATCCCGTATGATGTATGGTTAACTTGTTATATGTTTTACACTAAGAGAAAACAAGTTATTTTTATCCCAAAGGCTTAGGATCGAATCCCTCTCTCGGTTTTGGTGTTAATGTTTGAGATTGAAAGCTATGAGAAGGGGCCAAAATTTACACAAAGGAGAACAAAAGCACACAACCTGCTTGAAATCTATCCATAAATTGAACAACATTTTCAGGAAGCAGGGTGGGAATACATGTTATCACGATGTAGTTTCCAGTGATTTCGCAGAGGGTTTCAATGGGAAACAAGTTAATGTTGGGGGAATCTCATTTCCTATTATCGAGGATGTAATTGCAGAGGTCACGAGCCTCCCTATCGATGGAGAAAGAGCCTTCTAGAGCCATGTTTTAGATGGAATCGATATTCCATTCAATCTGAAGGATGAGCTTAAGGAGAGGAGTTGGCGCTCAAAAATTCAGATATCTTGGTTGAAGGACAAGTGGCATTGTATCCTGTGCATTGACCAACCTTACTTCACATGCAAAGGATGCTACAATAATGTGAATCTCTACCATTTATGGTTCGTAGCTAACACAACAAGTCAATTAAGGATGAACACTCCCTATTTTCTATTAGAGAGTCTGAAGCATATGTCTGCTAGGGTTAGGGAAAGACCAAATGCATCTACTCATTTCATATATCATAAAAGTATGATTAAAAATTTGATTGAAAGCCACTTGAGAAAGGTAGGGAGGAACTGGGAACATTTTCTATTTTAGGGAGGGTTTGAACATCAAATTGTAAAAAAAAAGGGGTAGAAAGAAAGGAAGAAAAAAGAAATATAAACAACCCCAAAACCTAGAAAATGGGACCTCATTTCTACAAACAAGGAGTCAACAAAAAGTAGAACTGATTCCACCTTTAGTTCCCAAGTTACCAAAGGTTTATAGAAGAAAGAGTGAGAGGATGAGAAAAACAAAAAATGCCCTTCTCCTAGTGTACCTCTACCTACAGACACAAAAGTCACTAAACAAACAAATACATTCAAGGGAAAAACGATTGAGCCTGAGACAGAGTAGACACTAGTTGAAGAACAACCCACCTTAGAAGAGATGTTCAAAGGTGTAAAAATACCACACACAATATTGTGGAATAAGCTGAGATTGAACATAAAACTAAAGCAGAACCATGAGTTGGAAAAAGAAGTCATAGATGTAGGAAACACCCCTAAAAAATAATTAATCATAAACAGATAGGAGTCCACAAGCTCAAATAAAACCAAGAAGATCAAAGGCTCAAGGAATGGAATTTCTATAGAGGCCTAAAGGACTAAGATACAAAGGAAAAATAATGTTAACATCCTACTAAAAGTAGCTAGCACAATCAACTAATTGGTCTTTGACAACATAGTTTTCGTTTCCAACTGCTCAGATGGAATTTTCACTGAAGGCCAATAATCTATTTATCGGTGATTTTCACTGCTAAACGTTGATGAGCACTGAAAGCTTCAGTGTCAGCACAATTTTACAATCGATTTCTATAAAGCTCTAACAACCATCTCATAAAAAATCTTGATCCTTATCTGGTTTTGAAAGAGTATCAGTGGATTGGTCAACGCTGGTAGATCAGGAAGTCTCGAAAGGAGGAGGAGCATAAAAGATGCCATTTTTAGCATGGGGACAAGGCACAAATTCCAGAAAACTAGGAAAAATATCAATTAACAATTTTGACCACAATTTCTAGCCGACATTTTAGTAGACTGTTTTATATTTATATACAAATATTTCTGAGTTTATGTAGTATATTTGTGTATTAGATATGCACACTTTATGTTTAACAATTTGTAATCAAACCGACTTTTTAGTTTGTAATTTTTGGTGTAAATACAAGCTCTCTAGAATGAAGAAGGTTGGTTTTTGATCAGAATACTTATTGTGCACTGCATATTTCTAAAAGTTTAATGAAGGAAGCCTGATTCTGCAACATAGATTCTTGTGTTGGGAAATTTGGATATGTGTTCTCTTGTTTTTGTTTTCCTTTCTACAATTTCATATGTATGCTATTCTATGACTGATAAGAGTGAATGAACATAATTCATATGCACTATCCTTTGTTTATATTTTTAGTCATCTATATCTTTCCGACTTATGTTTTGTAGAATTCATCCTTGTGATGCTCTTATAAGTATACTGTTACCCTCATATTCTGCATTCCATCTCATCAATTTAAAATATTAAATTATTCAGCTACCCTGCCTCTGTGAGTGTTTTGGTTTCTTTTATTGTTAAGAGAAATATTTTACTCCATGCCCAATGGAATTCTATCAAACCCTACCACATTTTCAAGCCTTGTTACAACAAATCTAGTCATTGTTTTAAGTACATAACCAATCATATTTGACTAATTTATAGAATGGATCCCCCTTTGAATTGAAATGGCTAGCTTTCAATTCAAAATATTGGTTGGAGTTTACCTTAGAGTTTTTCCCGACAACCAAAGTTTTCTCTAAGTGATAACACTATCCTCAGGAATATGGGAAAATAGAAGTAGTCAAGAGGACTTTGGTGTGAATTTTGAGGGCTTACAATCAGAAACATCTGAATTCTTGGATGAAAATATGGTATA
Organism: Pinus tabuliformis; assembly: GCA_031772625.1. Taxonomy (NCBI): domain Eukaryota; kingdom Viridiplantae; phylum Streptophyta; class Pinopsida; order Pinales; family Pinaceae; genus Pinus; species Pinus tabuliformis. The sequence goes on from CM062810.1 coordinate 143,166,293, forward strand.
TATACAACACTACTATAATAAAGAAATCCACACTTTTTTTGGTAAGTCCCCATTTGAAACTTGTTTTGGATATTAGAGTTTCCTTCACATTTGGATATTTCATATGAGTAGCAAGGATGAGTGAGGGAGGATCCTACAAGGGATGCTTTTAGGACAAAAAATTTGTAGAAAAGAATAGGAAAATCCATATATAGGTACAAGAGATACTGTAAAACTCACATGAAAAATACAATGCCATGCATGATCAACACAGAACAAGGAAGTCATTCAAGGTGGGAGATAGAGTATGGTTATAGTTTAACAAGGAGAGGTTATAGGGTCTTAGTAATAAAATCAAGGCTCCACGATATGGTCCCTTTATGATAGTGGTAAAGGTGGGAGAAAATTCCTATAGACTCAAACTACTCCCATACATGCACATTTACTCAATTGTGAATGTGGAGAATATGAAGCTCTATGAGCTTTCCATTCTAGATTAGAAACAGGAAAAACTCCTACCTTCTATAGAGGATTTGGAACCAAATTCTCGGGAAGAGTTGAGAAAAGATATGGTTTTGCAGAAGAGGTCTAGAACTACAAGATAGGGGAAACATGACCTTTGGAAAATTGGGTTGAAAGGACAAGTTCCAGGCAAAGCTAAATGGTACACCCAAAAGAAGGTGAAGGAAAAATTTCCTCACCTCATTTAGTAAAAGATTTTGGGGATCAAAATCCTCCAAAAATGGGGAGGTGTGATCTGGATTAGATGATTAAATTAATTTCCATCCATATAGATTCTTTCACACTTGAAAATGTGGAGGAATTAGCTCACAATACCATTTTTATTGGCGGTACCCAGTTTGATAAATTGGGGTTTGAAATCTTCTTGGATTATTTTGCAGAATCAAATGAATTTTAGCCTAAACTTTTTTTCTTTAATGAAACATTTTTTTCATATTCTACACAGATACCTTTCCAATGACACAAGAATCACCTCAATCAGAGTCTGTATGCAAAAGTTATGCTACTAAGAAGTTTACCTTCATGTTTTCACCACCATAATTTGAGAGGATGCCATGTAAACCCCTATTATTCATTGAAAAGGGGCTAGATACATGACTATGATGAAGAATAATCTAGAAAAGTTCATATTGTAACTCTGGTTAAGAGTTGAGGGAGTCAAACCTAACCACTAGTGGGCTACTAGGTTGTGTTATAACCACCCCACTAGGAGGAAAAGGGGTTCCCTTGTTTTTGAGTGCATTTGTTCCATAGACAAGCAAAGTAGTCGACGGGGATAATGGGAGAGCACATAGAGAGGATTCTTCATTGTAGTAGCCCATGGGACATAATCATTACTTCTTTATACTCGTAGTTATTTTCTATTCAGAGAAAGAGAGTAGAGAAACCTCACCTTTGAGTTGCATTTTCTCCTGAAAGGGTTTCCTAGGTTATATCTTGTGTCAAATCATGGTCTGTGAGTTTTTATTTCACTATTCTCTTGTTCTTACATAATTATAAATTACATGCATATGAAAAAAAAAATAAGTTACAAATCAAGAAATATAAAGAGAAATAAACCCTAATAGCATAGATTTCGGATTTTGAAGTATGATTTACCAAACCTGTTGCCATGAACTGTCCAGTGGAATATCCATGAGAATTTATGAATTTATTAGTTGGCAAATTTATGCTTAGACTAGTTGAATTGGACAAGGCTACTAGATGTATTTAGTGCTTGATCCAGATTTATGAAGGAAAAAAATGAAATATATATTTAAAACATAAACATAGAGATACAGTGGAACTAAACTTCAATTAATAAATAGTAAACGTTGAAAATTGGTTACATGCAGAATGAAAGAAAACTAGCTCAAGTGATGGTATCTTATCTCTTGGAAGAGATGTGATTTTACATGCATTCTGAACTATGTTACAATGAGGCTTAGAGGAATTTTTATCATGAATAAACAATGAGAAACCATAAACATCCAAAAACCTAACCCTAGGAGAAAAAGCACCAAAAGGTATGGGCCCCAACGAGGTTAGCTCGAATTTCAACTTCTTGAGGTCGTAAATTTGGCATATAGTCTCCATTTGGTGCACATGTAGCCTGTAAGAAAAGTCTATCCGAGGACAAATTTTTTTGACTACAATCCATTTTTTCCCATTTCCCCAAAAAATACCGTTTAGGACCTCAAAGTAGATCTGGAAGTTTAGAACTTGAAAACTACAAAAAATAGAACACTCTCGAAATAGGAAATTGTGCTGAAAAATAGGAAACTGATAGAAAACAATGTTGGGGGTCCAACTGGAATAGGTGGTGGCTACCAATATCCACCTAGACTAGTGTTAGTTTTGCTAGTTTAACGTTTCCATGATAAATCATGGTGTCTTGCATGCTCAATATTTTATAATGTCCCTATCTTATGTTATTTATCTTTATTAATGTACAATAATTGGGCTAGTTAGGGATATTTCACTGACTATGTACTGCTACTCATTGGAAGCTTGAGAGCCAAGTGTTTATCTGTAGGCTATTTCAAGAAGACAATTTTTAGATTGGCCTATTTCTATATTGACTAAAGAGCACTGGCAGGTGATAATATGTTTGATGAACTGTTGAGCAAAGAAAGGGGAGATCTTTCTTATATTGTGTAAGGCAAAAAAAAATAGTCACATGGTTGTTTCATGGATAGATGCAATAACCATAGCGCTTTGTAAAAATAATAATGGCTTATCTTGGGAGTGAATGGCTTGGGTTGAAAGAGCTAGAACACTATAGTTGGTTACTTCACCTTCGTGGCTTCATACTTGTTCCAGGATCTTTTCTTCGGTGATGTTAAACATAATTGCATAAAGAGCATGAAAATACCATAAATGCAACATCCATGAAGAAGAAACACAGAATGAAGAAATTATAGACAATGCACCAAGATTTGTTAAAAGAGTTCACTCATAACGTGTGAGCTACTTATTCAGGCCCAACTTCAAAAGTGGAGAGGCCTTTGTATTATCTTTGCAAATAATGGCAAATACATGGAAAAACACATGGAAATACATGACATCTGGGTATGACCCAAAAATTTGCTACTCAAACTGAAACATACTCCATATTAGTAACTCTGCCTTGGTGTTATAGTCCATTTTGTCACACTTAAGCAAAAGGTCCAAAACCCAAATCTCTATCCATCTGTTACACTTTGCGTAAATCCCCTGCAAGGCCAGAAGAAAAACTATTCCCAAAAGTTATGATAATCCTGGATTACATTGGATCAAAACCCTAATTTAAGGCTCCATTGCACTTAGCTTCATTGCAACCTTTGATGGTGTAGGTTTCAGACATGAAACTTGTGCTAGTCATCATAGGTTTCTTTTACTAAAAGTGTGGTGACACTTGGAAATGAGGAAAAATAAAATACAATTTTAAAGCTTCCCTCTCTAGAAGCTTTGGGAGTTGATTCATCCATTTTCTATTGAATATGATCTTGAATTCCTACTAATGAGGCTTTATACCTTATCTCATGGAACTTACCTCCTTTCAAAGTGGATCTATCCCTAGTATGATAGATCTAGAACTTCCTCATTTTCCCTATAAAAGTAGTACTTGCTATAGAGTTTGGGTTGGATTTTAGAGACTCGGATTTTTCCCTTATGCTATCAATTTGAGTTTGGAGGTCCATAATCCATCCTTATGCATTGGTGATATTGAAGGCTTTATCATTGTGGCGAACAAAGGACAAGAAGGCTTGGAGAGATTCACAACATAAAGGCCTCAACAAGGGTTGTAATCTTTCTCTGTTATCATTAATACAAAGTGCATTTCTTTTCCCACACATCATGTTTTTTATTATACATATGTAGAATAAGGTTTCTTAATCTCTTATTTAGATTTATTTTAATATATATTGTTGTATATATCGATCTATTTGCTTGTATTGTCTAATTTGCCGGTTCTTCTTTCAAGAGTTAAATCTGGAACTAGAGTGAGTGGGTGAAGAGATGAAGGAATATTTTTCTAAACATCAGGTAGGTCTTCTTCTTATATTTAAAATATCTCTAGGGAAAGATAATGTAGCTTGTTTGGTTGTTTCTAGGTTAAGCCACTCAAACCAGGGAGATTTCTTCTATCCGCAGAAGGGATTTATCCAGAAAGCAACTTGGCGACTCCATTAGGGAAGAGTTGTTCTTTGGTGGTTTTCTTTGCCATGGCCCTTTAAGACCTCTGTTGTCAACCTTTTTTGTCTTGTTCAGACTGTATCTTGACTTCAAAAAATTGGATTTCGAACTTGATTAGGGTTTTTTCCTCAATTTTTATGTGAATCATTCCCATCGTACTTGTTCTTATATGACAATATGATTCATCAACATCTAGTTTAGTAAGTGCATCCATCGCACTGGTGTCTATAGCCCGCTTGCGATGATTCTTGGGAAATGAGAAAGTTAGTGTTTCCTTGTCTTACTTTGAAAATTTTCTTGTCTACTGTGGTTTTCTGAGCCTGTGGTTATTGTAGCGGCTACAACAACCCTCCAAAATTTTGCATAAGCTTTGGTTTGGATCCTCCCTACCAACTTTTCAACAGCTTGTCTTGCTTCGTCAAGTTCACAAGCTTCAGTGTTTTGCTTGCACAAAGGCAGCCTGTAGATCACAACTTGATGCACTCCCCTCACAGGTTGATGACCTGGACTTGATCCAGCTGTAGGCTGAGAAACTCCCCCAAGAAATTTCACATTTCTGGAGGGAAACTAGCTTTCCATCCAGAAATTATGTAATCCTTTCTGGCAGCTTGCTGGGTTCTAGAATTGCGCAATTATGCCAGTCAACACTCAGAGTGAAAATTGCACAATTTTCCCTAGCAGGGTTGATCAGCCCAAAATTTTCGCAAATCTGGGCAGAAGTCAGCTGCTCTGCCCAAAAATTGTGCAAATATCCTGGGAATCCATCCCTGCTCCCAACCAAAAATGCGCATTTTAGCCCAACAATTGAGCAACCTCTTGCATGTGAAACTGAGTTGACTAGTTCCCTCCGGGATTGAGAAAAACAGACTTGCATGCATGGGCTACTTCTCCGAAGGCAACATGCAAAGGCATCCATTGATTCAGGGATCTGCCTTTAGCAGTTGGAGGTTACATGCAAGGATCACTTTAGAAACCTCCCACCAAGTGTCTCTTTCCATAGATTTGTGGCATGCACGTCAGAACTTCGATGTTATCAAAACACATAAATCAGGTGCTGCAAAGTTCATTCCTCACATCAACCTTGTAGCTCTGACATCCCACATCACATCTAGGAGCAGTTGACACATTCAGCTCAACTATTTTGGGGTAAGCCCGCTTTCCATGCCTTGTGTTTCATTTCTGTCACTTTTGTGTTTCACTTCATATGAACGCTTTTTGCTTGATTTCAGTGAGTGCTTGCTGTTGTTTTGATACATTCTAGCTTGTGCTAGCACCTTTTTAGTTTTCTTTGACATCTCACTGTTGTCACATGCATGAAGCTTTTTTTCACGAACAGTTGTCGATTCGACGACTCACCTCACCCACATGCATGTTGTTCCATTTTTTGAATCTATCATTCACTATTTTCATGCATGATCATTCACTTATGATTACACTCAGTATCACCATTCATTCACACTCACATTCACATTTAGTTGCCCGTCGGCGAGTTTGGGCAACCTCGGCCCGGACTCTGCCTTCACTGAGACAACATTGCATAATCTAGGGAAGGAAGGCTTTGTCTCCCTCTCCAGAAATGTGTGTTTTTTCCCAGCCACTGCCCTCCAAGACTATTTTGCGCATTTCTGAGGGACAGTGGGTATTGGCTCAGAAAATTGCGCAATGTAGTCATTGAGCCTGCAACCATTTCCAACTGAGATTGCACATGGCGCAATTCCAATAGTCAGTAGCCATATTGGACTGCGCATTGTGCCATTCCAGCAGTTAGTCAGTCTCCCAGCAGCCTAGACTGTGCCTTGCACAATCTTGGCAGTCACTCTCCCGACCTCCCGACTGAAATTGCACAACCTTCATGATCAGTCACACAGGTATGTTTCAAGTCAGTTCTCAAGTTCATTTTGGTTTTCTACTGACAGATTTCTTACCATGAGTGTTTCCATGTCTCCAGGTGTTGCAAGTGTTCATCCGCCTCTCAGCAATGTAGGTACAATGGTTTCCAAGAGAGCAGAGTCGAGGACACCGTTCAAAGCACACCTGGAGATGCAGTCAATCAAATATATATGGGCTTTCCTACTCACGAAGATATCAAGTTGTTCATAGACAAGGACATCAAGACATGACAACAGTAGCATCACAACGAGAAGCATCATGAACAACAACTGACGGAAACATACCGAATGCCACGAATGCAATGAATGAAAGAGGAAGGTTGTTGACAACACAGAGGTGGAACAAAGTTGCAAGCTCAAGTAGATCCACTAATGATGAAAGCAACTTTGGAGACTCAGGCTATAAGGTGACGGTGCGACATGAAGATCGTGAGAAGACAGAGAATGGAACAAAGAAGGAGTTGAATGTGATGAAGCAACAATTCAAGGAAGAACATGAAGCTGCATAGACAGATGAATGAGTTGCAGCAGGAGATAGAACAATAGTGGGCGCAACATGCACCCACAGATGAAATTGCACCTGTAAAAGTTAAAGATCCATCCCAACAGTTGGCGCGGAGAAGACATGGTGAAAAGTGTTGTTGATCGCATGCAAGGGATTCAGCAACATGCATGTCATTGTGCACATGCATGCGATCCAACCCATTTAGCACACTCACCAAGGCAAAGACAAGAAGCAAGTCCAACTAGAGCTGAACATGTACTTCGGCAAGTTGATGCGCATGATCACTAGCACACACTTGAAGATCAACAAGGACACTATGCATTAGTGTGTTGTTGGTTCAACTGCACCCAATAAGACCATGCGCATGTTAGCAGACGAGTTGGATGAAGGAGCCAAACCAATGCACCGATTGCAAAAAATGCAAGAGTTCGCTTCAACAAGATGTCAGCATGGGGTGCATGCACAGCATCATGGACGACCAATCTTGGCATCAACTCACCACCTTCACCATCACAAGCATGTCAAAGATTTTGTCTCATCACAATGGACCGAGTGTCAATGATGTCTTGTATAGCTTACTCAAGCCATGTTGTCTCACATGAGTACATGTGCAGTGTAATGTAAGGTCATGTCAAGTGTAAGTCAAGTGTCAATAGTTGGATGTAACAGTCATAGAGTAGGTGAAGAGTCACAAGGGTAGTTGAATTGTCACAAAGGGGAATGTCAAGGGTCACCCCACCCTTTATTATAAATAGTCCCTCATAACTCATTGTATAGGCTTTTGGTCAGCCAAGCTTCTGATAAGACTATCTTGGAGAGAGCTTGGACAATATTGTAACGTGCCTTGGCTTCTCCATTTCACGGAGCTAGTACATCTCTTTGGAGGAGCAGGTGGATGTGGCTGTAACTTTCCACTGTTGGGGCTAGCGGGTGTACATGGATGTATTGTATGACTGGAACTTACACTTTTTTATATAATAAGAGCCAACACGTTTCATGCATATGTTATATTGTATTCTAGCTGTCTTGTTTACTCTAAATGACATATGTATTTTCTTTCTTACGCATGCATGAATCTTTATAAAATGTGTTGATTGGTTTAACCATCACTTTTCCACCTGACTTTCTTTCTTGTGCTGCATCTTCGCTCATGCATCCCTTTCCATCCGAGTACTGCTACAGGTTGCCAAGGGGCACACTCATTTCAACCCACATGTGTTAGAACCTCTCATGCACCTTCCTTGACTCACCGCAGCAGTCACACCCTTGCTACTAACAGAGTTATTTTACTTACCTCTGTGCGAAATCGCGGTCAAGGTATTTCTATACGACCCACTGCTGGGACTCCTACACCAAACGGTCTGAGGTCTAATTGAGACTTCTTACCGGGGAGATCCCCTTGACATGTTGGTGGGTCCAGCACCATCAACACTGGTCTATATTATTCTTTGTAAAGCCAAAAATTTGTGTGAAATTTAAGTTTGATTACTCTTTGGTAGGAAATTGATTTTTTCTTGTCAATTAGAGCTTCTTACAATTTGGCTTGATTATTTATTCCTTCAAATACATTTCATACTTTTGTAGTTAGTTGTTTGAATTGTTCCTTTTCAGTAATATAGTCATATTTTGAGTTTTCTTTACATTACAAAAATTCAAAAAACAAAAGATACAAAATTTTTATTGACTAGGGCTTTGAATTTGTGAATTTTGAAGTGTCTTTGAAGACCATGTTTGGAATATTTGTTTTCTGCATTGTTGAATTGAAAACTCTTCCTTTCATCTTGTTAGATCGTCATCGAATTGAAAATAGTTCTCTCATATTAGCTGCATTTTAAGAATTCAAGTGAATATTTTACTTTTATGGTCAAACATAAACCTTAATCCAAGAGAAACATTTAAATTTACCAATGAATCTAAGGAGAATTTGAAAGAGAAAAAACACATTTAGTTAGTCTAGGCTAGAAGACATGTTCTAATGTCTCTAAACGTAGGACTTGTCATTAACCATCTACATTACATTATGGCGATGGTCGATTTTCCACATACTTTGAAGTAATAGGATGGTTCTTCCATGTATCTTTGGGTATATAAGAAGGTGCTCCACATATGAGGAGTATATAGGAACACTCCCATCATATAGTTACACATTGGACAACACTACCCCAAACTCGGCTTCCACATACCCTTGGGTATATTGGTGTTCTGCATTTTTGAGGTTGAGGGAGTAAACACATATGACAACATCAAAACCACTTTAGAAGCTGGGATCTAGCCCTGCCAGCTTTAGGGAGGGATCTCTCTGTAAAATTTAGCTTTGTTTTTATGTAAATTTTAGGCTAGTTATGACGATGCTGATTGTTTTAATTTGATTGTTTGGTTGATTAAACTATCATAATTCCATTGGGCTATGGAGTCTAAAGATTTAACTGGATGTGCATCAAATTTTAGAGGAGTTTCACAGGGAAATCTAGGTTGTACTAATGGATCTTACATAATTTAAATGTATTGTGAAATAATATAAATGTAAGATTCAATACAAATTAAGAAGCAATTAAGAATTCCTTAATATGACTTCAGCAGAAAAACATGAAAATTACTAACAACCAAAATAGGGTGTTCTATGTAACATGTCTTATTCATCAAAATTTCTGTGAAGTAATTGAGATTTCTAGAAATAACAGAGAAAGGGAAACAATGTTTAAACACATAAACTGAAGAAACACATCACCATTTTGTACACCACATGAATCCTATGAAAATGTCCCTGTATTATTGATGCTCCAGCCACTTTGAAAAATTACAATATGCAAAGGAAATTATATTCAGAAATAAACCCTTAATACTTCAAACAGTGAAGTATTTATACAAATAATTACAAAATCATTACAAAATCGTTGTCTCAACCGATAGTGTATTATTAGCCTAATTCTAAACAATAAGATTTATCTATGGCAGAAAAATAGGCCACGTAGACAGTTGCATGGAAAGGTGGCCCTATTTTTGTGTATTCGGTTGCTGAATCGACCAAAAACTGTGCTGCGTTGATGTGCTGGCTGTTCCGTTGGCTTTTGTTTTTACTACATCCGAATTACCCTTTAATCCAGTAAATCACAAAGTTCTTCCCATAGTGTATTTTTGAAAAGTTGGCTTCGCTGTAAAAACATGTTTTATCTCATTCTAGATGTAGAAGTCATTTGCCATGGTTTCTAAAAATTCTCTCGCTGTCATACTTCCCTTTATTCCACTGAACTTGACACTGCTTTTGGCCATTTCATTTATCTTCAGAACATAGTCTTCCCGAGTGATCAATTTATCATTAATTACATATATGCTGGGCAACCCTTTCTAGATTAATGCATCAATTCTGTTACAAAACCTGTTCTCTCCCAGCTCTAGTGTTTCACATCTTTCTTCCAATTGTTCAATGAGTTTCCTTCTAGTCAAAACTTTCTTGACTTCCTAAAAAGTGGCAGTCCTGTCACTAATTCCTAATTCTTCAAGTTAATATTTAGACTTAGAATTCAAGAATCTGATAATGTTGGAGGCTTCTTTGGGCATATCTCCAAGCTTTTCCCTTACCTGAACAATGGTTTCCGTGCCTTTTTCTATCAATTCTTTCTATTCAAATATGATTTGGATAGATGGCCAAATCTCATTCATATAGTCTAGAATACCCATCCAAATGGTTTCCTTGGCTTGGGCCAAGGTCTGACCAATTGATGCATCATTTTCTACCTTCTGCAACCTCTCCAACAGTCTATGTGTTTTCTGTACTTCAGTAAAATGAGAAGCTTCAACTCTCACTTTTTGTTTTTCTAGAGCTTTGAGCTGTCCATGCAATGTCTTGATTTCTTCTGACTGGATTGACATGTTCTCCAGTGTCTTTGTCACCTGTTCAGCACTTGCAGTATGAGTGGAAGAAGTAGCTGCAGTGGCTGTTCCTATTGTTGGAAGAAGAGAAATGGGTATGGCATCCAGGGGGGAAATGACCATCTTTTGACTCTATTCTTTCTCTTTTATCATATTCTCCATTTCTACCTCCATCTGTTTGATCTCTATATTTTGCTCTATAATCAGTTTCATCATGTCAGCCTTCTGCACCTCATTTTATTCAATGTCTTTGGTCAAGGGATCCTCTGTGGCTGGAAGATTAAGTGCCTTTCCCAATGCTATTGTAGGTTTTAACCCCATAGATAAATTACTTGCATAAGAATTCTAAAACATAGAAAATAAACAATGCGAGAGCATAACACATAAAACACATATACATAGAGATTTTCCCCTGAATCCCAAAATTGGGACTACCAGCTTGATTTTTGATTATGTTCCTTGCTGTGTTACAATACATATTTATACATGCTAAAGCATCCAATACCATGGACCAAAAACCATCGCGTCCAAAACCATGGACCGAAAACCATCGCGTCCAAAAACCATGTGCGAAAATCATGCACAAAACCATAGGTAGGTACGCCCAACCTAACATAGGCTCCAAAACCAAAATTTTCTGGGGCACTGCCCCAAACCCCATAGAGTGGGGTTACCTACACCCCTCAAACCCCCTGTGACCCCCCCCCGCTATGCAATCGGCGCAACAAAGGGGGGGCTCTGCCCCCCTTCTAACCCTCGGTTAACTACGTCGGCTAGTCGTGGAAAGAATATAACAAAACTCAACATTCTCCCACTTCTTGTTTTCTTTCGACAAGGGGCCATAGGAGAGCTTAGTCATTTATCCAGCCCTGCAATGCCCATTGTTTCTCTACACCAAGAGAACTTCTCATAGCTCACATATTTTGTCAATGCATCTACAGTATTCTTCAAAGTGTCCACCTTTACCAGCAACGCCTTTTTGTCTTCTATCATATCCCTCACAAAGTGATACTGAACATGAATGTGCTTTGTCTTTGAATGATATGTAAGGTTCTTTACCAAGAAAATTGCACTTTGGCTGTCACAGTCTATCCTTATAGCTCCCTGTACTAACCCCATACTTGAACACAATCTTTGCAACCAAACTGCTTCCTTGCTTGCATGAGTGGCTGCCATGTATTCTGCCTCTGTAGTTGATAGTGCCACTACAAATTGTTTCTTACTCATCCAACTGACTGCACCTCCAAATAGGTTAAACACATACCCACTTGTAGATCTTCTCTAATCTAGATCTCTAGCCCAATCTGCATCAACAAAGCCATGAATATCCAACACTTTGTCCAATCCTGGTCTGCCTTGGTGGCACAAACCATAATCACTAGTGCCATGCAAATACATGAAAACCTGCTTCACTGCTGTCTAGTGCTCCTTCCCTGGTTTTGACATAAACCTGCTCAATACTCCCACTGCATGTGCAATGTCTGGTCTAGTACAGAACATTGCATACATTAGGCTATCAAAAACACTTGCATATGGAAATCGAGACATGTCCTCTTCCTCCTCTTGTGTCTTGGTACATTGTTCAACAGATAAATTCACACCTACAGGAATAGGAACCTTCACCGGTTTACTATCCTGCATATTAAACCTCTGTAGTATTGTCTCGACATACTTCCTCTGGTTTAACCAGTGTTTCCTCTTTTCCCGATCTCTTTTAATTTCCATGCCCAAAATATAGTTTGCAGCATCAAGATCTTTCATGTCGAATTTGGAGGACAATTGGGTCTTCAAATCCTGGATAATTTCTTTGTCATTTCCAACCAGCAACATATCATCCAAATACAAGAAGAGATAAGTAACATGGTCACCAATTAATTTAAAATACACACAGTGATCTGGTTTGCTTCTGGTGAAGCCAAGTCCCCGTATAAATGTATCAAATTTTTGATACCACATCCTTGGTCACTGTTTTAACCCATACAAAGAGTTCTTTAACTTGAATACCAGTTCTTTCTTACCCTTCACCGCAAAACCTTCAGGTTGCTTCATGCAGATCTCCTCTTCCAGATCCCCGTGAAGAAATGTTGTCTTCACATCCATCTGTTCTACCTCAAAATCAAAAGCAACAACAATAGATAAAAGTAATCTAATAGAAGATACCTTGGCAACAGGAGAAAAAATATCACCAAAATCAATTTCATCCTCATCACATGCATGGTTTCATCCATGGTGGGATGTGGTTGGTTTCTTGACTGTGGAGCTTCATTCCACATGACCGGTGATAAGAGTTTGTTCAGTACCTTGGAGGAGAAAGATCTCTAGATACTCATAGAGATGGGTAATGATGAAAAGTATAGTGTCTCAAGAGTAGGCACAATTGTTTTTCAGAGAGAGCATGGAGCTCGCATTACCTTGAAAGATGTGAAGTATGTGCTAGGACTGAGGAAAAACTTGGTATCGATCACAATGCTGGAAGACAAAGGCTATGATGTAGTCTTCAGTAAGGGAAAGGTTTTCCTTAGACACGTCACCACGAGACAGGTGAAGCAGATAGGTTCACGAGTCAAGAACTTGTATTCTCTTGAGGTTCTAGATGCATGCAAAGCCTTGAAGAGCAAGGCAACTGATGGAGAATTGGTGGTTGAGAGGGAGAGTACATTACCTCTCAACATGTAGCGCTAGAAGAAGTCTCAGACAATTATAGAGGAGCCACAATTGGTGAAGCAGCTTCAAGAGGTTGTGGAGCAGCCACAACTGTACAAGTCGAGAGGAGATTGAGTGGAGGCATCCACTCATGTAGAGACCTCCAGTAGGGGGGAATTTCAAGCCAAGTGGGTAAAGGGATCACATGCATCCATACATCCAGGTAGGAGGTGGGGCGATGTGGAGTGACAATCCCAAGAAGAATGAAATAGGAGTAGGATCTTTGAGGTACCCAACCTCTTTGATTAGACCTTCCTACAGGAGCCCCGACGAGGAATAGTAGGACTAGATGATTGGGTAGAGACGGATGTTGATGGAGCAGCATAGAGAGATACAGTGCAGGAGTCCCAAGACAACACAAAGCTAGTAGGCTGTAGCAATGTGAGAGGCACATGAGTGTTGCACCAGTGCAAGATGGCACAGAGAGGTCTGCAACGGTGCAAGAAGCATGGAGTGTTGTAGCAGCTCAGAGGTCATAGAGGGAGCACTTGTCATCGGCAGAGGAAGCTTCAACATCAGAGGATGTTTCTAGCCCAAAAGGGAGGTCAGTTGGGAGATTTTTTTTGTTTCTGCATTTCCATCACACCACCTTTACAGGTTTTCCTGGAGATTTAGATCTCCCTCTAGATTTAAATCTCCCACTCGATGAATTATTCTTTTTTATGTTCTGGGACCATCCTTGTACAGACAAGACATCACCATTCTAGCTCTCCATATTTTTCCATCTCATCTCCTCCATCAGCAAGGATGAGACTATTTCATCAAATTGCAAGGCAGTTGCATTGCTACCTATTGCAATAACTAGACTATCCCATGAATCTGGTAGAGAACACAACAAATTGATGCACTTATATTCATCTGAAATTTTAATATCAACAGATAATAACTGACTTACCACAGTATTAAATGCGTTTAGATGCTCTGTCACCGAGTTTCCATCTTTCATCCTCAGGTTGTACAACTTTTTCCACAGGAATAGTTTATTCACTAGAGACTTAGATTGGTACAAAGTCCCTAACTTGTCCCACAAAGCCTTCGCTGAAGCTTCCCTTGATACATTCAACAACACTGAATCTGAGACACACAATTGTATTGTGCTCTTTGCCTTCTGATCCAACTTCTTCCATTCTTCATCGGACACTCTTGTTAGTTTAGTATCCAGATCTACCGCAATCCGCTGATCTTTATCCACCAACAGATCCTCCATCTTGAGTTTCCACAACTCAAGAATCTGACAATTAAATTTCTCGATCTCTATCTTTCCATTGCTCACCATCTTATTTCACCACCAGAATAAATCTTGCAGATCTCCCACTGAACAGCGTCTACCACAGGCCCGAGCGAAACCCCTCATCAACAAAGGTGTCCCATTGAAGCCAAAACAACTCTGATACCAAATGTAGGTTTTAACCCCGTATAGAAATTACCTACATACAAATTCTAAAACATAGAAAATAAACAATGTGAGAGCATAACACATAAAACACATATACACAAAGATTTTCCCCTAGATCCCAAAACCGGGACTACCAGCTTGATTTTTCATTATGTTCCTTTCAGTGTTACAATAGATATTTATACATGCCGAAGCATCTAATACCATGGATCGAAAACCATCGCATCCAAAAACCATGTGCGAAAATCATGCACAAAACCATAGGTAGGTCCGCCCAACCTAACATAGGGTCCAAAACCAAAATTTTCTGGGGCGCTGCCCTGACCCCATAGAGTGGGGTTACTTGCACCCCTCAAACCCCCTGTGACCACCCCCCAACTACGCAATAGGCGCAACAAAGGGGGGGGCTTTGCCCCCTTCTAAGCCCTTGGTTAACTACGTCGACTAGTCATGGAAAGAATATAACAGAACCCAACAGCTACAATATCCATATTTTTCTTCTTTATAATCTCATCAGCAACATTTACATCTTGAGGATCATATCCTATCTTTACCACCAAATCTTCCAAAAATTTGATCCTATTATCCTTTGCTAATGAGGATACCTTTTCCATTTTCAACTGAGACTGAATATTGGCAAATGAAACCTGCAACTTGGACAATGACATAGCAGTATTAGTTAATGTGGAAGAAATCATCTCACCAGTCTGCTTATGCATCTCCATTTGATCAATGGGATGGATATCTTTGGTGTTGAACTCAAATGAAGTAGTCTTATAGTATGTTGATGGTTTTGGATGTGGAATTTGGGCCTCAAGAAAGGCCATCTGCATCTTTCCTTTCTCTGTGTCAAAAACTGATAACAAAATGCTTTGTGAGTTGGAGGTCTGCTTCCAAAATTGATTGTAAGTACTGTTCTTAAGAATCTCATTCTTAAGTTTAATTTCTCTATACTTATCAAAAACAGTCTTTTCCTCCTCTCCTTGGACATTCTGTGAATCTAGCTTTGTTTCCTTCTGACCTTGTGATGATGAAGGTCTAATAGAAGATGTTACAAATTTGCTGCTAGTAGGTGGTGAATCTATAATTATGATGGCATCATGCTCTTCTGTCTCCTTTTCAACATCTATCCTAGGAGTCACTTTTTCCCTTTTCCTGTAACTAATCCTGAACTCTTTGGCCTCACTACCTGTTGCTGATGATGATCCTCCTCTCTTTGTCTTTTACTCATTTTCTCTTGAGGAGTGGTAGTCTGTGTTGGGAATGGGTCCCCTGGGGGTAAATTTTGGGTCAAACACCCAAATTTTGGGGCAGAAGGCCCAAATTTTTGTCTAAATAAATGTAAAGTCTCCGCATTTTGTGGTCACGGAGCATGAATATGTATAAAGATAAAAGGGTTTTTCTCCCTTAGTTTAGATAAGTTGTGTCTATTTTTGAGATCTACCCATGGTTCACGGACCGTGGGATTGTATAAAAAGGGAGGAAAGCAAGTAAGTTGGAGGTCATGAGTCTTTGGTGAGTTTGGGGAGAGCTAAGAATGAGATTCTTAGTGTAGGAAGAGGCTCTACAGTTGAGTGCACAGAGGCTTAGGGTGGAAGTCCGCAGCTGAGTGCGTGGACCCCTGCAGCTGTGTGCGCAGGGTAGTTTGAGTCTGTAAGAAGATTTGAAGCATTAATAAAGAGATTGTTCTGGAAATATCTGTGTTTGGTCCCTTTTACTTCTGTTATGAATAAATGTGACTATGTTATGATGAATAATGGGTTTATGAATTAATGCTGTGTTGATGCGCGAATCTGTATGTTTTACATTGTTATATGAATGCAAGTCATAATATCTATTTATGCGAAGAATATCTTAATGCATGTTAAAGTTATCAAATACTTAAGCCAATCTGGGTAATAACAGACGTAGGAGTGATTACAGAGGCACGTAAGTTGTAGATTCACCTATTCAGGGTCCGTGGAAGACATTCGTAGACCTTCGTGAAGGTTTAAGGGTGATTAAAAGAAGTATATCGATAAACCTTAAAAGGATTATCGATTTGCGCGAAGGAAGAGTTAGGGAATAAAACAACATCATAACCATCTCTAGGTGCGAAAACTTGGTTCTAGCATCCCCCCATACTGCTTCAAGTGAGAATTCAGTCCGCGCTTTGTGGATTAATGCCGAAAGGGCCAGTAGTGTAGGGATTTGTTTGGCAAACTTAACTCTGAACTTGGGTTAGGACCCATCAAGCCAACAAATGGTTCCATTTCTAGGACCGGGATATGCATAACGAGATGTGTGATGTCGTATCATTGGAATCCAACTAAGAAAGAGATCGAAACCTGGTTGGATAGATACATGTACACAGCGCAAGAAAAAAAGACTCTGCGATTGACGAAAGAACAGTGGTTGGACAGATACCTGTACACAGAAATACACAAAATCTTATTCTATTCCTTCCCGATTGAGTTATACGAGTGGATCGCAAAGTTGAAAGACGACCAAGAAAGGTGGAGGCTTAAATATCCAATTGTTTGGACACCGGAGTTAGTAAGGAGATTGGGAGCTTCTGAACATAATATCACGCATGCTATCGACCATTGGCTCGACCACATCATAGGAGGATTTGTGACAGAGTTCACGGTTGATACCTCTGTCAGTTACAGTGAAGCAGAGCGCCACTTCTTTAAAGGACCGTGAGGTAAGTATTTAAAATCACTAAATACTTGGATTAAGATGCTCTTGTGTGAACAACAGGTTATGCGGTTACCTTGATGTTTGGAGCTACGCGAAGTGGAAAGTCTTTCAGGGATAGAGGAAGAAAAGGTCCTGAGTATAGCCTGTTGATAGGACCTTTTTTGAATGACGACGAAAGAGCACCGTAGACTTCTCCCCTGAGCACTAGTCAGTTGATAAGACAAGGATTCCTGCGAATAATTACACCACCTCCACCGTCTCCATCCTTGCCTCCACCACTCACCCCATCACCCACACCAACGCCACCTCCACCTCTATTCAACATGGCGAACTCCGTAAAGGTACCTGTATTCAAGGGCATAGGAAATGAAGATCCAGACCAATTTTGGTTCATTGCGAAGGCTGTATGGGAAGCCTAGGGTATCACGGATGACCAAATGAAGAAAGCCATGCTGGTTAGTGCTCTTGTAGGTTTTAACCCCGTACAAAAATTACCTGCATACGGATTCTAAAACACATAAAATAAACAATGCGAGATCATAACACATAGAACACATATACACAAAGATTTTCCCCTAGATCCAAAAACCGGGACTACTAGCTTGATTTTTCATTATGTTCCTTTCAATGTTACAATACATATTTATACATGCCGAAGCATCCAATACCATGGACTGAAAACCATTGCGTCCAATACCATGGACCGAAAACCATCACGTCCAATACCATGGACCGAAAACCATCGCGTCCAAAAAACATGTGCGAAAATCATGCACAAAACCATAGGTGGGTCTGCCCAACCTAACATAGGGTCCAAAACCAAAATTTTCTGGGGCGCTGCCCCGGACCCCATAAAGTGGGGTTATGGGTGCCCTTCAAACCCCTTGTTAACTATGTGGAAAGAATATAACACAACCCAACATTCTCCCACTTGTTGTTTTCTTTCCACAGGGGGCCACAAGAGAGCTTAGTCATTTTCCCAACCCTGAAATGCCCATTGTCTCTCTACACCAAGAGAACTTCTCAGAGCTCATAGATTTTGTCAATGCAAATGCAGTATTCTTCAAAGTGTCCACCTTTACAAGCAACACCTTTTTGTCTTCTATCATATCCCTCACAAAGTGATACTGAACATCAATGTGCTTTGTCTTTAAATGATATGCAGGGTTCTTTGCCAAGAAAATTGCACTTTGGCTATCACAGTCTATCCTTATAGCTTCCTGTACTAACCCCATACTTGAACACAATCTTTGCAACCAAACTGCTTCCTTGCTTGCATGACTGGCTGCCATGTATTCTGCCTCTGTAATTGATAGTGTCACTACAGATTGTTTCTTACTCATCCAACTGACTGCACCTCCAAATAGGTTAAACACATACCCACTTTTAGATCTTCTCTGATCCAGATCTCCAGCCCAGTCTGCATCAAAAATGCCATGAATATCCAACACTTTGTCCAATCCTGGTCTTCCTTGGTAGCATAGACCATAATCAATAGTGCCACGCAAATACCTGAAAACCCGCTTCACTGCTGTCCAATGCTCCTTTCTTCGTTTTGACATAAACCTGCTCAATACTCCCACTGCATGTGCAATCTCTGTTCTAGTACAGACCATTGCATACATCAAGCTACTGACTGCACTTGCATATGTAACACGAGACATGTCCTCTTCCTCTTCTTGTGTCTTGGGACATTGTTCAGCAGATAACCTCACACCTACAGTAATAGGAACCTTCACCGGTTTAGTATCCTGCATATTAAACCTCTGCAGTATTGTCTCGACATACTTCCTCTGGTTTAACCAGAGCTACCTCTTTGCCCGATCTCTTTAATTTCCATGGCCAAAATATAGTTTTCAGCACCAAGATCTTTCATGTCGAATTTGGAGGAAAATTGGGTCTTCAAATCGTAGAGAATTTCTTTGTCATTTCCAACCAGCAACATATCGTCCACATACCAGACCAGATAAATAACACGGTCACCAATTAATTTAGAATACACACAGTGATGTGCTTTTCTTTTGGTGAAGCCAAGTGATCCGGACTTAAACAGGAACGCAACAAACTACAGAGATAACCATATACACAAAGATGCAGCGGAAATAATACTTCATTTCATTAAAAGAAAATACTGAAATATGCTTGCAACCAGAAATGGAAATAAACCAGCTAGAGCGATGGTAGCTTATCTCTGAGAAGAGATGTGGTGGCTACATGCCTCTGAACTGTTCTGAACTGTGTTACAATGAGGCTAGACGACCTATTTATTGTTGAGAAACAATGTAAAACCCTTCACATCCCAAAACCTAACCCTAGAAGATTGAACGCCAAATTGTGGGCCCCGTTTGGGTAAATTGGTACATCAATTTCCCAGGGTCGTAACTTTGGCATACGATCTCCATTTGACACGTACAATAGCTCGTTAGAAAGATCTATCCAAGCACTACCAGTTTGGGAAGGGAAACATCGGTCCATGGACCCATGTTGCTCCCAAATTTCCCAAAAAATGTCGTTTAGGGCCTCAAAACAGCTCTGGAAGTTTAGGACCTGAAAAACTGCAAAAAATAGTAAATTGTGCTACAATTTAGGAAACTGAAAAACTAAAAGAGACAGTTGTGGGGGTCCAAATGGGATAGGTGGGTGGCCACCAGCATCCACCTGGATCACCAAGTCCCCGTATAAATGTATCAAATTTCTGATACCACATTCTTGGTGACTGTTTTAACCATTTCTGATACTACATTCTTGGTGACTGTTTTAACCCATACAGAGACTTCATTAACTTGCATGCCATTTCTTTCTTACCCTTCACTGCAAAGCCTTCAGTTTGCTTCATGTAGATTTCCTCTTCCAGATCCCCGTGAAGAAATGCTGTCTTCACATCCATCTGTTCTATCTCAAAATCAAAAGCAGCAGCAATAGATAAAAGAAATCTAATAGAAGTTACCTTGGCAACATGAGAAAAAATGTCAGCAAAATCAATTCCCGGCATCTGGGAATAACCTTTTGCTACCAACAAAGCTGTGTATTTCTCCACTTTTCCTTCTACATTTGTCTTCTTTTTGAACACCCATTTGTTGCCAATGGGTTTCCTTCCATCCGTGAACTCCACCAGATCCCAAGCCTCATTTTTGTGCAAAGATGCCATTTCATCAACCATGGCCTCTTTCCAGAGTTTTCCATCCTCTGAATCTATTGCTTCCTTCACAGTTTTGGGATCATCGTCAGTAATAGATAAAGAAAAATTTGAACAGAAAGCAGATGGACTATACCTTTCAGGCTACCTTCTTTCTCGAACTGTTCTTCTCAAAGCCGGAGTTTGTGGCTCTTCACCTTCTGATTCCTCCTCTGCTGTAGAGTCTGAATCTTCCTCCTTAAGCTCAAACTCTATCTTCTCGGGTTCCTTCGGTTGGAATTCATGTTTAATAACATCTTTCACCTCTCTGAACACCAATCTCAGCTGTACACAACCTTCCTTGTTAGTGGGTTCCAAAGCTTATAACCCTTTAAACCATCCTTATACCCAATAAAGATACACGTTTCAGATTTACTATCTAGCTTGGTTCTTTTCTCCTTTGGAACATGTACATATGCATCACATCCAAATACCCTCAGATGTGAAAGAGAAGGTTTCTTACCAGTCCATACCTCTTGTGGAGTCTTATATTCCAATGCTGATGAAGGTGATCTGTTGACCAGGTAACATGCAGTCTCCATCACCTCTGCCTAGAATTCTTGTCCTAACCTGACACCATTGAGCATGCTTCTTGCCCTTTCCATCAACATTTTGTTCATTCTTTCTGCAAATCCATTTTTTTGAGGTGTATATGGAGTAGTCTTTTGCCGTGCTATACCACACTTCTTACAGAATTCTTCAAATTCCTTACTGCAAAACTCTCCACCATTATCTGTCCTCAGCACCTTTGTCTTCTTCTCTGTCTGGTTTTCCACCAGAGCCTTAAATTCTTTAAACCTGTCAAAGACTTCAGATTTCTTCTTAAGGAAATATATCCATGTATTCCTTGAGAAGTCATCTATAAATGATACATAGTACACAGACTTACCCAGTGATGGAACCTTCACAGGTCCAAACACATCACTGTGCACAAGTTCTAATATTTGTTTCGCCCTCTTACTACCAGAGGGGAAACTCACCCGATTTTGCTTCCCATATACACAATTTTCACAGAAATCAAAATCCAGAGATCTATTACTCATACCTTCTACCATACCTTTACCATGAAGTATCTAAAGGCCCTTTTCTCCAATATGTCCAAGCCTTTGATGCCACAGCATGGTCTTCTCTCGAGAGACCACTAGATTTTCTGCTCCACTTTCAGGAACCACAGAACTATTGCACCCATCAATAACATTGCTACCTTGTAGCTTGTATAGAGTTCCAATCCAAACTCCTCGCATAATACCAGTGCTCCCGAACCATCTTGCAGGTATCCTTCTCGAACACTGTTTTTACACCTGCATCATCTAGCTTGCTAACAGAAATCAGATTTCTAGCTAATGCAGGAATATGTAGAACACCTGGAAGCATTCTAATCCTTCCACCTTGCAACTTCAACTTTACTTTTACGTGACCAACGATTCTAGCCTTCCTGTCATCCCCAAGAAGACATCACCACCATCATATTTCTCATACTCGCAGAACCACTCTTTATGGGGAGTGAAGTGAAAGGATGCACTTGAGTCAATCAACCATGCCTCATGATCTACATGTGTACTTGAAGAAGCCAAGTACACATCCCCACCTTCATCTGAGGTGGTTTTCGCCTCTGCAGAAGAAGCCTCATCAGATCCCTTTCCTTTGTCAGGAGCTTTAGATTTACAGTCCCTTTTGTAGTGCCCTTCCTTTCCACATTTTCAGCACACCACCTTTACAAGTTTTCCTGGAGATTTAGATCTCCATTTATATTTAGATCTCCCATTCAATGACTTATTTTTGTTTCTATTCTGGGTCCGCCCTTGTACAGACAAGGCATCACCATTTTGGCTCTCCATATTTTTCCGTCTCATCTCGTCCGTCAGCAAGGATGACACTATTTCATCAAAATGCAAGGCAGTTGCATTGCTACCTATTGCAATAACCAGACTATCCCATGAATCTGGTAGAGAACACAATGAACTGATGCACTTATCTTCATCTGAAATTTTAATATCAACAGATGCTAACTGACTTACCACAGTATTAAATGCATTCAGATGCTCTGTCACCGAGTCTCCATCTTTCATCCTCAGGTTATACAACATTTTTCGTGGGAACAGTTTATTCACCAGAGACTTAGATTGGTACAAAGTCCCTAACTTGTCCCACAAAGACTTCGTCGTAGCTTCCCATGATACATTCAACAATACAGAATCTAAGACACACAATCGTATTGTGCTCTTTGCCTTCCGATCCAACTTATTCCATTCTTCATCGGACACTCCCATTGGTTTAGTACCCGGATCTACTGTGATCCATTGGTCTTTATCCATCAATAGATCCTCCATCTTGAGTTTCCACAACTCAAAACTCTGACCATTAAATTTCTCGATCTCTATCTTTCCACTGCTCGCCATCTTCTTTTAGCACCAGAATCAATCTCGTAGATCTCCCACTGAACAGGGTCTACCATAGGCCCGAGCGAAACCCCTCAGCAACAAAGGCGTCCCCTTGAAGCCAAAACAACTTTGATTCCAAATGTAGGTTTTAACCCCGTACAGAAATTACCTGCATACGAATTCTAAAACACAGAAAATAAACAATGCGAGATCATAACACATAAAACACATACACAGAGATTTTCCCCTAGATCCCAAAATCGAGACTACCAGCTTGATTTTTCATTATGTTCCTTTCAATGTTACAATACATATTTATACATGTCAAAGCATCCAATAACACGGGCCGAAAACCATTGCGTCCAATACCATGGACCGAAAACCATCACGTCCAATACCATGGACCGAAAACCATCGCATCCAAAAAACATGTGTGAAAATCATGCACAAAACCATAGGTGGGTCCACCCAACCTAACATAGGGTCCAAAACAAAAATTTTCCCCGGACCCCATAAAGTGGGGTTACGGGTGCCCTTCAAACCCCCTGTTAACTACGTGGAAAGAATATAACACAACCTAACAGCTCTGCAGGACCGCACACTAACGTGATACATTAAGTACAATACTGATAACCCAATGTCTGTGTTGGAATATATCCAGGCCGCGTTGAATAGAGAATTCACTAGACCTAAGTCTCAAGCACAGTCGATTGTAGGATTCAAGGAGATCATGATGAAGCCAGGGGAGATGCCCTGGGATTTGGATCAAAGACTGAAGTGTATGATCCGTGAAGCCAACATGAACCTAACTAATGGGCAGCACCGCGAAAGGTTTGTGGCCTTGCTTCTGCCCCACCTAAGGGTTGCACTATCAAAATAGAAGATTGGGAAACAAACGGAAGCTATGGAAATTGTAATGAGGCTACATGAGACCCCAATGCAGGATGCTAATTTGTGGGTTCAGCAGATACATGCATAGTTGAAAAACCTTTGTCTCCAAATGCAAAGTCTGAAGCAGGATAGAACAACTTGGCCAGTGTCGCACGAAGAAGTTTGGTGCATAAAATGCAAGGGTCAGGGGCATGACAAGGATCATTGCCCAGTCTTCACGAACTATGTTGCAACAGGAGGACCAATGTCTCTACGTCCAGAGGCTGCGGTAGGTCCAAGTGAAGGGTCTGCGCTATGGTGCGCTATATGCCAGGTGGCTAGGAAACATGTGACTGAAAATTTCCATTTGCTGCAGAAATTCATGTAGACACCACAACAACTCTTTTGCAATTTCTGTCAATCAATAGGCCATGACGAGTGCAATTTTGGAAGGTACGAATTGATGATGGACATGACACTTGCATATAGGGTGCAAACAGAAACACGACCTCCAAACCAAGGTGTTGGGGGAACACGAGGTGAGTATCAGGGGCGCGACCGAGGCTGAGGTGGAGGAGGGCCTGAGAGTTACAATTGCAGAGGCCCAGAACACTACGTGAGGGACTTTTCAAATTCGACACTATTGTCATGCCGCTACTGTACTCAGTTTGACCATGTGACTGAAGATTGCCCAATATTATTGGCTAAGATTCGCGAAAAGGGGGTGTAGCCTCCACAACCAATGCAAAACCTCTAGATGATGAGGGTTGAGCCCTACGAGGAAGACCCTAAGGTAAACCTTATGCTGCGAAGCAGAACTACGATGGGAGAGGATAAAGGCAAGCAGCCTGTAGAAGGCGAATGGGTTAGCAAAGCAATAGAATAAGGAGACTGGGTTTGATCTGGAATGCACAAAAGAAACTTTTATGGAAGCAAAGTAAAGCTTCACTGAGGCCTCTACCTCAGGAAGTCAGGAGAAACCAACTGAAGAAATGGACCCATCCATGATTACCACATTCTTGGAGACCTGCATGAAGCTGCTCCATGACAGTAAGGCTGTGAAGGGCCTGTAGGAACTGATCAATTGGTGCACTGGTAAGGATGGAGATATTAGTGAACCGCACATGGTCATGAAGCTTGGCAAGCACAAGGCAAGGACTGGGTGTGAAATGAGACTCACCGCACATATATGAGAGTATAAGATGGAACAAGTTATCTTGGATCTGGGATCCGACGCTAATGTTTTGCCAAAATAGACTTGGTAAAGAATGGGGAGACCTACACTCTAGTGTTCTCCAATATAGTTTAGAATGGCGAATCAATTGAAGATTATCACAATGGGGAGGTTGCAAGGGGTCACAGTTGACATCGAGGGTGCGAGCGCACTGGTAGATTTTGAAGTAATAGAGATTGTGGATGATAGCAATCCATACCCTGTGCTCCTTGGAATCGATTGGGCCATTGACATGAATGGGGTAATCAACCTGAAGAAGCAGAATATGATCTTTGAAAAGAAGTCGCTCCGCATAGTGGTGCCACTAGATCTCGTGGAGGGACCGCGCTATACAGAACTAGTCCAAGATTATGAAAGTGATGACCATCTGGACCAGGTTTACAAAATAACAGCATGAGACTAGGATTGGGTGAATTGGAAAGCGGACGAACGTCTTGCATGGGACCGCAAAAGATCCTACACGTCAGATTCAGACTAAGAATTAGAGCACTGGTAGAATCAACAACATGATGTATCTACGCTGCGTTGTAATATAATGACAAAGTCATTGCACTATGTGTCATTCGAAGTCAGGGATCTGCCTCATTACGATGGTCTAATTGATGTTGACTGCTTTTTGGATGCATTTGAACGAGAAGTGCCAGAGAAACATTACTTCCATGCCTTGGAATGGGTACTGCGCGCTACGCCCGCATGATGGTGGGGTACACACAAGGATAGTTTCAATGATTGGCGGGACTATAGGAGGATGATGAGAATACGTTTTGGGTGGCCAAAAGTGCGGATGATAGATAAGTATGATTGAAGGGATGATTCACGTGATCGCCTGGCCAAATGGACTAAAGCTTATGGAGTGAAGCCCCAGCTTGAATGGGTGCATCTATTTTGTCATCCCCTGGGTGTCATCCCAATGAATTGGTACTTGGAAACCGAGCTCTCCCATGGATTGAAGAGTGGGACATCTTGCGCTAAGGATTTCTAATGACGTTCAGCTTTGAGGATGGGTTTGACTCTATTGACGTGGCACTACAAGAGGTTAAAGCAATGATATTTAGGATACCGCAAGATCCTTTGGACCTGGTCCAACCTGATTGGACTACCCAGCTAAGCCACACACTGGAATGCTATAACGTGACCATTGAAGAAGAAGACGAGGATCCCCAAAACATTAATATTCCAGAAACTGAAGGTCACTGCAAGGTTGAAGGTCCATAGATAAAGGATCCTGATATAACTACGCCGCTGAAAACTAGGCAGGTTAACATTGGCATAGAGGCGGAACCAAAATTTGGAAAGATTGGGGACTGTTGGGATGATGTGACAGTAGACAAGGTCGCTAAGCTCCTCCGTGAATATTAGGATTTATTCCCCATGAATTTTTATGATTTAAACAGGGATAATAGGAGACCTAGGTGTCATGAAGATCACCCTAAAATGGGATGTGAATCTGTAAAACAAAGACCTTACCGCCTTAATCCTAAGTATAAGGAAAGGGTTTGCACTGAGTTAGATAAGATGCTCATGGCAAGAATTATTGAACCAGTGGAAGAATCCGATTGTGTAAGCCCGATAGTGGCTCAGGAAAAAAAAACATAAAGAAGAAATAAGGATATGCGTGGATCTCTAGAAGCTGAATGATTCTTGCATGCATGATCCCTTCCCAACCCCGTTCACTAACGAGGTCCTGGATAATGTAGGCGGCCAAGAAGCATACTCTTTCACTGATGGGTTCTCTGGGTACCATCAGATAAAAATCGCACCTGAGGACAGAAGCAAGACGACCTTCGTCATTGAATGGGGATGTTTTTAGTACACTGTAATGCCTTTTGGACTGAAGAATGTGCCAGCAATCTTTTCGCACGTAGTCATTGCGACATTCAAAGAATTCATTCATAAGTTTCTGGAGGTATACTTTGATGATTGGATAGTGTTTAGATTGTCAAGCGTCATGTGGAAAGTCTGCGCTTGATGTTAGATACATGTCAGAGATATCAGATTGCACTCAATCTGAAGAAGTGTCTGTTTTGTGTCCCTTTCAAGATCCTACTGGGTCATGTGGTATGCATACAGGGATTGATGGTAGACTCTACGAATATCGTGGGGATAATCAACTTGGAGGCACTAAGGAATGTGAAACAGCTGCGCGCAACTTTGGGGCGTACCAGATACTATAGGAAGTTCTTAAAGAGCTATGCCTAGATCACCATGCCCATGGAGAAATTGTTGCAAAAGGATGCTACATTCTGTTGGAGTGATGAATGCTAGAAGAGCTTGGATGTGCTGAAAGAGAAAATGGTCACCGTGTCAATCCTAGTCTTCCCGGATTGGAAGAAGGAATTTCATGTGCACGTGGATGCC
This sequence comes from Pinus tabuliformis, assembly GCA_031772625.1. Classification (NCBI taxonomy): domain Eukaryota; kingdom Viridiplantae; phylum Streptophyta; class Pinopsida; order Pinales; family Pinaceae; genus Pinus; species Pinus tabuliformis. The sequence goes on from CM062810.1 coordinate 143,193,514, forward strand.
TCATGTATTGCGCTGGGGGCCGTGCTGACACAGGCGGGCGAGGGGGAATTGGACCATCCTATAGTATTCGCGACCAGGAAGTTGTCCAAGGCTTAGAAGACCTATTCCACTACAAAGCGTGAAGGACTAGCCATGGTATACATGCTCCAAAAGTTCAGACACTAGTTGCTAGGTGGACCTTTTAAAATGTATACAGATCATTCTGCATCGAAATACCTGGTCAATAAGCCTGTGCTGGGGGGAAGATCTACAGATGGTTGTTATTGTTCCAAGAGTATGACTTTGAAGTTATTGTGAAGCCAGGATGACTGAATGCGGGACCTGATCATCTGTCGTGCATTGAAATGGGAGAGGAACCTACTAATTTAGAGGCAGGGTTACTTGACACACAATTCTTTGCAGTGCATGTTGCGGACAGTCACTTTGAAGATATCATACACTTCCTTACACCAAGAACTACCCCAGAAGGGTATACAAGCCAGCAGAAGAAGGAGTCAGTAGTGTGCACATCAGACTTCTCCGTCATTGTAGGACACTTGTACAAAATGGGGTCTAACGAAATCTTGCGACGTTATATACTTGACTTTGAGAAAAGCAACATTCTCGTGGAGGCTCATGGAGGAGTTGCAGGAGGACATTATGGAAGAAAAACGATAGCGCAGAAGGTTCTACGTGCTGGGTTGTGGTGGCCAACTCTGCATAAGGATGTGAAAGCATAGTGTAGGGCTTGTGACGCATGTTAAAGGATTGACAGGCCATCGCGAAGGGATGAACTACCTTTGATGCCACATGTGACATTACAACCATTCAAGAAATGGGCGGTCGACTTTGTGGGCCCAATTCAGCCTCTGGGAAAGGAGACAGGTGTGCGATACATCATCACCGTGACAGAGTGCTTGACTAGGTGGGTGAAGGCGCAGCCTATGAAGGACTGTATAGGCGTGATAGCAGTGAAGTTTCTTTTTGAATATGTATTGACAAGATTTGGTTGTCCAAAGATCTTGATGAGCGATCACGGTACACACTTTCTTAATGAAACAATCAATGCGTTGATAGAAGAATTTCAGGTGTATCATCAGAAGAGCATGCCTAATCACTCGCAGGCCAATGTGACAGTGGAAGCATTCAATAAGATACTTGACAACACACTAACGAAGGTATGCAATGCTTAGAGAAGTGACTGGGATGTGCGTGTACCAGTGGTGTTATGGGCCTACAGAACGACTTGTAAGAAGTTGACTAGGCAAACACATTTCGTACTCGTGTATGGCGTAGAAGCTGTGATGCCAATGGAATAAATTTTACCTAGTCTGTGCATAGCAACACTCATAGGAATGGCGGAGCGCGGAGCCTTGGAAGAGAGGCTCGCGCAGCTAGCAGAGCTTGAGGAGGACCGATTTCTAGCTGGATTTCATCAACAATTTCAAAAGGAGCGCGAAAAGGCATGGCACGATCGACACATCAAACTACGCACCTTCAAGGTAAATGATCTGGTCTTGTTATATGACAGTAAATTTGATAAATTTCCAGGGAAATTCAGGATGCACTGGCTAGGACCATATGTCATCAAGGAGATTACCGATGGTGGAGCAGTTCAGTTGGTCAAATTGAATGGAGAACCCTTCCCAGGGAAGGTGAATGGTAGCTGATTGAAGCCATACATTGGTGATCTAGCTAGGTGACTATATGAGGGAAGCACAGTCTCAATGCTCCAGGCAGCTGAAAGGAAGCGCGAGACTATAAACTACACTGCTCGGGTCGGAGAGCTGCACGATCGGGGAACTGCGCGGAATGAAGATATGTCACAATGCCCACGGAAGCGTGTAGGGGGGTGCACTACTAAGGAAGCAGCTGCGCAGAGCAACCGGAAAAGTGACCGTTAAAGTAACTGTTCATGGTTTGACAATGAAAAAATGGCCAAATGGAGCAGGGGGGCAACATTTAAGTCAGACTTTATGGATCAGATCTCTAAAAATCTGCCGCCAATCTAGCATTAATGAACCGTTTTTGGGGGGAACTGTCGGATTTGAATTTGAAAGTGCCTATAAATTACAGGTGGTTGCGCAGCGAAAAACACTTGGCATTTTGAGAATTGAGTTGTTGAGCTCTTAGGCGCACATGAACCGTGAAACCTACGAGCTTTTGCTAGCAAGGTCTATCTTTGAGACATTGCCACAGGCGAATCAGGAAATATTACATAGCATTATGTCGATGCCCACTGAAACTATGAGCGCGAAAGCAACGACAACCGAGGGAGTTGTCCCAGAGGTGGCTATGGAAGCGGAAGGAGCTACCTCGGAGGGAGCGCCTGCAGAAATACCAAAGTCTCCATGGACACCTAGGCCAAGGCCTACCCTGACCACGGAGGGTCCCAAGATCAAGAAGGGAAAGCAGGCCGCACCATCGCAGCTGGTGTGCGCATCTTCCAGGAAACACCCCCCAGAAGATTAAGCCCACTACACTGGAAAAGGGAAAGATAATTAACTTAGAGCCAGAAGAAGAGGAGTTTAAGGATATCCCAATGGACGATGAGGATGTTGGGATGGAAACATAGGATGTTGAAATTGTGGGGTTTGACCCCATCACCAAGCTACCTGAGTACGTTCCTCCGTACAAGGGAAAGATGAAGGTTCCCAAAGAAATTGATGAGACTAAGGTCACCCTGCATACACCCCTCTTACCGGACCAGATTGTGTTTGAAGGACCGCGCTTGGGGCGTGTTCCGCTTTTGAAATTAGAAGACTGGGATTTAGAGGACACCGAGCGGTTTCCTCACCTAGCAACTGATCAACTCATGCACCGCGTGTTGCATAAAACTACTGGTGTAACCGTGTTGATGGTGTGGAAGTGGCTGAGAGGCGTGGATAAGATAGGATTTCTTAACCTGCTATGGGTGCAACATTACAACCACAAACCCATCACAATGGTGGTAATCATGCAGTTACTATGTTTGGTGCACGATGGGTGTTTGTGGTTGGAGGAGCCAATACCCATCACTGATAGACAGATCCATAGGATCACGAGGCTGCTATACATAGGGAAAATCCATCCATGGAGTTTGGCAGAAAGACTGGTGAACATGTCCTCGCGGAGGCCATGAAGGAAAAGTTCAAGTTAGTGAAGAAGCCACATGGCTATGCCATCTCAAGCATCTGCGACCCGGCGGTCAAAGTATCCGCACAACTCTTGGCAAGGAAGGTTATTGATAAGTGTTGCGTAGACGAAGTGCCGACACCAGTCATAGATTTGGCGGCCCAATGGACGGAGGGAATTCAATTCAATTGGATATGCTATCTCTGATGTGAGTTCCCAGCTAACTGCTGTGAGGCATAGGATCTCAGCAAGACATTTCACTATGCATTGCTCTTGCTATCCATAGTGCAGGTAGCATGGGAGCTACCTGAAGACAATCAGTTCCCTTCGGTTGCGCCGGACCTACCAGAGGCCACAAAGTATGCTTCACTGTGGGTGACCAAGGATCCTCAACAGGTAAAGGACAACAAAATATTTTGGACTATGATGGAGATGAATGTGCACATGGCCATCAACCAGAAGTTGTGGCTATTGCCTACCAACTTTGACAAATCACAGGAGTACGCAGAATTCATGGTTGATTTCCACCATGTATTAATAAGGGCAAGGAAGGACCCAGAGTGGAAGTGGCATGACTTGTCCTACTTGGCGACGGATGACACGATTCAAGCGGTCCTTGATAGATGTTCGAAAGAATAGCACATTGCCTTGTACTTGACTGCTAGATATAGCGAGACCGTCATGCAACGGAAGAAGGAAGAAGCCAAGAAGAAGATGGAGCAGTTGGCCGCGGAGAGGCAAAAGGAGGTCGATGCTAAGGCTATGGCAGAGCACACTGCTACGTAGAAAGCAGGAGGATAGTGAGGACATGTAGGAGGAGAGGAGCACGGCTCTGACAAAGAGAAATCACCTTCACCAGAGACAAAGGAAGAAGTAAATGAACCAACAAAGCAGGGAGGAGCGGACCTAGAAATGACTCTGTTCCGCCTCAAACACACCAGGGGTCTAGAAAAGCTAGGATTGCGGAAGATGTCCAAGGCGAGAAAGACGTCTTTGGATCTAGTTATCCTGACAGATAGGGATCTAAATGATATAGGGGATACGGTGCGGGATTCCACCGTAGAACTGCTGCTGCAGTTCGAGCAGCAGCATCAACAGGCATTAGGCGCTATTCGGACGAGTCTGCACGAGCTGTAGATCCATGCTTTACAGATGCAGACCAGTGTGGTGCCAACCAATGTGGCCATTAGCACCTTTGAAGTCGCGGAGATGCTGCACGTTAGGGACCCTCGAGCCATAATAGTGCCAGGCGGAGCATTGACAAGAGTGACTGACACTGACAGACCCGTCAGCACCCTCAAAGGTGTGGGCCTTAATCTGGCAGCGCTTCCTAGCGAAGTGCTTTATCTTTTGCAAGATGGTGTGATCACAGAAGTTCGGGCCCATGATCAACGTGCTTTGTAGGTGATCAGCGACAAAAAGGTGAATAATGCTCAAATGGCAGTACAACGCCACTCTGCTCTCAACCTTGTGGCCAAACTCACAGATAAGAACCAATAACTCACTAAGGTTGTAGACAAAGCATGCCAGACTATCCCGGAGCTAGACATCCCCAAGGTTGAGCTAGTCAATGTGCGGGTTAGAAAACTTGATGCGGGAGTGCGCGATGCACGCACAGAGTTGGCCAAGGTTTAGTTGGAGCTGAATCTCAAGATCGTAGAGTTACATTTGAAGGCCCAGCCTTCGACTCCGTCTAAAGTCAGGGAGCAACACGCGATTGCTGTGGCAGATGCGGTAGTAGCAGTAGCAAGTGCAGTGACAAAATTCATGACACTTTTTGAGCAGTCGCTCGAGGTCCTCACCAGCCTACAAGAGGACCCCAATGTACAGAGGCTAGAGATAGAAGTGTGGAAACTACAACAATGCTACGATGAGGTTAAGGCAACAACGCGAACTGTTGTCATCACACAAAGGCTCGCAAAGCTACAGGAGGCCAAGGCACTGAAGGAACAGGTAGATTCAGTGCAACACAAGTAAGTCGTGATGAAGGCTTGTTTGAAGCCTTTTTTAGATGAGGCCTATGTGATCGCAACTACCATTGAAGGCAAGTTGGCTAGTCTGAAGGAGACTCAACAGAAACTACAGACTACTAGCGCAGGGCCAGTGACAGAACAGTTGGTTGAAGAGATGAAGCAGGCAACGATGCAGTGCACTACCGAGGTGGCAGCTGTTCAGGTCAAACTGGAAGGTCTGTGCGACAAGATCTCTGCACCAGCCGAGTGACTTGAGGGCGAGTCACCATGTTTGTGTCGGGGGCTTGTTAGGAACGAGTCCCTGGGGTCAATTTTGGATTAAACACCCAAGTTTTGGGGTAGAAGGCCCGAATTTTGTGTAAATAAAAGTAAAGTCTCCGCATTTTGTGGTCGTGGAGTGCGAAGATGTCTAAAGATAAAAGGGTTTTCCGCCCTTAGTTTAGATAAGTTGTGTTGGTTTTTGAGATCTACCCATGGTCCGTGGACCATGGGATTGTATAAAAAGGGAGGAAAGTAAGTAAGTTGGAGGTCACGAGTCTTTGGTGATTTTGGGGAGAGCTAAGAACGAGAGTATTAGTGTAGGAAGAGGCTCTGAAACTGAGTGTGCAGAGGCCTAGGGTGGAAGTCCGCAGCTGAGTGCGCGGACCCCTGCAGCTGTGTGCGCACGGTAGTTTGAGTCTGTAAGAAGATTTGAAGCATTAATAAAGAGATTATTCCAGAAATATCTGTGTTTGGTACCTTTTACTTCTGTTATGAATAAATGTGACTATGTTATGATGAATAATGGGTTTATGAATTAATGTTGTGTGGATGTGCGAATATGTATGTTTTACATTGTTATATGAATGCAAGTCATAATATCTGTTTACGTGAAGAATATCTTAATGCATGTTAAAGTTATCAGATACTTAAGCCGATCTGGGTAATAACAAACTTAGGAGTGATTACAGAGGCGCATAAGTTGTAGATTCACCTGTTCAAGGTCTGCGGAAGACAGTCGTAGACCTTCGCAAAGGTCTAAGGGTGATTAAGAGAAGTATATCGATAAGCCCTAAAAGGCTTATCGATTTGTGTGAAGGTAGAGTTAGGGCATAAAATGAAATCATAATTATCTTTGGGTGTGGAAACTTGGTTCCAACATCCCCCCATACTGCTTCGGGTGAGACTTCAGTCCGCGCTTCACAGATTGATGCCAAAAGGGCTAGTAGTGTAGGGATTTGTTTGGCAAACTTAACTCTGAACCTGGGTTAGGACCCATCAAGCCAACAATCTATAAAATTGAAGTCGAAAATAGTTGTTCTTCAGCTTCCTGCAAAGTATTCTCTGTCCATTCCAATTGATTTGCATACTTTTCTATCTCAGGCCTTGAGGTATGGATGTAGGGAGTAGTTTTATTTTCTACTCTGAGCTTTGAAATAATACCCCAAGGGTCATAAGACCATGTAAAACTCAGGCTGAATTTCATCTCTTTAAGAAGTTTGTCTGCTTCTTCACCTGTTGTCTTGGTATTGCATATAAATGGGCCCACTTGTGTCTTTATGTGAAACTGTGATTTCTTCTTAGCCACCACAAAATGAATGTCATCATAATTTAACATTTCTATGATGTATTCCAGGGCAGAAATCCTCATGGGGAGGTATTTTGGAAGTCTGTATGGTGCCAATTCGCATCCATAAACTCTAATTTATGTGTAGTTTTGGTATAAATACCAATCTCCAGTCTTGGCCTAATATGTTAGATGTAAAATCCTTTTAATATATTCACTGATTCTAGGTTGTATGGAACTGTTAAGGATGTTCATGGCCGGGTGAAAAAACTCCTCAATAAACTGCTTGTAAGAGAATTCCTGTTGCTCTTTCATGACCAATAAAGTCCAAAAAATCACAAGCTGTTGGTTTCCTTCATCATCTAGCTTCTTCATTGCAAAATTGAACCTATCTGCTTGATAATAAAGGAACATGTAGATTAAAATGGAAGTGTAATTAAACACCTTCTCTATTGGAAATTTCAAAAATTGTTCATGAATGCTATCAGCCAAGAATTGACTGAAATTGAATAAAATGGATGGTTTACTATCTGTGGAAAATATGGAGAGGAAACCTAGAATGGGCTCATCTACCCACTGATTAGAATAATAACCCAAAATGTATGAAATTATGGATATTATTTGTTTAGCTTGATTAGGATAGATAGTGGAAGGGTATGGAGGGTTTTTCTTGGGTAATTGAGCATTTTTAGGCAAGAAGATCTCAAAAATTTTGCCTCTTGTAGTGAAATCAAGCTTCTGATAAAGCTGGGTGAGGGATTCTAAGGAGAAAGGAGCATTATTTTCCATAGAGGGAGCCAACATCATCTAGTTTATGGATTGGGCAATAATGGTAAACAAGATGTCACCAGATGGGTCCATAATGGCTCTTTGGGTAGGGACATAATAGGCCTGACATTTTATGGTGAATTCAGGGGCTTGAAAGGTTAGAGGGAAGATATAATGGGGAAGATTTGACTCCCAGAGTCCAATTTCATCAGTCTTGTTTGCATCCTTGTCTTCCAACCAACATTATAGCTATAAAAACTCACAGTCACACTTGGTTTCATTAATCTGATAATCCCTGTTGGCTAAAGGGATGTTATCTAAATCTATGGAGGGGGGGATCAAGGGATTGACAATTTTCTCCTGGGTTTTGCTTTTTGGAGGCATGATTGTATCAACGAAAAGTAACAATAAGAGAAAGGAAGGCTTACCGGGAATCAATTTAAATTGAATGAATTGTCAGGGGAAAAGAGACTGAGGGTTGTCAATTCCAATCTTGGTCTAATTGCTTGAATACTTTGAAAATGATCGTTGTGTAAAAGCTGTGAATTACATGGGATAAGCCAGTGAAAAGGAGAGAAAGGTGATGTTTCGAAAGATTTTTTAAGGTAGAGAGGTGAAAACTGTTGGAGGTGGTGTGGGACCGTTAAGTTTGAATAGTTACCCGGGAAGGCGAATTGAATGCTAAACGGTTATTTTTTCGCGAGAGTAATTAATTGGATAACAGCAAGGCGATGTCACGGGAGGTGAGTGGCAGAGTTGTGGAAGTGGGGACATGGTAAAGCAGGTGAAGGGAAAGGTAGTTTCAGAGGGGGTAGAGGGTGGTAAGTAGTATTGCAAGGGGAGGTACGAAATCGGGAGAGGTGCCATGTTAGGATGGGGCCCGGTGGAAGAAACAACCTTTTCGGACCCCCCTGGAGGTAAAGGTAGGATGGAGAGGGGGGTCGAAAAAAGATATGGACCGTGGATCATGAGGGGGAGAGGATCCTGATGCTCTGACAACGTTGTCCTTTAACCAAATACGACAAAGAAACCATCGCCCATATGCACTTTTTATGCTTTTCTTTCGAACATATGATAAAGGTGAAATATGAAATATATGAAAACACTTTATCCTATCATGCATGTTTTTCCTTTTTACAATGTCCTTAAACTTAGGATAAAATGGTGTATAAGCATACTTATAAAACCAACTATTTTACCTACCCTTAACTAAATTAACATTTTATTCTACTAAGGGGTGCACTTAGACTAGAAAACCCATATTATTTTATTTTATAAACAATGAAAAACTATCTAAATCCTATCACTTATTTCTCCTATTGATTTAGATTAAACAATTGAATCAATGTCATTTTCTACCTAACTACTAATTTACCAAGATTAAACTATTTGGAAAATCTTTATTCTCTAGTCTAATTTACAGAAATTTAAACATGTTTAACCATGATCATATTGTATGATTAAACCCTTGGGTCTATGGTAAAAAGATGTAAAGTCTTGCGATTTTTGGATGCCGAACGCATAGGTAATTAGGATTAAAAGGGGTTTTAGCCCCTTGTCTATGTAAAGTTGAGTCGATCTTGACTTCCACCCTTTGTCTGCGGACCATGGGATTGTATAAATAGGTGTGTCTTAGAAAGTCTAAGGCAAGAATTTGATGATGATGGATGTAATGGGCCAATCGAAGATAGCGCAAAGAAGTGAGTCATACAGGAGGGAAAGGCTTTGAAGCTAACTGCACAGAGGCCTAGAATAGAGTCCGCCGCTGAGTGCGCGGACCCCTGCAACTGAGTGCACAGGGAGGTCTTGAGTCTGTAATACCATATTGAAGATCAATAAAGACAACTGTTGAATAATTCCTGTGTTTATCTGTTTACTTATGTTGTTTATGTTTGCGATATATACTATGATTGAATAATGTCTTTTTGAAATATTGATCTTGTTATCTCTCTAAAATTTCCCTAGATTTGTTATGAAAGAAATAATAGAGGTAACCACAAATCTACTTTTGAGATCAGGATCTAGCCTTCCTAATGCTTAGAGAGGGCTCTCTCTTTATGATTTAACTTTGTTTGGATAATTAATTTTAGGCTAGTTATTTAAGCTTTGATTGGGTTTTGATTTTGATTTGGTGGTGGAACCACTACTTAGATGGATAGAGGGATGTCTTTTACCATTGGGATATGGGGTCAAAGGTCAAGAAAACAGAACTGGATCAAGTTCTAAAGATAGTGTTTACAGGGAAAGGTAGCTGAGTAAATTAAGATCTTTTAGGCTGGATGGTGAAGTGGTTTTCAATCGGGGTCAAGGAGCAATTAAAGGTTCCTCAAACCAGATAATGAGAGAGATGATAGAGGTCAATCAAAACTAGGGAGAAATGAAGGATTCCCTACTGGATATTAGAAGAAAACATTAAAATGATTTACTGTTCAAGACAAAGTGTACTTAAACAAATTCTATAATAAATTTCCAATTATTTCATTCAATTCAGATAACGTGCTAGTTTGTAAAACACTTAAGAAAATAAAAATTTGACAAAAAGAAAATACTTCACTGAAGTGGCCCAACACATGAATCCTGTAATGCAATTTCTTTATTACTCAGTCCAGTCTGTTGACTTGAAAAATTGGTACAATGAACCCTCAGGTTACAGATCAATACAACTATAGAAATTTCTAGCAATCCACCCGCTATACTTCGAATTATGAAGTATTTATACAAAAAATTATTACAAAATATCCCAAACTGTATTGGGAATTATTCTAGGAAAAAGAAATATCTTCATGCAAGAAGATAGAGACAGATATTCAACTGCTCTAATCTGTCCCTGTTTATTAGGCTCTGTTGTCTTATAGTTTGATCTTTTGCTGTTTTTTCTCCTTTGCTGTTGGTCTTCCATGCTGATTATTCTTTTACTTTGCCTTTTAACTGATGCTCTTTCATTTGATACTCTTTGACTAGGCTGACCTATTGCTTTTATTTTACTGCTATGTATTCACTTTTACCTTGCATTTTCACAGTAGATCATTTAATTTTTCCCAAGTCTCTTTACTTGGTAATTTGATATTTACCATTCTTCTGTAAACTTCATCTGCTTCTGTGTATTTTACAAAGGTGGGCTTGTTTACAAAAATGTGTTTTACCTCATGTTGGAGGTAAAATAGGTTCTCAAAATTCCGGCACAGAACTTTCCATGTAGGCATCCATTTCATAGAGGAATTATTGGCTTGATCTCTTGCCACTTCTCTGATTTTCTTGTTATAGTCTTCATGTAGCATTAATATGTCATTTATTACCAAGGGATTTGGTAGACCTTTCTGCCTCAAAGCATCAAATTTAACCATGAATCTACCTATAGCTAGCTCCATGGTTTGTCATTTGTCCTCAAGCTGCATCATTAAGTTCCTCTTGGTGAGCACTTTCTTCACCTCTAGTATAGTGCCAGTCCTATCAGCTATGTCCAACTCCTACAATTCATATTTATTTTTAGAGTTAAGGAATTAGATTATTCTTGTGGCTTCTTATGGCATATCTCCAAGTTCGGCCTTAACTCTTTGAATTGCTTCAGTAGCCTCTTTGACTAAATCATTTTGTTCAAAGATGACTTGTATAGATGGCAAAATATCATTGACAGAGTCAATGATATTGACCCATAGCTGTTCTTTAGCTTGGGCAAGTGGCTCCTTCAATGTTAACTCTTTTTCCAAATTCTTCATCCTCTCAGTCAACCTGTTTAACTTCTGTACTTCATTTTTGTGCATAATTTGGGCCAGTTTCTTCTCATCCTCTAGACTCCTTATCTGTTCTTTGAGTCTATTTATCTAAGTGGTTTTAATGGACATGACCTCCATGGCTTTGACCAGTTTACTTGCCTCATCACTTGGGTGAGCTGCTATTGTTGTTGAACCTGCTGCTAATGTAGATTATGTTGCAGCTGCAAGTGCTGTAGCTAGTGGAGGTGTGGGGGCCAATGAAGCTACCAAAGTTGATGGAACTGCTGTAGTGACTGTAGGACTAGCTGTGGCAGTGGTTGTCTCAATGCTGGCCTGTTTTAGCTGTATTAAGCTGTCCAATTCATTCTCCATTTCTTTCATTTGAGAATTTAATTGAAGAATGAGATCCATCATTTCCTCCTGCTGGGTTTGACTCTCTAGGACCTCCTTGGTCCGTGGATGCTCTGAATGAGGCAACTTCAATTGTTTCCTTAAAGCAACAATATCCTCATTTTTCTTCTTTATCTATTTCTCTGCTGCCTTAATGTCACTTGGATTATATCCAATTTAATTTACCAAGTCTTCCAGTGACTTGATTCTGTTGTCCTTGGCCTGTGAGGATTCCTTTTCTAGCTTCAACTGTGTTGTGATGTTATCCAATGAGCTTTGAAGTTTCTGCACAGTCATTGCTTTGTTAGTCATTGTGGAATAAATCATCTCACCTGCATTTTTATGGAATTCAATTTGGTCAATAGGGTGAACATCCTTGGCCAAAACTTCAAACTCTGTTTTCTGTAGTCTGCTGATGATCTGGGTTGCTGGACTGTAGGCTACATAAATGTCATTTGAATTTTACCTGTCTTAATGTCAAAGGTTGACATTAACCTATTCTACTTGGTAGGTGTTTGTTTGAAGTATTGGGCATAAGTTTCAGCCTTTAATGCCTCATTCCTCAACTTAATTTCTTTGTACTTCTCTTTTATATCTTTCTCTTTGTCCACTGGTTTGCTGGATGAAGAGACTTCAATGCTAAGTTGTTTCTCAATAAGTTGAGTGTTTGAGGTAGAAGGCTGATGAGTTTCCTCTGAAACTGTTGGAACTTTACTCCTTCCAACCATTGTGTCAGTATCAATGATTTCTACTGTCTCAATGGTGTCTTCTTACTCAGTTACAGGATTAAGCTTGGGTCTCTTCCTATAACTGATCTCAAACCTCTCATCTGTAGTGTCCATCCCAAAGCTAGAACCTTCTTCCATGGTTCTTTTCACATTTCTGTCCTCATAGGCTAGAGTCTATAGAATGGGAGTAATACCCATATGTTCTTGTAGGGTCGGGACCTGCAGAAAGGAACTAGTATCAATCTTTTTTTCCACATTTATTAAAGCATCCTCCACATCTATTAAAGTATTCTCCAACCATTCTGATTGGTTGGCATATCTCTCAATGTCTAGCCTGGGCTCATGTATGAAGGGGCTTAAGTTGAACTTGAGTCTTAACTTGTTTATGACTTCATTAGGGTCATATTGCCACATGAAACTAGTTTCGAAGTTCATATGCTATAAGATTTTGTCTGCCTATTGTCCAACTTCCCTATTATTACAAATAAAAGGGCCCAATTGGTTTTTCATTTTAAACTGAGCCTTCTTCCTAGCTGATAGGTGATGAGCCCTGAAAATGGGTAGCTATATGGGCTCATTTTGCCTAATATTCTCATTTAATCCACCATTCTCCATAGTTTTATGCATGCTTTTGAATATATTTATGTTAATTGCGTGAATGGGAAGAGTCACATTGCCACAAGGTCTAACACGTGCTTATTCTAGATTTTTGGACATTTTTGGGACCAAGATCAGGCATTTATGAGCAGATTGGCAACCAAATACTAGGAAACAAGGCTGAGGATTTGTAGGAGGGATGTCTACTACACTAAATGACCCCTTCCTCGAGTTCTCCACCATCAGCTCGGAGTTCTACAACCCACCAAAGATGATTTTAAGGGCAGCCGAGTAGGTCTAGTGAAGTGGCTGATTAACTACAGTTTTGGGCAGCCAAGCTCCTCAAGTTAAGGAGGGTTGTTGGGGGTCCTCATATGCATAAATAGGAAGGCTTCAAGCCTTGGTAGTTTAGTCATTTTGTTAATTCATTTTCACACTTTAGTGCAGCTCTGTATTAGCACATTTTCGAGCTTCTCCTTGTGAACAGTTTTTGGATGTAGTTATTATTTTTTGATCAATGAAGATGAATCTTGTTTTGCACCAGATCTGATCTTTTTTAGGAGGCTGTAGCTCTTGGGGTTGGGCCCAACCCAAGTGCCAATACCCCCTTTGTGTACTTTTATGTGTCTTTCTTGCATTCATAGACTAATTTCTGTTATTTAGGTTAAAATCTTGCTTCATTTCTTAGGTTGCTTTTGATGATTTAGATAGTTGTTCATGCTTCAGGTTGATTTGACAGTTTGGTAATAGAAAAGATCCACAAAAAGGCCACCAAGCAGTCCTTGATCTCAGTTCTCCCTCCTTGGGATCATGAATTGAGACCAAAGTACACTTGTTGCCACAAAACACTGTTTTTTCCTTCTAATGCAATTGCTAGTGTTAGATTTTGAATTGGGACAAGTTGATATCAGTTATGTCTTCATGATCAGATTTGTTCTTTCTTAGTTTCCATAGCTATCTTGCATGATTTCCTATTTATACACTGTTGTTCACCATATTTCTGGTTTTTTAAGAGTAGATTAGGTTAACATAGATAGATCTCTGTTTTTCTCTCTTTGTTTGGATCAGTTTTCGAAAGTAATGTGCAGAACACCTGTAATACACACCTACCTATCCTTCCTCCATCATGAAACCTGTTCCAACCCCTCACTCAATATTTCTTCCCTTCATTCGCCACACTTTCCCAACTAACCCTAATTTCTACATTTTTGTGCAACATTGCTTCCTACATCCTTGAACAAATCCAACCATCTTCATCACTTCTGAGCTTCATTTACTAGGTCCCACACCTCTTAACATCATTATCCATCCTTCATTTCCACATCCCCACCATTTTTCCTCCATCGATTCTCTAAAAATCACTTTCGGCCTGTTCCTATAGAATTTCCTATAGATCCCCTACAGCCTCTTGTAGAAGATAACGCGAGCAGTTTTTTGAGATCTGAGTGTGGTGGAAATCTCTAGAAGGGTGTTAGGGACCCCTTAGGTCCTCTCCATACCTTCCTAACCCCTGTAAACACCCACTCAATTTTATTTTTCCAATAAACCTCTGCACAGTAAAAAATAGTTAAAACACACACATAATAATTTTGCATAAAATTGCTTAAAAAATACAAAAAAGATGAATTTTTAATATTTTCTTTTAGAAGTAGCTTAAAAACATGTATTTTACCTCTGCAATAGTCCATGGCATCCATTTCCATAGTGGTACATCTCTTTTCTTACACAAGTAGGGTTAGTCTGTAAAACTAGGGGTTGCTAGGGTTTGCATTTCCTTTCAGTTTTAATCTTCTTTCTGCAAGTAGACTAGCCTCTTTTGAGTTAACTTTCATCCATCATAGTTAAAAGCTTCTTCTAAGAACTCATAGAAATTGGCTTAAGCTCCTAGTGAACTTGTGCCAGCTGATCAAGTGACAGCCTACAGTAAGAGCTAGTACTGTGCATATAGCATCGTCGCTTCCAAGTTTGTTACGAACTACCGAGTTGATAAAAGTAAAGTAGGGAGTCCCAGGAGTTGCAACATCATTGTTGGAATACTAGAGCTCACCATCTTTTTGGCACCATTGCTGGGGAAGCGTTAGAGTATTTTGTGATTACTGCTTTTCTTCTATTTTCTACTGCAAACTTTCTGCTAAGTAGTTTATTTCAGCAAGAGTAGAGTAGTTGCTTCATTTCAATTCTGCAATCTTTATTTCAGAAAGCGTAGATTAGACATTTCCTGCTTTCATTTCAATTCTGTAATTTCATTTCAGCAAGAATAGATTAGACATTTCCTGCTTTCATTTCAATTCCGCAATTTCATTTCAGCAAGCATAGATTAGACATTTCCTGCTTTCATTTCAATTCCGCAATTTCATTCCTTCTTTCATTTCAATTCTGCAATTTCATTTCAGAAAAATAGATTAGTCCTTTCCTGCTTTCATTTCAATTCTGCAATTTCATTTCAGAAGGATAGGTTTCAGTTAGTTGCAGTTCAATCTATTTCAGTTTTTGCAAGTACAAGGAGAAAAAAACAACAAAAAATAACCCCCAAAAAAAGAGATTTCATTTCATGCCTCGTAGGAACAGAGACAATTCAGGAAAATTCCTACCCAACACCCCCACCACATCACAGAGTCACCCTTCTCTCTTCTTTGGTGGCAATGATCCTGAAGAACCTATAGGTGAACCTCCAGAGATATACGAAGATCCTATAATAGAAGAAGAACAAGAAACCATTCCTCCTGAGACCATGGCTGAAAACAGAAATGGTAATGGGAAGAAAGTAGAAGGTACCTTTCCCTTCCGAGAGACCAATGGGGACACAAAAATGAAAAACATCAGTCCCTCAGCCTTACCTCACTTCCATGGGTTGACTACTGAAGACCACGATACCTTATTGTTTGAGTTTGTTGTCCTTTGTCGAACTTATGACTATGCAGAAGACGAGCAAAAGTTGAAACTCTTTCCTTCTACCCTCAAGGATGCAGCACTACACTGGTTCATGGGGCTACCAAGAAACAGTATCACAACTTGGGCTCAAATGAAGCAAGCCTTTAACAACAAATATCGAGACTACTGTAGGTCAAAGGATACAAAGGAAGAAACCTTTCGAATAACCATGGGTAGTGATGAATCTTTAGAAAACTATGAAGAGAGGTTTCAACTCAGTTATAAAAGGGCTAGGCGTACACTTGACCCCGAATCTCTGAAGTTGGTTCTACTCAGAGGAGTCCCTAAAGACCTTCTAGATACCCTCCATCTGCTGGCCAGAGGAGACATCTACTAGCTACCTTATGATGACATAAAGACTATATTTAGAAACCATTATAGGGCAGTCAGAAAGAGAGGTAGGGGAAGTCAACTCTCAGCCAGTACCCCTTTATCTAGTTCATTCCTTAAAAACGAGTTTTCAAATCAAATGGAAGATTTCAAAAGCGAGATGAGACAGACCATTGCCATGCAAATGGATACCTATGAATCCAAAAGAAGCAAGAGGAAGCCAAGAGGGCTTTGGCCATCTTTTGTCCCAGGTGCACCAGAAAGCATCCTAGGAACGAATGTCCCTTGCACTCTGTAGAAGTGTGTTTTGTCTATGAAGAAGACCATCCTACGAATCAGTGCCCTTCCTTGCCTAGATTTAAAGCTATGTAACAAGGGGCTGAAGGAGCCACTGAATCGCTCTACTTCCTGAACCAAAGGAGACCGCATGGACCCAGACCCTACCAACAGGGGATGCAAGGGACATCCCAGACTTATTACAACCCCAATCAAGCCACTTCCATGCCTTCTTGGGGTCCCCCTGCTCATCCTTCTTGGTCCACACCCTCTCCTTGGTCATATCCTCCTCAATACCATACTCAACCAGTTGCTCACTCGTTTCATTCTCACACTCAGCCACAACCTCAGTGGAATGCACCTCATCAGGGGTGGAGGCCCCAATACAACTCTCCTCCTACTCTTTTTCCTCCACCACCTACTCAACCACAACCATTACGTCCTGCTCCTCCAAGACAACCCCAGATACCTGCTCAACCGAACCCGAATCCCAATAACAGACAGACCCAATAGGTATATACTGGAGAAACCACATGCCCTACCTATGCTGTGGAGATTTAGAAGATCAACCTATGATTTGGGAAGGTCCTCCCAGATAGCCAACCTCCTCCTAAGGAGGACGAGGAAGAGAAACAGGAAAGTGAACCCAAAGCCATTCCACCCTTTCCTGAGAGACTAACTGGAACCACGCAACCAAGCGCAGAAGAAATTGAACTTCTGGGAGAACTTAAACAGTTATGTGTGAAAATACCACTTCTACAGGCCATAAAAGATGTACCAATCTACAATAAGTTGATCAAAGATAAGTGTTTCAGGCACCCAGGTAGGCGCAAGAGAGATGCCCCAACTATCAATGTCATAGGACAACTATCTGACCTGATGTTGGGACAGATAATTTATCCAAAACATCTAGACCCCGGGAGTCCTGCAGTTGACATCCACATAAATGGCACCATAATCCCCCACACTTTGATTTATCTAGGGGCTGCCATTAACGTAATGACCAAGGACACTATGCTGAAACTCAACCTTCAGAGTTCCCTAAGAAAGACCTCAACAGTATTGCAGTTAGCAGGCCGCTCCACTGTGACTCCTGAAGGGATTGTGGAAGATGTCATGGTCTCCATTGATTCCTGGGAGTACCCTGCTGACTTCTTGGTCCTTCGGCCAAAGGCAAAACTCACTGGGTATCCCCTCATCTTGGGAAGGCCTTGGTTAGCTATTGTAGATGCTTACATCAGTTGTCGAGCCGGGAGCATGACCATCAAGAATGGGCATATGTCCAAAGAGCTAGTCTTATATTCTCCTGCCCAACCTTTGCTAGAACATGACTTACCTCTCTGGTTGGAGGAGGAAGATGAAGGTGAAGTCTACTCTGCCCCCTTATGCACAGTGGAAGCCATCAGGGGAGTTCCTCAAACCGAAGATGGTCTTATTGAGAGTTTGATTCAAAATCCACCCCCCAGTGTGCTGCCATTAGAAGAGTTGGTGGAAGAAACCCAAGCCAATGCTTTAGTTGATCTCTGTGTGGATGATCTGACCTCTCCCCAAGTTAAGAATGTGGAATTTGGCCCTGAAAGAACATTGAAGATCAACTCATCCCTATCCACCTCTCAGGAGAAAGAGTTGTGTAGCTTATTGAGCAACCATTTAGATGCTTTTGCTTGGAGCTATAAGGAGATGAAAGGAGTCCATCCTTCAGTCTGTTCCCATCACATCTACATTAAAGAGGATTGTAAACCAGTTAGGCAGCCTCAAAGGAGGATGAATCCAGCCTTTAAGGACATTGTCAAAGAAGAATTGCAAAAGTTGTTGGATGCAGGATTCATCTACCCCATCTCTGACAGTGAGTGGGTTTCTCATTTGGTGCTTGTGCCCAAGAAAAACGGGAAGTGGAGAATCTGTGTAGATTATCGAGAACTTAACAAAGGCACCAAGAAGGACCATTTCCCTTTGCCTTTCATAGATCAAGTGTTAGATGGCCTGGCAGGGAAGAAGTTCTTTTCCTTCCTAGATGGGTTTAGCGGGTACAATCAGATCCAAATCAGCCTGGAAGACCAAGACAAGACCACTTTCACTTTTCCATGGGGTACCTTTGCCTACTGGGTCCTTCCCTTTGGGTTATGCAATGCTCCTGCCACTTTCTAGAGAGCAGTACTAAGTATATTCGCTGAGCTAGTTCACGATTCAGTGGAAATCTATATGGATGACTTTACCCCTTATGGTTCTAACTTCCGAGAAGCTCTGACTAACCTAAGGAAAGTTTTAGCCAAGTGCATTGAGATGAACATGTCCCGCAGTCCTGATAAATGTGAATTCCTAATGATCGAAGGGACCGTGCTAGGTCATACAATTTCTCAGCAAGGTTTGTAGGTGGATCCCAACAAGATTGCTATCATCCAAAGGGTCCCACCTCCTCAAAAGGTAAGATATGTTCAGAGTTTTCTAGGCTTAGCAGGATATTATAGAAGATTCATTAAAGATTTTAGTAGGCTAGCCTCTCCATTGTTTGGTCTTTTGGGAAAAGATGCCGAGTTCATATGGACTGACAACCATCAAGAGGCTTTGGATGCTTTGAAAGGTAAGCTGATAACTGCCCCAATCTTGAGAGGTCCAAACTGGGCCCTACCTTTTCACATTCACACAGATGCCTCGAACAAAGCCATAGGAGCAGCCCTAGGACAAGTTGAGGAGAAGCTACTGTATGCCATATATTTTATTAGTAAAAACCTGTCCAAGGTGGAGTTAAACTATACTGTAACTGAGAAAGAGCTCCTGGCTGTAGTCCATTCCATAAATAAGTTCAGACATTACATCACTGGCTATCAAACCTTTGTGCATACTGATCATGCTGGAATTAGGTATTTGATGAACAAAATTGATGTAAATGCTCGTATCATTAGATGGTTACTTTTATTGCAGCAATTTGATTTGACCATTGTTAATAAGCAAGGTAAGGAAAATGTTGTTGCTGATTTTCTGTCTAGACTAGATTTTCTTGCAGGTGAAGAAGGGATGGTGGATGATTAGATGCCAGATGAACACCTATTTTCTATTTCAGTACTCTCTCCGTGGTTTGCTGATATAGCAAATTATTTGGTTTCAACATAGTTTCTGCCATACCTATCCTCAAAAGAGAAGAGCAAGATCGTGAGGAAAAGTGCCCCATTCACTTGGATTGGGGGCAATCTTTTTAAGCTTGGCCTAGATCAGATCTTGAGGTGATGTATCAGGGAGAAGGAAGTTTTTGACATCCTCCCGACCTGTCATGATGGGCCCAGTGGAGGCCACTTTGCAGCAAAGAGAACCACCTTCAAAATTTTACAGGTAGGTTACTATTGGCCCACTCTTCATCAAGATGTCAGGAGATACATCAACCAATGTGACAAATGTCAAAGGATGGGGAAACCTACTCCAAAGGATGAGATGCCCTTGCAGCCTCAGGTGACTTTCGAACCATTTGAGAAGTGGGGCATGGACTTTGAGGGTCCTATCAACCCTCCTTCAAAATAGAGGTCCTACATCACTATGTGCACAAATTAACTGACAAAGTGGGCAGAAACAAAGGCAATCAAAGCAACAATAGAAGAAAAGGTAGCTGAGTTTTGAGAGAAAATATCTTTCACAAGTTTGGCTACCTAAGAGAATTAGTCATAGATCAAGGAAGTCAGTTTACCTCTAACCTGATTGAACACCTGCTCACTCATCACAAGATTAAGCACAGAACTTCCACCCCTTATCATCTGCAAGCAAATGGACAGGTGGAAGTTACTAACAGAGCTTTGGAAGGGATTTTTACTAAGGTAGTGATCAGCAGCAGAAAAGATTAGGTAGATCGCTTGGTTGAGGTCAGCTGGGCCTACAACACTACTTGGAAAAATACAACAGGTTTCACACCCTATGAGCTGGTCTATAGGAAGAAGGCTTTGTTGTCCATAGAATTTGAATATAACACATTGAGGTTGGCAGCTCAGTTGGACCTAGATCTCAACCATGCACAACAGGAAAGATTGCTTCAGCTGAATGGATTAGATGAACAAAGAATGCAGGCCCTTCTCCACTTAGAGGTAATCCAGCTTCAAAGAAAGATATGGCATGACCGGCACCTCAAATGATCCAGGTGGATATTGGTGGCCACCTGCCAGGTCCACCTGGACCCCCACCATTGTCTTTCTCAGCATTTTCAGTTTCCTTAATTGTAGCACAGTTTACTATTTTTAGCAGTTTTTCGGGTCCTGAACTCCCGGAGCCGTTTTGAGGCCCTAAACGACGTTTTTTTGGAATTCTGGGGCAATTGAGCCCTATGTTGCCTCCCAAAGTGGTAGTACTCGGATAGATCTTTCTAACGAGCTATCGTACGCGTCAAACGGAGATCGTATGCCAAAGTTACGACCCAGGGAAATTGATGTACCAATTTACCCAAACGGGGCCCACAATTTGGCGTTTCATCTTCTAGGGTTAGGTTTCGGTATGTGAAGGGTTTTCCATTGTTTCTCAACAATAAATAGGCCTTCGAGCCTCATTGTAATACAGTTCGGAACAGTTCAGAGGCATGTAGCTGCACATCTCTTCTCAGAGATAGCTACCATCGCCCTAGCTGGTTTATTTCCATTTCTGGTTGTATTCAGTATTTTCCATTAATGAAATGAATCATTATTTCCGCTGCATCTATGTGTTTATGGTTATTGCATCTCTCTATTTATGGTTATCTCTGTAATTTGTTGCGTTCCTGCTTAAATCCGGATCAGTGGTATCAGAGCGGTCTGCTTTTTCTCTGTTTTTCTTTGCATGTCCCCAACGAGGTCGGGATATAAGGAGTTAGGGCTCGAACTGGTCGAACCTTTGCAAGACCAGCCTCGCAAATCTCGACGGCCTCCCATGGCGGATGAGAAGAAAGACGAGGGGGCAGGAGATCCTATCAAAATCTTGCTCGAAGAGGCGCTCGAGCGGCAAAGGAACGCGATGATGGATAGCTTTGCGCAGATCCTTCAGCGGCTACCCAGAGGCGACGCATCGGCTTCCAATAGCGACTCTGGAAACGCCACACCCTTCAAGGTACAAGTTAATTTTGAAATCCCCATCTTTGAGGGTCAAATAGATGCAGATGCCGTAGATAAATGGTTAAATCTGCTAGATGGGTATTTTTCTGTTCATGAATTTTCAAGTCGGGAAGAGATTGTTTTCGCTCTTCTCAAAGCAGCCCCCCACGTCAAGGACTGGTGGGAAACCTACTGCGAGCAGAAGGATGAAAGTACAGGCTCACTATTTTCAGCCGCACCCACTTGGAATGACTTCCGTGATGCCATCAAGGAGCAGTACTACCCTGTCGGGAGCTATGAGGACAAATACATCAAATGGACCACATTGCGGCAGGGACGAGACCAAGATGTGCCAGAGTTCACAAACATTTTTCATACCCTTCGCACACAGTTGGGTATCAAAGATTCTGAGCTGCATCTGGTACTCAAATACCGTGGCTGCCTGCACAAGTACATCCAGGAAGAGATGGTGTTCTTGAAGATTTCCTCACTCGGCACAGCATACCAGTACGCTGTCAAAATCGAGCAAAAGTTCAAACAGAAGAAGCGAGACTTTGGATCTGCAAATCCGAAGCTCAAAGGACAAAGCCAAGGCGGGGTGACCCAAGACAACCTGTCGAAGCCACAAGAAAAGAACAACACCATGAAGCCGAAGAAGGACACAGGAAAGTGGTGTGAGTTCCACAAGAGTTCCACTCATAACACAAGTGAGTGTCGGACCAAGCAGTCGCTGGTGGCTGAGTTGAAGGCTTCCGAATCAGATGCATGTTCCGACCCTGATCCAGAACTCGACAAGGGGAATGGCAAAGGGAAGCAGATCATTGATGCGGATCCCAGTGCCACTGTTGCCACCGCCAAGATCAAGAAAAATGAGCCCGAAGATCCAGAGGAGGGGGAGCGTCTTTTCCACTCACAGATGTGGGTGAAGGGTTCACCACTGCGATTCATTGTTGACAGTGGTAGCCAAAAGAACCTGGTTTTAGCAGAGGTCGTGAAGCGGTTGGGCCTACCGACTACACCGCACCCGCAGCCGTACAGTATCGGGTGGCTTCACGAAGGACGAGATCTGAAAGTTCGCCAGCAGTGCCGCCTTCCCTACAGCATCAAGCCCTTCACCGACGAGGTATTATGTGATGTTACACCTCTGGATGTTTGTGATGTATTATTAGGCCAGCCATACTTATGGAGGCGACATTCTGTGTATGAGTCAAGGCCTCGTGCTGTCATTATTTCTTTGAATAATTCATTATACAGGATACCAGAGGTAGCCCCACCTACTGCCACATCCTTGATCACTACCAAGAAAGGCAGCAAGCTCATATCACAGACCAGGAAATTCATTTGTCTGGTTCACTCCCAAAATAAGGGGAAGATCGTTGCTACACCCATGACCCCTGCAAAGGGTTCCTCCATGCAGCAGCAGCAGCAAAAGGATACGGTCATGACAGAACACAGGAACAACTTCTCCTCACCCACAGGGGTACCACATAAGTTTCAGGTGGGCAACAAAGTCTGGTTGCATCGACAGAAAGAACGCCTTACCAGAACCCATCAGAAGCTCAGACCACACCGACATGGTCCTTACAGCAGTACCAAGGCTATGGGGAACAATGCTTTGGAGCACAACATTCCTCCATTCCTTCGCCTGCACCAAATGTTCAATATGGACCATCGTCGACCATGCTTCCCACCATCACTGGACATTGCAGGACAAGTTCAGCAGATGGAGGAACTCAACGCAATGGGGACCATTGCTTCCTAAGGGGGGAGGAATGATCCAGGTGGATATTGGTGGCCACCTGCCAGGTCCACCTGGACCCCCACCATTGTCTTTCTCAGCATTTTCAGTTTCCTTAATTGTAGCACAGTTTACTATTTTTAGCAGTTTTTCGGGTCCTGAACTTCCGGAGCCGTTTTGAGGCCCTAAACGACGTGTTTTTGGAATTCTGGGGCAATCGAGCCCTATGTTGCCTCCCAAAGTGGTAGTACTCGGATAGATCTTTCTAACGAGCTATCGTACGCGTCAAACGGAGATCGTATGCCAAAGTTACGACCTCGGGAAATTGATGTACCAATTTACCCAAACCGGGCCCACAATTTGGCGTTTCATCTTCTAGGGTTAGGTTTCGGTATGTGAAGGGTTTTCCATTGTTTCTCAACAATAAATAGGCCTTCGAGCCTCATTGTAATACAGTTCGGAACAGTTCAGAGGCATGTAGCCGCACATCTCTTCTCAGAGATAGCTACCATCGCCCTAGCTGGTTTATTTCCATTTCTGGTTATATTCAGTATTTTCCATTAATGAAATGAATCATTATTTCCGCTGCATCTATGTGTTTATGGTTATTGCATCTCTGTATTTATGGTTATCTCTGTAATTTGTTGCGTTCGCGTTCCTGCTTAAATCCGGATCATCAAAGAAAAGCAATTTCAGCCAGGAGATTGGGTGCTGTTATATGATTAAAGGTACAAGGATTTCAAGGGCAAGCTGAGGACAAGATGGCTGGGACCATATATAGTGGAAACATGCAATGAAAATGGTTCAGTCCTTATTCGGACCATTGATGAAGAAGCCATCCCCATGCTCGTCAATGGGCATCGATTGAAAATCTACAAGAAGCCTCTTTCTAAGCAGGAGTTCATTGAGACTCTTGGCAAATCAGTATTGGTAATGGAGCAGGTCCCTGTCTCCACTCTACCTACATCATGAAGAAAAAACACACAAAAAAAAAGAAAGGAAAAAGAAAAAAACAACAAAAAAACACAGAAAAAAATAAAATATCCTTGGGTGAAAACCTCTTGGAGGCACCTAGGGCAAACACTGAGGGTGAAAGCCTCCTGGAGGCACCCCATTTGTCTCAGACAAAAAAAATAAAAAAAAGAGAAAAAAGAAAATAAAAAAGAAAAATAAATCTAATTTATGTTGAATAAATTGCAGGTTGCAGGAAGGTCATTACAGGTTTTGGGAGAATTGCGCAAGTCAAAGACAGAGGACATGACTAGGATGCATGCATCCCTCAAAATCCATTCCTCAATCATCGTTACCTTCCCCAAGATCTGGTCTCATTTGGCTCGAAATTCCACATCCTACAAGAAGCTCTGTATCTTCTACAGGAGGATCCTGTAAAAAATACAGACAAGCCAAAATCAGTCTCAGAAGACGACCCGAGGGTTTTAGATCTATCTATGAGGCCTATAAACCTCCCTACCTCCATCCCTCAACATATGTCATCCTTTTCCATCTCTGTACACCTCCATTCCACTCGTTTTCATGTCCCTGCACAGTCACAGAAAAATCCTGCTTTTTATGCTACAAACAAATTTTAGTGACAAATCAAAACAACAGTTTTTCTTTTCACTCACCATACCTGCTACCCTCCATCCGAGATTCCTTGCCAGTAGAGATCCTCATTAGTAATTATAACCTTGCTCATATTAGCTTGAATCTCAGAAGGAGAAGCAGCTACAGGAAATCCTACAGGATTCCTATAGCAGCTGATCCCTCTGAAACACATACTACAGAGCCAGGGACAACAAAGTATAGCCTATGACACATGCATGAGCTCTGTTTGAACGTGTAAACATCAGAAACAGTCCGAGGTCGAGCATGCAGAACGCAAGCAGCCACAGCAATGAAGAAATGGGTTCCAGCATCTGAAATGTGCATAACACGTCCGCGACTGCACACGTAAGTGACTAAAACCTATTTTGCAATTACATGAATTATATTTCAAGGTTGTGTAACTATGGGAATGGTTCGGTTTGAATGGAATCGGTGGCCAGTTAACTGGCCACCCTTAGTTAGTTACACGTCCTCGCAGAATCCAACTGAGCCCCGTTAAATTCAAAACTGCTGATAAGATACGCAGCCAGCGCGTGTGGAATTTCCATTCATGAAGAGTTAATCGGGACTAGTAGTGGTGGCAGCGGATAACGGGAGTAAGGGAGGTGATGGAAGTCAAGCGGCATGTAACAACATTATGGCCGTGACTTAGGATCAACGGTCTGGTCTGGCCACCTCATCACCTCACCACAAATCACGCCCGCAGATAAAACACAGCTCAGTTAAGCCATTCATCACCTTTTGTTCATTCTGCAGTCACGACATTTTCAACTGGAGTACGCATCTACCACAACCAGAGAAGCTAACCAGTCATCCTTCGTGAGATTTCTACCTGTTTTTCGAAAATCTCCCGCCTATCGGACTCTACAGGAGCCGGGTGACTTCTACAGGAAAAATAGAGGACGGCTCTGCAGAAAGAAAACCCGGGACCTTCACCAAATTTCAAGCTCAAAATGAGGTAGGCCTAGGAAAACTTCTCTGTGCATGATTTGTTGGTGAAAAACAGTGAATTGAACATGGCATTAGATTGAAAAATGAGAGTAAAAAGTCTGCCTGTGCATTGAGAAAAGTGGAAGTTTGCCTGCATGATTCACTGAGTTTACCTAGTTTTTTCTCTTGCATCCGAAATCTCCTCATCAGTTTTTTAAAATTCTCCTGTAAGGAAGGCATGCAGCAGTAGAGGCCAACCTATCTGCGTGAAGAAAAACCCGAATTTACATATCTATCAATGTGCTGAGAAAAAACCTGTGTCCTTATGCTCTATTCTGTAAAAAAAAATAAAAATTCTCATAAACAGACAGACCAAATTCTGGGTGACAGTAGTTTTCAAACAGGGGAATTATTGCCATTTGATATTGTAAGGAGCACACGAGAAATTCCTCCTTTGATCTAAGAAAAAAACTGAATTCAGCTATCCTCTGTTTTAGTGATTGACTATGTTTTTTTTCCCACCTGAGCATTTTCTTTTCTGGTTAAAGACCAAACTCAACACCATGCCAGGAGGATTCATGAGGAAAGAGCCCTTAAACTCTAGAAAATTGTATGAAAACCCTAAGGTGGTGGACCTTTTCACCAGGGCACATTGGATATCCTTCTTTGACAGAATTCAGGGTTATGATGAGGAGGTGACTGAAGAGTTTTTGATGTCCTTGAGACCACATTCGAAGACACATGCCACAGTTAGTTTTAGGGGTTTGACCCTAGAACTTACCCCTGATTTCATCAGTAGAATTACCGGTTTACCATTGGGGCTCCCTTGGAACAAAGAGGCGAATTCATTGGGACAAGTGGCTAAGAAAACATTTTTTCTGCCTGAGGAGCATCCTGCAGAAGATAAAAAAGGGGTTAGAAGGACAAGCTTGCCTCCTCTCTGGAGTGAAGTCAGTTATCAAATCATGAAGTATATCATGTGTGAAGGGAGGTTTAGAATCATTTATGGTTATCATTTGAGGTTGCTACATAAATTGAGGTATGGGATGGACTTACCTCTAGCTAAGAAACTGAACATCCCATATTTCCTCCTTCATTCTTTGATTGAATGTGGTACAAAGCTACATGCAGGAGTCCCATATCAGTTATCCCACCATGGACTCATCAAACTGTTGGTGGAAGATGCTTTACACACCTATACTGTCCCCATAGCTTGGGAAATCTTCAGGAATATGTCCAGGGATGATAACATCAAAACTTTGGCTGAGAACATCAGCCCACCCAGCAGTGATGAGGGGGAGAAAATTGAAGAAACTGAGAAGAGCATTGATGAGGGAACACAGGACATTAAAACAGAGGAAGAACAGAAGGGAAAAGAGGAATTCGACAAGATTGTTGAACCTAAGACAACAAAGGAGAAAACAAAAAAAACAGAGAAAGGGAAAAAGACAAAGTTTGGGAAGAAAAAGGCCAAGAAGGCCCAAAAGAAGGCTGCCACAGCCAAGGTAGGTACCCAGCAAGAGAAAGAAGAGACACACCCTGAGATATCAGGGGCACAAGCAGAAACAGGGGGCATAGAGATTTCTATAGGAAGTGAAGAAAAAAAACAACAGGAAGAGAAATCCCCTGAAATGTTGGCAAGAGAGGCAGCAGCTGTGCTTGCTGCATTAAGCACACCTACAAAACAAAGAGGAAAAAGAAAAAGGACCTCCATGTACTTCAAAGCCAGAAAAAGCACAAGGATCAAAGTAGGCAAACCTTAGCCACCGTCCAAGGAACCAATTGTCATTGAGGACTCACCCACTAAACAGAAGGAAGAGTCTCCTTCCAAGATATCCATCACCTATGAAAGAGGAAGCCCAAAAACCTCTACATGGAAAGAGAAAATTAAGTTGATGGACTCAAAGGCAGTTCTACAGGAAGCTGCAACATCTCTACAAGAAACTCTAGCCAAGTTAAAAGAGACTGAGAAATTGGAGGAGAAGGTAGCTAAACAATCACAAGGGGAGAGAAAAACTGAAGAAATACCTGAACCTACCCCTCAACCTGATTTGGGCTCATATTACAATCTGTTAGAGGGTGGGAAAATCATCCCATAGAAATTTGTTGTACCATTATTTTTTGAATTAGAGAAAGAGAGGATCAGAACACACACATGGATGAAAATCGCCAAGTCTAAGGGAGTTGAGGACATAGGCCACATGGAGGAGAAGTTAAAAGAATTAAGGGGAGAATTGGCCATGGTAAGGCATGTAGAAAGCTGCAAAAGAGCCCAGTTGCAGGAGGAGAACGAGCTGCTGAAAAAAACAGTTACAGCTACAGGAAGTCCACAAGGAAGATAGGTTGTCCATTTTGGGAGGGCAACAGCAGCAAGAAGGACCTCCAGCAGACAAGGACACAACTGAGAAACAATAGAAAGAGGAAGAGCTACAAGCTAATGTGGAGATTCTAACAAAACTACTGCAAGAACATGAATCTCAAGTAGCAAAAGAAATATAAGTTTTGAAATAGCAGTTGCAAGAGAAAGAGGCCCAATTGGCTTGCATGGCCAGTTGGGCAATAGAAGCCTTATAATGTAGGCAACCTGCTAAATCTTATCCATTATACCTCAAAGACCAATGGTTGCAATTTCAAATTAACACACTGGCCCAAAGGGGCATTACTCCATTTCAGAATTACAATCAATTCTTGCAATTGTGTGACAGTAGCTCAGCAGAAGATAAGGCCAAGATGGTAGAATTCTATTTGCATAAATTGGTGCTACCTAACATGAATCTATGGGACCCAAACGCCGTATTAGGAGATCTACAATTAATGGCCATGGCTTCTTTGTTAAGCCATGAGGAAAAAAGGGGAGTAGAGATTCAGAAGATTATGTCCAGAGGACTAAATGAGCCACTTATGATCAGGGTAGAACCAGAAGATCCTTCAACCCTTATATATTCCCATCGGTACCTTGCAGACAACCCTCACATCGTGCCTGACTATGTTGAAAGACAAGCTTAGGCCATTGCTCACTTTGAGGACATGGAAAGACTGTTTGGTGATAATTGCATTCATGCTTGCACAAGGAGATGGAACACCTTGTCCCATAGTCTGAAAATAAGAGAGTACCACTCCCCAACTAGGATGAGGGAGGCTATGAGAAGAGTACCCCTATACAAACAATCAATGTAGAACCTGAAAGCCAATTGGATTGGCCTTAAGTTCAACCCTCCACTACTGCCGAGGCTGTTAGAAGAGGTCAAGGAAGAAGAGGAGCAAAAGCAATGGGAGGAGGTAGACAGAAAGGCAGGAATTCATGATAGGGAAGAGGACATCACTTCAGAGGCCTGGGATGTTAGAGAGGTAGTCAAAGAAATCAAGGATGATGAACTGGATTAGTTGCTCAGAGGATGAGCAACACATTCAGCAGGGGGGTGATGATGAGCCCCGGAAATGGGTAACTATATGGGCTCATTTTGCCTAATATTCTCATTTAATCCACCATTCTCCATAGTTTTATGCATGATTTTGAATATATTTATGTTAATTGTGTGAATGGGAATAGTCACTTTGCCACAAGGTCTAACATGTGCTTATTGTAGATTTTTGGACATTTTTGGGACCAAGATCAGGCATTTATGAGCAGATTGGCAGCCAAATACGAGGAAACAAGGCTGAGGATTTGTAGGAGGGATGTCTACTGCACTAAATGACCCCTTCCTCAAGTTCTCCACCATCAGCTCGGAGTTCTACAACCCACCAAAGATGATTTTAAGGGCAGCCGAGCAGGTCTAGTGAAGTGGCTGATTAACTGTAGTTTTGGGTAGCCAAGCTCCTCAAGTTAAGGAGGATTGTTGGGGGTCCTCGTATGCATAAATAGGAAGGCTTCAAGCCTTGGTATTTTAATCATTTTGTTAATCCCTTTTCACACTTTAGTGAAACTCTGTATTAGCACATTTTCGAGCTTCTCCTTGTGAACAATTTTTGGATGTAGCTATTATTTTTTGATCAATGAAGATGAATCTTGTTTTGCACCAGCTCTGATCTTTCTTAGGAGGCTGTAGCTCTTGGGGTTGGGCCCAACCCAAGTGCCAGTACCTCCTTTGTGTACTTTTATGTGTTTTTCTTGCATTCATAGACTAATTTCTGTTATTTAGGTTAAAATCTTGCTTCATTTCTTAGGTTGCTTTTGATGATTTAGATAGCTGTTCATGCTTCAGGTTGATTTGACAGTTTGGTAACAGAAAAGATCCAAAAAAAGGCCACCAAGCAGTCCTTGATCTCAGTTCTCCCTCCTTGGGATCATGAATTGAGACCAAAGTACACTTGCTGCCACAAAAACATTGTTTTTGCCTTCTAATGCAATTGCTAGTGTTAGATTTTGAATTGGGAAAAGTTGATATCAGTTATGTCTTCATGTTCAGATTTGTTCTTGCTTAGTTTCCATAGATCTCTTGCATGATTTCCTATTTATACACTGATGTTCATCATATTTCTGGTTTTTTAAGAGTAGATTAGGTCAACATAGATAGATCTCTGTTTTTCTATCTTTGTTTGGATCAGTTTTCGAAAGTAATGTGTAGAATACCTGTAATACATCCCTACCTATCCTTCCTCCATCATGCAACCTGTTCCAACCCCTCACTCAATATTTCTTCCCTTCATTCGCCACACTTTCCCAACTAACCCTAATTTCTACATTTTTGTGCAACATTGCTTCCTACATCCTTGAACAAATCCAACCATCTTCATCACTTATGAGCTTAATTTACTAGGTCCCACACCTCTTAACATCCTTATCCATCCTTCATTTCCACTTCCCCACCATTTTTCCTCCATCAATCCTCTAAAAATCACTTTCGGCCTGTTCCTGTAGAATTTCCTGTAGATCCCCTGCAGCCTCCTGTAGAAGATAATGCGAGCAGTTTTTCGAGATCTGAGTGCAGTGGAAATCTCTAGAAGGGTGCTAGGGACCCCTTAGGTCCTCTCCATACCTCCCTAACCCCCTGCAAATACCCACTCAATTTGCTTTCGCCAATAAACCTCTGCACATTAAAAAATAGTTAAAACACATGCATAATAATTTTGCCTAAAATTGCTCAAAAAATACAAAAAGACGAATTTTTCATATTTTCTTTCAGAAGTAGCTTAAAAACATGTATTTTACCTCTGTAATAGTCCATGGCATCCATTTCCGTAGTGGTACATCTCTTTTCTTACACAAGTAGGGTTAGTCTGTAAAACTAGGGTTTGCTAGGGTTTGCATTTCCTTTCAGTTTTCATCTTCTTTCTGCAAGTAGGCTAGCCTATTTTAAGTTAGATTTCATCTATCATAGTTAAAAGCTTCTTCTAAGAACTCATAGAAGTTGGCTTAAGCTCCTAGCGAACTTGTGCCAGCTGATCAAGTAACAGCCTGCAGTAAGAGCTAGTACTTGTGCATATAGCACTGTCGCTTCCAAGTTTGTTACGAACTACCGGGTTGATAAAAGTAAAGTAGGGAGTCCCAGGAGTTGCAACCTCATTGCTGCAATATTGGAGCTCACCAACAGGAAATTAACCTCATCAGAGTTTATGATTTTCCTGAAATACTCTGATGCAAATATCCTCATGGGGAGGTATTTGGGTAGCTTGTAGGGAGTGAGTTGGCATCCATATATCTTGATTTTTGTGTGGTCCTAGTATAGATACTAGTATCCCACTCTACTGTCCTTAGCCAACTGTAAAACTCACTTAATCTCATCATTGATCCCAGGTTGATAACTACTGGTTAGCATGTTTATAATTGGATGAACAAATGAATCAATGAACTCTTTATAAGTAAAAACAGTGGAATATCTTTGGATCAATGGTGTCCAAAATATGACAAGTTTTGGATTGCCCTTGGTGTCTAACTTTTGGATGCTAACTGAAGACTTGTCTCACTAAAACTATAAGAACATGTGAAACAATATTGATGAATATTTGAACACTCTCTCATTTGGTAATTTGATAAACTGTTCATGGATTCTGTCTGCTATGAACTGAGAAAAGTTGTAAGCTATAGCTGGAGGCTTGCCTGGGAAAAAGATAGAAAGGAAAGCAAGAACTGTTGGAAATAATACTGAGAGGGGGGGGGGGGGGGGTGAATCAGTATTATCAGATCAATCAAACTTTTCAATGCTCAGAAACATATACGCTACTTCAGTTAAGTGAACCAGCGTGTACACGCTACTGTGACTAAATAAAACAGCGTATAAGAGGAAAACTCATAATTTAGTTAGCTTATTCTTCAGTTAAGTGCATCAGGACATTATTCACCACATTAACAGTAAACAGGTGCAGTATAACAGAACAGATCAAAAGCCACACACATGAACACCAAGATATAAGGTGGAAACCCAATGTGGGTGAAAACCACCTGCTGCAAGTTGTCTCTATCTTTCTTTAATATGAAACTTCAGTTTACAATCTTTTTGTACTGGTGCAGCCTTATACCAGTACGCAGGCTACAACCTGCAGAAGGCTACAACCTTCTCTCGTTCTCCAAACTTCCTTGGAAGGGAGCTCCAACCCCCTTTGCTCTTGTACTAGCCAAGATACTAGTACGTAGGTGCTGACCTACAATCTTCTTTCTTTCAGGTACCACTTTTCATACATTTTCAGACTGGATATTCCTGAAGCACAACATTACAATCTGAAGACCACAATTCATTCACCTTTCATAATAGATCATTGAAGCATAAAACAACCAAACTTTGAATCGCTGAACCACTGAACCCTGTCAATCACCAGATACCAGAACACAGAGCAGACTACAGAACTCTGCAATAACAGTCAGACCCAACTGTAAACCCAAAATCAAGCTTCAAAATATATACGCTACTTCAATGAGCAAAACCCGCGTATACATGCGCTTTTACTGAAGCCAACCTGCGTACAGATCTAAAAATAAACTCTCTCAATTTGCAGCTGTACCAGACATCAGTTAGACCCAGAACATAACATTGCGACAGTATGCAGATCTAGAAATACGCATAATCAACCATATCATGATAGTGCATTTCAAACCATTAGATCCCGATCTATACTTAGATCTAGTCTTCCATCAACCGATGTGATCTCTCCTTGGCTTAGATCAAGCAACCCAGAACCTGCATATCAGATCTCTTTCTTTTTCAGATATTCAAGCCTTTTCAAAAGATGATTTTGCCTAATGATCTTCTTCTCCTTATATAGCCTTAGGCCTTGCTCAATACCAAGAGCCAAAACCATAGAAATCCAAAACCATCAACTTCAAAACTAGAGATCTACACGACTGTCGAGGTACTTTGGTCCAAAGACATGGGCACAAGTACCGAGGACTAACTACCATGGACCAAAAGGAAACTTCCCGACATATACGCACTTTTCTGTTCATTCATCTGCGTGTATACGCGACTTATTATATAGCTCTCCTGCGTATACGCGACCTACTATGCATATCACCAGCGTGTATATGCAACTTGGACTTAATTAACCTGCGTATATGAGATTTCTTCTTCATTCTGTAGACTGAACGGAGGTCTGTCATCAAAGAGAGTTGCCATCAAGAACAACACTTGTATCATAGCGCCATACCTGAGCCAAAATGCCAACAATCTCCCCCTTTGGACTTGATGGCAACCTTCAGATCCTTAGAATCATTCTCCCCCTTTGTCATCAAGGGCAAAGGGCTGTGCTCCCCCTGAGAACATGCTGATACCTCTGCTTGGCTGTGCTGAAACATGCTCCCCCTGACTGTAGGCAAGATCTGCAAAAGATGATCTTCAACAAGAACCAAGACTTATACACCATAAGGGACCTTTCTATCACCAAAAGACTTACTACATACATCCATATTCCCTATCAAGGGGGGACACATCAGAAACAATCAATTATATTACATCATTCATCCCAGGCATAGTGGGGAAACCAACATAGGCCGTTACATGACCTTGACATACCATAAAAGAGATATCACAAGAGAGATACATGACATAGAGACAACAGATCTAGACCAAGACTTATGAAAGTCACCAGCAGCATATGATAAACATCTTTTTAGATCAGCAACCAGGATTTCTTTCTGAGCTCCTTTTCCTGAAATCAACAACCAAAACATCTGAATGCCAATAATGCTTTATGAGACTTTTAAGCTGCTCCCCCTGAACCTGTGCCTGCTGCACCCCCTGAAACTGTGCCTGAAGAATTCTGACATACCCATTGCTGTTCAGAACTCCAGAGTTTGCCCTTGCTGTTCAGAACTTAATATACGCGATTTCTCATGCATGAAACTGCGTATGTACGCGGATATACTTTCTGCAACAAGCGTCCAACAGACACGCGACTTACCCCGCATAAATCGGCGTATATACGCGGATATCCCTTCCGTAACCTGCGTATACCAACTTTTCTGTAAACAAACTTCAACAGCAGGATGAAGCATCAACTACTCCCAGCTTTTGTCTGAGATATTCAAAAGTTTCCCTGGGCAGTGGTTTTGTGAGAATATCAGCAACTTGTTCCTTAGAAGGAACATACTCCAACTTGACCTTCTTCTCAAGCACTTGTTCCCGAAGAAAATGGTACTTGATTGGTATGTGCTTGGTCTTTGAGTGCATGACTGGATTCTTTGAAATGCTGATTGCACTTGTATTATCACATAAGATAGAGACGGGTGGAGTGCAAGTGATTTGAAAGTCCTGCAAGGTCTGCATCATCCAAAGAAGTTGTGTGCAACAAGATGATGCAGCCACATATTCTGCTTCAGCTGTAGATAAGGCAATCGAACTCTGTTTCTTGCTGAACCAAGATACTAATCTGGAACCCATGAAGAAAGCACCACCACTTGTGCTTTTCCTATCATCCACACTTCCAGCCCAGTCTGCATCTGTGTAAGCATGAAGAGTGAGATCTGTATTTCTAGGATACCATAAGCCATAGTTTTGGGTCCCTTGAAGATATTTGAAGATTCTTTTGACTGCCTGAAGATGAGTTTCCTTTGGGTTGGCTTGAAATCTTCCAACCATTCCTACTGCATGTGTAATATCTGGTCGAGTACCTGTCAAATAAAGCAAACTCCCAATCATGGATCTATAAGTGGGTTGGTGAACTGCTGCTGATTCATCATTTGCACTGAGGCTGCATCCTGTAACCATGGGTGTACATACTGGTTTTGACTCTTCCATGCCATACTTCTTCAAGATCTGCTTGAGGTATTTGGTTTGAGATAAGAAGATACCTCCTTCATTTTGTTGGATTTGCAATCCAAGAAAATATGTCAATTCTCCAAGTAGTGACATTTCGAATTCTTTCTGCATAACCAAGGCAAAGTTTTGACTCATAGTCTCTTCATTGCTGCCAAAGAATAATATCATCTACATAAACAACAAGAATTAGCAATTTGTTATTTTCAACTTTTATATAGAGATTGCTATCTGCTGATCCTTTTGAAAAGCCTTGTTGGTGAAGATATTTGTCCAA
Organism: Pinus tabuliformis; assembly: GCA_031772625.1. Taxonomy (NCBI): domain Eukaryota; kingdom Viridiplantae; phylum Streptophyta; class Pinopsida; order Pinales; family Pinaceae; genus Pinus; species Pinus tabuliformis. Next base: position 143,228,636 of record CM062810.1, read on the forward strand.
CCGATAGTACCAAGCCCTTGGAGCTTGTTTGAGTCCATAGAGAGCCTTTTTCAATCTGCATACAAGGTTTGGATCATTCCCAAGAATGAAACCATCTGGCTGCTCAATATATACTTCTTCTTCTAAGTCTCCATTCAGAAAGGCTGATTTCACGTCCATTTGAAAAACCTTGAAGTTTTGAAAGCTTGAGAGAGCAAGGAACATTCGGATGGCCTCAAGTCTTGCCACAGGAGCAAAGGTCTCTTCAAAATCTATTCCTTCTTGCTGTGCATACCCTTTACAAACAAGTCTGGCCTTGTTTCTAATTACTTCTCCATTTTCATTTAATTTATTCTTGAAGACCCATTTTGTTCCTATCACATTCTTATCTTTTGGTCTAGGAACTAATTCCCAAGTGTTGTTCTTTTCGATTTGCTCAAGTTCTTCATCCATTGCTTTGACCCAACATTCATCTTTGCATGCCTCTTTCACATTTTGTGGTTCAGTGGAGGAGAGTAATGCCAAGTAGCTTGAAGCTTCTGCAAGTGTCCTTCTTGTTTGTACTCCTGCTTCTTTCTGCCCCACAATCTGAGTTTCTGGATGATTCTTTTGAACATATCTGGATGGAGTCTTCTCTTCTATTCTTGTCTGCTCCTCTGGTTCTTCTTGAGATTCTTCTTCTTCTTGAGGTTCTTCTTCTTCATCATTCCGCCTTTGAGAGTAGCCTTCATCTTCTTCAATGTCTTCATGATGAACTTGCCTAGGAATATATCCCTTCTCATCAACCACTACATCAATACTGTCAACAATTCTGCCAAGTCTTTTATTGTAGCACTTGTATGCTTTGCTATGTGGAGAATAACCAAGAAGAATGCCCTCATCTGCTCTTGGTTCAAGTTTGCCAAGTTGCTCATCAGTATTCTTAATATAACATTTGCTCCCAAAGATTTTGAAGTGCTTCACGGAAGGAGTTTTACCACTCCAAAGCTCATGAGGTGTTTGAGTGCTGTTTACTCGGACATTTGTTTTGTTAAGAATAATAACAGCAGCATGTGCAGCTTCACCCCAGAAGGTTGCAGGAGTACCTGATTCATCGAGCATAGCACGAGCCATTTGTTGGATAGTTCTGTTCATTCTTTCCACAACCCCATTTTGCTGAGGAGTTCTAGCTGTAGAGAATTCTCTTCTTATCCCATGTTCATCGCAGAAATCAAAAAATTCATTTGAGGTGAACTCCCCACCTCTGTCAGATCTGAGGCACTTAATTTTGTGTCCTGATTCATTTTCAACCAATGCTTTGAAGGATTTGAATTTTTCGAATGCTTCATCTTTGTGCTTCATAAGCCCTAACCAAACAAACCTTGAGAAATCATCAATGAATAATATCAGATATTCTTCTCCTCGAGGTGTCCTTTTCCTAAATGGACCACATACATCTGTATGGACTAGCTCAAGAGGCAAGCTAGCTGATCCTTCCTTCTCTGGAAAGTTAGTTCTGGTTTGCTTTCCAAACTGACAAGATTTGCATATGGTGTTGTCTGGAATTTTGATATCTGGAAGATCGCGAACTGCCTGATATTTGCATGCTTTCCTTATTTGTGAGAAGCTTAGATGTCCCAACCTTCGATGCCATAACCAGTGCTCTTCATCCTTGCTAAGATAGCATTGTTGTTGTCCTTCTTCAAATATGTACAGATTATTTGGAGTTCTTTTGCCTTTGAGAACTGTTTTACCTGTATCAAGATCACGAACAAGACATCCATTCGATCTGAAAATAACCTCGGTTTTTTGATCACACATCTGGCTGACACTTAGTAGATTATGCTTCAATCCATCAACATACAAAACATTTCCAGCCTTGACCTTTTCTTTCAAAGGAGCAATACCTTTTCCTTTTATAGTTGCAGGAGTATCATTTCCAAAAGAAACTTTCTTTCCCTTTTCTAAAGTAGAATAAGATTCAAGTTTTTCTTTATCACCTGTCATATGTTTCGAACATCCACTGTCAATGTACCATAGATTTTCCTGTCCTTCTGCATAAAATGCTATCCCACATCTTTCTGTTTGAGGTTCCTTTATTCTCCATGTTTTGGTGCTTGTGGCTTGTTCCTTTTTCTCCTGAAACCTGCTCCTGCATTCAGAGTCTTTATGACCAAAATTATTGCAAATAGAACATTCAACTTCATTTTCAAGAACCGAAAAGTTGTTATAGGTCCTTTTTGTAATCCCTGTCATACTTCTTTGTTTTTGAGCTTCCCTAGTCATGATTGTTTTATATGCAACACATTGAGCTGCTTTGTGACCAAAGTTATGGCAAGAAAAGCATTGTCCATTGAAGAAGCTTCTGCGGTTATTGAATCTACCAGCCAACTGATTGTAATTTCTATTTTCATCTATTCTTGAACCAAACTGAGAAGATTTTACCTGTGGTTGGTTGTAGCTTTTGTTCACCCTTAAGATGGATTGTCCCTGATAGTTTCTGTTTGTAATTCGTCCCTGCTTTACCTGATTATCTTCATTGTTCTTCTGCTCATTTCTTCTTGCTGCATCAAGATAACTTTTTGAGGTGGATGCTTGAGAGGTTTCTCCATTATAGCCCAAACCTGTCTTGTTTAGAGGAGACCGCTGCACATTGATAATCTCATCCAAAGTTTCAGATCCTTTGACAAACTTAAGATTAATAGCTTTTGTTTTCTCAATTTCTTTTCTGAGACCAACAATTTCACCTTCTAGTTTTTCAAGATGTTTTTCCTTTTCATCAATTTGAAATTGCAAAGTATCAATGATCACATTCTTTTCTTCTATGCATCTCTTGAGTCTAGTAATTTCATTATAGAGATTATCCACATCTACAGCATCCTCATAATCATCATCTTCAAATGCCATTAACAGCTTATATTTATTACCTTGTTCATCTTCATCACTGTTTGATAAGCCATCACTATCTTCATGGGTGTAGTAGCTTTTCTTATTTGCACTTTGTTTCTTGTTCCATCTAGCAGGTTCTTTTCCTTTATCCTTATAAGGACATTTTGCAGCATAATGACCTACTCTTCCACAAGCAAAGCATTTGAAAGGTAGCTTACCTCTGAACCTTCCAGAACCCCTTTGAAGATTTCTGACAAAATTTGATTCTTCTTCCTCTTCTTCTGGAACATGGCTTGCTTCATAGTAATCTTCTTTTCCTGATGCCTTAAAAGCAGCTTCCCTTCTGTCTGATGGACCTCCCTTTCTCATTTCATAAGCAGTTAGAATTCCATGTAGCTGAGACATAGTGAGAACACGGAGATTTTCCTTTTCTTCTATTGCAGATACTTTAGATTCAAACTTGGGGGATAATGATCTTAGAATCTTTTGAACTACTATAGTCTCTTTTATTTCTTCACCCAAATTTTTCATACAATTAACAATCTCATCTACCCGAAGAAAATAATTAGCCACACTTTCATCATTATACATCTTGAGAGTCTCATATTGAATCCTGAGAGTTTGAAGTTTAGCTTGTTTTACCTGTTCATCTCCTTCATAGCTAGTGATCATTTTGTCCCATATCTCTTTTGCTGATTTGAAGTGCATGACCTTCATGAATTCTGTTTGGGATATACTTCCTAATAGAGTACTGACTGCTTTTGCATTTGTTTCATACTGCTTTTTCTCAGCTGGATCTGTAGGAGTAGCTGAAGGAAAAGCATAGCCTGTTTCTACAATGTTCCAAACTTCTGTACCAAGAGATTGAAGATATGCAGTAACTCTTACCTTCCAATAATTGAAATTTGTCCCATCAAAAATCGGTGGCCTGATTGATGCTTCTTTCTCGTAGTTGCTCATGATGAATGATCTACCTTCAAGCGATCAAGCTTCTCTGAAGGACCTGCTCTGATACCAATTGTTGGAAATAATACTGAGAGGGGGGGGGGTGAATCAGTATTATCAGATCAATCAAACTTTTCAATGCTCAGAAACATATACGCTACTTCAGTTAAGTGAACCAGCGTGTACACGCTACTGTGACTAAATAAAACAGCGTATAAGAGGAAAACTCATAATTTAGTTAGCTTATTCTTCAGTTAAGTGCATCAGGACATTATTCACCACATTAACAGTAAACAGGTGCAGTATAACAGAACAGATCAAAAGCCACACACATGAACACCAAGATATAAGGTGGAAACCCAATGTGGGTGAAAACCACCTGCTGCAAGTTGTCTCTATCTTTCTTTAATATGAAACTTCAGTTTACAATCTTTTTGTACTGGTGCAGCCTTATACCAGTACGCAGGCTACAACCTTCTCTCGTTCTCCAAACTTCCTTGGAAGGGAGCTCCAACCCCCTTTGCTCTTGTACTAGCCAAGATACTAGTACGTAGGTGCTGACCTACAATCTTCTTTCTTTCAGGTACCACTTTTCATACATTTTCAGACTGGATATTCCTGAAGCACAACATTACAATCTGAAGACCACAATTCATTCACCTTTCATAATAGATCATTGAAGCATAAAACAACCAAACTTTGAATCGCTGAACCACTGAACCCTGTCAATCACCAGTTACCAGAACACAGAGCAGACTACAGAACTCTGCAATAACAGTCAGACCCAACTGTAAACCCAAAATCAAGCTTCAAAATATATACGCTACTTCAATGAGCAAAACCCGCGTATACACGCGCTTTTACCGAAGCCAACCTGCGTACAGATCTAAAAATAAACTCTCTCAATTTGCAGCTGTACCAGACATCAGTTAGACCCAGAACATAACATTGCGACAGTATGCAGATCTAGAAATACGCATAATCAACCATATCATGATAGTGCATTTCAAACCATTAGATCCCGATCTATACTTAGATCTAGTCTTCCATCAACCGATGTGATCTCTCCTTGGCTTAGATCAAGCAACCCAAAACCTGCATATCAGATCTCTTTCTTTTTCAGATATTCAAGCCTTTTGAAAAGATGATTTTTCCTAATGATCTTCTTCTCCTTATATAGCCTTAGGCCTTGCTCAATACCAAGAGCCAAAACCATAGAAATCCAAAACCATCAACTTCAAAACTAGAGATCTACATGACTGTCGAGGTACTTTGGTCCAAAGACATGGGCACAAGTACCGAGGACTAACTACCATGGACCAAAAGGAAACTTCCCGACATATACGCACTTTTCTGTTCATTCATCTGCGTGTATATGCGACTTATTATATAGCTCTCCTGCGTATACGTGACCTACTATGCATATCACCAGCGTGTATACGCAACTTGGACTTAATTAACCTGCGTATATGAGATTTCTTCTTCATTCTGTAGACTGAACGGAGGTCTGTCATCAAAGAGAGTTGCCATCAAGGACAACACTTATATCATAGCGCCATACCTGAGCCAAAATGCCAACAAGAACAACCTCATCCACATGCTCATCAGTGGTGTATCCTAGAATTCAAGAGAGCATTGTTATAATTTGTCTGCCTCTCTCAGAGAAAATGGTGGCAGCATATGGAGGACTATCTGTAGGAGTATGAGGCTCCTCTATGATGAAATTTTGAAAGATCTGAGCTTTCTTGGGAAGGTCTAGCTTTGTGTAGAGTTCAAGTAAAGCCTCAATGGAAAGTGGGGTCTCATTTGGGCCTTGCTAAATCTGCAACATTTGATTTATTGACTCTGCAGTAATGGTGAATAAAACCTGTTGGTTAGGGGTGACTATGGCTTTTTGACTTGGAACATAACAAGCTTGATAGAAGTGGATGATTTCTAGGAATAGGTGTACCTGTGGGAACAAGCACTTGGGAAAATTTGACTCCCATAGGTGAATGTCATCATTCTGGTTCAAAAACTTGTCTTTACTCCAACAGTGGAGTTTCAGTAGGTGGCTAGGGGAAGCAGTGTCTTTAATTTGAAACTCTCTGTTGGCCAATGGGAGGTGGTCAATATCAAGGTGAGGGGTTTAAGAGGTCTTACATCCAAAGAGCTTTGGGAAACTATATTTTGGTTTGTTTAATGGAATTAATTTTTCTATGGCTTTAGGAGTAAGGTTAGAATGTCTAGAACAATGGCGAGGGTAATTTCAATCTGTAGAAAAAGGGTTTGGATGCACATTAGGTTTTTCTTCAATTTAGCAAGATTTCTTAATTAATTCAATTTATTAACCCTTTAATAATTACTGTGCATATCTCAATTTTTCAGGGCCATTCTGGTTCTTTCAAGAATACCTGGAAATTGACGATTTGGTGTGCAGACAGGGTTCTGTGGTAGCAACAGAGGTTTCTCAAGCTTCAATTGTCAATTTGCTGCTTCAATTTGATGTCTGCAATGTCTTCGGGTGGAAAACGTTGGTTAAAATGGTTGCGCAGAGGTTCAGGGTGTTAGTTAATAGAGGTTTGCAGCGAAAATGAGTGAAAAGAGAAAAATTGGGCTTTTTTGGCCTTTTAACCAACAATGGTTAGAGTTTGGCACAAGAATTGGCAAATGAATAATAAGCAGTTTTGCTTTACGCGGGGAGGTGGTTTTAGGCCATATCGCACCACTTTTGGGTGGGGGGCGGTATTGTTCGCGAGCACGTGATATAACCTAGTGTGCCACATAGCCAAGCAGTGTTGTGCCAAAACCACGAATCTCGCGTGCTTTTGGACCATTAACTGTCAGATGAGGAAACTACACGATATTGATATGCGCCGTCGGATCTGGGGATGGGAGATCAGAGGGATATTGTGCAGTGAAGTTGCGTGGACAAAGTTGGGATGTGGTTGGCGGGGCTCGAGGTTTAATTATAATGAAATGTGATTAATTAAAAAATAATCATGGGATTTGTAATATAAGTAGTGGGTTAATAAAGGTGGGGACCATGGGTTTATATGGTGGAGGGTTTTTAACTATACACCAAGGTTTGGTGAGTTAAAGGGTGTCGGGGAATTATAACGTGGGGAATTATAAAGCGGGACTTTAGGAAATAACTTAGGATAAAGGGGTTTAGTGGGTTTTTAATTGAAAAAAGGGAAATTAATAATGGGGGAATGTATTATTTCTGATGGGAATGTGTTTCACACTAGGGAAAGGGGTTTTGGGAAGGGGGAATGGTTTTTGAAGAGTAATGTCTAGGGAAATGTGTGAAACAAAGGGACAAAAGGTCAAAATGAGGGGAAAGGGTTTTTACAAGTGATGAAGGGATAATGAGGGGAAATTAATAAACTAAATATGTGGAGCGTATAGCGAGATGAGGGGAAATTAGTAAATAAGCTTTAGTGAATGTCCTTTCTCTTTCACAATTCCTCTTGCATATGAGAAAAAGGATTAAGCATGATGAAAGTGATTTTTGACTTAACAACACTTGTGCACTTGCAAAACTTATTCTACTTACCCTTTATTTACCCTATAATTTTTCTTCATTTATTAGGTGCATTTGAGCTTGTTGGCCCTTTATTTCTTTTTCTTTTGATAAGCAAACTATCTAATTCTAACCTTATAACTTCCAATGGCTCAGATTAAACTGATGAGGTCATTATTATTCTCTACCTAACTACTGATCTACCAAGATTAAACAATTTGGCTAGATCTTTATTCTCTATCTATCAAAATGAAATTTAAAGCATGAATGAATCAAGATTAAACTATTTGACCATCATGGATTGTGGCATTTTTGACAAGCTGTACACAATATTATTTTGCAAAGTATAGTAAAAGGAGTGGCATTTGAATATGTACACTTTCATGATCTATTTTTTCTCTTTTTGTGGGGTTCATAATTTTTACTTTTTTGATCTTTTTCTTTCTTTTAGTCCTTTGATTATTCTTTTAGGACATACCCTCTTTACATTTTTTAATTTTGATATGGGAAAACATTTTGCGGAAAGCAAAAGTATGTACAATATTACAAAACTAATCATAGCCAATTCAAAATTATGAATCCTATTATTATAGGACCTTAACAGTGGCTCCACATGGGGATGGTATTTCCTGGTGAAATGTCAAGAACTTTAGGATCAGTAGCCTTTGAAACTTTGATTGTGGTTGCCCTGTAAATGCTCCTCTGTGATCTGCTTTATTCATACATATGATGGTGCACCTTTCAAAGCTCAGGGCCTTCTCTTCGGACTTCAACCTCAAAAGATTACCATCCAATCCAATCTAAAATTTGCAATGTTATATACAATGAGAAAAGTAAACAAATGAAGTAATGTTAATATGTGGATAAGTAATGCTTGAGCATTTTACCATTGACTGGTCCTCCTAGTAGATTTGTTCCATCTAACTGTCTCAATAAAAATGCATTGTTTCTCCGTAACCATAAATGATATTGTTGGAAATAATACTGAGAGGGGGGGGTGAATCAGTATTACCTAGCAATTTACCAAATCTTCCTTATTTGATCTTTTGAAATATTCTTGCATATCAGTACCATAAAACAATGAGCATGGATAAAGAAAATAGACAGCCACACCAAAGAACACAAGATGTAAGGTGGAAACCCAATGCGGGAGAAAAACCACCTGCTGCAATAATGTCTCTATCTTCTTTCAAGAAATTCTTTTTACAATGATTTTGTACTGGTGCAGTCTTTTACCAGCACGCAGGCTGCAACCTGCAAAGAGCTACAACTCTTTCTCGTTTTCCAGACTTCTCCTGGAAGGGAGCTACAACCCCCTACTTCTTTTCAAAAAGATCAACAAGTATACAACAGATACAGTCTACTACAGATATCAGATCAGTAATTACAGAAACAACCCAGAACACCTTATGAACAGAAATATACAGTTAACAGATCATCTTAAGACAGGGACGCATATTTTCTTTCTGTGGCCTGCGACTGGACGCGGTATACCGTATGCTGTTCTGCGTGCAGACGCACTGTTCCTTTTGCTTGTCTGCGACCGACGCACACATCAACACTATCGCGCCGCGTCTTTCGCTTCAGAGACGCACCCAATACCACAGTCGCGCCGCGTCCTTCGCTTCAGAGACGCACCTGATCCTTCACTGTACTGCGTCCCGGCGCACTTTCCCTTCACTGAATCTGCGTCCCTTTAGATATAGAAGATAAGAGGACTTCAGAACCAACCCAAACACTCAGATCCACAGATCTGATCATGCGCCATACAGATCGTAGTCCATTAGAAGATTTACCCTTAAAGATATGGACTAGATCACACCAAGAGATGATCAACCAAGATGATGCTTAATCCAAATGAACTCCTTTGCTTTATATAGGCAAGCTTCTCCCCAAAGCGTGGAACAATACCACGAGCCGACACCATAGAAACACACAACCGTCGGCTAGATACCACACAAGAAGCCCCCACGAGCTTTTCTCTATCTTGAAATGTGTGCACTGGGCGGACGCACCTTCTGAACGGCTGGCCAGCGTCCCTGGACGCGGGTTCTGTATGGTATACCTGCGGGGACGCACTTGCTGAACAAAATTTCCTGCGTCCTTCTTGATTTACCACCTGAAGACGTTTGCCATCAAGTACAACACCTGAATCATAATGCCAACAAACTCCCCCTTTGGACTTGATGGCAACCACATAAACTTCAGCTTCATCATTCTCCCCCTTTGACATCAAGAGCAAAGGGTATGCTCCCCCTATGCTCATGCTTCTCCAGAATTGTAACCAGAAATCCATCATGAAGAAGACAGAGACATATTGCAGCTATTTCCAAGATCTCCTTCTCCATAATGCCAACAATGCATTATGTGCTCCCCCTGAGCCTATACCATCAATAGGAAGATGGTCAACAGTGAGATGATGCATCAACAACCCCCAGCTTTTGCCTGAGGTATTCAAAAGTGTCCCTGGGCAACGGTTTGGTGAAAATATCAGCAACTTGTTCCTTAGAAGGAACATACTCCAACTTGACCTTCTGTTCAAGTACTTGTTCCCGGAGAAAATGGTACTTGATTGGTATGTGCTTGGTTTTTGAATGCATAACCGGATTCTTTGAGATGCTGATTGCACTTGTGTTGTCACATAAGATAGGAATAGGAGGTGTACAAGTGATTTGATAATCCTGCAAAGTCTGCATCATCCAAAGAAGTTGGGTGCAACAAGATGCAGCCGCAACATATTCTGCTTCAGCTGTAGACAAGGCAATTGAACTCTGTTTCTTGCTGAACCAAGATACCAGTCTAGAACCCATAAAGAATGCACCACCACTTGTGCTTTTCCTGTCATCCACGCTTCCGGCCCAATCTGCATCTGTATAAGCATGAAGAGTGAGATCTGTATCTCTAGGATACCATAGGCCATAATTTTGAGTCCCTTGAAGATATTTGAAGATTCTCTTTACTGCTTGAAGATGAGTCTCCTTTGGATTTGCCTGAAACCTTCCAACTATTCCAACTGCATGCATGATGTCTGGTCGGGTACCTGTCAAATATAGTAGACTTCCAATCATAGATCTGTAGGTTGGTTGATGAACTGCTGCAGATTCGTCATTTGCACTGAGACTACATCCTGTGACCATGGGTGTACATACTGGTTTTGCATCTTCCATGCCATATTTCTTCAAAATCTGCTTGAGATACTTGGTTTGAGATAAAAGGATTCCTCCTTTCTTTTGTTGGATTTGCAAACCAAGGAAGTATGTCAGTTCTCCTAGCAAGGACATCTCAAATTCTTTCTGCATGACTGAGGCAAAGCTTTGACTCATAGCTTCTTCATTACTGCCAAAAATAATGTCATCTACATACACAACAAGTATTAGTAATTTGTCATTTTCAACTTTTATATAAAGATTGCTATCTGCTGAACCTTTTGAAAAACCTTGTTGATGAAGATATTTGTCCAACCGGTAGTACCAAGCCCTTGGAGCTTGTTTGAGACCATAGAGAGCCTTTTTTAATCGGCATACAAGATTTGGATCGTTTCCAAGAATGAAACCATCTGGCTGTTCAATGTACACTTCTTCATCCAAGTCTCCATTCAGAAAAGCTGATTTCACATCCATTTGAAATACTTTGAAGTTCTGACAACTTGAGAGAGCAAGAAACATTCGGATGGCCTCAAGTCTTGCAACAGGAGCAAAAGTTTCTTCAAAGTCTATTCCTTCTTGCTGTGCATACCCTTTACAAACAAGTCTGGCTTTGTTTCTAATTACTTCTCCATTTTCATTCAATTTATTTTTGAAAACCCATTTTGTTCCGATAACATTCTTATCCTTTGGTCTAGGAACCAGCTCCCAAGTGTTGTTCTTTTCGATTTGCTCAAGTTCTTCATCCATTGCTTTCACCCAACATTCATCTTTGCATGCTTCTTTCACATTTTGTGGTTCAGTAGAGGAGAGTAATGCCAAATAACTTGAAGCTTCTGCAACTGTTCTTCTAGTTTGTATACCTGCTTCCTTTTGTCCCATGATCTGAGATTCTGGATGGTTCTTTTGAACATATCTGGATGGAGTCTTTTCTTCTATTCTTGTTCTTTCTTCTGCTTCTTCGTGAGGTCCGTCTTGAAATTGTTCTTGCGGTTCTTCTTCTTCATCATTCTGTCTTTGAGGGTAGCTTTCATCTTCTTCAATGTCTTCACGATGTATTTGCCTAGGAATGTATCCTTTCTCATCAACCACTACATCAATGCTTTCAACAATTCTGCCAAGTCTTTTATTGTAGCATTTGTATGCTTTGCTATGTGGAGAGTAGCCAAGAAGAATTCCTTCATCTGCTCTAGGATCAAGTTTGCCAAGCTGCTCCTCAGTATTTTTGATATAGCATTTGCTCCCAAAGATTTTGAAGTGCTTTACCGAAGGAGTTTTACCACTCCAGAGCTCATGAGGAGTTTGAGTGCTGTTCACTCGGACATTTGTCTTGTTGAGAATAATAACTGCCGCATGTGCAGCTTCACCCCAGAAGGTTGCAGGAGTTCCTGATTCATCAAGCATAGCACGAGCCATTTGCTGGACTGTTCTGTTCATTCTTTCCACTACTCCATTTTGCTGAGGAGTTCTAGCTGTAGAAAATTCTCTCCTTATTCCATGTTCATCACAGAAATCAAAAAATTCATTTGAAGTAAATTCTCCACCTCTGTCGGATCTGAGGCACTTAATCTTGTGACCTGATTCATTTTCAGCCAAGGCTTTGAAGGATTTGAACTTTTCGAAAGCTTCATCTTTGTGCTTCATAAGTCCTAACCAAACAAACCTGGAGAAATCGTCAATAAATAATATCAAGTATTCCTCTCCTCTAGGTGTTCTTTTTCTGAATGGTCCACATACATCTGTATGTACTAGCTCAAGAGGCATGCTGGCTGATCCTTCTTTCTCTGGAAAGTTAGTTCTAGTCTGTTTTCCAAACTGACATGATCTGCACATGGTGTTGTCAGGAATCTTGATATCTGGAAGATCGCGAACTGCCTGATATTTGCAAGCTTTCCTTATTTGTGAGAAGCTTAGATGTCCCAATCTTCGATGCCATAACCAGTGCTCTTCATCCTTGCTTAGATAGCATTGTTGTTGTTCTTCATCAAAAATGTATAGATTATTTGAAGTTCTTTTTCCTTTGAGAACTGTTTTACCTGTATCAAGATCACGAACAAGACATCCATTTGATCTGAATATAACCTCGGTTCTTTGATCACACATCTGGCTTACACTTAGAAGATTATGCTTTAGTCCATCAACAAACAAAACATTTCCAGCCTTAACATCTTCTTTTAAAGGAGCAATACCTTTTCCTTTTATAGTTGCAGGAGTATCATTTCCAAAAGAGACTTTCTTTCCCTTTTCTAAATTAGAATAAGATTCAAGTTTTTCTTTATCACCTGTCATGTGCTTTGAACATCCACTGTCAATGTACCATAGGTTTTCTTGTCCTTCTGCATAGAATGCTATCCCACATCTTTCTGTTTGAGGTTCCTTTATTTTCCATGTTTTGGTGCCTGAGGTTTGTTCCCTTTTTTGTACCTTTCTTTCCGGAAACCTGCTTCTGCATTCAACATCTTCATGTCCAAAATTATTGCAAATAGAGCATTCAACTTCATTTTCAAGAGCTGAAAAATTGTTATAGGTCCTTTTTGTAATCCCTGTCATGCTTCTTTGTTTTTGAGCTTCCCTAGTCATGATTGTTTTATACGCAACACATTGGGCTGCTTTGTGACCAAAGTTATGGCAAGAAAAGCATTGTCCATTGAAGAAGTTTCTGCGATTATTGAATCTACCAGCCGACTGATTGTAATTTCTATTTTCATCTATTCTTGAACCAAATTGAGAAGATTTTACCTGTGGCTGGTTGTGGCTTTTGTTCACCCTTAAGCTGGATTGCCCCTGATAGTTTGAAGTTTGTACCTGCTTTACCTGATGATCTTCCTTGTGTTCTTGCTCATTTCTTCTTGCTGCATCAAGATAACTTTTTGAAGTGGAAGCTTGAGAAGTTTCTCCATTGTAGCCCAGACCTGTCTTATTTAGAGGAGACCGCTGCACACTGATAATCTCATTCAACGTTTCAGATCCTTTGACAAACTTGAGATTAATAGTTTTTGTTTTCTCAATTCTTTTCTAAGACCAACAATTTCACCTTCTAATTTTTCAAGATGTTTTTCCTTTTCATCAATCTGAAATTGTAGAGTATCAATAATCATGTTCTTTTCTTCTATACATCTCTTGAGTCTAGTAATTTCATCATAAAGGTTATCCACATCTATAGCATCCTCATAATTATCATCTTCAAATGCCATTAACAATCTATATTTGTTACCTTGTTCATCTTCATCACTGTTTGATAAGCCATCGCTATCTTCATGGGTGTAGTAGCTTTTCTTATTTGTACCCTGTTTCTTGTTCCATCTAACTGGTTCCTTTCCTTTATCCTTATAAGAGCATTTTGCAGCATAATGACCTACTCTTCCACAAGCAAAACATTTGAAAGGTAGCTTACCTCTGAACCTTCCAGAGCCCTTTTGAAGATTTCTGACAAAGTTTGATTCTTCTTCCTCTTCTTCTGGAACATGACTTGCTTCATAGTGATCTTCTTTGCCTGATGCTTTAAAAGCAGCTTCCCTTCTGTCTGATGGACATCCCTTTCTCATTTCATAAGCAGTTAGAATTCCATGCAGCTGAGACATAGTGAGAACGCGGAGATTTTCCTTTTCTTCTACTGCAGATACTTTAGATTCAAACTTGGGAGATAAAGATCTTAGAATCTTTTGAACTACTATAGTCTCTTTTATTTCTTCACCCAAATTTTTCATACAATTAACAATCTCATCTACTCGAAGAAAATAATTAGCCACACTTTCATCATTATACATCTTGAGAGTCTCATATTGAATCCTGAGAGTTTGAAGTTTAGCTTCTTTTACCTGTTCATCTCCTTCATAGCTAGTGATCATTTTGTCCCATATCTCTTTTGCTGATTTGAAGTGCATGACCTTCATGAACTCTGTTTGAGATATACTTCCTAATAGAGTACTGACTGCTTTTGCATTTGTTTCATACTGCTTTTTCTCAGCTGGATCTGTAGGAGTAACTGAAGGAAAGGCATAGCCTGATTCTACAATGTTCCAAACTTCTGTACCAAGAGATTGAAGATATGCAGTAACTCTTACCTTCCAATAATTGAAGTTTGTTCCATCGAAGACGGGTGGCCTGATTGATGCTTCTCTCTCGTAGTTGCTCATGATGATCGATCTACCTTCAAGCGATCAAGCTGTTCTGAAGGACCTGCTCTGATACCAATTGTTGGAAATAATACTGAGAGGGGGGGGTGAATCAGTATTACCTAGCAATTTACCAAATCTTCCTTATTTGATCTTTTGAAATATTCTTGCATATCAGTACCATAAAACAATGAGCATGGATAAAGAAAATAGACAGTCACACCAAAGAACACAAGATGTAAGGTGGAAACCCAATGCGGGAGAAAAACCACCTGCTGCAATAATGTCTCTATCTTCTTTCAAGAAATTCTTTTTACAATGATTTTGTACTGGTGCAGTCCTTTACCAGCACGCAGGCTGCAACCTGCAAAGAGCTACAACTCTTTCTCGTTTTCCAGACTTCTCCTGGAAGGGAGCTACAACCCCCTACTTCTTTTCAAAAAGATCAACAAGTATACAACAGATACAGTCTACTACAGATATCAGATCAGTAATTACAGAAACAACCCAGAACACCTTATGAACAGAAATATACAGTTAACAGATCATCTTAAGACAGGGACGCATATTTTCTTTCTGTGGCCTGCGACTGGACGCGGTATACCGTATGCTGTTCTGCGTGCAGACGCACTGTTCCTTTTGCTTGTCTGCGACCGACGCACACATCAACACTATCGCGCCGCGTCTTTCGCTTCAGAGACGCACCCAATACCACAGTCGCGCCGCGTCCTTCGCTTCAGAGACGCACCTGATCCTTCACTGTACTGCGTCCCGGCGCACTTTCCCTTCACTGAATCTGCGTCCCTTTAGATATAGAAGATAAGAGGACTTCAGAACCAACCCAAACACTCAGATCCACAGATCTGATCATGCGCCATACAGATCGTAGTCCATTAGAAGATTTACCCTTAAAGATATGGACTAGATCACACCAAGAGATGATCAACCAAGATGATGCTTAATCCAAATGAACTCCTTTGCTTTATATAGGCAAGCTTCTCCCCAAAGCGTGGAACAATACCACGAGCCGACACCATAGAAACACACAACCGTCGGCTAGATACCACACAAGAAGCCCCCACGAGTTTTTCTCTATCTTGAAATGAGTGCACTGGGCGGACGCACCTTCTGAACGGCTGGCCAGCGTCCCTGGACGCGGGTTCTGTATGGTATACCTGCGGGGACGCACTTGCTGAACAAAATTTCCTGCGTCCTTCTTGATTTACCACCTGAAGACGTTTGCCATCAAGTACAACACCTGAATCATAATGCCAACAGATATAAGGGCCTTGTCATAGAAAATCAAATTTACCATGTTTACCATTCTCTTCTCTTCTAGAATCCCATTTGAGTACTTTGTCACCTATGTAAAATCATCAACTTCGGTTTTCTTGTCAAAAATCTTTTTGATTTTATCCTGGATCACTTGTGATTTGACATAGACTTCTTCTCTGGTTTGCTGCAAATGTATTATCTGATTTATCCTCCTTTGGATATCATTTGGCTCTACCTGCAACTCTTGAATCATTTTCATCACTAGTACTCGTAAAGAGGATGGAAAAACAACATCCATTTCATATATTAGTTGGTAAGGAGATGCACCAATGGACTTTTTGGTAGTTAGTCTGTCTGCCCATAAGGCATTAACCAACGTTTTGTTCCAGGTCTTCTTATTGTCTTCTAGCAGTTTCTTGATGACACTAACAAGGCTTTTGTTTGAGGATTCTGCAAGTCCATCACCTTGAGGGTAATAGGAAGTGGAATTGCCAAGGGTAATGTGATATCTGTTACAAAAGTCTACCATTTTATTGGATTTGAAAGCAAATGCATTATCAATAATTAATTTTCGTGGGCATCGAAATCTAGAAAGGATGTTGTTGTCAAGGAATGAAATGATGACAGAGTCTGTGGCTTGTCTAGAAGGGATGGCTTCTATCCATTTAGTAAAGTAATCAGTGGCTGCCAAAATCCATTTATGCTGGGCTGAGGAGGATGGGTTAATTTCCCCAATGAAGTCCAAACCACATTGTTGAAAAGGGATTTTTGTGGAGATGGGTTTGAGAGGTAATGATAAGATTTTATTTTTGCCTTCAAATATTTGGCACTTGTGACAGGAGGTCACATATTTCTTGACATCTACAAAAAGGATGGGCCAGTAATAACCTGCCCTTAAAATCTTATCAACATTTTTTTTCCAGTATAGATGTCCTCCACAATATCCTGCATGAAATTCTTGTATAACTTTGTCAGCTTCATCTTTTAATAAACAATTCAATAAAATGCCACCATTATCTTTCCAAAATAAAACATTGTCTATGATACAATATTTCATTGATTTCATTTTCAAAAATATGCTTTTAGTTCTAGATAAACCGGGAGGAGAATGTAGGTTTAGTAAAACAAATATGATATCTGTACACCAAGGTGAATCTATGAAAGCTTCACTGATCTGTGGAGTCGCCATCTGTTCCTGATCATCTAGGGCACCAATGAAATTTATATCTAAGGCCTGATAGTTTGATTCAGCCATGAGCTTAGCTAAACCTTGGCCTTTGATAAGTTTTGTAGGACTTATTTCTATGTGATATTCCAAAATGGTGGCAATCCATTTGCCTCTCTTTCCTTCAGGCCTATTTTGTGTTAAAATGTCCTTTACTACTGAATTTGGAACATAAGCAATGATGTGTGAGTACAAGATGTAAACTCTAAAATATTTAATAACTTTCACTAAAGCAAATGCTTGTTTTTCCATTATGTTGTACTTTAGTGTAGCATCTATCAAAGATATGCTGAAAAATGCAGTAGGCTATTCATAACCTTGATCATTCTTTTGCAACAAGACTGTTGCAATATTATGTTCTGAAGCAAAAGAAAAAATTATAAAATCTTTTTTGAAATCAGGACTTATGAGTACTGGTGTTTTAGTAAGGGCTTCTTTGATGCCTCAAAAGACTGTTTAGCCTCTATTGTCCATTTAAGTGTTGAATCTTTCTTTAACATGTTATTTAATTCTTTGATTATTTTTGATAAGTTAGAAATGAATCTTCTAAGAAAATTTATTTTGCCTAAGAATGATTGTAATTCTTTGATGTGTCTAGGATGAGTGATGCTTAGAATTTCCTCTGTTCTGGCTGGATCTATTCTAATTCCGTCTTTTGATATTATGTGTCCCAAGAGTTTACCTTCTTCTAGACCAAAGAGTCTCTTTTTGGGATTCAAGGAAATACTAATTTTTCTACATTTAATAAAAACTCTTCTTAGGTGATCTATATGTTCATTATTTGATTTGGAAAACACTGTGAGGTCATCTTGGTAAACCACTAGAAAGTCATGGATTTCTTTTGCAAAAGCTATGTCCATTTCTCTTTGGAACGTTTCTCCAACATTCATCAATCCAAAAGGCATCTTTAAATACATGAAAGTACCACAAGGAATGGTAAATGTAGTCTTTGCTTGATCCTTTGGTTGAACTAAGATTTGGTTGTATCTAGAGAATCCATCAAGCAATGAAATTCTAGATGCGCCTACTACCCTCTCGAGAATGTGGTCCATTTTAGGGATGAGATAGTTATCTTTCAGTGATACTTTGTTCAAGTTTCTGAAATCAACACAGAGTCTGATTTCTCCTATTTTATTTCTAGTAGTGACCAAATTTGAGACCCAATCTGAATATCTAATTGGTGTTATGATTTGTGCATCATACATCCTTTTTACTTCTTTTTCAATTAATGTAATAAGAACTGGATTGATTCTCCTAAGCTCTTGTTTAAAGGGTTTCTGATCTTCTTTGATGGGTATCTTATGTTGAATAATGCTGGTATCATAAGACTTAAGGTATTCATAACTCTAGGCAAAGACATCTTGAAATTCTTTGAACAGACTTATGTATTTCAGCTTTTCATCTGGAGGTAATGGTTTGGATCTTTTGATAAGCTTGGGTTTTTCTTCTGTTCCTATGTTACATTCTTCTATGTTTTCTCTTAAAGGCTTCATTTTTGGTTTCCTGGCTACATCATTTGAATCAAACAAATCTTCTAATGGGACTAATCCTTTAGGCAAAAATTTATTTTTAAGATTTAAAATCTCAGAATCATCATTGATTATTTCTTCTATTTCTACCTTTTCTAAGTTATCTATTTCTACTTTAGTGAATTTAATGGGTTTATCTACATCTAAAGCATTTATATCTATCTCACTATTTATGATGTTATCTACTATACAATCAGTATCTATGTTAAAGTTTTGAAACTCTCCTTCAACATTCATGAAATCATAGATTTGAGAATCTTGTGAAAAAATCTGCCAATATTTCAGATTATCAATCATAACAGGTATGTGTCTTACTTCTGCTGTGTACTGGTGGTTGGGCTGAAAAGGTTATCTACAAGTGCTAGAAAAAGTAGCCAAATTGTGAGCTTGCATGTTCTATTTCCTAGGTATAGCAGCAAAATCAGTTTCAAGAAGTTCCTTAATGAGATCTAGAACAATTTATCTGTATTGGCTAAGTCTAGGATTATTCACAAAATATTTTCCTTTAATTTGTTTTATGATCAAGTCAGAGTCTCCCATGATATTAAATCTCTTGGCTCCAAGTTTTATTACAATTTGCAGTCCTAAGATTAAAGCTTCATACTTTGCCATGTTGTTTGTGCATTTAAAGATTAATCTAAAGGAATGACCTTCAGAATGATTATTTTCCATGTTATGAATCTAGACTCCTGCGCCTGCTCCTAATCTATTTATAGAGTCATAAAAATGTAAATTCCATAGATACTCATGAAATATGTTTTCACTATCAGGTGCTTTGTATTTTTCTTCTACAACTGTGATCTCATTTTTGCCATTGTTTGAATTATACAAGATAAATGAGTCCATATCAGAATGCATGGAGTATATATGGTAATTCTGTGGTTTTTCTGAACTACTTACCATGTATTTCATCAAGGTTTCTTTGTAAAGTTTTCTTTGTTGACCAAAAATAGAGATGGTGGCATATGACATGTCTAACTGTAGAGATCCCTGCAATTTTGCTCCCCATGAGTGAGATAATAACATTCCATACTTGGGTGGGATATCAACAACTACTTTGTCCATAAAAATACTCTGTGCTAGGCATTGGATTAGAGTCACACACAAATCTTTAATCAGGCCAAGGCATTTGACTTGGCTAGAATCAAAGGAAAACATGTCCTTGTATGGTCTCGTGATATCTAAGTTTAATCTCTCCATGATTGCTTTAGGCATTAGGTTATGGGATGCCCCTGAATCTAGCATAGCATTATGTAAGATTTTATCATGAACATTTAAACTAATGTAGAATGGAGGAATACCCCCTTGTTGATGCTTTCCATTCACTTCTGGACCAAATAATAACTCAGGTTGATCATCATTACGATTTACAGCATCTTCGCCTTCACCTACATTTAGTGTTTCAGTGATTTGTGCTTTGTATGATTCATTTTTCACCAGCTTTGTCAAAGGAACTGATATTTTCAATTTGGCTATCTCAGTCTTAATGTTGAATGGAAATTGAGTTTTTCTTGATTGTATGAGATATTCCTTAGCAATTCTAGTCTGTGTACTTTTATCTTCTTTATCAGCGCTAGGCAACTTATTGTGTACCAACAATTTTGTTTTGAATTCTCTTATTTGGAATAGTTTGAGTAACAGTTGAAGTTTGAGTTTCAGCTGAAGCTATATATACAATTTTTGGGTTGGAAGTCTCCTGAGTTCCTCTAGGGAGAATTTGTAGAACTTTGGTCCCAAGAGCTTCTGCTATCTTTTTAGTTTGGGTTTGGACTGATTTCTTAGTGGGAATTTCAGTATTCTTTTTTCTTCTAAGGCTATACTACTCGTGAACTTCATAAATAGTAGATTCATGGCCTTGTTTGTAATCAAATGATTCTCCTGATTCCAATTGTAATTTTTGTAAAATGTACAATTCTTGTTCTTCCTGAGTAAGAAAAACAACATCTTTGTTTTTAATCCCTAATAAGTTTATCTGGGTGTCCTCCTCTTCTTCATGGTTTTGTGAACATTCAACATAATTTTCCTAGAAAGGTGGTCTAATCTGTTGACCTGGTATTGCATCTCTTGTTTTTCTAGTATTAGGATTTTTCTTGAAGTTGGGGTTTCTCATTGGGGGTGTTTGTTGATTTTCCCACTAAGATTTCCTTTCCATATTTTCTAATCTATCCATTATCCTTTCTACCCTTTTAGCTAAACTATCTATCTTACCATCTGAAGTGGATGGTTCCTCTTTAATGGTAACTCTTTTCTCATTTCTCATCCTAGCTTTCTTAGCTAATAAATTGGCTTCTACACTAACAACATTACTTTGCATTTGTTCCAATGTTACAGGGTTTCTTTCTCTCAACTGGTAAGACATATCAGTGTCAAAACCATCAGGAAATTTGATTAGTGCTAAGTCTAGTGGAGGTTTAATATTAGCAGGGATTGCATTATAGATACTGTTGAACCTAGTACAATAGTCTTGAACAGATTCATTAGGATCTCTTCTAATGTTTTCATATTCAGACAATATTGTAAAGGGTTTTTCTTTCTTTCCCATCTATCAATAAAAAATCTATGGAAAGAAGCTAAATCAGCAATATGATTAGCAGGGAAACCTTTGAACCATTTTTTAACATCCCCTGTCAGTTTTTGGGCAAATAACCTCATTTTGACATCAGACTCATCAATCTCATGCAACTCAAAATAATTTGTCATTTTATTCACATGCCATTGGGCAGTATATTGGCCAGCAGCATCAAACATAAAGATTTTACTTTGATATTCTTGGGGCATGGCATGTAGTTGAGCTGGTAAGACCAAAGGTGCATATCTGTCTGCCATGGCTGAGATTTTGGTTTGACTAGGGGGCAAAGTAGTGGTTCTTGGAGAATAACTTGAGATGGTTGTAGATGAACTAGATGAACTTGACATGTTTGGTTGGAGAGGAAGCTCATGTATGAATGGTTTAGGGGAGTGAATTGTGGTGGATATTATAGGTGAGGTGGTAGTAAATGAAGCTGTATTTATGGTTTTTGAAGACTTTATAGAAATTTCAGGGGTAGCAGTAGCCAGGGCAGCTAATTCAACTGATTGTTGAAGATAGGCTTCGTCTATATGCCTTATCAAGGTTGAGGTTAAAGCTTCTAGTTTATCAAAAGTGTCCAAAACATGTTGATCTAAATCTGGATGTATAGGAACCTTCTTTGACTTAATGAATTGAATAAAATTAGGGTCTATTACAGTATCATGAATTGAATTTTCTAATTTGTTTTAAAACAAAGAAAGCTCAAATGATAAGTCAAATTGAATATCCTCTAAACTTGATAATTCTTTAGGGAGTGGATTTGATTTAATTAACTAACTACTAATTCCTTGAGTTTCTACCTTTTTTGATTTTCTTGAAATTTTGTCAGGATCATCAACTATTGTAGCAGGGTTTGGATTTGGATTTTCCCTGGTATAGTGTGTTCTTTTGGGAGCCATAATTTTAATTTTTTATTTGTTTTATGAAACTTTTTAACAACTCTAAAACAACCTTAAGGTGCAAAAGATGAGATTTAAAATTTCCTTAAAGTTTTATTACACTGAGGACTGATTCCCCAGTATGTTCGCCAACATGTTATCTCTCTAAAATTTCCCTAGAGTTGTTATGAAAGAAATAATAGAGGTAACCACAACCCTGCTTTTGAGATCAGGATCTAGCCTTCCTAATGCTCAGAGAGGGCTCTTTCTTTATGATTTAACTTTGTTTGGTTAATTGATTTTAGGCTAGTTATTTAAGCTTTGATTGGGTTTTGATTTTGATTTGGTGGTGGAACCACTGACTTAGATGGATAGAGGGATGTCTTTTACCTTTGAGCTATGGGGTCAAGTGTCAAGAAAACAAGACTGGATCAAGTTCTAAAGATAGTGTTTACAGGGCAAGGTAGTTGAGTAAATTCAGATCTTTTAAGCTGGATGGTGAAGTGGTTTTAAATTGGGGTCAAGGAGAAATTAAGAGTTCCTCAAACTGGACAATGAGAGAGATGATAGAGGTCAATCGAAACTAGGGAGAAATGAAGGATTCCCTACTCTGGATATTAGAAGAAAACATTAAAATGATTAACTATTCAAGATAGAGTTTACTTAAACAAATTGTCAGGCTAGGCAGTAACTCTCCAATAGGCAGTAAAACTGATTCATATATTATTCCATTAGGTAGGTCTTTGTTATATACAATAGGGAGTGATTGTTCAGTTCATCTCCCGATGACTGTTCATATTCCTAATTTAATTATTTACATAAATCCACCAAATCATGAAGATTAGGTGTCAACATTACCCCCCTTAATCTGAAGGGATGTTGGTGAGTCCAAGCATCATTCTGAATTGTTCAAGTTTTTCCCTTCCAAGCACTTTGGTGAAGATGCCTGCAATTTGCTCATTTGTGGAACAATGACGGAGATGGATTGTTTTGGCCTCAACATGATGTCGAATCAGATGATATTTAGTATTGATGTGCTTCGTTCGATCATGGAACTTTGGGTTCTTGGCCAACTTTATTGCAGAGGTATTGTCAATCATGAGTGGGGTTCATTGTACTTGTTTTACCTGCAAATCTTCAAGAATTTTCCTGAGCCACACAATTTCTTTTGTTGCTTCAGCTGCTGCCAAGTATTCTGCTTTTGTTGTGGAATCTGCTGGAACTAATTATTTGTGTGATCTCCAGGAGACAGCTCCTGATCCAAGACTCATAACATATCCTGAAGTAGATACCCCAGCTTCTTTGTCTCCATCGGAGTCTGAATCAGAGTATCCAATCAAGATGAAGTCGTCCACCTGTGTATACTTGATTCCAAGGTCTTGAGTTCCCTTCAAGTACCTTAGAACCCTTTTTGCAGCAGACCAATGTCCCTCACAAGGCTTTTGCATAAACCTGGAGAGGATTCCAACAACAAACGAAATGTCTGGTCTGGTTGTAGTTAGGTAGTTGAGACTTCCTACAAGCTGTCTATACTTTGTTGCATCCTCAAATTCTTTTCCTTCAATAGATGTGAGCTTTAAGTTTTGTTCCATTGGAGTAGTAAGGGGATTGCACTCTGTCATACCAAACCTGTTCAACAGATCTCCAATGTATTTCTTTTGAGAAAGAAATATGGACTTTGGATGTTGGGTTACTTCAATGCCAAGATAGTAATGAACATAACCCAAATCAGTCATTTCAAAAATTTTCCCCAATTCCTTCTTTATGGATGCAATGTAGCTTTCATTGTTCCCTGTCATCAAAAGATCATCTACATATACCACAAGATATACAACTGTTTTTCCAACTTTCTTGACAAATAAAGTTGCATCATCAAGATCAAAATGTTTGAAATTGAGTTTCAGAAGATGCTCAGTTAGTTTTTCATACCAGGCTCACGGTGCTTGTTTGAGGCCATATAAGGAATTCACAAGTTTGCATACTTTATGTTCATGTCCTTTCATAGCAAATCCTTCAGGCTGGGACATAAAAACATTCTCTTTTAGATCTCCATTCAAGAAAGCAGTTTTTACATCCATTTGATGGACTTTCCAACCATTCTGAGCTGCTAGTGCAAAGAGTGTCCAGATGGTGGCCCATTTTGCTGTGGGGGAAAAAGTCTCCTCATAATTGACCTCTTCCTTCTGTGCAAAACCTTTTGCCACAAGCCTAGCTTTGTGCTTGTCAAGTGAGCCATCAGCTTTATACTTGTTCTTGTAGACCCACTTGCAGCCAATTGGTTTGGTTCCAAATGGACGATAAACCAGCTTCCAAGTGCCATTCTTTATGAGGGCATAATACTCCTTTTGGATCGCTTCTTTCCATTCATCATGAGAAGCAACTTCTTTGAAGGAAGTTGGTTCAAAATCTGTAGACAAGTTCAATTCACAATCATAAGTAACATCCATATCAACAGGTGAATTAGAGTCATCTACATCACTTCCATTTTGTCGGTTTGAATTTCTGGTTCCTGTTTTTCCAATTTCATCAGGATGAACACTTTCAAGTGTCTTCGTCAGCCACTTTGGGGGACCTTTCTGAGATGGTCCAGGCTGTTCTGTTGATTGAGTTGGGACTGAATCAAGATTGAGTCTCACAATTCTATCAATTACATCACTTAAAGCATCATCCGTTGTTGGAGTTTCATGCGGGGGAGAGTGTTCTTAAGAAGAAGATTCCACATGTTGATCTAGTATAGGAATTCCCCCTTCAAGATGTGGAATTTGATTATCAAATTCTTGAAATGATTTTGTTTTTGCGAATCTATCCAAGCGATCAAGTTGCCGCTCAACAACATTGTCAGTTTTGGATGATTCAAGAAAAATTACATCTCTAGATACAACAAACTTTTTATTTACTTCATCATAGACGTGGTATGATTTGGAGGTGTTTGAATACCCCCGAAAGATACACTTACGACTTCTAGCACCAAGTTTGTTTCTATGTACGTTTGGTATCAAAGCATAGCAGGTGGAACCAAAGACCCTGAGATGCTTTACCGAAGGAACATGTCCATACCACATTTCATAAGGAGTCTTGTTTCTTATAGCATTAGATGGACATCTATTCTTTATATATGGAGCACATAGAACAACATCAGCCCAAAACATTATCTTTACATTTTTGAAGAAAAGCATGGATCGCACCATATTCAAGATTGTTCTATTCATTCTTTTAGCTACACCATTCTGTTGGGGATTATAAGGCATAGTTGTTTGATGTTTGATCCCATGTTGGCGAAGATAGTCTTCAAATTCATTTGATGTGTATTATTTTCCATTATTAGTGCGAATAGACCCAATATGAGATTGTGCATCATTTTCAATCCATTTATGAAAATTCTTGAATGTTTGAAAAGCATCAGATTTGTTCTTCAGTAAATAAACCCAGCACATTCTGGTGTAGTCATCAATAAACTTCATGATATATTTATTTCCATTTGCAGAAGGAACAGGCATTGGACCACATAAATCTGAATGAATGAGTTCAAGTTTCCTATGTGCTCTTGAATGTGAATCATGAAAAGACTGTTTGATATGATTTCCTAGAATGCAAGCATCAAATTGCTTAAGTTTCCTAGGAATTGTAGGCAAACCAGCAACACCATTTTTCTTCAATAAGCGGAGACTGTCATAGTTTAAATGTCCAAATCTAGCATGCCATAATAAACTTGATGGAAGTGTACCTTCTTCATGATGAGAAATATATGAGAAATGTTGTGCATGAGTAGAGGTTCCTTGCAGTTTGAGAAACTTTTCTTCTTCTATTCCCCTCATGACAAGTGAGTGGTCAGATGCTTTTCTTACCTCAAGCTTGCTATCAAACATATGAATGGAGTGACCTTGCTGGCGGATGTGGACCAAGGATAGCATGTTTCTCTTGAGCTGTGGGAGATATAGAACATGATCCAGAAGAAAGTCTGGAAGACCAGGAAGTTTAAGCCTGATTGTGCCAAGCCATGATGGCTTGATTTTTGATTGATCTGCAAAGTATATTGCTCCATCAACATTGTCAGTAAAATCTTCAAAAAAATCTTTTCTATGAGTCATGTGACAGGATGCTCCTGAATCAAGAAACCAATCATTTTTCCAGGAAGCAAGTGAAGCATTAAACAAATCTTCATTTACTCCAATGTTACATTGTGCTTCAACATAGTGAGCGGATTCAGGTGTTTTACCTTTGTCTGTATCATCAGTTTTACCTTTCTATTGGTTTCTTTTCTGCTCAATTTTGTCCCATGGTAGCTTGCATGTAGAGGCATCATGTGATCCATTTCTTTTGCAGCGAATACAGTGTAAATCTGCCTTTTCTCCTTGAGAATGTCTGCCCCCCTGCCTCTCAAATATATTCCTCTTTCTCTTGAATGCATACTGTAACAATAATATTTCTGCTGATAGAAAAATATTTCTGCCAATTTACAGGAAAAATGTACTCAAAAGGGCATTCTCAAAGGGTATTATTGTCCATTAAAACTTCTAACATAAGATTGTCATGTACCCATTGAATCACTGCCATCACAACTTCAATACACAGAGAGAAAATGTACATGGCTACCAATGAAAACATTCAATGTATACTCAGTATATGACCTCTTTTAAAAGGGCTCAACGCATCATGGACGTTCTGCCTCCACCAAATATTCTGCTACAAATTTTTTGTCATCGTTCAAATGTATGGCTTTCAACTATTGAAAGGATATTAGGCCACGCATTAACACAATACTAACACTGACATACAACACGAACATACACAGAAAACGCCAAGACGAGGGATCGGTCCCCTCATTTCGCTTCCATCATGTATCAAGAATAGAGTCTCGGGCTATTGAAGAAAATAACAATAATGAACAGGCCAGTGTTTAAATACATGAACAGTCAGCGTTTAAATATATGAACAGGCCAGCGTTTAAATACAACAACATGCCAGCGTTCAGCGCATCACCTTAATACCATACAACAGTCAGCCTTTAAATACATGAACAGGCCAGCGTTTAAATATATGAACAGGCCAGCGTTTAAATACATGAACAGTCAGCGTTTAAATATATGAACAGGCCAGCGTTTAAATACAACAACAGCATTCAAACTTATTTGAAACATCCTGTCGCACGGAATCTGTCAAGGGTGCGGACACGACTGACCTTCCTAGAAGTCTAAGACATTCTAATGACAAACAAGACAAAATGGAGTGATCTTTCTCTAAATACACCTTTTACAACATGAAAACTACAAGTGTTTAGGCTTACCTTATTCCAAAACGATGTTGTTGAAGTCCGTTCTTGACGATCCGGATGAGCTCCTCCTTCAAGTCAATTCCTGCAACCACAAACAATCAAACAATTACCAAGCACTTACATTTCATATAATAAAACATATATTCAACATGCAGACCAAGGAACACATGAAATAACTCATTAACACAAGCTATTGAGAAAAATAAACCAGTTTGTATTAATAACGAAACAAAGAAACTCTTACAACCTGGCCTTGGTGTTGTGCAAGTTCCTCCCAGGGTCCATCAAGGGTTTTCCTCTACTTTGACAAAGCTCACCCTCTCCCAAGTAGAATCAAGTGAAGACAATCTCTCCTCACAAAGGCTCTAATGGAAGACCTAAATCCTGCAGCATTTACCCAAAGAAAATGTATAGCTCCAACCTCTTCTCCTTCTGGCTCAATGCCTTTATTTATAGTGCTGTAAAGAGGTTATTCAGGTCCACTATCAATGGGATCATCCCCCTCTTTGGGTGGGATAGCTCCCTTATTGATGGGATAAGTTCCCCCTTAATAGAGATACATGAACCAACTGGAGGTGCATCCAAATCATCAAACCGACCTCTAGAAAGTTCTAGAAGTAACCACAAGTAACTTTTTTAAGATGAAACTCGCGCATTTTGCCTTTTACAGAAGGACGCACCTGTCCCTTAACATACAGAGCGTCCAAGGACGCACCTTTTGTGAACATGGTCAGCGTCCCCGCAGGTAAGGCTAGAGAGAACCTGCGACCCCAGAGATAAACATAGTTTTTACAAGACTTTCTCTCTTCTTTGAGTTTGAGATGGATAACAGAGGCATAAGACTTGCCTAAGAGGGTAGCATGACTGTTGATTTGAGCCATACTAACTGTAAGTAGTCAAGGTGACATTTTTTAGTGTAACAGATTGCCCCCTAAAGTGCGAAGCCTGGAATAGAGTAGGGTTTTGTAATTCTAGGAAGGGTGAAGCGCTTTATCATTTCAAGGATTGTCTTGTGGATGGCCTGGTTGGAACCTGCAATTTTCAACACAAAATACATGGATAAGATTATATCATCACTGAGGTAGGCATTCCCATACTCAGATTCAAAACTTTAACTAATGGACTAACTATTCTGATACAGGAATGATCTTGCAGTACATCATTTTTATAGACTTTTGTAGACACAGTATGGACGCAGCCATCTGTTTATGATTAGTCTACATAGATAATGAATACAAAACTCCTCGCAGCCTGGATGGTAGAAACTAGATCCAGGGTCTTCACTTCTACTTCCCGAATTGGTACGATTCTAGCCATGTGATTAAATGATTCGATGTCGAACATGGTAGAAACCACTTGATTACCAGTCAATGATGTAAACTGTTAACAAGCGTGAGAGAGACCACCAGTAATGTCAATGGTTCTCAAAGTACCAAGCACAACCCGTGAAATGTGAATAGATGTTTTGATGTCGAACACTTCACGGAATCCTTTGATCGAAAGTCAATGATGTAAACTGACGTCAAAGGCGAGAAACCTGCCATTGATGCATGCAGACTTCAAGGTACTGTCGATTCCTAAGTCATCTTTCTAGATAATGTGTCGATGTCGATAGAAAGCGACCCGTTGCAGGCAAGCCCACAACACGAAATCATTGTTCAAGTTGAAGAAATGTTGCTGTAAGGACTGACTCAGGGATGGTCAAATGGATGACAAGTATTTTGCAGATGAAAGTTTTGCTTGCAGACCTCTTGAACACATAACGACACAACAGATGGTTTGGTGACGAATAACTCAAAGTTGATCCCTGAACCCGGTTAAAGATTTTCAAAGTGATTTGATCAACTGTGAGGTAAAAGATTTCCCAACCCAGGTGAATGAAAAAGTGTCATGTTCAAGAGTGGTAATAAAGTTTCTTTTGAGACAAAAGGTAACAAACAGGTTCATTCTTCTCTCTTTTCCCCCACCATTTCTGGCAAGTACCTCTTTATTTTTAACAAGCTTGAGGAGGATAACATATGCTTGATTATAAGCTCATCCTTCGGACGAGTCCAACCTAGTTTAAATTCGAACCCTAGGAAGGAGTGGTTCGTTCCTGTTTGTAATTGAACAGGTCCTTTACTGTAAAAGTTTAACGAGCCCAGTATAGGAGAAACTCGGCGTTTTTCAATTTTAGAGAGTCTGAAAAACTTAAGGAAACTCCAAGTTGAACTTTTTCGTAAATTTGTGTCCCTCAAGCCCGAAAAAGTATAAAATAATACCTGGGGGAACCGCTTGATCTTGCGACCAAGGAGTACTTTCATAGTTAGTGTCAATGACCTGAAAAGTAAAAAGCGATCAAAGACACGTCGTTTTATTTCCAATATCGAGTTCGAAACGACAAAAACCTGGCAATCTTTTCGCGTTTTTGCGGTCGGAAAAGGGCTATAAGAAGACCGTCTTTTAATTCCATTTTAACGAGTGTAAAAGAAACGCTCGGCAATCTTTTCATATTTTAGGAGTCAGAAAAGGGCTTAAAAGATGACTCTGAGGTTTCACTTTTTCGTAAGTTTTAACGAGTTCGAAAAAATGATAAAAATGTACTCATGGTTTTCATTTTTTCGTAAATTTTAATGAGTTCGAAAAAATGATAAAAATGTACTCATGGTTTTCATTTTTTCGTAAGTTTTAATGAGTTCGAAAAAATGATAAAAATGTACTCATATGACCGACTTTCAATTTAATTTACGAGCAGGAAAAGACGGAAAGAACTCGGCGTTTTCATTTGTTTTACGAGAATGAAAGATAGCAAAATAATCTCGGTATTTTCATGAGTTTAACGAGTCCTGAAAATAACTGAAATTGACTCGAGATAGGTTTCATTTTTTCAAAAGCTTGAAACAGGGAAAAACTATGCTTCAAAGTAGTTTCATTTTTACACAAGCTTGAAACAGAGATAAAACTGTGCTTGATGCCCCCTAAGCATAACTGCTAGAGCGCATGCCCCCCAGCTTCATTTCATTCAATTGGTTGGATGAAATGAAGGTTCAAGTACGAGATCGTTTGAAAGACTCGACCTAAAACTGTAAGAAAATTATGCAAAAAACTGAAATAACTAACCTAAACACTTAACATTTATGAGATCTAGCCAATCTCTCGACTCAAGTAGAGGAGGATTTGTTTCATTTTTTAACGAGCTTGACACAGGAAAAGAACTATGCTCGGATTCGGTTTCATGTTTACACAAGCTTGAAACGAAAAACTATGCTTGTTACAAGTTAACATGCCCCCGGCATAATGATGCAAATCAAGGTACATGCCCCCCAAGCTTCATTGCATTCAATGAGGTGGATGGAATGAAGCTTTACTTTCAAGATCTTGGAAAGACTTGTGGGAGTTGTTTCATTTTTTAGTGAGGTTGACAGAGGAAATGAACTATCCTCAAAACCCTTGTTTCATTTTTTCAACGAGCTTGACACAAGATAAGGAACTATGCTCATAACTACTTTCTACAATTTACCTAACAAAAAACTCTACTCTAAAAACCTTGATTCATTTTTTAACGAGCTTGGCACAAGACAAGGAACTATGCTCTAAAATCCTTGATTCATTTTTTAATGAGCTTGACACAAGATAAGGAACTATGCTCTAAAATCCTTGTTTCATTTTTTAACGAGCTTGACACAAGACAAAGAACTATGCTCATGACTACTCTCTACAATCTACCTACTTAACCTACCCGTGTTTCATTTTTTAACGAGCTTGACACAAGACAAGGAACTATGCTCAAAAAGTTCGCATGCCCCCAGCATAATGATGCGAAATGATGCGAAATGAGGTACATGCCCCCCAGGCTTCATTACATTCAACCGGCTGGATGAAAGGAAGGTTTACTTTCAATATTTAACTTGAAAAGGGAGTTGTTTCATTTTTAAGGAGGTTGACACAAGAAAAGAACTATCCTCATACCTGATTCATTTTTTAACGAGGTTGACTCAGTAACAGGAACTATCCTCAAACCTGATTCATTTTTTAATGAGGTTGACTCAGTAACAGGAACTGTCCTCAAATATTCTACAATCTACCTACTATCTACCTGATTCATTTTTTTAATGAGGTTGACTCAGTGACAGGAACTTTCCTCATAACATCCAATTTCATTTTTTAACGAGGTTGAGAGAGGAACAAACTATCCTCGTACACACTGATTCATTTTTTAACGAGGTTGACACAGTAAAAGGAACTTTCCTCACACTCCTTGTTTCATTTTTTAACGAGGTTGAGACGGGAACAAACTATCCTCGTTCTCCTTGTTTCATTTTTTAACGAGGTTGATACAAGAAAAAACTATCCGCGCACACACTGATTCATTTTTTAACGAGGTTGACACAGTAAAAGGAACTTTCCTCACACTCACTGATTCATTTTTTAACGAGGTTGACACAGTAAAAGGAACTTTCCTCGAACACACTGATTCATTTTTTAACGAGGTCGACACAGTAAAAGGAACTTTCCTCTGAACTCCTTGTTTCATTTTTTAATGAGCTTGACACAAGACAAGAAACTATGCTCATGACTTCCAGTTTCATTTTTTAATGAGGTTGAGACTAGAAGAAACTATCCTCACGCTAGCCTGTTTCATTTTTTAACGAGGTTGATACAGGAAAAAACTATCCTCGTACTCACTGATTCATTTTTTAACGAGGTTGACACAGTAAAAGGAACTTTCCTCGTACCATCCAGTTTCATTTTTTAACGAGGTTGAGAGAGGAACAAACTATCCTCGTACACACTGATCATGGCTTCCAACTGGAGGAAAGACATGTCAATGGACACACCTTGATCATGGCTTCCAAGAGGTCTTCATCCGAAGGAAGAATACTTCTTGGGAAGGAACACATGTCAAGGGACTCAAAAGGGATAAGAACATCGTGTTCAAGTAATCCCATAGAGTTTTCCATGTCAATTACCGGAGCTAAATCAAAGGAAGATGAGCAAACAGTGAGAGGCTCACTTACATCGGTAACTGAAATCATGGGACCGGTTGCCACATAATTAACCCGTGGCAGGGTAGATACCACTTTAGAATCAGGAACATTTAGGGGTGTCATATTATTGGTAGTTGAAAAAAGACTAGGGAACGAAAGCTGGTCTACAGTCACAATACTACCATTGTGAGGGAAAGACATCACGCGAAAGAGTGTCGATACGACAGCTTTCATTGCATAAACATAGTCTCGCCCAAGGAGTAAATTGAAATCCAAGGGACCTCGAACTACCATAAGATCAACACAAACAGTTTTACCTTCCAAGGTAATAGAAAACTTAGGAAGGATCCCTAAAGGTTCACTAATTGTTCTGTTAAAAGCTTTCAGATTCTGCGTAATAGGCGCAAGCTGAGGGGAACCCAAAGCTTTCCAAACAGCTGAGGATAAAATACTAACAGAAGCACCTTCATCTACCTGAGTACGATGTATGTCCCTACCACCAGCCTTGACAATGATTTGGAAAGGGATGGAGGAAGGAAGACGAGGTTCTGTCAGTCTATTCCAATCAAAGGAAAAGACCTCAGTACTTGGAGGGGGTTCTGTAGAAACAGGTGAAATGCCCCCCGGCATAGAAGAATCCGATGTAACAAGAAGAACATCAGCGATATGAAATTTACTCTCGAAAAGGAGAGTGTGATCGACCGAATGTGAAATTGAATCGACCACTTGATCAACTAATGGATCATCAACCTGAGTGACATGAGTTTCACTCTCCAATGGGAGAGTGTGATCGACTGTACTTGAATTTAGATCAATCACTCCGTCAGTTGACGGTAGGTTGGGAGAAAGTTTACGGTAACCAGTTGGAAATTCTTGCTGTGGAACAGTAAGGTTTTCCAACAATGTTGAGGCTTCATCCATGTGAGGGCAAATGTGAGTTTGATGACTCCCTTTGCATAACTTACAAGGAAACCTAACTTTACCCTTTTTCCCAGGAACCTGACTATCACTGGTTGATGGATCAATGGAAAGTTGATGAGATTTTTCTGACCATACTTCCAAGACCTTTGGAATACCAGGACAATTGACAAGGAAGTGGTCACCCTTACAAAGCCTGCAAGGGTATTTGGGTTTACGATGCATGTCGGAATTTTCCTCAACACAACTAACACTTACAGCCGTGGTTGGTTGGTTGACTTCTTTCTTATCTTGCTTCTTCTTCTTCTTCTTCTTCTTCCCTTTCTTCTTCTTCTTAGCCTCCTGGTTACTAGCATCAAGGCTTTTACCAGGCGAAGAGGAAGAAATGGAGGAAGAAAAATTAGGCGAAGAAGGTAAAGGGTCAACAGAAGGTTGATTATGTTGAGATGGTGAACTCTGTGAAGGTGAAGCATCCGGTTGAGATGGAACAATTGAAGTATTTTGGGCCAACGAAGTTGAAAATAACCATATCGGTAAACCTATTGTAAATCCAGGTAATGACAAAGTAGCCATATAAGGAGGACCAACATTTCCAAAGTAAGGAAAAGTACTAGGATTCTCATTGGGAGGGGTTCCTAGGTTGATAAATTCCGGAACATTTGCCATTATATTCAACTTCAGTGAATTTTATTAACAATTTTAAAACTAAAATTAACAATTCACAATTCACATCTAACAATTAAAATTCACAATTCACACCTATGGTCTCTAAAAGTAAAAACAAACAAATTAACACGCGCTGTCAAATCTAGGAGTCAAACCACACACAAACAGTAGCCTTCCGGACCGAAAACACTAGTTGGTGATGAGGCCCAACATCGCCGAATTCAGTACAGAAGTGGTGGGTGGAACAGTTACCCCGGCAACCTGCTTAATGAATAGACCGGCACAAGTTCCTCCACTTTAACCGTCTCGAAGTGAAGTGAACCCCCCGGAAAATCCAAGTGAGTATAACCGACGTCTGCTCCAGGTACAGTGGGACCTTCCCTCCACCGTCACCTCGGTAGAACCCTAAAGATTATGGTCACTAAAGTTACCAATCACAGCAATTACACCTGGGGGAACAGTCTAAACTCCGACAGCACGCAAGGGTAGAGTAACAAGCTCAATCCCCTTACCGGCTCCTTGACAGTAATCCAAGGTTTACCGATAAGTGACCCCTGGCTCCTCGACAATGGTTAATCCGAGGTTTACCGTTTGTAATACGTACTGTCTGGCGTCGTTCCCAACGAGGGGGGAATGATCCCCTCACTGGTTCGGACACGAGCTCGTGCTTCTCCTTTAAGAGGAGCTTTCCCAGAGTGCAATTGAAACAATTGGATTTATTCTACTCAAGATAAACTATCTGTTTGGTTTTGTAGTCTTGGAGAGTTAAGTACTCACCTACTCCAAGACCCTAGCCTAAGCTATGTTGGTGTTTCAGAGCCCTAGAAATGTAAAAATTACTAGATGAATTTTAATTAAGCGCTGTGTTATTAAGGCTGTTATTACTCAAAGGGGTAAATGGAGATGAAACCAATGGTGTTATGACCCGACTCAACTGAATGCAATCGAATATGATAATGCAATCCTTTCAATTCGATGAATCCTAACTAGAGTAAGGAGAGAGTTTCCATTCACTTCCAACAATGCAAAAAATTGATCATTAAGAGAAAATTTAACAAATTCTCTAATGCACTAATTTCATCAAGAAAAACTAATGCAAATCAATTCCAAACCAATTTTTTTTATTTTTATTTTTGTGTAAATTCAAATCAAAGAAAGCTGATCTAAATCTACGATTGATTTTTCAGAATGTAAACTATGCAATTGTAATCTATGCACAATTCACATGAAAAGTATGCAAATGTAATCTATGCACATTTTTCATTCATATTCTGAAACTGAGAACTCTAATTATGCAAATGTGATCTATGCAAGAGAATTCTCAAACACAAGATGATTCTAATGTAATCTAAGAACCAATCAAGTGCAAGTCGAGAAAATTGGGTGAGAGTTCCAAAGATCATAAAATAAAAACACTCAAAGGCGATTAACACTCATACACAATTTAGCCCCCCCGAAATTTTTTTGCAAAAACACAAGCAAAAAGATGCAAAATTGTGAAAAGACTGAGACAAACCTCCAAGTAATGACCAAAGGAAATCAAATCAAGAATTTCTCAAGAAAAAGACTCAAAACACCCAATTGATGAAAGCTAAGAGCAGGAACAAGCTTAGGTGAAAATTTTTGACAGGGTACTAAAGGATCTGGGCAGAAAACACTAAGAAAAACCAAAATCTAAAAGCAATTTAAAGCAAAAATGGAATTTTCTTAACTTTTACAGGAAGACGCAGGCCACCCGTTGTCACAGGTGCGGCCCCGCACTGTGCAGTCGACAACAGCGCGTCCAAGGACGCACTGTGCAGCACACAGAGACTGCGTCCTTCTGGAAAAAGGAAGAAAAACTAAAGCCAACTAAATCTACAGCTAAGCCACCCAAATACTAATTCTCACAGTCAAAAACCAGAAAATAAAAATGATTTTCTCAAAGCAAAGTTCATATAAAGGAAAAGACTCTCTCATTAATGGATTCCCCAGCGGAGTCGCCAATTTGTCGCACGGAATCTGTCAAGGGTGCGGACACGACTGACCTTCCTAGAAGTCTAAGACATTCTAATGACAAACAAGACAAAATGGAGTGATCTTTCTCTAAATACACCTTTTACAACATGAAAACTACAAGTGTTTAGGCTTACCTTATTCCAAAACGCTGTTGTTGAAGTCCGTTCTTGACGATCCGGATGAGCTCCTCCTTCAAGTCAATTCCTGCAACCACAAACAATCAAACAATTACCAAGCACTTGCATTTCATATAATAAAACATATATTCAACATGCAGACCAAGGAACACATGAAATAACTCATTAACACAAGCTATTGAGAAAAATAAACCAGTTTGTATTAATAACGAAACAAAGAAACTCTTACAACCTGGCCTTGGTGTTGTGCAAGTTCCTCCCAGGGTCCATCAAGGGTTTTCCTCTACTTTGACAAAGCTCACCCTCTCCCAAGTAGAATCAAGTGAAGACAATCTCTCCTCACAAAGGCTCTAATGGAAGACCTAAATCCTGCAGCATTTACCCAAAGAAAATGTATAGCTCCAACCTCTTCTCCTTCTGGCTCAATGCCTTTATTTATAGTGCTGTAAAGAGGTTATTCAGGTCCACTATCAATGGGATCATCCCCCTCTTTGGGTGGGATAGCTCCCTTATTGATGGGATAAGTTCCCCCTTAATAGAGATACATGAACCAACTGGAGGCGCATCCAAATCATCAAACCGACCTCTAGAAAGTTCTAGAAGTAACCACAAGTAACTTTTTTAAGATGAAACTCGCGCATTTTGCCTTTTACAGAAGGACGCACCTGTCCCTTAACATACAGAGCGTCCAAGGACGCACCTTTTGTGAACATGGTCAGCGTCCCCGCAGGTAAGGCTAGAGAGAACCTGCGACCCCAGAGATAAACATAGTTTTTACAAGACTTTCTCTCTTCTTTGAGTTTGAGATGGATAACAGAGGCATAAGACTTGCCTAAGAGGGTAGCATGACTGTTGATTTGAGCCATACTAACTGTAAGTAGTCAAGGTGACATTTTTTAGTGTAACACATCCGCATTTCAACTTATTTGAAATGGCATCGTTCAAAACGTATTTGAAATAAACAACAGCATTTAAGATCATGCTCACAACCACGCTTCCGCTGCTGGGCTCGTCACGCTTTCAGGCAGCATTTAAAATCACGCTCACAACCACGCTTCCGCTGCTGGGCTCATCATGCTTGGGCTCATCACGCTTTCAGGCAACATTTAAAATCACGCTCACAACAGGTGGAGGGTAGTATAACAGTTCACCGAAAAGCAGCAAACGTATATCATTCAGGCAGCATTCGAACCGGCAGCAGCAAACGTATATGAAACAACGTTCAATTCAAGCGTTAACCAAGCAACAAGGAGGAGCGGTCAGGCGTTGAGGAAATGAATCACAATGCAGAGGACAGAGGCGTTGAGGACAGTGCTCAGGTCAGAACGACAGAGGACAACGCTTAGTGGACAGTGCTCAGACCAGCGTACAGTCCACAGTAGCAAAAATGAAGGGAGTTACAACTTATTTTGAGAACTGGCTCTGATACCATGTCAGGCCAGGCAGTAACTCTCCAATAGGCAGTAAAACTGATTCATATATTATTCCATTAGGTAGGTCTTTGTTATATACAATAGGGAGTGACTGTTCAGTTCATCTCCTGATGACTGCTCACATTCCTAATTTAATTATTTACATAAATCCACCAAATCATGAAGATTAGGTGTCAACACAAATTCTGTAATAAATTTCCAGTTATTTCATTCAATTTAGATAACATGCAAGTTTTTGAAACACTTAAGAAAATAACAATTTTGACAAAAAAAAATACTTCACTGAAGTGGCCCAACACATGAATCCTGTAATGCAATTTCTTTATTACTCAGTCCAGTCTACTGACTTGAAAAATTGGTACAATGAACCCTCAGGTTACAGATCAATACAACTATAGAAATGTCTAGCAATCCACCCTCTATACTTCGAATTATGAAGTATTTATACAAAAACTTATTACAAAATATCCCAAACTGTCTTGGGAATTATTCTAGGAAAAAGAAATATCTTCATGCAAGAAGATAGAGACAGATATTCAACTTTTGTAAGCTGTCCCTGTTTATTAGGCTCTGTTGTCTTATGGTTTGATCTTTTGCTATTTTTTCTCCTTTGCTTAACTGATACTCTTTCATTTGATACTCTTTGACTAGGCTGACCTATTGCTTTTTTTTTACTGCGCTGTATTCACTTTTACCTTGCATTTTCATAGTAGATCATTTAAATTTTCCCAAGTCTCTATATCTGGTAATTTGATATTTACCATTCTTCTGTAGACTTCATCTAATTCTGTTTATTTTGCAAAGGTGGGCTTGTTTACAAAAAGGTGTTTTACCTCATGCTGGAGGTAAAATAGGTTCTCAAAAGTCTGGTACAAAACTTTCCCTGTAGGCATCCCTTTCATAGAGGAATTATTGGCTTGATCCCTTGCCACTTCTCTGATTTTCCTGTTATAGTCTTCATGTGGCATTAATCTGTCATTTATTACCAAGGGATTTGGTAGACCTTTCCGCCTCAAAGCATCAAATTTAACCATGAAACTGCCTATAGCTAGCTCCATGGTTTGGCATTTGTCCTCCAGCTGCATCATTAAGTTCCTCTTGGTGAGCACTTATAGTGCCAGTCCTGTCAGCTATTTCCAACTCCTGCAATCCATATTTATTTTTAGAGTTAAGGAATTGGATTATTCTTGTGGCTTCTTCTGGCATATCTCCAAGTTTGGCCTTAACTCTTTGAATTGCTTCAGTAGCCTCTTTGACTAAATCATTTTGTTCAAATATGACTTGTATAGATGGCCAAATATCATTGACAGAGTCAATGATATTGGCCCATAGTTGTTCTTTAGCTTGGGCAAGTGGCTCCTTCAATGTTAACTCTTTTTCCAAATTCTTCATCCTCTTAGTCAACCTGTTTGACTTCTGTACTTCATTTTTGTGCATAATTTGGGCCAGTTTCTTCTCATCCTCTAGACTCCTTATCTGTTCTTTGAGTCTATTTATCTCAGTGGTCTGAATGGACATGTCCTCCATGGCTTTGACCAGTTTACTTGCCTCATCACTTGGTTGAGTTACTGCTGTTGTTGAACCTGTTGCTGATGTAGATGATGTTGCAGCTGGAAGTGCTATAGCTAGTGGAGTTGTGGGGGCCAATGAAGCTGCCAAATTTGATGGAATTGTAGTAGTGACTGTAAGAATAACAACGACAATGGTTGTCTCGAGGCTGGCCTGTTTCAACTGTATTAAGCTGTCCAATTCATTCTCCATTTCTTTCATTTGAGCATTTAATTGAATAATGAGATCCATCATTTCCTCCTGCTGGGTTTGACTCTCTAGGACCTCCTTGGTCTATGGATGCTCTGAATGAGGCAACTTCAATTGTTTATTTAAAGCAGAAATATCCTCATTTTTCTTCTTTATCAGTTTCTCTGCTGCCTTGATGTCACTGGGATTATATCCAATTTCAATTACTAAGTCTTCCAGTGACTTGATTATGTTGTCCTTGGCCTGTGAGGATTCCTTTTCTAGCTTCAACTGTGTTGTGATGTTATCCAGTGAGCTTTGAAGTTTTTGCACAATCATTGCTTTGTTAGTCATTGTGGAATAAATCATCTCACCTACCTGTTTATGGAATTCAATTTGGTCAATAGGGTGAACATCCCTAGCCAAAACTTCAAACCCTATTTTCCTATAGTCTATTGATGATCTAGGCTACTGGAATGTAGGCTGCATAAATGTCATTTGGTTTTTACCTGTTTTAATGTCAAAGGCTGACATTAACCTATTTTGATTGGCAGGTGTTTGTTTGAAGTATTGGGCATACGATTCAACCTTTAATGCCTCATTCCTCAACTTAATTTCTTTGTACTTATCTTTTATATCTTTCTCTTTGTCCACTGGTTTGCTGAATGAAGAGACTTCAATGCTAAGTCGTTTCTCAATAATTTGAGTGTTTGAGGTAGAAGGTTGATGAGTTTCCTCTGAAACTGTTGGACCTTTACTCCTTCCAACCATTGTGTCAGTATCAATGATTTCTATTGTCTCAATGGTGTCTTGTCTCTCAGCTACAAGATTAAGCTTGGGCCTCTTCCTGTAACTGATCTCAAACCTATCATCTATAGTGTCCATCCTAGAGCTAGAACCTTCTTCCCTGGTTCTTTTCACATTTATGTCGTCATTGGCTAGAGTTTGTAGAATGGGAGTAATACCCATCTGTTCTTGTAGGGCTAGAACCTGCAGAAAGGAACTAGTATCAATTTGTTTTTCCACATTTATTAAAGCACCCTCCACATCTATTAAAGTATTCTCCAACCATTCTGACTGGTTGGCACATCTCTCAATGTCTGGCTTGGGCTCATGTATGAAAGGGATTAATTTGAACTTGAGTCTTAACTTGTTTATGACTCCATTAGGGTCATATTACCACATGAAACTGGTTTTGAAGTTCATCTGCTGTAATATTTTGTCTGCCTCTTGTCCAACTTCCCTATTATTACAAATAACATGGCCCAATTGGTTTTTCATTTTAAACTAAGTCTTCTTGCTAGCTGACATGAAATCAACCTATTCAGAGTTTATGATTTGCCTAAAATAATCTGATGCAAATATCCTCATGGG
The DNA here is from genome assembly GCA_031772625.1 of Pinus tabuliformis. Taxonomy (NCBI): domain Eukaryota; kingdom Viridiplantae; phylum Streptophyta; class Pinopsida; order Pinales; family Pinaceae; genus Pinus; species Pinus tabuliformis. The sequence goes on from CM062810.1 coordinate 143,269,169, forward strand.
GAGGTATTTGGGTAGCTTGTAGGGAGTGAGATGGCATCTATATATCTTGATTTCTATGTGGTCCTAGTATAGATGCCAGTCTCCCACTCTACTGTTCTTAGCCAACTGTAAAACTCTCTTAATCTCATCATTGATCCTAGGTTGATAGCTATCGGTTAGCATGTTTATAACTGGATGAACAAATGAATCAATTAACTCTTTATAAGTAAAACAGTGGAATTTTTTTGGATCAATGGTGTCCAAAAGATGACAGAACTTGGATTGCCCTTGGTGTCTAACTTTTGGATGCTGACTGGAAACTTGTCTGACTGAAATTATAAGAACATGTGAAACAATACTGATGAATATTTGAACACTCTCTCATTTGGTAATTTGATAAACTGTTCATGGATTTTGTCTGCTATGAATTGAGCAAAGTTGTAAACTATAGCTGGAGGCTTGCTTGGGAAAAAGATAGAAAGGAAAGCAATAACAACCTCATCCACATGCTCATCAGTGGTGTATCCTAGAATGCAAGAGAGCATGGTTATAATTTGTCTGCCTCTCTTAGAGAAAATGGTGGCAGCATATGGAGGACTATCTGTAGGAGTATGAGACTCCTCTATGATGAAAGTTTGAAAGATCTGAGCTTTCTTGGGAAGGTCTAGCTTTGTGTAGAGTTCAAGTAAAGCTTCAATGGAAAGTGGGGTCTCATTTGGGCCTGGCTGGATCTGCAGCATTTGATTTATTGACTCTGCAGTAATGGTGAATAAAACCTGTTGGTCAGGGGTGACTATGGCTCTTTGACTTGGAACATAACAAGCTTGACAGAAGTGGATGATTTTTGGTAATAGATTTACTTGTGGGAACAAGTATTTGGGAAAATTTGACTCCCATAGGTGAATGTCATCATTCTGGTTTAAAACTTGTCTTTACTCTAGTAGTGGACTTTTAGTAGGTGGCTAGGGGAAGCAGTGTCTTTAATTTGAAACTCTCTGTCGGCCAATGGGAGGTGGTCAATATCTTGGTGAGGGGTTTATAGAGGTCTTACATCCAAAGAGCTTTCGGAAGCCATAAGTTGGTTTGTTCAATGGAATTACTTTTTCTGTGGCTTTAGGAGTAAGGTCAGAAGGTTTAGAACAGTGGGGAGGGTAATTTCAATTTGTAGAAAAAGGGTTTGGATGCACAGTAGGTTTTTCTTTAGTTTAGCAAGGTTTCTTAATTAATTTAATTAATTAACCCTTTAATAGTTACTGTGCGTAGCTCAAATTTATAGTTCCATTTTGGTTATTTCAAGAATACTTGGAAATTGACGATTTGGTGCGCATACAAGGTTCTGTGGTAGCAAAAGAGGTTTCTGAGGCTTCAATTGTCAATTTGCTGCTTCAATTTGGTGTCTGTAGCGTCTTCGGGTGGCAAAAGTTGGTTAAAATGGTCGTGCAAAGGTTCAGGGTGTCAGAATTGGTTAACAGAGGTTTGCAGCGAAAATGAGTGAAAAGAGCAAAATGGGGCTTTTTCGACATTTTAACCAACAACGGTTAGATTTTGGTGTGAGAATTGGAAAATGAACAATGGGCAATTTTTCTTTACGTGGGGAGGTGGTTTTAGGCCATATCGCACCGCTTTTGGGTGGGGGCAGTGTTTTTCGCGAGCACGCGATATAACTTGGTGCTGCCACGTAGCCAAACAATGCTTGTCCAAAACCGCGAATCTTGCGTGCTTTTGGACTGTTAACTGTCGGATGATGAAACTGCGTGATATTGATATGCGCCATTGGATCTGGGGATGGGAGATCAGAGGGATATCACGCGGTGAACTTGCACGGACAGAGTTGGGATGTGGTTGGTGGGACCCAGGGTTTAAGTATAATGAAATGTGATTAATTAAAAAGTAATCACAGGATTGTTAATATAAGTAGTGGGTTAATAAAGGTGGGGACCATGGGTTTATGTGGTGGAAGGTTTTTAACTATACACCAAGGTTTGGTGAGTTAAAGGGTGTCGGGGAATTATAAAGCGGGACTTTAGGAAATAACTTAGGATAAAGGGGTTTAGTAGGTTTCTAAGGGAAAAAAGGGAAATTAATAAGAGGGGGAATGCATTATTTGTGATGGGAATGTGTTTCACTCTAGGGAAAGGGGTTTTGGGAAGGGGGAATGATTTTTGAAGGGTAATGTCTAGGGAAATGTGTGAAACAAAGGGAAAAAAGTTCAAAATGAGGGGAAAGGGTTTTTACAAGTGATGAAGGGATAATGAGGGGAAATTAATAAACTAAATATGTGGAGGGTCTATTGAGATGAGGGGAAATTAGAAAATAAGCTTTAGTGAATGTCCTTTCTCTTTCACAATTTCTCTTGCATATGAGCAATAGGATTAAGCATGATGAAAGTGATTTTTGACTTAACAACACTTGTGCACTTGCAAAACTTCTTCTACCTACCCTTTACCCTAGCATTTTCTCTTCATTTATTGGGTGCATTTGAGCTTGCTGACCCTTTATTTCTTTTTCTTTTGATAAGAAAACTATCTAATTCCAACCTTATAACTTCCAATGGCTCAGATTAGACTGATGAGCTCATTATTATTCTCTGCCTAACTACTGATCTGCCATCGGCTCACTCGGCTCACTCGGGCGTTGGAGCTTTAATAGTGTTAATGTTGTTTGTGGGTCTGTGCTTCCCTCTTCGACCTCTGTTTCCATTTCCTTGTCCTGCTCAGGCGAAGGCGACTTCTGGCCCTCGTGCTACTTCTCTGCCATCTTTTGTGCTGTTGTTGTGACCTTTTTCTGTTCTGCTGCTGTTTGCGCAGGGTCCCGCGCCTCCTGCACTTTTGTTGTTACTGCTTCTTTCCATCTCTTTTCTACCAACTATGCCATGCGTAGTTTTGCCTCGTCCTTTTTCTACACAACAGAGTTTTCCAGTGCAAAAATATCTAGAGCATGCCACTCCGGCGGCCACGTATCAAATACGTCAAAGATCACATCATCTGTGGCTATATAAGGTAGTTCGTTCCACTTCTTTGTAGGGTCCTTATGCGTCGTGAGGTAGATGTGATGAAATTCTGCTTTAAACGATACGAAACTTTGCAGGTTGTTTTATACAGTGGATGATAATTGTGGCTTGCGGTTAATCCCCATTCTGATGTTCATCTCCATGAACACCCAGAATATTTTACTGTCGCGGATCCGGTCCGCGTCCTTAGTGGCCTATAACGAAGTGTACTTTACGGCCTCCAAGAGATCCCTTGCATCTGTGGGGAACTGGCTGTCCTTCGGAAATTCCATAGCTACCAGCACTATGGATAGCATAAGCCATGCATAGTGGAAAGTTTTTCCTTGTTCCTTCTATAGGAACTCCTTGCACAAGAATTCAGACTAGTTAAACTAGACCCCTTCTGCGCACTGTTTAGCAAGTGCCGCCAGTGGCGCGGGCACCTCATCCACATTGCACTTCTGCATGAGCTTACCTGCCAGTACCTGAGTCGCAACTCTGATTGCTTTGTTGTTGATGCTGGAGATTGTGTAGCCCCTATTTTTCTTCTCCAACTTGTATTTATTTTTCATGGCCTCCGCGATGGCCAAATCACTACTCTTACCCTCTGAAATGTCTACGGGGTCCTCTCCTTTACACTAGAGCCGAGTAATTCGATGGATTAGGTGGTTCGTGATGGGGATGGGCTCCTCCAGCCACAAATACCCACCATGCACCAGGAAGAGAAGCTGCCTAATGACAAAGATAGTCACTGGGGCAGGATGGTAATGCGACACCCAGAGCAGGTTCAACAACCCTGCCTTTTTTACTCCGTGTAACCACTTGCACAACTCCAATTCTTTAACTACTGCCGGGGTGTTATGCTTCAGCTTCATGAGCTGCGCGGTCACCAAGTGAGGGAATTTCTCGTGGTCGACGAGATCTCAATCTTTGAACTTCAAATTCGGCACTCGTCCCAGGTCCGTGCCTTCAAAAATGATATCGTCTCGGAGGAGTGGAGTCTACAGAGAGCTCTTGCTCTCATCGAGGTCCTTGGGCACCTTTGTTTTCCCCTTCCACGGGGGGACATATGCAGGCAACTTTGTTGGAGGGTGTGCAGCTTTGGTTTCTTCCTCCATTCCCTCATCCTCGTCTTCTTCAGTTATGAAATACTCAAGATCTTTTTCCTCCTCATCGGTTTCCGGGTTAACTGCTTTCCCTTTTTCCTCCATTATTAATCTAGTTCACAGAGGGGTTTCCGGGGGACACACACACTGCAATTATTGGTTGTTTGTCTTTTTTTGGTCTCAGCATGCTCAGTGATTTAGCTTCTTTAGACATTTCCATCTTGTTCATCCAGGCGCTCAACCAACGCTCTCCACAAGACAAACAGGTCTCAGTTCAGAATACTTAGGCCGCACGACAGCTCAATTCGCAAATGACCAAGTGTTGTTTGTTGGGTAGCCCTTTATATTTTATAGTTCCTTTTGAATTTGAATTCGACCGTTCCCCCCAAATTCGATCCATTAATGCTCTCTTGGCGGCATGGTTTCCCAAATATTGCCCATAAATCTCGTCTGAAATTTCTGTCACCCATTCCATTTGGTCTCAAGTCAAGCATCACGTCGTGAATAGTGACTACAACGGTCACTTTCCAGCTAACTCGCGTGGCAGCACAACCCCCCTTGTGTGGTCGCGAACCTTGTGACACTTTGCTCCTGCATGCACCCTCGATATCACGCAGCTCTCGGGCAGAATAGTTTATAGTCCCACACCTCCTTTCAACTGCCTGGAGCGCTAATACTGTACTTCCCATGGCTCATTAGGTGGCTGTGCCACCTGTATAAGGTTCCAACTAGTCATCCATCATTTTTCCTGGAACAAATCCGTCTTTTGGTTTTACTGCTTGCGTCGCGCACTTTACCCTCTGCATCACGCCACCATGGGTGATCCTTCTAGTAATATATAGTTCAATCCAAGGCATCAAACTAATCAACTCTCAACAGTAGTCCTCAAATTCGTCACCGTAGTCATGCGCACCATGTTTTATCTCTTTGGTTTTCTTATCGAGAAAATCCTTCTTTATTTCTTCCTCAAGCTTCTTGACTTCCACTTCTATCAGAGTGATTTTCTCCCTTAATCGCACCCTTTCTTTCATAAGTTCTTGGAGCCTAAGATCACCATGTCGTATTTCTTCCTCAGGTCCCAAGCATTCTGCTTCATTCAGCTGTGCAATCCCTTCTTCCAAGGCTCTGCAAACTGTCACATCTATCGACACTGCTATGTGTGGACTAGGCATAATGTGCTTTATTGGAACTACAGTGTTTGCTCCATAGATCAACCTAGAAGGCATATTCCCCATCAGTTTTCTACACGTTGTCCTATAAGCCCATAGAAATACTAGTATGCGCAGGTCCCAATCACTCTGTTGTGAATTATATACCCTGTTTAGGGCTTCACACACTTCGTTAAAGGCTTCTGCATCGGTAACCTTCTACACACATTCTTTCCAGACTCTGTCGTCCCAACTGGAGGAACTGTTCACACAGTTGCCTCACCAACACCTGCTTATTGGCTGTGTTCCTGAACGCAAAGTCCATGTGCATCCGCACAGGTTGTTTACCATATGCCTATACCCAACTGGACAGATGTGTGCGCGGATCATCCCGTCCATCATTCTTGTCTGCTAGTCGCATCTGAGGCTTCCCAAAATGCATATGCATCATTCTCCTGCATTTGCTCCAGTCCTCAAAGCTTCCTTGGTGCGTACCCCACCACTTTGCGGGTGTAGCGCACAGTACCCCTTTCAAAGCCTTGAAATGTTATTGTTCTGACACCTCTCTTTCAAATCTATTCAAGAAGGCATCTACCTCACTTAACCCATCATAAGTAGGTAGGTCCCTTACTTCTGTTGATAAGCAACACAACGATCTTGTCATCATATTACAGTTCAGCGTGGTTACCTCACGTAATCGGTTCCACCATCACTCTATCTCTTCATCCGAATCCGACGTACAGGAGCTTTCACGCACCCATGAGATTTGTCCATCCGCTGTGGGATTTACCAAGTCTTGCTCTCATGCGATTATCTTGTAGATGCAGTCTAAGCTGTTGTCGCTTTCATAGTCGCGCACTAGCTCCATTTAGCGCGATCCTTCTTTAGGGTCCAAAGGTACGACTATGCGCAGAGGCTTTTTCTCAAAAATCATCTTGCGCTTCTTCAGATTTATTACCTCATTCATGTTAGTGGCCCAATCTATTAATAATAGCGCGGGATAGGGATTGTTGTCATCAACAATCTCTATCACTTCAAAGTTTTCTAGCGTGCTTGCTCCTTTCATATCCACGGTGATTGCCTGTAATCTCCCCATAGGTACGATCTTTTGCTGGTTCGCCATTCGTAGCTAGATAGGAGACCATTGTAGCGTAGGCCTTCCCATGCACTCCCATGTCTGTTTCGGCAAAACGTTCGCGTCTGATCCTAAATCTAGAATCACTTGGTCCATCTCGTATTCTCCAATCTGCGCGGTCAATCTCATTTCTCTTCCCGTCCTCGTCGCATGCTTTCCAATCTTTTGAACTACACGCGGTTCTCCTAGCGCTGTCCCAACACATCTATTTATGAGTTCCTGCAATCCCTTTACAACCTTTGTTGGCTTAGTGGGGCCTGACCTAGGTTCAGAGGTGCTTTAGCCAAGAATATCCCGGTACTACTGGCCCTTTTGGCAACAATCCACAGAACGTGGACTGAGGTCTCACCCAAAGTAGAATGGGAGGGTGCTAGGGCCAGGTTTCCGCACCTTGGTTATGTCTAATGGGCTTTTGTAGGTTCGCGGTTTGACCGATCTATGCGTGCACTTGTGATCCCATTGCGACCTGTGGTGCGGCTTCAGCGCAGCCCTACTCAGGGCGTGACCCGTTTAATACCCACGATCCTTGTTAATTAACCGATTACTTAACTTTTGTGCATAAGATTTATGGTTATTACAGCATATATATCAATTATATCAATGCGCGCAATACATAACTGAATACAAACATAAAGAAGATAATGCACAAAAAATACACAGGAATAGAAATTAACTTCTCTTTTATTAATCTTCAATCTTGCTTACAAACTCGACACCGTCCTGCGCACTCAACTGTAGGGGTCCACGCACTCAGCTACAAACTCTACTAAGCCTCTTTGCACTCAACTGCAGAGCCTCTTCCTACTACTACAACCCAAGACACTTCAAACTCTACTCTAAGCTCGAACCATTCCTTCGCTATTCATCGATTCATCCTTTCTTCACTAACTTTACAACTTAGGCCTCGCTCTATTTAACAATCCCATGGTTCGTGGACCATGGGTAGGCTGACTTTACACTAATTTAAAATACAATGTTTAGGGCGGACAACCCTATGACTCAATTGTATACTTCATGCTCCGCGCCCACAATTTGCGGAGCTTTACAACATCTTTGACCAAAACTTGGGCTTTGAGCCCCAAAACCTACTGTGGGGGGGATTCCATCCCCAACAGGCCACCAACACAATCATCGTGACTCGTCCCGAGTCACTTTGCTGGTGTGGCGATCTTGGCACGGAGCCCCTCCAAATGTTCCTGCACTTCCCGGAGGTTTTCAGTGCACTGATCTATAGTTTTTTGGATCTGCTCCACTCTCTTGGCTGAATGCTCGCTGTCAGGGGAAAATTCCTGTCTTAAGTCATGCATCATATTCATCTGTGCGAGCTTTCTTTTTATGTCTATAGTGATGAGGAAGGCCTCATCAATCCAAGGCTGGACACGTGCTTTAAGGACTGCCTCTTTCTGCCACGCGGCATCCACATGTTCCTTCAATGCCTTTTCCTGCTGTAGCTTTGCAAGCTGCTGCGTCAGGACAACTGTCTGCACCATTCTGCACACACTGTCATACTGCACTTGAAGCTCCCGTGCCTCCATTTCCAGGTGTTGTATGTTGGGGTCCTCCTGTAATGAAGTGAGGACCACGAAGGATTCTTCCAACATAGTGGTGCAGTTTTGTACTGCCTGTCCTATTTCCTCCAGCCCTTTCTGAATAGCACCAGTGCACTATTCCCTAACTTCCAGGGGTGTAGAGGACTATGCCTTTAATCGCAGTTCAAAAATATGAAGGTTGAGGTCCAGCTGTACCCTTGTTGCTTCCACCTTTGCCTCGCGGAATCCACTGGCTAATTTGTGGATTCGTATTCCAACTGGTAGGACTGTTTGATTTCTAGCTCTGGAACACGGCGACATGCTTCCTCTACTAGTTGCTCCAGCTGCTGCTTCTGCGCAAGCACTTCATTGCACTGGAGACTAAGTTGCTCAATGTTGATTCTTTGTTCGCTGAGCATCTGCACTGCACATCCTTCCCTAGCGCGGAGTTCTGTTGTTGCTCAGTCCTGCAGTTGATATAATGTATCCCATGGAAGGGTAGCCAAGTTTAGGTCAAGTACCTTGATCCTGCCCACTGCGGCTCAGTCCTCCTCGCTTTCCGCTATTAGTGCTCCTTCCGTCAGCATTATGGTGTTGGCCATTCTTACGTGTAGCAGCTACTCCGCTACTGATGTATCTGCGGAACCATAGGTAGCTACTGTTCCTTCCTGTGGGGCTTGCGGCTGAAGTTCCCGCAGCTATGCCCTTAGGGCCCCCAACACATTCTGTTGCTTTGTCATAGGTTCTTGGAGTGCTTCCCAGGTGACCTCGCGAACTGTGTCGCCGATGTCATAGAGGTCATCCTCTGTCAACATAATTGGCTCGATGTCCAATTTGGAATCTTTGGCCTTTTTGCGTGGACCTAAATGCTCTGTGACATGCAGCCGTTTCAGTTGAGTGGACGTTGTGCTTGGGTCTGTGCCTTCTACTATATCTGGCCCCTATCCTTTAGACACGTCTTGGCCTCCTTCCTCCTGTCTCGCAGTGGCCCCTATTGCTTGTGTTGTTGCTGCTCTTTCGGTGGCCTTTGCTTGTTCCGCGGCTGCCTTTGCTGCTTCGCGAGCGGCCCTTACCTCCGCAGCCGCTTGTTCGTTATGCCTTTGCTGGGCCAACTTTGTGACACGCAACTTGGTTGCATCCTTCTACTTCTGTGCTACTGATCTATCCCTTTCTTCCAGATCTGAGGTGCACCACTCGGGAGGCCATGAATCAAGCACGAAGAAGATGGCATCATCAATTGCGATGAAAGGAAGCTTGGTCCAGTTCTGCACCGGGTCCTTGCGCGCCTTGATATACACATTGTGCATATCCACCTTGAAGTTTGCAAAGCTCCGCAAACTGCCGTACACTGTTGGGGATAGGTGCGGCCTTCTGTTAGTCCACATCCGGATGCTCACCTCCATGAGCACCCAGAAAATCTTAGTCTTGTGGATTTGTGTGGCGTCCTTCGTAGCCCAGAGCGATGCATATTTTGCAGCCTCTGGCAAGTCCTGTTCAATAGGAGGGAACTGACTGTCCTCAGGCAGTTCACCTATCACCAGTAAGATAGACAACAACAACCATGCATAGAAGGTCTTGCCCTGATCCTGCGCTTCCTTACAATTGGTTAGAAATTCTTCATAGAGGAATTCAGCCTAGTTGAATTGGAACCCCTCCGCGCATTGTTCTGCCAGTGCAATGACCGGTGTTGGTACCTCGTCTTCGCGGCATTTTCTCATCACCTTTCCGGCCAGTAGTTGGGTGACTACGCGCACCACTTTGTCTTTAATGCTACTGATTACGTAGCCTCTCTTCTTCTTTTCCAGTTTATACTTCTTCTTCATGGCCTCTGCGACCGCCAAATCTCCGCTTTTTCCAACTATCTTCGTGGGGTCCTTTCCCTTACAGGGAAGCCCAGAAATCCTATGAATAAGTTCCGCCGTGATGGGGATAGGCTCCTCCAGCCATAAATACCCATCATGCACCAGAAAAGCAGCTGCCTGATGACAAAGATCGTGATTGGTGCGCGGTGAAAATTCGGAATCCATAGTAGGTGGAGTAGCCCGACCTTCTCCACACCGTGCAACCATTTTTGCGGATCTAATGCTGTAACTGGCCCCTCCTTACTCTGTTTCATGAGGTTCTCCATCTGTAAATGTGGGAACTTTTCACTGTCTGCGAGGTCCCAGTCTTCAAATTTCATCGTGGGCACGCGGCCCAGGACCGAGCCTTCAAACAGGATTCCATTTGGGAGGAGCGGGGTTTGGAGTGCGCTCTTAGCGGCATCCAAATCCTTGGGTACTTTAGCTTTCCCTTTCCATGGAGGGACATACTTGGGCAGTTTTGCTGCAGCGCGCACCAGCTGGATGTCTTCTTCCATTTCTTCATCCGCCTCTATCTCCTCTATGAAAGCCTGGAGGTCCTCCTCCTCATCATCTGTCTCAAGGTTGACAGCCTTGCCCTTGTCTTCCATGGAAAGTTTACCAAACCATGGATTTCGTGAGGACATGCAGACTAGTCTTGCAGCCTGTGTGTCCTTCTTGGGCCTTGGCGTCCGAGGTGATTTCAGAATTTCCGACGCATCCTCCACCTACATCGTAGGGCTCTGTGCGGCTTCCTTGGCAGTACTCTCTACAAAACCGACACCTCTCCTGGTAGTTGTCATCTCGTTTGAACTGTCTATGGTAGTTCGCGAACTTGGGGGCTCAAATACTGCTTGGCGCTCAACACTCTGTGCTCTTCGTAATAACTCAAATCTCAAATGAACAAGTGTTGTCTCGTGGCTAGCCTTGGGAGTTTTATAGTGTATTTTGAATTTGAATTTGACCGTTCCCCCCATTTCTGAGTCATTAATGTGTTCTTGGTGGCAGATCATCCCAAATATAGCTCTTAATTCATGCCTTAATTGCCCGCTGCCCGCTCCTTTTTGCCTTAAATTGGACATCTTGTCATGAATAGTGACACGAACGGTTACTTTCCAGTTTACCCGCATGGCAGAGCAGCTCCCCATGTGTGGGCGCGAGCCTTGTACCATGTTGATTCTGTGCGCACCTCCTTCACCGCACAGTTCCTAAACAGACTCTTTTAGAGTCCCGTGCTCTCTTTCAACTATTTGAAGCGCTGAGATTGTGCTCCCTATGGCTAGTCAGGTGGTCGCACCATCTATGCGAGACTCCAATTCACCTTCCAGTGTAGTCCAAGGACACTCCTCAATTGCCCTCGCGATGGCTGGTGCAGCACGTTCTACCTCATATGGTGCGCTCCACTTGTTACTACGTTTGGTAAGGTGCGGTCTCAGCCATGATAGCAGAGTCATAAGTTCTCGGAAAAAATCATCTAACACAGTGGCATAATCATCTGTATCTCACCTTGTTATCCTTGGTTTATGAACGAGACATGCATGCATGACCTCGTTTTCTAGTCTTTTGATCTCAGCGTCCATCAACATGCTTTTCTTCCTCAATCGTACCTGATCTTCTTCGATTTTGCAAAGTCTAAGGTTCCCTTGTTGAATGGCTTCCCGAATCCTTACATGGTCATCCTCACATAGCTGTCTGATAGCTTTGTCCTGGTCTTCATGCGCTGTCCCAACTGTGAGAGCTATTACGTGTAGGTTCCTTTCTTTCGAACTTATGGTTGTGACTCGGTTCTACATCTTTGGAATCATCTCCGCGCTTTGACTTTTGCACATGGTCCTATAGGCCCATCGAACTGCTGACACGCGCAGGTCCCAATCAGTTTGTCTTTTCTGGTAGACCTTGTTCAGTACTCTCTGCACCCTATCGAATGCTTTGTCATGGAAAATTGGTAACGCGCGTCGCCCTTCCTGTTGTTGTGGTTTGTTCTGATTCTCTAGGTTGTGCGTTTGTGTGGACTGTATAGCATATGCCTGTACCCATCGGGAAAGGTGGGCACGCAAGTCATTTCGCCCCATATGATTGGCTTTCATTTGAAGCTGGGGTTTTCCAAAACGTAGGTGCATCATCCTTTTGCATCCACACCAATCTTCAAAAGTTCCTTGATGCGTACCCCACCATCGTGCGGGTGTTGCGCGCAGTGCCCACTTTAGCGCATCGAACCGCTGCTACTCTGGTACTGCATTTTCGAATTTGCTCAGAAATTCATCCACCATTGATAATCCATCATATGTCGGTAGCTCCTTTTCCTCTGTTGTTACGTAACGTAATGACCTGATCATCATGTTGTAGTTTAGTGTTGTTACTTCGTGCAACCGATTCTGCCATCGCTCTATCTCTTCATCGGAATCTGAAGTGTAGGAGCTTTCACAGTCCCATGAAATCCTTCCTTCTATAGTTGGATTCACCCAATCTTCTCCTTGTGCAGTTATTTTGTAGATACAGTCGAGATTGTCATCACTCTCATCGTCGCGCATCGACTCAGTGTATCGCGTTGTTTCGGCTGGGTCTAGCGGTACTACTATGCGTAGTGACTTTTTCTCAAAGGTAATTTTGCGCTTCTTCATATTTATGACTCCATTCATATCGGTAGCCTAGTCTATTCCTAGTACAGCAGGATAGGGATTTCTATCATTAACAATCTCTATCACTTCAAAATCCGCCTGCGCGCTCGCGCCTTCAATATCGACTGTCACCCCTTGCAACCTTCCCACGGGAAAAATATTCTATTGGTTCGCCACTGTAACTGAATAGGGGACCATTGCAACACGGCTCTGCCCATGCGTTCCCATGTTTTCTTTGGTAGTACATTTGCATCCGAACCCAGGTCCAATATTACCTGATCCATTTCGTACTCACTTATTTGTGCAGTCAACCTCATCTCCCTTCCTGTGCGTAATGCATGCTTTCCCAGTTTTCGGACCATGCGTGGTATTCCTAAACCCGTGCACCTAGTGATAAGTTCCTGTAGCCCTTTGACTGCCTTGTTGTCACGCAGCAGTTTCATGCATGTCTCCAAAAAGGTAGTGAGCATGGAAGGATTCGTCCCTAGTTCTAGTTGATCCTTAGTACTTGAAGTGGAGGCCTTCGTGAAACTCTTCTTAGCTTCCATGAATGTCTCCCTCGCACATTCTAAATCAAACTCGGGTTCCTTTGTAGGAGCCTTGCGAGCCCATGCACTTTCTTCTGGCTGCACCCCTTTATCTTCTTCTGTCATCATACTGCTCCTGAGCATCTTGTTTACATTTGGGTCTTCTTTGCGCGGTTCAGACCTCATCATTTGTAAATTCTAGGTTGGTGGGGGCTTGAGTACCCATTTTTCGCACATCTTCGCTATCAGCAAAGGGAAATCTTTTGCCTCATGATCAAACTGAGTATAGTACCAACATGATATCCTAGTCAGGTTCGTACAATTGCAAGCATAATGCCCTGGCCCTCTGCAATTGTAACATATTATCTGTCAGCGACCCCTCCCTGGTCCTATTCCACCTCGATGCCGACCGCACCCCTGAAACCCAGCGTGAGCCATCCCTGCATTTGGGTCGAGGGCTTGTGTTTTGGCCTACACCCTGTAGGTAGGAGTCCAATCCATCATTTGTTCATAGCTTTGGCAGGTGCGTTCGTCATGGCCTATCGACCTGCAGAAATTACAAAACAATTGCTGGGATGTCTTCGTATACTTCTGTAATAGATCACAATTATCCATGGTATGTTTTCCTCCTCTTTTGCAGATCGTGCACCATAACGCAGATGTCACGCTCGGCCCCATCTGTGCCTCCAGTCTTGATGGCATTGGCCCTCCTCCTACCAAGTAGTGCATGAACAGTAGACAGTGATATTTGTCGTGGCCCTGGCCTTTGCATTTTATGCACCATAGTTCTTCGCATGCCTCTGGCTGAGGTGCCCTATCCTGTTTCAAACTCTGCATTTCCCGACATAGATTCTGTAGCTATGCGTGGATCTATTGGACTCCCAATCCAAGGTCTTGTCTAGGGGTCTCATGCAACCTCATTTCCATCTCCAATGCTTCGGCCTGGGTGGAAAGTTTTTGTTGTGATAGCGTCGTCCTTAAGTGTGGCTTAAGTGAGGCCACAAACTATGCGCGATGTTGTGCGCCCATTGTAGTCTATTTGGTTAGGATACTCGACTCTCACCCGAGAGACCTGGGTTAAAGTCTCGGAAATGGAACCATTTGTTGGCTTAGTGGGGCCTCACCGAGGTTCAGAGGTGATTTAGCTAAGCAAATCCCGGTACTACTGGCCCTTCCGGCAACAATACGCAGAGCGCGGACTGAGGTCTCACCCGAAGTAGTATGGGAGGGTGCTAGAACCAGGTTTCCGTACCCTGGGGATGTCTGATGGGCTTCTGTAGGTTCGCGGTCTGACTGGTCGATGCGCGCACTTGCGATCCCTTCTCAACCTGCGGTGCGACTTCCGCGCAACCCTACTTGGGGCGCGACCCATTTAATACCCACGATCCTTGTTAATTAACCGATTACTTAACTTATGTGCATAAGATTTATGGTTATTATAGCATATATATCAATTATATCAGTGCGCACAATACATAACCGAATACAAACATAAAGAAGATAATGCACAACAAATACACAGGAATAGAAATCAACTTCTCTTTTATTAATCTTCAATCTTTCTTACAAACCTGACACCATCCTGTGCACTCAGCTGCAGACCCTACTAGGCCTCTGCGCACTCAGCTGCGGAGCCTCTTACTACTACTACAACCCAAGACACTTAGAACTCTACTCTAAGCTCGAACAATTCCTACGCTATTCATCGATTCATCCTTTCTTCATTAACTTTACAACTTAGAGCCTTGCTCCATTTATACAATCCCATGGTCTGCGGACCATGGGTAGTCCTAATTTACACTAATTTACAATACAATGTTAGGGTAGACAACCCTATGACTCAATTGTACACTTCACACTCCGTGCCCGCAATTCGCGGAGTTTTACAACATCTTTGACCAAAACTTGGGCTTTGAGCCCCAAAACCTGTTCTGGGGGGGATTCCATGCCCAACAGCCTTGTTGTCACATAGTAGCTTCATACATGTTTCTAGGATCGTCGTGAGCATTGATGGGTCCATTTCTGGCTCTGGTCTATCTTTTCTTCCTAAAGTGGAGGCATCAACGATGCTCTTCCTAGCTTCCATGAAGGTTTCCTTAGCGCGCTCCAAATCAAACTGTGGTTCTTTCGTTGGAGCCTTACGAACCCAAGTACTATCTTTAGGCTACTTTCCTTTATCATCCCTTGTTGCAATTTCACTTTGGAGCACAATGTTCACCTTAGGGTCTTCCTCGTGTAGCTCAGACCTCATCATTTGCAGGTTTTGAGTCGGGAGAGGTTGGAGTGCTCCCTTGTTGCGCAACCTCGCTATCAGTGTGGGACAATCCTCCGTCTCATGATCAAACAAGGTGCAATACATACATGATGGATGTGTTGGATTCGTACAATCACGGGCATAATGTCCTAGCCCCCTGCAATTGTAACATATCAGCTGTTTGTGACCTCTTCCAGGTCCTCCTCCACCTCGGCCTCATCTGCGCCCCTAAAATCTAGTTCGCGCCACTCCTGCGTTCTGGTTAAGGGGCCGCGTTTCGACCTAAACTATGTAGGTGGGGGTCCTATCCATCATCATCTCATAGCTTCTATAGGTGCACTCATCATGTCCCACTGATCTACAAAAATTATAGAACAATGGTTGCGAATTCTACGTGTACTCCTGCAACAAATGGCAGTTGTTCGTAGCATGCTTTCCTCCTATTTGACAAATTACGCACCACAAAGCAGGCATCGTGCTAGGTCCTGCTTGTGCCTCTGGTCTTAACAACATCGGTCCTCCTCCTATGAGGTAATTCACGAACACTGGGTAGTGGTCCTTGTCATGACCCTGACCCTTACATTTAACACACCATACCTCTTCACGCACTTCTAGGCGAGCTGTCCTGTCCTGTTTCAGACTCTACATCTCAAGGCATAAGTTTTTCAAGTACACGTGGATCTACTGAACTCCCAGGTTGGGATCCTATATCGGGGTCTCATGCAGCCTCATCGCGATTTTCAAGGCATCTACCTGAGTTGTTAACCTTTGTTGTGACAACGCGTTCCTTAAATGTGGTGTTAATGATGCTACAAACCATTTGCAGAGCTGTCCATCTGTCAAAGTCATATTAAATTTGCGAATTGTGCACTTCAGTGTCTGATCTAATACCTAGGGGGTCTCGCCTGGTAGCATTGTGATATCCTTGAACCCAATGATCGAATGCACCTCTGACTTCGGCTTGCTAAATTCTTTGTTCAATGCAATTTGGATGTTTGTGATCCCCGCATTTGGATTGTCATTAGAATGCTTAATATACCAGGTATGCGCGCGATCCTATAGATCACTAACCAATGTCGCTTTCTTTATATTGTGATCCATAACTCCCTGCACTTCACATACAACTTTTATCATGAACCAAAACTGGTCCGGATCTTCATTTCCTACTCCCTTGAACATTGGCAACTTTATTGCACTTTCCATATTGACTCGCGGTGGTGGTAGAGGTGGTATGGGTGAAGATGGGGATGAAGGCGGTGAAAATGGCAGTGGTGTGGGTGGGGGTGGTATGTGCAGAATCCGCTACCTTATCAAATTGATCGCACTTCTTGATGAGACCTTCTCAATCTCTTCCTCGTCCCCTCACGAAGGTGAAATAAAGGGGCTAGTTTCTAGTTCTGTACTACCTTCGTTTCTATAAATTCTCTCACTTCGCGTAGCCCCGAACATCAATGTATTCACATAATCCACTTTTCGCACAGTAGCATTTTAATCCAAGTTTTTAGAGACTTAACGTACTTACCTCGCGGTTCTTTGAGGAAGCGTCGCTCTGCTTTGCTATAGCTGACTGAAGTATCTACCGCGAACTCAGTAATGAATCCTCCTATAATTCGATCAAGCCAGTGATCAACAACACACGCGATCTTATCCTCCGATGCTTCCAATCTGCACACCAACTCTAGGGTCTACACAATAGGACTGTCGAGGTTGCATCTTCCTTGGCTATCTGCTAACTTCGCGATCCACTCATACAACTCAGTAGGGAAAGATGCAATGAGTTATTTCTGCATCTTTGTATTTGCTTTCTCTTAGATTAATGAAGTACATAATTACTTAAATGTCATCCCAAGGAGACTTTCTCCCAAAATTGAGAGGTAGAGTAACCAAGTATTTCATTTAGTTTTATTTATGTAATTAGTTAGACATCAATTAAAAATTTCACTTTCAGTTTTAATTCATGATTTGAAAATAATGGTAAAATAAGAATAGAAACTTTGTTTTCATTTCTTTCTTAGCTCTGTTTTCATTTTTTAGATTTTGAGAAATCTTTAAGAAAGTTAGATTTAGTTTTGATAATATACATTGTAAATCATTTGGAATTAAAAGACCAAAAACCCCCAAAACAACATAAAACATAAAAACAACGAAGTAAGAAGGGTTAGCTAGCACAAACAATGCACTACACATCATTAGTTTATGATACTCGGATTGATAATTTATGTAGAGCAATTTAGGACACTAAATTGACCAAACAGTACCATGGATAGGTCACCCCCTTTGAAGGTTGAAACCACCTAAATGGGGTCCTTGATTACCCCCCTATTGATCTTGCAGACACTCGTACATGCCAAAGCCCACTCTGGAAGGGCATGCCACCATGAAGTGCCCCATTGATAACATTACTTGTAAGCTCTTTTACCTGATTTTTCTAATGATTTGTTGTATTGGAGGGAAAGGGATGCATTGGATCTTATGAAGGACTGTACGTGGGTATCCATTTGGGGCTTAGTCTCCCTATATGGAGTCCTATCCCTCCATAGGGCCACCTTGGAACTTGTAGGGTGAGCGTTGAGAGCCATGGGCCTCCACCATATTAGAGTGCACTTCACAGATCCCCAACACTGCTCATTGGTTGCTCATGTTCCACCTTTGGACGAGGATGATGTACCTGGCCCACCATGCCCAACTGGCTCCACACATGCACCACACACTTGACAGATGTTCCATGGTACAGAGGATATCTCCCGCTACAAATTGAGGGCTTATGTCATCATCCTAACCCTTACAAATGGTATACATGCATTTAAGATCCACTTGGAGACCCATGAGGATGTCCTTGTGTCCCCACACCCACTTGGGAGCACCATAGGTTCTTACTTGGAAAACAAGGGGCCAACCCCTTGTCCACTATGTTTGGAGTCCAATTCTACATCATGGAAACCCTTGAACTTCATTTGGCCTCCTCAAAGACCCAATGTCTCACTATATTCATCATTCTTCCCTCTTGAAAGGCTTATTCTTATATTATTGAGCTATTTTTGTGGGCTTGCACCAAAAGTATTGTTATTATGCACATTATTTTATTCTAGGGGCATTATTACTCCAAATTAGGTTATTCGAATCCCTTAAAGGATTGTATAAATAGAAGAGAGGCATTCTCTCTCATTCATCATCACTTGGATTGGGTTATTTTCTCTTGTGATATTTTCACTATCCCTTTTGGAGGATGAATTTCAATGTTATGGATGAATTTTCATGTTTGGATATCTCTCTCTTGTCTTGGACCTTCATTATTGGCATGATTTGATGATTAGATATACCCTTTTGTACATGTAAGTGCTCTTTTCATATTTATTCCTATTATTTACTTTGCCACATGAATGTTGTTGGGCTTTTCGCTATACAAGTTTGAAATTTACTACTTTTCTATACAAATTAGTGGAAATTGTGATATTTTATAGTGTTGCATCATGTCATGGGCAATGTATGAATGGGTGAATGTTCCTAGAGATATTTTGTGATAAATACATCTCTATAAGTCATCAATTATTACAAATCAAAGTATAAATTCCTTAAAGCAATCGCTCTCATGCCTTAATTCCATGCGAAGTTGTTTTAACTCATTGATTGGGTGAAATATTTCCAAACCATAAATTATCCTTGACTCCATCTCTCCCAAAGGATAAGAAACGAATCCTCCATAGGTGAACAATTTCAAAGATTGTTTTTCCCACATTTGTTGGGTTGTGTTATATTCTTTCCATGACTAGCCTACGTAGTGAACTGGGGGGTTAGAGGGGGGCAGAGCCCCCCCTTCATTGTGTCGATTGTGCAGTGGGGGTGGCAACGCCTCCTGTTTGGGGTGTTTGAGGGGGGTGGGTAGGCCCCCTCTACGAGGTTCGAGGCAGCGCCCCGGGAAAAAAAAATTTGGACCCTATATTAGGTTGGGCGGACCTACCTATGGTTTTCGATCCATGGTATTGGATGCTTCGGCATGTCTAAATATGTATTGTAACATTGAAAGGAACATAATGAAAAATCAAGCTAGTAGTCGCGGTTTTGGGATCCAGGGGAAAATATCTGTGTATATGTGTTTTATGTGTTATATGCTCTCACATTGTTTATTTTCTGTGTTTTAGAATTCGTATGCAGGTAATTTTTGTACGAGATTAAAACCTACATTTGGTATCAGAGCTATTTTGGCTTCAAGGGGATGCCTTTGTTGCTAAGGGGTTTTGCTCGGGCCTGTGGTAGACCCTATTCAATGGGAGGTATGCGGGATCGATTCTGGTGGTGAAAAAAGATGGCGAGTAGTGGAAAGATAGAGATCGAGAAATTTAATGGTCAGAGTTTTGAGTTATGGAAACTCAAGATGGAGGATCTGTTGGTGGAAAAAAATCAGTGGATCGCGGTAAATTTGGGTACTAAACCAACGGGAGTGTCCGATGAAGAATGGAAGAAGTTAGATCGGAAGGCTAAGAGCACAATACGATTGTGTGTCTCAGATTTAGTATTGCTGAATGTATCAAGGAAGCTACGGCGAAGGCATTATGGGACAAGTTAGGGACTTTGCACTAATCTAAGTCTCTGGTGAGTAAACTGTTCCTACGGAAAAAGTTGTATAACCTGAGGATGAAACATGGAGACTCGGTGACAGAGCATATGAATGCTTTTAATAATGCGGTAAGTCAATTATTATCTATTGATATTAAAATTTTAGATGAAGATAAGTGAATTAGTTTGTTGTGTTCTCTGCCAGATTCGTGGGATAGTCTGGTTATTGCAATAGGTAGCAATGCAACTGCTTTACAGTTTGATGAAATATTCTCATCCTTGCTGATGGAGGAGATAAGACAGAAAAATATGGAAAGCTAGAATGGTGATTCCTTGTTTGTACAAGGATCGTCCCAGAACAGAAACAAAAATAAGTCATCGAGTGGGAGATATAAATCTAGAGGGAGATATAAATCTCCAAAAAAGCATGTAAAGGTGGTGTGCTGGAAATGCGGAAAGGAAGGGCACTACAAAAGGGAGTGTAAATCTAAAGCTCCTGGCAAAGGAAAGGGATTTGATGATGCTCCTTCTGTAGAGGCAAAAACCACCTCAAATGAAGGTGGGGATGTGTATTTGGCTTCTTCAAGTACGCATGTAGATCATGAGGCATGGTTGATTGCCTCAGGTGCATCCTTTCACTTCACTCCCCATAGAGAGTGGTTCTATGAGTATGAGAAATATGATGGTGGTAATGTATTCTTGGGGGGTGACAGGAAGGCTAGAATCATTGGTCGTGGAAAAGTAATGTTGAAGTTGCAAGGTGGAAGGGTTAGAACACTTTCGAGTGTTATGCATATTCCTGCATCGGCCAAAAATCTAATTTTTGTAAGCAAGCTGGATAATGCAGGTGTAAAAATAGTGTTCGAGAAGGATACCTACAAGATGGTTCGGGGAGCACTGGAATTGATGCGGGGAGTTCGAATTGGAACTCTGTACAAGCTGCAAGGTAGAACTGTTGTTGATGGGTGCAACAATTCTATGATTCCTGAAAGTGGAGAAGAAAATCCAGCGGTCTCTGGAGAGAAGACCATGTTGTGGCATCAAAGGTTTGGACATATTGGAGAGAAGGGCCATCAAATACTTCATGGTAAAGGTATGGTAGAAGGTATGAGTAATAACTCTCTAGATTTTGATTTCTGTGAAATTATGTATATGGGAAGTAGAATCGTGTGAGTTTCCCCTCTGGTGGTAAGAGGGTGAAAAAACTATTAGAGCTTGTGCACAATGATGTGTTTGGACCTGTGAAGGTTCCATCACTGAGTAAGTCTATGTAATATGTATCATTTATAGATGAATTCTCAAGGAATACATGGATATATTTCCTTAAGAAGAAATTTAAGTCTTTGAGAGGTTTAAAGAATTTAAGGCTCTGGTGGAAAACTAGACAGAGAAGAAGATAAAGGTGCTGAGAACAGATAATGGTGGAGAGTTTTGTAGTAAGAAATTTGAAGAATTCTGTAAGAAGTGTGGTATAGCACGGTAGAAGACTACTCCATATACACCTCAGCAAAATGGAGTTGCAGAAAGAATGAACAAGACGTTGATGCAAAGGGCAAGAAGCATGCTCAGTGGTGCCGAGATAGGACAGGAATTCTGGGCAGAGGCGGTGGAGACAACATGTTACCTAGTCAACAGATCACCTTCATCAACGTTGGAGGATAAGTCTCCACAAGAGGTATGGACTAGTAAGAAACCCTCTCTTTCACATCTGAGGGTATTCGGATGTGATGCATATTTACATATTCCAAAGGAGAAAAGAACCATGTTGGAAGTAAATCTTAAAAGTGCATCTTTATTGGGTTTAAGGATGGTTTAAAGGGTTATAAGCTTTGGAACCCAGTAACAAGGAAGGTTGTGTACAGCCGAGATGTGGTTTTCAGAGAGGTGAAATATGTTATTAAACATGAAGTCCCATCAAAGGAACCTGAGAAGATAGAGTTTGAGCTAAAGGAGGAAGAATCAGACTCTACAATAGAAGAGGAAAGAAGATGAAGAACCACAAACTCCAGGTGTGAGAAGATCAGTTCGAGAAAGAAGGAAGCCAAAAAGGTATAATCCATTACTTTCTATTCAAATTTTGCTTTATCTATTACTGATGACGATCCAAGAACTGTGAAGGAATTAGTAGATTCAGAGGATGGAAAACTCTGGAAAGAGGCCATGGTTGATGAAATGGAATCTTTGCACAAAAATGAGGCTTGGGATCTGGTGGAGTTGTCGGCTGGAAGGAAACCCATTGGCAGCAAATGGGTGTTCAAGAAGAAGACAAATGCAGAAGGAAAGGTGGAGAAATACAAAGCTCGGTTGGTAGAAAAAGGTTATTCCCAAGTGCTGGGAATTGATTTTGGTGATATTTTTTCTCCTGTTGCCAAGGTAACTTCTATTAGATTACTTTTATTTGTTGTTTTTGCTTTTGATTTTGAGGTAGAACAGATGGATGCGAAGACAACATTTCTTCACGGGGATCTGGAAGAGGAAATATACATGAAGCAACCTGAAGGCTTTGCGGTGAAGGGTAAGAAAGAACTAGTATGCACGTTAAAGAAGTCTTTGTATGGGTTAAAATAGTCACCAAGGATGTGGTATCAAAAATTTGATACATTTATACGGGGACTTGGCTTCACCAAAAGAAAAGCAGATCACTGTGTGTATTTTAAATTAATTGGTGACCGTGTTATTTATCTGGTCTTGTATGTGGAGGATATGTTGCTGGTTGGAAATGACAAAGAAACTATCCAGGATTTGAATACCCAATTGTCCTCCAAATTTGACATGAAAGATCTTGGTGCTGCAAACTATTGTTTGGGCATGGAAACTAAAAGAGATCGGGCAAAGAGGAAGCTCTGGTTAAACCAAAGTATGTCGAGACAATATTGCAGAGGTTTAATATGCAGGATAGTAAATTGGTGAAGGTTCCTATTCCTGTGGGTGTAAAGTTATCTGCTGAACAGTGTCCCAAGACATAAGAAGAGGAAGAGGAGATGTCTCGTGTTCCATATGAAAGTGTAGTCGGTAGCCTGATGTATACGATGGTCTGTACTAGAACAGACATTGCACATGCAGTGGGAGTATTGAGCAGGTTTATGTCTAAACCAGGGAAGTATCACTGGACAACAGTGAAGCAGGTTTTTAGGTATTTGCGTGGCACTAGTGATTATGGTTTGTGCTACCAAGGAAGATGAGGATTAGAAAAAGTTTTGGATATCCATGACTTTATTGATGCAAAATGGGCTGGAGATCTAGATTAGAGGAGATCTAAAAGTGGGTATGTGTTTAACCTATTCGGAGCTGCAATCAGCTGGATGAATAAGAAACAATCTGTAGTGGCATTATCAACTACAGAGGCAAAATACATGGCAACCACTCATGCAAGCAACAAAGCAGTTTGGTTGCATAGATTGTGTTCAAGTATGGGGTTAGTACAGGGAGCTATAAGCATAGGTTGTAACAGCCAAAGTGCAATTTTCTTGGCAAAGAACCCTGCTTATCATTCAAAGACAAAGCACATTGATGTTCAGTATCACTTTGTGAGGGATATGATAGAAGACAAAAAGGTGTTGCTGGTAAAGGTGGACACTTTGAAGAATACTTTAGATGCATTGACAAAATCTGTGAGCTCTGAGAAGTTATCTTGGTGTAGAGAAACAATGGGCATTTTAGGGCTGGATAAATGACTAATCTCTCCTGTGGCCCCCTGTGGAAAGAAAACAACAAGTGGGAGAATGTTGGGTTGTGTTATATTCTTTCCACGACTAGCCTACACAGTGAACTAGGGGGTTAGAGGGGGGCGGAGCCCCCCCTTCATTGTGTCAATTACGCAGCGGGGGGTCAAAGGGGGGGTGACATCCCCCCCCTGTCTAGGGGGTTTGAGGGGGACGGGTAGCCCCCCTCTACGGGGTCCGCCCCAAGATTTTTTTTTTTGGACCATATATTAGGTTGAGTGAACCTACATATGGTTTTCGGTCCATGGTTTTGGACGCGATGGTTTGCGGTCCATGGTATTGGATGCTTCGGCATGTATAAATATGTATTGTAACATTGAAAGGAACATAATGAAAAATCAAGCTGGTAGTCCCGGTTTTGGGATCCAAGGGAAAATCTATGTGTATATGTGTTTTATGTGTTATGCTCTTGCATTTTTTGTTTTCTATGTTTTAGAATTCGTATTGCAGGTAATTTTTGTATGGGGTTAAAACCTACAACCTTCCCCTCTTTTTCTAGGCCTAGCCTCTATAGGTCACCTAGGGCATCACTTCTCTCATAATTAAGCCATCAAAATAATTCAATCTCTTACCCACAACTGCGCTGGTGTGTCCTCTTTAGGCCCTCCAAATTTCACGAAATTACGATGGTGGTATCTTTGGATATTGCAAGTCCTAGCCCAGGGATCATCTCTTTCCCTAGGTTTCCCTCAGATAGTGACCTTATTGAAATTTATTTCAATAAGATGTATTCATTGATCCTATTCTCTTCCATAATTAGGTCAATCCCCTCCTTGGGTTATCAACTACATACCCTCAAGCTAGTTTTGGGTTTGCTTGGCCTCATGTGGTCCCACAACCTATTAATGCCAATTTCACAAAGATCACATAAAATCCAAGTCTCCATAAAAATCTCTAAGTCTAGGAACCATATTGATAAAGCATACTCTCAAATCCTATCCTTAAGGATCTTCTTGGCCCTTCCTGGAGAGCCCATCACCTTGCTTCCAAAGCAAGCAAGCCATACAATTAAGCATCTCTTGTGAATAAGCCTTGGGAATCACCTTTCATCATTTCATTTACATATCCATTATCATGATTCCTCTCATACCAGGTATCCTCCCATCAATGAAAGTTCGTAAAGAGTACTAGGGAGACTTAGTTGAGGTGACATTGGGCTATTGCTCCAGTGTTTCCCTTGACCTAGTAGTTTCTTACTAGGATCCCCTCCTAAGATCCATACTAGTTTGAGAAGTAATATTCCACAATATCACATTAACCATTTAGATCAGCCCCAGGAGATCATGATGGTGGAAAATCATCAATTAGTGATAATAAGGTTCCCAGGAAAAGGGGTAAAGTTAGGTTTCCCTGTAGGTTATGTCAAGGGAGTCATCAACTTACCTTTTCTCTCATATGGTTGAAGCCTACAAATCATTGGAAAATATTATTGTTTTTCAGTAGCAACTTCCAACTAGTTACCGTAACTTTTTCCCCAATCCTCCATTAGTTGATGTAGTGATTGATTTAATTCCATCTTCAGTCAATCCCACTCTCCCTGGGCATGAAACCCATGAGTGCTTTTCCAACCAACCATTGGTTGAGAAAGTGGTCGACTTGATTCCATCTTCAGTCGATCATACTCTCCCCTTAGAGAATGAATTTAATACCTCAAGTTCTTCATGTTACTTCAGATCCCACTGAACAGGGGGGGATTTATCTTGTTCTCACGAAACCCCCTCCAAGTAATGAGGTAATTTAATTTGTTTGGAATCAACTAATAGAACCTTGTCTCCCTTCTTAAACACCCTTCCAAATCATGGTGAAGGCTTGTGATAAGAACATATATCGTACTATTATAGATAGAGGTGCTTCTATTATCATTCTATCCTCGAATTCTTGGCATGATTTAGGTTCTCCTCAGATTGTGTCTGTTACCAATATATTTTTGGATTTGAAAAAAAGAACCAGTGAACGTTTAGGGATCCCTCCTCAACTTCCTATTACCTTAGAAGGAAAAACTATTTGTATTGATGTTATTGTAGTCCAAGTCCCCTTGGATTTCAATTTGATCCTTGGGTGAGAGTATGTTTATGCCATTAATGTTATCGTTTTCACACTCTTTCGAGTGATGTCTTTCCCGCATGATGGAAAAATTGTGACTATTGACCAACTTTCATTCATTGGTCCTAATTTGACTGCCAGCCATCCAACTTCCCTAAACATTTCTAATATGAAAGTGGTATCCCCCTCGCCAAAGGTTAATTATGTGGCAACCCATTCAGTGCCTGCACCTTCTAACAAATAAGAGCCTCTCATTGTTTACTCAATTTATTTTAACCTATATCTAGTAGATGATAATGGTAAATTATTTACTTGGAGCATTGGAGCCTACCCTATTGAATCCCTTGATATCCATTCCTTCCAGAGCATTGTTCTTCCATTTGATGAAAAAATATTGGAAGCCATGATCAAACCCTTTATATGTATTGCTTCTAGAGCCATGGCCTCTTAGGAGCCATGATGAAGGTAAATAGTGCCCCGAACATAGTTCTTTTACTATGTCAAGCTCGTTAAAAAGGGAAACAACTCACTATGAGCATAGCTTCTTCTATGTTTCAAGCTTGTATAAAAATGAAACAAAAATTTGAGCATGGTTATTGTTGGGTTGTGTTATATTCTTTCCATGACTAGTCGAAGTAGTTAACCGGGGGGTTAGAAGGGGGGCAAAGCCCCCCACTCGTTGCACTGGTTGTGTAGCTGGGGGAAGTCACAAGGGGTTCGAGGGGTGCAAGTAACCCCACTCTATGCGCTGCCTCGGAAAATTTTGTTTTTAGACCCTATATTAGGTTGGGCGGACCTACCTATGGTTTTGTGCATGCTTTTTCTCACATAGTTTTGGATGCGATGGTTTTCGGTCCATGGTATTGGATCCTTCAGCATGTATAAATATGTATTGTAACATTGAAAGGAATATAATGAAAAATCAAGCTAGTAGTCTCGGTTTTCGGATCCAGGGGGAAATCTCTGTGTATATGTGTTTTATGTGTTATGCTCTCGCATTGTTTATTTTTTGTGTTTTAGAATTCGTATGCAGGTAATTTATGTATGTAGTTAAAACCTACATTTGGTATTGGAGTTGTTTTGGCTTCAAGGGGATGCCTTTGTTGTTGAGGGGTTTCGCTCGAGCCTGTAGTAGACCCTGTTCAGTGGGAGATCTGCGGGATCGATTCTAGTGGTGAAAGAAGATGCCAAGCAGTGGAAAGATAGAGATCGAGAAATTTAATGGTCAGAGTTTTGAGTTATGGAAACTCAAGATGGAGTATTTGTTGGTGGATAAAGATCAGTGGATCATGGTAGATCCAGGTACTAAACCAACGAGAGTGTCTAATGAAGAATGGAGGAAGTTGGATTGGAAGGAAAAGAGCACAATATGATTGTGTGTCTCATATTCGGTATTGCTGAATGTATCAAGGGAAGCTATGACGAAGGCTTTGTGGGACAAGTTAGGGACTTTGTACCAATCTAATTCTCTGGTGAATAAATTGTTCCTATGGAAAAAGTTGTATAACCTGAGGATGAAAGATGGAGACTCGGTGATAGAGCATCTAAACGCATTTAATACTGTGGTAAGTTAGTTATTATCTGTTGATATTAAAATTTCAGATTAAGATAAGTGCATCAGTTTTTTGTGTTCTCTACCAGATTCATGGGATAGTTTGGTTATTGCAATAGGTAGCAATGCAACTGCCTTACAGTTTGATGAAATAGTCTCATCCTTGCTAACGGAGGAGATGAGAAGGAAAAATATGGAGAGATAGAATGGTGATGCCTTGTCTTTACGAGGATGGTCCCAGAACAGAAAAAAAAATAAGTGATCGAGTGGGAGGTCTAAATCTAGAGGGAGATCTAAATCTCCAGGAAAACCTGTAAAGGTGGTGTGCTAGAAATGCGGAAAGGAAGGGCACTACAAAAGGGACTGTAAATCTAAAGCTCCTGATAAAGGAAAGGGATCTGATGATTCTCCTTCTATAGAGGCGAAAACCACCTCAGATGAAGGTGGGGATGTGTACTTGGCTTCTTCAAGTACACATGTAGATCATGAGGCATGGTTGATTGAATCAGGTGCATCCTTTCACTTCACTCCCCATAGAGAGTGGGTTTGTGAGTATGAGAAATATGATGGTGGTGATGTATTCTTGGGGGGTGACAGGAAGGCTAGAATCATTGGTCGCAGAAAAGTAAAGTTGAAGTTGCAAGGTGGAAGGGTTAGAAAACTTCCGGGTGTTCTACATATTCCTGCATTGGCCAAAAATCTAATTTCTGTAAGCAAGCTAGATGATGCAAGTGTAAAAACAGTGTTCGACTAGGATACCTGCAGGATGGTTCGAGGAGCATTGGTATTGATGCAGGGAGTTCAGATTGGAACTTTGTACAAGCTGCAAGGTAGCACTGTTATTAATGGGTGCAACAATTCCGTGGTTCCTGAAATTGGAGAATAAAATCTAGTGGTCTCTGGAGAGAAGACCATGTTATGGCATTAAAGGCTTGGACATATTGGAGAGAAGGGCCTTCGAATACTTCATGGTAAAGGTATGGTAGAAGGTATGAGTAATAGCTCTCTGGATTTTTATTTCTGTGAAAATTCTACATATGGGAAGCAGAATTGGGTGAGTTTCCCCTCTAGTGGTAAGAGGGTGAAACAAATATTAGAGCTTGTGCACAGTCATGTGTTTGGATCTGTGAAGGTTCCATCACTGGGTAAGTCTGTGTACTATGTATCATTTATAGATGACTTCTCAAGGAATACATGGATATATTTCCTTAAGAAGAAATATGAAGTCTTTGACAGGTTTAAAGAATTTAAGGCTCTGGTGGAAAACCGGACAGAGAAGAAGATAAAGGTGCTGAGGACAGATAATGGTGGAGAGTTTTGCAGTAAGGAATTTGAAGAATTTTATAAGAAGTGTGGTATAGCACAGCAGAAGGCTACTCCATATACACCTCAACAAAATGGAGTTGCAGAAAGAATGAATAAGACATTGATGGAAAGGGCAAGAAGCATGCTCAGTGGTGTCGGGTTAGGACAAGAATTATGGGCAGAGGCGGTGGAGACTGCATGTTACCTGGTCAACAGATCACCTTCATCAGCATTGGAAGATAAGACTCCACAAGAGGTATGGACTGGTAAGAAACCTTCTCTTTCACATCTAAGGGTATTTGGATGTGATGCATATGTACATGTTCCAAAGGAGAAAAGAACCAAGTTGGATAGTAAATCTGAAAAGTTCATCTTTATTGGGTATAAGGATGGTTTAAAAGGGTTATGATCTTTGGAACCCAGTAACAAGGAAGGTTGTGTAAAACTGAGATGTGGTGTTCAGAGAGGTGAAATATGTTATTAAACATGAAGTCCAACCAAAGGAACTTGAGAAGATAGAGTTTGAGCTAAAGGAGGAAGAATCAGACTCTACAACAGAGGAGGAATCAGAAGATGAAGAGCCACAAACTCCGGGTGTGAGAAGATCAGTTTGAGAAAGAAGGCAGCCAGAAAGGTATAGTCCAGCTGCTTTTTGTTCAAATTTTGCTTTATCTATTACTGATGATGATCCTAGTACTATGAAGGAAGCAGTAGATTCAGAGGATGGAAAAATTTGGAAAGAGGCCATGGTTAATGAAATGGCATCTTTGCACTAAAATGAGGCTTGGGATTTGGTGGAGTTGCCAGCAAGAAGGAAACCCATTGGCAGCAAATGGGTGTTCAAGAAGAAGACAAATGTATAAGGAAAGGTGGAGAAATACAAAGCTTGGTTGGTAGCAAAAGGTTATTCCCAGGTGTCGGGAATTAATTTTGGTGATATTTTTTCTCGTGTTGCCGAGGTAACTTCTATTAGATTACTTTTATCTGTTTCTGTTGCTTTTGATTTTGAGGTAGAATAGATGGATGTGAAGACAACATTTCTTCATGGGGATCTAGAAGAGCAAATCTACATGAAGCAACCTGAAGGCTTTGCGGTGAATGGTAAGAAAGAATTGGTATGCAAGTTAAAGAATTCTCTGTATGGGTTAAAACAGTCACCAAGGATGTGGTATCAGAAATTTGATACATTTATATGGGGACTTGGCTTCACCAGAAGCAAAGCAGATCACTGTGTGTATTTTAAATTAATTGGTGGTCGTGTTATTTATCTGGTCTTGTATGTGAATGATATGTTGTTGATTGGAAATGACAAAGAAATTATCCAGGATTTGAAGACCCAATTGTCCTCCAAATTCGACATGAAAGATCTTGGTGCTGCAAACTATATTTTGGGCATGGAAATTAAAAGAGATCGGGAAAAGAGGAAGCTCTAGTTAAACAAGAGGAAGTATGTCGAGATAATACTGTAGAGGTTTAATATGTAGGATAGTAAACCGGTGAAAGTTTCTATTCCTGTAGGTGTGAAGTTATCTATTGAACAGTGTCCCAAGACACAAGAAGAGGAAGAGGACATGTCCCATGTTCCATATGCAAGTGCAGTCAATAGTTTGTTGTATGCAATGGTCTGTACTAGAACAGACATTGCACATGCAGTGGGAGTATTGAGTAGGTTTATGTCAAAACGAGGGAAGGAGCACTGGACAACAGTGAAGCGAGTTTTCAGGTATTTGCATGGCACTAGTGATTATGGTTTGTGCTACCAAGGAAGACCAGGATTGGACAGAGTGTTGGATATTCATGGCTTTGTTGATGCAGACTGGGTTGGAGTTCTTGATTAGAGAAGATCTATAAGTGGGTATGTGTTTAACCTATTTTGAGGTCCAGTCAGTTGGATGAGTAATAAATAATCTGTAGCGGCACTATCAACTACAGAGGCAGAATACATGGCAGCCACTCATGCAAGCAAGGAAGCAATTTGGTTGCAGAGATTATGTTCAAGTATATGGTCAGTACAAGGAGCTATAAGGATAGACTATGACAGCCAAAGTGCAATTTTCTTGGCAAAGAACCCTGCATATCATTCAAAGACAAAGCACATTTATGTTCAGTATCACTTTGTGAGGGATATGATAGAAGACAAAAAGGTGTTGCTAGTAAAGGTGGACACTTTGAAGAAAACTACAGGTGCATTGACAAAATCTGTGAGCTCTGAGAAGTTCTCTTGGAGTAGAGAAACAATGGGCATTGCAGGGCTAGATAAATGACTAAGCTCTCCTATGGACCCCTGTGGAAAGAAAACAATAAGTAGGAGAATGTTGGATTGTGTTATATTCTTTCCACGACTAGTCGACGTAGTTAACTGAGGGGTTAGAAGGGGGGCGGAGCCACCCATTCATCGCGCCGATTTCATAGCGGGGGAATCACAGGGGTTTTGAGGGGTGCAGGTAACCCCACTCTATGGGGTCTGGGGCAACGCCCTGGAAAATTTATTTTTTGGACCCTATATTAGGTTGGGTGAACCTACCTATGGTTTTGTGCATGATTTTTTGCACATGGTTTTAGACACGATGGTTTTCGGTCCATGGTTTTGGACACGATGGTTTTTCGGTCCACGGTATTGGATGCTTCGGCATGTATAAATATGTATTGTAACATTTGAAAGGAACATAATGAAAAATCAAGCTAGTAGTCCCGATGTTGGGATCTAGGGGAAAATCTCTGTGTATATGTGTTTTATTTGTTATGCTCTTGCATTGTTTATTTTCTGTGTTTTAGAATTCGTGTGTAGGTAATTTTTGTATGGGATTAAAACCTATAGTTATTTTCTTGTGTCATGCTTGTTAAAAAATGAAACAAACCCCCTCCAGTTGATTTTAATATTTGACTAGATTTTGATTTTGATTTCAGTTGTTTTTACTTGTTCTCAGAGATGAACCTTCATTTCATCCGCCCATATTACATGATCCTCTTCCTTCCTTCCTAATGAACATATTTCTATCAGTAACTAGTAGTCTATCTGTGTCCACGAGAAGAGTTTGCAGACGAAACAAAGCGGGGGGGGCATGCCTCTACCCTTATGCTTGGGGCAATGTACTTATATAAAGAATAGTTTTTCCGTGTTTCACGCTTGTTTAAAAATTAAACCACTCTCAAGCATAGTTTTTCTGTGTTTCAAGCTTGTTTAAAAAAATGAAACCTATTCTGATCTTAATCTTTGTTCTCTCTCGTGCTCATAATTACACGAGAACATGTTACCAAGCTTAGTATTTGTTCCTTCTCATGCTCCTAAATACATGAGAATACATCACTGAGATTAGTCTTTGTTCCTTCTCGTGCTCGTAAATACATGAGAATAAGTTACCAAGCATACTTTTATCACTTTTTTAGGCTCATTAAAACTTAAGAAAAAGGAACCCCCTAGAGTCTTATTTAAGCTCTTTTCAAACTCCCAAAATATGAAAAGATTTTCGAGCACTTGTCTCTTTTTCACTCGCTAAAGTAAATGAAAGGATGTTGTGTAGTATAAGTTTACCCCTTTTACCGACTAGGTTGACTATTTATGAAAAAGGAATACTTTAGTCAAACATGACTAAAAGGTTTTCTTGGGTATTACCTTATGCCTTTTCAGGCCCAACGGACTAAATTTATGAAAAGGAACCTCTCAAAGTCTTCTTTTTGCCTATTTTTCAGACTCTATAAATGTGAAAAGAAAGTTGAGTTACCACTTTACTGGACTCGTAAAAACATAAATAGCATAGGACTCATCAAGCATAACGAGACTGAATCACTCCTTCTCAAGGTTTGTTAAAAATAATCAGAAGGGAAAATTGGGAAAACAAGGCATAAAACCTAATTTTTGGTAGTGAGTCACTCTTGAGCATGGCACTCTCTCACCTCTGTGACTATTTTGGGTTGGGAAATATGCTTTCCTTCTTGTTGATTACACCTTCGAAAGTCTTCGTAATGGGTATTTGTGTCAATGCTGCCAATTCCATATAAGTGTCGCTAATATGTTCAAGGCAAGTCCACCCTCAGTTGACATCTTATGCAACATGTATAACCTTCTTTCATGTCAGCCATCCCTGAACCAACTCTACATCATCACATTCTGTCTCAAATATTGGTATTTGTTTCATATTGTTGATGGGGGATACATCAAGGCCCTCTTACAACCAGTTGCTTCTTATCAAATTCAGAACAATATCTAGGAAGTTGACCTAGAAACTCTCCTCAATGCCTTGGAACTTTCATGCCTCAATGAAAATTTTCCTCACTTTCAGCGTCGGGTTCTCGTCATTGGCCTTTGACTGAAATATTCTTGTGTGGTGTTTGACTTTAGCTCATCTATTCACACCTCATATATTTCACTTAGTCCCTTGAGAGCCATTTTCATTATTGATGGTTCCTCTCACATCTATTAACTAATTTCATCATTCAACAATAATCAGGTGGTGTTTATCATGTTCAACTTCAACTCATCTATTCACATGGTTATATTCGTACTATCGAGTGATGAGATGGAAGACCCCAGATCTAGTTTCATCCATCCAAGATGTGATTTCAGGATTCATACACAGATCTATGAAGTATGATAACTATAGTCATATAGAAATTCCTCCAAGCATGGATCGATACTACATAATCAATGGATGTGACATTGATCATTGCACATGTAAAATTTCTTATATGCTTAGTGTGGGTATGCCTACCTCAACAATGATATCATGATGATAATGCATTGTAGAAGTTGATTGATGATTATTAGATCTTAACCAGTTGACTCTCGATCTAGACATTTCATATGGTAAATATCTTCAGTCCTCATCGAAAACTTCTAACTTTGTCCTTTATGGGCAAATTTGTTACTGCCGATTTTATCTCACTTAAGAAAAAGGCCCGAAACCCAGATCTCTCGCCATTTGTTACACTTTGCATCAATCCCCTGCAACGCCAAAATCAAAACTATTCCCAAATGTTATGAGAATATTGGAATACATTGACTCAAAATCCTAATTTAAGGCTCCATCGTACTTAGATTCATTGCAACCTGCGATGGCACAGTTTGTACACATGAAACTTGCACTGGTCATCACAGGTTTCCTTTACTAAAAGTGTGATGCCACTTGGAAATGAGGAAAATTAAGATGAATCTTCCCTCTCTAGAAGATTTGGGAGTTGATTCATCCATTTTCTATTGAATATGATCCTGAATTCCCACTAATGATGCTTTATCCCTTATCTCATGGAACTTAACTCCCTTCAAAGTGGATCTAACCCTAGTATGGTGGATCTAAAATTTCCTCATTTTCCCTATAAGAGCAATAGACGTTATAGAGTCTGGGTTGGATTTTGGAGACTATGATTCTTCCCTTATGCTATAAGTTTGAGTTTGGAGGTCCATAATTCATCCTTGTGAATTGGTGAGATTGAAGGCCTTATCATTGTGACAAAGAAAGGACAAGAAGGTTGGGAGAGATTCACAACATCAAGGCCTCAATAAGGGTTGTAATATTTCTTTGTTATCATTAATACAAAGTGCATTTTTTTCCCATACATCATGTTTTTTATTATACATGTGTAGAATACAGTTCCTTGATATCTTATTTAGATTTATTTGAATATATCGTGTTGTATATCTCGATCTATTTGCTTGTCTGATCTAATTTGCAAGTTCGTCTTTCGAGAGTTAAAGCTAGAACCAGAGTGAGTGGGTGAAGAGAAGAAGGAATCTTGAGTTGAACATTATGTAGGTCTTCTTCTTAGATTTCAAATATTATCTTTTGGGAAAGATAGTGTAACTTTTTTTTTGTTGTTTCTAGGTTAAGCCACTGAACCTAGGGAGATCTCTTCTATCCACAAAAGGGATTTATCCAGAAAGCACTTGGAATTATAGAACTATATATTATAAACACGACCACCTTCTGACATGTGCAAGGTTTCCTCAAAGTTTTTGCCAAGAATTTAATGGAACATGTGGACTTCTGTCATGAGCCCTTAAATCTACTTCTCAAATCCAAATTCTAATTGCACCAATGGATTCCTTACGAAATTCTAAGAAGAATGAGTATAAACTTAATTTCCTTCTGACAAGTGTAACTCCATCTCGTTAAACATGCCATCATTAATGATAAATGTGGGCTTCAACAATGAGCCCTCATATCAAAATTATGACTACATCAGTGGTTTCCTCTCAAAATTATGAAAAGGAATGACTATAAACATCATATGGTTCTGTCACCATGACTACATGAGTTTGTGGGAATCTCAGCATAGAAAAATGTGCCACAACATCAAAATATACTAGGAATATTCAAACAAAATATTCTTGGGATTATTCCCTATCTTGAAATATGTGCCTGTATTGGGCCACCTCCACCTGATTTTGTGCTCATGGCCCTCCTCTTTCCATGCGAATGAGACCTTTTTAAATACATGTGACTAGGAAGATTTAATAAAGTTCCATGTTGGTGGAATGGTTGTCATGCATATAATAGGTAATTTGGTGTACGGAGGTACCAGGGTCAAATTTGTGTACCCATTCTTGTTTTAATGCAAATACTAATCATATAGTTTGTTATAACTATAAACAAACCCACCATACGAATTCAATTATAAACCAAACCATATGTTAGATTAATCATGGAGATTGGCATGTGTTTTCCGAGACCACTTGGCTTATTTAGAGGTGCCCCATGGTGCCCTTTGATTGGGTCATGTGGCAATAATTTATTGGCCAACCATATGTCGATT
Organism: Pinus tabuliformis; assembly: GCA_031772625.1. NCBI lineage: Eukaryota > Viridiplantae > Streptophyta > Pinopsida > Pinales > Pinaceae > Pinus > Pinus tabuliformis. Next base: position 143,304,221 of record CM062810.1, read on the forward strand.
ATGCCTGCACGGTGAAGACATGTGGCGCGCCCTGTGATGCCACGTGGTGCCACTCTTGGTGATGCATGTCACCTATTGTGGGTCCCACCTACTGATTGTACTGATACACTACCACGTGGATATGTATACTTACCATGTCATCTCCACATTGTTCCAAGTGTCATATTTATGGATTTCCATGTGGCAAATTAGTTGACTTTTACTTTTTTTTGCCTAATTTGAATAAAACGTGTATGGGTCATAACTTGGTCATATAAGCTCAGATTGAGAATTCGTTCGCATCTTTGGAAACACCTCGATGAGATCTATGGATTGGTGTGTTTTTTTGTTGAGATTTAAGGTGTTGGATACCTATAGTAATAGGTTTCATATTTCATGATTGGCAAGAGAAAAGCCAAATATGCTCTGCTTTGGTATCCCAAAGATCCCATATTTCTTAGAGAGCAAGAGCTGGGACAGCAACAAGAAAAAGCACAGTCCAGTGAGCAGCCCTTACAGCAGGAAAAGGGGACAGATCAACCTGGCAGTACCGAGCAGCAGCCTCAAACAAATGTGCCTCCCAGGACAGACACCAATGTTGACACATCAGTCCTCCAAACACCACAAAAGGAGGATGTGACAAGGAAAAGGGAGAGAGAGACCCCCCACACCTCATCTTTCATCAGGGGAGAGAAGAGACAAAGACTGAATGACTCCCAAGAGGAGGACATTGCAGTAAGGCAAGCCATGGGTATGGGCCCACCCAGTGGAGAACTTTCGGCCAGCTCATCCCAGCGAGGACATGACATGACAATGGGAGGAGAGGTCAGCTCCTCCAGTGAAACAAGAAAAGGACAGTCAAGTATAAAACAGCAATTCATTGACATAAAAAGGAGGAGTGATCCAATAAAAGTGCAGCTATATGATCACTTGTTGAACCTAGCTCCTAGCAACCAGCAGAGACTCATGTCTGCTTTCGATGTGAGCGAAGGCAAAATGATAATGAGCCACTTCATGCCTACAGCTTTGCAGCCTCAGTCCACCTCGGACTATCTGAGAACCAACATGGAGGTTCTTGCCAAAGACATACACCCCATGGACAAGATTGAACTGCATAAGCAGACTGGTGAAATGGTGTATGCCTCCTTGGCAGATGAGACATTAGAAAATTATAAATTAAAGAGCAGTCTAGACAACACAGCTTCTCAGCTGGAGTTAGAAAGAGCTTCATCACAAGCCAAGGACAATAGGATCAAGTCCTTGGAAGAGGTAATCATAGAGATAGGGCATGACCCTAAACATGTCAAAGGCATTCAAGAGCTCCTGAAGATAAGGGATGCAGACATGGCAGCCCTAAGAAAGAAGATCAAACTCCCGGCCACCCTCCATCCACAGACCGATGAAGTCGCCCAGCAAAGGCAAGAGAAGGATGCTACAGATCTGTTGGTGTCCTTATATAAAGAGCTGGTCAGGACTCAGGACCAGCTAGGACAGACTGAAGCTGCAAAGGCAGCACTACAGGAGACACTGAAGCAAAGAGAAGAGGGCCAACCCTCCCAGCCTCCTCCTATCATAATAAACCTTGAGGAAACCCCTCCTAAGATTACTCCTCCTCTTCAGCAAACAGAAACCACGGCACCATCCACAGCAGCAACAACTACAAAATCAGAACAGGCTGCTAGCTTAGACATGCAAAAGCTGCAAGCTGAGATCCAAGCCATGGAATCTCAAATGAAAGAGCTGGATGAGCTTAAGAAAACCTTGACTAAGGTAAATGAAAGGTTTGACAGGAGCAAACAGAATGAGGCAACCAAAGACAGAGAGGTGAAAGCTCTTAAAAAGAGGATTGCTGAACTAGAGAAGGAGCTTGCACTAGAAAGGGTGACAGCTGAAATGAAAGCAGTATTATGGAGCAACATTGGAAGGTCCATTGCCAAACAGTGGCAATATATTGAGACCATGGATGAGCAAATGGTGCTCATCACTAAAGCAAATAAAGAAATACAGAGAGCCAGGGCGAGCCTTGGACACATGCCAGAAGCTGCTACAAGGATAATCAACACTCTGAACTATAAGACTAGCTCTCAATTAGCTGTCATGGGAATCACTAACAGGACAGAAGCAATTGCTGTAGCAAAGAGAGTCGTTACATTAAGGAACTTAGTTGGAACATTGGAGAGGAGGACCCAGGATATGCAAACTGAGATCAATAGATTCCTGGAAAAATTCGTGACTCTGCAGAACAGAGGCCTCCCCAGCATCTTAAGCAGTGTAGGAAGACTGCTCACCCTGGACAATTATAACAAGAGGATTGATGCCCATGCAGTGGCAGAAATTGCACAACCACCCAGCACTTCAGCAGAGCCAGGGCCAGCCACAGGGCAAAGTATGTATGACAGAGTGGAAAACCTGTTTTTCCTAATGAATGAAGTGGACCATCTGTTTGACACACCACCTAACTTCTTCAAATTTACAGAAGCAGATGAAACTCTGGGTGCAATCCTAGCACACCAACTGCCCACTCAGGATGCCTGGAGAAATTTGACACAAACAGTTCTGTCAGGCCAGAATCAGTAGCGCTGTTCCTACAGGCAAATAAGCATCATGCGCAGTCACAGTTTTGAGGAAAAATATCTACAGGAAAGAGGCAGAGGCTGAGCCAACTCAGCAGGACCATTAAGCTCAACACAAGCAACAGTCACAATCACAGGTGACAAGTCCAAGACACAGCGTACAAAGCATTAAAGACAGATTTTCCAGCATTTACTCAGAAAATCTCGACCGACTTAGCTGTCTCCAAAGACTAAAATATCTTCTGACAGAGCATTAAAATGCCTGTACTCTGTAATCAATGCTGCATTAAATTGTGCCCATAATATCTTAAATAGTTGGTAAGGAAGTAAAATCTGAGATAACTCAGGACTCAGATATTTTGTAAATGACCACAAGTATATATTCACCCTTCACAGCAGTGAAAGGGGTTGGTTGGTGGTTGTTATTTTCTTTTGAAGAGCTCTAGCTCGTTGTAACATTTTCAGAAAATTAATACAAAGGAAGAATGGAATTTCCAAGGCTCGGTGTTCTTTGATGTATTGTGGTGAAAGATGAATGTTACAGGATTCCAGGGTGTTGCATAAAACAGCAAGTATTCTCAAATCTCTTTGTCATGTGTTTTTGAGTCTTTTGTTCTCTTAGTTGTTCTAATGTTTTACACTTGATAGCAAGGTGAAAGGATAGTACCAGGATTTAACCATGTTTACCCTGGACTCAAACCGAGCTATTATATATGTTTTCCTCATATACAGTGACAGAATTGTAATTCTTAATCGCTACAATTCAAAACTGTGTTTTTATTGTAACAGTCATTCTCAGGGATTCAACTTTTGCCCCTAAGACCTCTGTTTTCTCCTCTTAAAGCTGTCTGTTAGGAACATATAGATAACAAGTGAAAATTCTTAAATGCTTTCACTGTTGCATTACCTGTTTCCAGTAATTCAATCAAAAAACCTGTTCTATTAAGCACTCTAATGGCCCTGTAAGTTCCATCTTTCATCTCAAAGTTTCAAACACTTATAGCCACAGACTCCATTGCCCAATGGTATTCAACCTCTCTGAAAACTACATCAATAGAATCTAAAAGGAGTTTCATCAACCAAACATAAACAAAAAATCAGTACATAAAAGCTAGCCTAAAACCCTATTACAAACAGTTGCAAATCATAAAGAGAGAGCCCTCTCTGATCACAGTTTGGCTAGGAACAGTGATCCAAAGATTGGTTAGTGGTTACCCCGGCCGTATTCCCTTGGGAGTCGTAGGGAACAACCTGGGTGATAACATAAATGGCGACTCCACTGGGGACTTAGAATTTTTCAATTACTATCTATTTCCAAAAGCTACCATCAAGCCTGAAACTAGCCAAGAGGCCTTAGGACTGTTTCTGTAAACACAGGGACAGCTTTAGGGAAGAGCTAACTAGGGAAACTTCATACTAGCTTTGAGAAATATATAGTCATTCCAGAATTCTTACCTAGTCCTTGAACATACAAACTTTCTGTATAAAGTTCTAAAGAATACTTAGAAGCTGGCTCCCAAAAGAAACCCAAGGCACACTAGGGCAAACCCTGACCCTAATCAACCCATCATCGTCGATAACCCAAATATCATACCAAAAAACATAAGGAGACAGCAAAAGCAGGAGAAGCTTGCTGATTCAGATATAAGTTTACACCAACCTATCCTCATTCCAACTCCTTGTAAAGTCCTTTTCCGTTCCACACCTAATTCCCCTAGCTCATCATCAACACCTCACAGGCCTTCTCTCCCATCTTCACCATCTGCACACACTCCCTCAACCAGTTCCCCACTTATTACCCATCCTCTTAACCCGGTTACACCTGTAATCCCTGTTGTCCCATTTGTTCCTATTAACCCTATAAATCCCATAAACATGGCTAACAGATATGCACCGCTGCAGATACCAGCCAATGCTCCAGCTCTACCCCAAGACTACCAAACTAGACTCTCATTTTTTGACTCCCATGGCCCTTTGACAGCCATCCAGCATGCTAAAAAGATGCAAGACCACTTTGAGACCTATGAAATAGATGATGACAGTGTTAGGATGAGAATTTTTGTTCAAAGCTTAACTGGGGATGTTAGAACTTGGTTTAGATCCTTAAATGCAAATTCCATTGCAACCCCTGAAGTTCTATACCAGGAATTCACCAACAGATGGGAGAAAAAGAGAGATCCGCACCATATACTTGGTGAATATAACACTATTAAAAGAGGTCCCCAAGAAACGGTGTTGGAGTATTGTGCTAGGTTTAACAACATATACAATGCTATTCCCCAGAACTTAAGGCCCCCTCCTGATTTGGCCCTTTATAACTTCCCTGATGGTTTTGATTCTGATATGGCCTATCAGTTGAGAGAAAGAGACCCTCCAACCCTTGCAGAAGCCCAAAGAGTTGCAGTCACTGTAGAGGCCAACCTAATTGCCAAAAGAAACAGGGCAAAGCTGGAAAAGAAGGTTGGTTTCAAAGAAGAGCCCTCAGGTGTTGATCAAAAGTTGGATGCAATACTAAACAGCATGAAGAGACTAGGTGAAAGAGTGGAATCAGTTGAAAGAAAGTCATCATGGGAGGCACCACAAAACAATCCTCCTAGAAACCCAAATTTTAGGAGAACACAGAACCCCAATATAGGGAAGACAGGCGCTGACCAAGATATCAGACCCCCTTTTCAAGAAAATTATGCAGAAACTTCTTCAGCTAATCAGCTCAATGAAGATCCTGACATCAACTTAATAGGTCTGGATGGTAAAAGCCATGTTTTCTTAACACAAGAAGACCATGAGGAGGATGAAAACAAAACATTCCAAACACAATCAGGAGAGTCTTTTGACTTTAAACAAGGGTATGATACTGCTGTCTATGAAGTCCATAAACAATACAAACTAAGAAGTCGGACTGTAAATGCAAATCAGCCTGAGAAGATAAAGGAGAAACAGCAATCTAAAGAAACCTTAGTCACTGAACCTAATGACAAAACAAACTTACCTACAAAAGAAGTAGTGGTTGAGGAGGTCACTGAAATACCGTCCACACCACAACAACCCTTGGCAACCTCATCATCCCACCCAAGTCCGAACATTACCCCTCAAGACATCAACATGAGGGGCAGGCTCCAAAATCAAGATGAAATCCAACAAGAAGATTCAATGAACAGAGAAAGGACTGCTATCCGTGACTCTAAAATTCAGGTGGATAAACCTTTTGACCTAGGTACAGAAATTGGAAAGTTAAAGATAGCAATTCCCCTTTCAGAGCTAGCCAAGCATGACATATATAAGCAACAGATCAAAAAATCCCTTCAGCTCACCAACAACAAAGATGATGTAAATGTGCTAGATGACACTCCAGAATTACTGTTTGGCCCAGAGGTAGATGGAAAAACAGTAGTCACAGGAGTTTTGCCTTTTTATGTCAGCTTGCATGTTCATGATAAAATACTGCATAATGCAATGTTTGACTCAGGTGCATCTCACAACCTTATGCCAAAAGCAGTCATGGAAAGATTAAACTTGGATATAACAAGACCATACAAAGACCTGTTTTCTTTTGATTCTAGTCAAGTCAAATGCTTGGGCCTAATTAAGGATTTATGTGTGTCCCTGGTTCAATTCCCCAACAAAACCATTCTAATGGATGTTGTTGTTGCTGATATCCCACCCAAATATGGAATGCTCCTATCAAGATCATGGGGAGCCAAGCTCCAAGGCTCCCTGCAATTAGACATGTCATATGCAACCATCTCTGTCTTTGGACAACCCAAGAGACTTTATAGGGAAACACTCATGAAATATATGGTCAGCAGTGAAGAAAAGCCTCAAAATTTTCCAATATATGCTGTCCACTCGGACATAGACTCCTTCATCCTTTTCAATGACAGCACAAATTCCTTAAGCAATGACATTAAGACCGAAACACCCATACAAGAACAAAACATCGATCAAACAAGTGGCACCTGCCAAAATTTAATCAGCCCAACAATACCCATTCACCCTCCTTTAGTTGTCAAAAATTGTCAAACAAATGATGAAATTATCCTAGGAGACAAATGGGAAAAGAAACCTCAACTCATGCTCACATGGCCATCCCATGAAAAGAATTTAAAATCTCCTGACCAGCAAGATAGTCTGTGGGTCCTAGAGTTTGATGGCTCAGTTAACAAGTTAGGGGCAGGAGCTGGAGTATGGATACATAACAAAGAGAAAGCCTGTGCACAAGGCCGGGCTTATAGATTGAACTTTAAATGCACTAACAATATGGCAGAATATGAAGCTCTGCTACTAGGCCTCAAGATTGCAAAATCATTACAAGCACATAGCCTCTCAATCATGGGGGACTCTGATCTAGTAATTCAACAAGTAAAAGGGGATTTTGTCACCAATGACAAAAGATTAAGGTCCTATAGGTCTGCTGTAATTGAAATACTAGAAACTTTCTCCGAGTTTGTTCTCACAAAGATTCCTAGGGGCCACAATCTCCATGCTCACAGCTTGGCAACATTTGCCAGCACCTTCAAATTCCCACTACAACCCAACAATTGTTTCACAGCAGAAGTCAAATATAGGCCTTCTATTCCAAACAATGTCAAAGAATGGCAAGTATTTGAGAATGATAGGCAAATAAACAACTTTTTAACTCTGCAACAAGAGTTTACAGGATTAAATATTGACCTTGAGACAGCAAGTCAATCTCAAACAGTTGATGGGGCAAGTCAATCACAATTACAGTTTCAACAGTCTGCCCACCCAATGTCACCTAGGACAGCAAAACAACTACTTAGTCCAACCATTTTCGACAAAGAAAACATTCAGCAAATTCACCAAATTGACTGTGAAGAGCTGAGCAACGCTGAAGATGAAATCATACAACTCAAAGACAATCTTCTTCCAGCAGGCCTTACCCCACTAGAGGACATTTTTGACTCAAATGATGTCCCCAGGAAACCAAAGATGCAACCATTAGATGCAACAATTGAAGAATGTAACATTGGTACCACTGACAAGCCTAAAATAATAAAGTTGTCTGCTGCTTTGCCCCCTGATCAAAAACCCAAATATGTTGATCTCTTTAAAGAATTCCAAGATGTCTTTGCCTGGGGTTATGAAGACTTGAAGTCTTATGATACCTCTGTTATCCAGCACACCATTCCCCTCAAGCCTGATCAAAAACCATTCAAACAGAAATTGAGAAGAATTAATCCTGTGCTTCTTCCTTCCATTGAAAAGGAATTACAAAAAATGTTCAAAGCTGGGATCATAGCACCAATCAGGTTTTCTGAGTGGATTTCAAATTTGGTCCCTACAAGAAAGAAAACTGGTGAGATTAGGCTTTGTGTAGACTTAAGAAATTTGAACCTAGTGTCACTCAAAGACAATTATCCCTTACCCAAAATGGACCACATCCTTCAAAGAGTAGTAGGAGCCTCAAGAATATCATTGTTGGATGGCTTCTCAGGTTTCAATCAAATCCTGGTACACCCTGATGATCAAGACAAGACTGCATTTACTACCCCATGGGGTACTTTCAAGTATGTGAAGATGCCCTTTGGATTGAAAAATGCAGGGGCAACATTTCAGAGAGCAATGGACATTGCTTTTGCAAAGGAAATTCATGATTTCTTGGTCATTTACTTAGATGATCTTACACCCTTTTCAAAATCTGACCAAGAACACTTGAAACATCTGAGACAAATCTTCATAACATGCAGGAAATATGGTATTTCCTTAAACCCCAAGAAGTCTTTATTTGGTTTAGAAGAAGGGAAACTCCTAGGACACATCATTTCGAAAGATGGCATAAGAATTGATCCAGATAGGATACAAGCTATCCTACAAATGCCTCACCCAAGGAATGTCAAAGAGCTGCAAGGATTCTTGGGAAAAATCAACTTTTTGAGAAGGTTTATCCCAAATTTAGCAGAGTTAATCAGATTATTAAACAATATGCTAAAGAAAGATTCAAAGGTCAAATGGACTGTTGAAGCAAAACAAGCTTTTGAAAGTATAAAATTGGCCTTGACTCAAACCCCAGTGTTAACTAACCCTCAGTTTGACAGAGACTTCGTCATTTTCTCCTTTGCCTCCCAACACACTATTGCTGCTGTTTTATTGCAGAAAGATGACCAAGGGAATGAAAAGCCCATTGCTTTTTTCAGCAGAGCTCTTAGGGATGCCCCCCTAAAGTACCAAATAATGGAGAAACAAGCCTATGCCTTAATCAAAGCCATCAAAGACTTTAGGATTTACATCCTTTACTCCCATGTTGTAGCATATGTACCAAGTCCTATTGTCAAAGACATTCTCACACAAGAAAACTTAGAGGGAAGGAGAGGAAAATGGATTGCAAACATACTTGAATTTGACATTGAAATAAAGCCTACAAAGCTGATAAAAGGGCAAGGTTTGGCCAAGTTAATGACAGAAGCAAATTTCCGAGCTTTAGATATCAACCAAATGGACAGTGAAACAGAGCTGGCGACTCCAAAGATCAATGTAGCCTTTGAACAATCTCCCTGGTACTCTGATATCTGTTATGTGATACAAAACTTGTGTGCTCCCCCAGGACTGTCCAGAACTAAGTCTAGGTTCCTAAAAATGAAAACATCTAAATTTTGTGTGATAGATGAGAATCTACTCTGGAAAAACCACGAAGGTATTTTGCTGCACTGTCTTCTTGAGAATGAAACTGACAATATTATGCAAGAATTCCATGCTGGAGACTGTGGTGGACATTTGTACTGGAAGTCCACTGTGGACAAGATATTAAGGGCTGGTTATTACTGGCCCACTATGTTCTCAGATATGAAGAAATTCACAACATCATGCCACAAGTGCCAACTGTTTGAAGGCAAAAGACAATTGCTGCCACTCCCTTTGAGGCCCATTGCAACAGAGAGACCTTTTCAACAATGGGGCTTGGATTTCATCGGAGAAATTCACCCCTCATCTTCAGGACAACACAGATGGATTCTAACAGCAACAGACTACTTCACCAAGTGGATTGAAGCGGCCCCATGCAGACAAGCAAATGATTCAGTAATCATTCAATTTTTGGAGAACAATATACTGGCTAGATTTGGCTGCCCAGACAAGATAATAACAGACAATGCTGCTGCCTTCAGATCCAAGAAGATGATAAACTTTTGCCATAAATTTCACATTACTTTGGGCCATTCTACAGCTTACTATCCTCAAGGAAATGGTCTCGCTGAATCATCAAACAAAAGCCTGATAAACATCATAAAGAAAGTGCTGGAAGAGAACAAAAAGAACTGGCATAAGAAACTAGTAAATGCTTTATGGGCAGACAGATTAACCACCAAAAGATCAATTGGGACCAGCCCATATGAGTTAGTCTATGGATTAGAGGCCAGATTTCCTTCATCACTAGGAGTGCCAGTTATGAAACTTCTACAAGAAAGCCAAGCAGAGCCTAATGACATGCAAAGAAGGATTAACCAGATAATTTGTCTACAGCAGACCAGAGAACAAGTTTTCAGCAGAGTGCAGATACTACAAGAGAAACTGAAAAAGGCCTTTGACAGAAGAACTAAAGCTGAAGATTTCAATGTGGGGGACAAAGTTTTAAAGTGGGATGCAAGAAGAGAAGAGAAAGGAAAACATGGGAAGTTTGATTCTTTATGGAAAGGACCATTTGCTGTCCAAGCAGTACAAGGTAATAACACCTACTTCCTAAAAAGCTTGACTATAACTGAGCTGGATGAAGGTCCTGTCAATGGCAGGATGCTGAAGCACTATTTTGACTGTTCACTATGATAGAAATTCAGAGGTTCATTGTATATATGCAATTGTACATATTCTCTTGTGATTTAAATTGTATAAAGAGGTTTTCCCAAATGCTGCACCTAGCAGCAACAGGCAGATAGAATCAGAGGCTCTCCAAGAAAGAAGCACACTAATTTTGACAGATTATATGCAGCAGATTTTAAAGACAAAGATGGGCAGTCATGCAACAAGGCAATCTGACCTGCTGTTCTTGGTCTTTCAAAAGAAAAACCATCCCCATGTGGAGCCACTGTTGGATACCTATAGTAATAGGTTTCATATTTCATGATTGGCAAGAGAAAAGCCAAATATGCTCTGCTTTGGTATCCCAAAGATCCCATATTTCTTAGAGAGCAAGAGCTGGGACAGCAACAAGAAAAAGCACAGTCCAGTGAGCAGCCCTTACAGCAGGAAAAGGGGACAGATCAACCTGGCAGTACCGAGCAGCAGCCTCAAACAAATGTGCCTCCCAGGACAGACACCAATGTTGACACATCAGTCCTCCAAACACCACAAAAGGAGGATGTGACAAGGAAAAGGGAGAGAGAGACCCCCCACACCTCATCTTTCATCAGGGGAGAGAAGAGACAAAGACTGAATGACTCCCAAGAGGAGGACATTGCAGTAAGGCAAGCCATGGGTATGGGCCCACCCAGTGGAGAACTTTCGGCCAGCTCATCCCAGCGAGGACATGACATGACAATGGGAGGAGAGGTCAGCTCCTCCAGTGAAACAAGAAAAGGACAGTCAAGTATAAAACAGCAATTCATTGACATAAAAAGGAGGAGTGATCCAATAAAAGTGCAGCTATATGATCACTTGTTGAACCTAGCTCCTAGCAACCAGCAGAGACTCATGTCTGCTTTCGATGTGAGTGAAGGCAAAATGATAATGAGCCACTTCATGCCTACAGCTTTGCAGCCTCAGTCCACCTCGGACTATCTGAGAACCAACATGGAGGTTCTTGCCAAAGACATACACCCCATGGACAAGATTGAACTGCATAAGCAGACTGGTGAAATGGTGTATGCCTCCTTGGCAGATGAGACATTAGAAAATTATAAATTAAAGAGCAGTCTAGACAACACAGCTTCTCAGCTGGAGTTAGAAAGAGCTTCATCACAAGCCAAGGACAATAGGATCAAGTCCTTGGAAGAGGTAATCATAGAGATAGGGCATGACCCTAAACATGTCAAAGGCATTCAAGAGCTCCTGAAGATAAGGGATGCAGACATGGCAGCCCTAAGAAAGAAGATCAAACTCCTGGCCACCCTCCATCCACAGACCGATGAAGTCGCCCAGCAAAGGCAAGAGAAGGATGCTACAGATCTGTTGGTGTCCTTATATAAAGAGCTGGTCAGGACTCAGGACCAGCTAGGACAGACTGAAGCTGCAAAGGCAGCACTACAGGAGACACTGAAGCAAAGAGAAGAGGGCCAACCCTCCCAGCCTCCTCCTATCATAATAAACCTTGAGGAAACCCCTCCTAAGATTACTCCTCCTCTTCAGCAAACAGAAACCACGGCACCATCCACAGCAGCAACAACTACAAAATCAGAACAGGCTGCTAGCTTAGACATGCAAAAGCTGCAAGCTGAGATCCAAGCCATGGAATCTCAAATGAAAGAGCTGGATGAGCTTAAGAAAACCTTGACTAAGGTAAATGAAAGGTTTGACAGGAGCAAACAGAATGAGGCAACCAAAGACAGAGAGGTGAAAGCTCTTAAAAAGAGGATTGCTGAACTAGAGAAGGAGCTTGCACTAGAAAGGGTGACAGCTGAAATGAAAGCAGTATTATGGAGCAACATTGGAAGGTCCATTGCCAAACAGTGGCAATATATTGAGACCATGGATGAGAAAATGGTGCTCATCACTAAAGCAAATAAAGAAATACAGAGAGCCAGGGCGAGCCTTGGACACATGCCAGAAGCTGCTACAAGGATAATCAACACTCTGAACTATAAGACTAGCTCTCAATTAGCTGTCATGGGAATCACTAACAGGACAGAAGCAATTGCTGTAGCAAAGAGAGTCGTTACATTAAGGAACTTAGTTGGAACATTGGAGAGGAGGACCCAGGATATGCAAACTGAGATCAATAGATTCCTGGAAAAATTCGTGACTCTGCAGAACAGAGGCCTCCCCAGCATCTTAAGCAGTGTAGGAAGACTGCTCACCCTGGACAATTATAACAAGAGGATTGATGCCCATGCAGTGGCAGAAATTGCACAACCACCCAGCACTTCAGCAGAGCCAGGGCCAGCCACAGGGCAAAGTATGTATGACAGAGTGGAAAACCTGTTTTTCCTAATGAATGAAGTGGACCATCTGTTTGACACACCACCTAACTTCTTCAAATTTACAGAAGCAGATGAAACTCTGGGTGCAATCCTAGCACACCAACTGCCCACTCAGGATGCCTGGAGAAATTTGACACAAACAGTTCTGTCAGGCCAGAATCAGTAGCGCTGTTCCTACAGGCAAATAAGCATCATGCGCAGTTACAGTTTTGAGGAAAAATATCTACAGGAAAGAGGCAGAGGCTGAGCCAACTCAGCAGGACCATTAAGCTCAACACAAGCAACAGTCACAATCACAGGTGACAAGTCCAAGACACAGCGTACAAAGCATTAAAGACAGATTTTCCAGCATTTACTCAGAAAATCTCGACCGACTTAGCTGTCTCCAAAGACTAAAATATCTTCTGACAGAGCATTAAAATGCCTGTACTCTGTAATCAATGCTGCATTAAATTGTGCCCATAATATCTTAAATAGTTGGTAAGGAAGTAAAATCTGAGATAACTCAGGACTCAGATATTTTGTAAATGACCACAAGTATATATTCACCCTTCACAGCAGTGAAAGGGGTTGGTTGGTGGTTGTTATTTTCTTTTGAAGAGCTCTAGCTCGTTGTAACATTTTCAGAAAATTAATACAAAGGAAGAATGGAATTTCCAAGGCTCAGTGTTCTTTGATGTATTGTGGTGAAAGATGAATGTTACAGGATTCCAGGGTGTTGCATAAAACAGCAAGTATTCTCAAATCTCTTTGTCATGTGTTTTTGAGTCTTTTGTTCTCTTAGTTGTTCTAATGTTTTACACTTGATAGCAAGGTGAAAGGATAGTACCAGGATTTAACCATGTTTACCCTGGACTCAAACCGAGCTATTATATATGTTTTCCTCATATACAGTGACAGAATTGTAATTCTTAATCGCTACAATTCAAAACTGTGTTTTTATTGTAACAGTCATTCTCAGGGATTCAACTTTTGCCCCTAAGACCTCTGTTTTCTCCTCTTAAAGCTGTCTGTTAGGAACATATAGATAACAAGTGAAAATTCTTAAATGCTTTCACTGTTGCATTACCTGTTTCCAGTAATTCAATCAAAAAACCTGTTCTATTAAGCACTCTAATGGCCCTGTAAGTTCCATCTTTCATCTCAAAGTTTCAAACACTTATAGCCACAGACTCCATTGCCCAATGGTATTCAACCTCTCTGAAAACTACATCAATAGAATCTAAAAGGAGTTTCATCAACCAAACATAAACAAAAAATCAGTACATAAAAGCTAGCCTAAAACCCTATTACAAACAGTTGCAAATCATAAAGAGAGAGCCCTCTCTGATCACAGTTTGGCTAGGAACAGTGATCCAAAGATTGGTTAGTGGTTACCCCGGCCGTATTCCCTTGGGAGTCGTAGGGAACAACCTGGGTGATAACATAAATGGCGACTCCACTGGGGACTTAGAATTTTTCAATTACTATCTATTTCCAAAAGCTACCATCAAGCCTGAAACTAGCCAAGAGGCCTTAGGACTGTTTCTGTAAACACAGGGACAGCTTTAGGGAAGAGCTAACTAGGGAAACTTCATACTAGCTTTGAGAAATATATAGTCATTCCAGAATTCTTACCTAGTCCTTGAACATACAAACTTTCTGTATAAAGTTCTAAAGAATACTTAGAAGCTGGCTCCCAAAAGAAACCCAAGGCACACTAGGGCAAACCCTGACCCTAATCAACCCATCATCGTCGATAACCCAAATATCATACCAAAAAACATAAGGAGACAGCAAAAGCAGGAGAAGCTTGCTGATTCAGATATAAGTTTACACCAACCTATCCTCATTCCAACTCCTTGTAAAGTCCTTTTCCGTTCCACACCTAATTCCCCTAGCTCATCATCAACACCTCACAGGCCTTCTCTCCCATCTTCACCATCTGCACACACTCCCTCAACCAGTTCCCCACTTATTACCCATCCTCTTAACCCGGTTACACCTGTAATCCCTGTTGTCCCATTTGTTCCTATTAACCCTATAAATCCCATAAACATGGCTAACAGATATGCACCGCTGCAGATACCAGCCAATGCTCCAGCTCTACCCCAAGACTACCAAACTAGACTCTAATTTTTTGACTCCCATGGCCCTTTGACAGCCATCCAGCATGCTAAAAAGATGCAAGACCACTTTGAGACCTATGAAATAGATGATGACAGTGTTAGGATGAGAATTTTTGTTCAAAGCTTAACTGGGGATGTTAGAACTTGGTTTAGATCCTTAAATGCAAATTCCATTGCAACCCCTGAAGTTCTATACCAGGAATTCACCAACAGATGGGAGAAAAAGAGAGATCCGCACCATATACTTGGTGAATATAACACTATTAAAAGAGGTCCCCAAGAAACGGTGTTGGAGTATTGTGCTAGGTTTAACAACATATACAATGCTATTCCCCAGAACTTAAGGCCCCCTCCTGATTTGGCCCTTTATAACTTCCCTGATGGTTTTGATTCTGATATGGCCTATCAGTTGAGAGAAAGAGACCCTCCAACCCTTGCAGAAGCCCAAAGAGTTGCAGTCACTGTAGAGGCCAACCTAATTGCCAAAAGAAACAGGGCAAAGCTGGAAAAGAAGGTTGGTTTCAAAGAAGAGCCCTCAGGTGTTGATCAAAAGTTGGATGCAATACTAAACAGCATGAAGAGACTAGGTGAAAGAGTGGAATCAGTTGAAAGAAAGTCATCATGGGAGGCACCACAAAACAATCCTCCTAGAAACCCAAATTTTAGGAGAACACAGAACCCCAATATAGGGAAGACAGGCGCTGACCAAGATATCAGACCCCCTTTTCAAGAAAATTATGCAGAAACTTCTTCAGCTAATCAGCTCAATGAAGATCCTGACATCAACTTAATAGGTCTGGATGGTAAAAGCCATGTTTTCTTAACACAAGAAGACCATGAGGAGGATGAAAACAAAACATTCCAAACACAATCAGGAGAGTCTTTTGACTTTAAACAAGGGTATGATACTGCTGTCTATGAAGTCCATAAACAATACAAACTAAGAAGTCGGACTGTAAATGCAAATCAGCCTGAGAAGATAAAGGAGAAACAGCAATCTAAAGAAACCTTAGTCACTGAACCTAATGACAAAACAAACTTACCTACAAAAGAAGTAGTGGTTGAGGAGGTCACTGAAATACCGTCCACACCACAACAACCCTTGGCAACCTCATCATCCCACCCAAGTCCGAACATTACCCCTCAAGACATCAACATGAGGGGCAGGCTCCAAAATCAAGATGAAATCCAACAAGAAGATTCAATGAACAGAGAAAGGACTGCTATCCGTGACTCTAAAATTCAGGTGGATAAACCTTTTGACCTAGGTACAGAAATTGGAAAGTTAAAGATAGCAATTCCCCTTTCAGAGCTAGCCAAGCATGACATATATAAGCAACAGATCAAAAAATCCCTTCAGCTCACCAACAACAAAGATGATGTAAATGTGCTAGATGACACTCCAGAATTACTGTTTGGCCCAGAGGTAGATGGAAAAACAGTAGTCACAGGAGTTTTGCCTTTTTATGTCAGCTTGCATGTTCATGATAAAATACTGCATAATGCAATGTTTGACTCAGGTGCATCTCACAACCTTATGCCAAAAGCAGTCATGGAAAGATTAAACTTGGATATAACAAGACCATACAAAGACCTGTTTTCTTTTGATTCTAGTCAAGTCAAATGCTTGGGCCTAATTAAGGATTTATGTGTGTCCCTGGTTCAATTCCCCAACAAAACCATTCTAATGGATGTTGTTGTTGCTGATATCCCACCCAAATATGGAATGCTCCTATCAAGATCATGGGGAGCCAAGCTCCAAGGCTCCCTGCAATTAGACATGTCATATGCAACCATCTCTGTCTTTGGACAACCCAAGAGACTTTATAGGGAAACACTCATGAAATATATGGTCAGCAGTGAAGAAAAGCCTCAAAATTTTCCAATATATGCTGTCCACTCGGACATAGACTCCTTCATCCTTTTCAATGACAGCACAAATTCCTTAAGCAATGACATTAAGACCGAAACACCCATACAAGAACAAAACATCGATCAAACAAGTGGCACCTGCCAAAATTTAATCAGCCCAACAATACCCATTCACCCTCCTTTAGTTGTCAAAAATTGTCAAACAAATGATGAAATTATCCTAGGAGACAAATGGGAAAAGAAACCTCAACTCATGCTCACATGGCCATCCCATGAAAAGAATTTAAAATCTCCTGACCAGCAAGATAGTCTGTGGGTCCTAGAGTTTGATGGCTCAGTTAACAAGTTAGGGGCAGGAGCTGGAGTATGGATACATAACAAAGAGAAAGCCTGTGCACAAGGCCGGGCTTATAGATTGAACTTTAAATGCACTAACAATATGGCAGAATATGAAGCTCTGCTACTAGGCCTCAAGATTGCAAAATCATTACAAGCACATAGCCTCTCAATCATGGGGGACTCTGATCTAGTAATTCAACAAGTAAAAGGGGATTTTGTCACCAATGACAAAAGATTAAGGTCCTATAGGTCTGCTGTAATTGAAATACTAGAAACTTTCTCCGAGTTTGTTCTCACAAAGATTCCTAGGGGCCACAATCTCCATGCTCACAGCTTGGCAACATTTGCCAGCACCTTCAAATTCCCACTACAACCCAACAATTGTTTCACAGCAGAAGTCAAATATAGGCCTTCTATTCCAAACAATGTCAAAGAATGGCAAGTATTTGAGAATGATAGGCAAATAAACAACTTTTTAACTCTGCAACAAGAGTTTACAGGATTAAATATTGACCTTGAGACAGCAAGTCAATCTCAAACAGTTGATGGGGCAAGTCAATCACAATTACAGTTTCAACAGTCTGCCCACCCAATGTCACCTAGGACAGCAAAACAACTACTTAGTCCAACCATTTTCGACAAAGAAAACATTCAGCAAATTCACCAAATTGACTGTGAAGAGCTGAGCAACGCTGAAGATGAAATCATACAACTCAAAGACAATCTTCTTCCAGCAGGCCTTACCCCACTAGAGGACATTTTTGACTCAAATGATGTCCCCAGGAAACCAAAGATGCAACCATTAGATGCAACAATTGAAGAATGTAACATTGGTACCACTGACAAGCCTAAAATAATAAAGTTGTCTGCTGCTTTGCCCCCTGATCAAAAACCCAAATATGTTGATCTCTTTAAAGAATTCCAAGATGTCTTTGCCTGGGGTTATGAAGACTTGAAGTCTTATGATACCTCTGTTATCCAGCACACCATTCCCCTCAAGCCTGATCAAAAACCATTCAAACAGAAATTGAGAAGAATTAATCCTGTGCTTCTTCCTTCCATTGAAAAGGAATTACAAAAAATGTTCAAAGCTGGGATCATAGCACCAATCAGGTTTTCTGAGTGGATTTCAAATTTGGTCCCTACAAGAAAGAAAACTGGTGAGATTAGGCTTTGTGTAGACTTAAGAAATTTGAACCTAGTGTCACTCAAAGACAATTATCCCTTACCCAAAATGGACCACATCCTTCAAAGAGTAGTAGGAGCCTCAAGAATATCATTGTTGGATGGCTTCTCAGGTTTCAATCAAATCCTGGTACACCCTGATGATCAAGACAAGACTGCATTTACTACCCCATGGGGTACTTTCAAGTATGTGAAGATGCCCTTTGGATTGAAAAATGCAGGGGCAACATTTCAGAGAGCAATGGACATTGCTTTTGCAAAGGAAATTCATGATTTCTTGGTCATTTACTTAGATGATCTTACACCCTTTTCAAAATCTGACCAAGAACACTTGAAACATCTGAGACAAATCTTCATAACATGCAGGAAATATGGTATTTCCTTAAACCCCAAGAAGTCTTTATTTGGTTTAGAAGAAGGGAAACTCCTAGGACACATCATTTCGAAAGATGGCATAAGAATTGATCCAGATAGGATACAAGCTATCCTACAAATGCCTCACCCAAGGAATGTCAAAGAGCTGCAAGGATTCTTGGGAAAAATCAACTTTTTGAGAAGGTTTATCCCAAATTTAGCAGAGTTAATCAGATTATTAAACAATATGCTAAAGAAAGATTCAAAGGTCAAATGGACTGTTGAAGCAAAACAAGCTTTTGAAAGTATAAAATTGGCCTTGACTCAAACCCCAGTGTTAACTAACCCTCAGTTTGACAGAGACTTCGTCATTTTCTCCTTTGCCTCCCAACACACTATTGCTGCTGTTTTATTGCAGAAAGATGACCAAGGGAATGAAAAGCCCATTGCTTTTTTCAGCAGAGCTCTTAGGGATGCCCCCTAAAGTACCAAATAATGGAGAAACAAGCCTATGCCTTAATCAAAGCCATCAAAGACTTTAGGATTTACATCCTTTACTCCCATGTTGTAGCATATGTACCAAGTCCTATTGTCAAAGACATTCTCACACAAGAAAACTTAGAGGGAAGGAGAGGAAAATGGATTGCAAACATACTTGAATTTGACATTGAAATAAAGCCTACAAAGCTGATAAAAGGGCAAGGTTTGGCCAAGTTAATGACAGAAGCAAATTTCCGAGCTTTAGATATCAACCAAATGGACAGTGAAACAAAGCTGGCGACTCCAAAGATCAATGTAGCCTTTGAACAATCTCCCTGGTACTCTGATATCTGTTATGTGATACAAAACCTGTGTGCTCCCCCAGGACTGTCCAGAACTAAGTCTAGGTTCCTAAAAATGAAAACATCTAAATTTTGTGTGATAGATGAGAATCTACTCTGGAAAAACCACGAAGGTATTTTGCTGCACTGTCTTCTTGAGAATGAAACTGACAATATTATGCAAGAATTCCATGCTGGAGACTGTGGTGGACATTTGTACTGGAAGTCCACTGTGGACAAGATATTAAGGGCTGGTTATTACTGGCCCACTATGTTCTCAGATATGAAGAAATTCACAACATCATGCCACAAGTGCCAACTGTTTGAAGGCAAAAGACAATTGCTGCCACTCCCTTTGAGGCCCATTGCAACAGAGAGACCTTTTCAACAATGGGGCTTGGATTTCATCGGAGAAATTCACCCCTCATCTTCAGGACAACACAGATGGATTCTAACAGCAACAGACTACTTCACCAAGTGGATTGAAGCGGCCCCATGCAGACAAGCAAATGATTCAGTAATCATTCAATTTTTGGAGAACAATATACTGGCTAGATTTGGCTGCCCAGACAAGATAATAACAGACAATGCTGCTGCCTTCAGATCCAAGAAGATGATAAACTTTTGCCATAAATTTCACATTACTTTGGGCCATTCTACAGCTTACTATCCTCAAGGAAATGGTCTCGCTGAATCATCAAACAAAAGCCTGATAAACATCATAAAGAAAGTGCTGGAAGAGAACAAAAAGAACTGGCATAAGAAACTAGTAAATGCTTTATGGGCAGACAGATTAACCACCAAAAGATCAATTGGGACCAGCCCATATGAGTTAGTCTATGGATTAGAGGCCAGATTTCCTTCATCACTAGGAGTGCCAGTTATGAAACTTCTACAAGAAAGCCAAGCAGAGCCTAATGACATGCAAAGAAGGATTAACCAGATAATTTGTCTACAGCAGACCAGAGAACAAGTTTTCAGCAGAGTGCAGATACTACAAGAGAAACTGAAAAAGGCCTTTGACAGAAGAACTAAAGCTGAAGATTTCAATGTGGGGGACAAAGTTTTAAAGTGGGATGCAAGAAGAGAAGAGAAAGGAAAACATGGGAAGTTTGATTCTTTATGGAAAGGACCATTTGCTGTCCAAGCAGTACAAGGTAATAACACCTACTTCCTAAAAAGCTTGACTATAACTGAGCTGGATGAAGGTCCTGTCAATGGCAGGATGCTGAAGCACTATTTTGACTGTTCACTATGATAGAAATTCAGAGGTTCATTGTATATATGCAATTGTACATATTCTCTTGTGATTTAAATTGTATAAAGAGGTTTTCCCAAATGCTGCACCTAGCAGCAACAGGCAGATAGAATCAGAGGCTCTCCAAGAAAGAAGCACACTAATTTTGACAGATTATATGCAGCAGATTTTAAAGACAAAGATGGGCAGTCATGCAACAAGGCAATCTGACCTGCTGTTCTTGGTCTTTCAAAAGAAAAACCATCCCCATGTGGAGCCACTGTTGGATACCTATAGTAATAGGTTTCATATTTCATGATTGGCAAGAGAAAAGCCAAATATGCTCTGCTTTGGTATCCCAAAGATCCCATATTTCTTAGAGAGCAAGAGCTGGGACAGCAACAAGAAAAAGCACAGTCCAGTGAGCAGCCCTTACAGCAGGAAAAGGGGACAGATCAACCTGGCAGTACCGAGCAGCAGCCTCAAACAAATGTGCCTCCCAGGACAGACACCAATGTTGACACATCAGTCCTCCAAACACCACAAAAGGAGGATGTGACAAGGAAAAGGGAGAGAGAGACCCCCCACACCTCATCTTTCATCAGGGGAGAGAAGAGACAAAGACTGAATGACTCCCAAGAGGAGGACATTGCAGTAAGGCAAGCCATGGGTATGGGCCCACCCAGTGGAGAACTTTCGGCCAGCTCATCCCAGCGAGGACATGACATGACAATGGGAGGAGAGGTCAGCTCCTCCAGTGAAACAAGAAAAGGACAGTCAAGTATAAAACAGCAATTCATTGACATAAAAAGGAGGAGTGATCCAATAAAAGTGCAGCTATATGATCACTTGTTGAACCTAGCTCCTAGCAACCAGCAGAGACTCATGTCTGCTTTCGATGTGAGTGAAGGCAAAATGATAATGAGCCACTTCATGCCTACAGCTTTGCAGCCTCAGTCCACCTCGGACTATCTGAGAACCAACATGGAGGTTCTTGCCAAAGACATACACCCCATGGACAAGATTGAACTGCATAAGCAGACTGGTGAAATGGTGTATGCCTCCTTGGCAGATGAGACATTAGAAAATTATAAATTAAAGAGCAGTCTAGACAACACAGCTTCTCAGCTGGAGTTAGAAAGAGCTTCATCACAAGCCAAGGACAATAGGATCAAGTCCTTGGAAGAGGTAATCATAGAGATAGGGCATGACCCTAAACATGTCAAAGGCATTCAAGAGCTCCTGAAGATAAGGGATGCAGACATGGCAGCCCTAAGAAAGAAGATCAAACTCCTGGCCACCCTCCATCCACAGACCGATGAAGTCGCCCAGCAAAGGCAAGAGAAGGATGCTACAGATCTGTTGGTGTCCTTATATAAAGAGCTGGTCAGGACTCAGGACCAGCTAGGACAGACTGAAGCTGCAAAGGCAGCACTACAGGAGACACTGAAGCAAAGAGAAGAGGGCCAACCCTCCCAGCCTCCTCCTATCATAATAAACCTTGAGGAAACCCCTCCTAAGATTACTCCTCCTCTTCAGCAAACAGAAACCACGGCACCATCCACAGCAGCAACAACTACAAAATCAGAACAGGCTGCTAGCTTAGACATGCAAAAGCTGCAAGCTGAGATCCAAGCCATGGAATCTCAAATGAAAGAGCTGGATGAGCTTAAGAAAACCTTGACTAAGGTAAATGAAAGGTTTGACAGGAGCAAACAGAATGAGGCAACCAAAGACAGAGAGGTGAAAGCTCTTAAAAAGAGGATTGCTGAACTAGAGAAGGAGCTTGCACTAGAAAGGGTGACAGCTGAAATGAAAGCAGTATTATGGAGCAACATTGGAAGGTCCATTGCCAAACAGTGGCAATATATTGAGACCATGGATGAGCAAATGGTGCTCATCACTAAAGCAAATAAAGAAATACAGAGAGCCAGGGCGAGCCTTGGACACATGCCAGAAGCTGCTACAAGGATAATCAACACTCTGAACTATAAGACTAGCTCTCAATTAGCTGTCATGGGAATCACTAACAGGACAGAAGCAATTGCTGTAGCAAAGAGAGTCGTTACATTAAGGAACTTAGTTGGAACATTGGAGAGGAGGACCCAGGATATGCAAACTGAGATCAATAGATTCCTGGAAAAATTCGTGACTCTGCAGAACAGAGGCCTCCCCAGCATCTTAAGCAGTGTAGGAAGACTGCTCACCCTGGACAATTATAACAAGAGGATTGATGCCCATGCAGTGGCAGAAATTGCACAACCACCCAGCACTTCAGCAGAGCCAGGGCCAGCCACAGGGCAAAGTATGTATGACAGAGTGGAAAACCTGTTTTTCCTAATGAATGAAGTGGACCATCTGTTTGACACACCACCTAACTTCTTCAAATTTACAGAAGCAGATGAAACTCTGGGTGCAATCCTAGCACACCAACTGCCCACTCAGGATGCCTGGAGAAATTTGACACAAACAGTTCTGTCAGGCCAGAATCAGTAGCGCTGTTCCTACAGGCAAATAAGCATCATGCGCAGTCACAGTTTTGAGGAAAAATATCTACAGGAAAGAGGCAGAGGCTGAGCCAACTCAGCAGGACCATTAAGCTCAACACAAGCAACAGTCACAATCACAGGTGACAAGTCCAAGACACAGCGTACAAAGCATTAAAGACAGATTTTCCAGCATTTACTCAGAAAATCTCGACCGACTTAGCTGTCTCCAAAGACTAAAATATCTTCTGACAGAGCATTAAAATGCCTGTACTCTGTAATCAATGCTGCATTAAATTGTGCCCATAATATCTTAAATAGTTGGTAAGGAAGTAAAATCTGAGATAACTCAGGACTCAGATATTTTGTAAATGACCACAAGTATATATTCACCCTTCACAGCAGTGAAAGGGGTTGGTTGGTGGTTGTTATTTTCTTTTGAAGAGCTCTAGCTCGTTGTAACATTTTCAGAAAATTAATACAAAGGAAGAATGGAATTTCCAAGGCTCGGTGTTCTTTGATGTATTGTGGTGAAAGATGAATGTTACAGGATTCCAGGGTGTTGCATAAAACAGCAAGTATTCTCAAATCTCTTTGTCATGTGTTTTTGAGTCTTTTGTTCTCTTAGTTGTTCTAATGTTTTACACTTGATAGCAAGGTGAAAGGATAGTACCAGGATTTAACCATGTTTACCCTGGACTCAAACCGAGCTATTATATATGTTTTCCTCATATACAGTGACAGAATTGTAATTCTTAATCGCTACAATTCAAAACTGTGTTTTTATTGTAACAGTCATTCTCAGGGATTCAACTTTTGCCCCTAAGACCTCTGTTTTCTCCTCTTAAAGCTGTCTGTTAGGAACATATAGATAACAAGTGAAAATTCTTAAATGCTTTCACTGTTGCATTACCTGTTTCCAGTAATTCAATCAAAAAACCTGTTCTATTAAGCACTCTAATGGCCCTGTAAGTTCCATCTTTCATCTCAAAGTTTCAAACACTTATAGCCACAGACTCCATTGCCCAATGGTATTCAACCTCTCTGAAAACTACATCAATAGAATCTAAAAGGAGTTTCATCAACCAAACATAAACAAAAAATCAGTACATAAAAGCTAGCCTAAAACCCTATTACAAACAGTTGCAAATCATAAAGAGAGAGCCCTCTCTGATCACAGTTTGGCTAGGAACAGTGATCCAAAGATTGGTTAGTGGTTACCCCGGCCGTATTCCCTTGGGAGTCGTAGGGAACAACCTGGGTGATAACATAAGGAATTTAAATTTTGAGTATTTTTGGGTCCTCCTAGATAAATAGCCTAGCATAGGAGTAGTATTTGTATATGCCTAAATTTGGGTGCAAATTACTTGGACGTGGCTAGTTTTGTAGGCCGACTTTTCTTAAAGTGCTTCATATTTTATTATGATTATACAAATTAATATTATTTTATGCTTTAGAAATATATGAATGTGCGTGTTGTGTGTGTGATTACGTTAAATACAGTGGTGGGCATTTGATTTTTGTGAATTCCTATTATTTTATGCTTGCATAATCAACACACATTTTATTATTTCACACTATGAATGCATTTTATTTAATTATGATCCTCTCGAAGACTTTTTTTATTGGTTTTATGGAGATATGGCCTCTAAGCATTGGATTTTGAATTCCCTATTTTATGGCTACCTATCCCATGGTTGGAAGTGCTAGGTGGGGATACCGTAAATGAGATGATCATGGGAGGTTCACTAATTAGGAAATATTGTATGAAATGTGTATAAAATGAAGGTTTTATAATCGTTTTAAATGAAAAAAATAAAAAATATTTTCTAGTATGTATGGATTAAGGGGTACTTTTCATAATAGTAAAAACATATAGATATTAGGGGGTTTAGAATTCAAAGGGTTATAAATAAAATCCAAGTGGGTTGAGTAAGTGGTTTTGGATTGAATTGGTATGTACACTTTAGATCAATGATGATGTATTCATTTTCCTTTGATGCCCTTCTTCCTCATTCTTGTCAGATGCCCAAAACCCTCTTTATAACACATGAAACTCTCACATTTGCAATTATTTTTATAGTTTCTATGGAATTAAAGGTCTCAGAATATCCATTGAATCGCTCATGTCTACCTATTCAGTGTATTCTTGATGCCGAC
Source organism: Pinus tabuliformis (assembly GCA_031772625.1). Classification (NCBI taxonomy): domain Eukaryota; kingdom Viridiplantae; phylum Streptophyta; class Pinopsida; order Pinales; family Pinaceae; genus Pinus; species Pinus tabuliformis. The sequence continues at coordinate 143,329,420 of CM062810.1, forward strand.
CTAAGCCAAAAATACCCACATTATGCAAATAAAATTGCATGTCACTGGTCCCAGGCCTTAATCACCTGATCCATGGTGAAAACCTTCTTAAACCAAGGTTTAGTGTTCTTAATTAAGTTTTATGTGGAAAAGTTATATTTCACTACTCAATAGTTTGACCCCTCATTAACCTTTCCAGCAGAACTTTATTCATCCTCATAAACTTTGGTTAATTCTATACCCCGCGCATATTAACCAAACCCCACTCTTAACTTTGGTTATATTCAAACTTAACCCATAAAACCTTTATCTACTTGATTTCTATTATAACTCTTATATGATAGAAATACACATAAAACACATGTAAGCCTTACCTTTCTGCCAACCCACGACCTTTGCACATTTTCTGACGCTCTCTCATCGTGTTCAGCCTCCACCGTTGATTTCACTCCATCAGATCAACAGTTGTCACGTCGTATCACAACTTTGATCCATTCACCCGCCGGAACTCAAATCACTTAACTTGCGTTGATAAACTTCTCGGGTCCGCTCAGGCCCAAACCTTATCGGCTTCAATCTCCGCTGTCGATCTTACCATTCAATCTGACAGTTGTTGACTTCCCCGATCAACAAAACTAATTGGTGATCCTCCACCGTTGATCAAAACCCATTTGATCTAACGGTTAACAACGATATCGGGTGAGCCACTTGCATGAGGATTACTCGCCCGATAAAGCGGTTTCCTCTCTCCTCTGACGTGCTACATGTCAACTGCTAAATGGAATCAGGTGACCACCCCGAATTACCACTTACCACTTTTTCTCCACCCGATAAACCATTTCCGCCTACGAAACTACTTTTCTCACACATTTTGCTCATGTGATAACCGTTGATCTAATGGATCTGTTGATCTGACGATCCAGATCAATTTCCACTATTCACCTTCCATAAGCACTTGGGTTTAATCTATGCCGCTCATTTCTTAACTCCATTCTACACGACTTAATCCTAGCCGCTTATCGCAAACAATCTCGTTCGTTGATCTAGCTGATCCAACGGATCCTGTGCACGTTTACTTCCTTCCTTCGTGTCTTTACTTTCTCTCCTTTATGTGGTTTCTCAAAATTCTTTATCGTTTTGGGTTTAATTCAGGGTTTCGGGTATTTATTTATCCTGCAACACAACCCCCTCTTGGACTTAATTCTATGTACTCTTAATCACTGTCATCCCTAAACTTCACTTGGATCCTTTGATCAGATTCAATGATCAAACCACGATCCTTTATCCTCACTTCTTCTCTGTGTTCTACTAGAAATCCACCTGCAACCTCTGTTACACAGAACTTACTTTAGTTCACACACAAATTATAACTAAATTACTCCATACACACACATAAACTCATAATCGAGTTGTTTGTATTAGTAAACAAGTATTTACATAGGAACTCTCTCCTTGGCCTGATTTTCTGTATCAGCGGCCTCTGTTTTCCTACCTGCCCGTAGGCTTACAGTCAAACCTCTAACTCACAACCTCTAACTAGATAACCAGCTAACCATCTAACTTGACTAACTCTTTCTCTGCCCTTTTGGCTTACATTTATACAAAAGGATTCTACAACCAATTCCTGGTTTAGATCCATAAACTTCTTAACAAAATCCTAAAATATCTTCCTTATCTATAAGGATCCTCTTTAATCCACAAATCATGAAACCAACTCCTAATCTAAGATTTACAATTGATTCTCAAATCTCTCAATCTCTCAACTATCATGATTCTCTCATGTTCTCCTACATTCAAGAACATTTACAAATATGCCTCACTATACTTAATTAAATCCCTATTCTATTTTCTCTCATTAAAATCACTCAAAACCTTAATAATTACATTAATTCAACACTTAGGAAACCAACTTCCTTAAAACACAAGACCCCCCATGTCTACTAAAATACAATGATTATTCTGAGTTGAATGCCCCTGCATAAGACTCCCAAAGTAGAAAAATTTCATGACCTCCTGATCATGTGTCTTCAAATGTTGATAGAAAACCTCCAGGGTCCCAAACTTTAGTTTGTAGTTGTCTGAATGCTCTACACATTTGCTATTGTTGTATGTCTGTTGTCTTCTGTTTCATCTTCCTCTCCTTGTCAATCAGGTTCAAGTTCTGATTGATCATCCTTCCTACAGTCATTTCCCTCATCCTGCACTGTTTCATCATCAACTACCATAATTCTTCAATCTCCATCTCCAGCACATCCTTGGACTGGTCCATACCTTGCCACTTATTGTTACCTATTTCTCTTTGTTTCAGGTTGTTTCTGTTGTTCACTAACTCTTCAAATGGTTGTTCTTCTCTTTGAAGTTGTCAAATTCTTACTCTTACTCTTACTTTTTCTTCGCTTATTCTTACTGCCTCCCTTTCATCCTTATCCTCTTTCATGATTATCTCTTTCTGCATTGAATCCTGACTTTCCAACATTCTCTCCAGCAATTGAACATCTTTGTTCCATGGATTAAATTCTTCCACAAAATCCTCTTCTACCATCTTTACTTGGCTTCTCATTTGTGCCAAATTTCCTCCAGCATCTGCAACTAAACCTGCACTCACAAAACAATTATTAAAATAAAAAACATAAGGCCTCAGTGCCTCTTCTTCCTTTGGCAACACTTCAGTATGCTGCTCTGATTTCTCCTCTTCTATCAGCACATTAGTATGTTGATTCAACCTCTTTAAAGAATTCTCTAAATTACTCTCAAGACTATCAGTTAGTCTCCCCTCCACATCATCTGCTCTGATGATGTATTTCTGCTCTTGTCCAATGTAGTGAATTCCTTCCTCTACAATCACACTGTCATACTCTAAATTTCCTAGCAAATACTCCAACAACTCAAGTTCTCTGTGACACTTCATAAGTACTTCACCATTACTTAAGATTCGTTCATTTATACACAAATTATCAGTTTGAAAATTACAAGGTTCAACAGTCTCAACTGTTGCTTCACATATCAGTTCTTCAGACTGAATTTCATCTCCTTTCACAAGAAATTTTTCCTGTGTTGTCACAGCTTCAAACATCAATATATTACTAAATTCTTTCTACTGCAATAATTCACTACTTTTCTCATTCAAGAGACATTCTCCATCATTCTTTACTTCAGAGTTTTTATCTTCTGAAAGATACTCTTCCATACTTTTGACAGCTTCAAAAGATTGCTCATCCTCTGCAAAACCTGTAATCACATCAAAATTATTAGATTCAACAATATAAGGTTTTACATTCTCCTGTTGGTTTGCATTTGTCCAATAGTTCATAAAATCATCAATAATTCCTTCTTCTTCACCCAGAACTTCACCCTGCTCTGGTTCACAAATGGAAACTTCCATTTCCAACTCAACTTCTCTGAGTTTTTCCATCAGCCACTTTACTTGCCTCTGTTGTAGCCTTCTCTGTAACTTAGACCACTTCACTGGCTTCTTCTTCAAGACCCAACCTAGTCTTTGGTTTTCCTCAAGTATCATCCTTAATACATTGAGTTGTTCTTTCATCTCAGCAATCTCTTTGTCAATTTCCTCTTGACTCATTCTCTTGCCATTTGCCTTGGCATCCTCCTTCTTCACTTTTCTTCTGTTGTGGTTTTCCTCAGAACCTCTACTATGACTATCAGTAGTCATTTTCTCCTTCTCTATCTTCATGAGCTCCTTACTCACTTACTATGAGCTACATTAAAGCCTCTACAACAACAAGTCCTCCCTGCTGCCACTTACCTCACCAAGCTTTCCTCTGTACTTGGTATTTTGGCAAGCCCTTGGTTCTCTATCTCTGGAACCTCTTTTGAGCACTTCTCTCTGCTCCTTCTAGGCTTCAACTCATCTGCACCTTTTAAGAACACAATTTTCCTCTTGTATTTCAATCACTAATGAAATACTAGGTTCTGACCACCTCTTCTTTCACTTAGAAACTCTTACCAGCTTCCTTCATTACTTAGAAATTCTACCCACATCCTCTGTGGAATTGCCTTTGTGAGCTGCAACAATACCTCTGCAGTAACAAGTCTCCTTCTTGCTACATATGCCTCACTAAGCTTCTCTCCTCTGAGCTCAGTCTTTTGGCATCTCTCTAGTTCTTTCCTCTGGAACCAATTGAGCACTCCTTGCTCTAGGTTGCTGCAATCTTCTCACCTTCTTATGCTGCTACCTGTGCATCAATATAAAGACCACAAACTCTCCAATCTTCAAATCAAATTAAAACAAAACATATCATCTCACCTTCAAGATCTCTGCATGATCTTGTTCTACCATTCACCTGCACTTTGAATGGATTGTCCTCTGTTTCCTTGCATCTACAAGTTCTGCTACACATTATCTCTGTGTGCCTACTGTTTTTCAGATTAGAATCTAATCTCCTCTTGCCTGCATACACATCTTAAAACATAACTTTGTTCTAAATTTTCTCAAAGAAATTTTCACACAGAATTTCTTTGTGCTGCTTTGATACCAAATGTTTCAACCACAATTATGCTCTGATACCAAATGATGCTGACCTAAGCTGACAATACCCACATTATGAAAATAAAATTGCATGTCACTAGTCCTGGGCCTTAATCACTTGATCCATGGTGAAAACCTTCTTAAACCAAGGTTTAATGTTCTTAATTAAGTTTTATGCAGAAACGTTATATTTGACTATTCAATAGTTTGACCCCTCATTAACCTTTCCAGCGAAACTTTATTCACCCTCATAAACTTTGGTTAATTCTATACCCCGCGCATATTAACCAAACCCCACTCTTAACTTTAGTTATATTTGAACTTAACCCATAAAACCTTTATGTGCTTTATTTATATTATAACTCTTATATAATAGAAATACACATAAAACACCTGTAATCCTTACCTTTCTAGCAATCCACAACCTTTGCACATTTTCCGACGCTCTCTCATCACGTTCAACCCCCACGGTTGATTTCACTCCATCAAATCAACGACTGTCACATCGTATCACAACTTTGATCCATTCACCCGCTGGAACTCAAATCACTTAACTTGTGTTGATAAACTTCTCGGGTTCGCTCAAGCCCAAGCCTTATCGACTTCAATATCCACTGTCGATCTTACCATTCAATCCGACAGTTGTTGACTTCCCCAATCAACAAAAGTAATCGGTGATCCTCCACCATTGATCAAAACCCATTTGATCCAACGGTTAACAACGATATCAGGTGAGCCACTTGCACAAGGATTACCCACCTGATAAAGTGGTTTCCTCTCTCCTCCTACATGCTACGTTTCGACTGCTAAATGGAATTGGGAGACCACCCTGAATTACCACTTACCACTTTTTCTCCACTCGATAAACCATTTCCGCCTACGAACTACTTTTTCTCACGCATTAACGCTCACACATTTTTCCCATGCGATAACCGTTGATCTAACGGATCTGTTGATCTGATGATCCAAATCAACTTCTGCGATTCACCTTCCGCAAGCACTTGGGTTTAATCTCTGTCGTTCATTTCTTGACTCCATTCTACGCGACTTAATCCTGGCCGCTTATCACAAACAATCTCGTCCATTGATCTAGCTGATCCAATGGCTCATGTGCACGTTTACTTCCTTCCTTCGTGTCTTTAATTTCTCGCCTTTACATGGTTTCTCAAAGTTCTCTGTGGTTTCAGGTTTACTTCAGGGTTCTGGGTCTTTAGTTATCCTACAACACAACCCCCTCTTGGACTTAATTCCATGTACTCTTAATCACTGTCATCCCTGAACTTCACTTGGATCCTTGGATCGGATTCAATGATCAAACCACGATCCTTCATCCTCACTTCTTCTTTGTGTTCTGCTCGAACTCTACTTGCAACCTCTGTTGCACAAAACTTACTTTAGCTCACACACAGATTATAACTAAATTACCCCATACACACACATAAACTTAGAATCAAGTTGTTTGTATTAATAAACAAGTATTTACACAGGAACTCTCTCCTTGGACTGATCTTCTATATCAGTGGCCTCTGTTTTCCTATGTGCCCGTAGGCTTACATTCAAACCTCTAACTCACAACCTCTAACTAGCTAACCAGCTAACTATCTAACTTGACTAACTCTTTCTCTGCTTTTTTGGCTTACATTTATACAAAAGGATTCTACAACCAATTCCTGGTTTAGATCCATAAACTTCTCAACAAAATCCTAAAATCTCTTCCTTATCTCTAAGGATCCTCTTTAATCCATAATTCATGAAACCAACTCCTAATCTAAGATTTACAACTCATTCTCAAATCTCTCAATCTCTCAACTATCCTGATTCTCTCATGTTCTCCTACATTCGAGAACATTTACAAATATGCCTCACTATACTTAATTAAATCTCTATTCTAGCTTCTCTCATTAAAATCACTCAAAACCTTAATAATTACATTAATTCAACACTTAGGAAACCAACTTCCTTAAAACAAAAGACCCCCCTATGTCTAGTAAAATACAATGTTTCTTCTGAGCTAAATGCTTTGTGTCAATTCTTCCATAAAGGATTTGACCAAAATATGAGGAAAATCCTTAGTGTAAGGACTCTATAATGAATCCCCATTGGATAGTAACAAATAAGAACCATAGGAATATTCTCTTGTAGCTTCTAGAAAATAATTTTACCCACCTACTAGGAAGTGTAATGTAGAGTTGTAGACACTAATACATTGATGGCTCAAAAACCAACATCTTTGCTAGTCATATCTTTGTGTGGTTTCTCCTTTATAGAAGGGAAGAGAAAGCATAATTTGGGTAACATGGACCCGTTCAATCTAAATGGATGATATAAAGAAATTGGTGTTGTTAAACTATCGATAAATTTCCCATTAATTTATTGGTTAAATTAAAATAAGGAAAGAAAATAAGAAATAAAAGACTCAGGTAGTCCATCTTTTCACATCTACACCTTAACTTTACTTTCATGAGAATTTTCCAAGTCCCCAGTTGAGAGAAAAGTTGTTTAGTTAGTTGTTCCACATTTTACATGAGTTTTCCAATGCATATGTTTAAACTATTATGTCATCCCCTTATTCTACATTTCAAAACACCAAAGTTTTGTTGTGGATGTAGAGATTTTCATGTTATTTCTATTTCCATTGTAATTTTCACTTGCCATATCCTTATATTTCCTTGTGTGAATGTGGAAAATCCTATGGATCTATTAGCTCATCACCTCTCACATTCTACATCTTGCACCAAATTTGGGTGCAAATGCGAAATTCCTCATTTATTCATGCCCTTGATTCCATCCATCATGCTTATAATCTTGCATGTGTTTTTGCATGTAGATATAAATTCCTATGTTCCATCAATGTTATTTAATTCCTCGCTTACATGCCCCTTTTTTACTTACTTCTTATTACTAGGGACTTCCTTTTAAAGTGATAAGTGCCATCCATGGTTAAAGAAAAATATGATTATGGATAAGTGAAAATGATCCTTTATGGCTAATAAGGGTACTTGTTATGTTTTCTATTTATGTGTCATCTTTGAAAGGAAAAATAAAGGATTTTCATTAGGTTGCAACATGTAAATGTTACTAAGGGTTATATGGATAAGAATGAAGGAAAAACCAAAAGTGGACTTCAAGGTTGGCCAAAGTCAGTCGCATGGAAAAATTTCATGGAATTGGTACTATGGTGCACCAAGAGATTTGATGCTAAGAATAAGCTTGTAAATGTTAAAGACGAGGGGAAAACTCTAGTAGCTCTTATTCCCTTAATATTTAGGGGGATGATTTTCCTTCCATACCAACAAAGATCCTTAAGCTTCTTGATGTTGATTCTTTCTTAGATCCATATGAATATGGGATCAATATGTCAATGGAATATCTTCTACAACCATTGGTGTCCAAATTCATGTCATAATGGATTGAATTTAGTCAGTTTGATAAATTGTATCAAGAATTATCTTGTCTTTTCACTTGGGTGATCTTCTAAGAGACCACAACACAGGTCTCCAAATATGCATGATATGTTATGTGTTACACCATATGAAAAAAATAACATTTTTTTACTAGAAAGATAATATTTTGAATGATGTGGTTCACTAATTTTCAAATTTTATTAAAACTATAAGGTTATTCATTCCATTATATTTTTTTTTTACATTGGTTTTCCATAATTTTTTTGAAAGGTTGGTAGAAAGAGAAGACATTCACTATGAAGTATACCTAGTTTATTGTTATTACCCTACTTTATTAAGGCACAATGCCTCGTTCCATTCTTATAGAGTCCATGATTCTTTTGTTGGAAGAGTTAGGCACATGTTGATGAAGAGAACTACAGTGGTTCACCTTGGAAGTCAATAATTTCCTCAAAGAGAAGGGTGAATATTTTGATGATGAACATCATGCTTACATTAAACTTTATGGATTTGAAGGAAATCCTTGTCTCTTAATAAAATTTGTTCATGATAAATTCTTCTTGATTGATGTTTGTGGACTATTTCCTTTGTGATAGAGGTGGGGTCCATGGAAGGAATCCAAAAATGGCCCAATGTAGTCTAATGCACTAGCATATTTAACCTTCTACGAGGAAATAAGTTTCACCTAAGGCACATATGGTACTTTCCATGTGATTAAATTGGATAACATTACATATTTAATGAAGGTTGCATTCCTTACTTGTGTGTTAGTTTCATTCATTTAAACTATCATAACTAACATTATTTAGATAAGGTATAAGAACATATTAATCATATAGATATAGTAGAAACTAAAAAGCATAAGTTGAACAATAATTTACTATATTAAAAATATGAATGATATTACATAACTTTGATATAGAACTAAAATCAATAATTCATAACTCTAACTAATTGTCTAAATTTTATCTTGCTAACCCCTTTAATTGCATTATAAGTCTCGTATATATTTGTAACTTCAATGGTTATCGAATATTCCAAAATATACTCTAGAATCTACTAGTTCTAACTCACTCATACAAAAGAGTACAAACACATTTTTGTGTTTAGAGACATGCAAAGAGGATTAGAAAATTGGATGTAGAAGATATATAAGATAATTCCTCAACCTTCACATACTAAGGCTTCTACAAAACCATGTACTTAGGATTCTCACATCTTATAGACTCCATGGATTCATCTTTTGTTGAACTACACTTTGCACTACAACTTAGTCAAAAATAAGATACAACTCAAATAACATGATAAGTGGCCAATTTTTTTGATAGAAAGAAAAAGAAATGATTCATCTCCATCCCTTTAAATTTTATGATTTTTCATAAGGAATATCACAAATTTGGTTGAAAATTTTCATAGTTTCAACTCATTTGATTTAAAAGGAGTAGAATATGTTAAGGGCTTTGAATCCAAGGGGATCTTAAAACCAATTTTATCTCAATTGGTTATAATGATTATTTCCTAAAAGTATAGGTACATGCATAAGGAGTTGGGGATAATGAAGGTTGTGACATAGAAGCACGGAAATCACTAAGCTACTCATGCCCACACACAACCTTGGTATCAAAATTAAAGAATATGATATGCTCAATGATACTTATACTATCGTTATCATATTGTTGACGCCTTCAATAAAACCCCCTTTATTTTTGAGAAAAATAAAAGGCCCCCCATTAAACTATTGCCTATTTTATTGTTAAAAATCCTACCTTCGTTTCTAAGCCCTCATTTGATGTTTGTTGTTGAACTGATTATTAAATAGTGTTGGTTTTTTTTTCTACATGAGATTTTTTAGGTATGCCCTTTGGTTGGTATTATTAATTGATCCTAATATTGTCTTTTGTATTTTTTGATCATCGATCTTTGTTTGGATATAAATTGGTGCTTTAAATATCTGTCATGTTTGAAATTACTGAGATTGAGTAAGGATTATCAAGTTAATGGTTTGTTTACATGTGATACATCATTCATTCACATTGTGCCTATTAAAGTGCATTCATATTACTTTAATTCCCTAGGTGATGCTTCATCATTAAATTTATCTTGTGCTCTCATTGGTGATAAATTAAGCATAATAAGGGCAATATTTATTGAACACAATTTTGTACTTATGAAAGTTATGGAAGCATCTAATGTTAGGGCTAATTAGGTTTGTTCATAAATGATGATGTGATGAAGTGAACTATTTAGGATGAGTTCATGGGCTGATTAAGTGAGGACTTGGTGATATGCCAATATTGAAATGAAGTCATTGAAAGGTGATCAGCGCTATCCATACATGTTTTCAAAGGGAATGGGAAATTAGTGAATGCATGTTTTTTACCTATAATGGTTATGCATGTTCTTAATCTTGGTTTATTGTAGCTTTATGATTACAATTTTAGAGACAAACTTGTTGTGCCATGAAAAAAATAATAAAAATAAAATAAATCGATAAAATAATATATTCTACGCTATTGTGGATGAGTATTTATAATTACGTTAAAAAAAAATTGACTTGACAACATTTTAAAGTCAAATACAAGACAAACGTACTTGGTTATGCATGTAAAGGAGTCCTCTAATAACAATTTTAGAGAAGTGGATGATGGTAGGCATGTTAGAGATACCAAAAATGTCCAAAGATGCTCCATGCGAAATTATCTTTTTGGTTGGCCACAAACTTGCAAAGGAGGCACATCATAAATGAAGTAAAGAATCTCAACACTAAGGAAGGGGAGTCATAACTTAGTGAGGAGAATCACTTTTCTGTGAAGGGGTGTCACTTCTTAGTAATCAAATCAAGCCAAGTGGAACCATATTAGGGGAGATTGTAAGAAAGGTGTCTAACTAGATTGCAAAGTGAATGGTGTCACAAATTCAATGGATTAGTTTCTTGAGATCGTTGAGTAAATATATATATGGGATCATTGTGATAGTATTATCATATCTCAATTGGAGGTCCACAGGATGGCTACAATTCCATGAAGATATTTCAATGGTAAAATATGTAACAAAATCACTGATGAATTGGTAGATATCTTGAGGAAGATAGTGAGCCATAAGATCACTGTAGTATCATTGTGGAGGATTGTGAAGGAGGGGATTATCTTCTCAATTGACCACAGAGAAAACGTTCCACAAAATCATAGTGTTTGTGTTATGAGATTATTTTGATCATGGTCAATTTTTTCCATCAACACCACTACAACAAGGTTTATCACAGACCCAAGATAACAAAACCCTTAACAACAAAGGCATCCCCATGAAGCTGCTTATCACTTTGATTCCAAATGTAAGTTTGAAACCTTTTACTATAATTGAATGCATTCATATATTTGTAAGAAACAAAAGTAAAATAATGGAAACCACATATTACATAGATATTTACCTTGGAATCTAAATTGGGAAAACCAACAACCTATTTAGAGCCACACCTCTAATTTTTTTTATTGTTAATTAATTCCATTTTTGATAATACAACATATAGGATATTGTGGCATCCAAAACCCCTAATCCATAAATCTAAATTATATTACAATCTTAATTACTTAACCAAAATTAGAAAAACATGAGTTGAATAACCATACACCACAAAAATACCAAAAACGAAAACCATGTGCCAAAAACTATGAAAAATGGATGCAAAAATACCCAAAAAATATATTTTGGGGGCTCCACCATTAGGTCCCTATACTACTAGTGTAACCCCTTATTTTTATTAGTGCAACCCCCTTATTATATGGTTGTGCCCATGTAGTCCCCATATTGTTATTATTGTGCCCCATAGAAGCCCACTATTGTTATTTTTGTGCCCTTACATTATTATTGTTATGTCGACTTTGATTATATTATGACCCCTTAGACTCCTATATATAGAAAGGAGGTCTTTTCATTTGTATCATCAAAGAATTATTCATTTGTATAATGTAAAGGAGGTTTCCCCCTTGAAGAGGTTGTTTGAATTCGTTTATCTATCTTTTCTATCTTTTTGTGAGTTGGTTTCATAACATTTGGTATCAGAGCTTTGGATTCTAGGGTTTCGCTGCTCCGAACAAGACATCGTGGAATTTTCACTATAACTTTTTTCTGCAACGTTTCAGAAGCTAAAAAAAAACCATTTGAGCCGAAATTGTTTGAAACCTCGAGTATAATTTTAGATCTTTTCTCGCTATATTTTCAGAGACATTATCTGAGGAAGTTAGGGTTTTTTCAGACTCCCGAATTACATTCGAAACAGGTGACCTTGGGAAAATTGTCATAACTTTCTCCCTGAGCATCAGATTGAAATTTTGTAAGAAGTTATAGAAAGAGGATAGCCTATAGTTTTCTTTATATCATGTTTAGGTCCAAAGGTCAACACAGTGACACATGGAATTTCGTACAAGTTCGCTCTACTAAAAAAGTATATAATCAGGTCATCTTCGGAGATTGGGCATAACTCTTTCTTGGAGAATCCAATTTCAATAAGACTAGTGGCATTAGAAAAAGGACGTAGAGGGCTACCATAGGTCGCAACTTCAGACCTTGGAGATCTGAAATTTCAGAGATACAATAGATTCAAGATCAAGCTCCTAAAATCAATAAAAAGCGGTATGAGGAAGTTTGATGGCAAGGATCTGGTAAATTCTATACTACAAATGGAGCAATATTTTGATCTACATGATGTACAACTGTTACAAAAGGTACATATTGCATATTTATAATTAGAACCAAATCAATTTGTATGGTATAGAGAGCTTTTTTCTCGTAAACCACTGGTCACCTGGTCAATTTTCATGGAGGAAATGATAGCACATTATGAGGATACAAAGAGAAACACCTTCTTTAGCCAATTGATAAATCTCAAACAAAAGGGTTCAATGGCAGAGAAAATTAAGTAATTACATACAAGGGTAAATGATATTCCGGAGAAGCAAAGGACTGATGTCTTCATAGGGACTTTAAAGGACAACATTCAACATGAGGTTCGTCTTTGGGAACATGATTCATTGGAGAAGGCATTCAGGTTGGCAAGAAAAATTGAAAGCAAAATTATGGAAACAAGGAATCCTACCACTCACAACTATAAATATGGAAGTGCTTTTTTCTCCTAGCCTTCCACAACCTACAAAGTTTACACCACAAAAATTGGAAGAAAAAAGAGGAAAAGGGATTTGTTACAGTTGTGATAGAAAATACACTAAAGGTCACAACTGTGCTGAGAAGAAATTATTTTACATAGATTGTGAAGAGGAGGAAGAAAAGGATCAATAAATGTCAAAAGAAGAGGATATACAACAAGAACCAACCCTACAGAAAGAAGAAATGAATCTGACCATATCATGTAAAGCATTGGCAAGAATTACCACTCCTCAAACTCTCAAGATAGAAGGACATATGAAGAAGAAAAAGGTTCAAGAAGTGAAAGATAACATTAAGCATCAATAAATGAATCCCGCCATATCTTTTTATGCATTGGCAAGAATTACCGCTCCTCAAACTCTCAAGATAGAAGTACGTATCAAGAAGAAAAAGGTTCAAGAAGTGAAAGATCACATCGAGAAAGAAGAAATGAATCCAGCCATATCTTGTAAAGCATTAGCAAGAATTACCACTCCTCAAACTCTCAAGATAGAAGGACATATCAAGAAGAAAAAGGATAACCTCACTTTCGTGCAGAATCAAATGAAACAAAAGGTAGATCAACATCGCAACAAAATAATTTTTGATATAGGCAACTGGGTATTTTTACGAATAGAACCATACAAACAAATGTCCCTCAAGCAAGCTAAGAAGGATAATAAATTATCACCAAAGTATTATGATCCTTACAAGGTGCTGCAAAAGATTGGTACTATGGCATACAAATTGGAGTTTCCTGCATCTTCCCGAGTGCCCTTTAGTTTTCCATGTTTCATTCTTAAAGAAGGTTATAGATGACAAGCTCCCAGTTCAAACAATATTGTCGGAATTTGATGAGGAAGGAAAAATTGTATTAGAACCTGAAGAATTCACAGAAACAAGAACCTGACAGCTACGAAATCGATCAATTTTAGAGTATCTCATCAAGTGGAAGAACTTACTCGTTGAAGATTCCACATGGGAGGATGAGAATTCTATAAAGAATCATCCAAAACTAATCAAGAATTGAGAACAACACTTTTTGAAGGAGACGAACATGTTAGGTCCCTATACTACTAGTGTAACCCCTTATTGTATAAGTGCAACCCCCTTATTATATTGTTGTGCCCTTACATTATTATTGTTATGTCAGCTCTGTTTATATTATGACCCCTTAGACTCCTATATATAGAAAGGAGGCATTTTCATTTGTATCATCGAAGAATTATTCATTTGTGTAATGTAAAGGAGGTTTCCCCCTCGAAGAGGCTAATTTTGAAGTCGTTTATCTATCTTTTCTATCTTTTTGTGAGTTGGTTTCATAACATCCACCCCCTTATCGAGCAAAGAATATAACACATACCTAACACCTGGAAGTAGATGAAGCAAATAAATAATTACAATAACTATTGAATTAGGGAATAATTTGACCAGGAACTTCACCTTGTATGTTACCTATAATTACAATTCAATGGGACTTTTAATCACCTTCCTAATTCTTTCGAAAAAAAAAACAAAATATTGTGCATTTAATTGTCAACCTAATGCTTGTATGGAACTTGTGAGCTACTATACACTGCATATGTAGGCTACACTCTCTACTTCCATGGGTTTTCTTTATGGTTGTAGTATCAATGATTACTTTTGCAAAGGAAGTAAGGACAATTCACAAGCATGGAAAAGTTCGACAAATTTAGAAGTAAAGTGACTTAAGCTACTTGCAAGAAAGTAAACACACTTGCAGGAAAACAAACACACTTGTAGGAAAGTAAACATGCTTACAAGAAAGTAAACACACTTGTAGGAAAGCAAGCATAATTACAGGAAATAAAAGTGACTCAGTCTTAAAGGAAACACACATGTTGGAAAAGAAACACACGTGATGGGAATAAAAGAAACAAACTTCTAAAAAGGAATGATTGGCTGGTGCCAACTCCCACTCTCAACCACCCTCCGAGATTGTCATCTAATCCTTGCCAAGATATTTAATGTGTCTGTTAGGTCCCTATAACACTATTGTAGCCTCTTATTGATATTGTTAGTGTAGCCCCCGTATTTCTATTTTTGTGTCAATGTAGTCCCCATATTATTATTATTGTGCCCCATAGAAACCCACTAATTTTTATTGTTGTGCCCTTACATTATTATTGTTATGTAGGCTCTGATTATATTGTGACCCCTTAGACTCCAATATATAGAAAGGAGGTCTTGTCATTTGTATCATCCCAGAATCGCTTATTTATGTAATGAAAATGAGGTTTCCCCCTCAAAGAGGCCAATTTTTATGTTATGTATCTATTTTTTCTTATATTTTGTGAGTTGGTTGCATAACATTTAGTATCAAAGCTTTGGATTTTAGGGTTTCGATGCTTCAAATAGGACATCTTGGTATTTTCGCTATAACTTGTTTTCTATGAAACTTCAAAAGTTGAAATTTTTACCACTTGCAATAAAAATCATGGTGAACTTCGTGTAAGCATTTCAGAGCTTGGCTCGCTATAGTTTCGAAGATATAATACGAGCAAGTTAGGGTTTTTGTAGGCTCCATAATTTAATCTCAAACATGTGACCTAGGGAAACTCATCATAACTTTCTTTTCGAGAATCGAATTTGAATTTCATAAAATGTGACTGAAAATTCAGAGACTCTAGTTAAAATATATTGTTTTCATTTCCAAAGGTCGAAACAGTGAAACTCCATACAATTTATCTCTCCTGAACCAGTATATAATAAGGTCATCACAGGAGATCAGGAATAACTCTTTTTTTAAGAATCCAATTTTGGTCTGACTTGTGGGGTTAGAAATAAGACTCTGAGGATTACCATAGGACAAAATTTCAAACCTTGGAGATCCGAAATTACATAGCTACAATAGTTTCAATATCAAGCTCCTAAAAAGCAAGAAAAAGGTGTGTATTATTTAAATTGCATAAGTTTTGTTTGAAAAATCAGCTTGAATTGATTCAAGGGGCATAGTGAAGCATAAATATCATTGCTTGATTCCAAAATTACTCGAAGAAAGAAAATGGAAACACCTAGTAAGCAACCAGAAAGTTATACTATGATGCATGAAGAAGAGGAAGAAATGCAACATGATATATGAAAATTACGAGACCAAGTGCAACAAATTTTGCTCTCGCAAAGAGTAACCAAAAATGAAATGGAGGATAAGATGGATTGTTTGAATAATGGTTTAAAATGATACATGGAAGGTTTGAAGGATGGATTAGAAGTAGACATGGAAGGTTTGAAGGATGGATTAAAAGATGACATGGAAGGTTTGAAGGATGGTTTAAAAGCAGACATGGAAGGTTTGACAAAGTTGCTAGAAGAAATGATTCCTAATGGTGAAAAGGTATTAGATGAAACTCATGATGAGAACAAAATAAATGTTAATCATGATTTCATAGAATCTAATGTTGGATTGGACCCACCATATTCCAAAGATATTTATGAGGAAGTTTGATGGCAAGGATCTGGCAACATGGATACTACAAATGGAGCAATATTTTGATCTCCATAATGTTCAACACACATAAAAGGTACGTATTGCAACTTTATATTTAGAACCCTATCAGTTTGTATGGTATCAATGGCTTTGTTCTCGTAAACAACTTGTCACTTGGTCAATTTTTACGGAGGAAATGATAGCACATTATGAGGATACAAAAATCAACACCTTCTTTAGCCAATTGATAGATCTCAAACAAAATGGTTCAATGGTGGAGCACATTGAGGACTTCCAAAAATTGAATATAAGGGTAAATGATATTCCAAAGGAACATAGGATCGATGTCTTTTAGGGACTTTAAAGGGTAACATACAACATGAGGTTCACCTTTTGGAACCTAATTCATTGGAGAAGGCATTTACGTTGGCAAGAAAAGTTGAAAGTAAAATTATGGCAACAAGGAATTCTGCCACTCACAACTATAAAGATGGAAGTGTTTATGTTCCTAACCTTACACAACCTACAAGGTTCACACCATGAAAATAAGAATAAAAAATATAAAAAGGGTTTTGTTACAGTTGTGATAACAAATACAATAAAGGTCATAAATGTGCTGAGAAAAAAATATTTTACATAGATTGTGAAGAGGAGGAAGAAAAGGAACAAGAAACACCAAAAGAAGAAGATATACACTAGGAACCAACCCTAGAGAAAGAATAAAATCTGACCATATATTGTAATGGATTGGGAGGAATTACCACTCCTAAAACTCTCAAGATAGAAGGACATATCAAGAAGAAAAAGGTAATAGTGTTGATTGATTCGGGTAGTGCCCATAATTTTATTCATTGTAAGATAGATAAGGAATTGAATTGAGGGAACTATAAAATTCTCTGGAAAGTTCCATAATATCAAGATAACCATGGGGGGATATTAATTGAATAGCCCAATGCTTTCCATTCCAATGGTTGGTGCTGATGTTGTACTAGGAGTCTAATGGTTACAATATTTGGGTACGATAACTTTTAATTTTCAAGAACCTTTCTTGAAATTTTTTTGGGAAGGAAAGGAAGTTGAATTAAGGGGTATCATAGGGAAACCAGGAAAGATAATAAACTCCAACGGCATGACAAATATTCTAAATAAAGAACAATGGGGATTAATTGCACAATTATTCTCACTAAAGGTTCAAACATCGAAATCATTTATTTCTCCATATCTCCAAAAAGTCTTGGACAACCATTCCAAGGTATTTGAGACTCCCAAAGGCCTCCCACCTATTCGTGATCATGTTATTCATTTAATTCCAGGAAATGTTCCTCCAAAAATCAAGCCTTACAGATATCCATCTGCCCAAAAGAGTGAAATTGAATGTATGGTTGCAAAAGTGCTAGAGGCCGGTATAATTCAATCTAGTCAAAGTTATTTCTCTGCTCCAGTAGTATTGGTGCATAAGAATGATGGGTCATGATGCTTGTCTTTGGATTATAGGTGTTAGCGCCTAAATCTGCCCTAGGATGAAGGAAGGCAAAATTCAGGGTAACCACAAACCACGCTCAATTTGGTAGCTAGCTCTACCAGAACAGGAGAGGGCTCTCTCCGAGTCACGCTCAGTGAATAGATAAGAAAAAAACGGTCTGAGATGACTTACAATGAAATATTGATCTTAGGCTAGTAAGTGAATAGGGATACAAGAAACAATTTCTATGAATGACTGAGCTTCTGGGATGGTATGGGACCAATGGTCAGCAAAGAACAAAGAATTTAATACAAAGGCACAGATTACTTCGTGAGGCAAGGTAGGCGGAAAGTGTAGCAATTTAGTTTGGAATAATGCGGAACGGAGAGATTGCTGAGGAGTGTGAAAAGGGCATAGGAACATGGATCCTTTTCAACAAAAGAAGAACGCTGAACATGAAATTTTCCCACGGGCAGAGCAATAAGATTGAATTCTACCTAATCTCACTCAGAAAATTTCACTGGAAATGAACATGAATTGAATTATGAAACATAACGAAATACATATGAAAACATAAGAGACACATTTACTACACTCACAACCACAAGAATCTCATGAAACAGAGCCGCTGCCTTTCATTAATTCTCTGTCAAAAATATACAGTGAAGAAACAGAGTTTCTTTCCCACAGTCTCCCAGAAGTTACAAGCCAACCAACCCTTTGCAAATAGCTTACATACAATATATAGAATGTGCCATGAAGAGGTAGAATGCCCAAGGGTTGGGGAGTTACTCGAATCATTACAAAATGGAGATGAAGAGCCAACCATCAGCTACAGGTGCAGCGCTACAAACATGACATTTGGCTTGGGTGACTGTTTGCCTTCCTTCGCCACTTGGATAGAAGCCAATCTGGAGAGAAAATTCTTTAAATTCCACCTTAGGTGCCAAAAAACTGAAGTGTAGATGAGCGGGCCCACTTGGAGAAGTCGCGAACCAAAATTTCGCAAAACAGAAGCAAATTTGGCAATTTTTCCTCTATGTGCCGCGCCATTTTCTTTGTGCATCGTGCTACTTTGGGGCCTGTTTTTGGGCACTTGCAGGTGTCCAAAATGTGCCCAAGTGGGCTTGTTGGAAAGCCTGTCCTGTCTACTTTCTAACCCAACTGGAATTTTTGAATTTGGTGCTCATTTTCCCCTCCAAATCTTCATTCTCCCAAGACTGCTTCCTGTGTGTCAAAAAAGGGGCAGAGAGGCCATTTTTTGGGTGTTTTTGACCTCCTGGAGACTCAGATCTTGCCCAAATTTCTTGTCCAAGCACCAGTAGTCGTGATTTTCCATGCTGAATCCAAAAATGCAAACCATTCTTCATTTGGAGCTCCCAATTTTTAGCGTCGCGCCAGTGGCGCGGCGCACAGGGAGAAAAACCCTGTGTTTTGCACAAAAATGTCTAGGTCCGCACTTTTTCTTCACATTACCTGTGGTCCCGCACCTAATGGTCATGGATCCTGTGGACCTGACCGCACCTTTTCTTTCTGACAGGTGCGGACCCTGAGTGCACCGCGCCTGTGTGCCGTGCCTTCTTGCAGACCAATTTTGGAGGCCTTCCCGATGTCCAAATTGGTGCAGGATAGTGCATTGGAAAGGTCTTTGAGTCTACTTTCCAACCCAGCTAGAATTTTTCAATCTTGAGTTCATTTTCCCTGTCAAATTCAAATCTTCCAAGACTGGTCAAAATGTGCAGAATGAGGCTGCCTCAAGGCAGAGTGATGTTGCAGTCAACTTTTGAAGGTCTTCCTCAACTCCAAATTGAGCTCATGATAGCTCATTGGAAATATATTTTTGTCTAGTAATTATGTGACTCATCAAGCAAGTCATTTTGCCAACCAAGCTAGGAGAAAACTTGATTTTCCCAAGGTCACTATAGAGGTGCATTCAATTCCCTGAGGCAGCGGTATTGTTGACATTTCTTTTAAACCATGACACCTGTGTAAACAATGAAGGAGGTTTTTCTTCCTTGGCCTGTTGTGGACAAAAACCTCTCTCAGTTTTCCAAAATTCATCTTTTCTTGCTCGGAAACATCATTTGAGTGAATTATTGAACCTTCCTCTGGCCTGCAAGTATTATTTGAGAACAACAATTTGCAAACCCTACACCTAATAACTGAAATGACTCTTGTCCATTAAAAGATCAAACATTGACTGTCATGGACCTTAATAACTTTGATGAAAAGACCTAAGCCAGCAGGTACAAGACATGAGGGGAATGAATTGACAAGACCCTTCCGTCAGATTATGGCATGCCTCTAGCGGAATGCAGCTGAGTGAATGGAGCGAGACACCTAAAAATGAGATGCAGAAAGAGTTTTGATCTCTGACGGAGGACTGACAAGACCGACTCTAACATTGGCTCCAATAGGGATGGCAGCTCCAGCTCCTTGGAGGTGCCAAGAACTGCAGATCTTTGGGAGAGCAGACAGTGCCTTCGTCCATTGGGCTATGGAGTCAAAACACGGAAACTGACATTATGCAGACGGACTCTGACTGAAGACTCAAACTGAAAACCATAATAAAACTGGACATGACTAAATCCTAACTAACAAACTGGAAAGATGCTCATATTTGAGCTTATTCAGCAAACCTACCCTAATTACTCTTTCCACCACCCGGTCAAGTGAGATGGAACAGCCAATGGAACCAGGTAAGCATTATGGCTGATATTTGATTTCTTCCCAAATTCTTTCTGATGCGCAGGAAAAGGGAAGAATCGAAAGGCAGCCCCCATGGAAACTTGGAATCAAGTTCACTGCTGACAAACTTGCAAAGCATGAATTGGCTGGATGACTTCAAGAATACTGCAAAAGGATCTTCATAAGCATCGCCATTGATTTCCATTAACACATTACTTCTCTGGTCCAAGTAATCTTCATAGCTGGATATTAAACTTTTCCTCACATCTGCACTGTCTTTCTCTGATGGTTGCAGCAAGCGGTCAAAAGGATCCTGAATTTCGTGAAGAGCCAAACTCTGTTGTTGATTCCAAACAGAAACAAAGCCTCCTTTATCAATCTCCTCATATGACTGCAAACTTTGGTATGGGCTATGAAATGAACAATCTCTTAACCAAGACAATGAAGGTGACCCTTGAAACAGATGATTATCAACATTCTCTTTTGTCTCCTGGTTGGCTGATGGAGAAGAAGTTTTACAGCAAACAAAATCTAACAGATGAGCAAAAGGATCATCAAAAACTTGAGGAGAATGCTGCGATGTATCTATTGAAACTGTATAACATCCTATTGGCTGTTCATCCTTTTCTTTAGAGATATTACAAAGATTCTGCCTTATAAACTGAAATGCTTCATAACACAAGGGTACATAATCCTCTTGCATCATTAAATCATGTATTTCGGCTGCCTCACCTTCATCTGTAATCTGACCTTGAATTGTGTTTGGTGGTTGCAAATCTGGTTTCGTATCAAAAATGATTTCATCAATCATTTCAGGGGAAGATTTCTTATTAACAACCTGCTCAAAAAATTTTCCATCTGTCTCATCCTCAACTTTAAAACTGAGAGATTGTTGATTTCCTACAAACTTTTCATTTGAAGATTTACTATGCAATTTACCCCGCAAAAACTGAAATGATTCAAAATAGAGAGGTAAGGAATCTTCTTGTATCGTTTGATCATATATGCCAGCTTCTACGTCTTCATGTGAAACCTGACTATTAATGGCATTTGGGGGCTGGAACTCTGAATATAAGAAGTCTGGAACAAAGTTTTCATCGCCCTCAAGAGGATCCAAATCAAGATTTGTTGATAGCTGATGTCTGATTGCATGGAAATTATCTCTAATGAACTGACATGAATCAAAGCACAAAGGAAAAGATCCTTCACTTACTTCAAAATCTGTTGCACTTTCCTCATCGTTTCCATAGCTGATATGCCTCGGTTGATCACTATACTCGAGCTGCTGTAAGCGAACTTCCTCATCCCATAAACTAGCTGCTGATTTGTCTGCAAGATTAGCTTCTGTTTGGAGAGCATAATCATCATCATCATACTGATCAAACTGAGGCAAATCATCAATATAAAACACGTCATCAAGCATACATGTCATATCAACAAGTCTTTCTTCTCCAAGATGTTCTGCAAAACAATCCTTATGACTACTGAGATAAGAAACAAAATGTTTTGGATCAACCACTTGTTCATGAACGCCATTTTCATCTTTTGCAGTCATTTTTCTCACCATCTCTTCTACTGCACTCACCAAAATGTCAAGCTTTTCCTCTGAAGGTGTAGTTTTCTCTAGATCCACGTTTTTCATCTCTTCTTCTTTCAACCTTGCCCTTCTGATCAGCAAATGAGCCTCTACATTTACTGCATTGTTTTGCATCTCTTCAAGTGTTGCGACATTCTTTTCTCTTAGCTAAAACTCCATTTCCGGATCAAAGGCACCCGGGTAGTGCAAGAGAGCAGATCCAGGAGGGGGTCTTATATCAACCGGCATTGAATAATAAACTTGATTAAATCTGGCTGAAAACTGTTGTACTGTCTCCCCTGGCAGTCTCTTCAGCTGATTATACTCTTCTATGATAAGGAAAAGGTTCTGTCCGATCCTCCACCTGTCAAGAAAAACTTTGATGAACTGCTGTAAATCTATGATGCTCGCGTCAGGCAGGGCTTTGAACCAACTCTTGACTTTGCCTTGCAAATAAAGTGCAAAAATCCTTATATTGACATCTTCTTCATCAATTTCAAAAAGGTCTAGAAAAGTCTCAACATTCTGCACATGTTGCTCGGCATTGACATTCTTACATTCACCATCGAATCTTGGCAAGTATAGATCATAATTTTCGGGGAAAGCATGAAGAACAGTAGGTAAAACAAGAAGTTTATACCTATCTGGGATTATAACAGCTGTAGGGATATGTACAAGAGCGATGGGATCAGGTTTGTTTTCTTTAGGCTCATCACTCTGAAGAGAGGCATCATAAGATGTGGGAAAAGTAAGGAGGCCAGGATCTAAGGGGAACTCAATATTTACACTTTCTGAATAGGTCGAGTGAAGATTCAGATCACCTTTATCATACAACAAGTTCTGAAAAACTTTTAGGGCAGCTTCAAGAACAGCGAAGAAGTAATTCACAAGGAAGCAGAGTAGGTCCTGAATACCATTCCACTTTGGATACCCGAACTTTGTGTAAGATCCTTTCATTTTCACAGAGAAAGAGTTAGTCCTCCAGTGGAGTCACCATGAAGCACCGATTACTGGGTTCTTCAGTGAATGGAGTCGCCAGGTGAATGATTTCAGCCGTCTTCTGTCTAATCGTTGTCCACCATCAACCATCAGATCTAAACTTGAGATATGTACTGGGGTAAGACAATCTACAAGCAAACCATTTTTGTTCCCCAGTGGAGTCGCCACTATGTTAGCACCTAAATCTGCCCTAGGCTGAAGGAAGGCAAAATTCAGGGTAACCACAAACCACGCTCAGTCTGGTAGCTAGCCCTACCAGAACAGGAGAGGGCTCTCTCTGAGTCACGCTCAGTGAATAGATAAGCAAAAAATGGTCTGAGATGACTTACAATGAAATATTGATCTTAGGCTAGTAAGTGAATAGGGATACAAGAAACAATTTCTATGAATGACTAAGCTTTTGGGATGGTATGGGACCAATGGTCAGCAAAGAACAGAGAATTTAATACAAAGGCACAGATTACTTCGTGAGGCAAGGCAGGCGGAAAGTGTAGCAATTTAGTTTGGAATAACGCGGAATAGAGAGATTGCTGAGGAGTGTGAAAAGGGCATAGGAACATGGATCCTTTTCAATAGAAGAAGAACATTGAACATGAAATTTTCCCACGGGCAGAGCAATAAGATTGAATTCTACCTAATCTCACTCAGAAAATTTCACTGGAAATGAACATGAATTGAATTATGAAACATAATGAAATACATATGAAAACATAAGAGACACATTTACTACACTCACAACCACAAGAATCTCATGAAACAGAGCCGCTGCCTTTCATTAATTCTCTGTCAAAAATATACAATGAAGAAACAGTGTTTCTTTCCCATAGTCTCCCAGAAGTTACAAGCCAACCAACCCTTTGAAAATAGCTTACATACAATATATAAAATGTGCCATGAAGAGGTAGAACGCCCAAGGGTTGGGGAGTTACTCGAATCATTACAAAATGGAGATGAAGAACCAACCATCAGCTACAGGTGCAGCGCTACAAACATGACATTTGGCTTGGGTGACCGTTTGCCTTCCTTCGCCACTTGGATAGAAGCCAATCTGGAGAGAAAATGCTTTAAATGCCACCTTAGGTGCCAAAAAACCAAAGTGTAGATGAGCGGGCCCACTTGGAGAAGTCGCGAACCGAAATTTCGCGAAATAGAAGAAAATTTGGCAATTTTTCCTCTGTAAGCCGCGCCATTTTCTCTGTGCACCGCGCTACTTTGGGGCCTGTTTTGGGGCACTTGTAGGTGTCCAAAATGTGCCCAAGTGGGCTTGTTGGAAAGCCTATCCTGTCTACTTTCTAACCCAACTGGAATTTTTGAATTTGGTGCTCATTTGCCCCTCCAAATCTTCATTCTCCCAAGACTGCTTCCTGTGTGTCAAAAAAGGGGCAGAGAGGCCATTTTTTGGGTGTTTTTGACCTCCTGGAGACTCAGATATTGCCCAAATTTCTTGTCCAAGCACCAGTAGTCGTGATTTTCCATGCTAAATCCAAAAATGCAAACCATTCTTCATTTGGAGCTCCCGATTTTTAGCGTCGTGCCAGTGGCGCGACGCACAGGGAGAAAAACCCTGTGTTTTGCACAAAAATGTCTAGGTCCGCACTTTTTCTTCACATTACCTGCGGTCCCGCACCTAATGGTCATGGATCCTGCGGACCTGACTGCACCTTTTCTTTGTGATAGGTGCGGACCCTGAGTGCGCCGTGCCTTCTTGCAGACCAATTTTGGAGGCCTTCTCGGTGTCCAAATTGGGTACAGGATAGCTCGTTGGAAAGGTCTTTGAGTCTAATTTCCAACCCAACTAGAATTTTTTAATTTGGAGTTCATTTTCCCTATCAAAAGTCAAATCTCCCAAGACTGGTCAAAATGTGCAGAATGAGGCTGCCTCAAGGCAGAGTGATGTTGCAGTCAACTTTTGAAGGTCTTCCTCAACTCCAAATTGAGCTCATGATAGCTCATTGGAAATATATTTGTGTCTAGTCATCATTTGACTCATCAAGCAAGTCATTTGGCCAACCAAGCTAGGAGAAAACTTGATTTTCCCAAGGTCACTCCAGAGGTGCATTCAATTCCCTGAGGCAACGGTATTTTTGACATTTCTCTTAAACCATGACACCTGTGTAAAAAGTGAAGGAGGTTTTTCTTCCTTGGCCTGTTTTGGACAAAAACCTCTCTCAGTTTTCCAAAATTCATCTTTTATTGCTCGGAAACATCATTTGAGTGAATTATTGAACCTTCCTCTGGCCTGCAAGTATTATTTGAGAACAACAATTTGCAAACCCTACACCTAATGACTGAAATGACTCTTGTCCATTAAAAGATCAAACATTGACTGTCATGGACCTTAATAACTTTGATGAAAATACCTAAGCCAGCAGGTACAAGACATGAGGGGAATGAATTGACAAGACCCTTCCGTCAGATTATGGCATGCCTCTAGCGGAATGCAGCTGAGTGAATGGAGCGAGACACCTAAAAATGAGATGCAGAAAGAGTTTTGATCTGTGACGGAGGACTTACAAGACCGACTCTAACAGTAGGGATCTCAACAATCTCACTATTAAAGATAAATTTCCCATTCCCGTCATTAAAGAATTGTTAGATTAATTACATAGAGCAATTTACTTCACCAAGTTGGATCTTCGTTCAGGATATCATAAAATTAGAATGAAGATTGAAGACATTCCGAAAACAACATTTAGAACTCATGAGGGTCATTATGAATTTTTGGTCATGCCTTTTGGCCTTACCAATGCACCTTCTATATTTCAAGGTTTGATGAATTCCATTTTCAAACCCTTCCTTAGAAAATTTGTGTTAGTAGTTTTGGATGATATACTAATTTAAAAATGTTGATAGGGTGCTTAAACTATTGGAGGAGAAACAATTATATGCAAAAACCTCCAAATGTTTCTTTAGAGTACAAGAGGTGGAATATCTAGGTCATATTATATCTCATGAGGGTGTTAAGGTAGACCCTAACAAAATTAATTCCATTAAGGAATGGATTATCCCCACAACCATAAAGCATCTTTGAGGATTTCTTGAGTTTACAGGGTATTATCACAAGTTTTTTACTAATTATGGGAGAATAGAAGCACCTCTAACAAAATTACTGAAGAAAGATACATTTTCTTGGACTACAGAAGCAACTAAGGCCTTTGAACATCTTAAAGAAGAAATGTGCCAAGCAACAGTCTTAGCTATGCCAGACTTCACAAAAACCTTTATTATGGAATGTTATGCCTCTGGAAATGGAATTGGTTCTATTTTAATGCAAAAAGCAAGACTCATTTCTTTTGAAAGTCGTCCAATCAAATGAAAGTATTTAAACAAACCTAGTTATGAGAAGGAACTATTGGAAATACTACATGCACTAAAACAATGGAGACCTTACCTAATGGAAAGACACTTAAAGGTAAAAAAAAATCATGATATCCTTAAATACTTTTTGGAGCAAAGATTATCTTCAGAAGAGTAGAAAAAATGGGTCGCAAAGATGTTGGGTTATGACTTTGAAATCATCTTCAAAAAAGGGAAGAAAAATGTTTTTGTAAATGCACTCTAAAGAAAGGATGTGGATGTGGAAGCATTTCTTTGTGCCATTTCTATTATCTCACCAGATTGGATAACCGAAGCAAGCGATGAATGGAAGAATGACAAAAGAAGTGTGGACACTCATTCAAAAGTTGCAGCAAGATCCCAGTACATCTAATACATTTAGTTGGAAAAATGATTCATTATGGTACAAAACTTGCTTATATATTTGTAATAATTCCCAACTCAAACAAAATATTCTTTTGGAATTGAACACCTCTCCCATAGGAGGGCACTTAGGATTTTAAAAAACTTACCATAGGGTCAAGAAGGATTTTTTTTGGGATGGCCTTAAATATGATATTCAAAAGTTTGTGGTGGAATGTTTGGTTTTCCAAAAAAATAAAGGGTAGACAATTAAGACCTCGGTTCTGTTACAACCTTTATCCATTCCAAGTCAACGTTGGGAGGAGGTTTCAATGGATTTTATCACAAGTTTTCCCATGTACAAAGGAAAGAGTGTCATAATGGTGGTAGTTGATAAACTTACTAAGTATGCACACTTTTGTGCATTATCTCATCCATTTAAGCCAATATAGTTGCTACTGCATTTATAGAAATAATTCAAAATCTACATGGAAACCCAAATATTATTGTAAGCAACAGAAATCCCATTGTCACTGGAAATTTTTGGACATAATTATTTTCTTGTCTAGGTACTCAATTAGCTCATAGATCACCTTATCATCCTCAATCTGATGGGAAAACTGAAATAGTGAACAAATGTTTGGAAGTATATCTTCATTTATTTGTATCTGATAAACAAACACAATGGATAAAGTGGTTACCTTTGGCTCAATGGTGGTATAACAATTCCTTCCATAATGCAGCAAAAATGACCCCATTTATGGCACTCTATGGATATCATCCACTGTCCATCACATCATTTTTAAGATAAAATTCCAAGGTTCAAGCAATGGTGTTAGCTACCTATACCAATAGGTTTCATATTTCATGATTGGCTATGAAAAGGACCAAATATGCTCTGCTTTGATGATTCAAAGATCACATATTTCCGAGAGAATCCAATCTGTGCTTATAGCTTGGTATGGACTCAAATTTTGATGGATGGTCCAATAGTCTAATCTGGACCATGTCATGTTTTAAATTGTCAGTTGTAGAATAGAGAAAGGAGTCTGTCCAAACTGTTTAATCTTGGCAGACAAGTAGTTTAGGTAGAGAAAAAAGGCTCCCAACAGCTTAATCTGGGACCTTGGAAGAAATAAGGGTAGAAGTAGATAGAAAAACAAAAGAAAAGCCAAAGAAAAGAAAAGGCAAGTAAGGGTCTGCAAGTCCAAGTGCACCCTCCAAGAAGAAATAAAAAATGCTAGGCAAATAGATGGGTAGACAGTTGGGGTTGCAGAAGGGCCATTTCTTATCAGTTGCATGTGTGCTAACTTTGTTGACCAAAGCAAAATCAATGTATTCAGATGGAGTTATTATTCATCAAGTTGCAGCAAGCAGGAAGCATGTCTAACCTCCCTTCCTCCCCTCTCCATTTCATTACTAACACTCCCTCATCAGCTGAGATTCATGGAAGAGATTATGGTTTCATGGTGGTTCTTAATCTCTTAGAAGCCACATTTCTTGTCTAAACTCTTTTCATTTTGATCTACTCCCTAAACTAAGTAAGTTTCAAATAAACTTAGTGATTTTCCCCCCTCATTCACATCTTTCCCCCATATTAACTCTAACTTTACTATGTAAATCCCCTATATTACCTTTCCCCTACTAGTATTAACACCATGGTGTATAAACCCCAAATTTTGTATAAATATCCCTCCCCTTGGCATTATAGCCATATGTTCTCTAAAAAGGAATCAAAATGACATCTGGTCACTTTGATGAACCTATACCTCATCTCTCTCCCTTGTTTCAAGTCATTCCACTCATTAAACCTTCATTTGCAAAGAAAAACCCTATAAAAATCCCTCCTACCCATAACCCCTTTGTAATTATGGAAAAACCCAAAAAACCCACCTTTTCTGCTTAACCAAAGTTGGCGCATATATGTGATTTTCCAAAATACATTGAAAACCTTACAAAAACCCATACCCTAAGGTTTTCCGCCGGGCGCTGCTTTCAAAAACAAATAATAAATTATACTCTGTCCGCGTCCGTATGCACCGATCACATCGCCCTCCCGTCCACCGTCGGATCGGACCCGTGGGATCCGACGGCCCTCATTGATATCGGAGCGGCCCCCACGACAGACGATTAGCGCCCGAGAAAATGACGAAGGGATACGTCATGGCGCAGCCACGCGTCACCCTCTCGGGTCTCTCGGAGCGGCCTCTGACAAAACCAGGGCTGTATCGTAACCACTCCGAGAGACCGTAACCGCTATGGCACTTAACCGTAACCACTGTGTCACTTACTGCCCGGTTCGCTGGTCCCGCGTCAGACCCACGTCATCGCCACCCTGCCATTGCATCAGTACTCTTGCCCGCCCTTGTGCCAACGTGTCTGCCACCGCATCATCCCCATGGACCAATAGTAGCTCGCCACCTCACCCGATGACGTCATGCTGACGTCATCTGAGCTTGACCCCACCCTATGACGTCATCCGAGAAAACGCGCCAAAATGCCAAAAGTCCATATTTAGGCCAATTTTTTCGTTTTTTCGTACTTTTGCTGCCAGAACTGTTGCTTTCTCTGCATGATTGTTACGTCCAAGTTACACCACCTTTGCTGAAGCCAACTTGGAGACGTCCAGCGCGCCATTTCCACAGTCATCCGTGACCATTGCTCGCTCTTTACCAGGTATTCTCCATTAAAATCCTTCATATACCTACTCTGTCTATGATTTCCCTCGAAAGAGCTTAAGCGACATAAAACTCTCAAAATTCACCGGTGAAATTTTGGTGCCTAGCCCCCATTTACCACTGCAAGCTCGAAAACCACCAGCTGAGCCCTGATTTCCCGAGTTCTTATCAAAAACTGTAAACTGCTCGCGTAATCGTGAGACAGTTGGTCAATCCATTAAAAAACCTGTCACAGAAGACAAAGTGAGACCAGATATTGGTCTTATTCATAATTCAAACAGTATTTCAATTGTTGTGTGCCCACTTCACCCTCTGGTCCCTGAAATTCACACTTTCATTGCAAGTAATCACCGCTGTGTTGTTCTGCCTACTTCAACCAGTTCACCTGCAAGACAGAAGCTCAATAGACCATGGAAACTCCAATTGCACTGAACATCAAGCCTCTCAATGCCCCTCATAAGGAGTTGGAATGGAAAGCTCTGGGAGATATGGATTATCAAATGTTAGACTGGTTTCCATTAGGCTCCAAATACAATATTCAGATGCTAAATGAGTTAAAAGCCCAGCACCTTAGTGGAGCTGATATCCTAGGGATTTGGGACTCAAACTTGCCCATCTACAACCTCCCCCAGGTAAATTCTATGCCTGAATTGATCCACAGATGCCAGGAGTGCTATGATCCATGCCAAAGAGCTGTCCTCAGCCCTACAGGCTCAATTCTGTTCCATATCACCCCAGAGAGCATAAATGAGATGCTGCATTTCCACACTGCAAAACCATTGACCCCCCTCTACATGCAGAACTTGATAAAGAAGGGGAATAAGTTGTCAAATGACCAGATCATCAAAATCAACCAGCTGTTTGTACAACCAGGCTCTGAAGCCATCAGAACTCCTCCTATTGGATATGCTTACTTGAATGAATTGGGCAGAATGCTAGTGGATTTGATCAGCTATGTCCTAGGGTTCAAGGGAATGGAGGATGTGGATGAAATTATAATGGCAATGCTGTCTATATTCTCTCCTAGAAAGCCTCCAGCTGTACATTATGACTATGCCACATATATTGCAGATAGGATCCATGACCAGCTGATGAATCTGCAAAGGGAAAGACTGTTCAGATATACTTCCTACATTTATCATCTATTCTTGTTTAATCAACCAGGCAGCTTCCTCATTCCCCTGAAACAAGTTAATGCCCAGGGGAATCCAAGGTCAGTTGTGTTTTGGACCTCTGTTTTTCATTGCACCTCTGTGTCACCATACACATATTGTGAGTTCATAGACTTATTCATACATCCAGCTATGACATTATTGTATGGTGTTCCTCCTCCAAGGTTAACTGATGACATGAGGAGAATTCTCCATCTAAACAAAACCTACAGCATTGGTAATTGGTACCTTTACCAAGACCACACAGTCATCAGAGTATATGGCTATGAGTTGAAGCCTTTTAGGCTGCCAAGGTATGTCCCCATGAGGCTTTTTTCCCTCGAATACTTCAGGCAATTTGGGAATGCCGACTACCTCCACTTCCAAAGTAAGAACAAGAAGGCACAGTTGAAGGTAAGGAGCCAGCTGGGCCCTTTCCTATATAACAAAAAAGAGGAAGGATGGAAAGAGGCAAACAATATCCTAGAGGCCCTCAAACTGCAAACTAGCTTTGAGTGGATACCCTATGACCCCAATCATTTTGTTTCCCTCAGGAGGATAAGATACAAATTGGGTACATATTCACATGTGAGGCAGCCTGAGATTGAGCAGTATGCCAATGCATTAAGCTGGGAAGAGGGCACCCTAGAAGAGGAAATCACTAGTGAAGAGCTGCTAGAAAGAGAGGCCAGAAATATTCAAAAGGAAACTGACTTAGAAACTTGTGGACAGGTCCCCCTCTCATACAAAAGACAACTTGGAGCAGCTACCTCATCCTCAACAACACATCAGCAAGCTGCCGTGAATACTCCACAGACAGCCAACAAAGGCAAAGAAAAGCAGGTGGAACAGCCACCTCCTATGACTGAAGAGCAAATGGAAACCCTAGTGCAACAACAAGAAGAAATGGAGCAGCAGGGAGAAGGGCAGCAGCAAGAAGAATAGAAACAACAGGAAGAACAAAGGCAGGAACAGCCTGTCCAGCAAGAGCAAACAGTGGAAGCCCCCAAATCCACTGAAAAAACTGTGCCTCCAAGGCAAGAAACTTCAGCTGAGGCATCAATCCTCCAAACTCCACAAAAGGAGGATACAAGCAGGAAAAGGGATAGAGAGACTCCCCTTACAACATCAGCATCTCATGGGGAGAAAAGACAGAGAATCAATCCCTTCTCAGAGGAAGAAATGCCAATAGGACAGTCTTTTGGTGTGGTCCCACCCAGCAGGGAAACATCAGCAAGTTCCTTTCAACAGGAACAGGATAGAGCAATGGGAGGAGAAGTAAGTTCCTCAAATCAGCAAAGAGAAGGTGGACCCAGCATTAAACAGCAGTTCATCGACATTAAGAGGAGAAGTGAGCCCATCAAGATACAGCTGTATAACCATCTGTTAAACATGGCTCCCACCAATCAACAAAGACTCATGTCTGCATATGATGTGCAGGAAGGCAAAATGATCATGAGTCATTTTATGCCAACAACAGTGCAGCCCCAATCTGCCTCTGACTACTTGAGGACTAACCTGGAAGTCCTTGCCAAGGATATCCACCCTATGGATAAGATAGAGCTGCATAAGAAAATGGGTGAGATGGTCTATGCTTCCTTGGCAGACCAAACATTGGATAACTACAGGCTACAAAATAGCCTTAACAATACAGCCTCTCAGCTAGAGTTGTAGAGAGCATCATCCCAGGCAAAGGACAACAGAATAAGGTCCTTAGAGGACATCATCATAGAGATGGGGCATGATCCCAAAGATATCAAGGGCATACAAGAAATATTAAAATTGAGGGATGTAGACATGGCAGCCTTGAGGAGAAAGATCAAACTCCCAGCCACAATTCACCCTCAAACAGATGATGTTGCCCAGCAAAGACATGATCAACAGGCCACAACCTTGTTGATATCTCTGTATAAGCAGCTAATCCAAACTCAGGAAAAGCTGGGAGAATCGGAGGCTGCAAAAACAACACTACAGGCAGCCTTAAAACAAAGAGAAGAAGGGCAGACCTCTCAGCCTCCTCCTCAAATCATAAACCTTGAGGAAGCTGCCCCAACTACTGTTCCTCCCCCCCAACAGACTGATCAAGTTGCACCACCTACTTCAGCACCTCCACCAACAGAGCAGGCCCCTAGCTTGGACATGCAAAAGCTAAAAAATGAGATTCAAGCCCTGGAAGCTCAAATGGCAGAGCTGAATGAGACCAGGGATAAATTGGCCAAGGTGAATGACAGATATGATAAATCCAAGCAAGCGATGGCAGAGAAGGGCAGGGAGGTGAAAGCCCTCAAAGACAGGATAAAAGAGCTAGAAAATGAGCTCAAATTAGATAAAGTTATAGCTGGGCTTAAGGCAATGCTATGGGCCAACATTGGCCAGTCTATTACTGACAAATGGCAGTATATAGAGACAATCCATGAGCAGCTAGAGCTCATCCCAAAAGCACAAGCTGAAATTCACAAGTCAAGGGCTGCTCTAGGCAACATGCCTGAAGTTGCCACTAGGATGATCAATGTGCTGAATAATAGGACAAGTACTCAGCTGGAAAACATGGGAATTCCCAATAGAACTGAAACCATTCAGTTGATCAAAAGGGTTCTCACATTGAGAAATTTGGTGCAGACATTGGAGAGAAGAACCCAGGACATGCAGACCGAGGTAAAAAGGTTCATGGATAAATTCCTGGTGCTGCAAAACAGAGGACTCCCTAGCTTACTAAACAGCGCAGGGAGACTGCTCATTCATGAGCAGTATGCCAAAAGAGTGAATGCATTTGCCACAAACGAAATCAATGAGAAGCCCAGCAACTCAGAAGAAACAGGGCCAGCTACAGGACAGACTATCTACAACAAGGTAGAAAGTCTATTTTTTATAATGAATGAGATCAATCACCTGTTTGATGTGGCTCCCAATTTTTACAAGTATACAGAGGCAGAGGAGACTATGGATGCAATTCTCAGGCATCAACTCCCTACACAAGACTGGTGGACAAATACAATACAGAAAATTTTATAA
The DNA here is from genome assembly GCA_031772625.1 of Pinus tabuliformis. Lineage (NCBI taxonomy): Eukaryota > Viridiplantae > Streptophyta > Pinopsida > Pinales > Pinaceae > Pinus > Pinus tabuliformis. The sequence goes on from CM062810.1 coordinate 143,363,120, forward strand.
ACAGTGAGTCATTCACCAAATTTTGTTTTTAAAATATGAATTGTTATGTAAAGCACAGTTTAACAAAATCAGCATGCATTAAAGATTAGAGCTGAGCCAACTCAGCAGAAATTTTGGCCAACGAAGCAAAAGTAGGAAACCACAGGTGGCAGAGCCGAGAAAATACAGCGCAGCAAACTTAAAGGCACATTTTCCAGCATTAAAGCAAAGCGGTTCAACCGACTCACTGACCTCCAAGGGTCAAAATATCCTCTGACAGACTTAAAGAGCAGTTATGCTGCATTCAAAGCTGTAATAACTTCTTTTCTACTTTTCTGTACGAAGTAATGAAGATATTTTCTCTCTCAGATGACTCAATGCCTGAGATATTTTGTATAAACACTTCTATAAAGTCCCCTTCGCATGAGTTTGCAAGGGTTGTTGTTGATTTCTCCTGAAGAAGTTCTTATGCTGTAATCCTTTCAGAAGTTTAATAAAGAAAGTGATGGAATTTCTTGGATTTCTGAAGTGTTGAATGCGTTCTGGTGTCTGTTGAAAACTGCTGGATTCCTGTGTATTACACAATACAATAAGTCTCTGTAACTCTCTCTGTTATGTATTTTTTGTTAAAACCCATATATGTTTCTAATTTCTGAATATTTAGCAACAAGGAAAAAGAATAACTTTCAGGATTTATTCAAGTAATACCCTGAGTTCAATCTGTGTTGTTAATAAATGTTTTCTTCAGCTGTAATCTTGATAAGTGTAATTCTTAATTGCTGCACTTTTAGAATACATCTCTCACAGTGACCTTTGTCTCAGGAATTCAAGTTTGCTCCTGTGCAATGTGTTTCACTTTCACCTCACCAGCTTAATAGAGAATTCTTAATTGCTTTCTGTTGGCTGACATGCCTCACCATTCAAGTTAAATTTGTTTGTCTGAGATACACAATAGGCCCTGCAGTTTGAACACCACTGATCCTGCATTTCAAAGCATTTCACAACTCCAGACTCCATTGCCCAATGATATATTACTCTCTAAACAATACATCTTAAGACCTGAAAGAAATCCTTCAACCAAAACCTGAGCATAATACCTAGCCTAAAACATCATCATAACAGAGACAAATCATAAAGAGAGAGCCCTCTCTGATTACAGTTTGGCTAGAAACTGTGATCCAAAGATTGGTTAGTGGTTACCCCGGCCGTATTCCCTTGGGAGTCATAGGGAACAACCTGGGTGATAACATAATTGGCGACTCCACTGGGGACTGCTTGAGATTTTTCAATTACTATATATCTTCCATAGCTACTATCAAGCCTGAAATCAGTCAAGAGGCCTTTAATCTGTTTCTGTATCACATTAACAGCTTTAGGGAAGAGCTTTTTAGGGAATCTTCATCTTAGTTTTGAAAAATATATAGCCATTCCAAAATCTTCATCCAGTCCTTGCAGATATAAAAACTTCCTATAAAATCCTAAAAAACAGTTAGAAACTGGCTCCTAAGAAAAATCCACGGCACACTAGGGCAAATCCTGACCCTAATCCACCCATCATTGTTGATAATCCAAATACCATCCCAAGAAACATTAGGAGGCAGCAAAAGCAGGAGCAGCCTGCTGATTTAACCTCAGATTCAGATCATCCCAGCCTTATCTCTACCCCATGCAAGGTCCTCTTCCGGTCTACCCCTAATTCCCCTAGTTCACCATCCACATCTCAGAGTCCTCCTCTCACATCTTCATCCACTGCACATATCCCCTTGACCAACACTCTAGGTTCACCCCTACTTGTCACCCCTGTGGTACCCACTGTTCCTATTATCCCAGCTGCCCCTGTTAATCCTCTAAACCCTGTAAATATGGCTAACAGATATGCACCTCTGCAGATACCAGCTAATGCTGCAGCTCTACCCCAAGATTACCAAACCAAAATCTCATATTTTGACTCCAATGGCCCTCTGACAGCTGTCCAGCATGCTAAGAGGATGCAAGACCATTTTGAGACCTATGAAATAGATGATGACAGTGTCAGAATGAGGATGTTTGTTCAAAGCCTAACTGGGGATGTAAGAACTTGGTTTAGATCCCTGAATGCAAACTCCATCACAACTCCTGATGAACTGTATCAAGCCTTTACTAGCAGATGGGAGAAGAAGAAGGATCCTCTGCACATACTTGGGGAATATGACACTATCAAAAGAGGTCCCCAAGAGACTGTTTTGGAGTATTGTGCAAGATTTAACAATGTATATAATGCGATTCCACAAAATTTAAGACCTCCTCCTGATTTAGCCTTGTACAAATTCCCTGATGGTTTTGACCCTGACATGGCCTATCAGTTGAAGGAAAGAGATCCTCAATCCCTTGCAGAGGCCCAAAGGGTTGCTGTCACAGTGGAAGCCAACCTGATTGCCAAAAGAAACAGGGCAAGGTTGGAAAAGAGGACTGCTTTCAAAGAAGAACCCTCTGCCTTTGATCAGAAGCTGGATGCAATACTCAATGGAATGAAAAGATTAGGTGATAGAGTGGAATCGGTTGAAAGAAAGTCATCATGGGAAGCACCACAAAATAACCCTCCTAGGAACCCAAATTTTAGGAGAACTCAAAACCCAAATGTCGGCAAGACCAGTGCTGACCAAGACATAAGACCCCCTTTCCAAGAAAATTATGCAGAAACTTCCACATCAATAGAGCCCAATGAAGATCCTGAGATTAACTTGATGGGTCTAGATGGTGAAAGTCAAGTTTTCTTAACACAAGAAGATCATGAGGATGATGAAATCAAATTGTTCCAAACTAAATCAGGTGAATCCTTTGACTTCAAACAAGGCTATGACACTGCTGTTTATGAAGTCCATAAACAATACAAGCTGAGGAGCAGAACTGTGAATGTTAACCAGCCTGAAAAGAAAAAGGATAATCAGCAGCCTGAAAGAGTCATAGTCACAGAACCTAATGACAAAATAAATTCACATACAGAAGAAGTGATTGTTGAGGAGATCACTGAACCACTGTCCTTAAAACAGCAGCCTATGGTCACTCCCCCTTCTCATCCTTATTCAACTATTTCTCCTCAAGAGATGAGTAAAAAGGATAAGTCCCAAAGTCAAGATAAAAATCAAGAAGAAGATTTAATGAACAAGGAAAGGACTGTCACCTATAACCCCAAGACCCAATCTGAAAAACCTTTTGACCTAGAAACTGAAATTGGTAAACTAAAGATAGCTGTTCCTCTTTTAGAACTAGCCAAGCATGACATCTATAAGCTACAGATCAAAAAGTCCCTTCAACTCACTAGCAACAAAGATGATGTCAATGTGCTGGATGACACCCCAGAACTCCTGTTTGGCCCAGAAGTGGATGGAAAAACGGTAGTCGCAGGGGTATTACCTTTCTATGTCAGTTTACATATTCATGATAAAATATTACATAATGCAATGTTTGACTCAGGTGCCTCTCACAATCTCATGCCAAAAGCAGTCATGGAGAGATTGAATCTAGACATAACAAGACCATACAAGGACCTGTTTTCCTTTGACTCCAGCCAAGTCAAGTGTCTAGGTCTCATAAAAGATTTATGTGTATCTCTGGTTCAATACCCAAACAAGACAATCCTAATGGATGTGGTAGTTGCTGATATCCCACCTAAGTATGGGATGTTGTTATCAAGATCTTGGGGAGCTAAACTCCAAGGTTCCCTGCAATTAGACATGTCATATGCCACCATCTCTGTTTTTGGGCAACCAAAAAGACTGTACAGAGAAACACTCATGAAGTACATGGTCAGCAGTGAAGAAAAGCCTCAAAACTTTCCCATATATGCTGTCCATTCAGACATAGACTCATACATCCTCTTCAATAACACCACAACTCCCTTAAAAGGTGAGGTTGACACCAAGATACTCATACAAGAGGAAGACTCAAATGAAAGTATTACCACCCATGAAACGACAGTCAATCAAACACTAGATACTGCTGTTGTTCTAAATGTCAAGAATACCCAATCAAACGATGAGACTGTCCTAGAAGACAAGCTAGAGGAAAAACCACAACTGCTACTCACATTGCCAGCCCATGAACAGATCATTAAATCTCCTTCACAACAAGATATTCTATGGTTCCTTGAATTTGATGGCTCAGTCAACAAATTAGGGGCAGGAGCTGGAGTTTGGGTACACAATAAAGAAAATAGTCATGCAGAAGGCAGAGCCTATAGATTAAACTTCAGATGTACTAATAACATGGCAGAATATGAAGCTCTTTTACTAGGCCTCAAGTTAGTAAAGTTCTTACAAGCTGCCAGGGTTTCAATCATGGGTGATTCAGATTTGGTCATTCAACAAGTGAAGGGAAACTTTGTCACCAATGACAAAAGACTAAGGACTTATAGGTCTGCTGTTGCTGAGGTACTAAAATTTTTCTCTGAATTCCAAATCACTAAAATTCCTAGAACCCACAATCTGCATGCTCATAGTTTAGCCACCTTTGCAAGTACCTGCAAGTTGCCTTTTGAGCCCCATCATTGTTTTACAGCTGAGGTAAAACACAGACCCTCCATTCCAAACAATGTCAATGATTGGCAAGTATTTGAGGATGACAAGCAAATAAACCATTTTTTAACTCTGCAACAAGAATTTGCAGGATTAAATATTGACACTGAGACAGCAAGTCAATCACAAATACTTGATACAGCAAGTCAATCACAAATACTTGATGGAGCAAGTCCATCACAAATACAGTTTCAACATATTGCTCACCCAATATCACCCAGAACAGCAAAACAAATGCTAAATCCAACTATTTTCAACATAGACAACATTCAGCAAATTCAACATATTAACTGTGAAGAGGTAGCCAATGCTGAAGCTGAAATCATAGAGCTGAAAGACAATTTTCTACCAACAGGCCTAACTCCCCTAGAAGACATCTTTGACTCAAATGATATTCCCAGAAAACCAAAAATGCAGCCCTTAAACGCAGCCATAGAAGAATGCAACATAGGTACAATTGACAAACCCAAAATAATTAAATTGTCTGCTTCTTTACCTCCTGACCAAAAGCCTAAATACATTGATCTCTTTAAAGAGTTCCAGGATGTCTTTGCATGGAGTTATGAGGACCTAAAATCCTATGACACCTCTGTTATCCAGCATACAATCCCTCTCAAACCTGATCAAAAGCCCTTTAAACAAAAATTGAGGAGAATCAATCCTATGCTTCTCCCAGCAATGGAACAAGAGGTACAGAAAATGTTCAAGGCTGGCATCATAGCACCAATCAGGTTCTTTGAATGGATCTCCAACTTAGTCCCTACAAGAAAGAAGACTAGTGAAATTAGGCTATGTGTGGACTTAAGGAATCTTAACCAAGTATCCCTCAAATACAACTATCCCTTACCCAAGATGGATCACATTCTCCAAAGAGTGGTAGGGGCCTCAAGGATCTCATTACTGGATGGATTTTCAGGCTTCAATCAAATTCTGGTGCACCCTGATGACCAAGATAAAATGGCATTCAATACCCCATGGGGGACTTTCAAATATGTAAAGATGCCTTTTGGATTGAAAAATGCAGGGGCAACTTTTCAAAGAGCAATGGACATTGCTTTTTCCAAAGAGATTCATGACTTTTTAGTCATTTACCTAGATGACCTTACACCTTTCTCAAAATCAGACCAAGAACATATAAAACATTTGAGACAGATCTTCCTAAAATGCAGAAAATATGGAATTTCCTTAAATCCCAAGAAATCCCTGTTTGGTTTAGAGGAAGGTAAGCTGTTGGGCCACATCATTTCTAAAGATGGCATTAGAATTGACCCAGATAGGATACAGGCTATCCTACAAATGCCCCACCCAAGAAATGTCAAAGAGTTGCAAGGATTCTTGGGAAAAATCAATTTCTTGAGAAGGTTTATCCCAAACTTAGCAGAACTAATCAGATTATTAAATAACATGCTAAAGAAAGATTCAAAAGTCAAGTGGACTGTTGAAGCCAATCAGGCCTTCGAAGGTATAAAACTGGCCCTTACTCAAACCCCAGTCCTGACCAATCCTCAATTTGACAGGGACTTTATCATTTTCTCTTTTGCCTCCGAGCATACTATTGCTGCTGTTTTACTGCAAAAAGATGACCAAGGAAATGAGAAGCCAATTGCTTTCTTTAGCAAAGCTCTTAGAGATGCACCTTTAAAATATCAAATCATGGAAAAACAAGCTTATGCTTTGGTCAAAGCCATTAAAGACTTTAGGATTTACATCCTTTATTCCCATGTTATAGCATATGTGCCAAGTCCTATTGTCAAAGACATTCTCACCCAAGAAAATTTAGAGGGCAGAAGAGGAAAGTGGATTGCCAACATCTTGGAATTTGACATTGAGATAAAACCTACAAAACTAATAAAAGGGCAAGGCTTGGCCAAATTAATGACAGAAGCAAATTTCCAAGCCTTAGACATTAACCAGCTGGACAGTGAACAGGAGCTGGCGACTCCAAAGATCAATGTAGCCTTTGAACAATCCCCTTGGTACTCTGATATATGTTATGTATTGCAAAACCTGTGTGCTCCTCCAGGATTGTCCAGAACTAAATGTAGGTTTTTAAAAATGAAAGCTTCTAAATTTTGTGTTATGGATGGAAATATATTATGGAAAAATCATGAAGGAATATTGCTAAACTGCCTAATTGAGAATGAAACTGACAATATCATAAAAGAATTTCATGCAGGTGACTGTGGTGGACACTTATACTGGAAGTCCACTGTGGATAAAATACTAAGGGCTGGGTACTACTGGCCCACCATGTTCTCTGATGTCAAGAAATTCACCACCTCATGTCATAAATGTCAAGTGTTTGAGGGAAAAAGACAGTTGCTGCCACTTCCCTTAAGGCCTATTGCAACAGAAAGACCTTTTCAGCAATGGGGCTTGGATTTCATTGGGGAAATTCATCCCTCATCTTCAGGCCAACATAGATGGATCTTAACAGCCACAGACTACTTCACCAAGTGGATTGAAGCTGTTCCATGCAGACAAGCAAATGATTCCACTATCATTCAGTTCTTGGAGAACAACATATTGGCTAGATTTGGCTGTCCTGACAAGATAATAATAGACAATGTTGCCGCTTTCAGATCCAAGAAAATGGTGAACTTCTGCCATAAATTTCACATCACTTTGGGCCATTCTACTGCATACTATCCCCAAGGAAATGGCCTTGCTGAGTCATCAAATAAAATTCTGGTAAATATCATAAAGAAAGTACTTGAAGAGAACAAAAAGAATTGGCATAAGAACCTGGTGAATGCCCTATGGGCAGATAGACTAACAACCAAAAGATCAATTGGGACCAGCCCATATGAGTTGGTTTATGGATTAGAGGCCAAATTTCCCTCATCACTAGGAGTGCCTGTTATGAAACTTCTTCAAGAAAGCCAAGCTGAACCAAATGATATGCAAAGAAGAATCAATCAGATCATATGTTTACAGCAAACTAGAGACCAAGTTTTCAGCAGAGTTCAAGTTCTACAAGAAAAATTAAAGAAGGCCTTTGATAGAAGAACTAAGGCAGAAGATTTCAACATTGGTGACAAAGTCCTCAAGTGGGATGCAAGAAGAGAGGATAAAGGAAAACATGGAAAATTTGATTCCCTTTGGAGAGGACCATTTGCTGTCCAAGCAGTGCAAGGAAACAATACCTATTTCCTTAAAAGTCTAACTGAAACTGACTTGGATGAAGGTCCTGTGAATGGTAGGATGCTGAAGCACTATTTTGACTACCACCCATAAGTAGAGCATGAGCTTCCGTTGTACATACCCAAATGTATATATTACTTTCTGGTAACATGTAAATATGAAATTTCTCAAAATTTTCTTAAAACTGCCAGCAAAAGGTAAATTGAATCAGAGGTCTACCAAGAAGAGGAGCACACAATTTTGGCATTTCAAAGCAGCAAACTTCAAGATTGGAAAGAGCAGTCAAGGAGCAAGGCAATCTGACCTGTTGTTCTTGGTCTTTCAAATGAAACACCATCCCCATGTGGAGCCACTGTTAGCTACCTATACCAATAGGTTTCATATTTCATGATTGGCTATGAAAAGGACCAAATATGCTCTGCTTTGATGATTCAAAGATCACATATTTCCGAGAGAATCCAATCTGTGCTTATAGCTTGGTATGGACTCAAATTTTGATGGATGGTCCAACAGTCTAATCTGGACCATGTCATGTTTTAAATTTTCAGTTGTAGAATAGAGAAAGGAGTCTGTCCAAACTGTTTAATCTTGGCAGACAAGTAGTTTAGGTAGAGAAAAAAGGCTCCCAACAGCTTAATCTGGGACCTTGGAAGAAATAAGGGTAGAAGTAGATAGAAAAACAAAAGAAAAGCCAAAGAAAAGAAAAGGCAAGTAAGGGTCTGCAAGTCCAAGTGCACCCTCCAAGAAGAAATAAAAAATGCTAGGCAAATAGATGGGTAGGCAGTTGGGGTTGCAGAAGGGCCATTTCTTATCAGTTGCATGTGTGCTAACTTTGTTGACCAAAGCAAAATCAATGTATTCAGATAGAGTTATTATTCATCAAGTTGCAGCAAGCAGGAAGCATGTCTAACCTCCCTTCCTCCCCTCTCCATTTCATTACTAACACTCCCTCATCAGCTGAGATTCATGGAAGAGATTATGGTTTCATGGTGGTTCTTAATCTCTTAGAAGCCACATTTCTTGTCTAAACTCTTTTCATTTTGATCTACTCCCTAAACTAAGTAAGTTTCAAATAAACTTAGTGATTTTCCCCTCATTCACATCTTCCCCCCATATTAACTCTAACTTTACTATGTAAATCCCCTATATTACCTTTCCCCTACTAGTATTAACACCATGGTGTATAAACCCCAAATTTTGTATAAATATCCCTCCCCTTGGCATTATAGCCATATGTTCTCTAAAAAGGAATCAAAATGACATCTGGTCACTTTGATGAACCTATACCTCATCTCTCTCCCTTGTTTCAAGTCATTCCACTCATTAAACCTTCATTTGCAAAGAAAAACCCTATAAAAATCCCTCCTACCCATAACCCCTTTGTAATTATGGAAAAACCCAAAAAACCCACCTTTGCCGCTTAACCAAAGTTGGCGCATATATGTGATTTTCCAAAATACATTGAAAACCTTACAAAAACCCATACCCTAAGGTTTTCTGCCGGGCGCTACTTTCAAAAACAAATAATAAATTATACTCCGCCCGCGTCCATATCCACCGATCACATCGCCCTCCCGTCCACCGTCGGATCGGACCCGTGGGATCCGACGACCCTCATTGATATCGGAGCGGCCCCCACGACAGACGATTAGCGCCCGAGAAAATGACGAAGGGATACGTCATGGCGCGGCCACGCGTCACCCTCTCGGGTCTCTCGGAGCGGCCTCTGACAAAACCAGGGCCGTATCGTAACCGCTCCGGGAGACCGTAACCGCTATGGCACTTAACCGTAACCGCTGTGTCACTTACCGCCCGGTTCGCTGGTCCCGCGTCAGACCCACGTCATCGCCACCCTGCCATTGCATCAGTACTCTTGCCCGCCCCTGTGCCAACGTGTCTGCCACCGCATCATCCCCATGGACCAATAGTAGCTTGCCACCTCACCCGATGACGTCATGCTGACGTCATCTGAGCTTGACCCCACCCTATGACGTCATGCTGACGTCATCCGAGAAAACGCGCCAAAATGCCAAAAGTCCATATTTAGGCCAATTTTTGTGTTTTTTCGTACTTTTGCTGCCAGAACTGTTGCTTTCTCTGCATGATTGTTACGTCCAAGTTACACCACCTTTGCTGAAGCCAACTTGGAGACGTCCAGCGCGCCATTTCCACAGTCATCCATGACCATTGCTCGCTCTTTACCAGGTATTCTCCATTAAAATCCTTCATATACCTACTCTGTCTGTGATTTCCCTCGAAAGAGCTTAAGCGACATAAAACTCTCAAAATTCACCGGTGAAATTTTGGTGCCTAGCCCCCATTTACCACTGCAAGCTCGAAAACCACCAGCTGAGCCCTGATTTCCTGAGTTCTTATCAAAAACTATAAACTGCTCGCGCAATCGTGAGACAGTTGGTCAATCCATTAAAAAACCTGCCACAGAAGACAAAGTGAGACTAGATATTGGCCTTATTCATAATTCAAACAGTATTTCAATTGTTGTGCGCCCACTTCACCCTCTGGTCGCTGAAATTCACACTTTCATTGCAAGTAATCACCGCTGTGTTGTTCTGCCTACTTCAACCAGTTCACCTGCAAGACAGAAGCTCAATAGACCATGGAAACTCCAATTGCACTGAACATCAAGCCTCTCAATGCCCCTCATAAGGAGTTGGAATGGAAAGCTCTGGGAGATATGGATTATCAAATGTTAGACTGGTTTCCATTAGGCTCCAAATACAATATTCAGATGCTAAATGAGTTAAAAGCCCAACACCTTAGTGGAGCTGATATCCTAGGGATTTGGGACTCAAACTTGCCCATCTACAACCTCCCCCAGGTAAATTCTATGCCTGAATTGATCCACAGATGCCAGGAGTGCTATGATCCATGCCAAAGAGCTGTCCTCAGCCCTACAGGCTCAATTCTGTTCCATATCACCCCAGAGAGCATAAATGAGATGCTGCATTTCCACACTGCAAAACCATTGACCCCCCTCTACATGCAGAACTTGATAAAGAAGGGGAATAAGTTGTCAAATGACCAGATCATCAAAATCAACCAGCTGTTTGTACAACCAGGCTCTGAAGCCATCAGAACTCCTCCTATTGGATATGCTTACTTGAATGAATTGGGCAGAATGCTAGTGGATTTGATCAGCTATGTCCTAGGGTTCAAGGGAATGGAGGATGTGGATGAAATTATAATGCCAATGTTGTCTATATTCTCTCCTAGAAAGCCTCCAGCTGTACATTATGACTATGCCACATATATTGCAGATAGGATCCATGACCAGCTGATGAATCTGCAAAGGGAAAGACTGTTCAGATATACTTCCTACATTTATCATCTATTCTTGTTTAATCAACCAAGCAGCTTCCTCATTCCCCTGAAACAAGTTAATGCCCAGGGGAATCCAAGGTCAGTTGTGTTTTGGACCTCTATTTTTCATTGCACCTCTGTGTCACCATACACATATTGTGAGTTCATAGACTTATTCATACATCCAGCTATGACATTATTGTATGGTGTTCCTCCTCCAAGGTTAACTGATGACATGAGGAGAATTCTCCATCTAAACAAAACCTACAGCATTGGTAATTGGTACCTTTACCAAGACCACACAGTCATCAGAGTATATGGCTATGAGTTGAAGCCTTTTAGGTTGCCAAGGTATGTCCCCATGAGGCTTTTTGCCCTCGAATACTTCAGGCAATTTGGGAATGCCGACTACCTCCACTTCCAAAGTAAGAACAAGAAGGCACAGTTGAAGGTAAGGAGCCAGCTGGGCCCTTTCCTATATAACAAAAAAGAGGAAGGATGGAAAGAGGCAAACAGTATCCTAGAGGCCCTCAAACTGCAAACTAGCTTTGAGTGGATACCCTATGACCCCAATCATTTTGTTTCCCTCAGGAGGATAAGATACAAATTGGGTACCTATTCACATGTGAGGCAGCCTGAGATTGAGCAGTATGCCAATGCATTGAGCTGGGAAGAGGGCACCCTAGAAGAGGAAATCACTAGTGAAGAGCTGCTAGAAAGAGAGGCCAGAAATATTCAAAAGGAAACTGACTTAGAAACTTGTGGACAGGTCCCCCTCTCATACAAAAGACAACTTGGAGCAACTGCCTCATCCTCAACAACACATCAGCAAGCTGCCGTGAATACTCCACAGACAACCAACAAAGGCAAAGAAAAGCAGGTGGAACAGCCACCTCCTATGACTGAAGAGCAAATGGAAACCCTAGTGCAGCAACAAGAAGAAATGGAGCAGCAGGGAGAAGGGCAGCAGCAAGAAGAACAGCAACAACAGGAAGAACAAAGGCAGGAACAGCCTGTCCAGCAAGAGCAAACAGTGGAAGCCCCCAAATCCACTGAACAAACTATGCCTCCAATGCAAGAAACTTCAGCTGAGGCATCAATCCTCCAAACTCCACAAAAGGAGGATACAAGCAGGAAAGGGGACAGAGAGACTCCCCTTACAACATCAGCATCTCATGGGGAGAAAAGACAGAGAATCAATCCCTTCTCAGAGGAAGAAATGCCAATAGGACAGTCTTTTGGTGTGGTCCCACCCAGCAGGGAAACATCAGCAAGTTCCTTTCAACAGGAACAGGATAGAGCAATGGGAGGAGAAGTAAGTTCCTCAAATCAGCAAAGAGAAGGTGGACCCAGCATTAAACAGTAGTTCATCGACATTAAGAGGAGAAGTGAGCCCATCAAGATACAGCTGTATAACCATCTGTTAAACATGGCTCCCACCACTCAACAAAGACTCATGTCTGCATATGATGTGCAGGAAGGCAAAATGATCATGAGTCATTTTATGCCAACAGCAGTGCAGCCCCAATCTGCCTCTGACTACTTGAGGACTAACCTGGAAGTCCTTGCCAAGGATATCCACCCTATGGATAAGATAGAGCTGCATAAGCAAACGGGTGAGATGGTCTATGCTTCCTTGGCAGACCAAACATTGGATAACTACAGGCTACAAAATAGCCTTAACAATACAGCCTCTCAGCTAGAGTTTTAGAGAGCATCATCCCAGGCAAAGGACAACAGAATAAGGTCCTTAGAGGACATCATCATAGAGATGGGGCATGATCCCAAAGATATCAAGGGCATACAAGAAATATTAAAATTGAGGGATGCAGACATGGCAGCCTTGAGGAGAAATATCAAACTCCCAGCCACAATTCACCCTCAAATAGATGATGTTGCCCAGCAAAGACATGATCAACAGGCCACAACCTTGTTGATATCTCTGTATAAGTAGCTAATCCAAACTTAGGAAAAGCTGGGAGAATCGGAGGCTGCAAAAACAGCACTACGGGCAGCCTTAAAACAAAGAGAAGAAGGGCAGACCTCTCAGCCTCCTCCTCAAATCATAAACCTTGAGGAAGCTGCCCCAACTACTGTTCCTCCCCCCCAACAGACTAATAAAGCTGCACCACCTACTTCAGCACCTCCACCAACAGAGCAGGCCCCTAGCTTGGACATGCAAAAGCTAAAAAATGAGATTCAAGCCCTGGAAGCTCAAATGGCAGAGCTGAATGAGACCAGGGATAAATTGGCCAAGGTGAATGACAGATATGATAAATCCAAGCAAGTGGTGGCAGAGAAGGGCAGGGAGGTGAAAGCCCTCAAAGACAGGATAAAAGAGCTAGAAAATGAGCTCAAATTAGATAAAGTTATAGCTGGGCTTAAGGCAATGCTATGGGCCAACATTGGCTAGTCTATTACTGACCAATGGCAGTATATAGAGACAATCCATGAGCAGCTAGAGCTCATCCCAAAAGCACAAGCTGAAATTCACAAGTCAAGGGCTACTCTGGGCAACATGCCTGAAGTTGCCACCAGGATGATCAATGTGTTGAATAATAGGACAAGTACTCAGTTGGAAAACATGGGAATTCCCAATAGAACTGAAACCATTCAGTTGATCAAAAGGGTTCTCACATTGAGAAATTTGGTGCAGACATTGGAGAGAAGAACCCAGGACATGCAGACCGAGGTAAAAAGGTTCATGGATAAATTCCTGGTGCTGCAAAACAGAGGACTCCCTAGCTTACTGAACAGCGCAGGGAGACTGCTCATTCATGAGCAGTATGCCAAAAGAGTGAATGCATTTGCCACAAACGAAATCAATGAGAAGCCCAACAACTCAGAAGAAACAGGGCCAGCTACAGGACAGACTATCTACAACAAGGTAGAAAGTCTATTTTTTATAATGAATGAGATCAATCACCTGTTTGATGTGGCTCCCAATTTTTACAAGTATACAGAGGCAGAGGAGACTATGGATGCAATTCTCAGGCATCAACTCCCTACACAAGACTGGTGGACAAATACAATACATAAAATTTTATAAACAGTGAGTCATTCACCAAATTTTGTTTTTAAAATATGAATTGTTATGTAAAGCACAGTTTAACAAAATCAGCATGCATTAAAGATTAGAGCTGAGCCAACTCAGCAGAAATTTCGGCCAACGAAGCAAAAGTAGGAAACCACAGGTGGCAGAGCCGAGAAAATACAGCGCAACAAACTTAAAGGCACATTTTCCAGCATCAAAGCAAAGCGGTTCAACCGACTCACTGACCTCCAAGGGTCAAAATATCCTCTGACAGACTTAAAGAGAAGTTATGCTGCATTCAAAGCTGTAATAACTTCTTTTCTACTTTTCTGTACGAATTAATGAAGATAGTTTCTCTCTCAGATGACTCAATGCCTGAGATATTTTGTATAAACACTTCTATAAAGTCCCCTTCGCATGAGTTTGCAAGGGTTGTTGTTGATTTCTCCTGAAGAAGTTCTTATGATGTAATCCTTTCAGAAGTTTAATAAAGAAAGTGATGGAATTTCATCTGATTTCTGAAGTGTTGAATGCGTTCTGGTGTCTGTTGAAAACTGCGGGATTCCTGTGTATTACACAATACAATAAGTCTCTGTAACTCTCTCTGTTATGTATTTTTTGTTAAAACCCATATATGTTTCTAATTTCTGAATATTTAGCAACAAGGAAAAAGAATAACTTTCAGGATTTATTCAAGTAATACCCTGAGTTCAATCTGCGTTGTTAATAAATGTTTTCTTCAGCTGTAATCTTGATAAGTGTAATTCTTAATTGCTGCACTTTCAGAATACATCTCTCCCAGTGACCTTTGTCTCAGGAATTCAAGTTTGCTCCTGTGCAACGTGTTTCACTTTCACCTCACCAGCTTAATAGAGAATTCTTAATTGCTTTCTGTTGGCTGACATGCCTCACCATTCAAGTTAAATTTGTTTGCCTGAGATACACAATAGGCCCTGCAGTTTGAACACCACCGATCCTGCATTTCAAAGCATTTCACAACTCCAGACTCCATTGCCCAATGATATATTACTCTCTAAACAATACATCTTAAGACCTGAAAGAAATCCTTCAACCAAAACATAAACCAAAACCTGAGCATAATACCTAGCCTAAAACATCATCATAACAGAGACAAATCATAAAGAGAGAGCCCTCTCTGATTACAGTTTGGCTAGAAACTGTGATCCAAAGATTGGTCAGTGGTTACCCCGGCCGTATTCCCTTGGGAGTCATACGGAACAACCTGGGTGTTAACAAATGGAAGATCACATCGAGAATTAACAACAAGTTCTCCAACTCTTAAAGGATAACCTCAATTTGGTGCAGAATCGAATGAAACAACAGGTAGATTAGCATCACAATGAAGGAAGTTTTGATATAGGTGACTGGGTATTTTTACGGCTACAGCCATACAAACAAATTTCCCTCAAGCAAGATAAGAAGGATAATAAATTATCACCAAAGTACTATAGTCCTTACAAGGTGTTGCAAAACATTGGTACTATGGAATAGAAATTGGAGCTTCCTGCATCTTCCCGAGTGCACCCAGTTTTCCATGTTTCATGCTTAATTAAGGTTATAGGTGACAAGCTCTCAGTTCAAACAATATTTCCAGAACTTGATGAGGAAGGAAAAATCATATTTCATCTTGAAGCAGTCACTAAAATAAGAACCTAACAGCTATGAAATCGATCAATTTCAGAGTATCTCATCAAATGGAAGAACTTACCCGCTAAATATTCCACATTGGAGGGTGAGAATTTTATTCAAAAGCATCTAGAACTACTCAAGCATTGATGACAACAATTTTTTGAAGGAGAGGGGCATGTTAGGTCCCTATAATACTAGTGTAGCCCCTTATTATTATTGTTAGTGTAGCCCCCTTATTGTTATTGTTTTGCCCATGTAGTCCCCACATAATTTTTATTGTGGCCCATAATAGCCCACTATTGTTTTCTTTTGTAAATGAGATAGAATATATTACTGTAAAAAGAGGTTAATTACAAAGGTTGGATTGTCCGGGATAGAGTCATTGATACAAGAGCCAACAAAATTGTCTACTTTGACTTTAGAATTGACAAGCTACAATGTAACTTTACAAAATTTGGGTTTTGAGAACTATGTGATTTACAGAGATCCATATCCAGTGAACAATAAGAAACTGTTAAAATTGGCAACCAGGGAAAAACTTCATGTGGGTCATCTTATTCATGGTTGATAATATTTTTATTAGATTCCTCTCGTCGAGAGGTGTAGGATTGATATAAAGATTATCCGATTTCGATAAGTATTCATGGAGATATGAATTTATTTTTATTATGGAATTATTATGAAGCCGACCTACATCTCATGTAGGGTCAGAAGCCCAACAGTCACATCTATTCAAACACCAACGTTGTGTATAAATATAAGAGGAATTTTCCTCATTTTCACTCACCTATCTCATCGCATCTCTCTCTCTCTACTGCGCAGAAATGAGTCTCTTCTCTACTGCACAGAAATGGGTCTCTCTCTCACACATGTGAAGCCGGAAGCTGTTGAACCTAAAGCTGCAACTGCAGAAGTAAAGATTGACTTACGTGGCCTAGAAGATATCCTCTTTGGAACTACACTGTAGGTTCATCTGAACCTCCTCTGAAAGCCGCAACTTTTGGTGGTGGAATGAAGTCAATCTGACGAACAGTTTGCAAGATATCGACTGCCCTAGTTTGAAGCCGGAAGCTGTTGAACCTGAAGCTGCAGCTGCAGAAGTAAAAATTGACTTGCGTGGCCTTGAATATCTCCTCTTTGGAACTACATTGTAGGTTCATCTGAACCTCCTCTGAAAGCCGCAACTTTTGGTGGTGGAATGAAGTCAATCCGACGAACGGTTTGCAAGATATTGACTGCCCTAGTTTGAAGGTGAAAACTGCTGAAACTGAAGCTGCAACTGCAGAAGTAAAGATTGACCTACGTGGCCTAGAAGATCTCCTCATCTGAACTGCGCTGTAGGTTCATCTAAACCTCCTCTGGAAGCTGCAACTTTTGGTGGTGGAATGAAGTCAATCCGACGGTCGGTTTGTGAGATATCGTCTGCCCTAGTTTGATAATGAAGCCGCTAATCTAGGGTTTTCTACTGCTGATATGAATCATATTTATTGTACTATTTCTCTCTGCTGAATTATTGAAGATAAAAGAAGATTTGATCAAAGGGTTTCCCACACATTGTGGGGTTTGTCCCTGGCTAGCCACCACATCTTGTGTCTCCTATCTTGGCTTGTTTTCTGTCGATCATTTAATGTTCTATCTACACTTTACTTTATGTACATGTGATTGCTAATCTGTGGAATATAATAAGAAAAAGAAGTAAACTATTATAAGCATAGAACATACCATAACTTAACATGGTATCAGAGGTGAGGTGAAGACAAAGTCTGAGCAAGAGCAAGAGCAATCATCGAAGAGAAGATTGGCAAGGCTATCCTAAAAGAACTATGGGGTCCTCAACACTCTTTCCTACCGAAGACAAGCTCTGTGAGAAAGCTGACTATCATGGATGGAAGATGTCTATCGATCTAACCCTAGAAGATCAAGGAGTGTTGGACCATGTAAGAGGCAATATTGTTGAGCCTCCATCAAATGCATCCGCTGCTACATGGAACAAATGGAAAACCGAAGAAGTCAAAGTAGAAGATCATCCGGGACTCTATCGACAAGCACTTGGTGGCCTACATCTCTGAACTGGGCACCTCCAAGGAAATCTACGATAGACTGGCTATTACTAACAGGGAAATGGCACTCATGACTCTTGGAGGATTACCATCCGAATGGTACGTGTTCATGACTACTCTTCTGAACAATCATGTAATTTCTGGTTTCAAGGAATTAATGGCTAGATGCATTCAAGAAGAAACAAGGGTAGAAGAGCAAGAAATGCCCATGCCTAAAGGTCCTCCTGCTGCCTTTTCTTCTCATGCTAAGAAAAGAAATAATTCCGGGACTAAATCAAAAGGAAAGGCTGGACCTAAGGCTGGAAGAAAATGACGATGTTACATCTGCGATAAAGCAGGTCACTATGCAAGGGAGTGCCCTGATAGAAAGGACTCACACCGGGACGATGATCAAAATCCCTCTGATGGCAATCAAAGGAATGACAAATTCAATAACAAAGGTAAGAGGAGAGCTAGGAATCGAGGAAGAGGACAACCATTCAAGAAGGCTAGAAATTCCAGGATATATTAAATGCACCTGACCTCAAAAAGAACCTAGTGTCCATCTCGGCAATGGAAGACAAAGGCTACAAGGTAACCTTTAGCGATCGCAAGGTATGTATATGGAAAAATAATGTTAAAGATGCCTTTACTCTTGGGTTTAGTGTTATATCAAGTCGATGGAATTCCGCTAGGTGTCATGTCTTGTGACACAACTCTTCAGTCTGAACTTTGGCATCGGAGGTTTGCCCACCTTCATTACAAAGCTCTACCTGATGTAAGACAGATGGTAACAGGGATGCCCAAATTCCAAGTAGTGAAAGAAGGTATATGTCCGGGATGTGCCGAAGGAAAGCTCAAAATGGGATTGTTCCCCTCAAGCCAAAGCAAGACCTCCGATATATTACAGTTAGTTCACTCAGGCATATCTGAGGCTGGCATTAAGAGGGAGACTACTACACCACATACTCCTGAGTAGAATGGTGTGGTGGGAAGGAAGAACTGCACGATTGTGGAAGCTGTCCGGGCCATGCTACATGATCAAAGACTTACGAAGTTTCTATGGGCTGAAACTACAAACACTGTCGTATATGTACAAAATTTGATGCCCTCATCAAGCATTGGGTTCCAAGACTCCTGAAGAAAAGTTCACTGGTAAGAAACCTGATGTTTCTCATTTTAGAATTTTTGGAAGTCCTGTATATTTTCATGTGCCGAAAGAGAAAAGAAATAAATTGGGTGCATCTAGAAAGAAGGGAATTTTCGTGGGCTATGGTGAAAATAATAAAGGCTATAGAATCTATGTAGCTGGTCAAAGGGAAGTCGTAATTAGTCATGATGTCACCTTTGATGAAGATATGGCTCTCAGCAAGGTGAACAATTTTCTAACTTTGAGGAGCTCTCAAGAAGTCGACACCAGGGAACCGAAAGAAAAGGATGATGAATCAATGCCTGATGTAGAAGAACCCATGGATCCGATTGATCCTCATCCAGATGAGCCTTCCTCTTCTAGGAAGAGGCCTTCATGGCTTAGGGGGATACTTGATGATGCTGAAGGACATGCTGCACCCTGAGGAACCTTCCGTCAAAGTAAGAAACCTAACAGGTATCAGGGATACCTGACCATCATGAGCACGATCATACAAAATGAGCCTTCAACATTCTCAGATGTCGTCAAGCATTAAGTATGGAAGGATGCTATGACCAAAGAATATGAGTCCATCATGAAGAATGATGTCTGGGAAGTAGTTCCCAGACCCCAGGACAAGACAGTTGTTACTTCCAAATGGCTTTACAAGATAAAGCATGCAGCATATGGAAGTACAGAAAAGTATAAGGATCGTTTTGTTGCTCATGGTTTCTCCCAGAAGGAAGGTATAGACTATGATGTGATATTTGCACCTGTTGCCAGATATATGACCATCTGCTTGATCATAGCCCTTTTCGCTTCACAAGGATGGAACCTACATCAGATGGATGTCAAGATTGCATTCTTACACGGCTTGATCAAAGAAGAATTCTACGTGGAGCAACCTGAAGGATTTGAGATTTATGATTGAAAATCTCATGTATGCAGGTTGAAGAAGGCTCTCTATGGGCTGAAGCAAGCACCCCAAGCATGGTATGAGAGGATAGATAGCTACTTGATGAAGCTAGGATTCACTAGGAGTGAAGCCGTTCCTAACCTTTACTTTAAGGTTGAAGATGAAAAGCCTCTCATACTGGTGCTGTATGTGGATTACCTCTTTCTAACAGGTGCAAACCCTCTCATTCACAAATGTAAGAGGGAGTTGGCTTCTGAATTTGAAATGAAGGACCAAGGACTTGAAGTGTGGCAGAAGCCGTGGGGAAATTTTCCTATCTCAAGGAAAATATGTGGTAATGATATTGGAAAGAATCGATATGATGGACTGCAAGCCTATGACTACCCCGAGGATCTTAACTTTTAGAAGTTATATGGTAGTGATGTCGGACCAGATTTGGGAAATGCCTCTGAGTTTCATAAACTCATTCTCATTGATGTTCATAGTGAACCTCCATCCGAGCATATGTTTTGCAGTTAGCATTGTGAGCTCATATTTGGTTGAGCCTCACTGGATTGATGCCAAGAATCTTCTGAGATATCTTCGTGGTACAATGGGCTAAGATACACTGCCGGAGATGTGAGACTACTTGGATATACTGATGCTAATTGGGCAGGTAGTTTGGTGGACCATAAGAGCACTTTCGGGTGTTGTTTCACCTTGGGATATGCTTCCATATCTTGGATGAGTAGGAAGCAAAAGTCAGTGGCTTTGAGCACCACCGAAGCAAAATATATTATTGTTAGCATGACCTCGTGTGAGGCAGTCTAGTTGCGAAAGCTCTTCAATGATCTGTTTGGATTTACATTGGATACCACTGTGATTCTCTGTAACAACCAGAGGTTGGATTCGATTATTGAGGAATCCCGTATTTGTCGATTGCTCCAGTAGATAGACATCATCTGGGATATGGTAAATCGATGAGCAAGGAGGCTCCTTCACATTAAGATGATGTAAAGGTCAATACACCTTGTCAAAGCCCTAAGGAAAGATCTAATATGTGATTTTCCCAAACAACTTGGAGTCATCAAGAAACCCTTGTAAAAGGGTCCTGCATACATTGAGCTCTGGGAGCTCTGAGGGCTTGCAGTTCTTACTAGAACAACATACGACCACAAGGTGACTCACCCTCCCCTGGTGGTGTGCATTGGAACAAGATGATTTGCTCTCTTGTGGGGTAAGATGATTCTCTCTCTTGTGGAATAGGATGATTCACTCTCCTGTGTAGCAGGATGATTAGTTCTCCTGTGAGGCCTGGATTGATGTGTTCTCCATGGCAGTCTGGATTGATGTGTTCTCCATGGCGATTATAGCAGGATTGATGTGTTCTCCTGTGAGGATAGGATTGATTAGTTCTCCTGTCAAGGCATCCTACCCATGTAGTCTGGGACTCATGGGAAGTACCTCTCATCTGATCAATGAGAAGGGAAATGAAGTTAGGGACCATAGTAGTACCAATGGACACATCATTGTATCTACCGTACTCCCTACGCTAGGATGACCTCCATTGATCTGGGATCAATGATACTGGTCTGGGACCAGTGGTAGGAGTTGTACCATACTATGCCGCTAACTTTGGGTCAGTTGAGACTGGTCTGGGACCAATGGTACATACTCCGAGACTGACTTCGTGTCAGTGTAGTACTGGTCTGGGACCAGTGAGAGTGGTACATACTATGACGTTGACTTCGGGTTGGTTGAGACTGGTCTGGGACCAGTGGTACACTCTCTGAGACTGCGATACTGGTCTAGGACCAGTGGTAGGAGTTGTACCATACTATGACACTGACTTCGGGTCGGTTGAGACTGGTCTGGGACCAGTGGTACATACTCCAAGACTGACTTCGTGTTAGTGTAGTACTGGTCTGGGACCAGTGAGAGTGGTACATACTATGATGCTGACTTCGGGTCGGTTGAGACTGGTCTGGGACCAGTGGTACACTCTCTCAGACTGCGATACTGGTCTGGGACTAGTGGTAGGAGTGGTACTTACTATGAAGCTAACTTCGGGTCGGTTGAGACTGGTCTGGGACCAGTGGTACATACTCCTAGACTTACTTCGTGTCAATGCAGTACTGCTCTTGGACCAGTGAGAGTGGTACATACTATGACGCTGACTTCGGGTCAGTTGAGATTGATCTGGGACCAGTAGTACACTATCTGAGACTGCGATACTGGTCTGGGACTAGTGGTAGGAGTTTTACCATACTATGACGCTGGCTTCGGGTCGGTTGAGACTGGTCTGGGACCAGTGAGAGTGGTACATACTATGACGCTGACTTCGAGTCGGTTGAGACTGGTCTGGGACTAGTGGTACACTCTTTGAGACTGTGATACTGGTTTGGGACCAGTGGTAGGAGTGGTACTTACTATGAAGCTGACATCGGGTCGGTTGAGACTGGTTTGGGACCAGTAGTACGCACTCTGAGACTAACTTTGAGTCAGTGGAGGATGATAATGATCTGGGACCAATGGAGTTGTACTCACTATGACGCTGACTTCGGGTTGGTTGAGACTGGTCTGGGACCAGTGGTACATACTCTGAGACTGATTTTTGAGTCAGTATGATACATCCCCGTGTTTGGTCAATTTAGAGTATCCTAAATTGCTATATTAATTGTCAATCCGGGAGTCGTAAACTGTTGAAGTGTGGCGCACTATATGTGCAAGATAACCTATTTCTTACTTTTTGCCATTTTTTATTTTTTATTTGTTTTGGGGGTCTTTATCTTTGTTTATCTCCTAATGAGAAATGAAAATTCTAAAAGACAAGTATGGATATAAATATTCAAGGCAATTATGTCCTTTATAATGATTTCCAAAACTTCAAACTCAGAAGGTCTTAAAACATGCAATGATGAAATCAATTCCTAAAAATAAAAATAAAAATGTGCCACTATTCTAATCAAACAAATAGTGAACTATTGATCATGAAACCATTATCCCTATTGCTATCTAAATACAAGAGAAATGAATTAAGCTATTGTACTCAAAGAAATCCAAAAATTGCAAGTAAAGTAAAGCTATAATCAAATTACATCAATTCATATTATGACCCCTCGCCAGTTAGTCTCGCTATGGCTTTCGGAGGTAATCATAAACAACTTGAGCAATCTGATATCTATTTGCAGAAAAGTAAACTTAAAATCAAATCACATCAATTCATAGTCTGACCCCTCGCCAATTAGTCTCGCTATGGCTTTCGGAGGTAATCATCAACAACTTGAGCAATCTGATATCTAATTTGCAGAAAAATAAAACTAATATCAAATTACACACTCATACTTCAATTCCTCACCATTACTCCCGCTATGGCTTTCGGAGGTAACTGACAATGATATGAGTAATTAAATATCTAAGCTAACTAATAAAGCCAATGAACAGAACTGAAATAAACAAAACAAAGCTGGAATTAAAAGATAAGAAAAGTAAGTCAGTAGAAAGACAAGACTGATTCCATGTCATTAGTCATTGTGAAAACTATATGCAAATGCCCGGGCTGCCTACTGTAATCTGGAACAAATACACTGATCAGCGTTAACAGCAATGCAAAGCATATAAAATTATGGAAAAAAATAAAACGTTAGTACCATAAGAAATGCAATATATACAAATGAATAATTATGGCATAGTGAACATAAAGAAACATAATATGAAACTGTACAACAATATGAAACAAAACCTCGGCGTGTGCAGGGGCCCTCTGCACAACCTCGGGCAACAGCTATCAACCACAAATTATGCTCAGAAACAGAGTCTTCTCATATATTCAGAATGCAGTCATAACAACGAAACAGTGTCATGGCACAGTGGGCTCTTTAACAGTCAACAATACATTCAAAAGACTAACTATTATGCGTATGGAAACACATTATTTATAACAGAAGGCTACATAACTAATTTCCTAAAAACTGCGCTGACAGAGGACACGTGAATGACAACGTCCATGGATCTAGCATCATGGCTGCCATGATGATTAAATCTATTGAGGGTGGTTGTTGGATTCGCCTTATGGAGCAGTCCACAGGTGTCGATATGTCCCCAGAGATCTAGGAACGGCCACGAAAGTCTTCACGTGTTTGAAAATGGAGTCCTATTGCTGTAGGACTCCTATATTTGACCACCGCTTGACCACCTTTGACCACGGCCTTCTTTGATGAATTCGACTGAGCCAATAGGACTTGGTCCATGTCCACGTCATTTTCAACTTGCCCATGTGGCTCGATTTGCCTGAAGACACCTGCAATATAGACTTTAACAAAAAGGTTGCGGAAAGTTGAACTGGCTGCGGAAAGTGACAAGATTCCGCAGCTTATGAGCAAAAATCTAGTTCAAACAACAAACACAAAACATAGTTAGAAAACCACTTTATGTGCTCTTTTAAACTCAATATGCAATGATGTTGATAGCTTATGAGGTCCAGGTGGATGGAGAAAGTTTAGGAAAATGTGTAGGAAAAGTGTGGTTTCGGGGCTCAACATACCCCCACTGCGAAGGTGTTGCATGTCCCCATGCAACCAAAATTTTGATCATCCTCCCTTTAGTCCATGTGCTCTGAAACTTCTGCCAGTACATCCAGCCCTCTTCTCTTCTTCTTTGGTGCTGCTAACATCCTTGGCTTCCTCATCAAGCATCTGAATTTGAGGTTGATCAATGCCCTACTCAACCTCCTACACTTTCTCTTTAATTTCCCGTTCTTATTTTTCCATAGCCCAAGGTGTAACATTGTGTTGTCATGAATGATTTTGTCCAATCTACTTTGTTCCTTTAGTGCTTCATTTTCTTGTTTAATGTGTCTATTTAAGACCTCCAATTCAAAAACTTCTTGTTTCAATGATTGGACTAGAGCTTCTTGTGCTGTGTGAGGCTGAGTGGATGACGTGCTTAGACCTGCAGATGTCTTCTCTAAGGATTTTATATAATCATACATCTCCTGCTGATTCGGGTCTACCTCGGGTGTAGTCTTCCTTGGGCTGACCCTAAAATCCTATTGAGGGGGACTGATTTCAAAATTTTGCCGAGAGGGACTCATGTCAACATCTGGCTGTGAAATGGAAGTATGGTGTGTGCTACGGTCAGGAGAGGTTGCTGGAGGCTTTTCTGGGGTTTCCCCCCCCAAATCAATAAAGTGGGGCCCTTTGGTTTTTATTGTCTTTAATTTCCCTTTAAGCCTAGAGCTTTTTCTTACATGTTGTGGACTAGTATCTTCCTCCATACTCTGTTTTCCTTTTCATTTCTTCTTTGCTGCAGCCGCTTTTTCTCGAATATAAGCTAATCTTTTAGACAGTGTTTGGTGGTCTTCTTTTTGAGAAGGCTCTGAAGTTTGATATACAGCTTCTATGTTTCGTTTCCCTTTTGATTTTCCTTGGTTTCTATCCTTGGTTCTTTCCAGCCTCTCTTCTTGATTAACTTCTTTGGTTTTGCTAATAAGAGGGTCTTGAATTCTTACACTTGTCTCCTTCCTCCTACTCCAACTTGCTGTACTGCTCTCAGGTACCTCGGGTGGCTCTTGAAAGTAGTTTCTCACCAAAAACCGTTCCCAGGTGTCCCTTTTTTTCTTCAACTGGTCTTCAATTAGAATTTTCACAAGCCCATGATGATACAAATGGGGTTCTATGTCTTCTATATTCTTTTGGACTGTTGTGCATATCTTTTTCAAGATCAGTAATAAAAAGTGGGGCAGATTGAGGGTTTGGTTTTCTAAAAAGTTCATCAACAACTGGGTATGATACATATACATTGACCCAAAACGGCCCTCACAAGTAATGAACTTTTGAATAATTAACAATAAACTAGCCCACTCCTCTTTTAAAGCATGGACAGGAATTCCTCATTTGAATATAGTTACATCCATACCTGGATTGCGTAGTATGACTCTCCAAGCCTTCTCGTCAAAGCTCTTGTTCTTGAACCAGCATTCACCCTCCTGCGGGAGTTCTGTAGCGGCTGCTATGGATGCCTTGGTGATTGTAAACTTGAGGTCCCCAATTTTCACCTCCTGGCCGTTAAAAGACCTCACAAAAGCTTTTGTAATCTCCTTATTGTAGCCTTTGAACTTTTGAACGAACCGTAGCCACCTTGCTTTCTTCAATATGTTTTTCGCTTGCGGGTATCCTTCCAAAAACTTGGGCCCTTCCAGTTCTGCCCTCAACAATAGACCCATCCTTCCTTATGTTCTTAGAATTTTTCCGCGTGAGGAGAGTTTAGCGGAAGTGAGACGGCTGGGTTATGGGAGTGAACGTAGTTTATGGAAAAAACCAGTGACTGTGAGCGGAAAACAGAGGACAGGCAACGGAAGTGAATTTGTGAAATGGGGCGAAGGCTTATGTGAGCAAGGTGGAAATGCAGCCGTGATGTCAATAGAACAGTAGGGGGAGTAAAGTGCATCCGACAGAATTTTAAATTGGGTGGCCGCGGAGTAGACGTGAACACGTTTATGAAATGGCTACGGATTTTGTGCGGCTGAGAAGAGCCGTAGTCAAATCGACCACGTCCTCATGATTACAGGTGGAGTGTTAAAATGCAACCAACATAAATTAAATCCGAAGGCTAATCATAAGACTGTTTGGAAAATAAATGCATGGTTCATGGAGGAATGTTGTGGAATGGTTATGGAGGCTATCACGCTAATCAGTGCATATAGTGGAGCTTATGGTTTAATAACTATGCAAAAATGTGCTTTGATTGCTATTTGAAATAAATTTCTACTCATACCTTGGAATTTTTGCCATTTGTTGTCCATTAACCCTTGATCAGCTACTCCTTATTGATACCTTTAGGTGCCCCATGTCTTCATAATATGTCCTCAGTCATACCTACATTTGATTTCATGATTATAGAACTGACATCTGACTGTTAGTTTTGAAAAATAGAGTGATATCTGCGGAAACTGCTTCTGGCTGCGGAAATTGGTTTTAGCTGCGGAAACTAACACAGCAATCATTTTACTGAATGAAGATGGATAAATGATGACTGAATGAATGAAAATAGTCATAAAAACTTTTATTGGCGGAATGAAATGAAGTGGATGAAATAAAGTGGAATGAAATGAAGTGGAGTGGAATGAAAATGAAATGGAGTGAAATGAAAATGAAGTGGAGTGGAATGAAAATGGGAAAGAAATTTTTTTTTGGAAAATATAGGGCGTCAGAGGATTCTGATTTTCGCCCTATATTTTCTGTATAAGACTACCAATCTGTGATTGGTTTTCAGGCTTATACAATTTTTTTTTTTTTAGAACAAAAAGGAACAAAGGCTAGGCTGGTGGAGAAGAAGGATTCTTCTTCACCAACCTTATTGCAGAACTATCTTGAAACATTTTGACAAATTCCTCTTTTGAGAGTGGCTTATGATAGACCTTTAATCTATGGCCATTCACAATAAGAGGAGTTTGAAATTCATCAATGGTTTTGATTCTTACCGCTCCATTGCTAAAGACTTTGTCAATCTCATATGGCCCAAGCCAATGAGTCTGGAATTTACCTTTGAAGTCTTTAAACTTGGAATCAAATAGAAATGTCCAGTCTCCTTGAAACTTTTTCTTTTTGATGTATTTATCATGCCACTTATCTCTTTGATACTGAACTAGATCAGTTCTTAGGATTGCTTCTTGTATGATCTCATCTAGCTCATTCAACTGCTCCATTCTATGCTTTTGGGCTTCTGATAGATCCATCCCCAACTGAACTGCCATCTTGAAAGTTTTGACCTGAAACTCAATGGGGAGCAGAACTTCTTTCCCATAAACAAGTTCATAGGGAGAATTTCCTGTTGTATTCCTCCATGTAGTTCTGTAGGCCCATAAGGCTTCAGGAAGCCTTTCTGCCCAATCTCTTCTGTGTAGATGAACAGTTTTGGTGATGATGCCTTCAATAACTTTGTTTGTAGACTCCACTTGGCCATTTTCTTGTGGATGGTAAGGAGTAGATTTTCTGTGCTTGATTTTGTATTCTTCCATCAGCTTCTCCACCATGTTGGATGTGAATTGACTTCCTTGATCTGTCACAATTTCTCTTGGAACACCAAAGCGAGTAAAAATATCCTCATAAAGAAAATTAACAACTGAATTTTCAGTAGCAGAAAATAATTCTTTGGCTTCTACCCATTTAGTGACATAATCAGTACATACCAATATATACTTCTTTTGTTTAGATGGTGGATTAATAGGTCCAATGAAATCTAAAGCCCATTTTTCAAAGGGTTCAATGAATACCTGCAGTTGCAATGACATTTCATTTGAAAGGGTCGGTTTCCCTACTCTTTGGTAGCTGTCACACCTTTTGACATATTCTTTTGCATCTTTGAAGAGGGAAGGCCAATGATATCCTAAAGAGAGGATTTTATAGGTTGTCCTTTTGTCAGCAAAGTGTCTGCCACACTGTTCATCATGACATTCCTTGAGGATGTCAGGCATTTCATTTTCCCTAACACATCTTCTGATCACAAGATCTGGCCCTGTTTTAAACAATTCGTTAGAAATCCATGAATATTTTGAACTCTCCTAAATAATCTTTCTTCTTTCACTAGGAAATAGATGTGGAGGTAGTTTCCCTGTAACCAAATAGTTAGCAATATCTACATACCAAAGAGTCTTAGTAGTTACTACAAATAAGTATTCATCAGGAAACTTGTCCTCTACAGGAGAATCTTCTTTAGTATTATGGATCCTAAACAAGAAATCAGCTACTGTATTTTGTTTCCCTAGTCTATCCAACACAGTAATATTGAATTCTTGTAAAAGTAAGAGCCGCCTTGTAACTCTGCCATTAGTAAGAGGTTTGTTCATTAAATATCTAATCGTAGAATGATCAGTATGAATAAAAGTTTCATAGCTTGTTATATAATGTCTGAACTTATTGATTGCATGAACAACAACTAAGAATTCCTTTTCAGTTACAGTATAGTTCAACTCAGTGGGAGTCAAATTTTTACTGGTATAGTAAATGGCATAAGGAACTAGATCTTTTTGTCCCAACACAGCTCCTAGAGCTGTATCTAAAGCATTTGTAGAAATATGGAAAGGAAGTTTCCAATTTGGTCCTCTCAAGATAGGTGCTTCAGATATTCTTGTCTTCAAAGTTTCAAATGCTAATTGACAATCAGGATCCCATTTGAATTCACAGTCTTTTGTAAGCAATTTGAAGAGTGGAGATGCTATTTTAGTGAAGTTCTCTATAAATCTTCTATAGTACCCAGTAAATCCCAGAAAACTTCTAACATCTTTTTGACAATTTGGAATAGGAAACTTGGAGATGACTTCAACTTTTGATCTATCGACTTTAATCCCATCCCCTGAAATGTGATGTCCCAAAACAATACCTTCAGTAAACATCATAAAGCATTTTTCATGACTCAATGAAAGGTTTATTTTTTTACATCTTATAAGGACTTTTTCCAAATTCTCTAATGCCTCTTCAAACGAATCACCATAAACTGTAAAATCATCCATATAAACCTCTACACAATCATGGATTAGATCAGAAAAGATTCCTAGTACTGCTCTTTGGAATGTTGCAGGTACATTACATAATCCAAAAGGAAGCACTCAATAAGAAAAAGTTCCCCATGGACAGGTAAATGTGGTCTTATCTTGATCTTCAAGTGTTACCTGAATTTGATTATAGCCACTAAAACCATCCAAAAATGAAAAGTATTTTTTGCATGCTAGTGTATCTAATACTTGATCGATAAAGGGCAAAGGAAAGTGATCCTTCAAAGTTGCTTTATTCAATTCCCTGTAATCAATGCATACCCTCCATTTACCATTCTTTTTAGGTACTATAACCAAAGGAGAAACCCATCGGCTATCTGAAATTGGATAAATGAAGTTTACATTGAGTAGTTTTTGGAGCTCTTCTTTCATTATCTCCCTAAGGTTTGGATTCATCCTTCTCTGAGTTTGTCTGATTGGTCTACTGTTTTCCTCAATGTAGATGTGATGAATGCATGTCTTAGGGTCAATATCTTTCATATCAGTATACTCCCATGCAAACACAGTAGAATGTTTTTGCAAGATTTTGGTTAGCTCTTTCTGTTGTGACTTTTCCAAATTTTTATTGATATTCAATGTTTTACCTGGAAAAATATCAATGGCGAAACTATCGAGCTCTTCCATAGAGTAAAGAGACATTTTTCTGGATGATAGATACTCAATGTTAGAGTCTAACTGGAATTGTGTGTGGTCATATTCTGAAGATGTTTCAAAATTTTCTAATGTGTTCAGAATTTGACTATCTTCACTAATTTCAGAAATGGTAAAGACAGGTTGTATAGTGTCCTCATCATCAACCCATTCATTATCTTCTACTTCTGTAATTGCTTTTGCCGGAGGATACAAATTGAACTTCTTTGTCGAATTACCATTAGAAATGTACATATCTCCAGATCTACAACTAATGAAAGCATCAGCTGTGGCTAGCCAAGGTCTTCTTAAGATGAGTGGGTGCCATCCTAAATTACTCTTGGGAGTCAAAATCATGAAATCTACTGGATATTCCCAAGAATCTAGGGAGACTGAAATATCTTCTAATACACCATCTAGTTTGATTATTGATCTATCTGCAAGTTGCAGTAAGGTAGGTGTAAAAACAAGATTAGGAAGTTTAAGTTGTTCCATAGTCTGTCTACTCATAATGTTGATAGCATCCCCTAAGTCAATCAAAGTGTTTGGAATTTCTATCCCATTTATATGTGTCTTGACAATTGGACTACCTGGATCTACATATTTCTGCATGGTAATTTTTCCCATCATGATATCTGCAATTTTTCCTACCAGGTGAATTATTCTTGTATCTCTTGGTTTCCTTCCTGGTCTTTTGAGACTCAACTCCTTTATTGTTTTTGCTAGAATATGAATCTCTCTAATGGCTTGTAGCAAGGGAATCTTGATACAGACATTCTTTAATTCATCTAGGAAATCATAGTCAGGCAACAAGATTTGTTTTTCCACCCCTTTGTCAATTTGTAATCTTTCAGGGAAAGGAGGTGTGGATGAAGATGCAGGTTTCTCAACTATAGGAGTTGTGGGGGTTGACTCTTTTTCTTTTTCTTTTTGAGTGTTTGGGTTTTGAAGAGATGCTTCAGAACCTTTATTGGCTTTAAGAGAATCTTCCTCAGAAATACTTTGCTTTTGAGCATCTATAGAAGGTTTTTCTAAAAATCTACCAGATCTGAGTTGTACATCATTGAGAGGAACAATCATATAGGTAGGAAATTGTTGTCCTTCTACCATGTAAGCATTCTGAGGATTTTTATTACTGGGATTTGGCAATGGCTAGGATGGTAGTTGATTTGTCTTTGGTTGGAATGGAAGCAAGAGTTGAGAATTTGGATTTTGTTGAGAAGGTTGTTGTTGTTGTGGAAATGGCAATGAAAGTTGTCGATTTTGATTTGGAAGTTGTGGAGCTTGTTGATTTTGAAAAGATGGAGGATATTGATAAAATTGAGCAAATCTCCCATAAGGATTTTGCATACCTTGTACCCATGATTGATATGGATTTTGAGGTTGGGAGCAAGGTTGTTGCCAAATTTGGCGGGGGTTGAAAGTTCATAGGGTTGTTAAGCCCTTGGTTTTGTTGCCCCTGCCACGGTCTCCTTGAAACAAAACAGAGAGACTCTACTGAATTTGGATCTTCTTGAAAGACAGCTTTGAGCCCAGGAATTGAAGGACAATCCTTGGTCTCATGGCTTTCTGAGCAAATCATACATGTTTCTACAATTTTTGCATCTAAGGGGCATTCCCTTAGAGCATGTTTCTTCCTACATTTTGGACAAAAGATGGCCAAAGCTTCAGCTTCTGCTTTCTGCTTGTTTTGTATTTTAAGGGTGTCTAGTTGTTCACTAAGGCTCCCTAGAATATCAGTTTTAAACTCATCAAGCATATTGCCAATCTCTGCCCTACTTACAGATCCAGTTGCAGATTTGTTTGCTCTAATAAGAGAAGGATCTCTGGGCCCTTTTCCCGTTTTAGATTTTCCCCTTGAGAGATGGACACATAGTTTTGCTATGTCATGAAGTGGAAGTTGAGAAATATCTCCCTTTCCCATCATGTTTAAAATATCTATCCATTCATCTCTAATGGCTTTTAATAGAAGGGCTTTCAAGGTCTCCTCATCTAAGTTACTCAATTTTTCTCTTTTTAAGTTGTATTGAAATCTTTCAAGTTAATCCTCCAAGTTTTCATCTTCTTTTTGCACCATTTTGAATACCTCATCCTTATGGTTGGTGGGCATGCAATAGTCCAGGTATCTATCCAAAAATGTTTGTTTCATATCATTCCAAGTCCTAATAGATTGAGGGATTAATCCCATGAACCATTTCAAAGCAGCTCCCTTCAATGTTGAAGGAAACAATTTGAGCTTTTGAGAGTCTTCCATATAGTCATAAGTTCGGCACACGACTTCAAACTCAAATAGAAATGTTTCAGGATCCTCACTTCGCAACCCATAAAAGTTTGGGAGGGAAGATGGTGAGATGTTCTTCATTGTTGTATGATATTCCTCATCAACTATAGGAAATCCAAACGAGTTATCTCCATCCCTATTTCCCCCATTGTTACCTCTACCTCCTCCATTGTTTCCTCCTCCTCTACCTCTACCTCTACCTCCTCCTCCTAATCCGTTTACTACTTCCTCTGTCATGATAGTTTCCCTAGAGTTTTCAGAGTCCTTTGGTTCTTCTACTAATGGTGAATGAGGAGGAATTTCTCCCTCTTCTTCTTTAGGTGATTCTACTTCTTTGATTACAAGATGTTCCCCTATAGAAGTGAAGAAAGGTTCTTTTCCTAAGTTAGATTTGATGGATAGTGTGGGAGAGTCTCCTAATTCAGCTGTTGCCCCTTGAATTCTAGGAATCCTAAGGCTCGAAGTGTGAGTTGGAGATGATGGAGGTGTATCTTGTCTATGCCTTGAAGTAGATGGAGTTGTAAAAATTGAACTCTTACCCTAGCTATAAACCTTCCCCTAGAATCTCTTGCTCTATGCATGTCATTTTTTATTTTTATTTCTTCAAGTCGAGCTAATAATTCTATTTCTGATCTTCCAGATCACACTAGGTGTAAGAAGAGAGCATACTCAAGAAATTATTGAACCAATAACTCTCTTTTATAATCCTCCAGATCACACTAGGTGCAAGAGGAGAGCATACTTTGAGAAGTTATCAATTTTTCCCTTTTTTGAATTTTTTTTTTTTTTAAGAAATTGGCTACCTAGTTACACTTCCCCAGCAACAGCGCCAAAATGTTTGGTCAATTTAGAGTGTCCTAAATTGCTATATTAATTGTCAATCCGGGAGTCGTAAACTGTTGAAGTGTGGCACACTATATGTGCAAGATAATCTATTTCTTACTTTTTGTCGTTTTTTATTTTTTATTTGTTTTGGGGGTTTTTATCTTTGTTTATCTCCTAATGAGAAATGAAAATTCTAAAAGACAAGTATGGATATAAATATTCAAGGCAATTATGTCCTTTATAATGATTTCCAAAACTTCAAACTCAGAAGGTCTTAAAACATGCAATGATGAAATCAATTCCTAAAAAAAATAAAAAAATGTGCACTATTCTAATCAAACAAACAATGAACTATTGATCATGAAACCATTATCCCTACTGCTATCTAAATACAAGAGAAATGAATTAAGCTACTGTACTCAAAGAAATCCAAAAATTGCAAGTAAAGTAAAGCTAAAATCAAATTACATCAATTCATATTCTGACCCCTCGCCAGTTAGTCTCGCTATGGCTTTCGGAGGTAATCATAAACAACTTGAGCAATCTGATATCTATTTGTAGAAAAGTAAACTTAAAATCAAATCATATCAATTCATAGTCTGACCCCTCGCCAGTTAGTCTCACTATGGCTTTCGGAGGTAATCATCAACAACTTGAGCAATCTAATATCTAATTTGCAGAAAAATAAAACTAATATCAAATTACACACTCATACTTCAATCCCTCACCATTAGTCTCGCTATGGCTTTCGGAGGTAACTGACAATGATATGAGTAATTTAATATCTAAGCTAACTAATAAAGCCAATGAACAGAACTGAAATAAACAAAACAAAGCTAGAATTAAAAGCTAAGAAAAGTAAGTCAGCAGAAAGACAAGACTGATTCCATGTCATTAGTCATTGTGAAAACTATATGCAAATGCCCAAGATGCCTACTGTAATCTGGAACAAATACATTGATCAGCGTTAACAACAATGTAAAGCATGTAAAATTATGGACAAAAATAAAATGTTAGTACCATAAGAAATGCAATATATACAAGTGAATAATTATGGCATAGTGAACGTAAAGAAATATAACATGAAATTGTACAGCAATATGAAACAAAACCTCGGCGTGTGCAGGGACCCTCTACACAACCTCGGGCAACAACTATCAACCACGAATTATGCTCAGAAACAGAGTCTTCTCATATATTCAAAATGCAGTCATAACAACGAAACAGTGTCACAGCACAGTGGGCTCTTTAACAGTCAACAATACATTCAAAACACTAACTATTATGCGTATGGAAACACATTATTTATAACAGAAGGATACATAACTAATTTCTTAAAAACTGCACTGACAGAGGACACATGAATGACAACGTCCATGGATCTAGCATCATGGCTGCCGTGATGATTAAATCTATTGAGGGTGGCTGTTGGATTCGCCTTATGGAGCAGTCCACAGGTGTCGATATGTCCCCAGAGATCTAGGAACGGCCACGAAAGTCTTCATGTGTTTGAAAACAGAGTCCTATTGCTGTAGGACTCCTATATTTGACCACCACTTGACCACCTTTGACGACGGCCTTCTTTGATGAATTCGACTGAGCCAATAGGACTCGGTCCATGTCCACGTCATTTTCAACTTGCCCATGTGGCTCGATTTGCCTGAAGACACCTGCAATATAGACTTTAACAAAAAGGCTGCGGAAAGTTGAACTGGCTGCGGAAAGTGACAAGATTCCACAGCTTATGAGCAAAAATCTAGTTCAAACAACAAACACAAAACATAGTTAGAAAACCACTTTATGTGCTCTTTTAAACTCAATATGCAATGATGTTGATAGCTTATGAGGTCCAGGTGGATGGAGAAAGTTTGGGAAAATGTGTAGGAAAATTGTGGTTCCGGGGCTCCATTTGTTAGGTATAAGCATATGCACATTATTTTCTAATTTTTAACCACAAATTCACTTAAAAGGCTTTGAATTAATAAAGATTGGAAAAACATAAATGTGGCCCAATGATAATGAGAGTGGGATGAATGTGGTGACATAGTAGTGAAATGGAGGCTTCTAGAAGACTCTTATGTGGCACTCTAAGGCCAAATTTGAATTTGAGTGGAAAGAATCATGGGATCATGAGGATATGTGTCACATCTCCTAATTATATTGTAACTCTAAGAAGACGTGTCTTAACAGTTCCTATTTTGATTAGGACTCTAGAGGTATAGGGAGAGATTCATGGACTCTCATTAATGAGATGGCTTCTCATCTTTTTGTATAAATAGGAGATCTCTCTCCTTCATTTGTCAGTCTTTTAGCTTGTGAGTCTTAGCTTGTTAATTCTTAAGGTTGTTAGCTTGTGAGATGGCTTTGGAAAGCTTTGGAGAGCTTTGCTGTACTTTGTAATTTTGAAGAATTTGAATAAAGCTTTGATGTTCTCAACATGGAAGGAGATGTGAAGTAGATGTCATGGAGCATATTAGAATGTAAGGTAGAGTAGATTTCATTTTGTAATTTTGCTTTGATTTCATTATGTTATTTGATTGCTTTCAAGTTTGATAAATTAGATTTTCCATTCATGCAATTTTAATTCATGTAAGTGTGTTCAACCGGTTGATTGTAGATTAGTTTTTCTTTACATGTTTTTGCAGCAAATAGTGACATGAGAATTACCTTTCTGGTGACTTTGTTTTTTTTAGCTTTTTAATTTCAGTTATGCTTTGATTTTAGTCTTATTCATTTGCTTTGTTAGTTAGTTTAGATATCAGATTGCTCAAGTTGTTGATGATTACCTCCAAAAGCCATAGCGAGACTAACTGGCGAGGGGTCAGACTATGAATTGATGTGATTTGATTTTAAGTTTACTTTTCTGCAATTAGATATCAGATTGCTCAAGTTGTTGATGATTACCTCCGAAATCCATAGCGAGACTAACTGGCGAGGGGTTAGACTATGAATTGATGTGATTTGATTTTAGTTTACTTTTCTGCAATTAGATATCAGACTGCTCAAGTTGTTGATGATTACCTCCGAAAGCCATAGCGAGACTAACTAGCGAGGGGTCAGAATATGAATTGATGCGATCTTATTTTAGTTTTACTTTTTTGCAATTAGATATTAAATTGCTCATATCATTAACGGTTACCTCCGAAAGCCATACCGGGACTACTGGCGAGGGATCGAATCATGAATGTGTAATTTGATTTTAGTTTTACTTTCCTTGCAATTTTTTATTTCTTTGAGTGCAGTAGCTTAAATCGCTTTTCTATATTTAGACAGTAGCAGAGATAACAGTTTCATGATCAGTAGTTCATTATTTACTTGTTTAAATAGTAGCACATTTTCCATTCTTGTTCAAGCATTACTGTCATCGCTAGTATATTCTAAGACCTTCTGAAGTGTTAAGTTCAGGAAATCATTATAGAGGACATAATTGCCTTAGAATGTATATCCATACTTGCCTTATAGAGACTTAGGAATAGGATTTCCATTTGCATTAGACACTTTAGGAGATCAACAAGAACAAAACCCAAAAACAAAACAAAAGCTATAAAACAACGAACTAAGAAAAAGGTTAACTAAGCACAGATGGTGCACCACACTTCATCAGTTTATGATACCCGGATTGATAATTTATGTACAGCAATTTAAGACGTTAAATTGACTAGACATTTTGGCACCGTTGCCGGGGATCGAACCCTCGATCATTTCTTCTTCTTCATAATTCAGACAAAAGCAGAGCAGAATAAGAACAATGCAAGAGCAGAGCATAACAGAGCAAAACAGTACCGATTAGTACAGGGTAGAACAAGACAAAGCAGAACAGGCAGAATAGAGCAAAGCAGGGCAAGGGTCAAGCTATATAGGGCAGTGCATTTGATGGATGAATAGTAATGACCGATAGAAAAATTGCAGATGAAGTTCTCCCTGGTTAAGAAGGAGTGTTAAAATTGGCAACCAGGGAAAACTTCATGTGGGTCATCTTATTCATGGCTGATAATATTTTTATTAGATTCCTCTCGTTAAGAGGTGTAGGATTGATATAAAGATCATTCGATTCCGTAAGTATTTATGGAGATATGAATTTATTTTGATTATGGAATTATTATCAAGCCGACCTACATCTCATGTAGACTCAGAAGCCCAACAGTCGCATCTATTCAAACACCAACGTTGTGTATAAATATAAGAGTACTTTTCCTCATTTGCACTCACCTATCTCATCACATCTATCTCTCTCTACTGCGCAGAAATGAGTCTCTTCTCTACTGCGCAGAAATGGGTCTCTCTCTCACACATGTGAAGCCGGAAGCTGTTGAACCTGAAGCTGCAACTGTAGAAGTAAATATTGACTTGCATGGCCTAGAAGCTATCCTCTTTGGAACTACGCGGTAGGTCCATCTGAACCTCCTCTGAAAGCCGCAACTTTTTTTGGTGGAATGAAGTCAATCTGACGAACGGTTTGCAAGATATCCACTGCCCTAGTTTGAAGCCGGAAGTTGTTGAACCTAAAGCTGCAACTGCAGAAGTAAATATTGACTTGTGTGGCCTAGAAGATCTCCTCTTTGGAACTACGTTGTAGGTTCATCTGAATCTCCTCTGAAAGCTGCAACTTTTTGTGGTGGAATGAAGTCAATCCGACGAACGGTTTGCAAGATATCGACTGCCCTAGTTTGAAGCCGGAAACTGCTGAAATTGAAGCTGCAACTGCAGAAGTAAAGATTGACCTGCATGGCCTAGAAGATCTCCTCATCTGAACTATGCTGTAGGTTCATCTGAACCTCCTCTAGAAGCCGCAACTTTTGGTGGTGGAATGAAGTCAATCCGACGGTCGTTTTGTGAGATATCATCTGCCCTAGTTTGATAATGACACTGCTAATGCTGATGCTGCTAATCTAGGGTTTGCTACTGCTGATATGAATCAGATTTATTGTACTATTTCTCTCTGCTAAATTATTGAAGATAAAAGAAGATTTGATCAAAGGGTTTCCCCACACATTGTGGGGTTTTTCCCTGGCTAGCCACCACATCTTGTGTCTCTTGTCTTGGCTTGTTTTCTGTCGATCGTTTAATGTTCTATCTGCACTTTACTTTATGTACATGTGATTGCTAATCTGTGGAATATAATAAGAAAAAGAAGTAAATTGTTATAAGAATAGAACATACCATAACTTAACAGAAACTCGCTTGACCGAAGCCTTAAACAGAGATCAAAGGGATGAGTCACAATATGACAAACAAAGTCATGGAGCTTTATTTCCGTAACCGCCTTCATAGTTGCGGTGTGTCATCCATGATGGAAAATAGACAAAAGAGAGATTTCTGCTATCATTCCTGATCGTTGGTGTTCGGATCATCATCCAAGCTTATGGGTTTTTCCTGTGTTCTCCCCTCCTGCAGCGTGACAGCGTAAATGTGACTTGAAGAGGCACCAGTCATCTCTTTCTTTATGCTTGGTGAACCTTCTGCAGGCGAGTGGACCTTTGCCATGGATTCTTGATAACCATATACTGTAGAGATTCACAGGTTATAAAGCAGCAGTGGTGGACCACGTCTACAAATATCACAAATTTCTCTATCAGGCTGTCAATTTTCCTTTCGATCGCCTTTGAACATCCTCTTGCTCTTGCAGAGCCAGACCCATAATCATCTTCATCTGCCGCCAAGTCTCAATTGTTCATACATAGAGGTTCTCTCTTACCCTCGTGAGGGTTGGGTCGGGAATCCATGCAAAGTCCTCATCGACTT
Organism: Pinus tabuliformis; assembly: GCA_031772625.1. Classification (NCBI taxonomy): domain Eukaryota; kingdom Viridiplantae; phylum Streptophyta; class Pinopsida; order Pinales; family Pinaceae; genus Pinus; species Pinus tabuliformis. Next base: position 143,401,892 of record CM062810.1, read on the forward strand.
CCTCCGAGGTGACAACTCTACGAAGAACACTAGCCTGCGCTTCAAGACTGGCAATGCGCTCTTGGGTCTCCGGGTTAACAACAGCTGCATAATTCAGAGCAGCGCGCCTCGTGGAGGACTCAACTTAGGTAATGGATGGAGAACCCAAGGAATTCCAATGAGAGGTTTTTCTACCATGCCCGTGCCCTTGAGAGGGAGTCGGGCTGGAACTGTGTTTTGGGGCCATGAGGAAGGCAGAGGGACCAAAGAGCTGAAACAAATAGATATAAGGGGAGAGATGGAGGAGCCAGAGAACATAGATAACAGGGGAGTGACGGAGGAGCCAGAGAATAGAGGGAATGACCAGGAAGGGAGGGGTAACTAGGAAATAAATAATGGCGTGAGGACTTCAGGGGCCGCGGAGCAAAGGAAAGGGGAAAAAATGAGAGTTTAGGGAGGTACAGGGGTGACCACATTGGGATGAAGAGATAGATGGGCGATGTCCCTGCAGGAGAGAGGGGTCATGGGTTGATTATCCATCACAATTGTCTTGCTGAGGATGACACTAGGCACATACATGTCAGTACTATCCTCCTCCCAATACTTAGAGCCTAATTTGATGAGACTCAGGATTCTCGAACAGTTATTGTTCATTTTTCTAGTTGTACTTGACATTGATTCCTTCACAGTGTTGGCGGAGATTTCCTTCTTCCAGATCATGCCATGACCTAGATTTCAATCGAAGGGTCCCTGCAGTCTCCTCATTGGCTAACATGTCCGCAAGCTTATTACTATTCCTTCTGATTCCCTGAAAGTGTAATCCTTCCATACTATCTGTGTTGTTTTTAATTATCTACATAATTTTGTTTAGGTGCCAATTATCAGAAACTTTGGCCACTTCATTACCTTGCTGGAGCTTTTTGCAGACCTAAGTGGTGAGAGTTGAATCTCCTTCCATGATCAGAGGGCTTAGCTTATGGCTTTTTGTGATGGTTATGTCGTGTTCCAAAGCATGAAATTATGTTGTGTTATTGGTTGAAGAACATATGTTACCCTCGTAAATCCATAAAATTTCGCCTCCTGCGTTCCTGAATATGCCTCTGAAACCAGCTAGGCTCAGGTTACCTTTGGTCGCCCTGTCATAATTCAGCTTAATTTCACCCATCTCTGGGGCATCCATTTGTCGTTCTGAATTCCTTTCCTAGTGAAAGAGGTTATCACAGGGGTGCTTATCTAGTGGAGGTACGCCATGGAGAGAATTCTCACATGTGAGCTGTTGGGAGGACCATTGGTGTTTTGAAGAGTGGAGGTCGCCATCTTCTCCCGTGTGGAGATCTTGAGCTTAGATAAATTGATTTCCTTCTGAGTTGATATGCCTCGGAAAATTCTTGCATTGTGTTCCTTCCAGAGAACCCAACATACCATACCTAGGACGAGATTCCATTCTTTGTTCACCTTTGGGTGGGAGGAGAAGGAAGAGCACTAGTTAAAGATGGTGTTGAGGATGGAAGATGGATCCCAATCTGATCCTTTAAAGATTAAATTAACCCAATCCCAAAGTTTTGTCGCATAGAAGCATTCGTTCAAGAGATGGTTTGAAGTTTCTTCCTCTTGCTAACAGAGTTGGCATCTGGAGGGTCCAATAAAGCCTTTCTTCCGGAGATTCTTCCAGGTTAGAATTTTCCTGTGTAAGACAAGCCAAGAGAAAAATGGAAATTTTTGGCTAATGTCTTATATCCCAAATTGAGTTCCATTTGGGGTCCGGTTGGAGTTGATCATGATCAGCTACGTATCTGTATGCTTCCTTAATATTGAAGTGACCTGTAGTGTTTTTGCCCCAATGGATTTTTTCCTCAGAGGTGTCGTGGAGGATTTGTTTATTTTGGAGTTTAGTTGAAATCTCAGACCAAACGTGACAATTGATGTGAGGAGCCCAGTCTTTCTTATCAATCCATTCTCTCCAACTGTCCCCTTCTACACTAGTTTTCCAATAATGGAAGACCCTGCTCCTACCTCTGGATTGCATTTCGGATTTGATTGGTTGGTACTGATTCTTGATGAGTTCAGGCCTTTGCTGCCAAGCATCTTCCCAAAAGAGTTCCTTTTCTCCCTTGCCAATTTCCCAGAAACTGTGGTTTTCTATGATAGCTCGATTCTCCCATGCTTGATTTTAGATTACCGAACCTTTGATATTGTCGTTGAGCCTTATTATTTGCTTCTAAGAGTGGATGGGAGCATACTTAGCTTTCCATAGGGTTCCCCTAGGGGGAATTGGGGTTTTCTATCCATATCCATAGAGTTTTAGCTCCTAGTGCCTTCCCAAGGAGCTCAGTGTCCCTGAGTCCCAGGCCACTATCTTTTTTGGGTTTGCAAATTTTGTCCCAAACAACAAGAGCCCATTTTTGCATTTTCTCTGCCCCTCTCCATAAAAATTTCCTTTGCATATTTCTAATTGCATTGGAGATCATCTTTCGGGCAGCCAAAGCAGAATAAGCATAATTTAGGATCGCCTATAGAACTGATTTTACCAGTACAAGATGGCCAGCCAGATTGAGCGATCGAAAGTCCAGTTGGCTAGCCTGTTTTTTAAATTATTAATCAAAGATTCCCAAGTAGCCCAAGCTAGTGGCCTATCAGTCAAGGGAACTCCCAGATAATTGGAGGGTAGAGAGATGATGGGGAAGTCAAGGATTCTATCAATGTTCCTATGAATAGGCAGACGGGTGTTGAAGAAGAACAATTTAGATTTTTTGGGATTGATGGAGGTGCTAGAGGCTGCTGAGAAGTCAGACAGAATGGTCTTGAAGGAGGAAGCTTCTTTGACAGTCGGGAGACCCATAAGAAGGGTGTCATCAACGAATTATTGGTGAGTGGAGGGAGGAGCAGAGGCATAAGGCTGGAGACCAGAAAGATCCTTTGCCATCAGGGCCGCTGAAATAGAGCAACTGAGCCCTTCAGCCAAGATGACAAAGAGAAAGGGAGAGATAGGGTCCCCCTGCCTGATGCCCCTGGAGGGGTGGAAGGGCTAAGTGGGGGAGCCATTCAGGAGGATGGAGAAGAATGCTCCAGTCACCAGTGCCATGATCCATTTGATGTTGTCTTTGTAGAATCCATAAGCTGCTAGAACTTCTCTCATGTAGGCCCAACTTATCTTATTGAAGGCCTTAGACATGTCTAATTGAATCATCATGCCAGGTTTATTTTGTGAGTTAAGAGAGTGGATTAGTTCATGGGAGAGGATGATACTGTCCATGATTTTCCTACCTTCCACATAGCCAGATTGATGATGAGAGATAAGGAGAGGCAAGATAGATTTCAGACAATTGGCCAAGACTTTGGAGATGATTTTGTAGATGATATTGTAGAGGGCTATGGGTCTAAACTTGTTCGGGGAGTCAGTTGCATCTCCCTTGGGAATCAGAGTGAGGAAAGTGGAATTGAGGGCTTTTAGGACAGACTTTTGAATCCGGGATTCTTCAACAAGGGCATGGACCTCGAATTTGAGGAAAGGCCAGCATGCTTTATAGAAGCCAATGGTGAAGCCATCCGGGCCCGGGGCTTTACCATTGGGCATGCTCATGACAACATCCTCCACTTCCTGAAGAGAAACGTTTCTTAAGAGCATTTTATTGTGATCTTCAATGAGGATCTTGGGAATGTGTTTGGTAATTTTTTTAATTTCCTCAGCCTGGTCCTTCCTTGGCTCCTTGAGAAGAGAGCTAAAGTATTGAGTTAACTCTTCTGCCATTTCCTCCTGAGAGTGAATGAGGTGTCCATATCAGTCGTTTAGAGCTAGGATTATGATGTTTCTTCTATGTTGTATCATTGATTTGTGGAAAAAGGAAGTATTATTTTCCCCCCATTTTAGCCAGCTTATTCTTCATTTTTAATGCCATGACTTCTCTTCTTGAATGACTCTTTCATCCCAACTTTGTCGTAATTTTTTCTCTTCTCTCTTGTTGTGTTATGTGATCCCTTCTTTAATGATGTGATGCTAAAGGAGCTCCATCTTAAGCTCCAAAAAAAAAAAAAAATCCCGTGATGATGTTGCCGAATGATTCTCTATTCCAGTTTTTTATTTCTTCTTTGACATGTTTTAGTTTATGTTGGAAGGTGTACATCTTGTTGACGGGTCTATTGGGAGAGTTATTCCACCATTGCCTCATTTTTTCCAGGAATTTCGGTGATCCAACCAGAAAGCCTCGAATCTAAAAGGCTTGTTTTGAGGACCAGTGGAGATGTGAAACTTAAGAGAGATGGGCCAATGATCAGAGCCCGCTTGCGGAAGTATACGAGCCTTTGTTTCCCAAGAGGTTAGGTAAGATTCTTCTAAGAGGAGGAAGTGATCTAGCCCGGAGGCTATTTGATGCTCACCTCCTCTTCGGTTGTTCTAGGTGAAAGTGTCATTGCTTATGGGGATGTCGATGAAATTGAGACTTTTGATAGTTGAAAGGAAAGCATATGAGTCCCTGTCCAGTTTTCGGATTCCTCCCCTCTTTTCTTCCAGATTTGTTATCATATTGAAGTCCCCAGACATTATATTGTAAGGAAAATTAATGGAAATGAGCAGATTAGAGATGCATTGAAGCATATTGATTGTCAGAGGATTATATATTACAGAGCAATGAAACACATAAAATATATTGCAGAAACATAAACACAGAAAACGCATAAAACAAGAGAGACATAGATATATGTGGTTCACCCAATTTGGGCTACATCCACAGAGAAACAATCATTCCTTCCTTTTATATTATCTAGCAAAGTGAAGACATACAACCTACAACAGATCCGTTGTAATTCCCTCTTCACTCTCAATCTCCAACAATGTAAACTTTGAAACGGGAACTATAAACTCAAAACAAGAACTCTGCCCAAAAAACCTCGAAAAAACATGAAAAACAGTGCTAAAAACGAAAAGTGTGTATACTAGAATGATGGTTTTTTTTTTTAGGGTCAATTTTGAACATGTTTTAAAAATGGCAGTGAGAACGAGTTTCTTTTTCAAAAATTGTGCAAAAACCAGCCTGAAAATGAAAATGCTAATAATGGAACGATGGATTTTTTTTTAGGGTTAATTTTCAACATTTTAATAAAATGCCAGTAAAACCAAATTTTTATGTGCAGAAATTGTGCAAAAAACACCCTCAAAATGAAAAGTGTTGATACTTGAATAACATTTTTTTTTCTTTTTTTTTGGGTAAATTTTCAACATTTTGAAATAATTGTGTAAAAGATTTTGTTACGACTCCGAAAAACATTAAAATTTCAAAAAAATAATGAAAACATAAAATTAAAAATAAAAACAAAAATTAAAACAATGAAAAAAACACCAAAAAAAATTTAAAAAAAATACCAAAACAAATATATATATATATATATATTAGAAAAAAATGTAAAAAAATAAAATTAACCTATAAAATATAAGAAAAATAAAAAAATAAAAAAATAAATAATAAGAAAAACATATTTTCAAAAAAATAACATTTTTTTAATGCGGTAAACCATAAAAAAATTTGGAAAAAATAAAATAAACAAAAAAATAAAAAAAACTATAAAATTAAGTAAAAATAGGAAATTTTAAAAAAGCATTAAGAAAAACCAAAAAAAAAAAAATTAAATTAAAAACAAACTAGATTAAAAAAAAAGAAAAGAAAAAAGAAAAAAACCAAACCTACAAAAATTAAGATTAAAAACATTTTCAAAAGCCCCTAAAAAACAAAAATAGGCTGAAATTAAAAATAAAATAAAAACCCAAAAAACAATTAAAATTTAAAAGAAATACATATTTTCAAAAAAACATTAAAATTAAAAAAAAAAACTAAATATATTTTTGATATTTTTTAAAATAACATTCAAAATATTTAAAATATATATATTTTACATATATATATATATAATTAAAAAAAACATTTAAAATATATATATATATAATAAACATATTTAACAAAATTTATTTTTTATTTAAAAAAAAAAAAAAAAACAATTTTATCGGCCACCGCCCCCACCGGCGGTGGGCGGTGGCTATTCGATTCCGAGAATTGAATAGCCACTTCTCGGCCACCTGCACGGGCGGTTGGGCGGTGGCTATCCGATTCTCAGAATCGAATAGCCACCACTCAGCCGCCTATGGGGGTGGTTGGGTGGTGGTTATCTGATTCTTAGAATCGGATAGCCATCGCTCGGCTGCCCGAGCGGTGGCTATCCAATTCTGAGAATCGGATATCCACCTCAAGGGTGGTCAGCGGGAGGTTATCCGATTTCGAGAATCGGATAGCGACCGCCTGACCGCCAGTGGGGGTGGTTATCTAATTCTCGAAATCGAATAGCCATCGCTCGACCGCACGTGGAGGTGGCTATCCGATTCTCAGAATCGAATAGCCATTGCCTGGATGGCAGTGGGGGTGGCTATCCAATTCTTGGAATCAAATAGCCATCGCCCGGTTGCCCATGGGGGTGGCTATCTGATTCTCGGAATCAGATAGCCACTGCCCAGCCACCCATGGGGGTGGCCGGGTGGTGGTTATCCAATTCTCAAAATCGAATAGCCACCGCTCGGCCACCCGTGGGGGTGGCCGGGCAATGGCTATCTGACTCTCAAAATCAGATGGCCATTGCTCGGTCGCCCATGGGGGTGGTCGGGTGGTGGCTATCCGATTCTGAGAATCGGACAGCCACCCCCATGGGCAGTCGGGTAGTGGTTATTCGATTCTGATTACGGGAACTGATACTCTTATGCGTTCAATATTTGTAATATGTCAATTATTTTTAAAATACCCTCCTCCTGGAGCGGTCATTCCTCCAAGTTTGACACAGTGGAATCGATGTAATGTCTCTGACAGATTTGCGTTGAAAGATACCTTTGAAATGACCAGTCAAGGGGTGTAATTTGGCCTTTCTTCCCCAACATTCTGCAGAATCCATCGTGAAATTGAGACCACCAAAAATGATCAAAGGTTTGATATCTAGTAACCCAGATGCATCTGCATTTATTTTTTTTGACATGAAATTCATAAAAAAAACTATTATTTAACCATTTTAGTTAAAATTTTCATATAAAAATTGTGATTTTGACATATCAATTCTAGCAAAAAAATTATCAAAACGTGTAGTTTTTTAGTTATATTTATGTTAAAAATGGTTATTTTTATGTCCATTGTTAAAAAATATTGTTTTTTATAAACAATTATTTCATGTGGATTGAAAAATTAATTAAGGATGTATAAATATGTAGAATATCGAAAATTCAAAATATCGACCTTCTAATTTAAAAATGCAAAACAATAAAAACCCCACTACAGAAAAATTAAAATAAAAATAAAAACAAGAAAATATGAAAAAAAAACGACCACTTCAAAAATTATTAAATTTACAAAATGATTATTTACATTTCATACATTACAAAATTTAAAGTCAAAAAATAGGTCTTTTAAAAAAAGGGTCTGATACAGAATTACCACTTTTTAAAATCAGCATGAAAATCACTACCATTCTAAAACGCAATATACATAAAAAAATTAAAGTGCCAAAAACTGTGCTCTAAAAAAAACATGTGTGTTCTGCATCACCCCTTTTCAAAATCAGGTCACTTTTTTGCTATCTCTACGAAACGGGTAACAGTATCAGTTCTCGTTTCAAAGTTTACATTGTTCTCCTCCCTTCCTTTCTCAAAATACAAATCTACATAGACGCAATACAATTCCCTCATATATAGCGAGGGGTTGCCTTCTAGGGAAAAAACCCTAAATTAAACATAACTTCTACCATCAGATCTTCGCCTAATGAACGACCCATATGGATTACGAAATTACAACATTTTACAAGGCAATTTTACATCTATTTTTTGCTTCGGGGGTAGCGCCAGGGGGGGCTCCCAAAGATCACAGTCGCCCCCCTAGACCTCCCTTGTAGCGTATATTTTACGGGCGGCGTTGCTGCCACATTACGAACTGGGGTCTAATGTGGCGATACCTCTAAATAAAGAAGATAATCAGGCTCCACACCCAACAATCTCCCACTTGGAGACTGATTATAGAAACTCCACTGCTGCTTCATTTGTTGGACAATGACTCCACTTTGGACCTAGTTGTTTCTCATCTTCTTCATCATACTTGAAGACCAATTGAAACTGAGCAGAATCTCAGTTTCTCCCTGGTTACAACTTTTGTTAACATATCTGCAGGATTCTGGCTAACGTGTATCTTTTCTAGCTTCAATTATCCATCTTCTAGTGTTGACCGTATGAAATGGTACTTGAGCTGTATATGCTTAGTATTGGAATGAAATGCAGAGTTCTTTTCAAGATGTATGGCACTGTGGTTGTCACTATATAACCTGCCCAACTCCTTCTTCTTACCCAATTCATCCAAAAACCTTTGTAACCAAATCATTTCTTTACTAGCCTCTGTAGTAGCAATATACTATGCTTCCGTTGTTGAGACTGCAACAACACTTTGCAGTTTTGAGACCCAACTGACAGTTGTTCCACCTACACTAAACACATACCTTGTGGTGCTCCTCCTGTTATCTTTATCACTCACCATATCTGCATCAACATATCCCTGTAGAGCAATGTTTGAACCACCAAAGCATAATGCTTGATTTGTGGTACCTCTCAAATACCTAAGAATCCACTTCACTGCCATCCAATGTTCTTTTCCTGGATTGTTCATATACCTGCTTACAACTCCCACTACATGTGCAATATCAAGCCTTGTGCAAACCATTTCATACATTAAGCTTCCAACTGCCGATGCATAATCCATTTCTTCTTGATTCTTGGGACACATTTCCTTACTTAGTTTGAAATGGCTAGCCAAAGGTATACTAACTGGTTTTGCATTATGCATATTAAACCTTTTCAACACCTTTTGTATGTACTCACTCTGAGACAATGTTAATTTGCAATTCTTCTTGTCTCTAGTATTCTCATACCAAGGATTTGTTTTGTAGCACACAAATCCTTTATTGCAAATGAGTTCGCCAATTTTATTTTGAGCACATTTATTTCCTACGTGTTAGAACCTACAACAAGCATGTCATCTACATACAATAACAATCTAATATAACTGCCATCATTTTTCCTTTTGAGATAAACTCAATGATCAGAATGACATCTAATATAACCTTGTTCAGACATAAACCTATCAAATTTTAGATACCACTGCCTCGGAACCTGTTTTAAGCCATACAAGTTATTCTTCAACTTGCACACTAGTTTCTCCTTCCCTTTTACCTCATATCCTTGTGGTTGCTGCATATATATCTCTTCCTCCAAATCCCCATGGAGAAAGGTTGTCTTTACATCTAACTGCTCAAGATGCAAACCTTCAGCTGCTACTAGACTTAAAATAGTTCTGATTGAAGTCATTTTAACAACAGGAGAAAATATCTCATCAAAGTCTATACCCTTTTTCCGTGCAAACCCCTTCACCATAAATCTAGCTTTATACCCTTTTCTACCTCCATCTTCTTCCTTCGACCTATAAACCCATTTATTCTGCAATGTTGCTTTACCTGTAGGCAACCTGACTAAGTCCAAAATCTGGTTATGTGCTAAGGAGTCCATCTCTTCTTTCATGGCTTGCTCCCACTTCTTTCTGGTTTCTACCTACACTGCTTCTTCATAACATTCTAGTTCACTAGAATCAATCAACAATGCATAATATAATGAAGGGGTGTATCGTTCAGGGGGTCTACTTATCTTGGTAGATCTTCTAACACCACTTTTAGGTGTTTGAGGTGCTTCTTGTTGTTGTTCTGGCTGTTGATCATTATGATTTTTCAGGCACCTTCACTTTTTCTGTGATCTCATCAAGCACCGTGTATTCACTGTTTTCTTTTTCCTATTTCTTTTCCTGCATCTAATCATTATACAAAACCTTTTCGTTGAATATGACATCTCTGCTCCTAATGATTTTGTGTTTTTCATAATCATAAAAGTGATAACCAAAATCATTAACACCATATCCAATAAAGGTACATTTCTTTGATTTTGCATCAAGCTTTTTTGTATTTTCTTTATTAATGTGGACAAAGGTTTCACAACCAAAAGTATTTAAAAATGAGTAGTTTACCTTTTTACCTGTCCATGCCTCCTCTAGAATACCACCATCCAAGGAACTTGAAGGCCCTTTGTTTAATAGATAAACAATAGTATCTACAACATCTTCCCAAAATTGTAAATGCAATCTCATGCACCTTTCACGCTCCATGATTGTCCTGTTCATCCTTTCTAATACACCATTTTCTTGTGGTGTTCCTGGAACTATTTTCTCTCTATGAATTCCATTCTCTAAGCAATACCTATCAAACTCTTTGCTGCAATATTCACCTCCATTGTCTGATCTGAGACACTTCAGCCTTTTTCCTGTCTCATTTTTAACCAAAGCTTTCCATTTATTGAAAGTATCAAATACATCAGATTTATTTTAAATACAATAAATCCATGTTTTTCTGGTTGCATCATCAATAAAAGTAACATAATAATGAGAGCCACTGAGAGATGATACCTAAGGAGGTCCCCATACATCTGTATGCACAAGCTCTAATTTTTTGCTCTTCTTTTCTTTCCCAACTCTGAGGAATCTAACTCTCTTATGTTTTCCATAAACACAATTCTCACAAAATTTTAAATCAACATGCTTCAAACCTGACAAAAAATTTCTTGAGTGAATAATCCGCATCCCCTCTTCACTCATGTGCCTGAGCCTATGATGCCACAACGACGTATCTTCTCCTGTAGAGGTTAAAGCATTAACAGAATTAGAAATATCATTACATAAATACAATGTACCAACCTTTTCTCCTTTTGCTATTACCAGGGCTCCTTTAGTGACCTTCCAGTTTTTATCTGTAAAAGTAGTTATACAACCTTCACCTCCCAACTGCCCTGTTGAAATCAGATTTTTCTTTAGATCTAGAACATGCCTTACCCCTTTCAACATCCATTGATTTACATTCTGTTGTTTTATGAAAACTATACCCATTCCAATGATTTTACAGGGTTTATCATCACCCAATCGAACCTGTCCAAAATCTCCTTGAACTTAATCATGAAAATGTTTTCTATCAGGTGTGGCATGGAATGAGGCCCCTAAATCTACCACCCAGGCATCAATAATATTTTCTAATGAAAGAATTAAATCATATTGCAACACATCACCTGTCACATTCGCTTCATGATTGTTTTCTTGTTGCGTGTCTCCTTCTTTTCCCTTCTGATACTTGTAGTCCTTCTTCAGGTATCCTTTCTTCCCACATTTCCAGAACATTATCCCTGATCTAGACTTGGATCTGCCTTTCCTTGACTTACTGCGATATCCTGGGCTCTTTCCTCTTTCCATTTTTCTTCCCCTAGTCTCTGCAGTCAAAGCCTTACCTGATGTCTCACTGGAGCTTTTCCGTATCATTTCCTCGCTAAGGATTGCACCGACAACATCATTGAACTTTAAAGTACTAGATCTAGAGATAGAGCTACTAATGGCCATAACTATACCATTCCAACTTTCTGGAAATGAGCATAGAAATAACAGAGCCCTAACTTCATCATCAAAAGTTACCCCTACAGAACTTAACTAACTGGTAACTGTATTAAATTCATTTAAATGATCAGCAAGAGATCAACCTTTTTACATCTTCATATTAAATAAACGCTTCATAATAAATACCTTATTTGAGGCCAAGGGTTTTTCATACAGTTTGGCCAATTCCGACATTAAACCCTCTATTGTTGTTTCCTTTGAAATATTAAAGGCTACCAATGCTGCTAGGCACAACTGTATTGTTCCAAGTGCCTTTCTGTCGATAATATCCCATTTTGTGTCTGTCATACTTGACGGATTCTTTGTCTTTCCGCTCAATGGTAGGTACGGATCTCTCTGATACAGATAATCTTCCATCTGCATCTTCCATAGCTGGTAGTTTTGGCCGTTAAATTTTTCAACCCTAAACCTACCATCTTCCACCATTGCTCCCACTCAAATCAGGAACCCTTCTCTCCTACGAGTTTATCAGCCAAATAGACATTTGGCTCTGATAACAGTTATTAGAGGATTAAATATTACAGAGCAATGAAACACATAAAATATATTGTAGAAACATAAACACGGAAAACACATAAAACAAGAGAGACATAGATATGCGTGGTTCACCCAATTTGGGCTACGTCCATGGAGAAACATCCAGTCCTTCCTTTTATATTATCCAACAAAGTGAATAGATACAACTTATAGCAGATCTGATCTAATTCCCTCTTCGCTCTCAATCTCCTCTCTCTTCCTCACTCAAAACACAGATCTACATAGACGCAATACAATTCCCTCATATATAGCGAGGGGTTGCCTTCTAGGGCAAAAAAACATAAATTAGACATAACTTCTATCGTCAACTCTTCCCCTAATGAACAGCCCAGATTGACTACAAAATTACAACATTTACAAGGCAATTTTACATCTATTTTTAGCTTCAAGGGAACTACCCCCAATCCCCCGCCAGGGGGGGCTCCCAAAGATCCACGGGGGTGTCACTGACAAACCAATATTATATCACGTGCGTTCATATTGGGGCATTAAAAATGGAAAAATCAAAAAATAAAATATTGGGGTTATAACAAGGGCCTAAAGAGTTTTAATATACCATACAACAATATATATAACATGAGGTATTTTTTATACATTTTTTTGGCCAAGCGGAGGGAAAAATACACCAAGTTTAGGGAAAAACTCGAGCTACACATGACAGCGGAGGGAAAGAGTTATTTTGGAGTCTAGCCTCTGCAACCCACCTGCAACGCCTTTCTTCTCGTTTGAACCCTAGCAGGACAGCTATCGAGTTTGTGAGCACTTGATTCGGGCTACACATCACAACGGAGGGAAATAGTTATTTGGAGTCGAGCCTCTGCAACCCACCTACAATGCCTTTTTTCTCGTTTGAACCCTAGCAGGGCAGCTATTGAGTTTTTCAGCACTTGATTCGGGCTACACATCAAAGCAGAGGGAAAGAGTTATTTTGGAAACAAGAGTTATTTTGGAGTCGAGCCTCTGCAAACCACCTACAATCCTAAGCCTTTATGTTTGTTTGAACCCTAGCAGGACAGCTATCGAGTTTCTCAACACTTGATTCGGTTGCCAACGCAAGACCTTACTTGAGCAGAGCCTTTGCGCCTCTGATCTTCAAAGGCCAGCCAGCCTTCATGCCTCTACTCTTCAAAGACTAGCTAGCCATTTGAGTGAGCACGCTTCCGCCACTTAACCAGCAGTTAACTAGCATAGAAAGGTATGCCCCGTAATGTTTTCTATTTTATGGAGAAAGAGGTTGTTTATATAGGCAGGAATCAATGGACGTGGAGGACAAGGGAGTTCATGTAGGCAGTGTATTAGATTTTCACCTACTTGTGTTTAATGCAACCTCCCTGGCCAAAATTTTGAATCTCCTTCATAGGTTACACTTATCATTAGATTCAGCCCCTATTCTTATCGCTAAGTCATGCATAAGAGGAGACCAAAAGAGGAAGAATAACCATTTGAGGATATATTGCTAGTGAATTAGTGGATATCTCAAGCATTCAAAAACCATCAATATTGCATCGCACACTCTCAATTCACAATTTACAATTTCATTTGACCAATTGAACTTGCAAATACTGTGCATAAATATGAATATTGCAAGAATCATTGGATTAGAGCTTCCCCAGTCCAGGTTCCTTAGTGGAATTAGATAGTTGTAACCTTGAAAAAGAGGATTCCTGTAGCTTGAGGTAATAGAGAAATGGAAGAATGTGCTTCTGAGGAAGTCTACGATTCTACCACAAACTACTGGAGTTTGTCTCAAGGATGCATTCTTCCATGAAAAGTCACATTGGTGTGGAACATAGAGGCTTGGTTTTTCTGAAGGGTGCAAATTTAGGCCCTGGAAGTCCAATTCAAGGGGTGTTGTATGATCTTGTAAAAGATTCATGGATTAGAATGAATCTTAGTCTTCGTTGATGACTTGCTCGAGGCTGGATTGCCTCATAAAATTCATGACTTTTTCTTCTTTTCTTATTTTTTTTCTTCTTATGTTAAATTAGTAGTTGATGAGTGGGAGTCCCTATCCATCAAGTGACCAAGATATCTTTTACGAGAGTGTGAGGGACATAGGTTATGATCCCAGAATAACCTACATGTGACCTAAAATGCTTGAGGGACTAAACTAAAGTGTATGAGTGCTTCTCCATGGCAGAATACTTAAGTTTATAGTCCCTAACGTTCTTGCTCATAAAGGCTATAGGTTGCACCATATTATTATTATTATTATTATTATTCTTTTGTAGGAACACTCTAATAATCGTATCCTCACAAGTAAATGAGAATAAAATAAAGTCACTTGAGTAATCAGGACTCACAAAGACAAGAGAGGATGTGATTGCTTCTTTTATCTTTGTAAAACATTTTATGCTATCCTCATCCCATTCAAATTTGCAAACATTCTTTAGCAATTTGGATAAAGATTTCACAATTTCAACAAAATATGAGATAAACCTCTAGATGAAGTTTATCTTACTAAAAAAAAATTGTATACCCTTTTTGTTTTCTAGGAGAGGGATCTTCTTTATTGCATCCACTCTACTGGGTTGACATGAATTCCTTCCTTTGAGATGATATGACTCAACAACTTTCCATGATCTACCCAAAAAGGGGCTTCTTAGGACTTAATGAAATTTGGTATCTATGACACCTCTCAAAAACTTGCCTCAGGTGACCTGCATAGGAATTTCAATCCTTCAAAAACATTCAAAGATCATCTTAATAGTTCTCAATTGATTTACCAATTAGGCCTCTAAATGCAAATCCATTTCCCTATGGGAGATGTATCCAACATTAAGTAATATAAAGGGCATCTTAAGGTATTAAAACGTAACCCATGGTGTCATGAAGGTTCTGTTATGCCAATCTTCTTTCTTGACCAAAAATTGGTTGTATCTAGCAAAACCATTCAACATAGGAAACATCTTTTCTCCCAGAACTCTGTGTAGCAATTGCTCCATATTCAATAGGGGATAATTATCTTTAAGTGAAAGCTGGTTAAAATTCCTAAAATCCAGGCATTCCATGTTTCTTTCTCACAACCACCAAGTTTGACACCCATGAAGAGTGCCTAGAGGGCACAATGATCTTTATAGAAAGCATCTTTGTAGCTCCTCATGAATGAGGGGGGCAAGTTTGGGATTGATATTTCTCAGCTTCTGTTTAAACTATTTGGCTTCCTTTAAGCAAAATTTCGTGTTGAATAATATCTCTTTTGTATTCCCTTATATCATGACTAGAAAAATATATCCCATTATTCCTTAATCAAATTTTTATTTTTCTTCCTTTATTCAAGGGAAGTACCCTTGATAAATTTAACAATCTATGCATTATTTTTAGATCCAATATTTATCTCAGAAATGTCATCAAGTCAATCCTCACTTAGTGGTTTCTTATACATGTCATGTTCGGTGAACATGCCTTCTAAAGGAACAACACTCTAAGGAATCTTGTTTTTGGGAAGTTCTTCTATATCATAATCGCTAATGTAATTCTCACCTTACCAATTGATGTAACTCCCTTCAAATTCCAACATATTTTTTAGGAACATAATAATCTAATAATCATCATGGAAAATTTGTCAATGTTATTGGTTATTAGGAACCAAGTCCTTGAAGATAATCTACATCTTGCAATCACAAGAGATAAATTGCTCATATAGTCCTAAAGTGGGATCTTACACTGCCAACAAATCAACTTTGGTATTATATTCTCTACGCATTTCCCTATTTTCAAATGCCTATAAAATCTTAATGCTATCCCATATTGCATCTCTATACATTTTGAATCTTTCATTTTTTGTGGTGAACTATATTTTAATCTATAAGACTATAATATATTAGTCATCGATCACTTGCAGACATTATTCCCATGTGTAGGGCCAATTCAAGACCAATGAACTATGCTTCATACTCAACTATGTTACTTGTACATTCAAACTTTGGGCGATATGAAAATGACTTTTCATCCTCTTCAGCAGATGTGTCCCCACTCCAACACCCAACTGGGTTTGAGCTCCATCAAAATTCATCTTCCATACTTTGTCACATTCGTTATCTTCATGGATCTCCTCATGAGGTGCAATCAATTTTACTAAGATCACTTGGTTCCCAATTTCTTATTCATAGTAAATCTCATTCACATACTCTTCAAAATCTTCTACATGGTATTTATGAGGAGGCACCTCATAAAGAGTGACAACAGTTCCATCACATATAGCGATCGTAGCATAAGATAGATCCATTTGTAATGTACCCCCCAAATTGGTGGCCCAACTCCTAGATAACATGTTCCAAGCATTAGGGGCATCCACCCATCAAGACAATGAAGCTCTACTGATCCACCATATTACAATTTTGTTCCTAAGCAGGGGGGTAACTTCATAAAATGCATGCGCAATTCAATTCTGGAAAGAAATGGGTGAACAATAAATTACTAGAGGGTTGGCGGATAACATAAATCCTATATTTGGGCTGCCCTATAGAAACTGAAATTGCATCTCAAATTGAAGGAAATTGTTGATGTGAGTCAGCTGTTTACAGAAGATAGCTGATAGATATAAATTTTGAGGCAGGAGAGGCTCTTCTCAAGTGTTGGAAGAGCTATCTAAAAGAGAAGCATTTGCTATTGCACATGAAGAATTTGGTATTGTAGTACAATCTTGAATTTTTAGTCTTGTGAAGAAACGGTTCATGCTAATGTCACAATTTCACTATGATTAATGTATTAATGGAACTAGATTGCCACAACAGGAGAGGGTAAACATATCTCGGTTAGTTAACTGGTAATTGTCTATAAGTGTCTATTTTTTGTCAAGGGGACAGGTATATTTTTGCTGGTGGGCAGTCTATTAAGATTGCATTCTAGTGGCTTGGTAGGCATGGACTATGATTGATCTATTGTTGATGTTGTAAGCAGTTTGCTAACTATAATTAATTGTTTAACATTTTAGTTCATTGTATAAAATGGACTTGTAATTGGTTTAGAAGTGGTTGTTGTCAAAGTTATATTGCTCTTGTGACGGAGGTAGGTATATTGTTGTGGGTGGGCAGTCTATGATATGGGAGTAAATAGTCCTTGCACAAGGTTTGGGGTTGTATTTTGAATCAAAAGGGCTTTTAAGTTTACTAGTGTTTTAAAAGGGCATTCATTTTCACCTCCTCAAGAAGAAGAGAACATAGAAGTGGAGAGGAGGAACACGTTGACAATCATAGTTTGGACATTGTTTGGATAGGAGTGTAAACATGTGAAGAAATTTTGAGATATTTTTGAAAAGTATCCTTGAAAACTAATTATATTTGTGTAATTCACTTGATATAGTTAGTAATTGAGTAATCTTAAAAACAAATTCTTTACTAAAAGTATAAAGACAAGGCAAGGTAGAGGTTTTTCAACACAAACGAGGCATTCAGGTAGAGGTGAATCCAGGCAGCAGAAAATTAATACAGGTGTTGAATAGTGCCATACAGTTGTACGGGATAGTTCAATACAGTTGTATGGACATCTCTGTATCGGTTGTTTCATAAGCTGTATAGTAGTTTTCTGTAGTTTCTGGTTGTTTTTAGTACTATGTACTTTTTCGAGCATGTTGTACAAGCTCAGTTTAGGGTGTTATTTGGCATCTGTGTAGTGTTGTTTTCGTTGGAGAATGTGTGGAGGTTTTTAATAAGATTTTTGAATGAATGAAAACTTGATTTAAAGGAGTAATTATATGTGTATGTGATTAATTTGTATGATTTTTCCATTTAATTTCTAGTTATTGTGTGATTCATGTTATGGTCTGGAATATAATTTTAGCATTAATCGTGAGATCATAGGGACATTAGTCACCCAGGGCTTAAAATTTTCACGTGATATTAGAACAAACTTTTCTAATTGAGATTTTCAAAGATTTACAATGGTAAATCAATTGTTGGAAAGTACTAACAATTAGAGGATTTCAAATTGATTTCTTAGAAGCGACATTGGCTAGCATTAGGTTTGAGGGAAAATTGGATAGTGTCTCGAATTTTTTAGTATGGAAGGTTGAAAGTTACACTCTTGCTAAAAGAGAATGATCTTTTGGATATTGTACCGGACACTGTGACTTTGCCCATAGATTTGCAGGAATTGATAGCCCACAACATAAGGAATTGAAGGCCAAGTATGGATGATCTTGGATTCCCTAAAGGGCCATATGTTCCCTCATATGTCTGAGAAGAAGATGACAAACAAAATGTTAGATACCCTGATTAGTTTTTACTAGAGTCAAAACATAATTAGGAAGATGATATTGCAAAACAAACTTATTGTAGTGTTATTGAAAGTTTGACACTAGGTTGGAATTGGTGGAATCATTTGGTTTGATCAGTTTTGGCATTGTTTGATGTTTCAAACCTATTAAGGCTAATTTGCTAAGGAATCGGTCGTTGATTTTGTATAGAAATAGCTAGTTTCATACAATATCTTATGACTTGGCTAGAGTGCATCAAATTATTAGAGAATTATTTAGAAAGAAAGAAAAATATATAACCTTGGTGCCTTACTAAACCTAACCCTAGTAATTAATGGTAATGTTAATTTTTAAAATAAAAGCTGATGTTTTCCTTGCCTTTTTTGTCATTTTACTTAAATTTTTAACATTACCATTAATTGTTTAAGGATGTTTGAGAGTGGTTACATACTTTATAGTTGGTAGGATTTCATGTTTGGTAGCATTTCAAGACCTCCAAAGGCCCTTCATTGCACAATAATCCTTCAATTGGTCTTCAAAACAATGATAAAACCCTCCAAAGTGGGCCGACAAGCCCATAAGGGTATGACCTTTCCAAACAATGTGGTCCAATGTGCTCAAGAATGCTCCAAAAGATACCATTAATGTTAATCCACATCCTCATCTTGAATAGATTCCCCCCCCAAGTCATGCAAGGTAACTTTCCAAGTGAATTCATATCACCATAAGCCAACCATCTCATTATGCTCCATGGACCCCTTTCAAGCTAGAGAAATCCTCAAAAGAGGAAAATTAGCCTTCCAAATTTACCAATAATTTTCTGACATTTCAAAGCACAACCATAATACTTTCAAAGATACCTCCCAAAGATAAGTAAGTGGGCCTCAAAACTGCATGATCAGACCCCAAGCCTCTGATGTGTTTTCTTTTTCTTCAAATGTACTTCCAAGTAAACATTTCCCCCAAATTTATGATCAAGACCATTAAACCCCTGCATACAGTGATGGCTCCAAACAACCACGTCAAAATATCAGAATTTCAAACCAAACAATGGTCAATCGAAAGGGTCGGCCAACACAAAATGGTCTAGCGTTTATATTAAAATTTGTCTCCAAGAGTCGACCCTACTACACGGGTTGGCCCACTTAAATTTTTCCAGCGCCAAACAAGTCTGGGTGTATATATATACACACACATTTTCGAACAAATTAGCAATACCCTTAATGCAAAATTGCTCTGAAAATTCAGCCCAGTCTATTTGATTCCCATGACCGCAGACTTTAGATGCTACTACAGAGGTTCCAGACCTAGTTCTATCGAACTTATGTGATCTCACTGGATCCTGACATGGAGTGTACTCAATATTAGAGAACTCAAATTTCATGTCGTTTGAAGTCTTTTTGCCCCAAACTGCATAATGCACTTCAAAAGAAGAAATTATCATAGTTAAAGAATTACAACCCACATTGGCCTTGCTCAATCTAGATGCTTTAAATGGTGGAGAACATGTATTCTAACACCCACCCAAGAGGTTGAAAAGAGTTCTAGTGCAACAATAAATCAACTCTCAAATTTGTTTTAGTAATATGTTTTATTTCTGGTTTCAGTTCCATTTGAGGAATCCATCGATAGTACATTTTGAATCAAGGTGTTTCATCCAAATAGTAATATTTCTTCATGTTTTTTGGAGCTTTGAATTGAAATTTCATACTTTGCTTCCTTGCTCTTTTTTTATAATAACCAATATGCTTGTGGAATTTTACTTACTTTTTCATTTATTTATGTGCAAAAATAGATGGAGTTGTTTTATAAAATTGCTACCGGTGAAGAAAATTCTATCATTGGCGTGGATGATGAAATCATTGGATACCCTTTTGATTTTATCTAGGATGGAATGGGTTTAAATCCAAAGCAAGAGAAAAAATGGAAAATTTGTACAACACTTGTAGGCATCAAGAGGAAACTAGGCACATTTGATGTGGAAGAAGAGTGTTCAAATGTAGTGAAAACAATACCAATACTTGAAAACATTGAAGTGAATGTAGAGGGACCTATGGATAAACAACCAAGAGTTGAAAATATGTCTTTGTCAGTGGAACAAGCCATAGTTGTTGATCCTAGTGTATTGGCATATTGGGAAAGAAAAGTTAAAAGTTTAATGGAAGAGTTTGTCAATGAGAAAATTACTCTCAAAGTATATTCAGAAAAGGGAGAATCTAAAATAAAGATCCATTGTGAAATTTGTGGCATTGATTATGGAACAGGTGGTGTATCCTTGGCAGCATGAATAACATGCAACTTCAAAAAACATCATATGAAAACAGGGGCCCATAAACAACGCCTATCAATGCCAAGTGGTAGTGAAATTCCTTCATGTAACAAAGTACAACAGACAATGATGGTTGGAGATCAATTTCATATTGATCAAGCAATAAAACTTCTAGATGATTTCAACAATACACAAGAGCCTAATTTGTTCAAGGTGGTGGAAGCAACACTTGCAGACTATAAGGACATGAAAAAAGTGAGAGTGGAATGTACACGATGCAATAAATGGTTTTGTTTAGTGCCGACAAGTGGTAATATTGTCAGTTCTCTAAATGAACACATGAAATCAAAGAAGCACACTGCTACTACTACAAATGAGGGTTCACATGAGGAGATTGGGTTGAGGAGTGGCATGGGTGGGAGGTCTAATAAGCCTACCAATGATAAGTCCCAGCAAAGTTTGACTAGGTTCTTGGTCCCATTATCACCATCAGTATTACATAGGATTTCTACAAGTGCAGATCCTTCTACTTCAGGTATGTTAATTAACAAATTAGACTAAACTTGAATATGAATTTGTATATTATTTTATTTATCTTACATCAAACTTATTTGTTTGTTGTCATCTTATTACAGCTCATTTATCTCCCTTGTTACTACAATGTTGGGGGTATTTGTATCCTTATATTGATAGAAATGGGGAGAGATTGGAAACAAAGGTCCTAATGGATTATCAAAGGGGTGGAAAATTATGGGCCATAGAGAAGCATACCAAGATCATGTTATGTTATGAGGGTATTGAATGTCGTATTGATGGTACATATAGGCATATTCATTGCCAGAGGGCTTCTGAAACAGGGATCCCATTTGATTCATTAACATGCAACTTTTGTAAGTTGGTTCCAGAATGTGATGACTTCAGGATGCGATTATATTGTGAATCAATGTGCACCAATAAAAGAAGTGAACGAGATACAGGAAAAGGTAGAAGACTCAACTATTTGACTCACAATGAATTGAAGAATGTTGCAAGGGTTACAAATGCTAACCATAGATCAACAATGCGATCTCTTTGGTGGGAGAGGACAAAGGTTGCTACACTCTCTATTAGAATGAGATCCCTAAAGGAAAAGTTGTTTGAATCGACAAAAAGGAAGGATGTCTTTAGGTTTTGCAAGGATGTGTGTGAGGCACATAAGCAAGGAAAATTACAAGGTAAAGATGCAGTTTGGGAATTTTTCAAGGATATTTTTCATAACTTGATGCATGCAAAAGCAGGGAGAAGGTATAGTACATCCACAAAATCCCTTTATGAGATGATCAAGTTATGGGGAGGCCCTAGATTACATAGCTTTATTAGCTTGAATCTAGATGGTCCTTCAATATCTACGACTTTAAGGCAAGTTAGAAAGTAATTAGCATATATCCCAGGGGAGCAAGAGCATATTTTTGAGGCGATCGAAAAATTTTATGCTTCTTATAAAGCCAAGCATGGTATAGATGGCCCAATTCCTGTATTGCTCATTGAAGATGAAACAGTTGTGAAAAAATATGTTAGGTGGGTAGAAAAAAGTGATACACTGGTGGGGTTTTGTGGTACGAAAGAAGAACATCAATGCCAATCACATTTCTTGGTGAGAGTTGGTGATGAAGTTGTAGGCTATGAGATTATAATGGATTCTTTCAAGAACGATGTTATGGCCATTACGCACGTGTTATTATTGCAAACCCTTTACATGAAAGACTTCCTCGTTTGGTTGTGGTTGTTCATCCAACATGCAATAGGTTCAATGCAAATTTTGTTTATCAACAATGGGAAAAGGTAGAATCTATGTGGAAGAAACACGTGGAAAATAATTTGGGACCTATTGTTGGTCATTCCTCAGATGGGGATAGCAGAAGAAGACAACTTATGTTGAAGGATTATTCTTCAACATCAGGTCTTCGATATCAAATTCCTTGGGAAGGGTGGAGGCTAACCGGGTTGTACAATGGTTGCAATGTAACAGGATTGCATGACCAATATTACATCCACAACAGCAAAAAGCTAGTGAATCCTTTGTTTAGCGGTCGACGAGAATTGGTTTTAGGAAATGATTGCATAAGTTTTGGTCATGTCAGAATGATTTATCACACTTTTAAAGTGAATGATCATAAGCTTAAGGGTGAAGATATAAAGAGGATGGATCGACAAAATTGGGGATCCACACAACGCATTGCTTCAAGGCATGTTCAGAGGTGTTTGAAAGAGTTGAGAAGTACACCAAGTGGAAATTTAGTGAGGACACTAGCTATAGAGACTTATCTAATGATTGTTGTTGACTACATTGACATCTTTATGTCTCATAGTTTGAGCCTTTGGGAAAGGGTGTGAAATGCTTCACGACTTCATCATTTCTTCACATTATGGTTATGTTGGGTACAGAAACAATCTCATACTAATGTCAACATAAATTTCATCAGTAGAGAAGCATACCAATATGTGAAAATTTCTTGCCATTTTGCAGTTTTTTTGATGATATTGTTTCGATATCATTACTCTAACTTTCCATATGTTTTGCACTTGACTGGGTCAGATGTATGTGAGAACTTCTTTAGCAAAGTTGGTGGGATGATTGCAGTGGAGAGGGCCTATGATTTCACTAACTTGCTTCACGATGTTGGAACCCTTAATAGAGTTGCTGAAGAAGAATCAAATCCCCAAGGGCTTCATTTTAATAAATCTCATAATAAGCAAGAAAGCATTTGGAATATATTGCACCAAGAAACAATACAAAACATTGATATATTGTCGCAATATGATTAAATATCCACAGACGCTAAAATTGTAGATGTTGGCATTATGGCATAGGTTTGGAGCTATGGCATAGGTGTTGTCCTTGATGGCAACTCTCTCTGGTGACAGATCTCAGTTCAGGCTTTCAGAATGAAGGAAAAGTCATATATGCAGATTCACCTACACAAAGGTGCGTATACACGCAGGTTAGATGTTACAAAGGCGCGTATGCGTATACACGCACTTTCATGCAAGAAAAAACGTGTATATGTTGGAGAACTTACTTTTGGTATGTGGTAGTTAGTCCTTGGTATTTGAACCTATGGTTTTGGACCATGGTATCTCGTCAGAAGTGTTGATCCCAAGTATTGGGTCCATGGTATTGTTTTATTATGGTTTAGGACCGTGGTATTGTGAAAGACCTAAGACTATAAAAGGGGAAGGAGATCATTTTGCAAAGTATCATCTGAATTAATTGAATATCTAATAAGTGCCAGATCTGAAATATTGGTGATTGGGGTTATGGTGAAAATCTGGATCTGAATAAAGGAGGAACCTTAGTGCACAAAGAAGGATAAGTTCTATTGATGGGTCATAATCTTAAGGCTTGAATGATAGTATATTTGTATGATTTTGATCTGTTATATGTGGCGCAGGCTTGATCTATAAATCTGGGTTAATTACTGTCTGAATATTTGAAAGAGTGAATTATCCTTTATAGATCTGTACGCAGGTTCAGTGAAGCGAAGGCACATATACACGTTGTTTTGGTAAGGGAAAGAAGCGTATACGCAGGTTTCTGAACAGTGAAGTAGCGTACATCTCTTGATTTATGTTCTAGCTGCTTCTATTTATTGTTGCAGTGTTCTGGGTTCAGAATTGGTGTGTGGTTACAGTTACTGTGTTCTGGGTACAGCTGTCAGAGAAGTGTTTATTTTGATTCAGTTTTGATTGGTGAAAAGGTGATTGGTTGATGTAGAAATTCTTGATGTTTGATTGATGTGGATCCAGTCTAAAAACTTATGAAACGTGGTCCTTGGGAGAAAGAGAAGGTTGTAGCCTTCTGTAAGCCAGCACCTACGTACTATTATCTTGGCTAGTGCAAGAGCTAAGGGCGTTGTAGCTCCCTTCCAGGAGAAGCTGGAGAACGAGAGAGGGTTGTAGCTCTATGCAGGTTGCAGCCTGCGTATTGGTAAAGGACTGCACCAGTACATTATAAAAAGAAATTTCTAATTAAAAGAAGATAGAGACAAATTGCAGCAGGTGGTTTTCACCCACATTGGGTTTCCACCTTATATCTTGTGTTCTTGTGTGTGTGATTGTCTTCAGATCTGTTTTACTATTTCTGGTTACTGTTTATTTGATCCTAATACACAGATTAATGATCAACATCAGTAAGATAAAATAAATTATAAGTTTGCATTGCATATGCGGGTTTCCTTCTCTGTAGTTGCGTATATACGTGGTTTTATCTAACTAAAGTAGCATATATGATCTGGGTTGAAAAAGAAAATAAGTGACTTGATAATATTGATTCACCCCCCCTCTCAATATTATTTCCAACAATTGGTATCAGAGCAGGTCCTTCTGAAGAAGCTTGATCACTTGAAGCAAGATCCATCATCATGAGAAACTATGAGAGAGAAGCATCTATCAAGCCACCAATTTTTGACGGGACAAACTTCGTATATTGGAAGGTAAGAGTTACTCCCTATCTTCAATCTCTTGGTACAGAAGTCTGGGATATCATAGATACAAGGTACACTTTTCCATCAGCGACTCCTACAGATCCGGCTGAGAAGAAGAAATATGAAACAAATGAAAAGGTTGTCAATACTCTATTAGGATGTCTATCTCAATCAGAATTCGTGAAGGTTATGCAGTATAAATCCGCAAAAGAAATATGGGACAAGATTGTTCTAAGCTATGAAGGAGATGAACAGGTAAAACGAGCAAAACTTCAAACCCTCAGAATTCAGTATGAAAATCTCAGAATGCACAATGATGAAAGTGTGGCTAACTATTTCCTTCGTGTAGATGAGATTGTTAATTGCATGAAAAATTTGGGTGAAGA
This sequence comes from Pinus tabuliformis, assembly GCA_031772625.1. Taxonomy (NCBI): domain Eukaryota; kingdom Viridiplantae; phylum Streptophyta; class Pinopsida; order Pinales; family Pinaceae; genus Pinus; species Pinus tabuliformis. The sequence goes on from CM062810.1 coordinate 143,427,265, forward strand.
AATAAAAGAGGTTGTTGTGGTTTAAAAGGTTCTAAGATCTTTGTCCCCTAGGTTTGAATCTAAAGTTTCTGCCATAGAAGAAAAAGAGAATCTACGAAACCTTACCATGTCACAGCTACATAGAATTCTGTCTTCTTATGAAATGAGGAAAGGAGGACCATCAGACAGGAGAGAAGTTGTCTTCAAGGCTTCAGGCAAAGGAGATTACTATGAGTCAAGACACGTGTCAGAAGAAGAAGAATCAAATTTTGTCAAAAACCTTCAACGGGGTGCTGGACGATTCCGAGGTAAGTTACTTTTTAAATGCTTTGCTTGTGGAAGAGTCGGTCACTATGCTGCCAAATGTCCTCATAAGGATAAGATTGACAAGGGGAAGGAACCTGTTAGATGGAACAAGAAACAGAATGCAAATAAGAAAAGCTATTACACTCATGAAGATAGTGATGGACTTTCAAATAGTGACGAAGATGAACGAGGTAATAATTATAAACTTTTAATGGCTTTTGAAGATGATGATTACATGGATGCTATAGATGAAGAAGGTCTTTATGAAGAGATTTCTAAACTCAAAATTTGTTTAGAAGAGAAAAATGTGATTATTGATACTCTTCAATTCCAACTTGCTGAAAAAGAAAAACTTCTTGAAAAATTAGAATGTGAAATTGTTGGTCTTAGAAAAGAGATTGAGAAAACAAAAGCTCTTAATCTTAAATTTGTTAAAGGATCAGAAACTCTGGATGAGATTATCAATGTGCAGCGTTCTCCACTGATCAAGACAGGTCTAGGATATAATGGAGAAGCATCTCAAGCATCCACCTCCAAAAGTTATCTTGATGCAGCAAGGAGAAGCGAGCAAAGGCCTAATAGAAATCATCAAGTAAATCAAGGACAGTTTACCTCAAGAATGAACAATGACTATTAGGAAAATCGGGGGCAATCTACCTTAAGGACAAACAGAAGCCACAACCAGCCACAAGTAAAATCTTCCCAATTTTCCTCAAGAATGGATGTCAGTAGAAACTACAATCGGTTGGTTGATAGATTTGATAATCGCGGGAGTTTCTTCAATGGGCAATGTTTGTTGTTGAAGATCCCGAAGAAGTGCGTGAATTTGCGGAAGTGAATAAAAAAAATCCCCCCCCCCCTTTCCAAACTTAATTTAATTAGCTCACTTAAAAAAAAAATTATGTGACCCACTTTTATAAATAATTGAAAGTCACTTTTACAATGGTATTTTATGAGCTACCCACTAAATTGTAACTTAAATAAAAAATAAAGAGACTTTAGAATTATAAGTGACTCACTTTTTAAAATGGTTGAGAACACTTTTACATAAAGTAACTCTAAAATATAAGTTACATGTGTTTTTTGAAAAAGTAATTCAACAAAAAGAAAGACTTGAACTCAAGACCTCTATTCTCATAAAGTAACTTTGGACCAAGTGAGCTAGTTCAAAAGGTTAGTAATTTTTGGAAAAGAGGAAGGTTTTTTTTTTTTAGTCACTGAAGCTTTGGCGTGCATGCTTGAAAAGGCTCTTTTTACCTAAAAAACAAAAAACCACACAACCCAACATGGACATACAACAAAAACCAAACCTTTATGGCTTGAAGTTAGCTTTCGCTGGAAACTAAATATTTTCCTCAATGTTTTTGATTTTCTGAGATCACACTAAGGTGCGACGAAAAAGACATACGCATGAGAAAAAATCCTTCCTTTCTACTTCTGATTTGCCCAGATCTGACAGAGTCACGGGGCAAAGAGAATATGTAGAAATGAAAGATATAGATTCGGTAATAAAAAACAGAGAGTTAAATCAACCGAAATAAACAGAGAGATTAATAACTAAAACTACAAATAAAGACTGGATACCTCAAGATATTAAAAATGACATAGCTAGGGCTATCAGAAACCTTTTTGCATGAAACAAAATGGGTTCCTCACTGGAACAGATGCTCCTAACACAATAGAGTAGTCCTCTCAGCCCGAAAGCAGTCAGAAATAATAGATCTAGGAAACGATAGTCGGATGTAGTTGTATCAGCTTCCGATTTGGATCACCAATGGATGCAGCCCTCAAATAGATCTAATACCATGTAGGACCTTACAGGGTAAGTTCCTCAGATAGAACACCAAAGGACACCGCACACAAATAGATCACAGATCAATACACCAGTATTCTTGACGTGGTTAAAACCCTCAAAGAGGGAAACAGTGCACAGCCTAAGCCAACGTGGCCACTTCAAGCAATTTATTAATAAAAGAAAGAAAATTTACATAAGCTTCTCTCATGAATGGCCACCCTATAAATGACCCTCCATGCTCTTTAAATAGAGATCTTGGACCAATCAGGGGTTAAGCCACGGATCAAGTGTTGGTAATACCGAGGAGAGAATGAACCATCGGATCACTTAATGTCTAGAACATATCATGACCATCGGATTGTAAGTTACAAAAGTACATAGTAAATAAACACACTTTACCTAACTCTACACTAGACCAAGTTATACTTAACTATTTCCTTTGTGTCGAGATATCCTAACAGAAGGCCTTTGAACATCTTAAAGAAGCAATGTGCCAAGCACCGGTCCTAGTTGCACCAGACTTCACAAAGACTTTTATTGTGGAATGTGATGCCTCGAGAAATGGAATAGCTATTGTTTTAATGCAAGAAGGAAGACTCATTGCTTTTGAAACTCGTCCAATCAAAGGAAAGTATTTACACAAACCAATTTATGAGAAAGAAATGATGGCAATACTACATGCATTAAAGCAATGGTGACCTTACCTAATGGGAAGACACTTCAAGGTTAAAACAGATCATGATAGTCTTAAATAATTTTTGGAACAAATATTATCTTCAGAAGAGCAGCAAAAATGGGTGACAAAGATGTTGGGTTATGACTTTGAAATCATCTACAAAAAAGGGAAGAAAAATGTTGTTGCAAATGCACTCTCAAGAAAGGATGAGGATGTGGAAGCATTTCTTTGTGCCATTTCTATTATCCAACCTGAGTGGATAACCAAAGCAAGGGATGAATGGAAGAATGATGAAGAGGTATGGTCACTTATTCAAAAGTTGTAGCAAGATCTCTGTACATCCGATACATTTAGCTGGAAAAGTGATTCATTATGGTACAAAGATTACTTATATCTTTGTAATAATTCCCAACTCGAACAAAATATTATTTTGGAATTGCACACCTCTTCCTTAGATTTTTTTAAACTTACCATAGGGTCAAGAAGGATTTTTTTTGGGATGGCCTTAAATTTGATATTCAAAAGTTTGTGGCAGAGTGTTTGGTTTGCCAAAAAAATAAAGTTGAGACAATTAAGACCCTAGGTTTGTTACAACCTTTAGATATTCCAATTCAGCATTAGATGGAGGTATCAATCAATTTTATCATAGGTTTACTCAAGTCTGAAGGGAAGAGTGTCATCATGGTGGTATTTGATAGACTTACCAAGTATGCACACTTTTGTGCATTATCTCACCCTTTTAAATCCAATACAATTTCTATTGCATTTATGGAAACAACTTAGAAGTTTTATGGAAACCCAACGATTATAGTAAGTGACAGAGATCCCATTTTCAATGGAAATTTTTGGACAAAATTATTTTCTTTTCTTCGTACTCAATTAGCTCATAGCTCATCTTATCATCGTCAATATGATGGGAAAACTAAGATAGTGAAAAAATGTTTGGAAGGATATCTTCATTGCTTTATATCTGATAAACAAACACAATGGGCCAAGTGGTTACTTCCAGTTGAATGGAAGTATAACACTTCCTTCCATATTGCAGCAAAAATGACCCCATTTATAGCCCTTTATGGATATCAGCCAACATCCATCACATCATCTTTAAGAGAAAATTATAAGGTTCAATGAGTGGATGATCACATCGAGCATCAACAACAAATTCTCCAACTCATAAAGGGTAACCTCACTATGGCACAGAAATGAATGAAACAACAAGAAAATCAACATCGCGGTGAAAGATTTTTTTATGTAAGTGACTAGGTATTTTTATAGTTACATCCATACAAACAAATGTCTCTCAAGCAAGCTAATAAATATAATAAATTATCACTCAAGTACTATGGTCCTTACAAGGTGTTGCAAAATATTGGTGGCATACAAATTGGAGCTACCTGCATCTTCCCAAGTACACCAAGTTTTCCATGTTTCATGCTTATAGAAGGTTATCAGTGACAAGCTTCCAGTTTAAACAATTTTTCCTAAACTTGACGAAGAATGAAAAATCATATTTGAGCCTGAAGCAGTCACAAAAACAAGAAATCGACAACTACATAATCGATTAATTTTATAGTATCTCATTAAGTGGAAGAAATTACCTGTTGAAGATTCCACATGGGAGTGTGAGAATTTTATACAGAAGCATCCATAACTACTCAAGTGTTGAGGACAACACTTTTTTGAAGGAGAGGCACACGTTAGGTCCCTATAATACTATTGTAGCCCCCTTAGTCTTATTGTTGTGCCCATGTATCCCCCATATTGTTATTGTGGTGCCCCATAGAATCCCACTATTGTTATTGTTGTGCCTACATTATTATTTTTATGTAGGCTCTGAGTATATTGTGACCCCTTAGACTCTTATATATACAAAAGAGGTCTTTTCATTTGTATCATCCAAGAATTGTTTATTTATGTAATGTAAAGTAGGTTTTCCCCTCGAAGAGGATACTTTTTAAGTTGTTGATCTATCATTTTATTAGTTGGTTGCATAACAACATGCAACAGTTCCATTTGAACATTAAATACAAGAAGGGTAGCACCAACAATGTTGCAAACTACCTTAGCCAACCATCTATCATGGCGCTGACCACTGTTCTCGACTCTTGTGGGCACAAGACTGTGGGGTGGCCGCATCTTTACAAGAGTAATCTGGAATTCAGCAACACATACCAGACAATCTTGGAAGGCAAGCAAGTTCCAAAATTTCACCTCCAAGATGCATTGTTATGCCACCTGAGACACCTCTATGTTCCTTCAAGAGAGCGTGCCAAGATGATTTTGGAGGTGCACTACAATCGGGTCATTAGACATTTCAAGGTAGAGAAAACATTGGCAACGTTGTTGAAGTATTTTTATTGGCCGAACCTTCGACAGGATATCGGGAAGTACATCAAATCCTACATTGCCTGTGACATTGCCAAACCGACTATCAAGAATAAAGGCCTATATACTCCTCTGCCTACTCCTAGTCGAACTTAGGAATCATCTCCATTTATTACATGTCGGGCCCTCCTTCTACTAAGCATTTCAACGACTACATTTTCATGGTCATCGACAGATTCTCTAAGATGGAGATTATGACAGCCTGCAAGAAGAGAACCACAACACAATCCATTGCTAAGCTCTTCTTTGAATGAGAATGGGTACACATTGGGATCCAAAATTCCATTATCTCATATCGATACAGCAGTTTCCTAAGTAAATTTTGGCCAATTCTTTGGTTGATGTTGGATACCAAGCTCACTAAGTCCAAGGCTTTCTAGCCCCAAACTGATGGTCAAACAAAGGTCATCAACAAGATCATCGTACACATTCTACATGTGTACAACTTGAAGCATCCATGCACATGGGATGACCCTATGTCCAGCATAGCTACAACAGAGCTCTCCATATCTTGACTGGCCACACCCCTTTCAAGTGGGATTGGAATTCCAGCCACTATGTCCCATTGATGTGGCCATACCATTTGCAGCTACTCAGGAAAATTTGGCTCATGTATAGTTTGAAGTTGACAGGGCTAATAGCTTCATTGATCGCATTCAGCATGTCCTTCAATAGGTCCATGACATATTGGATCGAACCAATGCTAAGTACAAGCAGCCACATGATCAACATCAAGTTCCACACAAGTTCCTGGTGGGTGACAAAGTTTGGCTACATCTGCAAAAGGAATGCGTCGTTGGGCCCCACCGCAAGCTTCTTCGGCTCAAACATGGGCCATACGCCATCACCAAAACTATAGGGGACAATTCCTTTGAGCTAAGCATTCCACCGTTCCTTGGCCTGCACCCAGTATTCAATGTGGACCACATCTAGCCATACTTTCCACCATTATTGGACAAATCCTACATTGTAGAACAACTCACACAAATAGAGCTAAACCTGGACTACATGGAAAAGACCACAATTGATCAGATCATGGACATACAGGTCAAGAACACTCACCAAAATAGGATCTAGCTATATCCAGTTGTCAAAGCGGGCCAACTCCTTCACCAAGGAAAGTGGTTCACCATGGACCAGGTTCAGCGGAAATTTCCTCACCTCATGGAGGCTCTACATGCAATGGGGACCATTGATTCTAAAGGAGGGAGGACTGATCCAGGTGGCTATTGCTGGCCACCCGCCTATTCCACCTAGACCTCAGTCGGTTTCATCATTTTCCTTGTTTATAACAACATTTACTATTTTTATCAGTTTTTGGGGTCCTAGAAGTTTAGAGCAATTTTGACCCCCTAAACGGTTTTTTTTTAGGTCTGAAATAGGCCTATAGCCATAGGTAAGGGACCTATGGAAAATACTTTAGTACTCAAAGAGATATTTCCAACGAGGTATCGTATGCGCCAAACAGAGATAATATGACCAAGTTATGACCCTGAGAAGTTGGCTACCCAACTAACCCTAACTGGACCCACAAACTCTTGGTGTTCCATCTCCTAGGGTTAGGGTTTTCATTGTTTAACTTTATCCCTTGCTGTTAAATAATAAAAATTCCCTTGAGCCTCATTGTAACACAATTCATAGGCATGTAGTCGCCACATCTCTTCTCAGAGACAAGCTACCATCGCCCGAGCTAGTTTATTTCCATCTCTATATGTAAGCATATTTTAGTTCTTTGATATTAATGAAATGAAGTTTTATTTATGCTCATCTCTGTGCTTATGTGTATATCTATATTTTGTTGTGTTCCTGCATAACTATAGATCAGTGGTATCAGAGCGGTCTTCTCTTTCTTTGTTCTTCTTTGCATGTCCCCAACGAGGTCATGGTATAAGGAGTTAGGACTCGAGTTGGTTAAACCTTTCCAAGACTAGCGTCGAAAACCCCAACGACCTCATTTTTGTAGAATGTAACTAGGTTTAGTCTTCATAATGACTTGTAATTATGAATTTATGAAGAAGATAAATATAATAAAATGTATTTTGTAATACTTGCATCATGGGTTTCATGAGTAATAAGTTTTTATTATAGATCAAAGACTTCTTCTTGATGCCTTTAGGGGTTTGTCATCTTGTCATAAATTTATAATTAAGAGTTATGTATATGAATTTTTTGTAAAGTTAAAGTATCTATGTAAAAGTCCTCCAATCTAGACAAGCATAGTCATCCTATGTCGGCTTCAATATATATATGATGAAGACTTCATGTCAGCTTCGAATGGAGACACACCCTTTAGATATATATTGGCCTCAATATAAATATATATATATAAGTGACACGTCGGCTTTCTTATGACACAAGTCAGTTCACAATGGTCATGTCGACTCAAATATAGGGGCAAACAACTATATATAGGAGCCTATACCCCTCACATTTATACAGTGAGAAATCTTCGTATGTCTCTGAAATTTTGGATGGCAGAAGTAGAAGACAAGTTCGGATTTCTTCTACGGCTTTGGTGATGGAATATGGACATACAAAAGTTTGGATTCTCTCATATTTTATGATGAATCATAGAGAGAATCTCACAGATCTCTCTAGTCTCATACAACAGATCCCTCTGTGGTCTTGAATGGGCAGCAGGCAAGTCAAGTTCGGATCTCTGGTAAGAAATCACAATCAATTTAGATGGGACAACAAAGGGATAGTAAGGACTAATGAAATTCCAGTTAAGTATTACCTTTGGATATCATGAATTAAGGGTTTCAGTGCTACAGTAGATGATCATCACTTGATAGAAGCATATACATACTACATTTTTGTTCTTTGAAAAGGGTCACAGCTCAGTGTTATCTTAGAGACCATTGTGTTCGTTGAAGATATGATCTCAGCATGAAGAATAATCAAGGAATAAGGATGATTGTGTCTTGGTCTGGAAGTGGCAACATAGTTCAAGGGTCTTGGTCTTGGTATTCGTCAATTGGAATATCCATAAGAAGATTTTGTGCGGGTTTTCCTCTCAAAGGGTGAGAGGTTTTGGCCCTGGCAGAAAGCCAACATCTTGTGTTCTTGGCTCTTTTTTTTGTTAAATATTTGATGAAGTAAGAAAACACACTCTAATAATAACAAGAGAAGCTTGTGCAAATAAGAAAAAAAAGTAAAAGGTACCTCACAAATAGTTATCACCATGAGAAGAATCTTATTGCCCTACATTCTTCAACATGGTATCAGAGCTATGGTTACAGTCAAGGACATCTTAGTGACACTTAAGGGTTGTCTATCTCTTGGTCGAAGGATTGAAATCACCACAGTGATTGTTTCAACACTGTATCATTGTGTTACTTCTATTTCGGTATCAATTTAAAGTCTTTGGTGCATTTCAGTGACACTCCAAGAATGACATCTAAGAAAATCTAGCATATCTCTATATAACCATAGTCTCGGGCTAGGTTGGATTACATTCAAGTATACATTGCAGAATTAATCATAAGTTTGGGTCCTCTCTATACTCAAATACCTCCCTCAGTCTTGGTTCAGTGATAAATAGATCTCGACATACCTTTACAAGTATAGGTGTTGAAGCTCGAATGGTCTACATGCTAGCTCCAGTTCAGATGCTAACCACAGTTTGGATAAATGCTCAATATAACAATCACATCAGTCTCGGATCCTTTCAATAAGGATCTCAAAACATCGATCAAGAAGATGGATAAACTTTCGGTGGTACTACAGTGACAGTGCTTCATTGTATAGGTGCCATTTGACAGTGTTATAACCTCGATAATAAGAAGTCTGGAACAATGACATTATTAATACCACGGAATGTCACGATAATATGCCACACGATGTTGCTCGGTGTCAAGAGTAATCTCATCATTCACATTGACACTGCTACTTTATTACAATTGGTCTCAAACAGTGATTGGTTCAACCTATATGACAGTGCCATAAGATAATCAGTGTCATATGTCATATCTTTGTTCATAATAATCATGTGTATGAGGAGTCAAAGTATCTCAAGGCTCAAGTGATATCAATAACATATAGTCTAAAGCAGTTTCGGTAATGCCATAATTATGCTATGGTGCTTGGCACTGGATAGTGCAAGAAGGTCTTAAAGGAATTCTTGTAAAATGATTTCATTTGTGTCATGCTAGGGAACTCAAGCAAGGAAGCATCAAGGTGAAGATCTCCTCTTCATGTGCCAAGTAAGTATCTTTCATGTTTATATAAATCCTTGATTTAAATGATTTCGTTTTGCAAGGAAATCGATATGTTGATTGGGTAACCGAAGGTCCTTGCATGAAATAAGGAGGATAGTCATAGTCCTCAAAGATAAGAGAAGTCATTGAGCATATCAATGAAAAGGGTCTCCTATGATTTCATAGGAAGGGACTCTTAAGGTTCTCTCACAAAACAACATTGGAGACATCAAAGAGATATATGATGTTGTTGAGATAGGGTCCCTATGGTCAGTTTTGGGGTTAGTTAACCCAATTTTTGTATAATTTTTTGTAAAAGATGTAAAGTCTCCGTGAAATGTGGATGTGGAGCGCGCAGCTCACTAGGAGTCCGAGGGGTTTAGCCCCTTGTTTTGGGTCAGTTTGAAGATTCTCCCATGGTCTGTGGACCATGGTATTATATTGAATGCTATTTGAGTCATAGCGAGTCTAGAAGAGATAATTAAGTAAGATAAGGCAATATAGAGACTGTTTTGGGTGAGTATTAAGGCAGGAAGGCTTTGCTTCAAGTACTTAGGCGAGAAGGGGAAGGCTCCTGCAGCTGAGTGTGCGGAACCCTGCAGCTAAGTGCGCAGGGTAGAAGAGTTTGTAATATGAACATTGAAGATCAATAAAGACTGATTTTGAAGAATTACTATGCAATCTGAGCATTTCTGTTGATTTTGTTTATGTTATATTATGTCACTCAATGATATGTTTTCATGAAATAATGTATGAATGCTGCGTGAAACTACCAAATCTATCTTATTTATGCATGCTTTAAGTAATTATCTATTTTCGCGAAGTTAAGGGTTGACTCTGATATGTTTTCTAATGAATTGGATAAATCTGCGTGAAATCAGATCTAGGGTTATTTATTGATGCGCAAAAGTAGGTAATTTTCCTGTTTAAGGTCTGCAAAGACTAATTGTGGAACTTCGCGAAGGTCTTGAGGCCAATTTAACTAAGTTATAGTAACGGGCCCTAGAAGGATATCAGTCTATGTGAAGGCATATCTAAATAGTCAGAGCGTAAAACCCATCTATCACATGTCCCTGGATGCAGAAACCTGGTTCTAGCATCCCCCAATATTGCTTCAGGTGAGACTACAACCTGTGTTATGCAAGTTGCTACCGAAGGGCCAGCAGCTAAGGTTTGTTGGTTGGCGCGAAGAACTTTGAACCTAGGTCAGGCCCCCTTAAGCCAACAAATGGTTTTGTTTCTACGACCGAGATCTATCTGAAAGATGTGTGATAAAAGGTTTCCTACGAAGAAAGAGCTTGATAAGTGGATTGATCAAAAATCACACGTGTTCGCGGCTCAGGAAAACAGGAGCCCTAAATTATCCAAGGAGTGGTGGTTCAAGAGTTTTTTGTACATGAACAAGACCGACGCATTCTTATGTTACTCCCCTGAAGAACTATATGAGTGGTTGTCTAAATTGGACTATAGTCAAGGGACGTGGAGGCTCGAAGGTCTTATAGTGTGGACTCCTGAACTGGTGCAACATCTAGAAGCATCAGAAAGCAATATCGCGCAAGCTATGGACCACTAGATTGATCGCACATTGGGAAGCTTTGTGACCTATTTCGTGATCGATAGGAATATCAGCTATAGCGAAGCTGAGAAAAGCAGAGCGAAGGATCTTTAAAGGATGCGAGGTAAGTATTTGAAATCATTGAAGACCTATATTAAAATGTTTTTGTGCGAAAAGAGGGTTATGCAGTTACCTTAATGTTTGGGGCTATGGGAAGCGGGAGATTCTTTAGAGGAAACGAAGGATCCAGTCGAGCGACAACGAAGAGGCAGTGTTGACTACGTCGTGAAGTGAAATTCAATTAATTATGCAGGGTATTCCAAGGATACCTCATCTGTCCACTCCACCTTTGCCTCCACCTCCACCTCATACACCTATGCCTTCAACCCCTCCACCTCCATTTCCACCATTCAACTTGGCGAATGCGATGAAGATGTCGATCTTTAAAGGAACAGGGACTGAAGATCCAAAATAGTTTTGGTTTGTCACATATGTTGTTTGGGCAACACATCAGATCACGAACGATAATATTAAGAAATCGCAATTGGTTACAGCCTTACAAGACCACGTATTAATATGGTATATCAAGTATTGCATTGATAACCCCAATGAATCATTTGCAGATACCTAACTAGCTTTGGACAAGGAGTTTAGTAAGCCTAAGTCTGAGGCACAGTCAGTAATTGAATTTAAGGAAATCCAACAGAAGGTTGATGAGACACCTTGGGACTTTGATTAGAGGTTGAAGTGCCTGATCTAGCAGTCTAATATGGAAATATCAGATTTCCAGCATCATGACTGGTTTATAGCATCACTCTTGCCACATTTAAGAATACCTTTGTCACAGAAGAAAATAGAAATGCAAGCAGAAACCTTGGAGATCACGATGAGGCTGGATGCATAGCCTATTCAGGACACGAACCTTGGGGTGCAACAAATTAATTCACGGCTAGAAAGTTTACACTTGGAGTTGTAGAGCTTCAAGAAAGGAATGGAATATTAGCCGGAGGTGTGAGCTAAGATTTGGTGTTTGAAATGTAAGAGTCGTGGACATGATAAGGATCATTGCCCAGTCTTTAAGAATTATATTATAGGGGGAGGGTATGTACCCCTGAAACTAGAGAATAATGTTGGGACAAGCGCGGGAGCTTCACTGTGGTGCGTTATCTATCAGGTTATAGGACAACATGCTACTGACAACTGCCATCTATTGCAGAAGTTTGTAAAGACCCCTCAGCAGTTATTTTCCAATTTCTGTAATTCTGTAGGACACGATGAATGCCATTATAGGAGTTATGAGATGATGATGGATAGAACCCCTACCTACAAAATGTAGGCAGAGAGACGACCTCAGGATCAAGGTGCAAAATTAGGCGCGTAGGATTCCAAGACCGAGGACGAGGAAGAGGCACTGGACCAAGACGAGGGCGTGGGTAGGTAATATCCTATAACTACAGAGAAGTAGGGCACTTCGCGTGAGAATATTGTACAAACCCCATGCATCCATCATGTTAGTATTGTGGACAATTTGACCATTTCATAGAGGAATGTCTGGTCCTTATGGAAAAGATACAAGAGAAGAAGGCATAGCCCCAGCAGCCTACGTAGAACATTCAGATGATGAGGTTTGAGCCCCACGAAGAGGATCAGAACATAAATATTGTATTAAGAAGTGGTATGAAAACTGGTGCAGATAAATGTAAGAAGTCTGAGGAAGACGAATGGGTACACAAGTCTACTGAGAAGGACATCACTTTTGATCTCAGTCGAGCTAAAGAGACTTTCATGGGAGCCAAGAAGAACTTCGTTGATGCCTCCACCTCAGGAAGTCAGGAAAAACTGCCAGAGACTAATGTGATGCAAGAAGTAGATCCTTCAATTATCGCTACCTTTCTAAAGATTTGTATGAAGCTTCTGCGTGATCCAAAAGCATTCGAAGGATTGCAAGGCTTAATAGACAAATGCACAAATAAGGACAAGACTCCTACGAAGAAACGCATAGTCAGAAAGATTGGTAAACATAAGGCATGAATGGGGCACGAGATGAGGCTAACTACACAGATAGGTGATTATGAAATAGACCAGATAATCTTGGATCTGGGTTTTGATGCGAATGTCATGCTGAAGAACTCATGGGAATGGGTGGGGAGACCTACGGTGCAATGGTCTCCTATTCAATTACGCATGGCAAATCAGAAAAATATTATTCCAATGGGCCACTTATATGGTGTAACGGTGGACATTGAGGGTGTGAGTGCATTGGATGACTTTGAGGTCATTGAGATAGTGGATGATAGTAACCCATACCCTGCGCTGTTAGGAATTGACTGGGCTATTGATATGAGTGGGGTGATCAACTTGAAGAAACGGAAGATGTCCTTTGAGAAGAAGTCACATAGGGTTATAGTGCCATTAGACCCTGTAGAAGGAGTGCGTTATACTGAACCAATGCATGACTATGTAGAAAGTGACGATGACTTAGATTAGATATATAAGATAACAGCGCGAGATGAGGATTGGGTCAATCCTACAGTCGATGGACGAATTGTGTGGGACAGGGATAGCTCCTGTGCCTCAGTTTCAGATGAAGAGCTTGAACATTGGCAAAATCGATTGCATGAAGTATCCACACTGCGTTGTAATATGATGACCAAGTCCTTGAGGTGTGTCTCGACTGAGGTAAGGAATGTTCTGCATTATGATGGTTTGACTAAAGTGGAACTATTTATGGATGATTTTGAAAGGGAAGTACCGGAAGAACATCAATTCCAGGCACTGGAATTGGTGCTACACTTGCCCATTGGTGGGGAATGCACAATGAGAGATTTACAAGATGGAGAGAATACAGAAGAATGATGAAGTTAAGGTTTATCTATGCTAATACCAGAATGACAGAAAAATACAATGGGAAGGATGATCCACGCAATCATTTGGCACGATGGACTAAGGCCTGGGGGACAGAAACACAACCAGAATGGGTGCATATTTTCTGTCATACCTTAGATACAATCCCAATGAACTGGTATTTGGAGATGGAGCTTCGCCATGGAACTACTAAATGGGACATTTTAAGGGAGAAATTTCTATCAACGTTCAACTTCAAGGATGGGTTTCATAGCATTGATGAGGCGCTACAAGAGATCAAAGCGGTTATATTTAGAATGTCGAAGGAACTGGTCGAGTGGACTCAGCTAGTTTGGAGTACCCAGCTGCGCCATACGCTGGAATGTTATAATGTGACTGTTGAAGAAGAGGATGATCCGTAGAATATTACCATTCCTGAAACTGAAGGACAACACGAGGTCAAGAGATCGAAGGTGGCAAACCTAGATATATCAGAGCCTTTGAAAACTCGACAGGTAAACATTGGATCTGAAGAAGAACCTAAGTTCGCGAATATGGGAGACTACTGGAACGAAGATACGATTGATAAGGTAGTTGAGCTACTAGGTGAGTACTAGGACTTATTCCCAACAAATTTTTCAGATTTGAAAGGAATTATCGGAGATTTAGGTGTTATGAAGATCACATTGAAACTGGATGCGAAGCCTATTAAGCAATGGCCTTATCGATTGAATCCAAAGTATAAGGACAAGGTTCGACTGGAACTAGATAAAATGTTGGAAGATGGTATTATTGAGCCTGTATAGGAATCAGATTGGGTAAGCACTATGGCAGTCGAAGAAAAGAAACAGAAGGGCGAGATCCACATATGCATAGATCTGCAGAAGTTGAATGATGCATGTGTGCATGATCCATTTCGACACCACTTACTAATGAAGTATTAGAGAATGTGGGCGAACAAGAGGTGTATTCATTCACTAATGGATTTTCAGGTTATCATCAAATAAAGATCGTGCCCGAGGATCAAAGCAAAACAGCCTTCCTGACTGAGTGGGATTGCTTTCAATATATAGTTATGCCATTCAGATTGAAGAATGCGCCTGCAATCTTTTCCCGGGTAGTGATCGCAACGTTCAAAGAGTTTATTCATAAGTTCCTGGAGGTATATTTTGATGATTGGATTGTATTTGCTTTGGTGAAATGCAATCTTGCGAGTCTATGCCTCATGCTAGATACGTGTCAAAGGTATCATATCACGTTGAACCTGAAGATTTGTATATTATGTGTACCCTTTGGAATTTTTCTTAGCCATGTTGTATGTAAGCAAGGATTGATGGTTTACCCTGCGAAGATCACCATAATTGTGAACTTGGAAGCACCTAGGAATGTGAAACAGCTGCGCGCGACATTGGGACACACTGGGTACTACAAGAAGTTTATCAAGGCATATGCTGATGAGCACCAGTATTGCAGCAAGAATGCTACAACTCCTAGGGCTACCAACTTTACTTTATCAACTCGGGATTCATACAAACCTGGAGGTGACACTGCTGTATACATAAGCAGATGTGATGGGTCCACTCTTTGTCACTGTTGAGCTAGAAATAGACCACTATGGTTTCTCAAACCAGCCTTCTATTGATTCAAAAGAATTTTGATTACCAATGAAGAAAGGGGAATTTTACCCTAATTGGAAGAATGGAAATATTGTCTACTGCAGTAATGAAAGACTGAAATCAATGCTTTAAACACACCACTCATCTAACTAACTGCTAAGATATCTTGCTTCAGAAGATTTCTAAGCTAACATGTGTGTAATCCAAATTGTCCTAAGCATGCAATATGAAATAACTAAACATTCTACTGTTGTGCACATGAATGAACACAATAACCCTTTTTCCTTTTTGTCCTTTTTCGTGAAAATGTGAATACTAAATATTCTTGGTGGTGTGAAAGATGGGTTAGAGATGGTGGTGAAAGGTTAGATTAATTGGGAGGCAAGTAGGGGTCTTCTCCTATCTTCCTGGATGCTTTTTCCACAAATTGGCCTCGAAACGGGCCACTACAGGTCGTCCTACAGGATGTCTTAATGCTTCCTACAAGATGTCCTAATGCTCCTACAGGATCCACTGTATTCCTATAGGATCCAGCCAAGAGCAATAGGGGTGATTTGGAAGGTGGTATAGGGCTTAGGGAAGGTGAATGATGGAAGAAACAAGGCAAGGGGGTGGCTAGGACTTCCTCAGAGCTCAAACCAAAGTTTGTAAGATGGTTGGATTTGCTCAAAAAACCCGGAAAGTTATCCTTGTGAAATGATGAATTGGTTTATGGACTTAGTGGCTTTTGGTGATCATGGATGGATGAGGTTAGGCTGGGGTTGCTGGCATGAGATCTTCCTACAGTATTGAAACTCTTGCAATACATACATCACTCGCATTTATCCCTGAATCATGTCAAACAAGAAAGATTTCCAATCAACTTAAGAAAACAGAATTTCATTATTTAGTTTCCTAGTTCATGCATGGAAATACTTGTAGAATATTGTGAAACACCATGAGATCTAATACAAAGCTGAATATATCAGAAATGACAATTGAAACCTATCCTTGAAAACTGAAAAGATGTTGGCCTAAGTAGCAGAAAACCCTAAATTCCATAAGAAATCAGAATTCTATCTTTTTGGGGCTGAATAGGAGTTTTCCCTCAAACCATGGTCCCTGAAGGGAGGAGTGAGGAAAAATCCACTTGCTATTAGCCTTTTTGGTATCCCTTTACCTCTCTAAGCTATTTCTAAAGCTATGCACAAATTGAAGCAAACTAATCAAATTTACCACTACTTGTAATGAAACAATGCTAAAATCAATTCAACAATTAACTTATGAAATAACCTAAGCATACAAGTACAAGAAGAGGAGTCTTTGTTGCTAGGTTTGGGCACCAACCCAAGAGCTTCAGCCCTATGAGTCAAATCAGTGCTGGTTCAAGGAAATTCTCATTCTCCAACAACTTCCTTAAATCTAGGGAGGCTTGGCTCCCAAACTCAAGATGAACTCACGCTTAACTATCACTGGCTCAGCTGCCCGTGATCTCCATGACTTGACTGCATGCAACTCCGATCTAGTGTAATTTGATTGAGGAATATTCGAATGAGTGAGGATTTAATGAGGAGGATATATCTCCTAAAATCTTGCCTCCTTGTCTCATTCGAGTTTTTGCCTTGAATTAGCCAAACTCGCCATGATTTTCTCTCAAAAACTTGCAATCAATGCACATTAGACCACTAGACATACATCTTACTTTTACTCATCTCATTAAGAAAAATATAATTAAAACATGTAAGGAAGTATGAGAAGAGATGATTTTAATAATCTTGGAGGTGTATTAAGGTCCATATAGTTACTCAATGATGAGGCTCATCATCAACCCCCTTTGAAAGTGTTGATCATCCTCAAAGCAACTTAATCTATATGCATGTCCTTCATTGCTCTCGTGGCCTCCCTAACATCCCATGCTTCTGTTGTAGTTTCTTCTTCTTGTGAATAAAATCATGCCTTCCTCTCTAATCTGCACAATTAATTGTTTATGCCCAAAAATTAAGACTAAGTCCTTTATATTGAAGCATACAATTAGCCATTTCCTTTAAGGTGAGATTCTTCCTTTCAGCTACACCATTTTGTTGTGGAGTATATGGAATAGTCTGTTGCATTTGAATTCCATTCTCAGTGCAAAAGTTGATGAATTTGTTGTTAACATAGTCTCCACCATTATCAGATCTTAGCTTAAGAATTTGATGTCGAGATTTTTTTTCAACAAAGGCCAAGAACATGTTAAATACTTCACTCTTGAGTTTTAAGAAGTATATCCAAGTATGTCTGAAGAAATCATCAATGAAAGTTAATAAATACTTGTAGCCAGAGAATGAAACAACTATAAGTGGACCACATAAATCACTATGCACAAGCTATAAAGGGGCTTAGGTGTGCCAAGAGGCACGTTTTTCAAAACTATCCCGATGATGTTTTCCAAGTACACATAGGGAACAAACACCATCTCTGCAAGATACCATGGGAAGACCTGTCACCATATTTTATTTACATAGATTTTGAAGGGAGTGATAGTTTACGTGACCAAATCGCTCATGCCAAAGTTTGCTCACTTCATCATTATGAGCAACAAATTCTGAGGGAAGAGTTGATGACCCAAAGTTGTTAAACTTATACAACCTTGTAGAATCATCAGTAATGCCAGTGGCTAAAATCTGTCTAGGATCTCTTAGGTCCTTAATTACAACATCGTGAGATGAAAACTCAACGGTTTTAACTTCACCTGAATGATTTATCTAATATACAGATAGAAGGTTGCAGGATAAGGTTGGAACACATAGTACATCATTAAATTGACCATTGTCTAGATGAATAGTTCCAGTCCCTACAACACTAAGAGATCTATCATCACCAACATAGATATTTTTGGTGTTACAATCGTTTAGTCACTGAAGCTTTGGTGTGCGTGCTTGAAAAGGCTCTTTTTACCTACAAAATAAAAAACCACACAACCCAACACGGACATACAAAAAAAACCAAACCTTATTGCTTGAAGTTAGCTTTCGCTGGAAACTAAATATTTTCCTGAATGTTTCAGATTTTCTGAGATCATACTAAGGTGTGGCAGAAAAGAGCATACGCGTGAGAAAAAATCCATCCTTTCTATTTTTTATTTGCCTAGATCTGAAAGAGTCACGGGGAAAAGAGAATATGTAGAAATGAAATATATAGATTCGGTAATAAAAAATAGAGAGTTAAATCAACCGAAATAAACAGAGAGATGAATAACTAAAACTGCAAATAAAGACTATATACCTTAAGATCTTAAAAATGACATAGCTAGGGCTACCGGAAACCTTTTCTCGTGAAATGAAATGGGTTCCTCACTGGAACAGATGCTCCAACACAATAGAGTAGTCCTCTGGGCCTGAAAGCAGTCCGAAACAATAGATCTAGGAAACGACAGTCGAATGTAGTTGTACCGGCTTCCGATTTGGATCACCAATGGATGCGGCCCTCAAATAGCTCTGATACCATGTAGGAATTTATAGGGTAATTTCCTTAGATAGAACACTAAAGGACACCTCACACAAACAGATCATAGATCAATACACCAGTATTCTTGACGTGGTTAAAACCCTCAAAGAGGGAAATATTCCATGGCCTGAGCCAACGTGGCCACTTCAATCAATTTCTTATTAAAAGAAAGAAAATTTACATAAGCTTCTCTCATGAACAGTCACCCTATAAATGACCCTCCATGCTCTTTAAATAGAGATCATGGACCAATTGAGTGTTAAGTCACGGATCAAGTGTTAGTAATACTGAGGAGAGAATGAACCATCAGATCACTTAATGTCTAGAACATATCATGACCGTCAGATTGTAAGTTACAAAAGTACATAGTAAAGAAACACACTTTACCTAACTCTACACTAGACCAAGTTAGACTTAACTATTTCCTATGTGTCCGGATATCCTAACAGAAGGCCTTTGAACATCTTAAAGAGGCAATGTGCCAAGCACTGGTCTTAGTTGTGCCAGACTTCACAAAGACTTTTATTGTGGAATGTGATGCCTCGGGAAATGGAATAGGTGTTGTTTTAATGCAAGAAGGAAGACTCATTGCTTTTGAAATTCATCCAATCAAAGGAAAGTATTTACACAAACCTATTTATGAGAAAGAAATGATGGCAATACTACATGCATTAAAGCAATGGTGACCTTACCTAATGGGAAGACACTTCAAGGTTAAAACAGATCAGGATAGTCATAAATACTTTTTGGAACAAATATTATCTTCAAAAGAGTAGCAAAAATGGGTGACAAAGATGTTGGGTTATGACTTTGAAATCTTCTACAAAAAAGGGAAGAAAAATGTTGTTGCAAATTCACTCTCAAGAAAGGATGAGGATGTGGAAGCATTTATTTGTGCCATTTCTATTATCCAACCTGAGTGGATAACTAAAGCAAGGCATGAATAGAAGAATGATGAAGAGGTATGGTCACTTATTCAAAAGTTGTAGCAAGATCTTTGTACATCTGATACATTTAGCTAGAAAAGTGATTCATTATGGTACAAAGATCACTTATATCTTTGTAATAATTCCTGACTCAAACAAAATATTATTTTGGAATTGCACACCTCTCCCTTAGATTTTTTTAAACTTACCATAGGGTCAAGAAGGATTTTTTTTGGAATGGCCTTAAATTTGATATTCAAAAGTTTGTGGCAGAGTGTTTGGTTTGCCAAAAAAATAAAGTTGAGACAATTAAGACCCTAGGTTTGTTACAACCTTTAGATATTCCAATTCTACGTCAGTCTCGGATCCTTTCAAGAAGGATCTCAGAACATCGATCAAGAAGATGGATAAACTTTCAGTGGTACTACAGTGACAGTGCTTCACTGTATAGGTGCCATTTGACAGTTTTATAACCTCAGTAATAAGAGGTCTGGAACAATGACATTATTAATACCACAGAATGTCACGATAATATGCCACACGATGTTGCTCAATGTCAAGAGTAATCTCATCATTCACCTTGACATTGCTACTTTATTACAATTGATCTCAAACAGTGATTGGTTCAACCTATATGACAATGCCATAAGATAATCAGTGTCATATGTCATGTCAATATTCATAAAAACCATGTGTATGAGGAGTCAAAGTATCTCAAGGCTCAAGTGATATCAATAACATATAGTCTAAAGCAGTTTCGGTAATGTCATAATTATGCTATGGTGTTTGGCACTGGATAGTGCAAGAAGGTCTTAAAGCAATTCTTGTAAAATGATTTCATTTGTGTCATGTTAGGCAGCTCAAGCAAGGAAGCATCAAGGTGAAGATCTCCTCTTCATGTGCCAAGTAAGTACCTTTCATGTTTATAATCAATCCTTGGTTTAAATGATTTCGTTTTGCAAGGAAATCGATATGTTGATTGGGTAACCAAAGGTCCTTGCATGAAATAAGGAGGATAGTCATAGTCCTCAAAGATAAGAGAAGTCATTGAGCATATTAATGAAAAGGGTCTCCTATGATTTCATAGGAAGGGAATCTTAAGGTTCTCTCACAAAACAATATTGGAGACATCAAAGAGATATATGATGTTGTTGAGATAAGGTCCCTAGGGTCAGTTTTGGGGTTAGTTAACCCAATTTTTGTATAATTTTTGTAAAAGATGTAAAGTTTCCGTGAAATGTGGATGTGGAGTGCACAAATCACTAGGAGTCAGAGGGGTTTAGCCCCTTGTTTTGGGTCAATTTTAAGATTCTCCCATGGTCTACGAACCATAGTATTATATTGAATGTTATATATTTGAGTCATAGAGAGTCTAGAAGAGATAATTAAGTAAGATAAGGCAAGATAGAGACTATTTTGGGTGAGTGTTAAGGCAGGAAGGCTCTGCTTCATGTACTTAGGCGAGAAGTGGAAGGCTCCTACAATTGAGTGCGCAGGGGGCATTGGTAAGTCCACAGCTGAGTGCACGAACCCCTGCAGCTAAGTGCGCAGGGTAGAAGTGTTTGTAATATGAACATTGAAGATCAATAAAGACTGATTTTGAAGAATTACTATGCAATCTGAGCATTTCTGTTGATTTTGTTTATGTTATATTATGTCGCTCAATGATATGTTTTCATGAAATAATGTATGAATGTTGCATGAAACAACCGAATCTATCTTATTTATGCATGCTTTAAGTAATTATCTGTTTTCGCAAAGTTAAGGGTTGATTCTGCTATGTTTTCTAATGAATTGGATAGATCTGCGTGAAATTAGATCTAGGGTTATTTATTGATGCACGAAAGTAGGTAATTTTCCTGTTTAAGGTCTGCAAAGACTGATCGTAGACCTTCGCGAAGGTCTTGAGGCCAGTTTAACCGAGTTATAGTAACGGGCCCTAGAAGGATATCGGTCTATGTGAAGACATATTTAAACAGTCATAGCGTAAAACCCATCTATCACATGTCCCTGGATGTAGAAACCTGGTTCTATCATCCCCCAATACTGCTTCGGGTGAGACTACAACCTGTGCTATGCAAGTTGCTGTCGAATTGCCAGCAGCTAAGGTTTTGTTTGTTGGCACAAAGAACTTTGAACCTAGGTCAGGCCCCCTTAAGCCAACAAATGATTTTGTTTCTAGGACCGGGATCTATCTGAAAGATGTGTGATAAATGGTTTCCTACGAAGAAAGTGCTTGATAAGCAGATTGATCGAAAATCACACATGTTCGCAGCTCAGGAAAACAGGAGCCCTAAATTATCCAAGGAGTAGTGGTTGCAGAGTTTTTTGTACATGAACAAGACCAATGCATTCTTATGTTTCTCCCCTGAAGAACTATATGAGTGGTTGTCTAAATTGGACTATAGTCAAGGGACGTGGAGGCTCAAAGGCCCTATAGTGTGGACTCCTGAACTGGTGCGATGTCTAGAAGCATCAAAAATCAATATCGTGCAAGCTGTGGACCACTGGATTGATCGCACATTGGGAAGCTTTGTGACCTATTTCGTGATCGATAGTAATATCAACTATAGCGAAGCGGAGCAAAGCGAAGGGAAGGATATTTAAAGGACTGTGAGGTAAGTATTTGAAATCACTGAAGACCTATATTAAAATGTTGTTGTGTGAAAAGAGGGTTATGCAATTACTTTGATGTTTTGGGCTATGGGAAGCGGGAGATTCTTTAGAGGAAACAGAGGATCCAGTCGAGCAACGACAAAGGGGTAGTGCTGACTACGTCGTGAAGTGAAATTCAATTAATTATGCAGGGTATTCCAAGGATACCTCATCCGTCCACTCCACCTCCACCTCCACCTCCCCCTCCACCTCATACACCTATGCCTTCACCCCCTCCACCTCCATTTCCACCATTCAACATGGCAAACACGATGAAGATGCCGATATTTAAAGGAATAGGCATTGAAGATCCAAAACATTTTTGGTTTGTCACATATGTTGTTTGGACAGCACATCAGATCACAGACAATAGTATAAAGAAAGCGCAATTGGTTACAGCCTTACAAGACCACGTATTAATATGGTATATCAAGTATTGCATTGATAACCCCAATGCGTCATTTGCAGATAACCAACTAGCTTTTAACAAGGAGTTCAGTAAGCCTAAGTCCAAGGCGTAGTCAGTAATTGAATTTAAGGAAATCCAACAGAAGGTTGATGAGACACCTTGGGACTTTGATTAGAGGTTGAAGTGCTTGATTTGGTAGTCTAATATCAAAATATCAGATTCCCAGCATCGTGACTGGTTTATAGCATCGCCCTTGCCACATTTAAGAATATCTTTGTCACCGCAGAAAATAGCAATGCAAGCAAAAGCCTTGGAGATCGTGATGAGGCTAGATGCATCGCCTATTTAGGACACGAACCTTGGGGTGCAATAGATTAATTCACAGCTGGAAAGTTTACACTTGGAGTTATAGAGCTTCAAGAAAGGAAGGGAATATTAGCTAGAGGTGCACGCTAAGATTTGGTGCCTTAAATGTAAGAGTCATGGACATGATAAGGATCATTGACCAGTCTTTAAGAATTATATTATAGGGGGAGGGTCTGTAGCCCTGAAACCAGAGAATAATGTTGGTACAAGCGCGGGAGCTTCATTGTGGTGCGTTATTTATCAGGTTACAGGACAGCATGCTACTGACAACTGCCATCTATTGCAGAAGTTTGTAAAGACCCCTTAATAGTTATTTTGCAATTTCTGTAAGTTTGTAGGACATGATGAACTCCATTGTAGGAGTTATGAGATGATGATGGATAGAACCCCTACCTACAGAATGTAGGCAGAGAGATGACCTTATGATCAAGGTGCAAGAGCAGCGTGCGTAGGATTCCAAGACCGAGGACGAGGAAGAAGCACTAGACCAGGACCAGGGCGTGGGCAGGTAATATGCTATAACTGCGGCGAAGGAGGGCACTTCACACAAGAATATTGTACAAATCCCATGCATCCATCATGTTAGTATTGTCGACAATTTGACCATGTCATAGAGGAATGTCTGGTCCTTATGGCAAAGATGTAAGAGAAGAAGGTATAGCCCCAACAACCTACGTAGAACATTCAGATGATGAGGGTTGAGCCCCATGTGGAGGATCAAAACATAAATATTGTATTGAGAAGTGGTATGACAACTGGTGCAGATAAAGGTAAGAGGTCTGAGGAAGACGAATGGGTACATAAGTCTGCTGAGAAGGAAGTCACTTTTGATTCAGTCGAGCTAAAGAGACTTTCATGGGAGCCAAGAAGAACTGCGTTGAGGCCTCCACCTCAGGAAGTCAAGAAAAACTGCCAGAGACTAATGTGATGCAAGAAGTAAATCCTTCAATTATCGCTACCTTTCTAAATATTTGTATGAAGCATGAACGGGGCACGAGATGAGGCTAACTGCACAAATAGGTGATTATGAAATGGACCAGATAATCTTGGATCTAGGTTTTGATGCGAATGTCATGCCGAAGAAGACATGGGAACTGATGGGGAGACCTACGGTGCAATGGTCTCCTATTCAGTTACACATGGCAAATCAATAGAAGATTATTCCAATGGGCCGCTTATATGGTGTAACGATGGACATTTAGGGTTTGAGTGCGTTGGATGACTTTGAGGTCATTGAGATAGTGGATGAGAGTAACCCATACACCGCTCTGTTAGGAATTGACTGGGCTATTGATATGAACGGGGTAATCAACTTGAAGAAACGGAAGATGTCCTTTGAGAAGAAGTCGCTCAGGGTTATAGTGCCATTAGACCCTGCAAAAGGAGCGCGTTATACTGAACCAGTGCGCGACTATGTAGAAAGTGACGATGACTTAGATCAGATATAGAAGATAACAGCACGAGATGAGGATTGGGTCAATCCTACAATCGATGGACGAATTGTGTGGGACATGGATAGCTCCTGTGCCTTAGATTCAGATGAAGAGCTTGAACATTGGCAAAATCGGTTGCATGAAGTATCCACATTGCGTTGTAATATGATGACCAAGTCCTTGAGGTGTGTCTCAACTGAGGTAAGGAATATTCTGCATTATGATGGTTTGACTGATGTGGAACTATTTATGGATGATTTTGAAAGGGAAGTACCGGAAGAACATCGATTCGAAGCACTAGAATAGGTGCTACACCTGCCCATTGGTGGGGTATGCACAAGGAGAGATTTACAGGATGGAGAGAATACAGAAGAATGATGAAGTTAAGGTCTATCTATGCTAATACCAGAATGACAGAAAAATACAACGGGAAGGATGATCCACGTTATCATTTGGCATGATGGACTAAGGCCTGGGGGATAGAAACACAACCAAAATGGGTGCATATTTTCTGTCATACCTTAGATACAATCCCAATGAACTGGTATTTGGAGATGGAGCTTCGCCATGGAACTGTTGAATGGGACATTTTAAGGGAGAGATTTCTATTAACGTTCAACTTCGAGGATGGGTTTCATAGCATTGATGAGGTGCTACAAGAGATCAAAGCGGTTATATATAGAATGTTGAAGGAACTGGTCGAGCGGACTCAGCCAGATTGGAGTACCCAGTTGCATCATGCGCTGGAATGTTATAATGTGACTATTGAAGAAGAGGATGATCCATAGAATATTACCATTCCTGAAACTGAAGGACAACATGAGGTCGAGGGATCGAAGGTGGCGAACCTAGATATATTAGAGCCTTTGAGAACTCAATAGGTAAACATTGGATCTGAAGAATAACCTAAGTTCGCGAAGATAGGAGACTACTGGAACGAAGATACGATTGATAAGGTAGTTGAGCTGCTACGCGAGTACTAGGACTTATTCCCAACAAAGTTTTCAGATTTGAAAGGAATTATCAGATATTTAGGTGCTATGAAGATCACATTGAAACTAGATGCGAAGCCCATTAAGCAATGGCCTTATCGATTGAATCCAAAGTATAAGGAGAAGGTGCGACTGGAACTGGATAAAATGTTAGAAGATGGTATTATTGAGCCTGTATAGGAATCAGATTTGGTAAGCCCTATGGTTGTCGAAGAAAAGAAACAGAAGGGCGAGATCCGCATATGCATAGATCTGCAGAAGTTGAATGATGCATGTGTGCATGATCCATTTTGACACCATTTACTAACGAAGTATTAGAGAATGTGGGCGAACAGGAGGCATATTCATTCACTAATGGGTTTTCAGGTTATCATCAAATAAAGATCGTGCCTGAGGATCAAAGCAAAACAACCTTCGCGACTGAGTGGGGTTTCTTTCAATATACAGTTATGCCATTCAGATTGAATAACGCGCCCGCAACCATTTCTCGGGTAGTGATCACAACGTTCAAAGAATTTATTCATAAGTTCCTGGAGGTATATTTTGATGATTGGATTGTACTTGGGTTGGTGAAATGCCATCTTACGAGTCTACGCCTCATGCTAGATACGTGTCGAAGGTATCATATCACGTTGAACCTGAAGAAGTGTATATTATGTGTACCCTTTGGAATTTTTCTCAGCCATGTTGTATGTAAGCAAGGATGATGGTGGACCCTGCGAAGATCGTCGTAATTGTGAACTTGGAAGCACCTAGGAATGTGAAATAGTTGCACATGACATTGGGACACACTGGGTACTACAAGAAGTTTATCAATGCGTATGCTGATGAGCAGCAATATTGCAGCAAGAATGCTACAACTCCTGGGGCTACCAACTTTACTTTATCAACTTGGGATTCGTACAAACTTGGAGGTGCCACTGTTGTATACATAAGCAGATGTGATGGGTCCACTCTTTGTCACTATTGAGCTGGCAATAGACCATTATGGTTTCTCAAACTAGCCTTCTATTGATTCAGAAGTAGTTTGATTACCAATGAATAAAGGGGAATTTTACCCTAATTGGAAGAATGGAAATATTGTCTACTACAGTAATGAAAGACTGAAATCAATGCTTTAAACACACCACTCATCTAACTAGTTGCTAATAGATCTTGCTTTAGAAGAATTCTAAGCTAACATGAATGTAATCCTAACTGTCCTCGGCATGCAATATGAAATAACTAAACATTCTACTGTTGTGCAGATGAATGAACGTAATAACTCTTTTTCCTTTCTGTCCTTTTTTATGAAAATGTGAATACTAAATATTCTTGGTGGTGTGGAAGGTGGGTTGGAGATGGTGGTGAAAGGTCAGATGGATTGGGAGGCAAGTAGGGGTCTTCTCCTATCTTCCTGGATGCTTTTTCCACAAATTGGCCTCGAAACAGGCCACTACAGGTCATCCTACAGGATGTCTTAATGGTTCCTACAGGATGTCCTAATGCTCCTACCGGATCCCCTGTATTCCTATAAGATCCAGCCAAGAGCAATAGGGGTGATTTGGAAGGTGGTATAAGGCTTAGGGAAGGTGAATGATGGAAGAAACAAGGCAAGGGGGTGGCTAGGACTTCCTCAGAGCTCAAACCAAAGTTTGCAAGATGGCTGGATTTGCTCAACAAACCTAGAAAGTTATCCTTGTGAAGTGATGAATTGGTTAATGGACTTAGTGGCTTTTGGTGACCATGGATGGATGAGGTTAGGCTGGGGTTGCTGGCATGAGATATTCCTACACTATTGAAACTATTGCAATACATACATCATTTGCATTTATCCCTGAATCATGTCAAACAAGAAAGATTTCCAGTCAACTTAAGAAAACAGAATTTCGTTATTTAGTTTCCTAGTTCATGCATTGAAATACTTGTAGAATATTGTGAAACACGATGAAATCTAATACAAAGCTGAATATATCTAAAATGACAATTGAAACCTATCCTTGAAAACTGAAAAGATGTTGGCCTAAGTAGAAGAAAACCCTAAATTCCATAAGAAATCAGAATTCTATCTTTTTGGGGTTGAATAGGAGTTTTCACTCAAACCATGGTCCCTGAAGGGAGGAGTGAGGAAAAATCAACTTGCTATCAGCCTTTTTGGTATTCCTTTACCTCTCTAAGCTATTGCTAAAGCTATGCACAAATTGAAGCAAACTAATCCAATACACCACTAGTTGTAATGAAACAATGCTAAAACCAATTCAACAATTAACTTATAAAATAACCTAATCTTGCAAGTACAAGAAGAGGATTCTTTGTTGCCAGGTTCGGGCCCTAACCCAAGAGCTTCAGCCCTCTGAGTCAACTCACTGCTAGTTCAAGGAAATTCTCATTCTCATTATCATATCAGAAAAATTACATAACAATGTTTTACCACAAACTTGCACTCAAAAATGCTTAGTGCTCTTACATAAAAAAATTTGAATCCTAATGAGGCTCTAGCCCTCCTTATTTATAAAACTGAATTCTCCAACAACTTCCTTAAATCTAGGGATTCTTGGCTCCAAAACTCAAGCTGAACTCGCTCTTAATTATCACTGGCTCAACTGCCCGTGATCTCCATGACTCGACTGCATGCAACTCCGATCTAGTGTGATTTGATTGAGGAATATTCGAATGAGTGAGGATTTAATGAGGAGCATATATCTCCTATAATCTTTCCTCCTTGTCTCATTCGAGTTTCCGTCGTTAATTAGCCAAAATTGCCATGATTTTCTCTCAAAAACCTGCAATCAATGCACATTAGACCACTAGACATACATCTTACTTTTACTCATCTCATTAAGCAAAATATAATTAAAACATGTAAGGAATTATGAGAAGAGTTGATTTTAATAAGCTTGGAGGTGTATTAAGGTCCATATAGTTACTCAATGATGAGGCTCATCATCACCCCCTATTGAAAGTGTTGCTTATCCTATAAGAAACTTAATCTATATCCATGTCCTTCATTGCTCTGGTGGCCTGCCTAACATCCCATGCTGTTGTTGTAGTTTCTTATTCTTGTGAATAAAATCTTGCCTTCCTCTCTCATTTTCACAGTTAATTGTTTATGCCCATTCAGCTACACCATTTTGTTGTGGAGTATATGGAATAGTTTGTTGCATTTGAATTCCATTCTCAGTGCAAAAGTTGATGAATTTGTTGCTAACATAGTCTCCACCATTATCATATCGTAGCTTAAGAATTTGATGTCCAGATTGTTTTTCAACAAAGGCCAAGAACATGTTAAATACTTCACTCTTGAGTTTTAAGAATTATATCCAAG
The DNA here is from genome assembly GCA_031772625.1 of Pinus tabuliformis. Lineage (NCBI taxonomy): Eukaryota > Viridiplantae > Streptophyta > Pinopsida > Pinales > Pinaceae > Pinus > Pinus tabuliformis. The sequence goes on from CM062810.1 coordinate 143,456,170, forward strand.
TGTGTCTGGAGAAATCATCAATGAAAGTTAATAAATACTTGTAGCAAGAGAATGAAACAACTAGAAGTAGACCACATAAATCACTATGCACAAGATATAAAGGGGCTTAAGTGTACCAAGAGGCATGTTTTTCAAAACTATCCTGATGATGTTTTCCAAGGACACATCCGGAACAAACACCATCTCTGCAAGATACCATAGGAAGACCTGTCACCATATTTTCTTTACATAGATTTTGAAGGGAGCGATAGTTTAGGTGACCAAATCGCTCATGCCAAAGTTTGCTCACTTCATCATTATGAGAAACAAATGTCGAGGGAAGAGTTGATGACCCAAAGTTGTTAAACTTATACAACCTTGTAGAATCATCAACAATGCCAGTAGCTAAAATCTGTCTAGGATCTCTTAGGTCCTTAATTACAACATCATGAGGTGAAAACACAACGGTTTTACCTTCACCTGAATGAGTTATCTGATATACAGATAACAGGTTGCAGGATAAAGTTGGAACACATAGTACATCATTAAATTAACCATTATCTAGATGAATAGTTCTAGTCCCTACAACACTAAGATATCTATCATCACCAACATAGATATTTTTGGTGTTACAATCATTTAAAGAAGAAAACATGGCTTTGTTTTTTGCCATGTGATAAGAAGCTCCAGAATCAATGAGCCACTCATGAGAATGAGGAGAAGAAGACACATTTAGTGCACAACCAGATTGAGATGCTTGACAACCACATGCAGAAAGTGTTAGTCCTAAAGATGAAGTTGAAGTTGAAGAATGATCCAAATGGATGTTATGCTTCTTCATTGTCACTTCCAAGGCTTCCACCTTCTTAAATCATTTGGATTCGAAGTGGCCATCTCGATTATAAAAGTTGCAATGTCTATCAATATTCTTCCCTTTGATTTTATTTGCCTTATCATTTTGTTAAATCGATTTTTCATTTTGAGAATGAAATTGCTTAGGACCCTTGTTTGGTTTAGGACCATTCTTTTTAGGATACTGCTTCTTAGGATTCTTTGAATTTGGTTATTTCTCAGAAGCTAAAGATTTCTTAGAAGAGTTTCCAAGATTAAGAAGACCAAGATGTAAGAGTTTTTCTTGTTCTCTTATTAAAGAATCACAAAAGGCATCAAAAGAGGGGGACTTATAGTCTTGTCCTTGAGAAATAAAGGCTTCTCTAGTAGAATGGAAGGTGGAAACAAACACAGAGTAGGCTGGTCCCAACTTAGTAAGAATGGAATAGATAAGGCTACCATCTTCTTTCTTAACCTTAACACCTTCCAAGAGATTTCTAAGGGTCTTGAACTCGGACAAAAAATCTTCAATGGAAGAAAAATTATTGGGGTCTAACGTAAGCAACTTATTTTCGAGTTGATGGGCTCTAATTTCATTTTTAATTCCAAAAACTTTAGTGAGTTGTTTCATTGTTTCATTAGGGGTATCAAGTTCTGTGATATGAATCTAAGGTCTGGAGAAATAGAAATCCCTATCAAACCACGTGCTTGATCTTGCCTATTTTCTCATTTGGTTGCCTTATCTTCATCTTTGGGTTTAGTTTCTTGGCCTGAGGCTATTCTGTAAAGACCTTTACTTTTAAGTAAATCCACAATGTAGGACCACCATTGGAAGTAGTTGGTGCTGTCAAGAATAAATTGGCATGGAATTTCCATTTTAACAGAAAGTTGTATATGCTAAAACTAAGTGTTCCAATGGAAAGATCTCGAAAAATTAGGCCGATTCAAAAAAAATGTCTCTCAAAACGGCTTCCGGATAAAAACGTTATGGTGTTTTTAAGAAAAAATTGTTGAAGATGCTGACGAAGTGCGTGAATGTACGGAAGTGAATAATGATTTTATATTTAAAAAAAAATCCACCCCCCCCCCCCCCCCCCCCCCCCCCTTCCAAACTTAATTTAATTAGCTCACTTAAAAAAAATAAAAATATGTGACCCACTTTTATAAATAAATGAAAGTCACTTTTACAATGGTATTCTATGAGCTACCCACTAAATTGTAACTTAAATAAAAGATAAAGAGATTTTAGAATTTAAGTGACTCACTTTTTATAATGGGTGAAAACACTTTTACATAAAGTAACTTTAAAATATAAGTTACATGTGTTTTTTGAAAAAGTAACTCAGCAAAAAGAAAGACTTGAACTCAAGACCTCTATTCACATAAAGTAACTTTGGACCAAGTGATCTAGTTCAAAAGGTTAGTAATTTTTGGAAAAGACGAAGGTTTTGTTTTTTTAGTCACTGAAGCTTTGGTGTGCGTGCTTGAAAAGACTCTTTTTACCTACAAACAAAAAACCACACAACCCAACACGGACATACAAAAAAAACCAAACCTTATGGCTTGAAGTTAGCTCTCGCTAGAAACTAAATATTTTCCTCAATGTTTCTGATTTTCTGAGATCACACTAAGGTGCGGCGAAAAAGATCATACACATGAGAAAAAATCCTTCCTTTCTTTTTCTGATTTGCCCAGATCTGACAGAGTCACAAGGCAAAGAGAATATGTAGAAATGAAAGATATAGATCCGGTAATAAAAAATAGAGAGTTAAATCAACCGAAATAAACAGAGAGATGAATAACTAAAACTGCAAATAAAGACTGTATACCTCAAGATCTTAAAAATGATATAGCTAGGGCTACCGGAAACCTTTTCGCATGAAACGAAATGGGTTCCTCACTGGAACAGATGCTCCTAACACAATATAGCAGTCCACTTGGCCTGAAAGCAATCAGAAACAATAGATCTAGTAAACGACAGTCAGATGCAGTTGTACCGGCTTCCGATTTGGATCACCAACGAATGTGACCCTCAAATAGCTCTGATACCATGTATGAATTTACAGGGTAAGTTCCTCAGATAGAATACCAAAGGACACCACACACAAACAGATCACAAATCAATACACCAGTATTCTTGACGTGGTTAAAACCCTCAAAGAGGGAAACAATCCACGGCCTGAGCCAACGTGGCCACTTCAAGCAATTTCTTAATAAAAGAAAGAAAATTTACATAAGCTTCTATCATGAACGATCACCCTATAAATGACCCTCCGTGCTCTTTAAATAGAGATCATGGACCAATCGGGTGTTAAGTCACGGATCAAGTGTTGGTAATACCGAGGAGAGAATGAACCATCGGATCACTTAATTTCTAGAACATATCATGACCTTCAGATTGTAAGTTACAAAAGTACATAGTAAAGAAACACAATTTACCTAACTCTACACTAGACCAAGTTATACTTAACTATTTCCTATGTGTCGGGATATCATAACAGAAGGCCTTTGAACATCTTAAAGAGGCAATGTGCCAAGCACTGGTCTTAGTTGCACTAGACTTCACAAAGACTTTTATTGTGGAATGTGATGCCTCGGGAAATGGAATAGGTGTTGTTTTAATGCAAGAAGGAAGACTCATTGCTTTTGAAATTCGTCCAATCAAAGGAAAGTATTTACACAAACCTATTTATGAGAAAGAAATGATGGCAATACTAGATGCATTAAAGCAATGGCAACCTTACCTAATGGGAAGACACTTCAAGGTTAAAACAGATCATGATAGTCTTAAATACTTTTTGGAACAAATATTATCTTCAGAAGACTAGCAAAAATGGGTGACAAATATGTTGAGTTATGACTTTGAAATCTTCTACAAAAAAGGGAAGAAAAATGTTGTTGCAAATGCACTCTCAAGAAAGGACGAGGATGTGGAAGCATTTCTTTGTGCCATTTCTATTATCCAACCTGAGTGGATAACCAAAGCAAGGGATGAATAGAAGAATGATGAAGAGGTATGGTCACTTATTCAAAATTCGTAGCAAGATCTCTATACATCTGATACATTTAGCTAGAAAAGTGATTCATTATGGTACAAAGATCACTTATATCTTTGTAATAATTCCCAACTCGAACAAAATATTATTTTGGAATTGCACACCTCTACCTTAGATTTTTTTAAACTTACCATAGGGTCAAGAAGGATTTTTTTGGGATGGCCTTAAATTTGATATTCAAAAGTTTGTGGCAGAGTGTTTGGTTTGCCAAAAAAATGAAGTTGAGACAATTAAGACCCTAGGTTTGTTACAACCTTTAGATATTCCAATTCAACATTAGGTGGAGGTATCAATCAATTTTATCATAGGTTTACTCAAGTCTGAAGGGAAGAGTGTCATCATGGTGGTATTTGATAGACTTACCAAGTATGCACACTTTTGTGCATTATCTCACCCTTTTAAATCTAGTACAATTTCTACTGCATTTATGGAAACAATTCAAAAGTTTATGGAAACCCAAAGATTATAGTAAGTGACAGAGATCCCATTTTCAATGGAAATTTTTGGACAAAATTATGTTCTTGTCTTCGTACTCAATTAGCTCATAGCTCATCTTATCATCGTCAATCTGATGGGAAAACTGAGCTAGTGAAAAAAATGTTTGGAAGGATATCTTCATTGCTTTATATCTAATAAACAAACACAATGGGCCAAGTGGTTACCTCTAGTTGAATGGTGTTATAACACTTCCTTCCATACTGCAGCAAAAATGACCCCATTTATAGCCCTTTATGGATATCAGCCACCATCCATCACATCATCTTTAAGAGAAAATTATAAGGTTCAATGAGTGGAGGATCACATCGAGCATCAACAACAAATTCTCCAACTCTTAAAGGATAACCTCAATATGGCACAGAAATGAATGAAACAACAAGAAAATCAACATCACAGTGAAAGATTTTTTTATGTAGGTGACTGGGTATTTTTACGGTTACAACCATACAAACAAATGTCTCTCAAGCAAGCTAATAAATATAATAAATTATCACTCAAGTACTATGCTCCTTACAAGGTGTTGCAAAATATTGGTACTATGGCATACAAATTGGAGCTACCTGCATCTTCCCGAGTACACCCAGTTTTCCATGTTTCATGCTTAGAGAAGGTTATCAGTGACAAGCTTCAAGTTTAAACAATTTTTTCCTGAAATTGACGAAGAATGAAAAACCATATTTGAGCCTAAAGTAGTCATAGAAACAAGAAATCGACAACTACATAATCGATTAATTTCATAGTATCTCATTAAGTGGAAGAAATTACCCGTTGAAGATTCCACATGGGAGTATGAGAATTTTATACAGAAGCATCCATAACTACTCAAGTGTTGAGGACAACACTTTTTTGAAGGAGAGGAACACGTTAGGTCCCTATAATACTATTGTAGCCCCCTTTAGTCTTATTGTTGTGCCCATGTATCCCCCATATTGTTATTTTTGTGCCCCATAGAAGCCCACTATTGTTATTGTTGTGCCTACATTATTATTTTTATGTAGGCTCTGAGTATATTGTGACCCCTTAGACTCTTTTATATACAAAAGAGGTCTTTTCATTTGTATCATCCAAGAATAGTTTATTTATGTAATGTAAAGTAGGTTTCCCCCTCGAAGAGGATACTTTTTAAGTCTTTGATCTATCATTTTGTTAGTTGGTTGCATAACAACATGCAACAGTTCCATTTGAACATTAAGTACAAGAAGAGTAGCACCAACAATGTTGCAAACTACCTTAGCCAACTGTCTATCATGGCGCTGACCACTATTCTTGACTCTTGTGGGCACGAGACTACGGGGTGGCCGCATCTTTACAAGAGTAATCTGGAATTCAGCAACACATACCAGACAATCTTGGAAGGCAAGCAAGTTCCAAAATTTCACCTCCAAGATGCACTGTTATGCCAGCTGAGACACCTCTATGTTCCTTCAAGAGAGCATGCCAATATGATTTTGGAGGTGCACTACAATCGGGTCGTTGGACATTTTAGGGTAGAGAAAACATTGGCAGCGTTGTTGAAGTATTTTTATTGGCCGAACCTTCGATAGGATGTTGGGAATTACATCAAATCCTGCATTGCCTGTGACATTGCCAAACTGACTATCAAGAATAAAGGCCTATATACTCCTCTACCTACTCCTAGTCGACCTTAGGAATCATCTCCATGGATTACATGTCGCACCCTCCTTCTACTAAGCATGTCAATGACTACGTTTTCATGGTCATCAACAGATTCTCTAAGATGGCCATTATGACAACCTGCAAGAAGAGTATCACAGCAGAATCCACTACTAAGCTCTTCTTTTAATGAGCATGGGTACACATTGGGATCCCAAAGTCCATTATCTCATATCGATACAGTAGGTTCCTAAGTAAATTTTGGCCAATTCTTTGGTTGATGTTGGATACCAAGCTCACTAAGTCCAAGGCTTTCTAGCCCCAAACTGATGGTCAAACAAAGGTCATCAACAAGATCATCGTACACATTCTACACATGTACAACTCGAAGCATCCATGCACATGTGATGAAATCCTCCCCTATGTCCAGCACAGCTACAATAGAGCTCTCCATATCTCAACTGGCCACAACCCCTTTAAGGTGGGATTGGAATTCCAACCTATGTCCCATTGATGTGGCCATACCATTTGCAGCTACTCAAGAAAATTTGGCTCATGTCTAGTCTAAAGTTGACAGGGCTAATAGCTTCATTGATCGCATTTAGCACATCCTTCAATAGGTCCATGACATATTGGATAAAACCAATGCTAAGTACAAGCAACCAGATGATCAACATCAAGTTCCACACAAGTTCCTGGTGGGTGACAAAGTTTGGCTACATCTGCAGAAGGAACGCATCGTTGGGCCCCACCGCAAGCTTCGTTGACTCAAACATGGGCCATACACCATCACCAAGGCTATAGGGGACAATTCCTTTGAGCTAAGCATTCCACTGTTCCTTGGCCTACACCCAGTATTCAATGTGGACCACCTCTAGCCATACTTTCCACCATTATTGGACAAATCCTACATTGTAGAACAACTCACACAAATAGAGCTAAACCCGGACTACATGGAAAAGACCATAATTGATCAAATCATGGACATGCAGGTCAAGAACACTCACCAAAAGAAGATCCAGCTATATCCAGTTGTCAAAGCGGGCCAAATCCTTCACCAAGGAAAGTGGTTCACCATGGACCATGTTCAGCGGAAATTTCCCCACCTCATGGAGGCTCTACATGTAATGGGGACCATTGATTCTAAAGGAGGGAGGACTAATCCAGGTGGATATTGGTGGCCACCCGCCTATTCCACCTAGAACTCTAGTCAGTTTCATCATTTTCCTTGTTTATAACAACATTTACTATTTTTACCAGTTTTTCGAGGCCTAGACTTTTAGAGCAGTTTTGACCCCCTAAACATTGTTTTTTTGAGGTCTGCAATTGGCCTATAGCCATAGGAAAGGGACCTATGGAAAATACCTTAGCACCCAGAGAGATATTTCCAACGAGGAATCGTATGCGCCAAACGGAGATAATATGACCAAGTTACGACCCCGAGAAGTTGTTGGCTGTGGAGCCTGATTATCTTCTATATTCAAAGGTATCGCCACATAGGACCCCAGTTCGAAATGGGGGCGGCAATGCCGCCCATAAAATATTTGTTGCGGGGGGTTTCGGGGGCAGCGCCCCCAAAGCTAAAAACAACTGTAAAATTGTCTTGTAAAAGTATAGTAATTTCTAGTCAATCTGGGCCGTTCATTAGGCGAATGATCTGACGGTAGAACTTATGTTTAGTTTAGGGTTTTTTACCCTTGAAGGCAACCCCTCTCTTTGTATGAGGATATTGTATTTGAGGCTGTGTGATAGATGTGTATTCGGTAAGCGAGAAACAGAGAGGTGAGACTGTGAGAGAAAACAGAGGATATTACAGCGGATTTGCTGTAGGTTGTGTCTCTTCATTTTGCTGGATAATAGAAAGGAAGGACTGGCTGTTCGGGGTGGACGTAGCCCAAACTGGTTGAACCACGTATATCTGTGTCTCTCTTGTTTTGTGTGTTTTCTGTGTTTATATTTCTGCAATATTTTATGTGTTCCATTGCTCCGTAATATATAATTTTCTAACAACTGGTATCAGAGCCGAAGGTCTATTTGGCTGATAAACTCGCAGGAAAGAAGGGTTCCTGGCTCGAGTGGGAGTAATGGTGGAAGATGGTAAGTTTAGGGTCGAGAAATTTAACGGCCAAAACTTATTGTTGTGGAAGATGCAGATGGAAGATTATCTGTATCAGAAAGATCTATACCTACCATTGGGCGGAAAAACAAAGATGCCAATGGGTATGAAAGACGAAGAATGGAACCTTCTCGATAGAAAGGCACTCGGAACAATACGGTTGTGCCTTGCTGCGTCAGTCGCCTTTAACATTTCGAAGGAAACCACAACAGAGGGTTTGATGCAGACGTTGTCGAAACTATATGAAAAACCCTCGGCCTCAAACAAGGTATTTCTTATGAAACGGTTATTTAATATGAATATGTCGGAAGGTGGATATGTTGCAAACCATTTAAATGATTTTAATACAGTTACAAGTCAGTTAAGTTCTGTAGGGGTAAACTTTGATGATGAAGTTAGAGCTTTGTTATTCTTGTGCTCATTACCAGAAAGTTGGAATGGTTTGGTAATGGCCATTAGTAACTCCGTTTCTGGATCTAGTACTTTAAAGTTTGATGATGTTGTCGGTGCTATCCTTAGCGAGGAAATGCGACGGAAAAGCTCCGGTGAGACATCGGGAAATGCTTTGAGTGCAGAGTCTATAGGAAGAAAAATGGAAAGAGGAAAGAGCTCAGGATATCGTAGTAAATCAAGGAAAGGCAGATCCAAGTCCAGATCGGGGATAGTGTGCTGGAAATGTGGAAAGAAAGGACACCTAAAGAAAGACTGTAGATCTCAGAAGGGAAAAGAAGGAGATGCACAGCAAGAAAACAATCATGAAGCAAATGTGACAAGTGAGGTGTTACAAGATGCTTTGATTCTTTCTTTCGAAAATATTACTGATTCCTGGGTGGTAGATTCAGGGGCTTCATTCCATGCCACACCTGATAAGAAATACTTTCATGACTATGTTCAAGGAGATTTTGGACAAGTTCATCTGGGTGATGATAAACCATGTAAAATCGTTGGAATGGGTAAGGTTCTTGTAAAACAGCAGAATGGAAACCGATGGCTATTAAAGGAGGTAAGGCATGTTCCAGATCTAAAGAAAAATCTGATTTCAACAGGGCAGTTAGGCGGTGAAGGTTGTGTGACAACTTTGACAGATAAACTTGGAAGGTCACCAAAGGAGCCCTGGTAATAGCAAAAGGCGAAAAGGTTGGTGCATTGTATTTATGCAATGGTATTTCTAACTTTGTTAATGCTTTAACTTCCAAAGGAGCAGATGCAGCATTATGGCATCATAGGCTCGGACACATGAGTGAAAAGGGGATGAAGATTCTTCACTCAAGGAATTTATTGCCGGGTTTGAAGAATGTTGATTTGGACTTCTGTGAGAATTGCATTTATGGAAAACAGAAGAGAGTCAGATTTCTCAGAGTGGGGAAAGAAAAGAAGAATGAAAAATTAGAGCTTGTGCATACAGATGTATGGGGACCTACTTAGGTATCATCTCTTGGTGGCTCTCGTTATTATGTTACTTTTATTGATGATGCAACTAGAAAAACTTGGATTTATTGGAATAATCAAGGAATAAGGATGATTGTGTCTTGGTCTAGAAGTGGCAACATAGTTCAAGGGTCTTGGTCTTGGTATTCGTCAATTGGAATATCCATAAGAAGATTTTGTGTGGGTTTTCCTCTCAAAGGATGAGAGGTTTTGGCCCTGGCAGAAAGCCAACATCTTGTGTTCTTGTCTCTTTTTTTTGTTAAATATTTGATGAAGTAAGAAAACACACTCTAATAATAACAAGAGAAGCTTGTGCTAATAAGAAAAAAAGTAAAAAGTACCTCACAAATAGTTATCATTATGAGAAGAATCTTATTGCCCTACATTCTTCAACATGGTATCAGAGCTATGGTTACAGTCAAGGACATCTTAGTGACACTTAAGGGTTGTCTATCTCTTGGTCGAAGGATTGAAATCACCATAGTGATTGTTTCAACACTATATCTTTGTGTTACTTCTATTTCGGTATCAATTTAAAGTCTTTGGTGCATTTCAGTGACACTCCAAGAATGACATCTAAGAAAATCTAGCATATTTGTATATAATCCACAGTCTCAGGCTAGGTTGGATTACATTCAAGTATACATTGCAGAATTAATCACAAGTTTGGGTCCTCTCGATACATCTCTCAGTCTTGGTTCAGTGATACATAGATCTTGGCATACCTTTACAAGTATAGGTGTTGAAGTTCGGATGGTCTACATGCTAGCTCCAGTTCGGATGCTAACCACAGTTTGGATAAATGCTCAGTATAAGAATCACATCAATCTCGGATCCTTTCAAGAAGGATCTCAGAACATCGATCAAGAAGATGGATAAACTTTCGGTGGTACTACAGTGACGGTGCTTCACTGTATAGGTGCCATTTGACAGTGTTATAACCTTGGTAATAAGAAGTCTGGAACAATGACAGTATTAATGCCATAGAATGTCACGATAATATGCCACACGATGTTGCTCAGTGTCAAGAGTAATCTCATCATTCACCTTGACATTGCTACTTTATTATAATTGATCTCAAACAGTGATTGGTTCGACCTATATGACAGTGCCATAAGATAATCAGTGTCATATGTCATACCAATGTTCATAATAATCATATGTATGAGAATTCAAAGTATCTCAAATCTCAAGTGATATCAATAACATATAGTCTGAAGCAGTTTCGGTAATGTCATAATTACGCTATGGTGCTTGGCACTGGATAGTGAAAGAAGGTCTTAAAACAATTCTTGTAAAATGATTTCATTCGTGTCATGCTAGGCAGCTCAAGCAAGGAAGCATCAAGGTGAAGATCTCTTCTTCACGTTCCAAGTAAGTATCTTTCATATTTATAATCAATCCTTGGTTTAAATGATTTCGTTTTGCAAGGAAATCGATATGTTGATTGGGTAACCGGAGGTCCTTACATGAAATAAGGAGGATAGTCATAGTCCTCAAAGATAAGAGAAGTCATTGAGCATATCAATGAAAAGGGTCTCCTATGATTTCATAGGAAGGGACTCTTAAGGTTCTCTCACAAAAAAATATTGGAGACATCAAAGAGATATATGATGTTATTGAGATAGGGTCCCTAGGGTCAGTTTTGGGGTTAGTTAACCCAATTTTTGTATAATTTTTTGTAAAATATGTAAAGTCTCCGTGAAATGTGGATGTGGAGTGTGCAAATCGCTAGGAGTCAGAGGGGTTTAGCCCCTTGTTTTGGGTCGGTTTGAAGATTCTCCCATGGTCTACAAACCATGGTATTATATTGAATGTTATATATTTGAGTCATAGCAAGTCTAGAAGAGATAATTAAGTACGATAAGGCAAGATAGAGACTGTTTTGGGTGAGTTCTAAGGCAGGAAGGCTCTACTTCATGTACTTAGGCGAGAAGGGGAAGGCTCCTGCAGCTAAGTGCGCAGGGGGCTTTGGTAAGTCCACAGCTAAGTGCGTGGACCCCTGCAGCTGAGTGCGCAAGGTAGAAGAGTTTGTAATATGAACATTGAAGATCAATAAACACTGATTTTGAAGAATTACTATGTAATCTGAGCATTTCTGTTGATTTTGTTTATGTTATATTATGTCGCTCAATGATATGTTTTCATGAAATAATGTATGAATGTTGCGTGAAACTACTGAATCTATCTTATTTATGCATGATTTAAGTTATTATTTGTTTTTGAGAAGTTAAGGGTTGATTCTGCTATTGTTTTTAATGAATTGGATAAATCTGCGTGAAATCATATCTAGGGTTATTTATTGATGTGCGAAAGTAGGTAATTTGCCTATTTAAGGTCTGCAAAGACTGATCGTAGTCCTTTGGTCTTGAGGCTGGTTTAACCGAGTTATAGTAACGGACCCTAGAAGGATATTGATCTATGTGAAGGCATATCTAAACAGTCAGAGCGTAAAACCCATCTATCACATGTCCCTGGATGCAGAAACCTGGTTCTAGCATCCCCCAATATTGCTTCGGGTGAGACTACAACCTGGGCTATGCAAGTTGTTGCCGAAGGGTCAGCAGCTAAGGTTTTGTTGGTTGGCGCAAAGAAATTTGAACCTAGGTCAGGCCCCCTTAAGCCAACAAATGGTTTTGTTTCCAGGACCAGGATCTATCTGAAAGATGTGTGATAAATGGTTTCCTACAAAGAAAGAGCTTGATAAGTGGATTGATCAAAAATCACACATGTTCGTGGCTCAGGAAAACAGGAGCCCTAAATTATCCAAGGAGTTGTGGTTGCAGAGTTTTTTGTACATGAACGAGACTGATGCATTCTTATGTTTCTCCCCTGAAGAACTATATGAGTGGTTGTCTAAATTGGACTATAGTCAAGGGACGTGGAGGCTCGAAGGCCCTATAGTGTGGACTCCTGAATTGATGCGACGTCTAGAAGCATCAGAAATAAATATCGTGCAAGTTGTGGACCATTGGATTGATCGCACATTGGGAAGCTTTGTGACCTATTTCGTGATCGATACGAATATCAGCTATAACGAAGCGGAGCGAAGGATCTTTAAAGGACCGCGAGGTAAGTATTTGAAATCATTGAAGACCTATATTAAAATGCTATTGTGTGAAAAGAGGGTTATGTAGTTACCTTGATGTTTGGGGCTATGGGAAGCGGGAGATTCTTTAGAGGAAACGGAGGATACAGTCAAGCGACGATGAAGGGGCAGTGCTGACTACGCTGTGAAGTGAAATTCAATTAATTATGCAGGGTATTCCAAGGATACCTCATCTATCCACTGCACCTCCGCCTCCACCTCCACCTCATACACCTATGCATTCACCCCCTCCACCTCCATTTCCACCATTCAACATGGCAAACGCAATGAAGATGCCAATCTTTAAAGGAACAGAGACTAAAGATCCAAAAAAGTTTTGGTTTGTCACAAATGTTGTTTGGACACCACATCAGATCACGGATGATAATATTAAGAAAGCGCATTTGGTTACAGTGTTACAAGACTGTGTATTAATATGGTATATCAAGTATTGCATTGATAACCCCAATGCGTCATTTGCAGATACCCAACTAGCTTTTAACAAGGAGTTCAGTAAGCCTAAGTCTGAGGCGCAGTCAGTAATTGAATTTAAGGAAATCCAACGGAAGGTTGATGAGACACCTTGGGACTTTTATTAGAGGTTGAAGTGCCTGATCTGGCAGTCTCATATGAAAATATCAGATTCCCAGCATCGTGACTAGTTTATAGCATTGCTCTTGCCACATTTAAGAATACCTTTGTCACAGCAGAAAATAGCAATGCAAACAGAAGCCTTGGAGATCGCAATGAGGCTGGATGCATCGCCTATTCTGGAAACGAACCTTGGGGTGCAACAGATTAATTCACAGCTGGAAAGTTTTCACTTGGAGTTGTAGAGCTTCAAGAAAGGAAGGGAATCTTAGCTGGAGGTGCACGATAAGATTTGGTGTTTGAAATGTAAGAGTCGTGGACATGATAAGGATCATTGCCCAGTCTTTAAGATTTATATTGTAGGGGGAAGGTCTGTACCCCTAAAACCAGAGAATAATGTTGACACAAGCACGGGAGCTTCACTGTGGTGCATTATCTATCAGGTTATAAGACGGCATGCTACTGACAACTGCCATCTATTGCAGAAGTTTGTAAAGACCCCTCAGCAGTTATTTTGCAATTTTTGTAAGTCTGTAGGACACGATGAACGCCATTGTAGGAGTTATGATAGATGATGGATAGAACCCCTACCTACAGAATGTAGGTAGAGAGATGACCTCAAGATCAAGGTGCAAGAGCAGCGCGTGTAGGATTCCAAGACCAAGGATGAGGAAGAGGCACTGGACCAGGATGAGGGCGTGGGCAGGTAATATGCTATAAATGCGGCGAAGCAGGGCACTTCACGCGAGAATATTATACAAACCCCATGCATCCATCATGTTAGTATTGTCAACAATTTGACCATGTCATAGAGGAATGTCCGGTCCTTATGGCAAAGATGCAAGAGAAGAAGGCATAGCCCCAGCAGCCTACGTAGAACATTCAGATGATGAGGGTTGAGCCCCGCGAAGAGGATCAGAACATAAATATTGTATTGAGAAGTGGTATGAAAACTGGTGCCGATAAAGGTAAGAAGTCTGAGGAAGACGAATGGGTACACAAGTCTGCTGAGAAGGAGGTCACTTTTGATCTCAGTTGAGCTAAAGAGACTTTCATGGGAGCCAAGAAGAACTTTGTTGAGGCCTCCACCTCAGGAAGTCAGGAAAAACTGCCAAAGACTAATGTGATGCAAGAAGTAGATAATTGAATTATCGCTACCTTTCTAAAGATTTGTATGAAGCTTTTGCGTGATCTGAAATTAGTCGAAGGATTGCAAGGCTTAATAGACAAATGCGCAAATAAGGAAAAGACTCCTACGGAGCAGCGCACAGTCAAAAGGATTGGTAAACATAAGGCACAAATGGGGCATGAGATGAGGCTAACTGCATAGTTAGGTGATTATGAAATGGACAAGATAATCTTGGATCTGGGTTTTGATGCAAATTTCATGCCAAAGAAGACATGAGAACGGATGGGGAGACCTACGGTGGAATGGTCTCCTATTCAGTTACGCATGGCAAATTAGCAGAAGATTATTCCAATGGGCCGTTTATATGGTGTAACGGTGGACATTGAGGGTGTGAGTGCATTAGATGACTTTGAGGTCATTGAGATAGTGGATGATAGTAACCCATACCCCGAGCTATTAGGAATTAACTAGGCTATTGATATGAGCGGAGTAATCAACTTGAAGAAATGGAAGATGCCCTTTGAGAACAAGTCGCACAAGGTTATAGTGCCATTAGACCCTATAGAAGGAGAGCGTTATACTGAACTAGTGCGTGACTATGTAGAAAGTGACGATGACTTAGATCAGATATATAAGATAACAGCGCGAGATGAGGATTGGGTCAATCCTACATTCAATGGATGAATTGCATGGGACAGGGATAGCTCATTTGCCTCAGATTTAGATGAAGAGCTTGAACACTGGAAAAAGCGGCTTCATGAAGTATCCACACTGCGTTGTAATATGTCCTTGAGGTGTGTCTCGACTGAGGTAAGGAATCTTCTGCATTATGATGGTTTGACTGATGTGGAACTATTTATGGATGATTTTGAAAGGGAAGTACTGGAAGAACATTGATTCCAGGCATTGAAATTGGTGCTACACCTGCCCATTGGTGGGGTACTCACAAGGAGAGATTTACAGGATGGAGAGAGTATAGAAGAATGATGAAGTTAAGGTTTATTTAAGCTAATACCAGAATGATAGAAAAATACAATGGGAAAGATTATCCACACAATCATTTGGCATGATGGACTAAGGCCTGGGGGACAGAACCACAACCAGAATGGGTGCATATTTTCTATCATACCTTAGATACAATCCCAATGAACTGGTGTTTGGAGATGGAGCTTCGCCTTGGAACTACTAAATGGGACATTTTAAGGGAGATATTTCTATTAACGTTCAACTTTGAGGATGGGTTTCATAGCATTGATGAGGCACTACAAGAGATCAAAGCAGCTATATTGAGAATGTCGAAGGAACTAGTCGAGTGGACTCAGCCAGATTGGAGAACCCAGATGCGCCATGTGCTAGAATGTTATAATGTGACTGTTGAAGAAGAGAATGATCTGCAATATTACCATTCCTGAAACTAGAGGGCAGCACGAGGTCGAGGGACCGAAGGTGGCGAACCTAGATATATCAGAGCCTTTGAAAACTCGACAGGTAAACATTGGATTTGAAAAAGAACCTAAGTTCGCGAAGATAGGAGACTACTGGAACGAAGATACGATTGATAAGGTAGTTGAGCTGCTACGCGAGTACTAGGACTTATTCCCAACAAATTTTTCAGATTTGAAAGGAATTATCGGAGATTTAGGTGTTATGAAGATCACATTGAAACTGGATGTGAAGCCTATTAAGCAACGGCCTTATCGATTAAATCCAAAGTATAAGGAGAAGGTGCAACTGGAACTGGATAAAATGTTGGAAGATGGTATTATTGAGCCTGTATAGGAATCAGATTGGGTAAGCCCTATGGTGGTCGAAGAAAAGAAATAGAAGGGCGAGATCTGCATATGCATAGATCTGTAGAAGTTGAATGATGCATGTGTGCATGATCCATTTCGACACCATTTACTAACGAAGTATTAGAGAATGTGGACGAACAGGAGGAGTATTCATTCACTAATGGGTTTTCTGGTTATCATCAAATAAAGATCATGCCCAAGGATCAAAGCAAAACAACCTTCGTGACTGAGTGGGGTTGCTTTCAATATACAGTTATGCCATTCGGATTGAAGAACGCGCCCGCAATCTTTTCCCGGGTAGTGATTGCAATGTTCAAAGAGTTTATTCATAAGTTCCTGGAGGTATATTTTGATGATTGGACTGTATTTGGGTTGGTGAAATTCCATCTTGCAAGTTTGTGCCTCATGTTGGATACGTGTCGAAGGTATCATATCACATTGAACCTGAAGAAGTGTATATTATGTGTACCCTTTGGAATTTTTCTTGGCCATGTTGTATGTAAGCAAGGATTGATGGTGGACCCTGCGAAGATCATCGTAATTGTGAACTTGGAAGCACCTAGGAATGTGAAACAGTTGCGCGCGACATTGGGACACATCGGGTACTACAAGAAGTTTATCACGGCATATGATGATGAGCACCAATATTATAGAAAGAATGCTACAACTACTAGGGCTACCAACTTTACCTTATCATCTCGAGATTCGTACAAACTTGGAGGTGACACTATTGTATACATAAGAAGATGTGATGGGTCCACTCTTTGTCATCGTTGAGCTGGCAGTAGACCACTATGATTTCTCAAACTAGCCTTCTATTGATTCAGAAGAAGTTTGATTACCAATGAATAAAGGGGAATTTTACCCTAATTGGAAGAATGGAAATATTTTCTAGTGCAATAATGAAAGACTGAAATCAATGCTTTAAACACACCATTCATCTAACTAATTGCTAAGAGATCTTACTTCAGAAGAATTCTAAGCTAACATGTGTGTAATCCTAACTGTCCTAGGCATGCAATATGAATAGTCTGTTGCATTTGAATTCCATTCTCAGTGCAAAAGTTGATGAATTTGTTGTTAACATAGTCTCCACCATTATTAGATCTTAGCTTAAGAATTTGATGTCCGGATTGTTTTTCAACAAAGGCCAAGAACATGTTAAATACTTCACTCTTGAGTTTTAAGAAGCATATCCAAGTGTGTCTGGAGAAATCATCAATGAAAGTTAATAAATACTTGTAGCCAGAGAATGAAACAACTAGAACTGGACCACATCAATCACTATGCACAAACTATAAAGGGGCTTAGGTGTGCCAAGAGGCATGTTTTTCAAAACTATTTCGATAATGTTTTCCAAGTACACATCTTGAACAAACACCATCTCTGCAAGATACCATAGGAAGACCTGTCACCATATTTTCTTTACATAGATTTTGAAGGGAGCGATAGTTTAAGTGACCAAATCGCTCATGCCAAAGTTTGCTCACTTCATCATTATGAGAAATAAATACTGAGGGAAGAGTTGATGACCCAAAGTTGTTAAACTTATACAACCTTGTAGAATCATCAGCAATTCCAGTAGCTAAAATCTATCTAGGATCTCTTAGGTCCTTAATTACAACATCGTGAGTTGAAAACACAACGGTTTTACCTTCACCTGAGTGAGTTATCTGATATACAGATAGAAGGTTGCAGGATAAGGTTGGAACACATAGTACATCATTAAATTGACCATTGTCTAGATGAATAGTTCCAGTCCCTACAACACTAAGAGATCTATCATCACCAACATAGATCTTTTTGGTGTTACAATCATTTAAAGAAGAAAACATGGCTTTGTTTTTTTCCATGTGATAAGAACCTCCAGAATCAATGAGCCACTCATGAGAATGAGAAGAAGAAGACACATTTAGTGCACAACCAAATCGAGATGCTTGACAACCACATGCAGAAAGTGTTAGTCCTGAAGATGAAGTTGAAGTTGAAGAGTGCTTCAAATGGATGTTATGCTTCTTCATTGTCGCTTCCAAGCCTTCCATCTTCTTAAATCATTTGGATTCAAAGTGGCCATCTCGATTATAAAAGTTGCAATGTCTATCAGTCTTCTTCCCTTTGATTTTATTTTCCTTATCGTTTTGTTAAATCGATTTTTTATTTTGAGAATGAAATTTCTTAGGACCCTTGTTTGGTTTAGGACCATTCTTTTTAGGAAACTGCTTCTTAGGATTCTTTGAATTTGGTTGTTGCTCGGAAGCTAAAGATTTCTTAGAAGAGTTTCCAAGATTAAGAAGACCAAGATGTAAGATTTTTTCTTGTTCTCTTATTAAAGAATCACAAAAGGCATCAAAAGAGGGGGACTTATAGTATTTTCCTTGAGAAATAAAGGCTTCTCTAGTAGAATGGAAGGTGGAAACAAACACAGAGTAGGTTGGTCCCAACTTAGTAAGAATGGAATAGATAAGGCTATCATCTTCATTCTTAACCTTAACACCTTCCAAAAGAAGTCTAAGGGTCTTGAACTTGGACAAAAAATCTTCAATGGAAGAAAAATTATTGGGGTCTAACGTAAGCAACTCATTTTCAAGTTGATGGGCTCTGTTTTCATTTTTAATTCCAAAAACTTTAGTGAGTTATTTCATTGTTTCATTTGGGGTATCAAGTTTTGTGATATGAAATCTAAGGTCTGGAGAAATAGACATCCCTATCAACCCACGTGCTTGATCTTGCCTATTTTCTCATTTGGTTGCCTTATCTTCATCTTTAGGCTTAGTTTCTTGGCCTGAGGCTATTCTGTAAATACATTTACTTCTAAGTAAATCCACAATGTAGTACCACCATTGGAAGTAGTTAGTGCTGTCAAGAATAACTTGGCATGGAATTTCCATTTTAATAGAAAATTAAGTTGTAGATGTTGAAACTAAGTGTTCCAATGGAAATATCTCGAAAAATTAGGCTGATTAAAAAAAAACGACTCTGAAAACGGCTTCTAGATAAAGAAGTTATGGTTTTTTGAAGAAAAGTTGTTGAAGATGTCGACGAAGTGCGTGAATGTGCGGAATTGAATGATAATGTTATATTTAAAAAAAAAAAAAACCCACCCCCCTTCCAAACTTAATTTAATTAGCTCACTTTAAAAAAAAAATATTTGACCCACTTTTATAAATAAATGAAAGTCACTTTTACAATGGTATTTTATGAGCTACCCACTAAATTGTAACTTAAATAAAAGATAAAGAGACTTTAGAATTATAAGTGACTCACTGTTTATAATGGGTGAGAACACTTTTACATAAAGTAAATCTAAAATATAAGTTACATGTGTTTTTTGAAAAAGTAACTCAAAAAAAGAAAGACTTGAACTCAAGACCTCTATTTTCATAAGGTAACTTTGGACCAAGTGAGCTAGTTCAAAAGGTTAGTAATTTTTGGAAAAGAGGAAGGTTATTTTTTTTAAGTCACTGAAGCTTTGGTGTGCATGCTTGAAAAGGCTCTTTTTACCTACAAAAAAAAAACCACACTATTAGGGCCTAAATCTACCTCAGGCTGAGAAAGGTAGGATCTAGGGTAACATCAAACCACGCTTAACGTGGTAGCTAGCCCTACCAGGTCGGGAGAGGGCTCTCTCCTTGTCAATCTCAGGAAAATATGGCTAATATAGCTTGAGATGAATTATTTTAGGCTAGGTATGCATACATAGGTGTTTGATTGAATTTAATGATGTTTTGTTGGCTCAAATGTGAAAGGCAGATTTGGGCCTGGGGAATGAAGCTCAAGTTTGCAGAGATCTCTATGGAGCAAGGTAGGCAAGTGATTTGGTACTTCAAATTGAGTGAGATGGAGAGGTTTTAGACTGGTAAGGAGTTGGAGAGGGTGTGAAAAACTCAGGGATCCTCTTCAAATAGCTGAAAACATAGATAACTAAACAAACCCTAGGTAGAGCACTGCACTTTCAATGTATTCTACCTTTATCCTTATTTGATTTAGTTAAGATGAAATAAAGAGAGATATGGCATACATAAAACACATGTAGACTTATAATTATAGAAGAAAACACAATACCAAATCTAGAGGCCACATAAATCCCATAAAGTGCTGCAAACCACTAGTCTATTCCTTAGCTAAACTGCTGAAATGAGTATACAATGAAGCTCCAAGCTTTCCCAAAAGTCCAACCATGCTAATGACTAAAAAATTACAAGATATAGGCAACCAACAACTCATCCTAGAATCTAGGGGTCGAGCTCATAAGTTTAGGAGATTTTCCAAAAAAATCTAAACTGAGAACTAAAAAGTAGGTAGTGGAACAGCTTGCCTCTAAAAACTAGGAAACTTATTCATTCAGTTGCAAACTACCTTTTGATGGATGAATCTACCTCTATGAGTGAAAATTTAGCATAATTACATCAAAATCCATCATGTAACATTAAATTACATCATGAGTTTTACATTTAGAAGAATAAAAGTCAAACTGTCAAGAAACTAGGTGAAAAACAGAGTATTTTTTGTTAAACTGAGCAAAATTCCTCCAATGCGCCGCGCCGATTTCCCTATGCATAGCACCTTTTTGCAACTGATTTTGGAGTCCTTCCTAGTATCCAAATTTGCTCCAAGTGGGCTTGTTAGAAAGGTCTACCTATCTAATTTCCAGCACAAGTGGAATTTATGAATTTGGCCTCCATTTTCCCCTCCAAAAATGAGTTCTCTCAAGACTGCTTCCTATGTCTCAAAAAAGGGGCAGAAAAGTCATTTTGGGGTGTTTTTGACCTTTTTGGAAGCCCAAAACCTGTCAAAATCTCTTGGCCATTTGTGAGAATGCATATGTTTTCATGACAAATCCAAATATGTTGAGTTCTCCTTAAAAATATGTCTCCATCAAAAGCGAGCGCCAGGTGGCGCGGCACATTGGGCAGAAAAGTCTGTTTTTTAAAGCAAAAATTCAAAAATTACAAAAAGTTTCCCAAATTTTTTGAAATTTGGGCTAAGTTTCCTCCATTAAGTGCTATGCTAGGCCAAGGAAGCCTCGACCAATATCTGAAGTTTATCTTGCTCTTTTTGCCTCCTTGATGCCTTCTTCAATTTGGCCTTCAAGTTCCTGATTCTTGCTTGGCACACCATATTTCTCGACAAGTAGTGATATGCCATGTTTCTCAACATATTTTTCTCGTTGATGGCCTTCTCCAGCATCCTCTGTAAGTGGATATTTGTCCTCTCCAACCAAGACTCACGATCATCATTGATTTCTTATTGAAGTGTTGTGAACTTGACCTTCCTCCTTTTGGCAGCTTGCCTGTTTTCTCGTATGTTTCGTAGCTCCATTATGGTCTGTTGATCCTCTAGCTATTTGTTTCTTTGCTCCAGACATTTGACTATCCACTTAGCTCTTTGTAGGTTGAGAGACAAATGTTGAATGTCAGCTTGTTGCTCCTGGATGATCTCTCTAAGCTTTGAGCTTTGTGAGCCCAAATTGGTGTCATCATCCTGAATAAGAATAAAATATGTCTCCTGCCCTCCTGAAGGCCCCTCATCCTGTAATGGCCACTTGCTCTTGTCCTGTACCTACTCTGCTGATGGAGGAAGTGAGACCCCTTCCACCCCAGGTGGAGATAATACTCGCTTTGCTGCCTCAAACAACCTTCTAGTGCCCTTTTGGTAGGTGACATATACTGGCACACTAGCGGTTTGTGTCTCATGAAGCTCCTATTGATTTGAAGGTCCACCTATCTCATGAAAAGCTGTTGGAGGTACTTGAGGAGCAGTGAAGACCTCATGTGAAATGAAATCCTCCCACGAGATGTTCTGTAAACCAAGTTGATGCATGACCACAATCTTGATTAGTGCAAAATGATATATGTTGTTATACTGCTGCTGAGGAGTCTTATTGTGCACTAAGGTGGTCATATTTTCAATGTTCCGGTGAATAAAGTAGGGGAGGTTCATCATTCTCACCCTAGTGAAGTGCATCAACAATCTGATATGGTAGGCACATAGGCGAGAAAACCAGCCCTCACAACTGAAATACTTAATTATGAGTTTCATCAAGGGAGCATATGAGTCTTTCAGATACCGGAAAGGAAAAACTCTACTGAGGTGTCTCAAATAGCCAGCCTTGATGTAAGGCTCATAATGTTCCCTGTAAATCTGCTGCCTCTTATTCCACTGCTCACCGACATTGGGAATGCTAGTTGCTAGAGAAATAGACTCTGGTGTCAAAGTGAATGTCACACCTACTAGAGTGACTTGGTCATTTTGAAGATGGAGCAAAAACAACCTAGCCAACTCATGATGGTACTATACTCTCTCTACCATCTCATAGAACTGATAGCAGGATTGGTGTTGAAAACATGTGACAGCAAGAGGACAGGCCTGCAGCTCGACAAGTGAAGTAGGCTCCTCTCATATATGTTTTCCAACCTTGTGAGGTCATCTTGGTGCATGCATTTCTCTAGGAGAATCACTATGTGTCTCCTCATCTCGGTCATAGGAAGGATCAGATTCCATGTTTGCTAATGTGTGAGTTTTCTTGATGAATATGAAGAGATTTATGGTGCTTTTTGTTTTCTGCTACCAAGGATGAGAATGTATGAGGGACTATGGAGGGAGAGGGTATGAGGGGTTTTGGGAATGTTATTTAGAAGTTTTTTGGGAAATAGGGGGTTTAGGGAATAGTATGTAGGCTTAGGGATAGCAGTTAGGGTTTAGGAATTTGTAACTAGGGTTTGGGATAATGGGAGTTAGGGATATGCGAATTAGGAAATCTTAGGAATATGGGAATTAGGGAATGAGTAGATGAAATTGGAAAATGAATGGAGGAGTCAAAGAGTGAGGGAGTGATGGAGTGGACTTGGTAGCAAAAACACAAATGCAAACCCTAGGCAATTTTTTTTGAGCAAAAATTGCAAAGAGGTAGGGTTTGAGTTTTATCTCACTAAACCACCATAAATTTTAAGAAAAACTCTTTCACTAGCAAGGGAAGAAAGCTAGACTTACTTGCACACCATAGGATTAAGCAAATTTGGAAAATTGAGAGAGTTTATGGGTGAAATCGGGCTTGCAGCGCTATGCACCGCGCCACAAACCCAATGTGTCACGCCTTCTATATGTGTCGCGCCAGTGTATTTTTTGCATTGTGGAGGGCGGCCCAATGCGCTGCGCCAGCTCTATACGCCGCACCCTTGAACTCGCACAGTTTTTGCTGCAATCTTGCTCCTTCTCTCCAACACGGCCTTCTCTTGCTCAATCTTTCTCTTTTGAATGCAAATGAGCTCTTTGAACATGACCAGTGACTTATATACAAGAGATTTTGATTTTTCACTCATAAAACCCACTTTTATAATGTTTGCATTGTGACTTACTTTTTAAACTCTGTTTTTGGGCAGTTTACTTCATTTTTTCCTTTCATGAACTGAATGATTTGATTTTTTGTTTGCCTTGCAGGGGATGGAGTTGTTGAAGCTTGGCAAGGTGATCAGGGTTGCCACTGAAGTTGTTTAAATATGAAAAAATTGAAATTACATCAAATTTATACATAAAATACTTTGTTTTTCCTCAAAACAGGGTTTTGAGGAAAAATCAATCACTGAGTGAGTGGTTATGAAAATTATTGTTGTTGGAACTTTATTTGACCTCCACATGTGCCTTTTGACCATCACTGAGCATTTTGAGACCTTATTGACGAAAATCCTAGACCTAATGAGACCTAAAACCCTAAAAATTACTTTTACTGATTTAAAGACAAAAATTGACTGCATATGATCTAGATGAATGAAAATAGGCCAGCACATGAGGGAAATGTATAATAAGCCACTATCGTCAGATGATCCATGACCCTAATGGAATGCAGCTAATCAGGTGAGACACCTAACATGCAATGCAACAAGAGAATTTGATCACTGACGGAGGGATGAAGATACCAACACTAACATTGGCTCCAATGGGGATGGTAGCTCCTTGGAGGTGCCAAGAACTACAGATCTCTGGGAAAGCAGGCAGTGCCTTCGTCCATTGGGCTATGGAGTCAATAACTTCGACAAACCAAAACCAAACTCTTGACTCAATTTCAGGACTGAAATCTGACTCAAAACTGACTCAATTTCAAGACTGAAATTGACTGAAAGACTTGACTCAAACAAACCAAACCAAAACTGAAATCAAACCTCAGCTTTATAGCCTTCACCTCGGGCCCCAAACTGAAAGAATGATGACAGCACACACTTGCAATGAAATTAAACAAACCGGTATGTACAGTGATACATATGATAGCAGAAAACATTTCAAAAATAGTACCGTTTGAGCAGCTGACCATTGACTGGCCCACCTGGACAATCTTCTCCATTCATTTCTTTCAGAAGGAAAGCATTTTGGCCCCGATATGCAGCAATTCTGAAAGGTCCTTTCCAAAGATTCTCAAATTTGCCATGCTTACCTTTATCTTCGTTTCTTGCATCCCATTTCAGCACTACATCTTCTATTTGAAACTTGTCCGCCTTTGCCTTTCGATCATATATCTTCTTGATTCTCTCTTGCAGCTTGAAAGTGTTCTGGAAAACCTCCTCTCTAGTCTGTTGTAAATGGATCATTTGATTGATTCTTTGTTGCAAATGATCATCCTCGCTGCCAGCTTCCTGCAGAAGTTTAACCACCAGGACTGCGAGAGAGGTCGGGAATACAGTGTCAACACCATACACAAGCTCGAAAGGGGACATGCCTATAGATTTCTTTTGACTTACTCTGTCTGCCCAAAGTGCATTAACCAGCTTTTTGTGCCAACTCTTCTTGTTCGTTTCCAGCAGCTTTTTGATAATATTGACCAAGGATTTATTTGAGGATTCCGCCAATCCATTGCCTTGTGGATAATATGCAGTTGAGTGCCCCAAAGTAATTTGATATTTATTACAAAAATCAATCATTCTTTTAGATTTAAAAGTTGTTGCATTATCAGTGATCAGCTTGTTTGGACAGCCAAAATGAGACAAAATATTGTTTTCAAGAAATGAAATGATTACTGAATCAGTGGCCTGCCTAGTGGGAATCGCCTCAATCCATTTGGTAAAGTAATCTATCACTGTGAGGATCCACTTATGCTACGTTGAAGAAGTAGGATGAATCTCACCAATGAAGTCCAAACCCCACTGCTGAAAAGGAGCACTTACTTCAATCGGCTTAAGCGATAAAGGCTGCAATTTTCTTCTGCCTTGAAAAATCTGACATTCATGGCAGCTTGTAACAGTTTTATACACATCAACAAAAAGAGTTGGCCAATAATATCCCGCTCTCAAAATTTTGTTGGTTGTTGTCTTCCAGAAAAGATGACCTCCACAATCTCCCTTGTGAAAGTCCTCCATAACTTGTTTTGCCTCTTCTTCAACTAAACAATTGAGCAAGACACCACCGAGATCTTTCCAATAAAGTGCATTATTCATGATACAAAACTTGGCAGTCTTTAATTTCAGGGTCCTACTTTTATTCTTAGCCATTCCAGGTGGTGGTGATAGATTTTGGAGCACATACACAATGTTCGAATACCAAGGAGAAAGAAGAAAAAATTTTGATACCTGAGCAGGCGAACTTTCTTCATCTTCCTCGAACATAGCAGCAATGAGATTAATTTCCAAGGCATGCAAATTTTACTCAGCCATTAGTTTGGCCAGCCCCTGTCCTTTGATGAGCTTTGTTGGTTTGATCTCCACATCATATTCCAACAAGGCAGCAATCCATTTGCCTCTTCTCCCTTCTGGATCTGTTTGCACCAAGACATCTTTAACCGCAGCATTAGGGACATAAACAAGGATGTGAGAATGCAGAATATAAACTCGAAAATCTTTCAATGCCTTTACCAAATTAAGAGCTTGTTTTTCAATAATATTATACTTTAAAGCTACATCTCTTATCGTTCTACTGAAAAAAGCAATTGGTTTCTTGAGTTGGTCCCTTTTCTGCATCAAGACCGTTGCCATAGTATGATCCGAGGCAAATGAAAACAAAATGAAATCTTGAGTATAGTCCAGGCTGATCAAAACCAGAGTTGAAGAAAGGGCCAATTTCACTAAATTGAAAGACTTTATTGCTTCCTCGGTCCACTTCACTACACTATCTTTCTTGAGCATGTTTGTGATTTCCCTTAAATGTTCAGCAAGATTGGGCACAAAGCGACATAAGAAATTCATCTTACCGTTGAATGATTGGATCTCCTTTTTACTTCAGGGAAAATCAACTTGCTAAATGGCTTCCACTCGAGCTAGATCGATGCGGATGCCATCCTTTGATATAATATGACCGAGAAGCTTGCCTTCATCCATAGCAAACAGACTCTTCTTTGGATTGAGAGATATACCATATTTTCTACACCACTGAAATACAATCTTCAAATGATAAAGGTGCTCTTCATCTGAATTAGAAAAAATTGTCAAGTCATCAAGATAAACAACTAAAAAGACATCTTTTTCATTAGCAAATGCGATATCCATGGCCCGCTGAAAGGTCGCACCAGCATTCTTCAATCCGAAAGGCATCTTGGCATAATGGAAAGTTCCCCACGGAGTAGTGAACGTTGTTTTATCTCTATCATCCTCATGGACTAGAATTTGGTTATAACCGGAATAACCATCGAGTAGCAACATGTGAGATGCTCCAACTACTCACTGAAGTATGTGATCCATCTTGGGCAATGGATAGTTATCTTTCAAAGATACTTTATTCAGATTTCTAAAATCAATACATAATCGAATCTCACCTGTTTTCTTGCGCACGGGCACCAAATTTGAAATCCAATCTGAAAATCTTATGGGGACGATTATACCAGCTTTGTACAATCGATTCACTTCCTTCTCTATTGAGGGCAGCAGCTTTGGATTTATTCTTCTTAACTTCTGTCGAAAGGGCTTTTGATTTGGCTTGATCGGGATTATATGTTGAATTATGCTCGTATCATATGCCTTCAAATCTGAATAATCCCATGCAAAAACATCAGTAAATGAAGATAATAAACTGATATACTTTGCTTTTACCTGTGGAGGTAATGCCTTTGATAACTTGATCATTCTAGGATTTTCTGTTGATCCAATGTTCACATCCTCAACTCCTTTCCCGATGGACATCAAGCTCAGTTTTCGGGCTACATCAACTTGATCGAACAACTCCTCTAAAGGTATTAGACCTTTAGCAATGATATTGTCTTTGAGCTGCAAAACTTCCATCTGATTGACTTCTATGTCTACTTCACCATCGTCATACTCCCCATCAATAGAAGTGTCTTTGAATTTACCTTCATTTTGCAGAAATTCATCGATCTCTTTATCATCTTGAAACACCTACCAATACTTTTGATTGTCAGGGACATTCGGGCGATGTTTCACATGAATTTCAAACTTGTTGTTTGAATTCAACGGAATTTTCAAATTACTTGTTGTTGTTGCAAGTGAATTTGCAATGACATTCTGAACACGAGGGACACATGTCAAAGTATAATCTAAAAATAATCTCAAGATGTCTAATACCACATAGACCCGCATTCGAGGATGCTTAGCTTGGTATTCCCCTTTTACTTGCTTGATAACCAACTCGAAGTCGCCATAAACTGAAATTCATTTGGCATTTAACTTTCTAAGGATTTTCAAACCAGCAATTAAAGCGTCATATTCAACCTCATTATTTGAACAGTCAAAAGCCAATTTATATGAACAGACCCTTACATTGCTTGGCACTTTGTTTGGGGAGAAAAAAAGGCTACGTATCCAAATGCCAATTCCAACACCTTCTCTTCCTACTGTGCCATCAAAATCCATGCGCCATAAGCCAGATTCGTCCTCTTCCAAGTGCTGAAATTCTGTTTGCTCTCTTACTTTTCCATGTTGTCCATCATTATTTTACTGTTGTCAGAAGGTCGATTGCCTAGTGGTATTATCAAGCCTTTGTATTTCTTGCTTCAAGACTTCTCTGAAATTTTCAGTGATCTCTGGAATGTCTTCTACTTCAACTACTTGGCTTGTAGAAATTTTGAATAATATAACACTTATTCACAGAGATTATCCTGATTATACATTATTTGCAGAATGCATGCATAATACATAACCTCCTCTATGTTGATCATCAATTTTGCAGAATTAAGAAACAATCGCATGCGCACATTGAAACATCAATCACACATATCAACACAATATGTACTAGGGAAAGCATACAGCTGAAAACCCCCAACTATCTGTATATTATAATGATTGAGAACATGTAACAATACATAGTACAATACTCCTCACAAGTACTCAGTACTATCTCCACCTGCTACACACAAACTAGCTCAGATCTGAATCAAGTCACAGGTTCAAATCTCCTGTGCTGTTTGCCTACCTCTACTGCGCAATCCAATGTGAGAATAGGAATAATCCAAGCTCGTTTTCCTTGGCTTGTACTGCATAATCCTCATTGGCAATCTCAATCATTGATTGTGCAAATCTCATGCACAGCTATAGTCACAACTGATAGTAGTCTCACTCTTTCACCCGCCTCTAACACTTGTCTCCACTGAACTGTCCATGCACTGAGTTAACTGATGTATTCTTTAGTTGATTTATGAGTTAATAATTAGTGAATTAATTAATAATTAATTCACATCACTCATCACTAGTGTATTTGGCAGTTAGACTAAATACAACTAGTTCAACTAAGTCAAACTGAACACAACTCCATCAACTCCTCAATCAACTCCACCAAACTCAATCACTTGAGTTCTAACTGAAGTCCATCATGCAATAACTCAACTAACCCATAAGAAAAGCGTATTTCCTTCTGGCAGTTGCATGTGCCACATCCGTAGCTCGAACAAAAGTGCTCCAAGAGGATAAGATAATGTTTATAGTCCAAATATTATTAAGAGCTAATAATATTCGACTGTTCTATTTTTAGACTGGCAGTCTAAAAATAGACTCCGCCCATATGTCTAAAAATATAAGTCAATCTATTTTTACCAACATGACCAATCATCCACAAATATCATCCTGCAACTCTAAAAATAGACATAGTCTAAAAATAGACTTTGCGCCAAAAATAGCCTGCAGGCCCACTTAGTGAAGGCAACTTCTTTTCACTAAGCTCCATCATCTTGTTGCATTTTCAACACTCCCTCTCAACAAGATATGGATTATCTGCAACCCCTATCCTGCCTCGGTGGTATTTGAATTTTCTCCTGGTGAGCACCTTCATCAAGACATCAGCATCCTGATCCTCCATTGGAATGTATGAAAGTAACATGATTCTCCGCTGCACACAATCTCTGATATGATGGTACCTTATGTTGATGTGCTTGGATCTATCATGAAATATTGGATTAGCCTAGAGTTTAATGCAACTCTAGTTATCACAATAGATCACAGTAGGCTCCAAGTGTGACCGGAACAACCCGACTAGGATCTTCCTCATCCATATAGCCTCGCATGCAGCCAAACTTGCTGCCATATACTCGGCCTCTACTGAACTGAGTGCCACGGATATCTGCTTCCTGCTGTACCAAGAAACTGTTGTTGACCCGATACTGAAGATCCATCCAGATGTGCTCTTTCTATCTGTTGGGTTCCCTGCCCAATCTACATCCGTGAAGCCACACAGCTTCACCTCATCCTCTTGTCTGTACCACAATCCATATCCCGATGTGCCTCTGAGATAACGCAATACATGCTTGCCTGCCTTCCAAAAGAGCTTGGTTGGCTTAACCATAGCTTGTGAAAGTTGATTAACAGCATAGCATATATCGGGTCGTGTATTGACCAGATACATAAGTGACCCCACCAACTATCGATAAACAATGGCATCCACTACCTCCGCTAAAGTAGCATCCTCCTTCCTCCAACCTCCAAGAAGAGGAGTATCAACAGGCTTGCAGCCATGCATGTTGAACTTCTCCAGCATCTCCCGAGCATACTTACCCTGAGAAACAAATAGTCCATCACTGCGCTGCCAAATTTCCAATCCCAGGAAATAATGAAGGAGGCCCAAGTCCTTCATCTCAAACTCTCTAGCAAGATCCTCCTTGCATGAAAGTATCAACCGCTCATCTCCCGTCAAAATCAAACCATCTACATAAAGTAAAATGATAAGCAACTTACCCTCCACCACAATCTGGTATAGGTTAGGATCTGCCTCACTCTTGGAGAATCCAAGTCCAGTGAAATAACTGTATATCCGTGTGTACCAAGCACGTGGTACTTGTTTCAACCCATACAGCTCTCTCTTGAGCCTACACACATGTGACTCACTGTTGAAGATCTCGAAACCTTCGGGCTGCTCTATGTACACTTCCTCCTCAATGATTTCGTTGAGGAACGCAGTCTTCACATCCATCTGATGAATGTGCCACCCCATCTACGCTGAGAGAGCAAGAATCATCCATATGGAAGAATACCTTGTGACAGGTGCAAAGGTCTCCTCATAATCAATCCTCTCTATCTGTGAGAAGCCTCGGGCAACAAATCTTGCCTTGTACTTATCCACACTCCCGTCAGCTATCTGCTTCATTTTGTAGATCCATCTCGAACCCACCACTGATTTCCCCTCTGATCTTGGGACAATCTCCCATGCACTGTTTCTGACAATCGAATCATACTCTTCCACCATGGAATCTACCCATGCGGGATCCTCCACAGCTTCCTTGAAAGAGGATGGCTCAGTCACGACACATTTGCTCACAAGAGCCATGTATCCAGTGTACCGATCAGGTGACTATCTCTGTCTACGCAGTCCTGTAGGTGGTCCTACAACCTTCTCTGCATCTTGAGCCAGTCGCTCAGCTTCTGTAGTGTGCTTTCACCCTATGATGGTTGGCGCTGCATGAGTGGTCTCTTCCACTCCATGAACTTCATCTTGTGGTTGATCCATGTCCTGAAGCTCATCCTTAGGAACTAATAGCTCCTCATCTGCATGCAAGTGTGGATCCCTCTCAAGCAAACACTTCAAGGCTTTCTCCTCCTGAAATTTGATATCCAGTCGCACAACAGTCTTGCGACTGTCTAGCAAATACACACGATAGTTGTGGGGCGTATCAGTGTATCCCACAAATATCCCAACCTCTATGGTCGGCTCCAGCTTCTTCCTGGCATCCTTCGTCACATGCATGTAAATGTTAGAACCAAAAATCCTCAAATGGGAAATATCAAGCCTCTTACCAGAATAAGCCTCCTCGGGTGTACTCATGCCAAGTATCCTGTGAGGACAATGGTTCTGCACATATACTGTAGTATTGCATGCCTCCGCCCACAAGTGAAGGGGTAGGCCCTGATCATGCAACATCACCCATGCAGCACCCATGATCGTTCTGTTCTTCCACTCAGCAACCATGTTCTGTTGTGGGTTATGGGGAGCTATGAGCTCTCTTTGAATCCCTTCTGCGCTGCAGAAGTCCATGAACTCGCCAGAGATGAATTCACCACCATTGTCGCTCCTAAGAGCCTTCACCTTCTTCCCTGATTCCTTCTCGACCAGTGCTTTGAACTCACAGAACTTTGAGTATGTCTCGCTCTTCTTCTGCATGAAGAAGATCCAGCACTTCCGAGAGAAATCATCAACAAAGATCACATAGTACCTGAGCTTTGTTGTCGAAGCTACTGAGAAAGGTCCACACACATCTGTGTGAATTCTCTCAAGGATCATCGTGGTGCAACTATCCTTCTCGTGAAAGGTGGCTTTCACAAATTTTCCCAAAGCACACCCCTTGCATTGATTTGACTGCGCAAGAGTGCCTTTAGGAAGCCCAG
Organism: Pinus tabuliformis; assembly: GCA_031772625.1. Classification (NCBI taxonomy): domain Eukaryota; kingdom Viridiplantae; phylum Streptophyta; class Pinopsida; order Pinales; family Pinaceae; genus Pinus; species Pinus tabuliformis. The sequence goes on from CM062810.1 coordinate 143,488,030, forward strand.
TAGAAATCTGCTGCAGTATCTTCAAGGCTCCATGGTGAAGGTGGCCCAATCTCCTGTGCCAAAGCTTGCCATCATCCCGGCTCACCAATCCTTCTGCTTAGCATGCCATTGCTGCACAACCATCTACATGCAATTGATAAAGGTTCCTGACTCGAACCCCTATCTTCTGGGTTTCTCCAGTTGTCTTACTGCGCAGGAAAGCATTTCCCTCGCTGAAAACAACATCATATCCCTTGTCTTCTAACATCGCCACAGAGATAAGATTCTTCTTCAATCCTGGAACATGCATCACTTCCTTCAATACGAAGGGTTTTCCAGACTCCCTCTCAAAGGAAATGGTACCGATACCGGTCGCGCTGTATCTACCATCATCGCCCATCTCGATGTGCACTCCAAGATCTTTCTCATCCAAATCAGAAAACAAATCTCGATCTCCTATCATGTGAAAAGATGCACCATTGTCCAAGAACCATACAGATCCCATCACACTTGATACCAATCATGCGATCAATGAAAAATCCAGCTCAAACTGCGAGGCTAAGGCCTCTCGCGCTGCAGATCCAACAGCTTACTTATTATTCTTCTTCTGCGGACAATTTGTGGCATAATGTCCGTGCTGGTGACAGTGAAAGTACTTCACCTTGGACATGTCCTGCTTCTTGCCTTTCGCACCGAAATGAAAAGCTTTCTTTTTCTTCCCCTTCTTTTCTTTGGCAGCCAAAGCGCAATTTTCTTCATCAGATGCCTTTGATGAAGATCCGTCCCTGGTATTCCGCCTGATCTCCTCTTGCACAAGATCTGACCAAAGTCTCTCCCATCCTAGCAATTTCTCCCGTCCATTGACAGAGTCCTAATAGGAATGCCAACTCTTCGAAAGACAAAGGAGAGCCAAGCTCACCAAGTCCTCATCATCAACAGTCACCCCCACACTTCCCAACTCATCCCGGCATTGGGTGAACTTCATGAGATACTTGGGCATATTGTCTCCTTTCTCACACTTAATGTACTTGAGTTTATCCTTGAGCGCCAACTTCCTCTGGTCGCTCTTGCTTTGGAATAAATCTATCAACGCTTTCCACATCAATTATGGAGAAGCCTTTCCATGCAGGTTGGATACAATGTGATCCTTCACGCCCTCCAACAGAATCCTTTGACACTTTGTTGTCTTCTTTTGCCAAGCCTCAACGTGAGCAGCATCAGTAGGCTTTGGGACCTCAGCCTCTATGAACTCCTTCAGCCCATTGTCATCTAACACCGCCTCCATCCTGTCTTTCCATGCAATATGGTTCGAGCTACCTTCAAGGGAATACTCCAATCGCAATCCATTGAAAGACATTTCAACTTCGACACCAAGAAAACATTGCTACAAATTCGAATTCCACCAGCTCAAAACTCAACCACTTCTGATCTAAAATTCGTGAGAACAAAATATTTCTCGTACAGAGATTCACTGTATGGGCTTTTACCAGATATCTCACCTTCCAAAAGAAGGATGAATCCAGAGGCTACCTGGCCCGATTACAGACTCTGCCTAAAGAAATAAAATGTAATCACTTTCTGAATAATAGATCTGATGATCAACTCTGCTCCGATACCATGTAGAAATTTTGAATAATATAACACTTATTCACAGAGATTATCCTAATTATACACTATTTGCAGAATGCATGCATAATACATAACCTCCTCTACGTTGATCATCAATTTTGCAGAATTAAGAAACAATCGCATGCGCACATTGAAACATCAATCACACATATCAACACAGTATGTACTAGGGAAAGCATACAGCTGAAAACCCCAAACTATCTGTATATTATAATTATTGAGAACATGTAACAATACATAGTACAATATTCCTCACAAGTACTTAGTATTATCTCCACCTGCTACACACAAACTAGCTCAGATCTGAATCAAGTCACAGGTTCAAATCTCCTCCGCTATTTGCCTGCCTCTACTGCACAATCCAATGTGAGAATAGGAATGATCCAAGCTCGTTTTCCTTGGCTTGTACTGTGAAATCCTCATTGGCAATATCAATCATTGATTGTGCAAATCTCATGCACAGCTATAGTTGTTGGAGAGAATTGCTCCCCTAGGGCTTTTTGGGTCGAAACCCTAGCAGACTGAAAGTTGTCTATTCAAAGAAACATGCATTCACACAACCATTATGCTATTATAAGCAAATTCTATGATAAGGGTATGTACCTTTGGTCCTACATTTGAGAAGGCCCTTAGGGTCCAAACCCTTCTTGGAGTTCCCTCCTTCTCTTTTGTCCTGCAAAACAGCCAATTCAAAGAACACAGTAGTATATGGACAAAAAATTATAAAGAAACCATCTTCATGTTATAAAGAAAGGTAGTTAGTTATGAAATCCAAACAACCATTTACATATGAATTCTAAACATGAGTATCATTAACATAAAGAAGATTCATTTCGGGAACCAAGACATGTGTTTCTTTTATTATAGACAAATAAAGTACATAAAAAAGGAATATTTTCACCTGAGTCACCTTCAGCAGGCTCCAAGCAAAGCTTCCTTCCAGATCCGTTCCAGCCTCAAGCCTCTAACAAACTCCTTCCATGACTCTCTCCATGATGTCATAAATGGTGGATGAACATCAACATACAAGGAAACCAAAGGTTTCCAGTACAAAATGGGGGAAGTGCAGAAGGCACAAGGGACTTCAGACCTGGTCAAGGGAAAAATCTCAGCATAATAACCTTTCTCTCTCCTCTTTCCTCCCTTTGGCCTTCCCTTTGAGGTATTTTTATACCTCTCCCAAAGTAGTTTTTTAGTTGGGAGTTGGTTGGGAACAGTTGGGCCACGGGCACTAACAGGTGATCAGCAGGTAAAACCCATGATCTCCACCCGAAAATAAGGAATTTTATATTTTTTAAGTGTTTTAATACATACACGCGGGTTGGGTATACACAGACCCGCGTATACACGCGTTTAACTCAGGGCAATGTCGCATATAAGGGATAAAACACTGTTTTTTAAATTTTAGGACCAGGTCTGGAAGGAGGGGTTGCCCTAGGCCATGAGTACAGCATCACAAACCATAGGAGTGAGATTTGGAGTTATAACAATAGTCACAACTGATAGTAGTCTCACTCTTTCACCCACCTCTAACACTTGTCTCCACTGAACTATCCATGCACTGAGTTAACTGATGTATTCTTTAGTTGATTTATGAGTTAATAATTAGTGAATTAATTAATAATTAATTCACATCACTCATCACTAGTGTATTTGGTAGTTAGACTAAATACAACTAGTTCAACTAAGTCAAACTGAACACAACTCCAACTCCTCAATCAACTCCACCAAACTCAATCACTTGAGTTCTAACTGAAGTTCATCATGCAATAGCTCAACTAACCCATAAGAAAAGTGTATTTCCTTCTGGCAGTTGCATGTGCCACATCCGTAGCTCGAACTGAAGTGCTCCAAGAGGATAAGATAATGTTTATAGTCCAAATATTATTAAGAGCTAATAATATTCGACTGTTCTATTTTTAGACTGGCAATCTAAAAATAGACTCCCCCCATATGTCTAAAAATATAAGTCCATCTATTTTTACCAACATGACCAATCATCCACAAATAACATCCTGCAACTCATAGACCATGATCCATATGTCTAAAAATAGACATAGTCTAAAAATAGACTTTGCGCCAAAAATAGCCTGCGGGCCCACTTAGTGAAGGCGACTTCTTTTCACTAAGCTCCATCATCTTGTTGCATTTTCAACATGGCTATTTACATCATTAAAGCTATCGGAATATAGAACAAATGATTCTAAATCAGTATGTACATAATTGATTGGATGATTTACCGGTTTCTCCTTGCTAGTGATCATGTACTTCATCTTTTGCTCCCAGTATAATTTCCTCATCTAACTGAACACAAGAATAGTAGCATAGGAGAAATCAAGCTGCAATGTCCCTTTAAGTTTTTCTCCCCAAGATCTGGAAAGAAGCATGCCAAATCTACGAGGAATATCCGCCACAACCACATCCATCAAAACATTTTTCGTTGGGATCTAATCCAAACTCACCACCAAGTCTTTAATAAGACCAATGACCTAACTCTACCACAATCAAAAGAATAAAGGTCATGATATTTTCTAGTGATATCCAAACCCAATTTCTCCATGATTGCCTTAGGCATGAGATTATGAGAGGCTCTGGAATCAAACATAGCGTTGTGTAACACATAGTCATGCACCCTAAGGCTGATGTAAAAATGAGCTACATCACTATCTTGAGATTGACCCTCCAATGCCGAACCAAAGATCAACTCAGGTTGATCATCCTCCATGTTTACCATATCAGATAATGGATCTAAATTCAAAATTTTAGACACCTGACCTTTATAGCTGCTATTCTTCATCAACTTAGTCAAAGTAATAGATACTTTTAACTTAGCAATTTCATTCTCTAAGTTAAAAATTGATGTCTTCTCTACCTCTTTAGCTGAAACATCCTTCTTTTTAGTTTTCTCCCTTGATGTATTTGGCTGATTTGATCTTTCATTTGTTGATGGTTGGATCAGCTGTCTCTTTTCCCTTTTTCTGCACAACGGGTGGATCATTCTTTGGTGCGATCACCTCCTTCCTTTTCTGAAATAGATTAATGGGTACATCTCTACTCCTAAGTGAATATTGTCACTAATGGGTTTTCAAAGCATTCATGTAACCCCTCTGATACTCATCAGACTCTTCTTCAAGAGCCATTTCGTTTGCCAAGATGAAATTTTCATCCCTTTATACAGTTGGGCTCTCTGAATACTCCTCATCTTCAGTGATAAAAATTGGCATATCATCAGGTGTAAAGAAATGATTCTCCTCTCCAATTACGTTCTCCTTATCATCTGATTTTGGACCATGTACAAAATTCTGTTGTAAGGGTGTCTTTACTTGCTGTTGTGCTGCTTGGTCTTGTGCTCGTTGCTCTCTTTGCTTGATTCTGAATTGAGGTTGTTGCTGGCCATGAAAGTTAGGATTTCTGACTTGTGTTTCAGGCTTATCAGCAATTGTGAGCCTATCAAACATCTTCTCAAGCTTACGGAGCACTTGATCTAAAGTGGAAGTCTCTTCTTTTATCATTACCTTCTTTTCAGCCTTTGTTCTAGCTCTCTTGGCAAGCAAATTTGCTTCAACACTAACTGCAATTTTCTGCATGTCTTCCAAAGTGGTCGGATCTCTTTCTCTTAATTGATAGGCCATATCAGGATCGAAACCATCTGGAAACTTGATCAAAGCCAGCCCCATAGGTGGCTTTATATCAGCGGGAATTGCATTGTAAACAGTATTGAATCTAACACAATAATCTTGGACACTCTCCCCAACATTCCTCTTGATGTTTTCATATTCGGAAAGAATTTGAAGAGGGTTCTTCTTTACCTCCCAGTGATCCAAAAACTGTCTTTGAAGTGCCTCCAATGAGTTGATTGTTCTAGCCGGCAATGCTCTAAACCATTTTCTGATCTCGCCTCCAAAAGTTTGCACAAACAATCTCATTGTTATATTTTCTGCATCGATCTCATGGAGATCAAAGAAATCTGCCATTCTATCCACATGTTGTTGAGCTATGATACCTTGAGGAGTACCGTCAAACAATGGAATTTTGCTTTGATAATCAGCGGGCATGTCATCCAAGTTTTGAGGCAACACAAGGGGTGCATATCGGGCAGCCATTGCTCTAGGTGGATTTACGACTGCTCTTGGGGATGTAGGAGGAGTTGGAGCAGCTGATGTATGAGGTGTATGAGGTGTAGATGGAGGTGAAGAAATTTTGGATGTTTGAGGGGTAGAAGGAGTGGATGGAGGTGACAACACTGCAGATTTCTGATCGGAGATGGAAGGCTGCACAGGAATGGTGGGAATGAAAGGAGGTTCGGTAGGAATTTTTGAACTAGACGCGATAGCAGATGACCCAAGAGTTGCAGATGCAGACTCTAAGAATTCAGGAATGTTTGTAGCCACAATGGCAATTTGAAGTCTCAAAATATAATCATCAATTGATCTATTGGCCTTTTCAGTTTCAAGATCTTTGACAAACTCTGGATTTAGGGCAGTAGAACCAACAACACTTTTGGACTTGGTCTCAAACAGTGACAACTCAAACTGTTTGTCAAACTCAAGATCTTCAAGATACTCAAAAACAACAGGACATGAACAAGATTTGAACACAGGAATCACAAAACCTTCTCGACGGAGGATTCTCGGAATAAGATTTGGATTTTCATACATAGGAGGTGGATCAGGATTAGGATTTTCTTTGGTGTGTCATCTGGAAGCTAGTGTGTTGAATTATTCCCAAAAATCAAATGGAAAAAATCAACTTATTCAGCCTATCAGATTCTAAACTCATCATCCAAAAGTCTAGAATTATCTTATGTACTGGGGCAATTTGTAGGTCAGATGTTTCGTTTATAATACTAGACCGGAGATTGACTGAAGTAGATTTTATCTACTTATGCACTCGCAAAGCAATGTGCAGTTCGATGGCTACCTGGCATAACTTCAAGCTCTGTCTGTAGTTTATAAAATGAATAGCACTAACAAGCAAACAATATTTTCCCCAGTATGGTCGCCACTATGTTAGGGCCTAAATCTACCTCAGGCTGAGAAAGGTAGGATCTAGGGTAGCATCAAACCACGCTTAACCTGGTAGCTAGCCCTACCAGGTTGGGAGAGGGCTCTATCCTTGTCAATATCAGGAAAATATGGCTAATATAGCTTGAGATGACTGATTTTAGGCTAGGTATGCATACAGAGGTGTTTGACTGAATTTAATGATGTTTTGTTGGCTCAAATGTGAAAGGCAAATTTGGGCCTGGGGAATGAGGCTCAGTTTTGCAAAGATCTCTATGGAGCAAGGTAGGAAAGTGATTTGGTACTTCAAATTGAGTGAGATGGAAAGGTTTTAGACTGGTGAGGAGTTGGAGAGGACATGAAAAACTCAGGGATCCTCTTCAAATAGCTGAAAACATAAATAACTAAACAAACCCTAGGTAGAGCACTACACTTTCAATGTATTATACCTTTATCCTTGTTTGATTTAGTTAAGATGAAACAAAGAGAGATATGGCATACATAAAACACATTTAGACTTACAAGTATAGGAGAAAACACAATACCAAAGCTAGATTCCACATGAATCCCATAAAGTGCTGCAAACCACTGGTCTATTCCTTAGCCAAACTGCTGAAATGAGTATACAATGAAGCTCCAAGCTTTCCCAAAAGTCCAACCATGCTAATGACTGAAAAATTACAAGATATAGGCAACCAAAAACTCATCCTAGCCTCTAGGGGTCGAGCTCATAAGTTTAGGAGCTGTTCCAACAAAATCTAAACTGAAAACTAAAAAGTAGGCAGTGGAACAGCTTGCCTCTAAAAACTAGGAAACTGATTCATTCAGTTGCAAACTACCTTTTGATGGATGAATCTACCTCTATGAGTGAAAATTTAGCATAATTACATCAAAATCCATCATTTCACATTAAATTACATCATGATTTTGACATTTAGAAGAAGAAAAGTCAAACTGTCAAGAAATTAGGCGAAAAATAGAGTATTTTTTGTCAAACTGAGCAAAATTCATCCAATGCGCTGTGCCTTTTTTGCAACTAATTTTGGAGGCCTTCCCGGTGTCCAAATTTGCTCCAAGTGGGCTTTTTGAAAATTTATACCTGTCTACTTTCCAGCACAAGTCGAATTTTTGAATTTGGCCTCCATTTGCCCCTCCAAAACGTAGTTCTCCCAAGACTACTTCCTATGTGTCAAAAAAGGGGCAGAAAGGTCATTTTTGGGGTGTTTTTTACCTTTTTGGAAGCCCAAAACTTGTCGAAATTTCATGGAAATTTGTGAGCATGCATATTTTTTCATGAAAAATCTAAATATGCTGAGCTTTCCTCAAAAGGATGTCTCCATCAAAAGCGAGCAAAAGGTGGCGCGACGCATTGGGCAGAAAAGTCTGTTTTTTAAGGCAAAAATTCAAAAATTACAAAAAGTGTCCCAAATTTTTTGAAATTTGGGCTGAGTGTCCTCCATTAAGTGCTATGTTGGGCCAAGGAAGCCTCGGCCAAGATCTGAAGTTTATCTTGCTCTTTTTGCCTCCTTGATGCCTTCTTCAATTTGTCCTTCAAGTTCCTGATTCTTGCTTGGCACACCATATTTTTCGACAAGTAGCGATATGCCATGTTTCTCAACATATTTTTCTCGTTGATGGCCTTCTCCAGCATCCTCTCCAAGTGGATATTTTTCCTCTCCAACCGAGACTCACGATCAGCATTGGTTTCTTGTTGAAGTGTTGTGAACTTGACCTTTCTCCTTTTGGCAGCTTGCCTGTTTTCTCATATGTTTCGTAGCTCCATTATGGTCTGTTGATCCTCTAGTTGTTTGTTTCTTTGCTCCAGATATTTGACTATCCACTTGGCTCTTTGTAGGTTGAGAGACAAATGTTGAATGTCAGCTTGTTGCTCCTGGATGATCTCTCTAAGCTTTGAGCTTTGTGAGCCCAAATCGGTGTCATCATCCTGAATAAGAATAAAATCTGTCTCCTGCCCTCCTGAAGGCCCCTCATCCTGTAATGGCCACTTTCCCTTGTCCTGTACCTGCTCTGCTGATGGAGGAAGTGAGACCCCTTCCACCTCGGGTGGAGATAATACTCGCTTTGCTGCTGCAAACAACCTTCTAGTGCCCTTTTGGTAGGTGACATATACTGGCACACTAGCGGTTTGTGTCTCATGAAGCTCCTGTTGATGTGAAGGTCCACCTGTCTCATGAAAAGTTGTTGGAGGTACTTGAGGAGTAGTGAAGACCTCATGTGAAATGAAATCCTCCCACGAGATGTTCTGTAAACCAAGCTGATGCATGACCATAATCTTGATTAGTGAAAAATGATATATGTTGTTATACTGATGCTGAGTCTTATTGTGCACTAAGGTGGTCATATTTTCAATGTTCCAACGAATAAAGTAGGGGAGGTTCATCATTCTCACCCTAGTGAAGTGCATCAACAATCTGATATGGTAGGCATACAGGCAAGAAAACCAGCCCTCACAACTGAAATACTTAATTATGAGTTTCATCAAGGGAGTATATGAGTCTTTCAGATACCGGAAAGGAAAAACTCTGCTGAGCTGTATCAAATAGCTAGCCTTGAAGTAAGGCTCATAATGTTCCCTGTCAATCTACTGCCTCTTATTCCACTGCTTACCGACATTGGGAATGCCAGTTTCTAGAGAAATAGACTCCAGTGTCAAAGTGAATGTCACACCTGCTAGAGTGACTTGGCCATTTTGAAGATTGAGCACCAACAACCTGGCCATATCATGATGGTACTAGACTCTCTCTACCATCTCACAGAACTGATAACAAGATTGGTGTTGAAAACATGTGATAGCAAGAGGACAGGCCTGCAGCTCGACAAGTGAAGTAGGCTCCTCTCGTATATGTTTGCCACCCTTGTGAGGTCTTCTTGGTGCTTTCATTTCTCTAGGAGAATCACTGTGTGTCTCCTCATCTCGGTCATAGGAAGGATCAGATTCCATGTTTGCTAATGTGTGAGTTTTCTTGATGAGTATGAAGAGATTTATGGTGTTTTTAGTTTTCTGCTACCAAGGATGAGAATGTATGAGGGACTGTGGAGGGAGAGGGTATGAGGGGTTTTGGGAATGTTATTGACAAGTTTTTGGGAAATAGGGGGTTTAGGGAATAGTATGTAGGCTTAGGGACAGCAGTTAGGGTTTAGGAATTTGTAACTAGGGTTTGGGATAGTGGGAGTTAGGGATATGGGAATTAGGAAATTTTAGGAATATGGGAATTAGGGAATGAGTAGATGAAACTGGAAAATGAATGGAGGAGTCAAAGAGTGAGGGAGTGATTGATTGGACTTGGTAGCAAAAACACAAATGCAAACCCTAGGAAATTATTTTTGAGCAAAAATTGCAAAGAGGTAGGGTTTGAGTTTTATCTCACTAAACCACCATAAATTTTAAGAAAAACTCTTTCACTAGCAAGGGAAGAAAGCTAGACTTACTTGCACACCATAGGATTAAGCAAATTTGGAAATTTGAGAGATTTTATGGGTGAAATCGAGATTGCAGCTCTATGCGCCGTGCCTTCTATATGTGTCGCGCCAGTGTATTTTTTGCACTGTGGAGGGCGGCCCAATGCACCGTGCCAGCTCTATGCGACGCGCCCCTAAACTCGCACAGTTTTTGCTGCAATCTTGCTCCTTCTCTCCAACACGACCTTCTCTTGCTCAATCTTTCTCTTTTGAATGCAAATGAGCTCTTTGAACATGACCAATGAGTTATATACAAGAGATTTTGATTTTTCACTCATAAAACCCACTTTTATAATGTTTGCATTGTGACTTACTTTTTAAACTCTATTTTTAGGTAGTTTACTTCATTTTTGCCTTTCATGAACTGAACGATTTGATTTTTTGTTTGCCTTACAGGGGATGGAGTTGTTGAAGCTTGGCAAGGTGACCAGGGTTGCCACTGAAGTTGTTTACATATGAAAAAATTGAAATTACATCAAATTTATACATAAAAACATAAAATACTCTGTTTTTCCTCAAAACAGGGTTTTGAGAAAAATCAATCACTGAGTGAGTGGTTATGAAAATTATTGTTGTTGGAACTTTATTTGACCTCCCCATGTGCCTGCTAACCATCACTGAGCATTTTGAGACCTTATTGACGAAAACCCTAGACCTAATGAGACCTAAAACCCTAAAAATGACTTTTACTGATTTAAAGACAAAAATTGACTATAGATGATCTAGATGAATGAAAATAGGCCAGCACATGAGGGAAAATGTATAATAAGCCACTACCGTCAAATGATCCATGACCCTAATGGTATGCAGCTGATCGAGTGAGACATCTAACATGCAATGCAACAAGAGAATTTGATCAGTGATGGAGGGATGAAGATATCGACACTAACACACACAACCCAACATGGACATACAAAAAAAACCAAACATTATGGCTTGAAGTTAGCTTTCGCTGGAAACTAAATATTTTCCTCAATGTTTCTAATTTTTTGAGATCACACTAAGGCACGGTGGAAAAGAGCATACACATGAGAAAAAAATAATTCCTTCCTATTTCTGATTTTCCTAGATCTGACAAAGTCACGGGGCAAAGAGAATATGTAGAAATGAAAGATATAGATCTGGTAATAAAAAACAGAGAGTTAAATCAACCGAAATAAACAGAGAGATGAATAACTAAAACTCCAAATAAAGACTGTATACCTCAAGATCTTAAAAATGACATAGCTAGGGCTACCGGAAACCTTTTCGCGTGAAACGAAATGGGTTCCTCACTGGAACAGATGTTCCTAACACAATAGAGCAGTCCTCTCGACCTGAATGCAGTCAGAAAAAATAGATCTTGGAAACGACAGTCGGATGCAGTTGTACCGGCTTCCGATTTGGATCACCAATGGATGTGGCCCTCAAATAGCTCTGATACCATGTAGGAATTTACAAGGTAAGTTCCTCAGATAGAACACCAAAGGACACTGCACACAAACAGATCACAGATCAATACACCAGTATTCTTGACATGGTTAAAACCCTCAAAGATGGAAATAATCCACGGCCTGAGCCAACGTGGCCACTTCAAGCAATTTATTAATAAAAGAAAGAAAATTTACATAAGCTTCTCTCATGAACGGTCACCCTATAAATGACCCTCCATGCTCTTTAAATAGAGATCATGGACCAATCGGGTGTTAAGTCACGGATCAAGTGTTGGTAATACCGAGGAGAGAATGAGCCATCAGATCACTTAATGTCTAGAACATATCATGACCGTCAGATTGTAAGTTACAAAAGTACATAGTAAAGAAACACACTTTACCTAACTCTACACTAGACCAAGTTATACTTAACTATTTCTTATGTGTCTGGATATCCTAACAGAAGGCCTTTGAACATCTTAAAGAGACAATGTGCCAAGCACTGGTCTTAGTTGCACCAGACTTCACAAAGACTTTTATTGTGGAATGTGATGCCTCGGGAAATGGAATAGGTGTTGTTTTAATGCAAGAAGGAAGACTCATTACTTCTGAAATTCGTCCAATCAAAGGAAAGTATTTACACAAACAAGAAACTCTCCTAGGTTGTATATCAGAGATGCTCAGGAACATTACAAACTCAACAAAAAGTTGGATAAATGGTGGATGAATGAAAGAAATGTTGTATATTCAAGCTAGATAACCACTTCTACCATGCTTAACCCCGGACATGGGTGAACACCCCCAGACTACAAGGCTTTAGACCACCAATTACTCAGTTTAAGGAAAATGTGATAATGGAGAACACTTATCACATCAGCAGATGCACAGGACCCTGTGATGGCCAGCTGCAACCAATTAAAAGGTCTGTAAATCTATTCCTTAATTCACAGACAAGATGACAACTCTCTGGCATTAAAACAACTCTCAAGGGTTATCGGGGTTTATAATATTAAAACAAACAAAAAAAACGCCCAAAAAGCCTTTAAAAAGGGTTTATGCGGTTTAATAATGTTAAAACAAAATATGCCCGGGAGTAAAAAGGGTTTAGGTGGGGTTTTGTAAAATTATAAACAAAAAGCGCCCAGAAGTCGTGAAAAAGGTTTATGCGGGGTTATGGGAGGAAAAAAAGGACAAAGGGGTTTGAAGGGGAAGGAGGAAACAAAGGTGTGGGGAGTTATGATTACATGGGCATAGTGAAGGGGAAAGAGGCGGGCTGGCCACTGCAACTCCTGCTTTATCATGGAAAACCCCATCAAGCATGCATTTTAACCCTTGAATGACAAGATCAACAGCAGAGCTAACACTGGCTCCTTCTGGGGATGAGAGCCTCCCTGTGAGGTCTCAAGAACCTGCAGAACATTTCCTTTTCAGCTGCAAACAAATTAGCCAAAATTCCTAGTCTTCCATTGGGCATGGAGTCTACTGCGCCTATACTAAAACTGATAAAAACACAATATTTACAATTTTTAAGGCCAAAGGCCTTAAATCACATAAACTTTCAAAAACCGCCCACTAACTGGGCCATCAAAAACTGCTTCTCCCCCCATACTTTTCAGTATGAAGGTGTTGTTCCCTTGAATCTATGAAATGATGAAAGGCCATGTCCAGAAAGCATCAAATTTCCCATGATTGCCTTTCTTTTCCTTTAGTGCATCCCACTTCAAAACCAAGTAACCAACCTGAAAATTATTTGTTTTTGCTTCTTGTCAAAGGCTTCCTTGGTCTTTCTCTAATGTGCTGCAGCATTTTCAACCAGTTGTTCTCTGATCTGATGTACCTCTGCTAAATCAATGATCCTATTTTCCATGCATTCTTCTTCATCCTGCTCTTCTTGAAGGAATTTTGCCACAGGGAGAGTTAGTTGAATTGGAAATACAACTTCAGTGCCATACACTAGCCTGAAAGGAGAATTCCCTGTGGATTTCTTAATGGTCACTTTGTCAACCCACAATGCATACTTGAGCTTTGAATCCCAATTCTTTTTATTGTCCTCTAACAGCTTCTTAATTATCCTGATCAGACTTTTATTAGAGGATTCTGCTAGACCATTTCCTTGTGGATAATATGGGCTGGAATGAACAAGTTTAATACCCATTGAATCACACATTTCCACCAACTCTTTTGCCCTAAAGGTTGCCGCATTATCTGTGATCAGTTTATGTGGACAACCAAATCTGCTGAAGATATTTTCTGTCAAAAACTTCATGACCACATTATGATCAGCCTTCCTTGTAGGGACTGCTTCAATCCACTTGGTGAAATAATCAGTAGCTACTAATATCCACCTGTGCTGGCCACTGGAATGTGGATTGATTTCTCCAATGAAATCCAAACCCCACTGCTGAAAAGGTCCTTTTGCAATTATTGGTTTTAAGGACAGGGACTTTAGCTGTTGTTTTCCTTCAAATCTTTGGCACCTATCACAAGATTTAACAAAAGAAAATACATCAGAAAATAAAGTGGGCCAATAGCACCCAGCTCTGAGAATTTTATGGGCTGTATTCTTCCAATAATGGTGCCCTCCACACATGCTGTTATGAAACTGCTGCATAACTTCTTTTGACTATTCTTTGTCCAGACACCTTAAAAGTATTCCAGATGGATCCTTCTAGTAGAGCAGATTTTCCATAATGCAATACTTTGATGCTCTAAGTTTTAATGTTCTGGCCTGACTTTGAGTAAATCTTGAAGGTATCTCTAGCTTCAGCAAGAAATTAATTATTTCAACATATTAGTTACATGAAGCTAGATTTTCGGCCACTAACTGCTTTCTCTCTGTTTCAGTTGCTTGTTCTTCTATATCTATCTGTCCATTTTCTGCAATTGTGCCCAAGAAATCAATATCTAAAGACCAGCAATTTTCTTCAGCCAATAACTTGGCAAGCCCCTGACCTCTGACCAGCTTGGTGGGCTTCAGCTCTATATTAAATTCAATCATTTTTGCAATCCATTTTTCCCTTCTTCCATCAACATCAAGTTGTGTTAAGACCTCTTTTATTGTAGCAGAGGGTACATATGCAATTATATTTGAATGCAAGATATAAACTGTGAAAGATTTTAAGGATTTAATAAGAGCATATGCCTATTTTTCTAACATATCATACCTTATTTCAGCATCCCTCAAGTTCTTGCTGAAAAATGCTACTGGATGTTCTGAACCTTCTTCATCTGCCTACAATAAAACTGTTGCAATGGTGTCTTCAGAGGCAAAAGAGAATATGTGGAACTCCTTGCTGTAGTCTGGTGGTGGGCCCCAGTATTGCAGCAATAATGTTGCAACTCCTGGAACTCCCTTCTTTAATTTTATCAACCCGGTAGTTCGTAACAAACTTGGAAGCGACGGTGTTGTATGCACAAGTACTAGCTCTTGCCGTAGCTGTCACTTGGTCAGCTAGCACAAGTCCGCTAGGAGCTTAAGCCAACTTCTATGAGCTCTTAGAAGAAGCTTTTTAACTGATGAATGAAAGCTAACTCAAAGGGGCTAATTTACTTGCAGAAAGAAACTGGAAAGCGGAAAGGAAATGCAAACCCTAATTTTACCAGCTAGCCCTACTGATGCGAAAAAGAGGATGCAAGCTACTGAAAGAGATGCCATTGACTTCTAGGAAGGTAAAATGCATGTGTCTAAGTTATCACTATCTGAAGAAAACATCTTTTTGTATTTTTGAATAAGTTGTCACAATTATCATGCATACAATTTAACTGTTTTTGATTGTGCAGAGGTGGATTGGCGAGAGGAAATGCTTGGAAGAGGCCGGGAACATTCAAGGAGGGCCTAAGGGGTCCCTAACACCCTTCCAGAGAGTTTCACAGAGTTTGGCTATCAAGAAACCTCATTCGTGAGCTTCTACAGGAAGTCTGCAGGGGTTCTACAGGATGTTTCAGGAATTTCTACAGGATGTTCAGAAATTTCTACATGATGTTTAAAAATTGGATTTTGGAGGATGGGTGAGTGAGGGAAGATGCATGAATGGATATGGAGGTAGGATAGGGGTCTGAAGTGGCCCAGGGACTGGTGGATTGAGTGGTGAGAAGGTGTAGATAGCTAAGTTGGCTCAAAGAAGGCTTGAAACAATGATGTACAAAAACTAGGGTTATGTGAGCAAATGTGGCAAACGTGAGGTAAGGATTCTAAGTAGAGGGTGGAGTGGATGGTGCTGATGGAGAATAAGCAGATGAAGGAGTGGTACAGGTGCTCTGCAAGTCGTTTTTCCAATCTGAACCAACAAAGACTTGTAAATTCAAAGACCTAGTTACGTTGACCTAATTTGCTAGCTATCAGTAAAGAGAATGAACAGAAGTGTGACTTGCAATGAAACCATGTATTTTGACTCATGCAACTAAGCAAACAAAAGTCTAAACTTGTAACCAACTTCTACACATGAAGATCAAACACTAGTGATTGCATGGCAAAGCAAAATCAGTGTTTTTGTGGGCAGCAAAGTCATCCTAGTCACAGCTCCTGATCCCACTGAGGGAGAGGTGAAACCACAGATGTTTGATGGCCCCTTTTTTGAAGCTTTCTTTGTTAACAACTTATCAACTAAATCTGAGCATGAAAAGTTATTTTACTCATCAAAAACAACATAAATAACAAAACAAGATTCAAATCTAAATAGCAGATTTTATTCTAAGAATGCAGCAAAGACACATGAAAGTAAACAAAGGAGGTATTGGGCACTTGAGATGGGCCCAACCCCAAGAGCTACAGCCTCCTAAGAGAGATATAGAGCTGGTGCAAAGCTGGACCCATCTTTATTGATCAAAAGAAATGTTACATTCCAAAAACTGTCCACAAGGAGAACTTGAAAATGTGCTGAAAGCAAAGCTAATCTACTGCCTAAAAATCGAACTACAAAATGACTACAAAATGAATACAAAATGACTAAATACTGGCTACCAATAGTGACTAACTGAAATGAGGCCCTAAGCCCTCTTATTTATACAAATTGAGGACCCCAACAGTCCTCCTAAACTTTAGGGACTCGGCTGCCTAAAACTTGCAGTTAACAGCAGTCCTACTTGACTTGCTTGGCTGCCCTTGTGATAATTGATTTGGTGGCCTTTGAACTCCGAGCTGATGGAAGATAATTTGAGGTAAGGGCCCATAAATGAAGGGACACCTTCCTACAAATCCTCTCCCTTGTTCTCCCACGAATTTGGCTGCTAAGTGCTCATTAAAACCTTCAATTTTGTCTCCAAGTTGGCCAAAAAGGCTACACAAAGCACACATTAGACTTGTTGGCATAATGACTAACCCAATTCACTCTATTAGCATAAATATAATCAAAAACATGCAATGAACTAATGAGAATGGTGGATTAACTCGAATTAGGAGGTTGAATGAGCCCAAATAATTATCCATTTTTGGGGCTCAACATCACCCCCATACTGAATGTGTTGCTCATCCTCTGAGAAACTAATCTATCTCCTCATCTTTGATGGCCCTGGTGGCCTCCCTGTCATGCTAAGCTTCTGAAGTGATGTCCTCTTCTTAGTCATGAAACCATGCTTTTCTCTTTGCTTCTTCCCACTACCTGTGCTCCTTTTCCTAGAGAAGTTTCAGCTTTGGTATGACTGTGCAAGTATATTCAATCAGATGGTGGCAATGGTGGTGAAAGGAGATGAAACCAGTGGAGGATGGAAGAAAAGAGTGGTTTCATGCCTCCTCAACAGACTTCAAGCTTCAAATCCCTCTCCATAATCAATTCTGGCCTGCCCAAAGGCTCTACAGGATGTTTCTGGTGGAAATACAAAACTTCCTGTAGAAAGTCCTGTAGCTTCCTGTAGAAGGTTGAACCACGACTAGATTGTGTCCGAACCCTGAAAAAATGAGTGTTCATGGAGGGGATGGATGTGAGGACGCCTGGGAACTTGGTAGGGACCCTTCTGCTTCTGTTGGGAGGCCCCCCTTTCCGCATGGTGTTCCTACAACCTGCAACAATTTCCAGGGATTAAACTTGTTTTTTTTCCTCTCTGTTTCTTCCTTCTTTTTCTTTCTTGCTTTTCCTCTTGCTTTTCCTGTGGATTTTTTCAATTCGTTGATTGCATGTTGTACCATAGGCCTCAGGAATCAATCGAGTCACCACAATAATTTCAGGTTTGATGTCCAATCCTTGATGTTTTGTTCTCAGCAACATTTCATTCTCTAATGCACGAACTTGATCAAGTATATACACAACCTGTCCACCAGTATCTGGCATTCCTAAAACATTTTCTTGGCCAAAATAACCATGAGGTGAAAGAATCACAACATTAAAGACCATAGGAATCCTTCCTAGAAATGTTTCTAAAGTTGATGGATCAGGAGCCTGCAGAGTCTCCAAGAGCAAATGAATCATATCCAAGACATGTTCTGCATTGTCTCCCCATCCTTTTTCCAATCCCATTTCTTGTAATTTGTACTCAAACTCTGTATGTGGTGTATTCTTGGGGAACTTTTTAAGATATTCCTCTGCCTTTACCAAAACTGAGCGTGGCTTGGACAAACTTTGTATTCTCTCATTCAGCATCAGCTTCTGGCCTCTGTAGCTGTGTGCTCGAAGGGAATCAAGCAAGGGCTGCATGCTTTCTCTATCATGGAATAATCTTGAGGACAAATGCTGATTGAGAAATTGAACTCCACTACCAATGGAAGATGGTCGTGTTGGGCGAGGAAAAGATTCATTGAAGGGCTCAAGGTCTAGCTTCGATGCATATTTATCCTTGACACTTTCATCCACAAGGTGCTCCTTGAATTCCAAATATTCAGCCACAGAAAGTTGTTCAGCATCAAGTTCATCAACATTGACACGGACATAATCCCACACACCAGGCCTTGGCCGTACTGCAAGAACAATCCATGGTGGAAGAATGATGGCCTCCTGTGTGGACCTTAACACATCTCCAAATAGCCCATCTTTGAGCGTTTGAAGTTCATCATTCTCTCCCAGTACCTCTATTAGTCCATCTAATAAATGATGAGGCTGCAAAATCTTCTTCCCTTGTGCTACATATCTCTCTTCAGGCTCCAAATTTGATGAAGAAAAACTCAGGCTTTTCTACTCTGGACGGCTTTGCTATACTTTCCTGTAGGACGTCTTCCTGTAGAAATTCCTGTAGAGTGCCCCTACGCCTCTGAGTGAGCCCGATACGCTGGAGAATTGTGAACCAGGCCACAAAGCTCAATGGAGGATGATGGGTTAATCATTTTGTGGAAGCAGAGGATGCATACTTCAGTTGAAAATGTTGCAAGTGCAAGTTAACAGCAGTCTGTGAGTTTCAGCTGAGCGTTCGTTAATTGCTGCGTGATTTGTGGTGAGGTGGAAAAAACATGTGTTGGCCATGCAGACGGAAGTGCTGCCACAAATTATCATATTTCCTACCTGTGATCACTCCATCAATCACGCTGAAGTTTAACTGGTCATCACTACCTGTTTTCTGATTTCCTCCTGAGATGGCTGAGCGCACGTGTCTTATTCACCCACCGAGCGTTGTTGAACTGAATGAGGGTGGCCAGTTAGCTGGCCACCAATCTTTGTAATCCCAACCATCTCATTGCTCATGTTGTTTCTGAATTACATTCATGCAATCAGAGGAATGAGTTTTAGTCACGTACCTGAAGTCAAATGGTTGCTGTGAGGTGCTTTTTGCTACTGCATGCATCTGTTTCAGTGGTTACATGATGGATCCTTTGTGCTATAAGCTCTTTGCTGTCTGATGTGTGGTTATTTTGCTTGTGCAGGTATCCTCTAGCTGGATCTAAGCTGCAGGAGTTCGTTTCCACGTTCAGATCTGCACCCTTAAGTTGCTGCTGCTGAATTTTCACAGGGCCAAAACTTGTTTTCGCCATTGCTCCCGAACGATAGATCAGATCGATCTGAAACTTGTTGAGCATGTTCCTATCATCATGATGCACCTCCCATAGAAAAATTGAGATCAATGGATGCACATATTTCGAGAAAAATGGAAAATGGTTGAAGATTTCAGAGATCAATTTCTCGGAAACCGTGCATCGGAATCAGCTGAAACTACTTGGGTAGGTTACTATCACCCATATGCATCTCCCCATGAAACAGGTTTTGAAATGGATGCACGGATATGCAGAAAATGCAAAAATGGTTGACGGTGATGGAGGAGGATTCTTGGAAACCGTGCATCGGAATGGGCTGAAACTGCTCGGGCATGTTGCCATCATCCCTATACAATTCCCTGTAAAACGGTTTTTCAAATGGATGCATGGTTTTCAAGTTAGGGCAAAAACAAATTATGTTCTATGTACTTTTTCTTCAAAGCATTCTGCAAGTTCTTGCATGGAAAGAAAAGTTGAGCTTGGGCTATGATGCAGGCATGGAGATGACGGAGGAGGAGTTTTAAGATTGCAGGAGGACTTCTGAACCCTTGCGGAAGCTATCGTGTTTGCCAAACCACCTTTTTGCAATCCATTTTTAGCTTCTTGTAATTTCTATAGGAACTTCCTGTAGAAAACACAGTTTTCGTAAAAGAAGCACAATGAAGTGGAAAAAATGATGGAGAAGGGTGAGGAATGGAAACATGGATGCTTGTAGGCATAACCAATAGATTCGAAGCTTTAGATTCCCTTCCAAAATAAAATCTGGCTCGCCTGAAGGTTCTACGGGATGTTTCCTGTAGAAATACAGAACTTCCTGTAGAAGGCACAAAAACTCCTTTGTCTTTGTTTTGAGTCATCCTCCTGACCTGCAATGTCCTTCTTGCAACCTGCAATTATCCAATGGAAATTAGGTTTATTTTTATTTTTCTTTTCTTTCTTTTTTTAAAACAACTAGGGCGCCTCATGGAGGTTTTCACCCTAATTGCCTACCCTGGGCGCCTCCAAGGAAGGTTTTCACCCTGGGATCTTAGTCCCTTTTTATTTTCTCTTCTTTCCAACCCATTGACCGCCTCATGGAGGTTTTCAATCAATGAGCCAATCTAAGGCGCCTCCAAGGAGGTTTTCACCTTAGATTTTTATTTTCTTCTTATTTTCATTTTTTCTCTTCTTCTTTTTTTTCCCTACCCTACCCTACTTGAAAAACAAAATCATTTTCAAGTATAAGAATACTTCCAATGGAGCCATGTGCACATCGAGATTAGAGACAAGATGATGTGAAGGCTTGAAATGCATGCTTTGACAGGTATCCGGATTTCAGAGACCAAATGATCTGACTTTGAAGGGATCAAACATAGCTGAGGAAGATAGTACCGCTGCAACTTAGTGACCGTCTGAAACCATATCTCAATATAGCTCTGATATCCTTGGTCCTTTTGCTGATCTGGATCATTCTTCATGTCACCTTCTATCATGACTTTCTCATCTTCCTCTTTTTGCTGATCTTTCTCTTGAATACATGGAAGATTTGATGGTAACCATGAGGGAGCTTTCTTGATCTCTGATTCTGATCTCTTCTCTTCATCAAGAGCAGCCCATGGTTCTTTGATCCTTTCTTTTGAATCTTCTTTTTCTTTTGGTCCTTCAATGTTGTCAATATAATCTCTGTTTTGCAATACTCTTCCTGAGCTCTGGTGAAGATCATCGAGCTCAAGAGGAGTCATTTGGACATGTTGTGTCCCAAAATTGCAATTGTGTTGAGCTACTCCAATGGATAGGTTTGGAAATGGTGGTATGGGTAGCTGAGTGGGGGCGTAGATTTGAGATGGATGTGGATGGGGTTGTGGTTGGGCAGGCATTTGGGGTTGCCTTGGTGGAGCAGGAGGTGATGGTTGTGGATGAGCAGGTGGTGGAGGAAAAGAAGCGGGAGGAGTGTTGTATTGGGGCCTCCACTCCTGATGAGGTGCATTCCACTGAGGTTGTGGCTGAGCATAAGAGTGAAATGAATGAGAAGCTGGTTGGGCATAATATGGATCTATGAAGGAACAAGGAGGAGGTGTGAACTAGGAAGGATGAGCAGGGGGACCCCAAGAAGGCATGAAAGTGGCTTTATAGGGGTCATAATAGGTCTCGAATGCCCCTTGCAGTTCCTGCTGGTAAGATCTAGGTCCATGTGGCCTCCTTTGGTTCATATAATAGAGTGGTTCAGTGGCTCCTTTAGCCCTTTGATAGGCAGCTTTGAGTCCAGGCAAGGAAGGGCACTGATTCGTAGGATGGTATTCTTCACAGATGAAACACACTTCTAGGGAGTGCATTGGACATTCGTCCCTAGGATGCTTTCTAGTGCACCTAGGACAAAAGATGGCCAAAGCCCTCTTGGCTTCCTCTTGCTTCTTTTGGATCCACAGGGTATCCAATTGCATGGCAAGAAACTGCCTCATATCACTCTTGAAATCTTCCATCTGATCTTCAAATTCGTCTTTGGACAAGGTGCTGCTCCCAACATTTCTGCTTGTAGCCATTTGCTCCAGAGGAATGGTTTCTTCTTCTTCTTCCCTTGAGGTTCTTCAAATATGTCTTGCTATCCACCTAGGGGTTCTTTAATCACAGCCATCGAAGAAGAGAGAATGTTGGCTATGTGAAGCAGTGGGGGCGTTGTGCAATCATTTTTCTAACTTATCTCTACTCCTACAAGGCATGAAATGAAATCTTTTTGGTTGATTTTTTCTTTTTTCTACTTCTACCTGCAAAACTGAACTAGATTGAACTGCAACTAACTATCTTGCTAAAATGAAAATGCGGAATTGAAATGAAAGCAGGAAAGAACTAATCTATTTTGCTCGAATGAAATTGCAGGAATGAAATGCTAGTCTACGCTTGCGGAATTGAAATGCTAATCTACGCTTGCAGAAATGAAATTGCGGAATTGAAATGCTAATCTATGAAAGCAGGAAATATCTACTTTACTTTTGCAGAAATGAAATTACAGAAATGGAAATGAAATAAACTATTTAGCAGAAGGCGAGAGTAGGAAAATAGAAGAAAAGCGGCAATCACCAATACTCTGACGCTTCCCCGGCAACGGCGCCAAAAAGATGGTGGGCCCCAGTATTGCAGCAATAATGCTGCAACTCCTGGAACTCCCTTCTTTAATTTTATCAACCCGGTAGTTCGTAACAAACTTGGAAGCGACGGTGCTGTATGCACAAGTACTAGCTCTTGCCGCAGCTGTCACTTGGTCAGCTGGCACAAGTCCGCTAGGAGCTTAAGCCAACTTCTATGAGCTCTTAGAAGAAGCTTTTTAACTGATGAATGAAAGCTAACTCAAAGGGTCTAATTTACTTGCAGAAAGAAACTAGAAAGTGGAAAGGAAATGCAAACCCTAATTTTACCAGCTAGCCCTACTGATGCGAAAAATAGGATGCAAGCTACTGAAAGAGATGCCATTGACTTCTAGGAAGGTAAAATGCATGTGTCTAAGTTATCACTATCTGAAGAAAACATCTTTTTGTATTTTTGAATAAGTTGTCACCATTATCATGCATACAATTTAACTATTTTTTACTGTGCAGAGGTGGATTGGCGAGAGGAAATGCTTGGAAGAGGTCGGGAAGGTTCAGAGAGGGCCCAAGGGGTCCCTAACACCCTTCCAAAGATTTTCACAGAGTTTGGCTATCAAGAAACCTCATTCATGAGCTTCTACAGGAAGTCTGCAGGGGTTCTACAGGATGTTTCGGGAATTTCTACAGGATGTCCAGAAATTTCTACAGGATGTTTAAAAATTGGATTTTGGAGGATGGGTGAGTGAGGGAAGATGCATGAATGGATATGGAGGTAGGATAGGGGTCTGAAGTCGCCCAGGGACTGGTGGATGGAGTGGTGAGAAGGTGTAGATAGCTAAGTTGGCTCAAAGAAGGCTTGAAACAATGATGTACAAAAACTAGGGTTATGTGAGCAAATGTGGCAAATGTGAGGTAACGATTCTAAGTAGAGGGTGGAGTGGATGGTGCTGATGGAGAATAAGCAGATGAAGGAGTGGTACAGGTGCTCTGCAAGTCGTTTTTCCAATCTGAACCAACAAAGACTTGTAAATTCAAAGACCTAGTTAAGTTTACCTAATTTGCTAGCTATCAGTAAAGAGAATGAACAGAAGTGTGACCTGCAATGAAACCATGTATTTTAACTCATGCAACTAAGCAAACAAAACTCTAAACTTGTAGCCAACTTCTACGCATGAAGATCAAACACTAGTGATTGCATGGCAAAGCAAAATCAGTGTTTTTGTGGGCAGCAAAGTCATCCTAGTCACAGCTCCTGATCCCACTGAGGGAGAGGTGAAACCACAGATGTTTGATGGCCCCTTTTTTGAAGCTTTCTCTGTTAACAACTTATCAACTAAATCTGAGCATGAAAATTTATTTTACTCATCAAAAACAATCTAAATAACAAAACAAGATTCAAATCTAAATAGCAGATTTTATTCTAAGAATGCAGCAAAGACACATGAAAGTAAACAAAGGAGGTACTGGGCACTTGAGATGGGCCCAACCCCAAGAGCTAAAGCCTCCTAAGAGATATTTAGAGCTGGTGCAAAGCTGGATCCATCTTTATTGATCAAAAGAAATGTTACATTCCAAAAACTGTCCACAAGGAGAACTTGAAAATGTGCTAAAAGCAAAGCTAATCTACTGCCTAAAAATCGAACTACAAAATGAATACAAAATGACTAACTACTGGCTACCAATAGTGACTAACTGAAATGAGGCCCTAAGCCCTCTTATTTATACAAATTTAGGACCCCAATAGTCCTCCTAAACTTTAGGGACTCGGTTGCCCAAAACTTACAGTTAACAGCAGTCCTACTTGACTTGCTTGGCTGCCCTTGTGATAATTGATTTGGTGGCCTTTGAACTCTGAGCTGATGGAGAAGAATTCAAGGTAAGGGCCATAAATGAAGGGGACACCTTCCTACAAATCCTCTCCCTTGTTCTCCCACGAATTTGACTGCCAAGTGCTCATTAAAACCTTCAATTTTGTCTCCAAGTTGACCAAAAAGGCTACACAAAGCACGCATTAGACTTGTTGGCATAATGACTAACCCAAATCACTCTATTAGCATAAATATAATCAAAAACATGCAATGAACTAATGAGAATGGTGGATTAAGTCGAATAAGGAGGTTGAATGAGCCCAAATAATTATCCATTTTTAGGGCTCAACATCTGGACTTATCAATGTGGGAGCCTCCATAATAGCTTTTTTAATAGCCTCAAATGATTTTCTTGTTGTATCAGTCCATCCTACCTCTGATCCTTTCTTCAACATGGAGGTCACATGCTTAACCAATTCTACAAATTTTGGAATAAACCTCCTGACAAAATTAATTTTTCCCAGAAAGGATTGGATGTCCTTCTTTGATCTAGGAACAGACAATGTTTGTATTGCTTTTACTCTTTCTGGGTCAATCCG
The DNA here is from genome assembly GCA_031772625.1 of Pinus tabuliformis. Taxonomy (NCBI): domain Eukaryota; kingdom Viridiplantae; phylum Streptophyta; class Pinopsida; order Pinales; family Pinaceae; genus Pinus; species Pinus tabuliformis. Next base: position 143,512,890 of record CM062810.1, read on the forward strand.
GACACCTGCAGCAGACACATGTCCTAACAGCTTTCCTTCTTCTAAAGCAAATTGTGACTTTTTGGGATTGACTGAAATTCCAAACCTCCTGCACTTCAAGAATATTTTTTTCAAATGCTGCAAATGATTTTGATGGCTGCTAGAGTAAACTGTTATATCGTCAAGGTAGATGAGGAAAAATTTATCCTTCTCCCCCACAAATGCTATATCCATAGCTCTCTGAAAGGTGGCTCCAACATTCATCAACCCAAAAGGCATTTTGGCATACATAAAAGTGCCCCAAGGAGTGGTGCATGCAGTCTTTTCTTGATCATTTGGGTGCACAGCAATTTGATTAAAGCCTGAAAATCCATCCAAAAATGAGATCACTTTAGCACCTGAGACCTTCTGCAGCAAATTCTCTATCTTTGGTAGAGGATAGTTGTCTTTCTTTGAGCATTTGTTTAAATTTATGAAATCAACACACAGTCTGATTTCTCCACTCTTCTTCCTCACCACTACTAGATTTGCTACCCATTTGGAATATCTAAGAGGAACTATGATCTTGGAAACTAGAAATTTTTTAATTTCCTTTTCAATCAATGGAAGAAGCATCGGATTTATTGGTCTCAGATTCTGTTTGAAAGGAACAACATCTTTCTCCAAAGGGATTATATGCTGAATTATGTTCTTGTCATATGTTTTCAAATCACTATACTCCCAAGCAAACACATCAACAAATTGCCTCATTAAATTGCAGTATTCAACACTTTGATCAGCAGACAAATGAGTGGACAAATTTACATATCTAGGCTGACCTGGACTTCCTACATCATGCTTACAAACTATAGATTGGTCTTCTTTTTGGGCAGCCTTGTAAGGCACATCATTTTGGTCAATAGTCTTTCTAAAGGAATCAAACCCCTAGGAATATGATTGCTAGGAAGCTGGACAATGTTGTCTTTACCAATTTTATTTCTAAGCTGGGACTGAGGGTTTTCTTCCAAGGCTTCATTATTTTGATCAATTTTCATTTCAGAAAACTCGTCAATGACTTGAAGGAACCTATTAATCTCATCATCATCTTCAAAAACTTTCCAATGGTGGACCTTATCTGGCAAGGATGGTCTATACTTCATTTGGACTTCATAAACTAGTCTGGGAGGCATAAGAGGAATAAATAGACTAGTAGACACAGCAAGGGAATCAGCAAGCTGATTTTGGGCTCTAGGAATGTATGAAATACAGAAATACTCAAAAGAATCTCTGGTTCTCCATACCTCATCTCTCTATGCTTTCAACCTTGGGTGCTTTGCTTGAAATGTTTTATTTATTTGCTGGATAATCAGATTAGCATCTCCAAATACCTTTATACTCTTGATTCCTCTGTCTTTTGTTGCATTAAGGCCCAACAGCAAAGCTTCATATTCTACTATGTTATTAGTGACTTGAAAAACCAGCTTAAAAGACAGCTTAATGCTTTCTTTCTGTGGAGATACTAATGCCACCCCTGCTCCTATAGTCTCCCGGGAACATGCTCCATCAAAGAACATTTCCCAAACCTGACTTCCTTGCTCTTCTTTGGCCTGAACTGTTGGTTTCTTGAGCTGCATTGAGGCCTTATGAGATTCTTCTATTTGGAGGATACATGCTCCAAAATCAGTGTCCACTTCATAAATGGCATGATTGGTAGGATTCTTCTCATCACTGATGATGTATGCGAATTGTGCCTCTTTATATAACCTCCTGGTTTCTCCTCAAAAGACTGGAACAATGGCATAAGATAGATCATTTTGTAATGTCCCACCTAGTCTCTTAATCCACCCTCTGAACAACAACATTCCAAACTTAGGGGGGACATCTGCCACCACAATATCCATCATCATACTCTTCATGGGCAACTGAGTTAAGGTAATGGCCAGATATTTAATCAATCCTAGGCACTTCACTTTCCTTAAATGAAAATAGAATAAATCATGATATGGTCTAGTGATATCAAGGCCTAACTCTTCCATGACAGCTTTAGGCATCAGATTGTGGCTGGCCCCTGTGTCTAGCAGGAAATTGTGGAGGATTTTTTCATGAATCGTCAATGAGACATAGAAAGATGGAGAATTATTATCAGCAGGTTCAAACATAGGGCTGAGCACAATGACAGGCTTGTCATCTTGCAAATTGACAAAGTCAGTGGGGTTTGTGTGGTTTCCAGCTCAAGAGCTTCAAGGATGGGCTTTCTAAACACTTCACTCTTTACCAATTCAACCAGAGGCACAGATATTTTCAATTTTTAGACCTCTGACTCAAAGCTGAAACATGAAGGTAACTTATCAGAACCTTTTACCTCTTGAACTGGAGCTTTGAGGATGACTGGATCAGCTGTTGGTCTTCTCTGCCTGCTATTCTGTGACTCTGTTTGGACAGCAGCTCTTTGGGCAGAATTTTCTTTGACATTCTTTGCATTCGACCTCAGGTTATATCTCTGTTGTTGTTCAGCTTGTAGGATAGCTTCTCTATCCCATTCCTGACTGTCTTGTTCCTGCAACAAAGACTCTTCATAAGCGGCCAAAGTCAAAAATGCAGCGCTGCCTTTATCTTCCATGTAGTGAATTTCATCCTCATTCTCTTCAAATTGTTCCTCCTCCATGACTACATTTTGGAAAGGAGCTTTAACCTTCTGATCTTCTTTTGAATCTTCACCCCTTTGCATTATTTGTAACTGCTCATTTTCTCTTCTAAATGGATTGGGATTTCTTGGAGCAAATGTGTTCCACTGCCTTGTTTTCCCTTAATTCTGTTCAACCTTCAGCTTAGAAATTTCAGCAGCCAATGACTTTATCATCTTATTCATTTTGTCTAATTTAGGCTCTAAAAATGAAGCAGAAGAAGTAGAAGCCTGACCTCCCTGCCTCCTTCTGTCAGCTTGACCTTTTAGCTTTTCTGCAGCCATAATATTGGACTCTACTTTTAGGGCTGCATCCTGCATATCAGCTAGAGTGGCACATCTTCGTTCTCTCAATAACAAGCAAAAATTAGAGTCAAAAGCATTGGCATAAGTGAGTTTGGCAGAGGTGGGAGTAGGCTTTACCTCAACTGGTATCTTACTATACATTCAATTAAATCTTTTATTAAAATCAGGCAAAGATTCACCATTTTCCCTCTTTAGGTTACCAAACTCAGTATGGTAATACAGCAGGTCTTTTTTATCTCCCCAGTGCTTCAAAAATGCATCATCTAATGCTTCAATATCTGTTATAGATCTCTGGGGTAATTCTCTGAACCACTTCCTAGCCTCTCCATCAAGGCTCTGGACAAAAACTCTCATCCACACATCATTTTCACTTATATCTAAATTATCAGCATAACTGTAAAAAGCTTCTAGGTGCTCTTCTGCTGTTACTCCCTCTATTCCAGTGAATTTAGGCATATATTTTTTATATTCTCCCACAGGCATAGGATTTAAAGGAATAGGCAAGACCAAAGGTCCATATCTAGCAGCAACAATTCTCTCTATCTTCGTAGGTGCTTGTTGCCCTGCCATGATTAGAATATGTGGAGGAACACTAGCAGATTGTATGACAGGAAGTAATGTGATGGATGGCAGAGACAAAGGGATGTTTTGGACTGTATGGGAAGCTTTCTTTGGACTGAGATTCAAAGGGGAACTAACTGCACACGGGGCTGAACTAATCTCTAAATGAATTTCCTTATTAACAGTGTTGAGTTCTAAATATTCAACCTATATGTCTTCAGCTACAACTTTATCTTTCAGAGATGAATGAGACTTCTTAGGCTTACCTGATCCTGATGACCCTTTCTATGAAGATTTCTTCAATTTGACAGTCCTCTCAAGGTCAGGCACTGGTTCAGCTGGTGATTTCTGAGGATTCCTTCGAGTATGTCTCACAAACTGAGCCAGAACTTCAATGTGAAGTCACCAAATGATGGTATTCTTCCAATGGAGTCACCAGATAGATGATTACAACCAAAAACTGTGTTCAAACCTTGTTTATCATCAAAGCTTGAAGCTGTGTCGTTCTCCCAGGGAAGCTGAGCTTCAATTCTCCTCTCCTAGAAATGTTTCTAAAGTTGATGGATCAGGGGCCTGCAGAGTCTCCAAGAGCAAATGAATCATATCCAAGACATGTTCTGCATTGTCTCCCCATCCTTTTTCCAATCCCATTTCTTGTAATTTGTACTCAAACTCTGTATGTGGTGTATTCTTGGGGAACTTTTTAAGATATTCCTCTGCCTTTACCAAGACTGAGTGTGGCTTGGACAAACTTTGTATTCTCTCATTCAACATCAGCTTCTGGCCTCTGTAGCTGTGTGCTCGAAGGGAATCCAGCAAGGGCTGCATGCTTTCTCTATCATGGAATAATCTTGAGGACAAATGTTGATTGAGAAATTGAACTCCACTACCAATGGAAGATGGTCGTGTTGGGCGAGGAAAAGATTCATTGAAGGGCTCAAGGTCTAGCTTCGATGCATATTTATCCTTGACACTTTCATCCACAAGGTGCTCCTTGAATTCCAAATATTCAGCCACAGAAAGTTGTTCAGCATCAAGTTCATCAACATTGACACGGACATAATCCCACACACTAGGCCTTGGCCGTACTGCAAGAACAATCCATGGTGGAAGAATGATGGCCTCCTGTGTGGACCTTAACACATCTCCAAATAGCCCATCTTTGAGCGTTTGAAGTTCATCATTCTCTCCCAGTACCTCTGTTAGTCCATCTAATAAATGATGAGGCTGAAAAATCTTCTTCCCTTGTGCTACATATCTCTCTTCAGGCTCCAAATTTTATGAAGAAAAACTCAGGCTTTTCTACTCTGGACGGCTTTGCTATACTTTCCTGCAGGACGTCTTCCTGTAGAAATTCCTGTAGAGTGCCCCTGCGCCTCAGAGTGAGCCCGATACGCTGGAGAATTGTGAACCAGGCCACAAATCTCAATGGAGGACGATGGGTTAATCATTTTGTGGAAGCAGAGGATGCATACTTCAGTTGAAAATGTTGCAAGTGCAAGTTAACAACAGTCTGTGAGTTTCAGCTGAGCGTTCGTTAATTGCTGTGTGATTTGTGGTGAGGTGGAAAAAACATGTGCTGGCCATGCAGACGGAAGTGCTGCCACAAATTATCATATTTCCTACCTGTGATCACTCCATCAATCACGCTGAAGTTTAACTGGTCATCACTACCTGTTTTCTGATTTCCTCCTGAGATGGCTGAGCGCACGTGTCTTATTCACCCACCGAGCGCTGTTGAACTGGATGAGGGTGGCCAGTTAGCTGGCCACCAATTTTTGTAATCCCAACCATCTCATTGCTCATGTTGTTTCTGAATTACATTCATGCAATCAGAGGAATGAGTTTTAGTCACGTACCTGAAGTCAAATGGTTGCTGTGAGGTGCTTTTTGCTGCTGCATGCATCTGTTTCGGTGGTTGCATGATGGATCCTTTGTGCTATAAGCTCTTTGTTGTCTGATGTGTGGTTATTTTGCTTGTGCAGGTATCCTCTAGCTGGATCTAAGCTGCAGGAGTTCGTTTCCACGTTCAGATCTGCACCCTCAAGCTGCTGCTGCTGAATTTTCACAGGACCAAAACTTGTTTTCGCCATTGCTCCCGAACGATAGATCAGATCGATCTGAAACTTGCTGAGCATGTTCCTATCATCATGATGCACCTCCCATAGAAAAATTGAGATCAATGGATGCACATATTTCGAGAAAAATGGAAAATGGTTGAAGATTTCAGAGATCAATTTCTCGGAAACCGTGCATCGGAATCAGCTGAAACTACTTGGGTAGGTTACTATCACCCATATGCATCTCCCCATGAAACAGGTTTAGAAATGGATGCACGGATATGCATAAAATGCAAAAATGGCTGACGGTGATGGAGGAGGATTCTTGGAAACCTTGCATCGGAATGGGCTGAAACTGCTCGGGCATGTTGCCATCATCCCTATACAATTCCCTGTAAAAAGGTTTTTCAAATGGATGCATGGTTTTCAAGTTAGGGCAAAAACAAATTATGTTCTATGTATTTTTTCTTCAAAGCATTCTGCAAGTTCTTGCATGGAAAGAAAAGTTGAGCTTGGGCTATGATGCAGGCATGGAGATGACGGAGGAGGAGTTTTAAGATTGCAGGAGGACTTCTGAACCCTTACAGAAGCTATCGTGTTCGCCAAACCACCTTTTTGCAATCCATTTTTAGCTTCTTGTAATTTCTACAGGAACTTCCTGTAGAAAACACAGTTTTCGTAAAAGAAGCACAATGAGGTGGAAAAAATGATGGAGAAGGGTGAGGAATGGAAACATGGATGCTTGTAGGCATAACCAATAGATTTGAAGCTTTATATTCCCTTCCAAAATCAAATCTGGCTCGCCTGAAGGTTCTACGGGATGTTTCCTGTAGAAATACAAAACTTCCTGTAGAAGGCACAAAAACTCCTTTGTCTTTGTTTTGAGTCATCCTCCTGACCTGCAATGTCCTTCTTGCAACCTGCAATTATCCAATGGAAATTAGGTTTATTTTTATTTCTCTTTTTCTCTTTTTTTTTGAAAAACAACTAGGGCGCCTCATGGAGGTTTTCACCCTAATTGCCTGCCCTGGGCGCCTCCAAGGAAGGTTTTCACCCTGGGATCTTAGTCCCTTTTTATTTTCTCTTCTTTCCAACCCATTGACCGCCTCATGGAGGTTTTCAATCAATGAGCCAATCTAAGGCGCCTCCAAGGAGGTTTTCACCTTAGATTTTTATTTTCTTCTTATTTTCATTTTTTCTCTTTCTTTTTTTTTTCCCTACCCTACCCTACTTGAAAAATAAAATCATTTTCAAGTATAAGAATACTTCCAATGGAGCCATGTGCACATCGAGATTAGAGACAAGATGATGTGAAGGCTTGAAATGCATGCTTTGACAAGTATCCGGATTTCAGAGACCAAATGATCTGACTTTGAAGGGATCAAACATAGCTGAGGAAGATAGTACCACTGCAACTTAGTGACCGTCTGAAACCATATCTCAATATAGCTCTGATATCCTTGGTCCTTTTGCTGATCTGGATCATTCTTCATGTCACCTTCTGTCATGACTTTCTCATCTTCCTCTTTTTGCTGATCTTTCTCTTGAATACATGGAAGATTTGATGGTAACAATGAGGAAGCTTTCTTGATCTCTGATTCTGATCTCTTCTCTTCATCAAGAGCAGCCCATGGTTCTTTGATCCTTTCTTTTGAATCTTCTTTTGCCTTTGGTCCTTCAATGTTGTCAATATAATATCTGTTTTGCAATACTCTTCTTGAGCTCTGGTGAAGATCATCGAGCTCAAGAGGAGTCATTTGGACATGTTGTGTCCCAGCATTGCAATTGTGTTGAGCTACTCCAATGGACAGGTTTGGAAATGGTGGTATGGGTAGCTGAGTGGCGGCGTAGATATGAGATGGATGTGGATGGGGTTGTGGTTGGGCAGGCATTTGGGGTTGCCTTGGTGGAGCAGGAGGCGATGGTTGTGGACGAGCAGGTGGTGGAGGAAAAGAAGCGAGAGGAGTGTTGTATTGGGGCCTCCACTCCTGATGAGGTGCATTCCACTGAGGCTGTGGCTGAGCATAAGAGTGAAACGAATGAGAAGCTGGTTGGGCATAATATGGATCTATGAAGGAACAAGGAGGAGGTGTGAACTAGGAAGGATGAGCAGGGGGACCCCAAGAAGGCATGAAAGTGGCTTGATAGGGGTCATAATAGGTCTCGAATGCCCCTTGCAGTTCCTGCTGGTAAGATCTAGGTCCATGTGGCCTCCTTTGGTTCATATAATAGAGTGGTTCAGTGGCTCCTTTAGCCCTTTGATAGGCAGCTTTGAGTCCAGGCAAGGAAGGGCAATGATTCGTAGGATGGTATTCTTCACAGACGAAACACACTTCTAGGGATTGCATTGGACATTCGTCCCTAGGATGCTTTCTAGTGCACCTGGGACAAAAGATGGCCAAAGCCCTCTTGGCTTCCTCTTGCTTCTTTTGGATCCACAGGGTATCCAATTGCATGGCAAGAAACTGTCTCATATCACTCTTGAAATCTTCCATCTGATCTTAAAATTCATCTTTGGACAAGGTGCTACTCCCAACATTGCTGCTTGTAGCCATTTGCTCCAGGGGAATGGTTTCTTCTTCTTCTTCCCTTGAGGTTCTTCAAATATGTCTTGCTATCCACCTAGGGGTTCTTTAATCACAGCCATCGAAGAAGAGAGAATGTTGGCTGTGTGAAGCAGTGGGGGCGTTGTGCAATCATTTTTCTAACTTATCCCTACTCCTACAAGGCATGAAATGAAATCTTTTTGGTTGATTTTTGCTTTTTTCTACTTCTACCTGCAAAACTGAACTAGATTGAACTGCAACTAACTATCTTGCTAAAATGAAAATGCGGAATTGAAATGAAAGCAGGAAAGAACTAATCTATTTTGCTCAAATGAAATTGCAGGAATGAAATGCTAGTCTACGCTTGCGGAATTGAAATGCTAATCTACGCTTGCAAAAATGAAATTGCGGAATTGAAATGCTAATCTATGAAAGCAGGAAATATCTACTTTACTTTTGCAGAAATGAAATTACAGAAATGGAAACGAAATAAACTATTTAGCAGAAGGCGAGAGTAGGAAAATAGAAGAAAAGCGGCAATCACCAATACTCTGACGCTTCCCTAGAAACGGCGCCAAAAAGATGGTGGGCCCCAGTATTGCAGCAATAATGCTGCAACTCCTGGAACTCCCTTCTTTAATTTTATCAACCCGGTAGTTCGTAACAAACTTGGAAGCGACGGTGCTATATGCACAAGTACTAGCTCTTGCCGCAGCTGTCACTTGGTTAGCTGGCACAAGTCCGCTAGGAGCTTAAGCCAACTTCTATGAGCTCTTAGAAGAAGCTTTTTAATTGATGAACGAAAGCTAACTCAAAGGGGCTAATTTACTTGCAGAAAGAAACTAGAAAGTGGAAAGGAAATGCAAACCCTAATTTTACCAACTAGCCCTACTGATGCGAAAAATAGGATGCAAGCTACTGAAAGAGATGCCATTGACTTCTAGGAAGGTAAAATGCATGTGTCTAAGTTATCACTATCTGAAGAAAACATCTTTTTGTATTTTTGAATAAGTTGTCACCATTATCATGCATACAATTTAACTATTTTTTACTGTGCAGAGGTGGATTGGCAAGAGGAAATGCTTGGAAGAGGTCGGGAAGGTTCAGAGAGGGCCCAAGGGGTCCCTAACACCCTTCCAAAGATTTTCACAAAGTTTGGCTATCAAGAAACCTCATTCATGAGCTTCTACAGGAAGTCTGCAGGGGTTCTACAGGATGTTTCAGGAATTTCTACAGGATGTCCAGAAATTTCTACAGGATGTTTAAAAATTGGATTTTGGAGGATGGGTGAGTGAGGGAAGATGCATGAATGGATATGGAGGTAGGATAGGGTTCTGAAGTGGCCCAGGGACTGGTGGATTGAGTGGTGAGAAGCTGTAGATAGCTAAGTTGGCTCAAAGAAGGCTTGAAACAATGATGTACAAAAACTAGGGTTATGTGAGCAAATGTGGCAAATGTGAGGTAAGGATTCTAAGTAGAGGGTGGAGTGGATGGTGTTGATGGAGAATAAGCAGATGAAGGAGTAGTACAGGTGCTCTGCAAGTCGTTTTTCCAATTTGAACCAACAAAGACTTGTAAATTCAAAGACCTAGTTAAGTTGACCTAATTTGCTAGCTATCAGTAAAGAGAATGAACAGAAGTGTGACCTGCAATGAAACCATGTATTTTAACTCATGCAACTAAGCAAACAAAACTCTAAACTTGTAACCAACTTCTACGCATGAAGATCAAACACTAGTGATTGCATGGCAAAGCAAAATCAGTGTTTTTGTGGGCAGCAAAGTCATCCTAGTCACAGCTCCTGATCCCACTGAGGGAGAGGTGAAACCACAGATGTTTGATGGCCCCTTTTTTGAATCTTTCTCTGTTAACAACTTATCAACTAAATCTGAGCATGAAAATTTATTTTACTCATCAAAAACAACCTAAATAACAAAACAAGATTCAAATCTAAATAGCAGATTGTATTCTAAGAATGCAGCAAAGACACATGAAAGTAAACAAAGGAGGTACTGGGCACTTGAGATGGGCCCAACCCCAAGAGCTACAGCCTCCTAAGAGAGATTTAGAGCTGGTGCAAAGCTGGATCCATCTTTATTGATCAAAAGAAATGTTACATTCCAAAAATTGTCCACAAGGAGAACTTGAAAATGTGCTGAAAGCAAAGCTAATCTACTGCCTAAAAATCGAACTACAAAATGACTACAAAATGAATACAAAATGACTAAATACTGGCTACCAATAGTGACTAACTGAAATGAGGCCCTAAGCCCTCTTATTTATACAAATTTAGGACCCCAACAGTCCTCCTAAACTTTAGGGACTCGGTTGCCCAAAACTTACAGTTAACAGCAGTCCTACTTGACTTCCTTGGCTGCCCTTGTGATACTTGATTTGGTGGCCTTTGAACTCTGAGCTGATGGAGAAGAATTCGAGGTAAGGGCCCATAAATGAATGGGACACCTTCCTACAAATCCTCTCCCTTGTTCTCCCACGAATTTGGCTGCCAAGTGCTCATTAAAACCTTCAATTTTGTCTCCAAGTTGACCAAAAAGGCTACACAAAGCACGCATTAGACTTGTTGGCATAATGACTAACCCAAATCACTCTATTATCATAAATATAATCAAAAAAATGCAATGAACTAATGAGAATGGTGGATTAAGTCGAATTAGGAGGTTGAATGAGCCCAAATAATTATCCATTTTTAGGGCTCAACATCTGGACTTATCAATGTGGGAGCCTCCATAATAGCTTTTTTAATAGCCTCAAATGATTTTCTTGTCCATCCTACCTCTGATCCTTTCTTCAGCATGGAGGTCACATGCTTAACCAATTCTACAAAATTTGGAATAAACCTCCTGACAAAATTAATTTTGCCCAGAAAGGATTGGATGTCCTTCTTTGATCTAGTAACAGACAATGTTTGTATTGCTTTTACTCTTTCTGGGTCAATCCGGACACCTGCAGCAGACACATGTCCTAACAGCTTTCCTTCTTCTAAAGCAAATTGTGACTTTTTGGGATTGACTGAAATTCCAAACCTCCTGCACTTCAAGAATATTTTTTTCAAATGCTGCAAATGATTTTGATGGCTGCTGGAGTAAACTGTTATATCATCAAGGTAGATGAGGAAAAATTTATCCTTCTCCCCCACAAATGCTATATCCATAGCTCTCTGAAAGGTGGCTCCAGCATTCATCAACCCAAAAGGCATTTTGGCATACATAAAAGTGCCCCAAGGAGTGGTGAATGCAGTCTTTTCTTGATCATCTGGGTGCACAGCAATCTGATTAAAGCCTGAAAATCCATCCAAAAATGAGATCACTTTAGCACCTGAGACCTTCTGCAGCAAATTCTCTATCTTTGGTAGAGGATAGTTATCTTTCTTTGAGCATTTGTTTAAATTTATGAAATCAACACACAGTCTGATTTCTCCACTCTTCTTCCTCACCACTACTAGATTTTCTACCCATTTGGAATATCTAAGAGGAACAATGATCTTGGAAACTAGAAATTTTTTAATTTCCTTTTCAATTAATGGAAGAAGCATCGGATTTATTGGTCTCAGCTTCTGTTTGAAAGGAAAAACATCTTTCTCCAAAGGGATTTTATGCTGAATTATGTTCTTGTCATATGTTTTCAAATCACTATACTCCCAGGCAAACACATCAACGAATTGCCTCATTAAATTGCAGTATTCAACACTTTGATCAGCAGACAAATGAGTGGACAAATTTACATATCTAGGCTGACCTGGACTTCCTACATCATGCTTACAAACTATAGATTGGTCTTCTTTTTGGGCAGCCTTGTAAGGCACATCATTTTGGTCAAATAGTCTTTCTAAAGGAATCAAACCCCTAGGAATATGATTGCTAGGAAGCTGGACAATGTTGTCTTTACCAATTTTATTTCTAAGCTGGGACTGAGGGTTTTCTTCCAAGGCTTCATTATTTTGATCAATTTTCATTTCAGAAAACTCGTCAATGACTTGAAGGAACCTATTAATCTCATCATCATCTTCAAAAACTTTCCAATGGTGGACATTATCTGGCAAGGATGGTCTATACTTCATTTGGACTTCATAAACTAGTCTGGGAGGCATAAGAGGAATAAATAGACTAGTAGACACAGCAAGGGAATCAGCAAGCTAATTTTGGGCTCTAGGAATGTATGAAGTACAGAAATACTCAAAAGAATATCTGGTTCTCCATGCCTCATCTCTCTATGCTTTCATCCTTGGGTGCTTTGCTTGAAATGTTTTATTTACTTGCTGGATAATCAGATTAGCATCTCCAAATACCTTTATACTCTTGATTCCTCTGTCTTTTGTTGCATTAAGGCCCAACAGCAAAGCTTCATATTCTACTATGTTATTAGTGACTTGAAAAACCAGCTTAAAAGACAGCTTAATGCTTTCTTTCTGTGGAGATACTAATGCCACCCCTGCTCCTATAGTCTCCCGGGAACATGCTCCATCAAAGAACATTTCCCAAACCTGACTTCCTTGCTCTTCTTTGGCCTAAACTGTTGGTTTCTTGAGCTGCATTGATGCCTTCTGAGATTCTTCTATTTGGAGGATACATGCTCCAAAATCCGTGTCCACTGCATAAATGGGATGATTGGTAGGATTCTTCTCATCACTGATGATGTATGCGAACTGTGCCTCTTTATATAACCTCCTGCTTTCTCCTCCAAAGACTGGAACAATGGCATAAGATAGATCATTTTGTAATGTCCCACCTAGTCTCTTAATCCACCCTCTGAACAACAACATTCCAAACTTAGGGGGACATCTGCCACCACAATATCCATCATCATACTCTTCATGGGCAACTGAGTTAAGGTAATGGCCAGATATTTAATCAATCCTAGGCACTTCACTTTCCTTAAATCAAAAGAGAATAAATCAGGATATGGTCTAGTGATATCAAGGCCTAACTCTTCCATGACAGCTTTAGGCATCAGATTATGGCTGGCCCGTGTGTCTAGCAGGAAATTGTGGAGGATTTTTTCATGAATCGTCAATGAGACATAGAAAGATGGAGAATTATTATCAACAGGTTCAATCATAGGGCTGAGCACAATGGCAGGCTTGTCATCTTGCAAATTGACAAAGTCAGTGGGGTTTGTGTGGTTTCCAGCTCAAGAGCTTCAAGGATGGGCTTTCTAAACACTTCACTCTTTACCAATTCAACCAGAGGCACAGATATTTTCAATTTTTAGACCTCTAACTCAAAGTTGAAACATGAAGGTAACTTATCAAAACCTTTTACCTCTTGAACTGGAGCTTTGAGGATGACTGGATCAGTTGTTGGTCTTCTCTGCCTGCTATTCTGTGACTCTGTTTTGACAACAGCTCTTTGGGCAGAATTTTCTTTGACATTCTTTGCATTAGACCTCAGGTTATATCTCTGTTGTTGTTCAGCTTGAAGGATAGCTTCTCTATCCCATTCCTGACTGTCTTGTTCCTGCAACAAAGACTCTTCATAAGCGGCCAAAGTCAAAAATGCAGCGCTGCCTTTATCTTCCATGTAGTGAATTTCATCCTCATTCTCTTCAAATTGTTCCTCCTCCATGACTACATTTTGGAAAGGAGCTTTAACCTTCTGATATTCTTTTGAATCTTCACCCCTTTGCATTATTTGTAACTGCTCATTTTCTCTTCTAAATGGATTGGGGTTTCTTGGAGCAAATGTGTTCTGCTGCCTTGTTTTCCCTTAATTCTGTTCAACCTTCAGCTTAGAAATTTCAGCAGCCAATGACTCTATCATCTTATTCATTTTGTCTAATTTAGGCTCTAAAAATGAAGCAGAAGAAGTAGAAGCCTGACCTCCCTGCCTCCTTCTGTCAGCTTGACCTTTTAGCTTTTCTGCAGCCATAATATTGGACTCTACTTCTAGGGCTGCATCCTGCATATCAGCTAGAGTGGCACATCTTCGTTCTCTCAATAACAAGCAAAAATCAGATTCAAAAGCATTGGCATAAGTGAGTTTGGCAGAGGTGGGAGTAGGCTTTACCTCAACTGGTATCTTACTATACATTCAATTAAATCTTTTATTAAAATCAGGCAAAGATTCACCATTTTCCTTCTTTAGGTTACCAAACTCAGTATGGTAATACAGCAGGTCTTTTTTATCTCCCCGGTGCTTCAAAAATGCAACATCTAATGCTTCAATATCTGTTATAGATCTCTGGGGTAATTCTTTGAACCACTTCCTAGCCTCTCCATCAAGGCTCTGGACAAAAACTCTCATCCACACATCATTTTCACTTATATCTAAATTATCAGCATAACTGTAAAAAGCTTCTAGGTGCTCTTCTTCTATTACTCCCTCTATTCCAGTGAATTTAGGTATATGTTTTTTATATTCTTCCACAGGCATAGGATTTAAAGGAATAGGCAAGACCAAAGGTCCATATCTAGCAGCAACAATTCTCTCTATCTTCGTAGGTGCTTGTTGCCCTGCCATGATTAGAATATGTGGAGGAACACTAGCAGATTGTATGACAGGAAGTAATGTGATGGATGGCAGAGACAAAGGGATGTTTTGGACTGTATGGGAAGATTTCTTTGGACTGAGATTCAAAGGGGAACTAACTGCACACGGGGCTGAACTAATCTCTAAATGAATTTCCTTATTAACAGTGTTGAGTTCTAAATCTTCAACCTATATGTCTTCAGCTACAACTTTATCTTTCAGAGATGAATGAGACTTCTTAGGCTTACCTGATCCTGATGACCCTTTCTGTGAAGATTTCTTCAATTTGACAGTCCTCTCAAGGTCAGGCACTGGTTCAGCTGGTGATTTCTGAGGATTCCTTCGAGTATGTCTCACAAACTAAGCCAGAACTTCAATGTGGAGTCACCAAATGATGGTATTCTTCCAATGGAGTCACCAGATAGATGATTACAACCAAAAACTATGTTCAAACCTTGTTTATCATCAAAGCTTGAAGCTGTGTCGTTCTCCCAGGGAAGCTGAGCTTCAATTCTCCTCTCCCCGGCAACGGCGCCAATTAATGTTATCACCCCAAGAAAATCTCCTAGGTTGTATATCAGAGATGCTCGGGAACATTACAAACTCAACAAAAAGTTGGATAAATGGTGGATGAATGAAAGAAATGCTGCATATTCAAACCAGATAACCACTTCAACCATGCTTAACCCCAAACATGTGTGAACACCCCCAGACTACAAGGCTTTAGACCACCAATTACTCACAGTTTAAGGAAAATGTGATAATGAAGAACACTGATCACACTAGCAGATGTAAAGGACCCTGTGATGGCCAGCTACAACCAATTATAAAGTCTGTAAATCTATTCCTTAATGCACAGATAGGATGACAGCTCTCTGGCATTAAAACAATAGAAACCTGCATACATATTCAATAATACATGCTAAATTCTAACAAAGAGGTGGGATGATAGTCCCTCTAATGCTAAACATCAACAACACATGAAATAATGCATAACAGGCATAGCCTGGAACAAAGAAGAAGAAGTGGAAAGTGAGAAATTAACATCAAAAGAAGCTTGTATTAGCTAAAAATGAAGACCAAAAGCTGCAGGTGTCACAATAGTTGCAGTCTCTAGAAGTTGAAGTTTACATCAATATAACATTCATCAACCTCATTACATCTTGCTTTTTGGTATATATAGAGTTTGTTCACAAAAAATCTCTGCTAACCCATGCGTGGAGGGGTCATAACTGACCACCAACCACATTTACAATTAGATATGGGTCTCTGATACAATTTCATTGTTTTAATGGACAAAATGGCCTTTCTGCTGCTCTGCTGTACTTCACAAACAGGTGAAAAGCCGTGTTTATCTACTCAAGGTTGTCCTTCTTGTCCTTCGAAGGTACACTGTGTTGAATGCGGCAGCTGAGGGTTTTATGTGCAGAGTACCGCATTATGGTTTCTTTCCTTCTTCACGTGCATGGACAGATCAAACACACAAAAGATGCAAGGCAAATGAACGAGGGTTGGGCGCAAATATCAACCATTGGATGAAAAATGAACGGCAGAGATTCGATCTAAGAAGCCATTGGGAGCAAACAGGAATGGAGGGACGAGGGCCATTGGATCGCGGGCGACAAATCCAACAACCGACGGGAGCGGAAGGTGCACGACAATTAACGGGCGGGGAGCCGTACCGAAAGGGCGGTAAGTGGTTTCCCCGCACCGCTTTTCAGGAGTAGGTGGTTTTGGTACATGATGGTGCAATCCCGTAATAAAGCACTGCGTGGCAGCCCAAAACCACCCCCCCCCCGTGGGTTATATGACGTGCAGTTTATGGGAGCGGGGGTAGCATACACCGTTGGATCAAGCGATGGATCATCGGACGGTCACGGTTAATGCACATTTTTAGAGTTTGATGTGACAGGTGAGGGGTGGGCCTCGGCTTTATTAAAACTTAGGGTTATGAATTTTATTATATGCGCGGGGTTATAAAGGTTATCGGGGTTTATCAAGAAAAAATGTTTATGCGGTTTAATAATGTAAAAACAAAATATGCCCAGGAGTTGGTAAAAAACAGGGTTTAGGCGGGGTTTGTAAACTTATAAACAAAAAGCGCCCAGAAGCCGTGAAAAAGGTTTATGTGGGGTTATGGGAGGAAAACAAGGACAAAGTGGTTTGAAGGGGAATGAGGAGAATTTAAGGGGAAGGAGCAAACAGAGCTGTGGGGAGTTATGAGTACATGGGCAGAGTGAAGGGGAAAGAGGTGGGCTGGCCACTGCAACTCCTGCTATATCATGGAAAACCCCATCAAGCATGCATTTTAACACTTGAATGACAAGATCAACAACAGAGCTAACAGGTAATACCGAGGAGAGAATGAACCATCGGATCACTTAATGTCTAGAACATATCATGACCGTCAAATTGTAAGTTACAAAAGTACATAGTAAAGAAACACACTTTACCTAACTCTACACTAGACCAAGTTATACTTAACTATTTCCTATGTGTCGGGATACCCTAACAGAAGGCCTTTGAACATCTTAAAGAGGCAATTGGCCAAGCACCGGTCTTAGTTGCCCCAGACTTCACAAAGACTTTTATTGTGGAATGTGATGCCTCCGGAAATGGAATAGGTGTTGTTTTAATGCAAGAAGGAAGACTCATTGCTTTTGAAATTCGTCCAATCAAAGGAAAGTATTTACACAAACCTATTTATGAGAAAGAAATGATGGCAATACTACATGCATTAAAGCAATGGAAACCTTATCTAATGGGAAGACACTTCAAGGTTAAAACAGATCATGAAAGCCTTAAATACTTTTTGAAACAAATATTATCTTCAGAAGAGCAGCAAAAATGGGTGACAAAGATGTTGGGTTATGACTTTGAAATCTTCTACAAAAAAGGGAAGAAAAATGTTGTTGCAAATGCACCCTTAAGAAAGGATGAGGATGTGGAAGCATTTCTTTGTGCCATTTCTATTATCCAATCTGAGTGGATAACCAAAGCAAGGGATGGATGGAAGAATGATGAAGAGGTATGGTCACTTATTCAAAAGTTGTAGCAAGATCCTCTGTACATCTGATACATTTAGCTAGAAAAGTGATTCATTATGGTACAAAGATCACTTATATCTTTGTAATAATTCCCAACTCTAACAAAATATTATTTTGGAATTACATACCTCTCCCTTAGATTTTTTTAAACTTACCATAGGGTCAAGAAGGATTTTTTTTGGGATGGCCTTAAATTTGATATTCAAAAGTTTGTGGCGGAGTGTTTGGTTTGCCAAAAAAATAAAGTTGAGACAATTAAGACCCTAGGTTTGTTACAACCTTTAGATATTCCAATTCAGCATTAGGTGGAGGTATCAATCAATTTTATCATAGGTTTACTCAAGTCTGAAGGCAAGAGTGTCATCATGGTGGTATTTGATAGACTTTCCAAGTATACACACTTTTGTGCATTATCTCACCCTTTTAAATCCAATACAATTTCTACTGCATTTATGGAAACAATTCAAAAGTTTTATGGAAACCCAAAGATTATAGTAAGTGACAAAGATCCCATTTTCAATGGAAATTTTTGGACAAAATTATTTTGTTGTCTTGGTACTCAATTAGCTCATAGCTCATCTTATCATCGTCAATCTGATGGGAAAACTGAGATAGTGAAAAAAATGTTTGGAAGGATATCTTCATTGCCTTGTATCTGATAAACAAACACAATGGGCCAAGTGGTTACCTCTCGCTAAATGGTGGTATAACATTTCCTTCCATACTACAGCAAAAATGACCCCATTTATAGCCCTTTATGGATATCAGCCACCATCCATTACATCATCTTTAAGAGAAAATTCTAAGGTTCAATGAGTGGAGGATCACATCGAGCATCAACACCAAATTCTCCAACTCTTAAAGGATAACCTCACTATGGCGTAGAAATGAATGAAACAACAAGAAAATAAGCATCGTAGTGAAAGATTTTTTATGTAGGTGACTGGGTATTTTTATGGTTACAACCATACAAACAAATGTCTCTCAAGCAAGCTAATAAATATAATAAATTATCACTCAAGTACTATGGTCCTTACAAGGTGTTGCAAAATATTGGTACTATGGCATATAAATTGGAGCTACCTGCATCTTCCCAAGTACACCCAGTTTTCCATGTTTTGTGCTTAGAGAAGGTTATCGGTGACAAGCTTCTAATTTAAACAATTTTTCCTGAACTTGACAAAGAATGAAAAATCATATTTGAGCCTAAAGCAGTCATATAAACAAGAAATCAACAACTACATAAACGATTAATTTCATAGTATCTCAATAAGTGGAAGAAATTACTCGTTGAAGATTCCACATGGGAGTATGATAATTTTATACAGAAGCATCCATAACTACTCAAGTGTTGAGGACACCACTTTTTTGAAGGAAAGGCACACGTTAGGTCCCTATAATACTATTGTAGCCCCCTTAGTCTTATTGTTGTGCCCATGTATCCCCCATATTATTATTGTGGTGCCCCATAGAAGCCCACTATTGTTATTGTTGTGCCTACATTATTATTTTTATGTAGGCTCTGAGTATATTGTGACGCTTTAGACTCTTATATATACAAAAGAGGTATTTTCATTTGTATCATCCAAGAATTTTTATTTATGTAATGTAAAGTAGGTTTCCCCCTCGAAGAGGATACTTTTTAAGTTGTTGATCTATCATTTTGTTAGTTGGTTGCATAACAACATGCAACAGTTCCATTTGAACATTAAGTACAAGAAGGGTAGCACCAACAATGTTGCAAACTACCCCAACCGTCTATCATGGCGTTGACCACTGTTCTCGACTCTTGTGGGCACGAGAATGCGGGGTGACCACACCTTTACAAGAGTAATCTAGAGTTCAGCAACGCATACCAGACAATCTTTGAAGGCAAGCAAGTTCCAAAATTTCACCTCTAAGATGCATTGTTATGCCACCTGAGAAACCTCTGTGTTCCTTAAAGAGAGCGTGCCAAGATGATTTTGGAGGCACACTACAATCGGGTCATTGGACATTTCAGAGTAGAGAAAACATTGGCAGTGTTGTTGAATTATTTTTATTGGCCGAACCTTCGACAGGATGTTGGGAAGTACATCAAATCCTGCATTGCCTACGACATTGCCAAATCAACTATCAAGAAAAAAGGCTTATATACTCCTCTGCCTACTCCTAGTCGACCTTAGGAATCATCTCCATGGATTACACATTGGGCCCTCCTTCTACTAAGCATGTCAACGACTACGTTTTCATGGTCATCGACAGATTCTCTAAGATGGCCATTATGACAACCTACAAGAAGAGTATCACAGCAGAATCCATTGCTAAGCTCTTCTTTGAATGAGCATGGGTACACATTGGGATCCCAAATTCCATTATCTCATATCGATACAGCAGGTTCCTAAGCAAATTTTGGCCAATTCTTTGGTTGATGTTGGATACCAAGCTCACTAAGTCCAAGGCTTTCTAGCCCCAAACTGATGGTCAAACAAAGGTCATCAACAAGATCATCATACACATTCTACACATGTACAACTCAAAGCATCCATGCACATGGGATGAAATCCTCCCCTATGTCTAGCACAGCTACAACAGAGCTCTCCATATCTCAACTGGCCACAACCCCTTTCAGGTGGGATTGGAATTCCAGCCACTATGTCCCATTGATGTGGCCATACCATTTGTAGCTACTCAGGAAAATTTGGCTCATGTCTAGTCTGAAGTTGATAGGGCTAATAGCTTCATTGATCACATTCAGCACATCCTTCAATAGGTCCATGACATATTTGATAGAACCTATGCTAAGTATAAGCAGCCACATGATCAACATCAAGTTCCACACAAGTTCCTGGTGGGTGACAAAGTTTGGCTACATCTGCATAAGGAACGCGTCGTTGGGCCCCACTGCAAGCTTCGTCAACTCAAACATGGTCCATACACCATCACCAAGGCTATAGGGGACAATTGCTTTGAGCTAAGCATTCCACCGTTCCTTGGCCTGCACCCAGTAATCAATGTGGACCACCTCTAGCCATACTTTCCACCATTATTGGACAAATCCTACATTGTAGAACAACTCACACAAATAGAGATAAACCCAGACTACATGGAAAAGACCACAATTGATCAAATCATGGACATGCAGGTCAAGAACACTCAACAAAAGAGGATCCAACTATATCCAGTTGTCAAAGCGGGCCAACTCCTTCACTAGGGAAAGTGGTTCACCATGGACCAGGTTCAGCGAAAATTTCCTCACCTCATGGAGGCTCTACACGTAATGGGGACCATTGATTCTAAAGGAGGGAGGATTGATCCAGGTGGATATTGGTGGCCACCCGCCTATTCCACCTAGACCTCCAGTCGGTTTCATCATTTTCCTTGTTTATAACAACATTTACTATTTTTACCAGTTTTCGGGTCTTAGACTTTTATAGCAGTTTTGACCCCCTAAACGGTGTTTTTTTGAGGTCTCCAAAAGGCCTATAGCCATAGGTAAGGGATCTATGGAAAATACTTTAGTACTCAGATAGATATTTCCAATGAGGAATCGTATGCGCCAAACGGAGATAATATGACCAAGTTATGACCCAAAGAGGTTGGCTGCCCAACTAACCCCAACGGGTCCCAAAACTCTTGGTGTTCCATCTCTTGGGGTTATGGTTTTCATTGTTTAGGTTTATCCCTTGTTGTTAAATAATAATAATTCCCTTGAGCCTCATTGTAACACAATTCATAGGCATGTAGTCACCACATCTCTTCTCAGAGACAAGCTACCATCGCACGAGCTAGTTTATTTCCATTTCTATATGTAAGCATATTTCAATTCTTTGATATTAATGAAATGAAGTTTTAGTTATGCTGCATCTCTGTGCTTATGTGTATATCTATATTTTGTTGTGTTCCTGCATAACTATAGATCAATGGTATCAGAGCGGTCTTCTCTTTCTTTGTTCTTCTTTGGATGTCCCCAACGAGGTCATGGTATAAGGAGTTAGGGCTTGATTTGGTTAAACCTTTCCAAGACTCGAAAACCCCAACGACCTCCCTTTTGTAGAATGTAACTAGGTTCAGTCTTCATAATGACTTGTAATTATGAATTTATGAAGAAGATAAAGATATAAAATGTATTTTGTAATACTTGCATCATGGGTTTCATGAGCAATAAGTTTTTATTATAGATCAAACACTTCTTCTTGATGTCTTTAGGGGTATGTAATCTTGTCATAAATGTATAATTAAGAGTTATGTATATGAATTTTTTGTAAATAAGTTAAAGTATCTATTAAAATTCCTCCAATCTAGACAAGCACAGTCATCCTATGTCAGCTTCAATATATATATGATGAAGACTTCATGTCGGCTTCAAATGGAGACACACCCTTTAGATAAATATTGGCCTCAATATAAATATATATATATAAGCGACACGTCAGCTTTCTTATGACACACGTCAGGTCACAATGGTCATGTCGACTCAAATATAGGGGCAAACAACTATATATAGGAGCCTATACCCCTCACATTTATACAGTGAGAAATCTTCGTATATCTCTGAAATTTTGGATGGCAGAAGTAGAAGACAAGTTTGGATTTCTTCTATGGCTTTGGTGATGGAATATGGACATACAAAAGTTTGGATTCTACTATATTTTATGATGAATCCTAGAGAGAATCTCACAGATCTCTCTAGTCTCATACAGCAGATCCCTCTGTGGTCTTGAATGGGCAGCAGGCAAGTCAAGTTCGGATCTCCGGTAAGAAATCACAATCAATATAGATGGTACAACGAAGGGATAATAAGGACTAATGAAATTCCAGTTAAGTATTACCTTCAAATATCATGAATTAAGGGTTTCAGTGCTACAGTAGAAGATCATCACTTGATAGAAGCATATGCATACTACATTTTTGTTCTTTGAAAAGGGTCACAGCTGAGTGTTATCTTGGAGACCATTGTGGTCATTGAAGATATGATCTCAGCATGAAGAATAATCAAGGAAGAAGGATGATTGTGTCTTGGTCTGGAAGTGGCAACATAGTTCAAGGGTCTTGATCTTGGTATTCGTCAATTGGAATATCCATAAGAAGATTTTGTGAGGGTTTTCCTCTCAAAGGGTGAGAGGTTTTGGCCCTGGCAGAAATCCAACATCTTGTGTTCTTGTCTCTTTTTTTTGTTAAATATTTGATGAAGTAAGAAAACACGCTCTAATAATAATAAGAGAAGCTTGTGCTAATAAGAAAAAAAAAAAAGTAAAAAGTACCTCACAAATAGTTATCATTGTGAGAATAATCTTATTGCCCTGGATTCTTCAACATGGTATCAGAGCTATGGTTACAGTCAAGGACATCTTAGTGACACTTAAGGGTTGTCTATCTCTTGGTTGAAGGATTGAAATCACCACAGTGATTGTTTCAACACTATATCTTTGTGTTACTTCTATTTCGGTATCAATTCTAAACTCTTTGGTGCATTTTAGTGACACTCCAAGAATGACATCTAAGAAAATATAGCATATCTCTATATAATCCACAGTCTCAGGCTAGGTTGGATTACATTCAAGTATACATTGCAGAATTAATCACAAGTTTGGGTCCTCTCTATACTCAGATACCTCCCTTAGTCTTGGTTCAGTGATACATAGATCTTGGCATACCTTTACAAGTATAGGTGTTGAAGTTCGGCTGGTCTACATGCTAGCTATAGTTCGGATGCTAACCACAGTTTGGATAAATTCTCAATATAACAATCACATCAGTCTCAGATCCTTTCAAGAAGGATCTTAGAACATCGATCAAGAATATGGATAAACTTTCGGTGGTACTACAGTGACAGTGCTTCACTGTATAGGTTCCATTTAACAGTGTTATAACCTCAGTAATAAGAAGTCTGGAACAATGAAATTATTAATACCATGGAATGTCACGATAATATGCCACATGATGTTGCTCAGTGTCAAGAGTAATCTCATCATTCACCTTGACATTGCTACTTTATTACAATTGATCTCAAATAGTGATTGGTTCAACCTATATGACAGTGCCATAAGATAATCAGTGTCATATGTCATATCAATGTTCATAATAATCATATGTATGAGGAGTCAAAGTATCTCAAGGCTCAAGTGATATCAATAAAATATAGTCTGAAGCAATTTCGGTAATGTCATAATTATGCTATGGTGCTTGGCACTGGATAGTGCAAGAAGGTCTTAAAGGAATTCTTGTAAAATGATTTCATTTATGTCATGCTAGGCAGCTCAAGCAAGGAAGCATCAAGGTGAAGATCTCCTTTTCACATGCCAAGTAAGCATCTTTCATGTTTATAATCAATCCTTGGTTTAAATGATTTCGTTTTGCAAGGAAATCGATATGTTGATTGGGTAACCGAAGGTCCTTGCATGAAATAAGGACGATAGTCATAGTCCTCAAAGATAAGAGAAGTCATTGAGCATATCAATGAAAAGGGTCTCCTATGATTTCATAGGAAGGGACTCTTAAGGTTCTCTCACAAAACAATATTGGAGACATCAAAGAGATATATGATGTTGTTGAGATAGGGTCAGTTTTGGGGTTAGTTAACCCAATTTTTATATAAATTTTTGTAAAAGATGTAAAGTCTCTGTGAAATGTGGATGTGGAGCACGCAGCTCGCTAGGAGTCAGAGGGGTTTAGCCCCTTGTTTTGGGTCATTTTGAAGATTCTCCCATGGTCTACGAACCATGGTATTATATTCAATGCTATATATTTGAGTCATAGCGAGTCTAGAAGAGATAATTAAGTAAGATAAGGCAAGATAGAGACTGTTTTGGGTGAGTGCTAAGGCAGGAAGGCTCTACTTCATGCACATAGTTGAGAAGGGGAAGGCTTCTACAGCTGAGTGCGCAGTGGGCCTTGGTAAGAGTTTGTAATATGAACATTGAAGATCAATAAAGACTGATTTTGAGGAATTACTATGCAATCTGAGCATTTTTGTTGATTTTGTTTATGTTATATTATGTCGCCCAATGATATGTTTTCATGAAATAATGGATGAATGCTGCGTGAAACTATCGAATCTATCTTATTTATGCATGCTTTAAGTAATTATCTATTTTCGCGAAGTTAAGGGTTGATTCTGCTATGTTTTATAATGAGTTGGATAAATCTGCGTGAAATCAGATCTAGGGTTATTTATTGATGCGCGAAAGTAGGTAATTTGCCTGTTTAAGGTCTGCAAAGACTGATCGTAGACCTTTGCGAAGGTCTTGAGGCCAGTTTAACCGAGTTATAGTAACATGTCCTAGAAGGATATCGGTCTATGTGAAGGCATATCTGAACATTCAAAGCGTAAAACCCATCTATCACATGTCCCTGGATGCAGAAACCTGGTTCTAGCATCCCCCAATACTGCTCCAGGTGAGACTATAACCTGTGGTATGCAAGTTTCTACCAAAGGGATAGCAGCTAAGGTTTTGTTGGTTGGCGTGAAGAACTTTGAACCTAGGTCAGGCCCCCTTAAGCCAACAAATGGTTTTATTTCTGGGACCGAGATCTATCTGAAATATGTGTGATAAATGGTTTCCTACGTATAAAGAGATTGATAAGTGGATTGATCGAAAATCGCACGTGTTCATGGCTCAAGAAAACAGGAGATCTAAATTATCCAAGGAGTAGAGGTTGCAGAGTTTTTTGTACATGAACGAGATCGACGCATTCTTATGTTTCTCCCCTAAAGAACTATACGAGTGGTTGTCTAAATTGGACTATAGTCAAGGGACGTGGAGGCTCGAATACCCTATAGTGTGGACTCGTGAACTGGTGCGTCGTCTAGAAGCATAAAAAAGAAATATCGTGCAAGTTGTGGACCACTGGATTGATCGCAAATTGGGAAGCTTTGTGACCTATTTCGTGATCGATAGGAATATTAGCTATAGCGAAGTGAAGCAAAGCGGAGCGAAGGATATTTAAAGGACCGTGAGGTAAGTATTTGAAATCATTGAAGACCTATATTAAAATGTTGTTGTGTGAAAAGAGGGTTATGTAGTTACCTTGATGTTTGGTGCTATGGGAAGTGGGAGATTCTTTAGAAGAAACAGAGGATCCAATTGAGTGACGACGAAGGGGCGGTGTTGACTACATCGTGAAGTGAAATTCAATTAATTACGCAGGGTATTACAAGGATACCTCATCCGTCCACTCCACCTCCACCTCCACCTCCACCTCCACCTCATACACCTATGCCTTCACCCCCTCCACCTCCATTTCCACCATTCAACAATGTGAACGTGATGAAGATTCCAATCTTTAAAGGAACAGTGACTGAAGATCCAAAACAGTTTTGCTTTGTCGCATATGTTGTTTGGACAACACATCACATCACGGATGATAATATTAAGAAAGCGCAATTGGTTACAGCCTTACAAGACCGCGTATTAATATGGTATATCAAGTATTGCATTGATAACACCAATGCGTCGTTTGCAAATACCCAACTAGCTTTGAACAAGGAGTTCAGTAAGCCTAAGTTCGAGGCGTAGTTAGTAACTGAATTTAAGGAAATCCAATAGAAGGTTGATGAGACACTTTGGGACTTTGATTAGAGGGTCAAGTCCCTGATCTGGCGGTCTAATATGAAAATATCGTATTCCCAGCATTGTAACTGGTTTATAGCATCTCTCTTGACACATTTAAGAATACCTTTGTCACAGCAGAAAATAACAATGCAAGCAAAAGCCTTGGAGATCGTGATGAGGCTGGATGCATCACCTATTCAGGACACGAACCTTGGGGTGCAACAAATTAATTCGCATTTGGAAAGTTTGCACATGGAGTTGTAGAGCTTCAAGAAAGGAAGGGAATCTTAGCTGGAGGTGTGCACTAAGATTTGGTGTCTGAAATGTAAGAGTCGTGGACATGATAAGGATCATTGCCCAGTCTTTAAGAATTATACTATAGGGGGAGGGTTTGTACCCTTGAAACCAAAGAATAATGTTGGGAAAAGCATGGAAGCTTCACTGTGGTGCATTATCTATCAAGTTACAGGACAGCATGCTACTGACCACTGCCATCTATTGCAAAAGTTTGTAAATATCCCTCAACAGTTATTTTGCAATTTCTGTAAGTCTGTAGGACACAATGAACGCCATTGTAGGAGTTATGAGATGATGATGGATAGAACCCCTACCTATAGAATGTAGGTAGAGAGAAGACCTCAGGATCAAGGTGCAAGAGCAGCATGCGTAGGATTCCAAGATTGAGGATGAGGAAGAGGAGTTGGACCAGGACGAGGGCATGGAAGGTAATATGCTATAACTGTGGCGAAGCAGGGCACTTCGCGCTAGAATATTGTACAAACCCCACACATCCATCATGTTAGTATTATTGACAATTTGACCATGTCATAGAGGAATGTCTGGTCCTTATGGCAAAGATGCAAGAGAAGAAGGCATAGCCCCAACAGCCTAGGTAGAACATTCAGATGATGAGGGTTGAGCCCCGCGAAGAGGATCAGAACATAAATATTGTATTGAGAAGTGGTATGACAACTGGTGTAGATAAAGATAAGAAGCCTAAGGAAGACGAATGGGTACACAAATCTGCTGAGAAGGAGGTCACTTTTGATCTCAATCGAGCTAAAGAGACTTTCATGGGAGCCAAGAAGAACTTTGTTGAGGCCTCCACCTCAAGAAGTCAGGAAAAACTGCCAAAGACTAATGTGATGCAAGAAGTAGATCCTTCAATTATCGCTACCTTTTTAAAGATTTGTATGAATCTTCTGCGTGATCCGAAATCAGTCGAAGGATTGCAAGGCTTAATAGACAAATGTGCAAATAAGGAAAAGACTCCTACGAAGCAGCGCACTGTCAGAAAGATTGGTAAAGATAAGGCACGAACGGGGCACGAGATGAGGCTAACTGCACAGATAGGTGATTATGAAATGGACCAGATAATCTTGGATCTGGGTTTTTATGTGAATGTTGTTATCACTTAAGAATTCTAATGCCAAAATTTCACATACTAGCTTGATGACAAAGGTCGGTGCTAGTCTAAGTTTTTTTTTTGTTTTTCCTTAGAGTCTAAGTCTTATGGGGTCTTGAGTCAAGTATGCATTCTCCACCGGTCTCATAGCCATGTGTCAGTTTGGTTTAAAAATTACTATGTACCACAAAGCCTTTTAGGTGATTTCATAGCGCATGTAACCATTCTGAAGTGATTTCGCAGCGCATTAATCCTTTTTAGCAGTTTCGCAGCGCAAAATTCCTTTAGGTGATTTCACAGCGCGATACGTTTTAGGTGATTTCGCAATGCATAATTCAAAATTTACATTGACCGTGCTGCGAAATCGGAGATTCGTGCATTCTGCAGCGAAGCTTTCCCAACTGTCAAATCTGTCAAGTTAATCTATGGCTGTGTCATTCATTGTCAGTTTTTTCACTCCACATATCATGTCCAACCGCTTATCTCCATTATTACAACCACTAGGTACGTTGGTACACATGGAATACAAGTTCCAAGAAAGGCCAGGTATGCACAGTCTTAATGATGATTGTATGCCTTGCATGAGAAAAAAGTCTGCAAGATTTCAATTTGAAAATATTGTCATCAAGCGAGGCAGCTATCAAGCGAGGTAGCTATCAAGCGAGGCAG
This sequence comes from Pinus tabuliformis, assembly GCA_031772625.1. Taxonomy (NCBI): domain Eukaryota; kingdom Viridiplantae; phylum Streptophyta; class Pinopsida; order Pinales; family Pinaceae; genus Pinus; species Pinus tabuliformis. The sequence continues at coordinate 143,541,144 of CM062810.1, forward strand.
CCATTCAAGCAAGGCAGAGATTGGAGTTTGAGCAGTGCTAGCATTTCCAACCTCCATTACACTGAATCTTCATGAAGGGATCGGCAGAAAGGAAAGATCACAGGTCAGGCAAATGTTTAAGAAACGAACCTGAAGGTTTAGACATAACCTTGAAGAACAAAGAAGTCGAGCATGCATTTAAACAAGATGGATGTTGGAATTTTTGCAAGAAGCTCCAGGGAGGTCATGCACAAGTTACTAAGGAATTTGCCCTGAATTTCACAGGACTAAACTCAAAGGTTGGTATGCTGGAATTGCAAGTCTCACCAGACATGATAGCCGTAGTTACAGAGATTCCAAGAGGGCAAGAAAATTGGTTCAAGAATTTCAAATTTGACATGAACCCATGCAAAGAATTTCTAAAGCAGGAGTTCATTAACTCAGATTTGAGCAAGTCTGTTCCTAGAAGTTATGTCAAAGAATCATATACCCATTTGCTTACCTATATACATAAGTACCTGACCTGTGAAGGGAGATATAACAAAGTGTATTCATAACATTTTAAACTTATGTTGCATTTCACAGGGAAAACATCTATTGATCTACCTTATTACTTATTCTGCAGCTTAAGTAAAATGTGTGACAAGGTGCAACTAAGAAAAGAAACCTGTGAGAGACTTGGCTCTGCGGCTCGGTGCGATCAGGATGGCTAGGGCAAATACTTTCTTCAGCGTCGCCGACACAGCGCATATCACCGAGGGGGCAGAGAACGCAGGGATTACCTGCTCGATACCATGCTTCAGATCAACCGAATCGTCTTCATCGCCATGGATCTGGCTTCCCTCTACGGCGGTTCGGTCCTTGGCGGCAGCTCAATCATCCTCCAGGTCACGGACGAGCTCCTTTCACCTGCAACAAGGGTTCTCACACAGTGCGTCGTTTGTTGTTCATTCAACAGAGCACGGCATGAACGCTGCAGACCACCATCGCTCAGATCTGCTAAACAAAACACATAATCAATCCGGTTTTGAGCTTTTAATGGAGCATAAAGGCAAGGAAGCAGCGATCTGGCCGGTAGTGACCGCGGGTGCACCAGATCTATTACGGCTGCATCTGGAACCACTACGGCAGCATATGGAAAAAGAAAGAAAGACCAATAACGCGGAGGGTAGGCATACAAACCCTAGAACCACCATCGATCCGCCAGATCCGGAGAACAAACAGATAAATCAGGGCTTGGTCAAGGCTGATCCGTCAGATCTGAAACAAATATTTATCAGATCGGTAGAAGGCAGACACTACTGTATACAAATCAAGGAAGGGATGGATGTTATGGAATTAAAAAAGCAGATCCAGATAAAACTGGGCACTCCGACAACATACCAAAATCTTTTATTTTCAGGACTCTGCATGCAGGACCAACACACTCTCCAGCACTATGGAATAGTTAAAGATTCAACCATCATCCTCAATCTGAGACTTCGAGGCGGATGCAAGGGAACTAGCTCAAAGAATACAGGCTCTTTCCGCGATGCAGTCAAAGGAAAGGAACCACTACAACACAGACCAGCACCCACACCAGAGATTCCAGGGCCCTACATTGTGGAACAGAGGCCAGAATCACCTATGCTTACTGTAACAATGCCGGAGGTAACAGATCTATACACAGATTTAATTCACAATGTTGTTATATGCAGATTTAATGGTTATTGGCCCAAAGCTGATGCACTGCATCAATGGGTTTTTACTTCATGGACATCCAAATGTGAAATATATCTATGCCCTAAGGGATTCTTCATAGTCAGATTTAGCACAGAACTGGAAAGAGACAATATCATCAATCAGGGGCCTTGGTTTTGGGGTAATGCTGGTCTCTTTATCACCCCCTGGTTCCCGGACTTTGATGCCAATACCATGGTAGTTTCGACGATGCCAGTTTGGGTAAGGCTACATAACCTCCCACTGCATTTCTGGCATCGAAAAGCATTAACAGCCATTGGGAATTCCTTAGGGAAACATCTTAAGATAGATGAGGACAGAGCTAACCGGGGCATCTTCACATATGCCAGAATATGTGTAGAGGTGGATCTAAGTCAAGGACTCCCAGATCACATCACATTGAATTTTAATAACTCACTGTGGTCGCAACAACTTGATTATGAGAACACGGCATTCAGATGCCGCAGCTGCTTGCAGACAGGGCACCTTCAATATGCATGTCCACTGTCTAGTAGGGAGCCTAAAGGAAACAAGAAACAACAGAAAAAACCAAAAGGTTGGCAGCACACCGAACCACTGGAGGAGGAAGCACTGAACATGGATCCCACAGACGAACAGAGAAGACAGGAAAAAACGATGGAGGAGAACACCGAAGAGCCCAAATTGGAGTCAAATAGCATGGTACGGCAGCAAGAATTACAGCTGGAAATAAGCGGAGCCAAACGAGCACATAGCTCCGAAGGATCGGACTCGGATAAAGAACAACCAGTGTACACAGAGGAAAACCAACTTGCCTTAATTGTCCCCACTCCCAACGTTGGAGGCTGGCGTAAAGTAGAGAAGAAAAAAGGAAGGAAAATATAGGCCTGTAGACAAAATTTTTCTATTATTTCTGTTGTATTCCTGTCCTTACAGAAAACTTTTTTGCCCCTATGTGTTTTATTTCTGTTCGCTGCCTGTCATTACAGGAACAGCCATATGCATATGCTTCAAGCATCTACAAAATGTAATTTTATCAACATGAATAAAATTACGACTTTTTCTTACGGGAAAAAAAAAAAAAAAAAAAAAAAAAAGAAGCCGGTGAGACTTCATTGTTCCACCATGGCTTGGTTAAGTTGATTGTTTTGCATGAACTCCAGAGGGTGGGCAGAGACTGGGACACATTCATATTCATGTCTGGTTTCAAGAGCAAGACCGGTCTCAGCCCTCAAGCTGCAAAAGATTTTTCAACAACAACCGGTCCTCAAGCAGAAACAAGAGCCAATAGGTTTTCAGATTTAAAGGCAAGGAAACAAGTAAGAGAATCTACCCAGCCACTGACTATTCAGGATACACCCCAGCAGTCCATTAAAGAGAAAACTCAGGTCAAAGAAACTACACATGAATCAAGCACAAGTGAAGGAATTCAAAGAAGAAGGACTAGGAGCCAGGTGGCTAAAGAAAAAGGTAAGTCAGTGAGTATTGAAGAAAGCCCTATTTCAAAGGGAGATTTAAATGATTTATTGCAAGCAATTGACATTGAAGAGTCCCCACTAGTTCAAGCTGATTTGATACAGTCAGGAAAAGAGAAGGCTAAGAGGGTCAAAGCCTCAAAGAAACTCAAGTTTGATGATCAAGTTGATCAATTTGTTTTTAAGCCCAGGAGACCCATAACGAGGAAGTTCAAACAAGTACAGGAGGTGTCGCCAAGAGCAAATGAAACAGGAGAGGTGACATGACCTCATGAAAGAAAGGATAAAGGCAAAACAGTTGCCACTCAAGAAGAAGGTAATGTAGAAGACTTGACAAAGAGATTAGGATTGGCCAACTTCGAAATTGCTAGACTAAAAAAGGCTGCCAGAAAATTTGCACTTAAGGAAGCTTATTTTAACCAAATGCAAGCTCGGTGGAAGGACCAAACATTTCAAATTCCTGAAGTGGTTGATTTTAGTGTTCAATTCCGTAGATGGACTACTCCTGCAATAAAGGAAGCTCAATTTATCAGAAAATTCAATACAAACCTCAGGTCTAGGATCAAAGTAATGAAGAAACAAATTGAAGCTTAAAGATACAGTTGAGCCAACGAAAAGAATCTCCATAAAGAAATCTCACTTCAAGTAAGGTTATGTTTCAAAGTTTTTATGGTTTTGCTTGGTATAATCTTTATTGAAGAATCAAACATTCCCATTCAGTTTTGAAAGGTCTTGGAGCTGTTGAAAGAATGCTTAAATAGTAAAAGGCTCAAAATGGCAAAATTTTGGGTTGAGACTGTGATTTTTGAAACAACACAGCAGTTTCGTAGTGCGCTACAAAACTGCTAAAGGTGATGACTAAAGCTCAACAGTTTCGTAGCGTGCTACGAAACTGCTGAAGCTAAACAATCTAATCTCAGTCAACCAGTTTTGAAATATAAGCGGGAATTTTGAAAAGGGAATATCTACAAGGCATACAAGGCATCATCTGAAGCTATCAACATTCAACCAGGTCAAGACAGGTGGAGAAATTATGTATTCGAATCCAATTTTAAATTTTTTGTCATAAAGCGAACACATTTACCATAGTTCAAGATATATCAAAACAGCTTGGAAGAACTTTTGCCTTCACACATGAAAAGGGTGGACAGCACATCAAGGACATGGAAATCTGTTCTATTTTGGATAATCAAAGATAAAAGGGCATTCTTCTTTGGATTCGAACATTTTTAGGCAAACCAAAGACCGATAAACAGGGGTAGTTTCCTATGATTCAAGGCAATGGAAAAGATGTGACATTGAAGACCAACATGGAGCCTTGAACATCCATCACAGCCAAACTAAAAGGGGAACATATGTCAAATAACGAGAATGATTCTAATCAAGGCTATTATTAGCATAATATGGAGTTAGAATCCTACTTGATTTAGATCTCTAAAAAGTCTAGTTGAAGTTTGTTACATTAAATAGGCAGTTAAAAGTTAAACAAGTGTCATTAGAAGTAGATCTCGAGTTCCCCTAATGTTTAAGGAGGAATCTCAGTCAGGTCTATATATAGGAGAAAGGGAAATGTAATAAGGGTTGGAAATTTATAGAAAAAAGCTCTGATATTTGGCCTATGTAAAGACTCTGTTTTTCTTTGGTAATACAGTACTGGCTTCTGCTGCTCAAGAATCATAGAGATTGCAATATATGTGTTCATGTTGTTGTCTTTTCATGTTGCCTACAGTCTTATGAGTATTTGATTACTTAGAAATCACTTGCAGTGTTCTAATTTCCTTCACATACTTGTAAACTGTCCTCTTTGTGTTTGGTGTACTATAACTATATTGAAATCTGAATGCCTTGATTTTATTGCAAAGTCAATTCTACTGTTAATGCTAAAGGACATATGACCCCATAAGCCCAATGGATGCTTTTTAATTTTGATTCCACCACCTTCATTCCTATTTGTTTCACAAAGAGTTAGCCATCTTAATCATAATTGAAAACCTTCAATCCTTTGAGAGAGCCCTCTCAGGCTAAGGAGGCTAAGCCTTAGCTAAAACATTGGTTTGAAACAGTTACTTGAAGTCTTCCTGGTCTGCAGCCTTCCAGGGCTTGATTTTGAGATAACAAATGTCATGCCAAAGAAGAAATGGGAACGGATGGGGAGACCTACAGTGCAATGGTCTCCTATTCAGTTACGCATGGAAAATCAGCAGAAGATTATTCCAATGGGCCGCTTATATGGTGTAACGGTGGACATTGAGGGTGTGAGTGGGTTGGATGATTTTGAGGTAATTGAGATAGTGGCAACCCATACCCCGCGTTGTTAAGAATTGACTGGGCTGTCGATATGAGCGGGGTAATCAACTTGAAGAAACGAAAGATGTCCTTTGAGAAGAAGTCGCACAGGGTTATAGTGCCATTAGACCCTGCAGAAGGAGCGCGTTATACTGAACCAATGCACGACTATGTAGAAAGTGACGATGACTTAGATCAGATATATAAGATAATAGCGCGAGATGAGGATTGGGTCAATCCTACAGTCGATGGATGAATTGCGTGGGATAGGGATAGCTCCTGTGCCTCAGATTCAGATGAAGAGCTTGAACACTGGCAAAATCGGCTACATGAAGTATCCACACTGCATTGTAATATGATGACCAATTCCTTGAGGTGTGTCTTGACTGAGGTAAGGAATCTTCTGCATTATGATGGTTTGATTGATGTGGAACTATTTATGGATGATTTTGAAAGGGAAGTACCGGAAGAACATCGATTCCAGGCACTAGAATTGGCACTACACCTGCCCATTGGTGGGGTACGCACAAGGAGAGATTTACAGGATGGAGAGAATACAGAAGAATGATGAAGTTAAGGTTTATCTATGCGAATACCAGAATGATAGAAAAATACAATGGGAAGGATAATCCACACAATCATTTGGCATGATGGAATAAGGCCTGGGAGACAGAACCACAACTAGAATGGGTGCATATTTTCTGTCATACCTTAGATACAATCCCAATGAACTGATATTTAGAGATGGAGCTTCGCCATGGAACTGTTGAATGGGACATTTTAAGGGAGAGATTTCTATTAACATTCAACTTCGAGGATGGGTTTCATAGCATTAATGAGGCGCTACAAGAGATCAAAGCAGCTATATTTAGAATGTCGAAGGAACTGGTCGAGTGGACTCAGCCAGATTAGAGTACCCAGCTGCCCCATGCGCTGGAATGTTATAATGTGATTTTTGAAGAAGAGGATGATCCACAGAATATTACCATTCATAAAACTGAAGGACAACATGAGGTCAAGGGACCAAAGGTGGCGAACCTAGATATATCAGAACCTTTGAAAACTCGACATGTAAACATTGGATCTGAAGAAAAACCTAAGTTCGCGAAGATAGGAGACTACCGGAAAGAAGATACGATTGATAAGGTAGTTGAGCTGCTACGCGAGTACTAGGACTTATCCCCAACAAAGTTTTCAGATTTGAAAGGAATTATCGGAGATTTAGGTGTTATGAAGATCATATTGAAACTGGATACGAAGCCTATTAAGCAACGGCCTTATCGATTGAATCCAAAGTATAATGAGAAGGTACGACTGGAACTGGATAAAATGTTGGAAGATGGTATTATTGAGCCTGTATAGGAATCACATTGGGTAAGCCCTATGGTGGTCGAAGAAAAGAAATAGAAGGGTGAGATCTGCATATGCATAGATATGAAGAATTTGAATGATGCATGTGTGCATGATCCATTTCGACACCATTTACTAACGAAGTATTAGAGAATGTGGGCAAACAGGAGGCGTATTCATTCACTAATGGGTTTTCTGGTTATCATCAAATAAATATCGTGCCCGAGGATCAAAGCAAAACAACCTTCGTGACTGAGTGGGGTTGCTTTCAATATATAGTTATGCCATTCCGATTGAAGAACACGCCCACAATATTTTCCCAGGTAGTGATCGCAACATTCAAAGAGTTTATTCATAAGTTCCTAGAGGTATATTTTGATGATTGGACTATATTTGGGTTGGTGAAATGCCATCTTGTGAATCTGCGCCTCATGCTGGATACGTGTCAAAGGTATCATATCACGTTGAACCTAAACAAGTGTATATTATGTGTACCCTTTGGAGTTTTTCTCAGCCATGTTGTATGTAAGCAAGGATTGATAGTGGAACCTACGAAGATTGTCGTAACTGTGAACTTGGAAGCACCTAGGAATGTGAAACATCTACGTGCGACATTGGGACACACTAGGTACTACAAGAAGTTTATCAATGCATATGTTGATGAGCATCAGTATTGCAGCAAGAATGCTACAACTCCTGGGGCTACCAACTTTACTTTATCAACTCGGGATTCGTACAAACTTGGAGGTGACACTGTTGTATACATAAGCGGATGTGATGGGTCCACTCTTTTTCATTGTTGAGCTAGCAATAGACCACTATGGTTTCTCAAACTAGCCTTCTATTGATTCAGAAGAAGTTTGATTACCAATGAATAAAGGGGAATTTTACCCTAATTGGAAGAATGGAAATATTGTCTACTACAGTAATGAAAGACTGAAATCAATGCTTTAAACACACCACTCATCTAACTAATTGCTAATAGATCTTGCTTCAAAAGAATTCTAAGCTAACATGTGTGTAATCCAAACTACCTTAGGCATGCAATATGAAATAACTAAACATTCTACTGTTGTGCACATGAATGAACACAATAACTCTTTTTCCTTTTTGTCCTTTTTTGTGAAAATGTGAATACTAAATCTTCTTGGTGGTGTGGAAGGTGGGTTAGAGATGGTGGTGAAAGGTCAGATGGATTGGGAGGCAAGTAGGGGTCTTCTCCTATCTTCCTGGATGCTTTTTCCACAAATTGGCCTCAAAACAAGCCACTGCAGGTCATCCTACAGGATGTCTTAATGCTTCCTACAGGATGTCCTAATGCTCCTACAGGATCCCCTGTATTCCTATAGGATCTAGCCAAGAGCAATAGGGGTGATTTGGAAGGTGGTATAGGGCTTAGGGAAGGTGAATGATGGAAGAAACAAGGCAAGGGGGTGGCTAGGACTTCCTCGGAGCTCAAACCAAAGTTTGTAAGATGGTTGGATTTGCTCAACAAACTTGGAAAGTTATCCTTATGGAATGATGAATTGGTTGATGGACTTAGTGGCTTTTGGTGATCATGGATGGATGAGGTTAGGTTAGGGTTGTTGGCATGAGATCTTCCTGCACTATTGAAACTCCTGCAATACATACATCACTGGCATTTATCCCTGAATCATGTCAAACAAGAAATATTTCCAATCAACTTAAGAAAACAAAATTTCATTATTTAGTTTCCTAGTTCATGCATGGAAATACTTGTAGAATATTGTGAAACACCATGAGATCTAATACAAAGCTGAAGATATCAGAAATGACAATTGAAACCTATCCTTGAAAAGTGAAAATATGTTGGCCTAAGTAGCAGAAAACCCTAAATTCCATAAGAAATCAGAATTCTGTCTTTTTGGGGCTGAATAGGAGTTTTCCCTCAAACCATGGTCCCTGAAGGGAGGAGTGAGGAAAAATCCACTTGCTATCAGCCTTTTTGGTATTCCTTTACCTCTCTAAGCTATTGCTAAATCTATGCACAAATTGAAGCAAACTAATCAAATTTACCACTACTTGTAATGAAACAATGCTAAAACCAATTCAACAATTAACTTATGAAATAACCTAAGCATACAAGTACAAGAAGAGGAGTCTTTGTTGCTAGGTTTGGGCCCTAACCCAAGAGCTTCAGCCCTTTGAGTCAACTCAGTGCTGGTTCAAGGAAATTCTCATTCTCATTCTCATATCAGCAAAATTACATAACAATGTTTTACCACAAACTTGCACTCGAAAATGCTTAGTGCTCTTACATAAAAAATATGAATCTGAATGAGGCTCTAGGCCTCCTTATTTATACAACTGAATTCTCCAACAACTTCCTTAAATCTAGGGAGGCTTGGCTCCCAAACTCAAGATGAACTCGCTCGTAACTGTCGCTGGCTCAGCTGCCCATGATCGCCATGACTCAACTATGTGCAACTCCGATTTAGTGTGATTTGATTAAGGAATATTCGAATGAGTGAGGATTTAATGAGGAGGATATATCTCCTATAATCTCTCCTCCTTGTCTCATTCAAGTTTCTGCCCTTAATTAGCCAAAATTGCCATGATTTTCTCTCAAAAACCTGCAATCAATGCACATTAGACCACTAGACATACATCTTACTTTTACTCATCTCATTAAGAAAAATATAATTAAAAAATGTAAGGAATTACAAGAAGAGTTGATTTTAATAAGCTTGGAGGTGTATTAAGGTCCATATAGTTACTCAATGATGAGGCTCATCATCACCCCACTATTGAAAGTGTTGCTCGTCCTCTAAGCAACTTAATCTATATCCATGTCCTTCATTGCTCTGGTGGCCTCCCTGACATCCCATGCTTTTGTTGTAGTTTCTTCTTCTTGTGAATAAAATCCTACCTTCCTCTCTATCTCTTCCCATTGCTTTCTTTCTTCTTCTTCTTTCCTTCCTTCCAACATTCCTAAAAGCAGTGGTGGACTGAGTCTCAAGCCAATCCAATTGACTTTGAGTCTTTGTAGAGCTTGCTTGTACATGGGTGTTCTATTTAGTTCCTCTCTCATTCTCTAAGGAGAATGGTATTCTCTGATTTTTAAGCTGTAAGGCAAGGTGTTCCATCTCCTTTGGCAAGCTTGCATGTTGTCATCTCCTAGCAATTTGAACATGTCTTCAAAGTGTGTGACTGCTTGCTCTTGTGCAGCAAGGTACCTAGGTGCAAGCTTAGGATCATTTGCAATCAGGTTGTGGGTGTTGATGACAGCCATTGGATTGGATTGTTCAGCTCTGATCATAAGTGGTTTTGTCTCTTCTCTTGCCATTACCTTTTTCATCTCTGTAGCTCTTGCCTCCTCATGATTCATCCATGATGCTAAGGCCATCAATTGCAAGTCTCCTAGCTTTGAATTTGGGTCCCACACATTCAAATCTATCAAGGCCAAGTTGTGTAGGTAAAACTCTAACATCCTTGCTCTATCTTCCAAGGTGCTTTGATCGCAAGATCAATGAATTGTCTATAGTCTTGGAAGGGCATAGTTCCTCTCTGTTCTAAAGTCTTAATTTTGAATTGTAGCCATTGTTCCTTGAGATACAAGGCATAAGACTTGGCTGGCATCCTACACTGGATTGCCTCTAAGGATAAACTGGCCATAGCTGCCAATTGGCTTTCTATTTCTTGCAATTGTTCCCTTAGCCATGCATTATTTGCTTCTAACTGAGCTTTCATCATTGCCTCTTTGTCCCTTATGTTGCTCAGTTCTCTTCCCATCTCCTTCAATTTCTCCTCCATGTGGCCTACATCCTCCACTCCTTTTGATTTGGCAATTTGCATCCACCTATGTGTCCTTGCCCTTTCTTTCTCAAGTTCAAAGAATAAGGGGATGGAAAACTTCTATGGGATAACCCTACCCCCTTCAATGAACTTGTAGTAAGAGTTGAGGTTGGGTTGTGGACTAGGTTCTCTGAGTTCTGGGTCTTCCTTCTTTGTTTCTTGCTGAGTGATACCTTCTTGGTCCATTTTCTGAGTTTCCTGTAGGTTTAACAGAGTTTCTTGTAGGATGGCCTCTACTTCCTATAGGTCTTTTTGTGTCTCCTATAGGATACCTTTTCCCTTTGATGAGGAAGACCTTGTGATAGGCCTCTTAACATATGTGATGGGAGATTTGGGAGAGGCTTGTCCTAATGATCCTTCTCCTTGATTTTTCTCAAGAGGAGCTACCTTTTCTTGCTTCTTTGGTGAGTCTTCAATGACAATAGGAGTTTTGGTGGGTGTTTGAGGTCTTCCTTGCCTAATCCTTGTGCTCTTTCTTATCCTAAAGTACAATGGGGTTTGTCTTTGTATTTTTCCTTTTGCCTTGATAGGTGTACTTAGGGCAGTATGAGCAGTCGTTGCCTCCTTCTCTGTGGGTTCTGGAGCTACCCTTGGTGATTCTTCCCCCTATTTGCCTTGAACTAAAGACCTCTATTATTCCTTTTTTTCTATCTCTTCTTTTCCATTCTCCTCCTCATCCTTGTCTTTCTCTTTCTCTTCTTCCTCTAGTTCCTCACTCTGCTCATTTGTCTCTGCTTTTGTTTCTTCTTCATTTTCTTCATCTTTTGCCTCCTATGTTTCCTCTTCATTTTCTCCTTCTATTTCTTCATCCCTCTCACTAGCAATGGGGATTTTGTCATATTCAAGAGCTTGAATTGCTCCCTCTACTTGCATGTCTCTGAAAGTTGTCCATGTAATAGGGAGTCTTAGGTTTTGTAGATCATCTTCTAGGATAAGTTTGATCAACCCATGATGGGCTAGTTGTTGATGTTTTCCCTCCTGCACTTTGATGCTCATATCTATCATTGATTAAAGAAGAAAGTAGGGTATACTTAATCTGTTTTGAGGAGGTGTGTCTGCTCCAAATCTCAATTCTTGGAGGAGTCTGAAATGGCATCCATACACCACACAGTATCTCCCTTCACATGATATATATTTAATGAGGTGGTAACTAACTTCATTTCAAGGGTATGGAAGGCTTTCTCTTCTTACCTCCTCCCCTTCCAAAAAGAGTTTCTTCTTTGCAAGGGTGTTGTTACCCTTATCTTCTTTTCTCCAAGGTAACCCTAAAGGGAGTGTAGTGATTCTTCTTATAGCTTCAGGGGTGATTTCTATTGGTAGGCCTTTCTCCACAATAGTGGCATGGGTCCTAGTGAGGGGTATGAGTGAGAGAGCAAAGTCTCTGGCCACCTCATCATCGTACACTCTCATTCTTTCAAATAACCCCATCCAATTGTGCCTTGTGAAAATTTCTACTACAGGAGGGTGTTGTTGAATTCTTACTTTGTTTGTGGGTTCCCTCTTGTTAAAACCCCCTGTCATCTTTCCCTAGTAATTATGGAGGCTTGTATGGATATAATTCAAGAATTCTGGTGGGTGAGAGAGATTTAAATGTTAACTCTGCAATATAATTCTCCTAGACTACAACTCCCTTAACCAAATGAGGATTTTTCTTCTTCTTTTTAATTGGAAAACATGGGAAGGTATAGCTCCTACCTCACTGGTTACATTCTGATGAGGAAAACCTTCGATCTCTCCTCCCTTAGTGCCCACTGATAATCCTATAAATGACTGCTCTGTATCCTGTAGGTCTTCCTATAGGTTTCCCTGTAGGATCCTGTAGGTGCTTCTGTGCTGCAAAATGCTCACTCTCTCTTGTAGGTGTTGCTTCAAGAAGGTCGAGGCAACCTCTTTTGGATGAATTCTTGAGATTGCAAATGCTCTTTTAGTGTGGGAATCAGTGTTTTATTTCCTTATATGGATTATCGTGTGGGATGGTGTGCTAGTTGTCTAAGTACAAGCACCTTTTTTTGGACCATTGGTCCCACTATCAGTCCATCATTCCACTTACCTCGTAATCATCTCCCACTTCGTTCCTCCGTAACTTAACCATTTTTGGCATTATCTCCTTTTTCTTCTGATTTGACTGTTGCCACGTGTGGAGTGGTCTAACTATTTTCTCCTCGTCGACTGGTCGAAGGTGGCCAAGTTAACTGGCCACCTTTGCTTATAAAACCAACTCTTACATAATCCTACATTTTTTATCATATCGTGCTAACGAGAGAGCATGAGTAAGATGACATACCTATGGGTAAGATGCTTTGATGATGTTGCTTATTGGAGAATGATGTCCCTGTGTTGTGTATTTGCTGCATATTTTTTTGTATTGGCCTCTTTTGATGCTTGTTTCCTTGGATGTGCAGGTATTGGAGAGTGATGCTGATGATCTTGTTGCTACTACTGAGCTCTGGAGGAGCTTCCTTAACCTTGGAATCTTTATGCTAAAGATGGTTGCAACCCTGTGAAATTTCCTTTGTGGGATAGGCTGCTACAGGATTTCCTACAGGAAACCTACAAGATGTCCTGTAGCTGCCTCTCCCCTAAACTTTCATACTTTTTCACTTCTGGAGCATGAGGATTGTTGACATGAGTAGAGAAGGGTTCTAGTGAATGGTAGGTGAGAGGTATAGCCTTCAGGTATTATCCCTCTATCCTCTATTCTCACCCTCTTTTAGTTGTTTTTTTCTTTCTTTGAAAACTATATATTTTTTTGAATTGACTTATTCGATGGATGCAAGGGTAACAAGGTGATGAAAGGCATGGTAATGATGTGGTGGAGTGATTATTTTATTTTTTTGACACAGGTTGGTCATCCCCTTACTCTGGGGTCAGCTTTCTTGGGATTCCAAATCCATTGTAATTCCTACAAGAAACTCCTGTAGGTTTTCAGGGAATCCTTTAGAAAACACAGAGCCTGTGTAAACTGAGCTGGAGGAGTTCATAAATTAAGGAATTAATGGAATAATGAAGAATATGAGATGGAGGAAGTAAAATATGGATTGTGTAGGTCCTTCTGTTCCTCTCAAGTTGCGTTGACCCTCCTCTTGCTGACTTGCAAACAACATTTTCAATTTTTTTTCTCTTTTTTGAAAACAATTAGTCTGCCTCCAAGGAGGTTTTCATCCTAGCTGCTTTCCCTGGGTGCCTCAAAAGAGGTTTTCACCCAGAGATCTTTCTATTTTTTTTCTTTTCTTTTCAACACCATTGGGCCACCTCAAGAGGTTTTCAACCCAACAGTGTGACTCATGTGCCTCATGGAGGTTTTCACCTGAGTCTCTTTATTTTTATTTTTTCTATTTTTTTCTCTTTTTTTTCTTTTATTTTTTTGAGGGACTTGATGGGGTAGAAGTTGATACTTGCTCCACCACCATCACTGTCTTGCTGATGCCATTGATGAATTCTTGCTTTGACAAGGGCTTCTTGTAGATCTTCAATCTGTACCCATTGACAAGTAAAGGGATGGCCTCTACATCAATGGTTCTTATATGTATTGAACCATTATCATGACATTTTTCTATGACATAAGGCCCTAACCATCTAGTCGTTAATTTTCCTTTAAAATCCTTGTATCTGGAATCATACAACAAAGCCAAATCACCTTCTTGAAACTGTTTATCCTTTATGTTCTTGTCATGCCAAATTTTCCTTTGAACTTGAGTCACCTCTGTGTGCAGGAGGACCTACATCCTAAATTCATCTAAACCATTCAGCTGGAGAAATATTTATTTTTGTGCCCTGGTGAGATCTAGATATAGTTGTGTTACCATTCTTAAGGTGTTGTATTCAAATTCAATGGACACCAGGGCCTTCTTCCCATAGATCAGCTCATAAGGAGTAAATCCAATGGTGGTCTTCTGGGTGGTATTGTAGGCCCAAGTGGCCTCAACTAATCTATCTTCCCAATCCTTTCTGTTGCTGCTAATTACTTTGGTCAGAATGCCTTCCAGCACTCTATTGGTCACCTCTACTTGCCCATTATCTTGTGGGTGGTAAGGATTGGATGTTTTATGCTTGTTCTTGTGTTGGATTAACAATTTTTCAATCATGTGAGATGGAAATTGACTGCCTTGATAAATGACCAATTCTCTAGGGTACCCAAACTTATAAAATACATTTTCCCTTAAGAACTCAGTCACTTTCTCTTCTGTTGCTGCTTTGATGACCTTGGCTTCAGCCCACTTAGTTAAATAATCAGTGCACACAATGATGTGTTGGAAATAATACTGAGAGGGGGGGTGAATCATTAGCAAGTTAATGATATTTCATTTCCATATTCTGATTCATATACACTACTTCAGTTAATGAAAATTGTGTGTATACGCAACTGTATGTAAGGCAACTAGCGTATACCCTGTAAACTTATAATTTAGTTAATTCTTCATAAGTTGATCTTTAATCTATGCATCAGAACCATATAAATAGTAACCAAGAGTAGTAAAAACAGAACAGGCAGTCACACACATGAACACAAGATATAAGGTGGAAACCCAATATGGGTGAAAACCACCTACTGCAATCGTCTCTATATTTCTTTTAATAAGAAACTTCTTTTTACAATATTTTGTACTGGTGCAGTTTTATACCAGTACGCAGGCTTCTACCTTCAAAAGGCTACAACCTTCTCTCGTTCTCCAGCTTCTCCTGGAAGGGAGCTACAACCCCTTAGCTCTTGTACTAGCTGATGTACTAGTACGTAGGTGCTGACCTACAGAAGGCTACAACCTTCTCTTTTCTTCCAGGGACCACGTTTCATAAATTTTCAGACTGGATCCACTAATAACATCAATCAAACATCAAATATATGTAGGTTTTAACCTCGTACAGAAATTACCTGCATATTAATTCTAAAACACAAAAATAAACAATGCGAGAGCATAACACATAAAACACATTTACACAGAGATTTTCCCCTGGATCCCAAAACCGGGACTACCAGCTTGATTTTTCATTATATTCCTTTCAATGTTACAATACATATTTATACATGCCGAAGCATCTAATACCATGGACCGAAAACCATAGGTAGGTTCGCCCAACCTAATATACGGTCCAAAAAAAAAATTCCCGGGGCACTGCCTTGGACCCCGTAGAGGGGGGCTACCCACCCCCCTCAAATCCCCCGGACAAGGGGGGCTGCCGCCCCCCTTGTGACCCCCACCCCCCCCCCCCCCCCCGCTGTGCAATCGGCGCAACGAAGGGGGGGCTCCACCCCCCCTCTAACCCCTCGGTTCACTACATAGGTTAGTCGTGGAAAGAATATAACACAACCCAACATTCTCCCACTTGTTGTTTTCTTTCCACAGGGGTCCACAAGCGAGCTTAGTCTTTTTTACAGTCCTGAAATGCCCATTGTTTCTTTACACTAGGAGAACTTCTCAGAGCTCACAGATTTTGTCAATGCATCTGCAGTATTCTTCAAAGTGTCCACATTTACCAGAAACACCTTTTTGTCTTCTATCATATCCCTCACAAAGTGATACTAAACATCAATGTGCTTTGTCTTTGAATGGTAAGCAGGGTTCTTTGCCAAGAAAATTGCACTTTGGCTATCGCAGTCTATCCTTATAGCTCCCCATACTAACCCCATACTTGAACACAATCTCTGCAACCAAATTGCTTCCTTGCTTGCATGAGTGGCTGCCATGTATTTTGCCTCTGTAGTTGATAGTTCCACTACAGATTGTTTCTTACTCATCCAACTGACTACACCTCCAAATAGGTTAAACACATACCCACTTGTAGATCTTTTCTGATCTAGATCTCGAGCCCAGTCAGCGTCAACAAAGCCACAAATATCCAACACTCTGTCCAATGCTGGTCTTCCTTGGTAGCACAAACCATAATCACTAATGCCACGCAAATACCTGAAAACCTGCTTCACTGTTGTCCAGTGCCCCTTCCCTGGTTTTGACATAAACCTACTCAATACTCCCACTATGTGTGCAATGTCTGGTCTAGTACATACCATTGCATACATCAAGCTACCGACTGCACTTGCATATGGAACACAGGACATGTCCTCTTCCTATTCTTGTGTCTTGGGACACTATTCAGCAAATAACCTCACACCTACAGGAATAGGAACCTTCACTGGTTTACTATCCTGCATATTAAACCTCTGCAGTATTGTCTCGACATACTTCCTCTGGTTTAACCAAAGCTTCCTCTTTTAACACGGTCACTGTTACACAGAAATTTGTCACCGTCCCTGCTACCCCTCTCCCGTATCTTGGAGGACTCATTCCGGGACCTATGAGAAGTGACATGGCCTACAAACACTTGCATTACATTCCTCTGAACATGAGCTTTGTTTGCCCTGAAGACATCTCCTGCTGAAAAACCCTAAAAATAGCCCTTTTTCAATTGGCGCAATTCCATAGTGCAGCCCTCGCGCCAATAGGGGAAATCATCCAAAGAGGGCGCGCCAGTTGGCGCTCTATCACAGAGTCGCACCCGTGCCAACCATAATCAGTGGTGTTTTTTAACAAACAAACGGCGGAAGTTTCATCCTAACAAATTCCTGGACTGAATCTATCTTGAGTTGGGTGGGTTGGCTACGGATTTCCATAGAGAGGAAGTGGTTTGCCACCTCTCATGGAAGCTTCCTTGATGATATGGTCAATCCCATGATTATTGGTGATGATCCCAACTCCCCTTCCTCCATTTATAAAAGCTTGCCCATTTCCTTTGCAAGCTAGTTTTTGGAGTTGGATAGTTTTTAGTTCCAAAGATTCAGAATTCCAAATTCCCAAGAGCTTCATGCTACAAGAGCCTTCTTGATTCCCTTAAGGCCAAATCCAAGCAAGGATATTATTATCCAAGATCCAAAGAGAGGGAGGCTTGTCCTTATTCCCGACAGGCTTTGCGAGACATGTGCTGCTGACCCGCCAAACGAGAATCCAGCGTCAGAACTTTGGTTGTATTCTTCTTTGATTGATTATTAATGAACGACTATTGGTTATGGTTCCACTCTTGTTATTATTTGTGATGATGATGAGTTATGTCCTTTCTGACTGACATATAGTTGCATACACTGGATTTTATGCTTGTGTTTGTGTCGTTCTTTGCATGTGCAGGTGTCTATTCACGGAGATCGTGAGGATTGTGATCTGCCAGAGCAAAGGAACGGGAGCACCACCTCTTCTACAAGCACTGGCGTTGGAATCCAGGAAGGCCTTCATCACTGGTCTATTAATTTGCAATTAGGAACTTGCACTGTAGCGTTGTATGATTGTTGCTAGACCCGGTCTGGGCTAGTAGGGATCGCCTCTGTCCGCAGAGGGGATTTACCTCCTCAACAATTTGGTGACTCTGTTGGGGAGCTTGTCTTTCTTTTTGGTTGTTTCTTGGTTTTTACCTGCTTGGTTAGCCTTCTGGGTTGAGTTCTTTTGTTGTTTCTCGCCTCTTGGTTTACCTGGTTATTGTTGGCCTAGCTTTGGATCGCTTATTTTTCATTTTTGCATAGCAAACTTTACTGGCGTGCTTTTATAGCATAACAGTCATGCCAATTGGCGCTAGTTGCTCATATACAACCCGCACCAATCATTAAAAGGCGCTAGTTGCAGCCTGACAATCACGCCAGGCCTGGGGACTTTTGAAGTTTGCTCGGATTTGAGCCTCCTGAGCTTGGATTTTGTTCTGGGTACCCTTTTTTCGACTGCTTGAGTGTTTTGGAGTCTTGTTTGACTGGCTTTAACCTTTACCATTTGGGTGTTTGCCATTTTCTATCGATTTCATGTTTCTAGCCCTAGGGCATCTATTGGCTTTGTGTGTCGAGCCTTCCTTAGGAGTTTTGGTCTTCTATTGGTCCAGTCGACTTTCTGATTGCTCCCTTGCACTCGTTTAGTGGTTGTTAATCGTTTCATTACATTGTTGAGTGGCCTACCTCTTTTTCACTTGAACTCTTCTTTGTTGCGTTTTGGGCCTAGATTACATGGCTCATTTGTGTCTTTGGGACTTTTCTCGTTTTTGAAGGACTGCTTTGGCATTTAGGGATCTGATTGTGTTTGCATTGAGTGAAATTTGTGTTTTTACTCTTTTATTATCATTTCTCAAAGTTTGTTTAGTGCATCTTGCCATCAATTTTTAAAGAAAAAACAATCTCTTTTGCTTTTCATTAAGTTAATGTGAATTAGAGCTTTTCGTTGTTATTAGTGATTAGTGACTTTGAAGAAAAGTTTGTTAATTTCCATTAGCTACATTAGAGATATTGTTGATTGTTCTATGATCATTTTGTTTGTGTGAAAGCTCTCAACTCTCTCATAGTTAGCATTCATCGAATGAAATGATATATTATGGCATATAGTTTGCATTTAGGAAATTTTGAGACATTACATACGATAAGGCCTGAAAACTTAAACATAATCCAAGGTCAACTTTTAAAATGAACTGAATGAATCTAACAACGCATTGGAACATAACACACACATCTAGAGGTCTAGGCTAGAGACGTGCTCCGACGTCGTTAAACCTAGTCACTTTTGTTTCCACTCAAGGTTGGGTGATTCCTCATTTTGTGACTCAATAGTGGTCTAATACGGATTTGTGCTCCCACGTACCATCGAGTATATGGGGAGACCCCACTAGATTATCATCCTTTATCCATAGGAAGCCGTGTCTTCCGCCTTACGACCCGTAACGCACCGAACACAGGATTCGGGAAGATTGACTGCCGTACGGAAAGTCCTTGGTTTTCATACGATTGCCAAGGTGTATATGCAGTTTTACGGATTTGTTTGGTAAAACTTTTGCCTAGTTCTCCAGAGTAGTCACTTTCGTTCCTTTTCGGGCTCCCTAAAAGAAAAGGTCCATCTGAGCACTTGTCACTTCAGGCTCATTAAATATTCGAAGGCTATTAGAGTCATCTTTTGGTCCTTTTCTCAACTCTTTAAAGATGAAAAGGTCAAGTTACGTCCTTGTGTCTTAAAATTTATTCAACTACGTTCACATCTACCCTGTTAGATCTTGTTTGTGTTAGCTTGAGTAGGGTTCTTTCTCGTTTTCAATGGAAACCTTCCCCGAGTCTACCGACTAAGGTTTTCCCCCAGATGGAAACCCTAGTTCATTTCCTTCTTTTCGAAATGTCAGTGCTCCGTATATGGCAACTTTCTCCTTCCCTGGGTTAACCATCGGGTTGCCTGTTTGGTTGTTCTCAACCTTTGTGGTCTCTAAGGTCTCAACTACTGGTCAATCAGTTCCTCCACCCGAACAACATCATGTTGATTCCAAGGTGGACCTCTCCCCTTCTTCGCCTGTTTCTACATCCTCATCTTCTACTTCGCCTGGTGAAAGTCTGGATTCAAGTAACCAGGTGGCTAAGAAGAAGAAGAAGAAGACGAAGAAGAAGAAGTCTCATAAGCGAGAGGCTAAAAGTGCAGCTACTACTCCAAGTCCATCCCAAGTCAGAACTCCTTCTGCTCCTCCGTGGAAGGTTAAGTTTCCTTGTAAATTGTGCAAGGGAGACCATCTTCTTCGTGATTGTCCTGGCATTCCTAGGGTCTTAGAAGCATGGTCTCACGATCCGGCTTGCCCTTCATCATCCTCTGAAGCTCATGGCGATGCCACCCTCTCAACTGACAACATTTAGAAGAAAGGGAAGATTTGAATCCCCTGTAGACTATGTGAAGGCAATCATCCCCTTCACCTTTGTCTGCTCATGGATAAAGCTTCCACTGTCTTGGAAAGTCTTACAGCTTCTTCACCCCAACTTCCTGTTGGTTATCAGAAGCTCTCTTCTGATCCCCTCCCTGTGGACAATGAGATTGACTTAGATTCTTCTCTTGTCTGTCCTCCTCCTTCCGAACCTGGCTGTGCCAAGCCTGATCTAGACCAACTGTTGGTCGAAGAGAGTGTCAACTTGGGTTCACCACCTGTTGATTACTCTGTTTCGGAGGAGCATCATGATTCTACTGCTCATGTTCTTCTCGTCTCGTCAGATTCTCCTGAGTCCAAGAATGACCCTCCTATCCTCGCTAATCAAGGGGGTCCTCCTTTGGCTCCTGTAGAGCAGGGGGGCAATCATACGATTCCCCCACCAAGTAGTTCAGTCATTTCCTTTGACTGGATTCATTTGACTACATTCTGCCTTCCATCCCATGTGCCTTTCTAGATTATAGTACATGCCTATGATAAGGCAGTACCTGGCACTGTCTTGGATGAGGGTGTGTCAGTTAGTCTCATGCCTTTCACTACTTGGCAAGCTTTGGGCTCCCCACAGCTTGTGCCAGTCGCACATAATTTGTTAGCGTTTGACGGAGGAACCAGTCAACCTCTAGGGATCCTCCCGAAGCTTCCTGTTACTTTGGGAGGCAAAACTGTCTGTATAGACGTACTGGTTACCCAAGGTGCTTTAGATTTCAGTCTTCTCCTTGGTTGTGACTATGTTTATGCCATGGGGGCCCTCGTCTCTTCACTTTTCCGTGTGGTTTGCTTTCCACACGATGGAAGAATCGTGACTATAGATCAATTATCATTCTTTAGTCCCCCGGTGCCTCCTGCGCAGCTGCCATCCCCTCCTGGTTTTTATCCACCGGTTGTGTCTGCCCCACCGTAGGTCAACTACGTGGCTACTTATCCCGTGCCTATATCCAGTGATGGTGCCATCATGCATAGTGTCGTGGGGGCATTGAGTCCTGACTTCCAAGATGTTTTCCTTCCACCGGGAGTGGCACCCTTGGAAGCAACGACTTCCTGTTCATTATGATGAAGTTCGGTCGGAGCATAGTTCGCTTTCCTATGTCAAGTTCCTTAAAAAATGAAACTGGATCTGGTCAGAGCATAGTTCCTTTCCTATGTCAAGCTCCTTAACAAATGAAACTAGGTGTCACAAGGATAGTTCTTTTATGTGTGTCAACCTCGTTAAAATAATGAAACATGAGTTCGTGCAATTCGAGTGTGATCACAATATTGTCAACCTTCACTCCATTTTCAATGGACTAAAGCTTGGGGGGCATATACCTCGAATTGAGACATCATGCTGGGGGGCATGCCCATCTCCCTTGTTTTCAAGCATAGTTTGCATGTGTGTGCTTTTAAGCTTGCATAAAAATAAAATTCATTTCCAAGCATAGTCTGCATATGTGTTGTCATGTGTGCTTTTAAGCTTGCGTAAAAATAAAATATGTGATTAAATACATTTCGCATTGGTTCGTTTGTTATGCAACTGATACATTAGATTACATTTGTGTTAGACATCTGCATAGCATATAAAAACATCATCACATGTAAAAGATCCATCCAACCATAAGCATATGTATATATATATATATGTCGAAATGTTTGCACAGAGTGCATCACATAGATTAAAAAATAATACATGTTCGTCTTAATACATTCGGAGACGACATGTCTCTCAAAAAATATGCATAAAAATAAACCTAGGTGTCTAATCCCTGTGGTGCTCATGATAGCACGTCAACGCACACACTAGGCGTCTCAAAAGATGGTGGATGCGACTGGGCACTCCCATGTATGCCTCTGATACACTAGTGGGACATCTGCCAACCGAGCATAATCTAGAATCCCCCGGGCGATTCCCTCGAGGTTCTGGATCAGCTCCCCTCCCTCGGCACCCTCTTCCTGAAGGTCCGTTGCAGGCTGGTTTCTCCACGAAATAGGGGACATGTCGGTTGGTCTCTCTGGGCCAACATCTGCATACACATATAACTGTTGTTAGAATGAACATGTATTAACAAATAAAATCATAACAAATAAAATCAAAAAGAGGTCATACCCAGCTCCTCATCCCACTCATCTCCCTCTGGCAGTGGGAGATCTGGGTCACCTGTGAAGTCAGTCCCTGCATATGGCCAATCCTCGACCACGATCAGCTGGCGACGGAGCCACCCAAAGAACTCTGGCCTCCAGGACATCTGTTGGCCTCCTCCCCCTCTGGGCATCAACGCTGCCCAGCGAGCCATTCTCAGCTCTCGTGGAATCGGATCAGCTACGATGGCCCCCTGGCCCTGAAAGATTGGTAATCATTCCAGAATGAATGATACCAGAATAGAACCATACCCAAACTACTACAGTTTGCCTTGCTTACCTTTGTAAGTTGTCTCTTCATATTGGTAGTCACCGTTGTCACCCAATCAGAAATAGTGGGATTCAGACACTCTGTGGCCAATATGAGTTGGTTCTTTATTACCTCGTGGAGTGCCTGTGCCCCCGCAGCCCGTATGATGGTAAATAACACCGCTTTGAGTGTTAAATCCTGAATGGTGGCGATATCCACCTTTGCACTCCTAGATCCGAATTGTGCCCCTGGGCACACCCGTTCCATCACCTCGCCCATATTTTCACCAGATGGTCTGCTCCCTGTCAGTATGGGCACCGAACCTCTATGTGACAACCTCGTGATGAAATAGATGGAAGAAACATCCAGTTCCAACACTTGATCTCGTATATGGAACACTTGCTCGTGTTCGTCCCAAAGATTGATCAAGTACCGTAAGAGCTCCGGTTGAGCTCGTAGGTAAGGTGTGAGGAAGAATTTTTTTAGCCTGCAATTTCTAAGGGCTTCCATGCAACCTTCGTCTGCTATGGCCAATTCGTCCACACTATCATGCTCCCTTTCCTTCCATTGGACTACCATTTTGTTCGTTTCCCTGCGTCCACATGATCAAAAAATATTAATTAGATCTTTGGTAAACCTAGAAATGCATTGAAATCAGTTTAAAAATGTTGAAATTTGAAAAAAAAATACTCTCGGCCGTTGGCGCGACTGTTTTTAAAACAGTCGCGCCCATTGGCGCGGGCCTTTGGAGTGAAAAGTCCCATTGGCGCGGGTCCGTGCCCGATACCCACGCCAATTGGTGCAGCCCTAGTTTTTCAAATTCCCTCCACAGAGGTTGATGGAGCAAGCAAAAATGACTAAAAAATGGACTAAAATGAAGTATGAGGAGGTGCCTCTTACCTGGAACTAACGGCGCTCTGAACGGTCGCACGGATTTGTCGCAATCGTCACCCGAAGATCGCACACCGAAAGCACTACTATCGCTCTCCAATGAGGTAAAAGTAAAAAGTAAATTTGATTTTTACCATTTTGACATATTTATGGCTTTTTTTAACTCAAAATAGGTTTTTAAAAGTCATTTTTTAAGAATATTTTAATATATTTTTGTCGAAAATGGATTTTACACTTGTTTTTGTGCAGCGACAGGTTTTTATGCGACTTAGACGGTGAAACGAGTTGTATTTTATACTTTTTCGGACTCGGTAAATATATGAAAAAGTCATTATGGAGTCATCTTTCTGCTCTTTTCTGACTCTCTAAACATGAAAAGAATGCCAAGTTATTCCTCTCGACTCGCTAAACGTAAATGAGAGGTGGTCGTCTTTAAACTCTTTTCCGACCGTGTAAAGACGAAAAGATCGTCGGGCCCTTGTCGTTTCAGGCTCATTAACGGTTACGAAACGACGTGATTTCGATCGCTTTTTTACTTTTTCAGGTCGAAGTCACTAACCATGAAAAGTACTCCTCAATCGTAATGGTCGGGCGGTTCTTTAGAGCATTGTTTTCTACTTTTTCGGGCTTGAGAGACACAACTTTACGAAAAAGGACACCCCTAGAGTTTACTTTTCTGTTGTCTTTTCAAACTCTCTAAACATGAAAAGACGTCGAGTTCTTCCTCTATCAGACTCGTTAAAACTTGATGACATTGGATTCCGTCGAAATGACGCTTTACAAGCATATGCTATCCCCGTCAAGCTTGTTAATAAAAATAACTGGGGTACTCGCTAGAAAAGGTGGGGATAATGGAACCACAATCGTTGTCGTGTCGGCAGTATGTCGCTCTTGAACGTGGCCCTTGTCTGCATTCGTGTCTGGGTGGGGACATCTCATCTCGTTTTCACTTGCCTCCATGGGTTTGGGTGATCCTGTTTGACCTCTCATCCGCTCTTTGCCTTGTCGCCATGACCTCTGATCGATTGATGTCAAATACTACCAAGTCCAATTTCGTGCCACCGATATGTCCAAGAGAATTTGACCTCTGCGAAATAACAACCTCCCTCTGATAACTCACATAATCCTAATTCAGAACAACCTTATCTTCCTCTGTCTCGTGTCGATGATGTGGGAAACACTATGGCCCACCTTTGATCAAGGTCACTTCCTGTCGACTTCAGCTCATTATCCAAGAAGTTTATCTAGAGACTCCCTTATGGTGCCTTGGAGCCTGCATGCCTCAATGGCAGGTTCTTCGCATTCAACGCGAGGTTTTCATCATTGGCCTCTGATCGGATGATTCTACGGGTGTTTGACGCCAGCTCACTGATTCACACGCCGTAGATTGTACCTATATTACCTTGAGGGCCATTGTCATTATTGGTGGTACCTCTCGCATCTGTTAACAGCTTCCATCATTGGCTGGTAATCAGACGATGTTCCTGCATGTTCGACTTCAGCTCATATATTCACATGCTTGAACTTGTACTTTGTTCAGATCGAGATGGAGCGCAAGACCCTGGATTTTGTCTGTTGGGATCTAGGCTGCGATTTTGTGGATTATTATCATTATTACATTACTCATTCACTAGATGGTTGCGACCAT